>OV277869.1:18982188-21482188 GCA_922989275.2 Gari tellinella | reverse complement strand
CATGAAGTCGCTATCGGATCTTACAGATCTCTAACGGATCGCCATCGGAGCGTAATCTGAACGCATAGGGTCGTAAATGCCGTTAGATAGCCTCCTCCTGAGGCGACCTATGGCGCTCTGTCGGAGCGCGGAGATCGCCATCGAGCGCCGTCTCGTGGAATGGGGGTATTAGACATAAATGTCCTGTTTAGGGAGCTGCGGCAAGGGTAGTTGTAAAGAGGGAGTCGTTGTTGGGAGGGCCGTTGTATGGAGGGAACACTGTACAGTGAAACCTCTCTAAACTGTTCACTTACACTACAATATTGTACCAGTTGGTTACAGCTGGAAGATTAACCCATTACCCCATACATTTGCCTTTCTACGCCTTTAAAATATTCCTCCACTTGAGAAAGTAGTTCTCATTGATACAGTCATAAAGATGAGTCATAAGAAATATTTTCAATATTCTGGCAGACCAGGTAGCTGAAGCAGGTTGAAAGTAAAGCAGAATTCGCCTCAAGGTGCATTCTGCTTTACTTTCAACCTGCTTTAAGTAGTCACCTGTCTTCAAAACTTGAAAGTTTCTAAAACAGGCTATTGGGTAATGGGTAAATGCAGGATAAAAGACAGAAAGCAGCCTTTGAAAGCTTTCTGCTTTACTTTCCTCCTGCATTAACTAATCACATGTCTTTGTGGTATACCTTCTTTTGAAAGAGTGTCAAGCTTACAGAGGTTTGCTGTATTTTTTCTGTGCTGTTTTTTTTGTTGAGGAAAATCCATCCCAACTCCTGGCTTGAAAGGTATTTCTTTTTTTCCATACATGTATTCTGTAATGAAATAATAAAGAAATTTCATATTTCTAAGAATGGCTCAATTTTACTCATTCCTTTTTAGATAAATGAGCTATTGAAATCCTACATCCTGAAATCTGACTGCTTAATCCATCATCCCATAAATATGCTATGTTACACCTTTAGTTTATTCCTCTTGGTTGAAAACAAAGCAGGGTGTGTCTTATTTAAGGTACAACCTGCTTTACTTTCAGTCTGCCTTTTAGTTAAAAGGCGTATCAACATGTAGCAACCAGTATACTCGTCATTTACAAACAGTATACCAAGAGGATTACACTTGTCCTATGCAAACAGTGCAGACTCTGATCAGAGGGCTCCATAAGGAGCACTCTTATCTGGGTCTACACTGTTTGTCACTTTGACATATACGGTAAAACTCGACTCTAAAAAGTAAAAACTGGACTGGACTAAATTGAAAACTAGAATTGTCTATTTGAGGTTTCAGGGAGGAAAGGGTTAGTGGAAAAATGGGTTGATGAGTCTGGCTTTCATAGATATAATACTCTACTGTATGTCCTGTTGTAGTACTGATATAGACAGAAAGGCTGAAGAGTTACCATACCACATAGAGAAAGCTGATGACAAGGAGAAGCTGAAGAAAACGTTGATGTCCCAGGACATGTTCAACGCCATGTATCAGGAGAGTAACAAGCAAGAACTGATGAAGTACTGGCGCTTTGTTGGGGGATACAGCTTAGCCTCTGAGGCCTATATCAAATCAGTGGACACCTATCTCAAGGTATGAGGGGTAAATCTTGTGATATTTGTTGCAACAACGTATAAAGATAGTTTCAGGTGCTTAGGTATATGCTTGCCATAAGCAAAATAAAAACAAAGGAGAAAATCATATAGTGAATAACTGTTTTTTAGCTCACCTGGCAAGAAGTGCCAAGGTGAGCTACTGTGATCGCCCTGTGTCCGTCGTCGTCGTCATTCGTCGTGTTTCATCAACTTTTTCTTTAAATATCTTCTTCTTGGAAACTACTTGGTCAATTTCATTAAAACGTCATAGGATTGTTCCTTGTAGGGTACTCTCTCAGATTTCTTCAAATATAGGTCATCCAATTGAAATTGTGGTTGCCATGGCAACTAATTGAAAAAACTTTAAAATTCTTCTTGTCAAAAACTACTAGTCTGAATTGAAAATAGTTTTACCAAAATGTGCAATAAATGACCCTCCATAAGAAATCTTAAAATGATGTTCATATCTTAAAAAACATGGCGGCCAGTGGTTGGGGCAGATTTTCCTTATATGGCTATATTGTGAAAACTTTAAAAATCTTCCTGTCTGAAACCGCTGATCCAATTTGAAAATAATTTCACACAAATGATCCATGGGTGACCCTCTACCAGATTTCGTAAAATAATTTTGATATCTTTAAAACATGGCCGCCAGTGGGTGGGGCAGGTTTTTCTTATGATACTGTATAGTAAAAACTTTAAAAATCTTCTTCTGTGAAACTGCTGGTCCAAATTGAAAATAACTGTACACAAATGATCCATTGGTGACTCTCTACTAGATTTCTAAAATAATTTTGATATCTTAAAAAACATGGCCGCCAGTGGGTGGGGCACATTTTCCTTATGATATACTGTATAGTTAAAACTTTAAAAATCTTCTTCTGTGAAACTGCTGGTCCAAATTGAAAATTGTTTTACACTAATGATCCATGGTTGACCTTCTACCAGACGTCTTAAAATAATTTTGATATCTTAAAAAACATGGCCGCCAGTGGGTGGGGCATGTTTTCCTTATGATACTGTATATATAGTTAAAACTTCAAAATCTTCTTCTGTGAAACTGCTGGTCCAAATTGAAAATAATTTTACACAAATGACCCTCTACCAGATTTCTTAAAATGATTTTGATATCTTGAAAATTATGGCCGCCAGTGGGTGGGGCAAGTTTTCCTTATATTTCTGTATAGAAATTTTTCAAAAATCTTTTTCTCTGAAACTATTGGTCTGATTTAAGAATATTTTTTTAAAAAAGTAATGATGGGTGACCCTTTGCCAGCTTTCTTCAAAGAATCTTCCTAGTTCAAACAACATGGCTGCCTGTGGGTGGGGGTTAATTTACCGGTGATGACTTATCGCGGAATTTTATCATTACTGGTCCATTACCATGACCGTAAACAAGGGTACCAGGTGAGCGATTTAGGGCCGCATGCAGCTCTTGTTTCAATATAAGATAGAAATTTAATCCATTGAGAGAACATCAGACATTATATTTTCACGAGTGGCGAAGCCAGGAGTGAAAATATAACAGTCTATTGTTCATGAAATGGATTAAATTCGATCTTATACTTAAAAAATAGTTATTCTATTTAATAATATCAGAAATAAAGACATGTTTTAGGACAATATGAACACAGACATAGAAACATTTTTTGACAAAGAGATCACACAATAGAGTTATGATACTCATATAATCATACAATTTAGGACAATATGAACACAGATATAGAAACATTTATCACACAATAGGGGTTTGATACTCACAGTCATACATTTTCAGAAATAATATCACAGACATATAAATACATTTTTACCAATTATATTTCAGACATAAACTATGTTTTATTGACATTAAGATCACAGGCACATTTTGAACAAAAACAACACTGACATATAAAAACATTAGATAGTATCACAGAGATACATGCATTTTGACAGAGCTCCAGATAAGGGGAGTACATGTACTTCAAAAATTAAAATCTGTATTTCTGAATTTAACCCTATGGTGTCACTACTCATAAAATTGTTTTGAAGAGAGGATTCTAATGAGTAGTAACAGCATAGGTTTTGGTGCTGAAATAAGTGAGAAAATGTTTGATTTGTTCACTTTACTGTCTCTTATCGGGAGCCCTGATTTTGAACAACAAGATTACAGACTTAGATGTACATTTTAGAACAATTTTGCCACATGCATTTTGATCATAGACTTGACTATGTGTTTTAAGACAATATGAATCACAGACATGAATAGACATGTGTTTTAAAACAATAGGATCACATAAATAGACATATGTATTAACCAATTACTCCATAGTTATGCATCTAATTTATTCCTCCTTTGCAGAAAATAGTTTCAATTTATACAGTCGTGAAACTGGACCATAAGATGTATTTTCTATATCCTAGCAAATGGTAGCTTAACGGCATTACGCTACCAATTCGTGAGACACCTAGTGGCTTTTAACGAAGTACGATAAATTAAGCATCGTTACTCAACGAAATCGTGGATATCGGTTACCTCCAGTAGATACTTTCTTTTTCAAACAATCTCCATTAATTGCGTAATAAAGACGTTAAATGCATGAAGTTGTACTTGATAAATAAAAGTATGTGAATCTTGGCAAATACTCTATCTACTAAGGCTACTAAGTTAATAACCCAGAACTTCAATCAAATTGAGTATAAACGTGAACCCAAGATCACATAGAAAAAGCCGTCTGCTTATTTAGGACGTTAGTATATGTATGAAAGTGCCTATAGTTTCAAAAGAAGCATTATAACTAATACATTTTTTACCATTGTCTTGTTATACATATCTATAGCTTTTATTGTGAGAAGTTTCATCAATTTATTTCTGGCAAATTTTGATTGAATGAGTGTTTTCGTTGAGTTGGAGCAGAAAACAATTAAGAAAAATGCATATATATCAGGCAACAAACTATACTCTTTGCATCATATTTTTAGTGAGCATCACTTTTAACTGTTTTAATGTTTCTTTGTGCCAATTATTACTTTAGATCATTTTAGAAATGCAAAATAATGCATGCGGACTCTTAGTAGAGAATGGCTACATCATACATTTCAAATACCCATAGACAAAAAAATACCATTATAACCTATGTTTTTCTTTTTGCCATGGCACTTAAATAGATTTGAAGATTTTCATAGAGATCTATCGGAGATTTCATTTGGTCGCGAATGTCCTTAAAGCAGGCTGAAAATAAAGCCTTGATGCATCTTCTGCTTTTCTAGTGGTCACCTGTCTTCAAATAAAAACAGACAAAGTGTAATGTTTTGAACAATAATATGATCATAGACATAAACATGAATATGTTGTAGGACAATAACATAACTGACATAGACAAGGCTGCCCCTGTACAGACGAAGCTTGCCTGGTTCCTGGGTGACATTGGTGAATATGACACATCCATTGAACTGCTGAAAAAGGTTATTACACAGCTGTCAGTACAACATGGAAAAATTGCCAAAGAACTTGCAGACCCCACCCACTGTATGACGTTTGTGCTATACAGAAAAGGTATGTAACACAGTACAGTAATACCTTGCTATAAGGACCATTGTACAGAAGACTCAACAGTGATATTAACCTATGACTCCTTAGCCTGTTTCTAGTTTAAAAGAAAGATGATCACTTAAAGCAGGTTGAAAGTAAAGCAGAAGGCAGAATGTGCATTAACACATTCAACCCTAGAGACAAGTATACTTGTCATTTACAAACAGTGTACCTGTGAGGATAACACTTGTCCCATGCAAACAGTGTAGACCCTGATCAGAGGCTCTTTAAGGAGCCCCCTGATTAGAGTCGTCACTGTTGTCATTTTGAAATATGTTAAAATCAACCCTAAATATTCAAAATCGGACTAGACTCAAGTGGACATTGTAATTGTCCACCCAAAGTTCCAGGGGTGAGTGAGTTAGGGCACATTCCGCTTTACTTTCAGCCTGCTTAAAGCTACCATCTGCTAGAATAAAGAAAGCATTTCTTATGATACATATACATAAATGTATGGTACTATTTTCCTTAGTGGATGAATAAATGATGGGCATAAAAAGGTGTTTATATCATGGGGTAATGGGTTAAGATAACTTGACAGTTTCACCTCTTTACTATCATATGGTTTAACCCACTACCCAATAAATACGCCCTTTGTTCCATTTTACTTTTTGTGCAAAAAGTATCATATCTTTTTCCATTGCAAACAGTCTGATCAGATTCCAAACTACTTGCCACTTGTGTAAAAATGATTTGCAAGAATTTTTGACAAGCTTTTATTTTTTGCATTTAAATTTATTACATTTAGTTTGCTTTTGTTGTAGTTTAAATCTTTACTCCATAGCCTGTTTCTAGTATTGAATATAGGTGACCACTTAAAGCGGGTTAAAAGTAAAGCAGCATGTGCCTTAAGGTAGCTTGATAGTTTTGATACTGCAAGCTGATTTTTCTAATTTATCATCATGATTTATAATTTATTCCCCCATTTTAAAGCTGAATGGTTTAAGTGGTACACATGTCACCACAAAATGTCTCTTTTAAAAAAATATTTTATTTTTTTACGATTTTATAAGACAAATTTAAAAAAAATTCAAACAGCTATTTCAAAGCCGTCTTAATTTGTAACGCCTTTAAAATTGCCCATAATACACTTCAGTAACATATGTAGTGATCCGTGTCTCAGATTTTTAAAATTCCCCTTCCAACTATTATTATGTAACATCAAATTTATTTTACCGTTTAAAGTCGATTTCTATTACGTAATGCTTTGCTGTGAACAGCTGGAGAACCTCATCAACATTCTGAGACACGGTTCCCTCGAGAAGATAATAACCTTTCATCTGCTTTAAACCGCATGAAAATCGGACCCCAACCGTGAACACAATCGTTGTTCAAAATAAAAACATGCCACGTGTCTGAAAAGAAGGAGGTGCCGAAAACGTCAATTAACTGATAAGCGTGTCATTTTGATTGTCTGACAGAGTGCGAATACCCCCTGGGTTCAACTATGTCCTTTTTGGTTCAACCAATAAGAAGACACATATTTCGTAAGCGATTTTCCTTAGCTCCACCCTTAATAAAATATACCAATCATAATTCAATAATGATTTTAACATGCGAAACCCATAAATCACGCAACAGCAGCTGGAGAACACATCTAGCTGGTCACGTGGCTGGACTACGGAGTGCTTAATGAGGTGTGATTTATTGATCAGATAGCCGTGTAATGCGTTTGGTTTGGTTTGGGAGATTTTGGTAAAATGTAGAACAGAATGTCGGCTATCAAAATCGGAAAAAAGTTAAAAACACAATTTTTGCAGTTTTAAAGCTCTCAAGACACATTAAGGCACATTCTGCTTTACTTCATCCTGCTTTATCAAAGCTATCATTTGCTTGAATATAGAAAATACTTCTTTTGCTACATTTTCATGACTGTTTCAACTGGAACTATTTTCTTCAGTGGATAAATAAATTCAATGCATAAATGTGAGTATCTATGGAGAGGAAAGAAAAATGTCTTTGTCACCAGTTGTAACTGATGTTGCTGACTATGAGGACTGCTTTGTTTGATTGTTTCAGCCTTGCAGTATGTGTATGGAGCCCATCCTGGATACAAGGAATGCTGTTCTCTTGGCCGGGTATATGCAGAGCAGTGTGCCAGTGTAAGCCATGCTCACATTTCATTACAGTGAAATCCCTCTATACTGGAACCTCTAAATACAGGATTCTCTCTAAACCAGACAAAAACATTGGCCCGTTTCTATCCCTTCTTTATTTTTACCCATTACACCATAAATATGCCTTTTTATGTCTTTGGTTTATTCCTACACTGAAGAAAATAGTTCACATTCAAAGAGATGATAGTTTAAAACAGGTTGAAAGTAAAGCAGCATGTGCCTTAAGGCACATTCTGCTTTACTTTCAACCTGATCTAAGTGGTCTGCTATATTCCATACTAGAAACAAGCTATTTGGTAATTGGTTAAAGCCCCTCTAAACTGGAAACCCCTCTAAACAGGAAATTTTTGTTGTTCCCACACACATTTGGTTTAGAGGGGTTTCACTTTATTTATTATTTCCTTTTCCCCATTTAACCTTTATGGCATAGCCTTTTTCTAGTTTTGAAAATAGGTTACCATTTAAAGTACATGTAGGTTGAAAAAAAGCAGATTGCCCCTTTAGGCGCATTCTGCTTTACTTTCAGCCTGCTTTAAGCTAACATCTGTCAAAAAATAGAAAATATTTTTTATCATACATATTTATTACTGTACAAATGAAATATTTACTTCATTGGACGAATAAAATAAAGTTTTTTTATGGGGTAATGGGTAAATATACACTATAAACATATTAATCTGAACTATTACATTGACTAATACATTAAAATAAAAAGATCCTCAGAAAAAAGTGGATTCATGTCAGACATCCTATAAGAAAGCAGTGCAGACCCTGATTAGACAGCTCCTTCAAGAGCTGTCTGATCTGAGTCTGCACCATTTTCAAAAATCATCAATATAAGATTATTACAAAAGAAGATGGAATTTTTATAGTTTTTTCAAAAACTAAAATCCAAACTCAGTCAGAACTTCAAAAAAATTAATTTTGCATAAAATTGCAGATGAAAAAGTTACACCAATATTATGTTTAAAAAGAAAGTTAATAATGGTAATGAATGAACCTGCAGTCCTGTTTGTTTGTTTTTTAGCTTACCTGGCACATAGTGCCAAGGTGAGCTATTTTGATCGTCCTCTGTCCGTCGTCGTTCGTTCGTTCGTCCGTTCGTCGTCAACAATTTCTTTAAACGACATCTCCTCCGAAACTACTGGATAAAATTTTACCAAACTTGCCCTGAATGATCCTTATATGGTCCTCTTTCAAAGTTGTTCAAACATTTCTGGTCCGTTGCATATCTAGGTCACAGGAGCTAAAAATAGATTTTTTCAATGAAAACTTAAAAAATCTTCTTGTCTGAAACCATAGTACCCTGAGCTTAGATATTTGGCACAAAGCATCGTCTTTAGATCCTCTATCAAGATTGTTCAAATCATGTCCCTGGGGTAAAAAATGACCCCACCCCGGGGGTCGTAAATTTACATAGAGTTATATGGTGAAATCTTCTAAACATCTTTTTCTCTGAGACTAATATGGCCAGAGCTTTGATATTTGGCATGATGATTCTTCTAGAAGCCCTTAACAAATATTGTTAATATGGTTCTGGTCAGTTGCATATCTAGGTCACAGGAGCTAAAAATAGATTTTTTCAAGGAAATCTTAAAAAATCTTCTAGTCTGAAACCACAGTACCTTGAGCTTAGATATTTGGCACAAAGCATCATCTACAGGTCCTCTATCAAGATTTTTCAAATTATGTCCCTGGGGTAAAAAATGACCACACCCTGGGGGTCGTAATTTTACATAGAGTTATGTAGTGAATTTCTTCAAATATTTTTACTTCTGAAACTAATATGGTCAGAGCTTTGATATTTGGCATGCTGACACTTCTAGAAGCCCTGAACCAATATTGTAAATATGGTTCCGTTCCGTTGCATATCTAGGTCACAGGAGCTAAAAATAGATTTTTTCAATGAAAATTATGTCTCTGGGGTGAAAAGTGATCCCATACCAGGGTTATGTGACCCTTGTGTTGGTTTTTTCAGGTGAGCGATATTTAGACCCGCATGGGCCTCTTGTTTGTTTTGAGTTTATGTCAGTTATGTACAAAGCACTGCAGAAAAATTCACATACTGATTGGCCTAAGAAAGTTTTTATGTCTTTTTAACCCTTAACCCCCTAGCCTGCTTCTAGTATTGAAGATAGATGACCACTTAAAGCTGGTTGAAAGTAAAGCAGAATGCACCTTAAGGCACATTCTCCTTAACTTTCAGCTTGCTTTAAGCTACCATCTGCTAGAATATAGAAAATATTTTGTATAATATGTATTTTTGACTATAAATTCGGACTGATGTCTTCAATGAAGGAATTGACTGCAGTCGAAACTCTATACTTGCTTTAATCGATCTTACCAGTTTTTCATAAGTTGAATTTCAATAATTTGATCTCGTTTAAGTCCAACATACCATTATTTCAAAGTTATAATGTTGCTAAGCCAGGTTTTAACTTTAATATATGGGAATGTTCAAACTAAAACAAGTTTGAATTATTAAGTTTCAACTGTAGTTGGGTAAAAAGGCGTATCTATGGAGTAAAGTCTTAAATTTAAAAAAAATAAAAAACAGGTCTTAAATAAATTGGATCCTGATCAGTCTCTGATCTGATCTGGATTCAAACTTTTTACAAGTACATGTATTAGCTTAATCACACTTAAACTGATATGGATCACTAGAATACTTTTTGTCTTGTCACCAGATTCATGAGAAGTTTTTGTCCACTGAGAAACGCCTATATGGCCGAGTGTTGTCATTGTGCGGCTACTTTGGTGGCCAAAATTACCTCGAAAAGGCCCAAGAAATTCTGACCAGCATAAACGACCAGCAGGGTTTGGGAGAGGTCCTCTATATGCTTGGAGAGAAGAACCAATATAACCAAGACCTGAGTGAGTTTTAACCTATTCACCCCCTGAAACATTAAATGGACAATCCTAGTTTCAAATTAAGTCCAGTCCATTTTCAACTGATTAGGAGTGCTTTAACAATATATTATTATTATAAAATGACAAACAATGCAGACCCTGATCAGAGGACCGTTGGTCTGTTTTTCACTATTTGCTTAGGACAAGTGTACTCTTCAATGGTACACTGTGTGTAAATGAAAAGTATACCCAGAACAAGGGTCAAAAGAGTTAAACCTTTTCAACACTGTAGATCTGCGTTGAGTTCAATCAGTAAAGAAATGGATGACTGTCGTTGGCCATCTATTGTGAGTTGGTACCTGTCTGAAATACAGTGGAGAAAACATTATTCTTACGTTCAAACCCAAACATATTGCAATGAAATATAGAAAATGACAACTTTTTGACAATTCTGACTACCAGTTTTATTCTGAGTGGCAAACAGTTTGGAGCCTGATCAGACGCCTGGTTACCCAGTGTCTGATCTGGGTCCAAGCTGTTTGCAATGAAAATAATAGTTTAAGCGTAAATGTGGTTATTTGGAAATAAAACGTGTTCTCTACTGTACACTGCACACTACACACGGGGCACAACAGCAAACAGTGGTAACTGAACATGCTACTAATCAGACCCAATTAAAGGTAGGGCCTGAACAAAATCTAAACTGTTTGTCACTCTGGATGTGTTTTCTGACAATATAAAGGAAAGGGAGCCAATTTTGGGATTTTAGTAGATGAAAATTTAAGACCCATTCTGCTTTACTTAATCCGTAATTTTTTCAACAAAAAGTAATTATTGTTGGTTATTAGGTTCCCTTGTGGATATTTAGTAACAAAAAAAATAAAACCAGTCTACTTTAAACAATACTGTACTAGGATATAGAAAGTATTTCTTATGCAGCATATTCATGACAGGATAAAGTTGATCTATTATCTTCAATTGGGAAATAAATAAAAGGCCTAAAAAGACGTATTTATGGGGTAATGGGTTATAGGAGCCCCCTGAAGCGTTTTCTTCACTAGTGCACTGTTAGTAAAGGATGCGTATATGTGTAACTATTTATCAAAGGGTTAACTATTGTTTTAATTTGACTTTCAGCTGTGCCAATACAGTTTTTCACCAAGTCCATGCAGCTGTGTACCAGTATGTATGGCAATTTACACTTTCACACGGCCAGGTGCTGTCAGCTGTTTGGTCAGATGTACTGGAATAACTGGGTAAAGTAACAGATAGTTTGTTTGTTTGTTTGTTTGTTTGTTTGTACTAGTATGTATGGCAATCTACACTTTCACACAGCCAGGTGCTGTCAGCTGTTTGGTCAGATGTACTGGAATAACTGGGTAAAGTAACAGATAGTTTGTTTGTTTGTTTGTTTGTTTGTACTAGTATGTATGGCAATTTACACTTTCACACAGCCAGGTGCTGTCAGCTGTTTGGTCAGATGTACTGGAATAACTGGGTAAAGTAACAGATAGTTTGTTTGTTTGTTTGTTTGTTTGTTTGTTTGTTTGACTAGTATGTATGGCAATTTACACTTTCACACAGCCAGGTGCTGTCAGCTGTTTGGTCAGATGTACTGGAATAACTGGGTAAAGTAACAGATAGTTTGTTTGTTTGTTTGTTTGTTTGTTTGTTTGACTAGTATGTATGGCAATTTACACTTTCACACAGCCAGGTGCTGTCAGCTGTTTGGTCAGATGTACTGGAACAACAGTTGAACTGGGTAAAGTAACAGATAGTTTGTTTGTATGTTTGTTTGTTTGTACTAGTATATATGGCAATCTACACTTTCACATGGCTTGGTGCTGTCAGCTTGTTTGGCAAATGTACTGAAACAACTGGGTAAAGTAATCACCTGTTTTGGTTTTTTGGTGTTTTTAGCTCACCAGAGCACAAAGTGCTCCAGGTGAGCTATTGTGATACCGCTCTATGTGTCGTCTGTCTGTCCGTCTGTCTGTCTGTCCTTCTGTTAACAATTGCAACAACTTCTTCTCAGAAACCAATAGCCCCAGTGTAACCAAACTTCCTCAGAAGCATCAGCAGGGTGGGGGAATAAAAAGTTGTTAAAAAATTTGTGGGTGGGGTTAATTTGTTTGGTTGCCATGGCAACTGTGCACCAAATATAGAAAAATCTTCATCTCTGAAACTACTTGTCTGATTTCAATTTGGTTTTCACCAAAATGTTTCTCAATGGATAGACATCAAAAGTTGTTCAAAAAATTTTGATCTGTCAAAAAACATGGTCGCCAGAGGGCGTGGTCATTTTCAGTGTTCGGGAATATCGAATTAAAAGTTAAAAACATT
The DNA here is from genome assembly GCA_922989275.2 of Gari tellinella. Classification (NCBI taxonomy): domain Eukaryota; kingdom Metazoa; phylum Mollusca; class Bivalvia; order Cardiida; family Psammobiidae; genus Gari; species Gari tellinella. Next base: position 21,469,736 of record OV277869.1, on the reverse strand, counting down.
CTAGAAGTCATATTTTTGGTTATATCTTTGAGATTTTGTCAGTGTCATGACCTTGATAGAATATAGTTTGTGCATGTAGGTAATATTGGGTCATAAGTAGCCATATTTTTAGATCAATCTTCTTGAAACTTGCCTAGAATAGTTATCTTCACTAAAGCTAGGCACTGTGTGAATATGGGTTACATAAGGTTAAAAAGTAGGGCAGTAGGTCAAAACATAGAAATAGCTTCTAAACACTGTAGGGGCCTAATTTTTAGCCACAACTTCACCCAACTTGTTTACAATGATCACCTTTATAAAATCTAGACAATGTATGAATATAAGTTATGTCAGGTCAAAAGTAGGTCATTAGGTCAAAGTGTAGAAAGGAAGTGCATATGGCAAACACACATAAACATTATCCTGACACATAAATTTGCTTCTTGTGACAAGGCACTAGCAGGGGTATTAATCACATTTAGTATTAAGTCTAGTTAAATCTGTGAGCTTTGTACTCTGGTGAGCGCCTTAATGGGCTCTGGTTTTTAGCTTACCTAGCACAAATAGCCAAGTAGAGCTATTTTGATCGTGCTGTGTCCGTCGTCGTCCGTTCATCCGAGCGCACGAAAGGTCCTTTGTTGGGTAGGGAGAACAATAGATTCCATTCATTCCTTGATTACCCTATTGTTATTGTTGGGTATTTTTGGTACTGTTGGGTACTTTTAAACAAAAAAAAATACCCAACAAATGTCTTACTGTGAGTTCGTCCGTCGTCAACAATTTCTTTAAACGACATCTCCTCCTAAACAACTGGATGGATTTTTAGCTCACCTGAGCTAGCTCAGGGTGAGCTATTGCAATCCTTGATTGTCCGTCGTCCGTCACGCGGTGTCAACAATTTCAGTGTTTACACTCTAGAGACCACAATTTTTATCCAATCTTTCTCAAACTTGCTCAGATGGTATATTGCCATAAGAGTTCGGATGAGTTCGATTATGGTTGAAATCGGACAAATAGGTCATGAGTTATCTACCTTTGAACTGCTGAAAATGCCATATTTAACAGTGTTTACACTCTAGAGGCCACACTATTTATCCTATCTTTCTAAAACCTGCCCAGATTGTATATGACCATAAGAGTTCGGATGAGTTTGATTTTGGTTGAAATCGGACAAATAGATCAAGAGTAATCTACCTTTGAATTGCTGAAAATGCCATTTTTAACGGTGTTTACACTCTAGAGTTCACAATTTTTATCAAATCTTTCTTAAACTTGCTCAGATTGTATATTACTGTAAGAGTTCATATGAGTTTGATTTTGGTTGAAATCGGACAAATAGATCAAGAGTAATCTACCTTTGAATTGCTGAAAATGCCATTTTTAACGGTGTTTACACTCTAGAGTTCACAATTTTTATCCAATCTTTCTCAAACTTGCTCAGATGGTATATTGCCATAAGAGTTCGGATGAGTTCGATTATGGTTGAAATCGGACAAATAGGTCATGAGTTATCTACCTTTGAACTGCTGAAAATGCCATATTTAACAGTGTTTACACTCTAGAGGCCACACTATTTATCCTATCTTTCTAAAACCTGCCCAGATTGTATATGACCATAAGAGTTCGGATGAGTTTGATTTTGGTTGAAATCGGACAAATAGATCAAGAGTAATCTACCTTTGAATTGCTGAAAATGCCATTTTTAACGGTGTTTACACTCTAGAGTTCACAATTTTTATCAAATCTTTCTTAAACTTGCTCAGATTGTATATTACTGTAAGAGTTCATATGAGTTTGATTATGGTTGAAAGCAGACTTATAGATCGAAGATATATACCTTTGAATTGCTGAAAATGCCATATTTAACGATGTTTACACTCTAGAGGCCACAAATTTTATCCAATCTTTCTCAAACTTACTCAGATTGTATATTACCATAAGACTTCGGATGAGTTCAATTTTGGTTGTAATCGGATCAATAGGTCAAGAGTTATCTACCTTTGAATTGCTGAAAATGATATATTTAACAGTGTTTACGCTCTAGAGGCCACAATATTTATCCAAGCTCTCTCAAACTTGCCCATATTGTATATGACCATAAGAGTTGGAAAAAGGGTGATTATGGTTGGAATCAGACAAATAGATCAAGAGATATCTACCTTTGAATTGCTGAAAATGCCATATTTTACAGCGTTTACACTCTTGCAACTACAGTTTTCAATGGATTTTGATTATACTTGTACACAAAGGATGTAGCTATACGTTCTCGAAGGAGTGCAATTATTGTTGAAATGTAATCATTGTGGCAATAGTTACCTGCCCTTGATATACTTTGAAATGCTAGAAAAAGGCTTAATTTCAGTATTGTTTAGGCCTTTGATGTACTCTACTATACTACCGGTACAGTAGGTCGACAAACTTGAATGGATTTAGAATAAAACGGGTGAAATTCAAAGGTAAAGCTATCAGGCTTCATTACAAATGGTGAGCGATATCAGGGCCTTCAGGCCCTCTTGTTACCAAACTTGGCAGGAATGATCCTTATATGGTCCTCTTTCAAAGTTGTTCAAATTGTTCCGGTCCGTTGCATATCTAGGTCACAGGAGCTAAAAATATATTATTTCAATAAAAACTTAAAAAATCTTCTTGTCTGAAACCACAATACCCTGAGCTTAGATATTTGGCACAAAGCATCATCTACAGGTCCTCTATCAAGATTGTTCAAATTATGTCCCTGGGGTCCAAAATAACCCTGCCCCGGGGGTCACAAATTTACATTGAGTTATATAGTGAAATCTTCAAACCTCTTCTTCTCTGAAACTAATATAGCTAGAGCTTTGATATTTGGCATGGTGTAACTTCTAATAGTACTTTACCAATATTGTTCAAATGGTTCAAGTCCGTTACATATCTAGGTCACTGGAGCTAAAAATAGATTTTTTCAATAAAAACTTAAAAAAACTTCTTCTCTGAAACCCCGAGTTATGGTCATTTCGTACCCACGCCTTTTCGTACCCTATTTTTTGGTCATTTCGTACCCATATTTTTGGTCATTTCGTACCCTTTCAAATTCACTAGTCATTTCGTAACCATATTTTTGGTCATTTCGTACCCTCGAAAAAATTATTTTTTATTACATATATTTCATCATTTTTACGCAAAATTTAATAAGATATATGTTTAGATCGGGTAATATGTCTGCTCAGAAATGAAAAAAAAATCTTATTCTGCTGGTTTCATAATTATTTGAACAAATCCAGAAGTAACTTCGAATCCATATGTTTGGACATTTCGTACCCAACCTATAAAAGGTTAAATACCAACTTTTACCAAATGTGAAACGTATTTAATGAATGGAAAAAAGAATTAACAAAACAAGAATCTATAAATAAATAATATTTAATAGACTTTTGAGAGCTATATAGACATGCACAATACAGAAAACCCTCTCTTTTACGACCACAAACATACGACGGCTAATTGGTTTTATGAAAGACAGGTAACAGTTTATAGCTGTTTGACAGTCAAACAGGAGCTTTCTGTTTTCCTGTCACCTTGCTCTAAGCAGTCACCTGTATCAAATACCTAATAACTGACACAATTTTAGTGGTCGTAATAGTAAGGTTTTACAGTACTAGTATAAAAACATACTAAAATAACAGGGAAGATTGTTTAATACGGGAAAAGACGTCATAATGTAATGTATTTAAGGCAGGTGGCTGTTTAAAGCAAGATTAAAATTAAGCTGGTCAAATCTCCTTTACAAGATTTTTAAATAATATTCTACTTTGTTTAAACAGTCATCTGTTTTTATATTCATCAAATTTACATCTTCTTAGTGGTAGTAAATAATCACATTTCAATTAAGACTCTTCTAGAATCCTTCTATTTAACTTTGCTGTTTGATATACCCATTACCTCATGAATGCTTCTAGGTAGGTGACCATTTAAAACAGGTTGAAAGAAAAACAGACGCATTCTGCTTTACTCTCAGCCTGCTTTTAGCTACCATCTGCTTGGTTTTTGAAATCTGTAGCATGGTACATGTTCACGAATTATATTTTTTTTAACTATTTTCTTCAGAAGAAGATAAAATTTAAATGTGCTAAGAGGTTCATGTACATGTATATAAATTATGTGTTCATTGGTTTAAATATGAATAACCATTTCCTCCCTCAAACTCCAAATAGACAAATCTAGTTTCCAAAATTGAGTCTAGTCTATTGCAGGTTGAAGCAGGTTGAAATAAAAGTAGAATGCGCCTTAAGTGCATTCTGCTTTATTTTCAGATTGCTTTAAGATGCTATCTGCTAGGTCTGTTGGTTTCTGTAGTTGCTCTCTGCGTTACCCTTAACCCGCACCAAGCTTACGTAAAATCTCTATAAAATGTAGCTACTTAATGCGGTATAAAGGTAATGCAGAAGGCTTCCATGTGAGCATTCTGCATTACTTTTATCCCACATTACTTTCATCCCACATCATGCTGCTACCCTTGTATAAGAAAGGGGCAAAGGAATTAATTGGTTTCAAGTGAAGGAAATCTACCAGTTTATGCGATACAAATAGAAGACAATCATGATAACATAGCGAAGCACTTTTTAATATTTGGTAAAAATCTGGTTAAAAACAAACCAGGAATAAACTTACAATTGACATTTTTATGCTGAGCTTATAAGTGTCGTTTAAAGTATGTTTTAAAGCAGTCAAACAGTTTGGATTCTGAACAGTCGTCGCGTTATGCTGTTACTTCTGATCTGGATCATAACTATTTGCGAATAATAATAACTTTACATAATATGATTTATAACGGTCAAACTGACCAATGTACTCTTCACAGGTACACTGTTTGTTAATGGCGAGTTGTAACCTTTTCAGACGCGTGGCACATAAATACGTCCAAAGTGTGCCGCAAAAGTGTGTCGCTGGTGATTGACAGTCGACTACCGTAATTGTTAATCTGCTGTTTGATTTGTGGTTGTAAAGGTTAATCTCTTCACTGCATTATCCGAGGTACACTGGTTATTTTAACATTGTTGCTCCTTATCAGGCACGTAACGCGGTATCTGATCAGGATCCAAACGTTTTTCTGATGTGAACAAACATAAAAAGACTTTGAGAAAAAAAAGTAACCGTTACAGATCTGTTTCCAACCTGTATTGAATATATTTATCAAAATTAACAGAAATCACAATTTTTCAACAATTGTTATTTTTGTATATACATGTATATATACAAAGTATCTTGACTTAAGTTACGAGTATCAAACAGTTTGGATTGTGACCAGAAGCCTCGTTAAGTAGTGTCTACTAAGTCTCCGACCTGGTGACAAATAGCCCTTGAACATTTATTAATATTTTGTTAAATTTAACTACATTTATAATGTCAGTTTTATACCTAATCAGATGTCACGCTACCACAAGGATCCAAACTTTTAATTTATTTCTTAACTTTTTCTATTGTATAAACTAAAAATCATATAAAATATGAATAAACAGAATTAAACAAATAAAATACTTGTATTTTAAACTCTTTTAAACGTATGTATCCGCAAAATTTGAAAATTTCGACTTTCAATGTCAAATTTTCGATTTCATAATTTCTTATATAAAAACTCAAACTCAAAATAGAGCTCTTCTAGGAAATTCATATTAAACATTTAACTTTCTACATTATATCAAATAATACAGGATTGCACTCTCTTTTTCATAATTTTCATCTCCAAAAGGAGGTACCTGATCTGGGTCTACTCTATTTGCAAATAGTTTATACATATATCTTAATTTTATCCAATTTGACTAAAACAATAGAAAATCTGAATCACGCGTGTTTGTATAAATTTTCATTCATTATTTTCAGTGTGCTTTTCGTTCAATTTAATCAAACAATTCAAATAATACTGGATTGCAGTCTCTTTTTCATAAGTTCATATCTATTATCTACCTAGTATTATCGTACTTGTATTGAACAGAACATATTTTACCCAGACATTAAATGAAAATGGCTCTGTAAATTTTGTATGTCGGTACAATATACGAAATTGGCATCCTGCTGAGCCTAAACTAGGCACGTGGCATAAATGACACGTTTCTATATTGTTCACAGCGGGGGATGCATGCCGTTAATTGGTGATGTCTGTATCATCACACACATAATCCAAGGTGTGATGATTGACTCATCAATAAAAAGGCAAACTGACAAATAAACTAATGAAGAAATAAATAATTAATCAACAAAGCATTTATTTGTTATCAATTAGCGCAGTCATGATTCCTGTTCAATTTTAAACTTTTATACAAAGTGATGTAGATCTACAACTGTTCAAATAATTATGAAAACAGCGATATAAACACATTTTTTCCATGATATAGATTTGATGGATATAAAGACAGAATAATGCTGAACCAACAATACTAACATAAATATTTCATAAACAGGAGTTTAGAGCATCTTTATTTTATTAAACAGCCACCTGCATCAAATACCGAATATTTTATCTCGTACTACTGGGGGTTTCCCTTCTTAAGCAATCTTCTCTGATTTTTTATAATGTTTTTATATACTAGTACGGTAAAAACTTATTAATTTACGAACACTAGAATTGTGTAAATTATTAGGTGTTTGAGACAGGTGACTGCTTAAAGCAAGGTTGCAGTAAAACAGAAAACTTCTGTATGAGCTTTCAGTTTTACTGTCAAACTGCTTTAAACTGTTACCTGTCTGTCAAAGAAACCAATTAGCCATCGTATTTTTGTGGTCTTAAGAGAGAGGTTTTACTGTAATGTGCATGTTCCAATCCAATCATTAAATACGTTTCACATTTGGTAAAATTGGTATTTTACCTTTTATGGGGTGGGTACGAAATGACCAAACATATGGATTCGAAGTTACTACTGGATTTGATAACTGTTCAAATAAAAGATTATGAAACCAGCAGAATAAGATTTTTTTTTCATTTCTGAGCAGACATTTTACCCGATCTAACATATATCTTATTAAAAAATATTTTTTTCGAGGGTACGAAATGACCAAAAATATGGGTACGAAATGACTAGTGAATTTGAAAGGGTATTTTTTTTCGAGGGTACGAAATGACCAAAAATATGGGTACGAAATGACTATTGAATTTGAAAGGGTACGAAATGACCAAAAATATGGGTACGAAATGACCAAAAAAATAGGGTACGAAAAGGCGAGGGTACGAAATGACCAGTTCCCGAAACCCCAGTACCCTGAGCTTTGATATTTGGCACAAAGCATCATCTACAGGTCCTTTATCAAGATTGTTCAAATTAATATAGTGAAATTTTCAAACCTCTTCTTCTCTGAAACTAATGTGGCTAGAGCTTTGGTATTTGGCATGGTGTAACTTTTAGAGGTACTTTACCAATATTGTTCAAATGATTCAGGTCCGTTGCATATCTAGGTCACAGGAGCTAAAAATAGATTTTTTTCAATAAAAACTTTAGAAAATCTTCTCTGAAACCACAGTACCCTGAGTTTGACTATTTGACACTCAGCATCATCTTCAGGTCCTCTATCAAGATTGCTCAAATTATGTCCCTGGGGTCAAAAATGACCCCGCCCCAGGGGTCACAAATTTATATAGAGTTATATAGTGAAATCTTCAAACCTCTTCATCTCTTAAACTAATATGGCTAGAGCTTTGATATTTGGCATGGTGTAACTTCTAGAGGTACTTTACCAATATTGTTCAAATGTTTCTGGTCTGTTGCATAACTAGGTCACAGGATCTAAATATAGATTTTTTCAATAAAAACTTTAAAAAAATCTTCTCTGAAACCACAGTACCCTGAGCTTAGCTATTTGACAATCAGCATCATCCAATCAGCGAATGGCACAATCATATTGTCATAATTTCTCAGCTTTCCAAGATATGTTACATTTACATCAATGGCTCCAGGTGAGCGATTTAGGGCCGTATACGGCTCTTGTTTTTATTCCCAAGTGAAGACAGAGCAAAGGTGCTTTAAGTATAATACTCCCTATCTACACCAGCATCCATTGGGAGATAAAGAATGTGCATGTTGTTCAGAGGAAATTATGATAGGCAGGAAAAATATAAAATTATTGTCTTATTTGGGCAGTAATGACATACATTGTTGTAAGGAGGGGATCCTCGTATGTAGGGAGCACTGTACGCAGTGCCTTTTTAGCTCACCTGAGCCGAAGGCTCAAGGTGAGCTGTTGTGATCGCCCGCCATCCGTCTGTCCGTCTGTCCGTCCGTTCAAATTTACTTCAAGCGACATCTCCTCTGAAACCGCGAGTTTGAGGGAAAAACTAAATTGCTGACGGTGTTCCTTGGATGCTTCTCTACAGAAATTGTTAAAATAAAATTCATTGGTGGACTACTTATTGAAATTTATTAAAAAAAGTGAAAAACTTTAAACAAGTTTTTTGTAAAAAACCACTGTTCCCACACCTTAGATATTGCATGAATAGTATCTTCTACTAAATCACTTTCAAAATTGTAAAAAATCAAAACCCTAGGGTCAAATTTGACTCAACCCTGGCCATATCAGTGCTTTTTGATGCAGGTCTGACAGTAAAAACTCTCTCATGATCCATTTTTATACAGACCCATTGTATCTTCCAGGCTAAGAAGCTACCCTTATACTAAATGCAACATTTTTGCAAACAGTTTGGATCCAGGTCAGATGCCACATAATGCTGCATCTAATCTGGATCTTAACTATTTGCCACTCATTTACATATTTTCTTATATTTAGAAAATATAAGTTATTATTTTTTACATATTTCACATACAAACATTTGGAGCAGACAACAGTTCAGCATGATAATAGTCATTTCTCTCTGAGACCGTCTCCTATTGCATAATTGACCCATAGCTAGCACTGAGATACATAACAGAAATGATAGTGATGTCTGCTATTTTATGCTCAAGCACAACTTAGTTCGAGGCATATTACTTTTGGTCTGTCTGTTTGTTTGTGTTTTGTTTGTTTGTTTATCTTTCTGTCTATCAGTCCACAATTAATTCTTGGCCATAAACAGTATGGATTCAGGTCAGATGCCACATAATGCTGCATCTAATCTGGATCCAAACTATTTGCCACTCATTTACATATAGTTTCTTATATTTAGAAAATGTAAATAATGATATTTATTAACCTATTAACTCATACATATTCCTTTTTATGTCTTTAATTTATTCTTCCACAGAAGAAAATAATTTCACTTTATACAGTCATTGTTGTCTTTAACAATTGCTTCAAATGACATCTCCTCATATACCGCTGAAAAGATTTCAACCAAACTTTACACAAATGTTCCTTGGGTCAAGTTCTTTCAAATTGTTCAAAGAATTAAAAACAATGTAGAACTCTGGTTGCCATGGCAACCAAGTGAAAAAATAAGGAAATCTTAAAAAATCTTCTTGTCTGAAACTACAAGGGCCAGATCTTAGACATTTGTCACATAGGATCATCTACAGGTCCTCTATCAAACTACAAACTATGCCCCTGGGGTCAAAATTGGCCCTGCCCGGGGGGTCACAGTTTAACATAGAGTTATATAGTGAAATTTTCGAACGTCTTCTCCTCTGAAACTAATATGGCCAGAGCTTTGATATCTGGCATGGTGACACTTTTAGATGTCCTATACCAATAAGGTTCAAATGGTTCTGGTCGATTGCATATCATCTACAGGTCCTCTATCAAGTTTGTACAAATTATGCCCCTGGGGTCAAAATTAGCCCCACTCCGGGGGTCACAGTTTTCAAACGTCTTCTTTTCTGAAGCTAATATAGCCAGAGCTTTGATATTCGGCATGGTGTTACTTCTAGATGTCCTTTATTTATTTTGTTCAAATGGTTCCAGTCTGTTGCATATGTAGGTCACAGGAGCTAAAAATAGATTTTTTCAATGGAAACTTTAAAAAAATCTTCTTGTCTAGAACCCTAGTACCCTGATCTTAGATATTTGGAACATAGCATCATCTACAGGTCCTCTATCAAGATTGTTCAAATTATGCCCCTCGGGTAAAAAATGACCCTGTCCTGGACATAAATCATTATCTCCATTTTGATGTACAGCTATTCTCAGGTGAGCGACATATGCCCCATGGGGCTCTTGTTTCCTTTACCCTTTCCCTAATGGCCTGTTTTAAGGCATTTTGCAAGACTTTCAGCCTTTGTTAAGATATTATCTGCTAGGATGTATAAAATAAATTCTTAGTTCAAAAATATTTTATTGCTAGTGATAAGTAGATCCGTCCTTTACAAATAGCGTACCTGAGAATTGTATACTTATTCTATGCACACAATGCAGGCCCTGATAAGAGGCTCCTACTAGAGCACTTTGATCAAGACCTGCACTGTTTGTCAATTTGCAATAAGTTATAATAAAAAAACACTAAATATTCAAATTTGGAATCGACTTAATTGAAAACTACAAGTGTCCATTTGAAGTTTTAAGGGTAAATTGAGTTAAATGAAAAACTCCTTTTCACACACAGGGATGATGTGGGTCGGCGCCATATGATCATTTCATGTGTTGCGGTGCCGTAAAACGCAACTCAATCAATCAGGGATGATGTATAATCCCAAAAGCTTAGAGCAGACTGAAAAAACCCAGACAACTCCTTAAGGAGCAGTCAGCTTTACTTCTGCCTGCTTTTGGCAAAAATCTGTTCTCAACACCAAAAACAAACAAGTTTTGGAAAGGGTTACAGTGCAATAGATGTTAGTTAAATTCAATACTATTCGACTTTATTCTTCAATAAGGGGATGTTAGAAGGGGAACTTTTAAAGAGTATATTGTGACAGTTTGGTACTCATTGCTTATTTTCATATTGCAGGTTTACAATAAAAGGCAGGATTGGTTGGAGTCGTGCTTGGGCTTGTACCAGCAGGAGGTTGACATTCTGGAGAAAATCCAAGGTGAGACCCATCCCAACACAGTCCGGTCCAGAGAAGATGTCATCATCATCCTGCAGAATCTTGGTCGCAACTCTGAGGCCGCGGTCCACCAGGCAAAACAACCAAAAGAACATGCAGCATTGTAATATTGGCAGCCTTTTCAGTTGAGAAAACCGCCTGAATGCTAGTACAGAGAAACCTTTCTATTACACTCATTAAATGAAGCCCAATTGCTTATATAAAAGACAGGTGACAGCTTTAAGCAAGGTGACAGAAAAACAGAAAGCTTCCAAAGGAACTTTCTGTTTTACTGTCATCTTGATTTAAGCAGTCACCTGTAATTAACACTAGATAATTCACACAGTTGGATTGTTGTAATAGAAGGGTTATACTCTATACAGAAAGTCAAGCTATGAGACTGTTGTTAAGTTTATTGTTATTGTTGTTGTGTTATTGTGATAAAGCTTTAATGAGAACATTACAACTTGTGTCACAATGTTGAGGCAGCAGTCGATCCAAGAAAAACAACCAAAAGAACATGCAGCATTGTAACGAAAGCAGGCTTTGCAGTGGAGAAAACCTCTGAATTGCTTGTATACAGAAAGTGAAGCTATACGATGATTGTTAACTTTATTGTTGTTGTTATTGTAATTATGATAAAGTATATGCTGCTTAGGACAACATTAACCATTCACCCCTGAAACTTTAAATGGACTATTTCAAAATAAGTCTAGTCCATTTTTTACTATTAAAGCTTAGTTTTAACAAAAAAGTTCAAATTACAAACAGTGTAGACCCTGATCAGAGGGCTCCTTAAGGATCTACACTGTTTGCATGGGACAAGACTTAGTGTAATCCACACTGGTACTGTTTGTAAATAGTGATTATACTCGTCACTAGGGTTGAATACATTAACATTTGTGTTGCCCCTTCCCCTGCTAAAAGCTTTTTAAAATCAGTGTAGACTCAGATCAGACAGCTCTAGATGGGTATATATGGCATGATTCTGCACTATTTCCTGAGTAAAAGTGTCCTTATTGCATTATCTAATGTAATTGTAAAGGTTATATATTTTCAAAGAGGGTGGAGTTTAATATATGAATATTCAGTGGTTGGAGGGTTAAGCAGCTTTCACTTAAACAGAATGGTGACCAATCAAAACATGTCAAAGCTTCTATAGGAACATCTGCATTACTTTTGTCATGCATTTAGCTGTCACAACAATTTTTTACAAGTTTGTCAAAAGTTCTTAAGGACATAAACGTGCCTTCAAATCATTCCTACTTTACAAATAGTTGTTTTATGTGAATATATATTATACGTAACTTAGACTGTATTTTACCTATTTTTAACTGTGATATTACACAATGATAATCATATTAAACACATTATTTACATTCTTTTTAATATGATAGATATGCGGTACCAAACTATGAACAAATCCAGTCAAGGTTTTTTGGTTGGCTGTATTTGCCTTTGTTCAACATGTTCCTCCTCAGAAGCACCTTTGCCATAGGGTGTCTCAATCAAATATATACTTATTGCTTATGACAGTTCAAAGCAAGATAATGCGGAAAGCTCCTGCTTTATTTTGATTTTGCTTTAAGTTGTCATCTGTTATCAGCACCTTTAATTCTTTGGCATGTGTTGATGTACGGTGGAGAAAACGTTTTTCTTTCCCGTTTAAATGCAAATAGAATGCAAACGCAATGCACGAAAATGTAGAAAATAACAACTTGTTGATAAATTAAGCTGAGTGGCAAACAGTTTGGAGCCTGATCAGACGCGGGTTACTAGTTTTAGTGTTAATGCATTTATTGGGAAAGAAAAAGGTTTTCTCCACTGTACACACTCTTCTTTGCAAACAGTATACATGATTTAGAGTATTCATGACCATACACACAGTGTAGACCCTAATCAGAGGGTTCTTCAAGACTTTTCATGTATGTTTTAAACAGACTATTAAGAAATGACCAACAGTTACTATAGGAAACCATCTGATCAGGATTTACACTGTTTATTGTTTATTGTCAGTATTTAAAAACAGACAACAAGAAAACAATATGAAAATTACCAAAAATATTAATTCAGTTTAAAAATAAAAGCTTAGACAGTCAATTTTTTATATTCCTGGATGTCAATGCCTATTCATTTGTGGTGAGACAAATTGTATATTGTGGAGTAGGTAGATGCATTCTCAGTTGTTTCTGTAGGGGAAACATTTAAATGTTCTGCATTTATTATAGACCTTACCATGTCTACATTGTGTTCTTAATATGGCGTATAACAAGGGTACAAGTAAGGGTCAGATCCTGAGGGCAATTTGCAGCTGAAGTAGAAAGCGCCTGAATAAGTTTTCTTCTTTACCTTCATTGTATTTTATGCTGTCAATACAATCAAGGAGAAAGTTGACAGTTTAAAGCAAACTTCTGTGATTAGAAGTTTCTAATTTATATAATCTTTGTTTAAACATTCTACTGCCTGAATGTTCAATATTGTGTTAGAAAACCATTCCATAGAATAAATACTCTGAAGATGGTACTGGGTTGATAGCTATGCTCAAGTTATACAATAGATATCTACCCTGAACCAGTATTATATAACAATGGTAATACTGAAAGTTTTCTGCGTAACCCTTTCACCCCTACAGCCCTCTTTAGAGATTAATCATTACATATGCAAACACTGTAGACCCTGATCAGAGGGCTCCTATAGGAACCCTCTAATCAGGGACTGCACCATTTGATATTTTCGTTGATTTTTGTTGTCATACCAGAAATGCAACAGTAGCTGGCTCAAAATACATGTACTAGAAGAGTCCAAGAGGATTTTAATTACCCACAAGAGAAGTTTACCGTTGAAAGGGTTAACACCGTTTTTGAGACAATCATAGTTTCATTATTATTTTCAGGAATTAAAATTCTTGAATTATTTTTAGCTCACCTGGCACGTAGTGCCAAGGTGAGCTATTTTGATCGTCCTCTGTCCGTCGTCGTGCGTCCGTTCGTCTGTCTGTTCGTCCGTCCGTTCGTCGTCAACAATTTCTTTAAACGACATCTCCTCCGAAACTACTGGATAGATTTTTACCAAACTTGGCCTGAATGATCCTTATATGGTCCTCTTTCAAAGTTGTTCAAACATTTCTGGTCCGTTGCATATCTAGGTCACAGCAGCTAAAAATAGATTTTTTCAATAAAAACTTAAAAAATCTTCTTGTCTGAAACCACTGTACCCTGAGCTTAGATATTTGGCACAAAGCATTGTCTTAAGGTCCTCTATCAAGAATGTTCAAATTATGTCCCTAGGGTCAAAAATGACCCCGCCCCGGGGGTCGTAATTTTACATAGAGTTATATAGTAAAATCTTTAAACATCTTTTTCTCTGAAACTAATATGGCCAGAGCTTTGATATTTGGCATGGTGACACTTCTTGAAGCCCTGAACCAATATTGTAAATGTGGGGTCAGTCTGTTACATATCTAGGTCACAGGAGCTAAAAATAGATTTGTTTCAATGAAAACTTAAAAAATCTTCTTGTCTGAAACCACAGTACCCTGAGATTAGATATTTGGCACAAAGCATCATCTCAGGTCCTCTATCAAGATTATTCAAATTATGTCCCTGGGGTCAAAAAATGACCCCGCCCCTCGGGTCGCAATTTCACATAGAGTTATATAGTGAAATCTTCGAACATGTTTTTCTCTGAAACTAATATGGCCAGAGCTTTGATATTTGGCATAGTGACATTTCTAAAAGCCCTTAACCAATACTGTTTATATGGTTCCGGTCCCTTGCATATCTAGGTCACAGGAGCTAAAAATAGATTTTTTCAATGAAAACTTAAAATATCTTCTTGTCTGAAACGGTGAACCTCTGAAACCACAGTACCCTGAGGTTAGATATTTTGCATAAAGCATCATCTACAGATCCTCTATCAAGATTGTTCAAATTATGCCCCTTGGGTCAAAATTGCCAAGGCCCTAGGGGTCGCAGTTTTACGAAGAGTTATATAGTGAAATCGTCTTCTCTGAAACTATTATGGCCAGAGCTTTGATATTTAGCATGATTTAGATGATCTTTACCAATATTGCTGAAATTATTCAGGTCTGTTGCATATCTGGGTCACATTAGCTAACAAATATTTTTTTACATTGAAAAGTCTTCCTGTCTGAAACCGTCCATGTACAAAATATTTGACAGAACACTTAATTTTCAAGTTCATCAGCAAGATTTTTGAAATTATGTCTCTAGGGTAAAAAATGATCCCACCCCAGGGGTTATGTGATCCTTGTGTTGGTTTTTTCAGGTGAGCGATATTTAGGCCCGCATGGGCCTCTTGTTATTGTTTAATCTTCTGACATTAAACTCTTGTTATTATTTGTTATCACATAAAGTTAACTCTGGTTGTGGTATACTGTCATACATTTTTTTCAATAATTCACTTGTGTATTTTCGAATTTAAAATGCCAGTCCATTCCTGTTCGTCTACAAGCGCAGCATGAAACGGAACACAAGACAATCTCATTTTACCATAAACATCTTATTTTGGCCAATAATATATAAGATGGGGGGAACTACAAAGCCATGTCTTCATTAACCAAATAGGCTTTGAAAATATTTATGTGATAAATAGAATCTCACATTCATGCTCATTTCTTGTAATTTTAATAAAGTTGTTGACTAAACTAGCCAACTCATTTATTGAAAATGACAATTAATAAACACTGGTGTAAGATTCTCTATGTAACAACTTGTGTTCACATGGAGGGTAAATATTTACTCTGTTTTATTTTGTAGAACTATATTTTACAGTTATTTATTATTATTACTCCTGAACGTATGTTTGTTCTGTAAGCCTTTTATTTACAGAGTCCGTCCATATATATGTTTATCTTAGGTTTTCTTGGTCCTCATATTTGTTATTAGTCAATTTATGGCATCATGGTATATTGCCTTGTAATATAATACCTCATCCTTTACCCATAGCCTGTTTCTGGTATTGAAGATAGGTGACCACCTAATTGTAGGTTGAAAGAAAACAGTATTCACCTTAAGGCGCATTCTGCTATTTTAAGCTCCATTTAAGCTACCATCTGCTAGATTATTGACATATTTCTGATGATGCATATTCATGAATGTATATTAACAGGAACTTGGTTTCTTCATGGCTGTATAAAGTGAAACTTTTTTATTCAATGGACGAATAAATGAAAAACGCAAAAAGGTGTATCTGTGGAGTAATGGGTTAAGGAAAACATGCTTGAAATGGCACTTATCTTGAACCTTTTATGGTGGCATTTATCAAGCATTCCAAAAGTTAGCTCGTTTGTATGTAAACTATACACATTACCAGTTGACAGTGTGATACAGAGTGATGTATTTAGCTCGAGACGATTTTGGCGGAAATAGCCGATCTGATAAGCATCTTGGCGCGAGTTTGATCGGTTATTTCCGCCAAAAACGTCGAGAGCTAAATGCAACACTCTGTAGCACACTGCCAACTGGTGATGTGTTTGTTATATGCCTTGAATACACACCAGAAACAATTAAATATTTGTTTAAATCATGTTATATCCAACATTTATTAGTTATTTGAAGCAGATTGATTGATTGAGTTGGTTTTTAGGGCACCGCGACACATAAAATGGTCATATGGCGCCGATATATTGCAGAACAAGAATTTTTGTTTGCCACAATGAATAACGCGGCACTTCTACATTTACGTAAATGACGTCACGTTAAATCGAAAACGTCTTCAGAGTAAAATACAAAGTGGCTGATACAAGGTGGCTGATACAGACTCTTGCATTTTACTGCGTAGATACACGCGGAAACGCTCGATATCATACGAAGGCATATAATAAAGTCAAATATCTTTAACAGAAACTGGCCTTGTAATCAAACTTATCCGTATTTAAAAGTTAAAACATGGCTTAGCCCTTGTATTAATTTTGAAATACAGACATGTTTGAGCCACATTTATAAAACATTAACTTAAGAAGTTTAGACACGTTTAACTAAAGTTAATTCAAGTAACCAAAGCTTTTTTTTGTTATGGATTTTTTTTAAATGATATACATGTTCATACTTTTACGATATGTGTTTGCATTTTTCTTTTGTGATACATGTATATTTATACATGTTCAAATATTTATTATATTTATTTACATTTTCTTTTGTCATACGAGTATATTTGCTCATTGAAAGTGTTATATTTCTATGGTGATATGTTTTTTCATTAAAAGTGTTAAAAATTACAGCTGCATACAAGATGGAATATTCTTTTTCAAATGTGTATATTTTACAAACTGTCTAGAAAAATATATTTGACTTTGTTTAATTCAGTGTTAAAATAAGTTGTTATATTGATATTGAGGTTTTCACCTTTTAGATAATTCTATCAGCTTTTGGCCTTTTACAGCCATATTGTATACAAAAATTTAAAACATATCTTTTTTCATTAAAACTGAATTAAATTGTCTATAGTAAGTTTTGATCTTGTCTCTCTTAATTTTAAGTGTTAAAATAAATGTTTATTTAAACTAAGTGAAACAGGCTTTTACATTTACTATTGCATTTGTCCTAGTTTGTTTATATATTTAGTTTTTATAATCACCTTTCGCTAAAAGTTTTTAAATAAATAACTTGGTATTGAAATTGAATGAATCAGTCTTTTTGTAGAAACATGTTTTGCAATTTTTTAAGTAAATTATACTGTGTCTTTTTAGCTCACCTGAGCACAAAGTGCTCAAGAGGAGCTATTGTGATCGGTTGCGTCCGTCGTACGTCGGTGTCCGTGTCCATGTCGTCTGTTCACGATTTGTTTCAAATAACTTCTTCTCTGAAACTAATGGCCCAATTTTAACCAAACTTGGTCAGATACATACTGTAGCTGTGAGCTTCAAAATTGTTCAAAAAAAGTGGGTGGGGCCATCGGTCTTATTTTATATTTGGCATCTAGCTTATCCTTATGGTCCTCTATCAAGATTGTTCAAATCATGACCTCTGGGTCAAAAATAGCCCCGCCCTGGGGCTTATCAGTTTTACATAGACTTATATAGGAATAAACCTTTAAAACTCTTCTCCTCTGAAACCCTAAGACCCAGACCTTTTATATTTGGCATCTAGCTTTGCCTTATGGTCCTCTACCAAGATTGTTCAAAGCATGACCCCCGGATCAAAAATGGCCCCGCCCTGGGGCTTATAAGTTAAACAAAGACTTATGTAGTAAAAATTTAAAAATCTTCTTCTCTGAAACCGTAAGGCCCATACCTTTTATTAAGTTTATGAAATACATACTTAAGTAGTATAGAAAATGAACTTATTTTGGTTAATATACAATGTGTTATTTTTTAGCCTTTTACATTTATCTAACTTAGACATATACAAAAAGATACGTTTTGTAAGATATAATTTTTTTGCTTTTTACCAATTTAATTCTTAATTCCATTTATAATGGACAAAAAGTTATTGACATAAGTATTATTATCATTTAACTGCTCAGAAAAGATAAGCTTTTGTATATAGCAAATATATCAAATTGTTAATTTGATAAAGATAAATATTAATGATGATAAAACTACACATAAAATATCACTTTATATATATCAAATATATGTAACTCTTAACAGGGGGTTAAATTGTTTACATATTATTATAATAGATATTTACACAATTACCTTCTATCATTACTTATGTTTCTCATGTGTTCACATTCTCCACTTTTTGCATTAGTATACTTACACTTATTAAATTTATTTTTATCTAACGTTATCTGTTTGTTTATTGTAACCATTCAACATCTACAGGTAGTACCCTGAGCACAGAATGCTTATTGTGAACTTTTGTGCTCTCCCTGTGTCTGTCTTCTTTCATCAATTCTTCTACAGTCACTCATAATTTATAATATTTAAACGATTTACTCTATATAACTGTTTCTAGATTTGGAGACAGGTGAGCATTTAAAGGAGGATGAAAGTAAAACAGAATGCACCTTAAGGTGAATTCTGGTTTTCTTTGATCCTGCTTAAAGCTACGATCTGCAAGAATATAAAATATTTATCATGCTGTATACGAATGACTATGTACATTGGAAGTATTTTCTGCAGGGAAAGAATAATTAGATGCGCAAAGTCGTATCTACGGAGTTGAAGGTTAAGTAAGGTGAATATTATTTTGGGTCATACTAAGTTAAGCCTTTCCATACGACAGCTTTTCCTTTTTCTCTGCACAAGGAAACAAATGGATATTCAATGATAGCTCTGAATGCAGATGATAGCTAAAGCAGGACTGAACTAAAGCAGGAAGCTTCCTCATTGGATATACTGGTTTGGTTTCCTTATGCTTTATAAGAAGAACAGAAAAAATCTTTTATTTTCATCCAGGTATAAACATATCTTTGGTTTTCTCGTGACCATGTAAACTATCGGAACTTTTGGTTATTTCAGAAAGAGTAAAAATAAAGCTTAAATCATACCAAAAGATGATATTAAAAACATCATTTCAAAACAATTTTTTTTATATATATTTCTGTTTACAAAACTTTTTATTACTTTGGTGAATAATACAGGACTGTTTTGGTCCTTTTTTCGATTTTAAGCTTTTATCAGACCGTATGCGCCAGGTTAACATTTAAAATCAGTTTCAAATCCAGATAAGATGGCCCATAAGGGTGCGTCTGATCTGAATCTAAACTGTTTGCCTCTCATATTATATTCAAGTTCTCTTCTGTTTAATAAGTATCAAATCTGATGTATATGAATTTTACACAATGTTATTATTTGTAGTAGACAATAACTCAGCATGATAAAGGTTAAACATATACATGTAATCAACCATCTTTATTAGACTATATTTGAATATTGTTTACTATTAAAAAGTATTTGGTCAGTGCTTCGTTGTTTTTCTTTGATTCAGTTAAGTCTCTTTGTGCTAGCGAAAATTAAGTTGCATAATATGCAAATAGTTTTTATCCAGATTATAGACCACATATATTTGGTTGATTGTTTTTCTGTAAATGACCATTGAGTGGTATTTATTTTTCTTAATTTACTGTTTTAAGTTCACCTTGCACAAAGTGAGTTATTCTGCTCGTCCTGTGCCCTTCGTCCGTTCATTCGTCGTCAACAATTTCTTTAAAACAAATCCTCCTAAACTACTCGATGGATTTCTACCAAACTTGGCAGGAATTATTCGTATATGGTCATCTTTAACAATTGTACAAAAAGTTCAGGTCCATTGCATATCTAGGTCACAGGAGCTAACAATAAATAGTTTCAATAAAAACTTAAAAAATCTTGTCTGAAATCACAGAACCGCCAGTTTAGATATTTGGCTCAAATCATCATCTAAACGGTCCTTTATCACGATTGTTCCAATTTTGTCCCTGGGGTAAAAAATGATCCCGCCCCGGGGGTCACATATTTACATAAATTTATATAGTGAAGTCTTTAAACATCTTTTCCGAAACTGATGTTTCCAGAGCTTTGATATTTGGCACGGTGACACTTCTAGAGGTATTTAACCAATACTGTTCAAATGGTTCCGATGTAATGAACTATTGTGACCCCCGTAATAGAGTGACCCCCCGGTCGAAATATTTCAGAAAAAAGTGACTTTTGGCCGAAATAGAGTGACCCCCTCTTGAAATATTTTGACTCTAGGGGTCACTTCATTTCAGGTATGACATGAAATAAAGTTACCCCCCATAATATTATGACCCCCTTCGACCCCTCGTTTTCGATTTAGCGTGATGTCAATTGACGTGATGTCATCATTGACGTGATGTCAATTACTTGTCATGTACAAGTTCCGCGCTATTCTTTGTGACATACAAAAATTCTTGTTCTGCCTTAAATAATTCTGTACAGAAATACAGAAGACTAAACCATCTAGCTTGAAGATTAAATTGCAAGCCTTCTCTTGCTGAGAATTAATACATAAAACTCTAGAATAAAAACCTAGCATCTGACTTATTACTTTAGCTTATTAAATGAAACGATATATTCCCTCGAAAGAGAGCAGCCTCGTGCCAGATAGATTCTATAAGAAAACAGCACAGACCGAGATCAAGCGGATCTTTTAGGAGATGTCTGATCTGGAGTAACACTGATTTCAAAAGCGTCAATATTATGAGGTTAATTAGCAGTATCGAGTACAATACTGAATTCTAGCTATTGGACGTGTACACAGCAGTCATAATCCGTATTTGGATGAGGCGATAGCAGAGTCCAATATGGATTATGACTGCTGTGTTCAAGTCAAATTGAATTTAAGATTGTACTCCACACTGTGAAATCACCTCCTTATTTCACACCATAAACTTATTAAATGACAAAAGAAACCACATGAAATGTTTTCCTTTTCCTTCTAGCCTTTGACTTTGTAATTTCCAAAAACAAAATACAGCGTTCCTTCCCAACAACGACTACCCCCTTACAGCGACCCTTGCCGCAGTTCCCTAAACAGGGCAATTATGTGCAATACCATCTGCTTTAATTTGTCTTCTGCTTTTTCACAATTCAGTACAATACTGCCTGCGTTAATTAACGAAGGCGCTTCGTGGCACTTTGCCACGACATGCTTACCTCAAGGCGCACATATGTGGACTGACTATGTAGAACGACAAAAGCGTGCAATGTTGAAGGCAGTGGCAGTGATAATTTTACCTGTAAATTCTGAGTCCTATACTAATTAAATTTGCCAGGGACTCATTATTTAAAACGTTGCGAGTCCTACGGACCTTTAGCTTTCCTGACCTTTATTAACTTATTACTATTTAATTACACATGTGTATGCCTTTAAAATAGTGTATCCCTCCACTGAAGTTCCACTTTATAGCCATTAATATGCAGCTTCAGAAATACTCTCTATATCATAGCAGATATCAGCTTAAAGTAGGTTAAAAGTAAAGCAGAATGTGCCTTAATGCACATTCTGCTTTACTTTCAACATGCTTTAAGTGGGCACCTATCTTCAAACCAAGAAATAAGTACATGTAATTGGATATTTGGTTAATTTTTTAACCTCAATGACTCTATGTTTGTCTCAAGAACTCATTGTTTTTCTGAATGTACATTCTAAAGATATCATTCATCTGATTTCTAAAATTATCGGACGATTTTTTAACTTTTCAAATGCTGCGATATAAATTTCAAAGGTTTTTAGAGACAATACCTTTTGTAATTTAAGCATACATGTATGATAAAGGTTTAAATAAATCATGTTACCTTGTTGAAACTGTAAGATACTCGGCATACTAAACGGTATAATGGATAACGCAGCCAAGTTGCATTTCATATCATACGTGTTAATCGCGTTTGCCTTATCTCATGTTTACTAGATAACGTTTTGAAAAGTTCGACTGAGACTAAAGTATTTTCAATTGCCCTCTCAAAAAATGTCACACTTACAACTGTTTAAACTTTGAAAATATATTATATCGTATCCATATGTGAAATATAAACAATACCAGTGACGAATGTATTGCCCTACTACTTCAGCACTGGCATCTTGGTTTAATTTGTGCTGACCAGTTAACTGGTCTTAACATATCTAAACATATTAAGATGTGCTACTTTATTGTAGTCTCTCTCCTATAGGGGCAATAGAACGGGCACTGGGCGTTACTCCTTCTCTCAATAGTATGCTTGTACATTTGTACTTCAAAACACTACGTGCAGTATCCAATGAGACAGCCTGGATTCGTAAATTGGCATCTGGTCAATTTCAAAACTGTTTGACATTTAGAAATATGCTTTGCGTGCTTTCTTTGTCTTTGTATCTATGTCATTGCTCTCTTTCATGTCTCTGTTTCTGTTTCTGTCTTTGACTGTCCCTGTTTCTAACAACCACTGTCACTCTACCTCACGCTGTCTCTTACCTTTCTCTCATTCTCTGTCTTTCTCTCACTTTCTGTATGTCTGTCTCTACTAACTATCGCTCTTTCTATCTCTCCCTCTGACTGTTTTTATCCCTGTGTGTGTGTGTGTCTCTCTCTCTCTCTCTCTCTCGCTATCTCCTTTCTGTTTGTATGTCTCCTTCTCTCTCTATCTCTCTCTCTCTCTCTTTCTCTCTCTCTCTCTGTTATCTTTTTGTCTGTATGTTTGTATTTCTGTCTCTCTTTCTCTGTGTCTCATGACCAGCATGTTAACTCGTGTCTACTCCACTGTAAATGTGACAACCATCGACATCAGAATTGAGGTTTGTTATTTGTCGGAGACGGATTTATTACAGTTTCAGTTTTAACTTTTTCTACACGAAACATGGGTAATTATTTGATACATGTTTGTAACAGTTGCAAAGAGTTTGGATCCAGATGAACCCCAAATTATCTCAGCGCCGATGGCTTGACCAAATCAGTTTAACACTGAGGTGATATTTTCTGATGGAAAATGCATAGAACTGTTATAGAATTGTTGCAGACAGCAACATATGTAGACGGCTATGACATAGTGTGCTATTTATGGCGTGAATGAGTTTTTTCACTATTGACGATAGTAGTGAATACCACACACTTATCGGGGACGGCTAATCAAGTGAATACCCAACGGTGACCTAGGACGCAGATATCATATCAACTATGCAGAGGTCATGTGACATTCACATGTAATTATAATACTGCCTGATAGAATATATTATCTATTTCACATATTACATTATTGTACATTACATTATTGTATTTGACGACAATACAATTAAACTTGGTTAAACAGGTACTTGACTACTTGTATTAGTTTAAGCTTATATCTCCGTTAAATGGCATGTTTGACTGAACTTCTTTAGTTGTAATATGTGTATGAACAGTTCGAAAATCTACAACCTCGCGGGTCGTAGAAGTAAGTAGCACAGAGATACAAGAAGAAAGTTTAAACTATCCACTGTGCTCTAGTGAGGTAATCAATATTAAAGCAGTGGGATATTGTGTAAACTGACAGGAATACTCAGTGTACTTGTGTCAAAGGTGTTTTGAATGGCATTTGATACTCTATATAACAGATATGGTTTATTTGACTGTGAGAAATGGTGCAGGAAAAAGATAGACTTCTTGCAATGAAGAAAGACACGATAGCTAAAAAAGAAGAAGAAAACTTCATTAAAATCCAATCACTAACGGATATGATGGAGGTTGTTGAAAGTCAGTTAAGTCCAGAGATGCATTCAGCTGGTAAGATTAACAAGGCCGAACATTTAGCTGACATAAATATAAGGAAGGCGCTAGTGACAGTCGACTGTCACTAGCGATTTCACGTCAAATTCGCTATTGACAGTCGACTGTCAATAGCGGTTTTACATTAAAATCGCTATTGACAGTCGACTGTCACTAGCGAATTTGACGTGAAATCGCTAGTGACAGTCGACTGTCACTAGCGAATTCAACGTGTAATCGCTATTGACAGTCGTTTGTATTTTTATGTTATAGTTTGGTTATGTGGTAGCGCATAATTATGTATACACTATTATTGTGAACGGAACTTAAGGCAGCACTCCCTAGTAGCGTTAATCGTATGAGAATTTTGTGAAGTTTGCATTTGTTTATCGATTAAAAGGAAGTAAAAAGCGGAAGAGAAATATTTATATATCAATTTTATTTCACTCTCTTTATCTTCCATTATTTTTTTTAATATAGCTAGTTGTATATCGGAAAGGGGAAATTGGTATGACTTGAAAAAGAACGCCCCACGTCATGTATTAGATGGCGTTTATAGGCGTTGGTGACCAACGTAGAGTCAAACAGACCAACATAAAATGCGATGGTGGTGGTGATGATGTTGGTGGGTTGGGTGGGATGGGGGCACGCTTGAGGGGCGTAGATAGACCAATTGCAAGGCCGGATCCAGAATTTGTTCAGGGGGATGGGGTGGGGCACAGGCGGGGAGGTATTGGAAGGGGTGGTGTTCTCCCTTGTAAAAATTGTGAAACTTGCACCGAAAATGGTGCATTCTGAGGGCACTCGTAAGAATAAAGTTTACATCAATAGTATGATGTAAATATCCCAAATGAAACATCAAAAAAGTGATTTCATAAGACAAAGAGAAGATAAAATCATAATCTGGAGAATTTTTTAACAGCTTTATCTCCATTCTCAGAAATTTATTACTTTCAACTATGGTCATTTAAAGATTTTCATCAGTGAAAACAGAACCATAAAACATAAAAATTCATAACTCTTCTGTCTATTGTATATATCACAAATTAACATAGTGCACATGTACTTTGACATTATATATCTGTCCCATTCAATTATCAAATGGACGTTTTCTGTTTCCAATTATGACGTCCATATTTGACTAAATATTAAAGGTTGTTATATACAATCTATTACAAAATATCAAACAGTGCACACCCTGATCTTTAGGGGCCATCTGATCTGGGTATAAAGTGTTTGACAGAACAAGTTTTCAGCAGTCAACTGTTAACATATTAAAACTTCGCCGTTTTTCTCCCCTGAAACAGAAAATGGAAAATTCCAGCTTCCAAATAAAACAAACTTTTCAATTTTTAACTTTATCAAATTTTATACAGTTTATTACAAAATGACAAACAGGACTAATTCTGATCAGAGGACTCATTTAGGAGACTTCTGAAGTTGGTCTGCATTGTTTTCACAGGACAATAGTTCTGGTCACTAATACACTGTAAGTATATTCAAACTGAACTCATATTCCCTAAAAACATCAAATGGACAAATTCAGTTTCCACTGTAAAATATTGTTTTTTTACAGTACTGTACATGATAAAATTAAAAACAGTGCAGATCCTGCTCCAAGGTGTCCCCAGAACCACACTACGCACTCTTACTAGGGGTGTCTGGGGGCATGCCCCCCCTGCACAAGTTAATTCCCAGATGATCAATGGTGCGTTCTGAGGGAGTTTTATCGCATTCAAAATAGGTAAAATGCTACATAAATCTACTATATTAATTTTCGAATCAAAATAACATATCAAATTATTTAATATAGGATAAATTTTTCGACAGGTTATTTTTCGGCCATTAACCCATACCTATCCAATTATTGTACACACTGTCACTAACTCCGAGAAGGTGCTGTCTGCCACACTGAATCGGGGCTTAGGATTTTTGAAAAAATCCGGAGATTTTCGGAAAAAACCGGAGATCCGCAGAAATTATGAAAAATCCGGAGATTTAGGAAAATTCCGGAGAAATGGTAGGCCTGTATACTTTCTAGATGGTCTCTTGTGCGTTCTGCGGGTGGGATGGTAAGGGGTGTTTCGCACATTCAAAACAGTTACAAAACCAACACAAATCTATGTAAAAAAATTGCAATCAATATTGGAAAAATTATAATTATGTTGGGGGGTGGTGGGCACCCTGTTCCGTCGGGCGTAGTTAATTGGGTATTACTCATCATCTAGATAGGCATTTAAAAATGTCTTTGTTACCCTTTAGATTGTATAAGAATTTAGTATTTTCATCAAATTTAATTGGATTTACAGACATGTAGGATTTAGCTTCCCCGTGATTTTTCTTTCTTAAATGGTCACTAGTGCGTTCTGAATGCGTTTCGCTCTCGCTGCGTCCCTGTATGTGACATACAGGTGCATCAAGAGAGACAAAAACTGACAGTATCTGTATCTCGCTCTCTGTCCCTCTCTCTCTTTCCCTCTCTTTCTCTTTCTCTGGTTATCTGTGCCTGTGTCTGTCTCTATGTTTTCTCTTTCTCTCCCCCTCTCTCTCTCTCTCTCCCTCTCTCTCTGTCTCTGTCTGTCTCTGTCTCTGTCTGTCTCTCTATCTCTCTATCTCTGTCGCTGGCTCTGTAGATGTCTCTCTCTGTCTCTGTCCCTGTATGTCTGTCTCTGTCTCTCCGGCACTGTCTATCTCTCTCTCTCTGTTTCTTTCTGTCTCTGTTTTTTCTGACTTCCTCTCTCTCCCTGCCTCTGTCCTTCTATATATGCATGGTTATCTGTATGTATCTGTCCCTCTCTCTCTGTCTCTCTCTGTGTCCTTGTATGTATATCTCTGAAACCCCCCCCTCTCTCTCTCTCTCTCTCTGTCCTTCTATATCTGCATGGTTATCTGTATGTATATGTCCCTCTCTCTTTGTGTCTCTCTCTGTCCCTGTATGTATATCTCTGATTCCCCTCTCTCTCTGCCCTTCTATATCTGCATGGTTATCTGTATGTATATGTCCCTCTCTCTCTCTGTCTCTCTCTCTGTCCCTGTATGTATATCTCTGACTCCCCCCCCTCTCTCTCTCTCTATCTATCTTTCTCTCTCTCTATA
Source organism: Gari tellinella (assembly GCA_922989275.2). Taxonomy (NCBI): domain Eukaryota; kingdom Metazoa; phylum Mollusca; class Bivalvia; order Cardiida; family Psammobiidae; genus Gari; species Gari tellinella. The sequence goes on along the minus strand of OV277869.1, from coordinate 21,442,617 downwards.
TGTCTGCATGTACGTTTGTTTCTCTCTTTCTCTTGAAAAGGGAATTTACTTGTGTATAATGTAAACCGTTGAATAGATATAATATTATACTGATTGAAAAATGTTTAATGAAAAAACATTTCACAGCATAATTAGGACACATACTAAAGAATACTAGTTCAAGAGGGTAACCCAATTAGAACAAACAAGCAACTAATCTTCCTTGTGACCCTCAATCGCAAATTTTAAGCGCAGTATTTGACAGATAAATTATCTGATAAATATAAGATATTTCCTATGTTTCCTTGATTTTGCCTGAGAAAAGGTTTTCTTTAATGAGTGGCAGACGCCTATATACTATAAAATCATTTAATTGCTCTTCTCTAATATAAGAAAATAAAAATTTAGTAATTTCATATTTTCAATACTTTTTCTCTGAATTCCTTTTCATTTTGAATCTTTTAATTTTCATCGTAAATATATGTATATATAATAATAATAATACTAATGTTAAGAAAGAAAATTATTTAAGCTCGGTCGGGAATCGAACCCGTGCGGAGAAGGCAAAACGATGTGTGTGTGTGTGTGTGTCCTTACCTGTGATGTAACCACTGGACTACTCGAGAAATCTTACCACCCCTCTTTTTTATCCGATACGTATTTCTTGAAACCATAGATATCACGTTCATGGTGGCCGTCTGGAAATATAGCTACTTGGAGATGTTATGAATTTGTATTTTTCTTGCAAAATAAAAAGGGACGATTTGAACAACTCGCTTTACCTTTCTTTATTCCAACAGAACCGGTCTCAATTCGAACAATTTGGTCCGTTCAAACGCTAAATACTGAACACTAATAGTAAAAATCCCATAACTCTACAAATCACCCGATAACAATACCAACTACCGAACACTTAAATTAAATACCCCACGACGCTACAACTACCCGATAATGACTCCAACTGCTTTATCTATCTCTCTGTATATATCCATCCGTATGTTTGTCTTCATGTCTGTATCTCTATCTGTTTCTCCCACGTTGTCCCCCTCTGGTTCAATGTATCTGTGTCTCTCTATGTGTTTCTCTGTCTCTCTGTCCGTCTCTCTCTGTGTCTCTCTCTGTCCGCCTGAATGTCTGCCTGAAGGTCTGTCTCTCTCTGCGTGTCTCTCTATTTCTGTCTCTTTATATCTGTGTCTCTATCTGTCTCAATCTATGACTCTCTCTGTCTATGACTCTATGTCTCTCTCTCTTTCCACCACTTAATCTGTCGCTCTGTGTGTGTCTCCTTCTGTGTCTCTATGTGTCTCGTCGCTCTGTCTATGTCTCTCTCTATCTCTCTATGTTGTCTCTCTGTCTTTCTTTGGCTATCACCTTGGCTTTGTCTGTCTCTGTTTCCGTTTTGCTGTCTGTCTGTCTATGTGTTTCTCTTATCTATGTCTCTCTGTCTCTGTCTCTCTGTCTGTATCTAGCGCTGCTTGTCTGTCATTATGTCTGTCTCTAGCACTGCCTGTCTGTCATTCTGTTTCTCTCTCTCTCTATGTCTGCATGTATGTTTGTTTCTCTCTCTCTCTCCAATTTTCTGTGTATGTCTGTCTTTCTCTGTTTTTCTTCTTGTCTTTGTCTGTCCCTGTATGTCAGTATGTCTCTCTCTCTCTCTCTCTTCCTCTCTGTTCTCGCTCTCTCTTTGTCTGTTTGTATATATGTCTGTATGTCTGCCTCTCTCTCTCCCTCCGTCTCTCTCTCTCTCTTTCTCTCTCTCTTTCTCCCTCTCTCTCTCTCTCGATCTGATTCTCTCTGTCAGTCTCTCTATATAAATTTCTGTCTCTCTTTGTCTCTCTGTGTGTTTCTCTCTCTCTATTTGCGTCTCTATCTATCTTTCTCTATCTCTCTCAATAACCTAATATGCACTTCAGTGAAATCTTTATGGCTTTAATTGATTTAAGGCTAACAAAAGTTACCCAAAATGAATTTAAAAGACCCAAAACTAATTTTGAATACGCAAAACTAACATTAATTACCGTAAACTAATTCTAAAACCCAAAACTAACATATATTTATCGAAAATTAATTCGAAAAACCAAAACTAAATTTCTTACCCAAAACTAAAATTGATTACCCAAAACTAACTTTTAATAAATTAAACTGACATAAATTACCCAAAATGAATTTTAATACCCAAAACTGACATAAATTTACCAAAATGAATTTAAAAGACCCAAAACTAATTTTAAAAACCCAAAACTAACATAAATTTACCGAAAATTAATTCGAAAGAACCAAAACTAAATTTCTTACCCAAAACTAACATTGATTACTGTAAACTAATTTTTAATACCCTAAACTGACATAAATTACCCAAAATGAATTTAAAAGACCCAAAACAAATTTAAAAACCCAAAACATACATTAATTACCCAAAACTAATTTTTATTACCCAAAACTAACATTGATTACCCAAAACTAACTTTTAATACCAAAAACTGACATAAATTACCCAAAATGAATTTTAAACCTAAAACTGACATAAATTACCCAAAAGTATTTTAAAGACCCAAAACTAATTTTAAAAACCAAAAACTAACATTGATTACCCAAAACTAACTTTTAATACCCAAAACTAACATAAATTATCCAACTCTAACTTTAATTACCCAAACTGACATAAATTACCCAAAATGAATTTAAAAGACCCAAAACAAGTTCAATAACCCAAAACATACATTAATTACCCAAAACTAATTTTTATTACCCAAAACTAACATTGATTACCCAAAACTAACTTTTAATACCAAAAACTGACATAAATTACCCAAAATGAATTTTAAACCTAAAACTGACATAAATTACCCAAAAGTATTTTAAAGACCCAAAACTAATTTTAAAAACCAAAAACTAACATTGATTACCCAAAACTAACTTTTAATACCCAAAACTAACATAAATTATCCAACTCTAACTTTAATTACCCAAACTGACATAAATTACCCAAAATGAATTAAAAAGACCCAAAACAAGTTCAATAACCCAAAACATACATTAATTACCCAAAACTAATTTTTATTACCCAAAACTATCATTGATTACACAATACTAACTTTTAATACACAAAACTAACATTGATTACACAAAACTAAATTTTAATACACAAAACTGACATAAATTACCCAAAATGAATTTTAATACCCAAAATTGACATAAATTACCCAAAATGAATTTAAAAGACCCAAAACTAATTTTAAAAACCCAAAACTAACATTGATTACCCAAAACTAACTTTTAATACCCAAAACTGACATAAATTTTCCAACTCTAACTTTAATTACCCAAACTGACCTAAATTACCCAAAATGAATTTAAAAGACCCAAACCAAATTTAAAAACCCAAAACATACATTGATGACCCAAAACTAACTTTAATTACCCAAACTGACATAAATTACCCAAAATGAATTTAAAAACCCAAAACAAGTTTAAAAACCCAAAACATACATTAATTTCCCAAAACTAATTGTTACTACCCAAAACTATCATTGATTACACAAAACTAACTTTTAATACACAAAACTGACATAAATTACCCAAAATGAATTTTGATACCCAAAACTGACATAAATTACCCAAAATGAATTTAAAAGACCCAATACTAATTTTAAAAACCCAAAACTGACATTGATTACCCAAAACTAACTTTTAATACCCAAAACTAACATAAATTATCCAAAACTAACTTGAATTACCCAAACTGACATAAATTACCCAAAATGAATTTAAAAAACCAAAACAAGTTTAAAAACCCAAAACATACATTAATTACCCAAAACTAATTGTTATTACCCAAAACTATCATTGATTACACAATACTAACTTTTAATACACAAAACTGACATAAATTACCCAAAATGAATTTTAATACCCAAAACTGACATAAATTACCCAAAATGAATTTAAAAGACCCAAAACTAATTTTAAAAAACAAAAACTAACATTGATTACCCAAAACTAACTTTTAATACCCAAAACTAACATAAATTATCCAACTCTAACTTTAATTACCCAAACTGACATAAATTACCCAAAATGAATTTAAAAACCCAAAACAAGTTAAAAAACCCAAAACATACATTAATTACCCAAAACGAATTGTTATTACCCAAAACTATCATTGATTACACAAAACTGACATAAATTACCCAAAATGAATTTTAATACCCAAAACTGACATAAATTACCCAAAATGAATTTAAGAGACCCTAAACTAATTTTAAAAACCCAAAACTAACATTGATTACCCAAAACTAACTTTTAATACCCAAAACTAACATAAATTATCCAAAACTAACTTTAATTACCCAAACTGACCTAAATTACCCAAAATGAATTTAAAAGACCCAAACCAAATTTAAAAACCCAAAACATACATTGATTACCCAAAACTAACTTTTAATACCCAAAAGTGACATAAATTACCCAAAATGAATTTTAATACCCAAAACTGACATAAATTACCCAAAATGAATTAAAAAGAGCGAAAACTAATTTAAAAACCCAAAACTAATTGTAAATACCAAAACCTGACAATTAATTACCCGAAATGAATTTTAAAGACCCTAAACTAATTTTGAATACGCAAAACTAACATTAATTAGCGTATTAGCAATACAAAATAATACAGAGAACGACTTTGAAGACAAATGGGAAATAGTTCGAAAACTGTTTAGTTTACTTGTATAAAATATATTCAAACTATTAACACTTGAAACACTCTTGGAATAAAAAAGAGGCATGTCTTCATATCTTTCATGTTATTTTCAGCACATTTTTTTTTCTTTTTTCCTGTTTTTTTTTATTATTATTATATACAGTGGAAACTCGAGACTTAGAACTCAAATAAATCGACATTTCCCCTAAATCGATTTCGCCTAAGTCGAACATACCCGTATTTCAAAGTTAAAACGTGAATATGCCACGTTTTCGCTTTGAAATATATGTAAGCTCAACAAAAAGTAGTGAGTTTCGACTGTATATACACAAAAATATGTTCGATATATTATAGACTAAAATATTTCACATGTATTGTAAGGTGTAGAGTGGGATGGATCTCCGACCCACATACACCTATTCACGGAGATAATAAAATATTGAACTGAAAAAAAAAAAAAAAAAAAAAAAAAAAAAAAAAAAAAAACCATTAATTAGCGTAAACTAATTCTAAAACCCAAAACTAACATAAATTTACCGAAAATTAATTCGAAAGAACCAAAACTAAATTTCTTACCCAAAACTAACTTTTAATACCCAAAACTGACATAAATTACCAAAAATGAATTTTAATACCCAAAACTGACATAAATTACCCAAAACTAACTTTTAATACCCAAAACTAACATATCTCTGTATTTGTCTCTGGCCCAGTTTCTGTCTTTCTGCCTCTCCCTCTATCTGTCGCTTTCCTTTTCTCTGACTATCTCTATCTTTGTCTTTGTCTCTGGCTGTCTCTGTCTCTATCAGTCTCTGTCTCTCTAAGTCTCTGTCTCTCTGTCGCTGTCTCTGTCACTCTGTCTATGTCTCTGTATATGTCTCTGTCTCACTGTCTCTATCTCTCTGTCCCTCTCTGTATATGTCTCTCTGTAGATAGATAAATACTTTGTTTCATCTTACATACTACAGATTAGTATCCAAACTACCAGAAAGAATGCAATTAAAAGTAATAAAAAAAGATAAATTTGGTTAATAAAGCCCATTGGAAAAAAAAACTTGACTGTGAGTATGTCAGCAGGGCTGCCATAAGTTGAAATAAAACATCCTAAGATTTACAATTTTGCATTTTTCAAGTGCGATTTTACGAATCGTACCTTTTCCCCATTGCCTATTTCTAGTTTTGTTGACACGTAGCTGCCTAAAGCATTCTGTTTTACTTTCAGCCTGCTTTAAGCTACCATGTACTAGAAAAAAAATCCGAATCTATAGACACCCGGTGAATGCAAAATTTATAAGTCTATATCCAAATAATAATGCAAGAAAGATGAAAGTAAAGCTAAACTTTGCTTTATGTGCTTTCAGCATGATTTTCATACTGCTTTTGAAGTCACCCTTGCTTCGTCTGCATGTATTCGGAATTCTTAAGACAGTGTAGAGGCATCCTTAGTTCATAATGCGGAGAAAAAGTAAGATGTGGTGTATATATATATAGAAAAAGGGGGTAAATATATTTCAAGAGATAGACCCTATGAATCCAACTTGTTTGCAGTCTCTGCATTAAAACTGTTTGCAATAGTCATCATTACTGGTGCTCAGTGTTGAAAGGCTTAATCCAAAGTCATGAACTAAACCAGGTGCTTTATTTGTTATTGTTTTCATTATTAACCTTTTAATTTAAATCTATGTATTTTTTAATTTGTTGTCATCTGTATCAAAAACATCACTCGAGTACAGAAGTCAAAAACGCATGTTCAAGCAACACGGGTAACTTTGGGATTTTATTGATGCGGTATAGATCCCTGTGGAGAACAGAACCCAAATATCCACTTAATAGATAGTCGGCTGTTATGCATGCTGGGGGAGTTTTATGACGCTAGTGCGGCTTCTGTGTTTGGTTACGTAATGTCACATTTCTGTGTAATGTGTGATATGTGATGTGGTAGACCTGTATTTTACTACAGGCTTAACCTGGCACTTACAAGCGGGTTTGAACCAGAAAAAAAAGTAAACGTCAATCATCTTAATTTGATTTATCGATATATTATATATTAAATATAGTAGCAAACCCATATTAGCCCATATCCTGCGGTGATATCGTCTACATTAAAATTGCCGTCTGCAAAAATATACATTTAGACATGGAGAAATGTCCGTGTCTGCTCCGAGATTTAGATATGTACATTTTGTAAGTAAAAACTTAAAACGAGTGTCAAACAGTCTTGATCCAGATCGGACGCCATGTTACCCGGCATCAGATCTAGATCCAAGTTGTTTGCAAAAGCGATGTAAAGTCGCCATCAGAGGCAAAGTGTTAAGCAGTCACTAAAATAGATCGCTTAAGACATTGACTGCTGTATATAGGACATAAGTAAAGCAGAAAGTATAGTAGAATCTACATGGTTTTTTTTTGTTCTTCCCTTTCTTTAAAACTTTATCACGCTCACAATCCCTATTGAAATGGTAAAAAATCCAACTGTATCTGAAAGTACGTTTTAAAGAAAAAACATTGGGTTAAGCCTTCGTGAAAGTAACTGTAAAGCATGTGAAAAGTACAACCTCTTTTCGGACAAACAGGGAATCTTATCAACCAATGATTTCCCCAAAGCATTTACCATAATGTTTGCTGTCTGGGTACTATGCATTTACAAGAAGAAAATATATTTTTATTTATAACTATTTGTATCCAGATCAACTGTACAGCATGGAACAAGTCAAGATCCGTTCATTCGTTTTACTGATTTTGAATAAAATTTACAAATAGAAAAGAAAGTTGGAAATGATGTAAGATTAATGTTAATTATACAAACAGATTAGATTCAAATGACAACCGACTTAATAAATGCGCCTATCCATGCTAATACAAACATAGTATGTAGACCCAGATCAGGCAACTGATACAGGAGCTACCTGGTCAGGGTCTGCTTTGATAGCTTCAGAGAAACATGTAACTCAGATGTTTCACTACTTGGCCATATTAATATATTAAGTAAAAACACTTTTTACTTCATGAATATGCCTATTCACGTCTTTGCAAACAGATTAGACGCAGATCAGACAACCGCTACTAGAGCTTACAGATCAGGATCTACCCTGTCTGCTCCATCAAACAAATCCAAATCAAACACATAAAGACTTAGTTACATGCTACTCAGCGTCTCACTAGGATCCAAACTGTTTGCTACTTCCGGTTAATTTGCCTAACAGATTGGCTTAATCAACCCAGAGTGTACCCAAACCGGAAATAATGTCAATTTTATCAAATAGAGTTCTTTAATTGTTGTTTAAATAAGAGTGGGCGTTCACACAAAAAATCTCTGTCAAAAGTTTGGATAGAGATCATTTCTTTAATTAGGAGCTTTCTGTTTTACTTTCACCTTCTTTCACGCTGTCGCTGGTATTTCATACAATCATGTTGCCTTCTATTTTATGGTCGTAATAGAAGGTTTTACTGTATGTCCCAAGTCTGACCAATGACTTAGTGTTCAGGATAAATATTACCCACACGTCATTTAGCTATGCTCCAACAAGGGCATAACTCATTTGTTACTAGAGATTTTCTTTGAAGCCATGCCGTTTGTATGTGCACAGCAAATAACATAAAAACGTAATAATAATAATTGTAAATGTGATGCCGTTCTTAGTTTTTTTTATATTCTCGTATAGGTGGTTTGTTTGTTACCAATTTGAAAGCTACTACTATTGGTATACCATCTCACTGTTGTGTGATATAGCACAAAGACCCGTTATAAAACTTTCCAATCATAATCATTAAACCTTATCCTGCCGATAAAGTTGTCGTATGCAAAAATGTTCTGTACCTATAAGTTTGCAATAAACACACCCTGGTATACCACTCAGGCACCCTGCGTGTTAGTGGGAGGAGAAGGCCTTTAAGCCCACCCACTGAAAATATAATCCAATCAACGGCGAACAATACGATTGTCAAATAACAACCACCAATTGAAAATTGTGTGCACAACTAATTTTTCAGAAACGAAGACCGCTTTGAGTTAGACTTTGTAAGCACATTATACACAATTGTCATATTTATACTGATACTAACTTTCACATAAATTTACGGCTTTGAACAAAAACCACACAACTGTGAACACTTTTAATAGTTCTGCCAGATTTACTTTCTGACATGATCACATGTTCCTAGTCTCTGTATGTCGCTCTTTTATTTTCGCTCTCTATCTTTCTGTTTTACTTTCGCGCTCTATCTCTTTCGTTTTACTCTATTTCTCTTTTTTACCTTCTCTGTCTCTCTCTGTCTCTCTCCCTCTCCTGTCTGTCTGTCTGTATGTCTGTATGTCTGTCTGTCTGTCTGCCTGTATGTCTGTCTGTCTGCCTATAGTCTCGCTCTCTCTCTCTCTCTCTGTATGTCTGTCTATCTCTCTATGTTTCTCTCTCTCTGTCTCTGTGTGTATGTGTCTCTCTATATATGTGTCTCTGTCTGTCTCTCTGTCTCGGTATGTCTCTCTCTCCCCTCTGTCTGTCTCTCTGTCTCTCTCTGTCTATCGCTCTCTGTCTCGCTCTCTGTATGCCTCTCTCTCTGCCCGTCTCTCTCTCTGGTTGTATGTCTGTCTGTATGTCTCTTTCTCCATCCATCTCTCTCTCTCCTCTCTCTCTCTCTCTCTCTCTCTCTCTCTCTCTCTCTTCTTGCACCCTCTCCTTAACACCTTAACTATGCGATTGTATCTATTTCATTGTATTTCACCAAATGTTGCATCTCTCGTTTCGTTGCTTCAGAGTTGCACCATTAGGTTTGAACTGTGCTACTGTTTACCCATGTTTCTAATATTGCATATAGGTAACATCTTACAGCGGGTTGAAAGTAAAGCAGAAAGCTCCTTGATGCACATTCTGCTTTTCTTTCAGACTGTTTTAAGCTACCATCTCCTAGCATGTAGAAAACATTTCTAATAATACATTCTCATGACTGTTTAACTATCTTCTCCAGTGAGAGAAAACTGATTGTGCTAAATGGTGATGTTATGGGAGAAGTATATGTTTGCAAATGTGTACATTTTTTCATTATTTAATAACTTTTGTTTTGTATGACATTTTTCTTGTCTTGTATATTTCTACAACAGTGACTGCAAATGCAACAGAATGAATAATACTTATACGATTAAAATCAAGTTAAGCAAACTTACATTTTATTTTGTTTTAGAAATAAGTAATAATCAAACAACCCCACTTTCGCTGCACATAATGCAGACCCTGATTAAACACCACGGAGCCGAAACCTGGGATTAGTAGTTATGATGCGGGCATTCGGATTTTTAGGAAGATTAAAATGTAAATCATGATTGGTTCATCTTTTTATTTGAGAAACTTTAAATTAGCAAATGCCAGTTAGATCAGGATCTGGGTAGCTCAGCATCACTCATTTTAAACGTAAAATGGTTGTATTAGGTTATTATTTTAAAACAAAATCTAGGCGATATAAAGTTATCAATTTGGCGATATATTGATAGTGCACAATAACAATAACAATTACTTATTTTTTTTATTTTTTGAAGAACTCCTGTATGAGATCCGCGATCAAACATGCTTAAACTATCTTAATTCTTTCCCTGTAAAGCCAATGTTGCAAATCACCCAAATTCAAGTATGCATGGCAGCACACTGCTTAAATAAGGATAACAGTATAACAGAAATCCCCTGTAGGAGTATTTTTGCTTTACTTTCACCTCGCTTTAAGCTACAACCTGTATTCAATACAGTAACTGGATATTCATTTGTGGTACTTATGTGGAGGAGCGGCCGGTAGAAGCGCTCTAAATCTGAATAAGGGGAGATCCTTTGAAAGCACAGAAAACAAAGCAAATACTGAAAATGGCAGACTCGGTTTAATTGAGTCTGTTCATGAGCAATACTGAAATATGCAACAGTGCTCACGCCCCTAGTCGCCTTTGTGGAGAAAAGGGTTAAACCAAAATCTGATGTGGGCACTGGCAGTTGCAATTATGATTAGATCAGGATCTGAGTAGTTCAGCCTCTGATAAGGATCCAAACCGTCTATCATAAACATCGTTCCTCTTCACATAAAAAGTGTATGGTAAAACAACATACATGTAGTTGTGAAGCTGACAATGTTGTGTTAGTAAGCAATAACAGTTATTTGATGTGTGAACGAGACTGAGTGACTGAAAAACGTAGATTGAGACAGAGAGACAGAGACATACATACATACATACAGAGGGACAGACGGACGGACATATATACAGACAGGACAGGACATAATGGAACGGAAGGACGAGGTTTACCTATGTTTCATTACACCTTTGGCTAGTCACATAACAAATAATTTCATTTTGCTCTATCTTTAAATAAAATGATCTAGAAGCTAACCACAACCTTATTCCGATAACTAGCAAGGTTAATGTCAAAAGAGATGGTCAATTTTTAATGTCACGAGAGATGAACAGGTTTCGTGTTTTTCACTAGGTAATTTAGCCACACAAGTACCGGCGTGTGAGCTCGGGCGGACGGACAGACAGGTAGACAGACAAACAACATAACATTATGGAAGCCAACATTATATCTATTCAATATTGAAGAAGGGGTGATGTCTTAATGTTTATCACCAGATTATCACTGTTTTCGACAATATGAGAACAAGTTCAGTAACGATTCATTACGTACATGAAGTAAAGAGATCATAAAAATTATATTGAAATATTAGTATCCAAAGAAAATTTCTAACTTACGTCTGTCAATAGCGATTTCACGTAAAATTCGCTAGTGACAGTCGACTGTCAATAGCGGTTTTACGTTAAAAACGCTAGTAACAGTCGACTGTCAATAGCCATTTCACGTCAAATTCGCTAGTGACAGTCGACTGTCAATAGCGATTTTAACGTAAAACCGCTATTGACAGTCGACTGTCACTAGCGAATTTGACGTGAAATCGCTATTGACAGTCGACTGTCAATAGCCATTCCGTAAATATAAAGTGTAGCAATAATTCAAACGTTTGCTGGGTTGTTGGTTCCGTGTTACTCTCTAAGACCAAGATTGTTCTTACTGATAACAGTAATCAAAAGATAGAAATGTTGGACGTTAGTCTGGGTAAGGTCGTTTCATATTTAAAAGTGGATTCATATCCGCTTGGCAGTTGCAGAATCACTGACAACTTGTGGCTACACAACAACCAAAATTGATGTTCGTGACCACGGAGCCCTCCCTATCTAGAGAAAGGGATATTATCGTCAGTGGTAATTGTTGTGGTGTAGGGTATTACGATGGAACATTAATTGTCAGTTATACGTCACCGCATCAGGTTGAAATGTTAGATATGCAAGGGACAGCATTAAAGGCGTTTAAAAGATATGCTGATGGACAACTTTTATTCAACTATCCGTATAATGTAGGTATCATTCCTACAACAAACTGATTTATGTTTCAAATTATGGAGACAACAGTCTGGTGTGCTTGAAGTTTGATGATGGAACTGTTGTGTCAAAATACTCCGACAGTGAGCTTTCACATCCATGGCAAGTCATATGTGATAGAAGTGGCATGGTTTACGTGTGTGGACGTGTTTCTAAAAATGTACATCAGCTCACAGCCGACTGCAAAAAGGTGAAGGTTCTTCTCACGGGCGCTGATGGTTTGACCCATCCAGATTCCATTTGCTATAGTGTATAGCACTAATACATTAATACTAATACGTGTATTTGGCATCAACGTGTCACCAGTGTGGAAAGGAAGGGTGTTTACTCGACTAGAGAGTATACTAATGCTGCATGAAATAATACATATATCATAACATCGTGTCAACATCAAGTTAATGCTTGTATAGCAGTATAAGACATCTTCAACTCGCTTTTAAGGTCGAACAGTAAGCACCGTATATCATGTTTGTATGAAATTCCATATGCGACAGCCAACTTCTAACTGTCAACTCTTTACTGCTTACTGCCAACTGCTTACTGCCAACTACTTATTGCCAACTGCTCACCGCCCAATGCTTACTGTATGCATACTTGATGACGGGTATAAAGCCGAAGCCCCGAACTAGGAACCTTGGCCCCTATGAAATGTTACTGAAATAAGCTTGTCGTTTCCTATGTTATTTTTTCCTCCTTTTTTAAAAATGTATTAGTGCTATATATCCATTATTGATTGAAAACCGCCACGATTCCACGACGTATTGATATATGAATATTCACTCGTAGTTCGAAAACATTCAGGAGCGTCATTGTTTTACTCCTATCCAAACATTTGACAACAAATGCATGTGATATTTTGTTTTCTTCGCTATGGAGCTCCATGGTATTGTACAACAGCCAACTTCTAACTGCCAACTGCCAACTGCCAACTGCTTACTGTCTACTTTTTATTGCTTACTGCCAACTGCTTACTGCCAACTGCTTACTGCCAACTACTTACTGTACGTTTCATCCCTGTATGATACTCCATGTTTTACTTGCAATACGGCAGCTATTTGACCAATATGAAGTTGTGTTGCCGCAGCGGGCAATTTTTAATCCCTATACATGAATTTGAATAATTGACAGGAAGCAGTTGGCAGTAAGCAGCTATCAGTTGGTTGTCGTATATGGAATTCCATATCAACATGAGCGTTGTTTGCCTGTTCATTGTCAAATCTAAACACTTTCTCATTTAAAGCGACTCGCAACCAGATGGTGCATTAAAAATAGTAATTTGTAAATATGTGTCAGACGCTTATATAAATGGTAAAGAATTAGTTTAGGATAAGAAATTCTGTTTAAAAAAAATGTATTTCAATAAAAAAAAATATTGGTCTCTGGTGGGATTCGAACCCGGGGCCCGGCATTGGCGGACATAAGGCAAAATAGGGGAAACCGCTTAGACCAATGGACCACGGAACTATCCGTTTATCTCGGATCGATTTAACGTATTTCAATGTGTAGCGATCGGAAGTGCATACAACTTCGTAATTCGGCTCGTGTTTATATCTGACCCCGTGTAGAGAAGCAACAACAACAACTATACCGTTAGCTAACGCTATGGAAAAACGATGGAAAATATCTAAAAAAACTAAGATTCGGTGACGATTCTTGAGACGTTTTTTGGACTGATCATATTTTTTTAATGTCAAAAGCCAAATAATGCCACAAATTTGCTTTTATTTGAGTATTTTATTTTATTTTGACAAGAACACCATCCGGTTGCGAGTCCCTTTAAACCTTTCTCTAATAAAATATCATCTGCTAATTTTTATCATCTGAAACAAAACTTATTATATCAAAACTGGAGTAAAACATAGACTATGTTGACAATAAGTGTTAAATTTAAAACACTGTTCTTATCTAATATTTCCATCTCTAAGGGTGTTTTTCCCAAAGAAAATCATATCCATTTATAGGAGAGTCTTCTCCACTGTATGTTCTGGTGTCATACTTTATGTGAATATTTTCCACTAGAATGAACGTATATGAGTAATAAAATCAGTTTAACCTTTTCATTGCTAAATTTATAGAGAGCTGTTTTTACCCAATCACCGCAATAGGGTCCTCTGCTTTATTATTGTTGTCTGCAGTATCGTTCCAAAGTAATACTTAAAGCAGTATAACTGACGTAATTTCAAACCAGTGTCAAACAGTTTAGATCCTGCGGCGTCTGATCTAGATCTAAACTGTTTGATACCCATATCAATAATTCCTAAATAAAACACATATTCCAGATTTTAAAGTCAGATCAGAAATCTGAAAGATTTCGGGAAAAATAGAAAATACGAAGATTTCGGAAAAATCCGGAGAAATGGCAACCCTGTCGTTTGTAACAAAAATATTCAAAATGGCGGTGGTACAGCTAGCGTTGCGAGCGATTTTGCACTTTAAAATATACAGTCGAACTTATATTATGCTGTGTTAATTCTTTGAAGAGACATAAAAATCGATACATAAAGACAAGTGGCCGTTTAATGTATAATAAAAGTAAAGCAGACGGTTCTCCAGATTCTACTTTTACCATGCAGTAAACTGAAAACTGTTGGTTTTTTTAAAAAAGAAAATCTTTAGTATTTCAAGCACCCGTTCACCACTAGATTAAGTGTATTGGAGAAGATGTTATTCCTCCCCGCTTAAACGCAAAGGAAACGCAAATGCATAACAATAGAATTGAGAATTCTGACTTCTTTGTTAGTCCGATTGGCAAACTGTTTGGAGCCTGATCCGGCGTCTGATCTAGCTCCAAACTGTTTGCAATCGAAAAAACGGGGTTGACGTTAACGCGTTTATTGGAAAAGAATAACATGTTCTTCACTGTATAGAATAAGCATTGGGGCGAATCGTTAGTAACCCCTTCGTGTTGTTTAAATCATTACTCAATAGATCTAAACAAATGTACTCATTTCTACGCATTTAACATACTCTTCCGCTATAGAAAAAAGTGTCACTTTATAGTCATGCATATGCACTAGATCTATTAGAAGAAATCAAATACATTCTAACGCATTTTAGCTGAAATTAAAGCAGAATGCTATAAACGGTTATCCGTCTTCAAAACTAGAAACAGTCTATGGAGTAAAGAGTTAAGTTTTGTGCCATTTCTAAATACTAGTACTTCTACGGCTGAATTTCGATATATCGTGCTTGCTTAACCCATTATCCCATAGCCTGTCTCTTGTTTTGAAGATAGGTGACCGCTTAAATCAGGTTGTAAGTAAAGCAGAATACGCCTTGAGGCGCATTCTGCTTTACTTTTAACCTGATTCAATCTACCATCTGCTACAATATAACGAATATATCTTATGATACAAGGTCATGACAATATAAATTGGAACTATTTTCTTCAGTGAAAGAATACATTTAAGGCGTAAATAGGAGTTTTCTTGGGGTAATGGGTTAAAAAGCCGAACATTTATATACACAATTCAACGTTAAAACGCAGCTGGGCTCGAGTAATCAAAATTTGAGTGTACAAAGAAATGTGAAACAATATTATTTCTAACAGGGTACAAAGATGGAATTTCAAATGTCAGTCATGCGAGAATGGCGGAGATACAGTACAAGCAGTTGGATATTGCGCGGATTATCATGAGTATTTGTGTCAAAGATGCTTTGATGCTCACTTGATTCCTTCCATCACAAGGAAACATGTACTACTGGATAGTGAGCAGATGAAAGATGCAGAAAAGTATGTCTGTTCTAAGAAATGTTCGATACATGAGAACAAACCAGTTGAGTATCACTGCCTCTTTCACGATACGTTTGGATGCCAACTTTGCTTTACCAAACAT
This sequence comes from Gari tellinella, assembly GCA_922989275.2. NCBI lineage: Eukaryota > Metazoa > Mollusca > Bivalvia > Cardiida > Psammobiidae > Gari > Gari tellinella. The sequence continues at coordinate 21,426,701 of OV277869.1, read as the reverse complement.
CATGGGCACTGCATAGAGGTGGTTAGTATCCCTAAAGTAGCAAAGTCAATCACAGGCTCCGACGATTTTCTTGATTTCAAAGCAAAGCTCGCTGGAGTATCCAAAAAATGTAAGGACCTACTTGCAGAGATTAAGCGCAACTTGGAAAACTTCACAGAAAGTCATACGGAAGCAATACGTGATATCAAGACATTGAAGGGTGAGAAGGCAACTCACAGAACAAGCCAATGAATACAAGCAAAGAGAATCCACACGAATGATTGCAATGAATGATAAAATTATGAGCATTCAACAAGAAAATGAAAAAATAGTATCTGCCATGGAAACCCATCAAAGCCGGTGTAACGAAGTATTTTGACCCCCATCGAAAAATGACCCCCGGTCAAAATTCGACGACGTAGAATGACCCCCGGTCATTTTTCGATGTCGTACAAAGACCCCCCAGTCAGAATACGACGTCGAAATTTGACCCCCCGGTCATAGTACTATGGCCCCCCACATGAAGTATTTTGACCCCCCTGAAAAACTTTGACCCCCATCGAAAAATGACTCCCCCTTCCCTACAAATCAAGAGGCGCAGTTTAACCCATTGGACCCTAACAACGAGTATACTAGTCATTCACAAACCGTGTACATGAGAAGAGTACACATGTCCTTCGCAAACAAAGTAGACCCAGATCAGACTGTTCCTAAAAGAACCCTTTTATATGGGTTTGCAGTATATGTCAATTTTTTAATATATCGTATAAAATAACTGGAACTAGTAGAAAATTGACTTGATGCATAATCGAAACTAGTCCATGCGCAAATGACTTGAAAGATACCTAAAATTTAAATGATAACATGTCAAAATTCAAATTTACATTAAGTGCGCCATGTGAAAATGCAGTTTATATAAATTGCATCTCTTCGTTATAGATTATGAGTTTTTGTATAAACGTAGTTTACAGCATATCAGGGTAATTCGATACGAATAGAGCTGAACGAGTGAAACAATACCCCGATTTAGAAGGTATGTAATACTTACATCCATTTAAAGCGACTCGCAACCAGATGGTGCATTAAAAATAGTAATTTGTAAATATGTGTCAAACGCTTATATAAATGGTAAAGAATTAGTTTAGGATAAGAAATTCTGTTTAAAAAAATGTATTTCAATAAAAAAAAATATTGGTCTCTGGTGGGATTCGAACCCGGGGCCCGGCATTGGCGGACAGAAGGCAAAATAGGGGAAACCGCTTAGACCAATGGACCACGGAACTATCCGTTTTATCTCGGATCGATTTTAACGCATTTCAATGTGTAGCATCGAAAGTGTATACAACTTCGTAATTCGGCTCGTGTTTATGTCTGAGCCCGTGTAGAGAAGCAACAACAACAACTATACCGTCTACTAGTCGGTATAGAAAAATGATGGAAAATATCTAAAAATCTAAGATTCGGTGACGATTCTTGAGACTTTTTTTGGACTGATCATATTTTTTTAATGTCAGAAGCCAAATAATGCCACAAATTTGCTTTTATTTGAGTATTTTATTTTATTTTGACAAGTACACCATCCGGTTGCGAGTCCCTTTAAATGACATTAGTTCTCTTATATTGTGTCGCAGGAGAAACATAGTGACATTTTCCTTTATTGAAATTTATTAGGTTGTTTATACTTACATTGTACAAAACAAAATAACCTAATAATGATAATACAAGTAGCTAATGATTTTTTATTCAGATAACACATATTTTCGACAATGTGACATAAATTAACCCTCAAGGAGCTGACACCGACTATAGCGGGTTTAGATAAGTGTGAGGTTGGGCGCCCCTAAACCCAGGTTTAACCCCCCAGTGTTAGTTAATGATTAATTTATAATTAATTATTGATTGCTACTGACCGTACCAAGGCGGGCTCCTATGTTCACTTTGCTTTATGTTTGTCTTGCGTGTTGTTTTCTATTTAGTGTGTAGATGAAGGAATGGGAGTGTGCGTGTGTGTGTGTGTGTTTGTTATGGTATGACTGTGTGTGTGTTCTGCTTGAGAGGTGGGTGTATTGTTTGTGTTGCGTTTCCTGCTTGAGTCTTTCGTATTTATTTGTTGCCACAATAGTGTTACTTGTGCCGTGTGGAGGCCGTAAAACGTCGCCCCGTACATGTAATCAATATTGTTATCATTCCTCCTGCAGGAGCGTGCACTTGCTGTACAACTCGTCTCTTTGGCTTTCTTTCTTGCATCGTATGGTAGGTCTCTATGTACCGATGGTCAGATGAACTTCGGTACTGTGCCGGTTCTTCATTAACTCTTTACATTCTATTACATATAAGGTATGGCGATGAGTTACTCACGTCGCACCAGTTACTTTTTTCACTACTTATATTAACCATTTTCAATCTTTACATTTTTCAATTTAGAATTACTTTATAATAAATTTCGAACTTTCAATCTGTAGAGTTATAGTCAATACATAGGGACAGGTGCTTACTTGCTTCTCTTAATTATGGAACTACAAACTAACAAAAGACTAAAAATCCCCCTTACACCACTTAGAATGCACTCTGCGTGTTCTGTTCATATCCCTAGAAATACTACTAATTTTGCATCAACACAGCCGTCCGTACATTTAACACCACTTAAGCTCTATTCGGCATCTTCTTTTCACATTCCATCTCTTTCTATTAATAATTGTTTTCATAATGGTCCAAAAGTAGTGCTTTCACCTCTAAAATATTCTATTCAACGCAATAATTCTGTTTTATTACGACCATTGAACAAAAAACGTAGAGTGCATCCTATTATTGAAAAGTGCAATGCTAAGAGGTGAGCGTGTTGCAATTATTTATCTTGCAAGTCTACTATACAATCAACAGTAAACGGTGGATTATTTAGTGTTGTCATAGATTCAGACGAACTAATCATATTATATACGTGTTAACTTGAAAAGCACCAGGTTGTGGTATCCAGTATGTTGGGCAAACCGGTCGTCCCCTCAAAACTAGGTTTAATGAACATCTTCGTACTTGTAGAAACAAAAAATTGAGGAACTTTCTGTATCAACATTTTCGGAAATCTGGACATGGATTAGATTTTATTTCAATTCAACCTGTCGAACATAGATACTTTATTCAGTACAAAAGCCATCGGCTTATCAGTACACAGTTGCTACATACATATAATAATGGTCATGTCAATGGTGGAACAGTAATATGTATTGATCTCAATTAAAGCTAGTACGATGCATCGAAAAGTAGTTGCAAAATGTAAATTTTTAAATGTAGAGTTTTGACTTGTAAACGCTTATACCAGAGAGAAATGAAAAGATTTTCTAAGAATTTAGATCACTAGCAAATCAAAAGGAAAATATGGCTATACTATACAACCTGTTTGCCATGCATCAACTAGTCACATATACTGTACAAGTAACACAGAGGCATTACAGTGTAACTATGGATAGTATACATTTCCTATTCAAATAGTGTTACCAAGCATACTGTGCAGACCAAGATCAGAGATCTTCTAAAAGGATCCTCTGGTCAAGGTCTGCACTAACTATTAATCAACACTGCAGGGTAACTGTATAGAGTACGTTTTTCCTATACAGACAGTGTAGCTTCGGATCAGAGGACACGCAACTGAGCCATCAGATCCGTTTCTTCACTGTCTGTTATTTTGCATTACATTGCAACCATGAAGATTATACATTCCCCATGTAGATAATGCTACCATACATATTGTGCAGACCAAGATCGGAGTGCTCGTATAACCGAGCCCTCCTATCAGGGTTTACACTGCTTTTATATAACATTACAGTTGGTATCCTATGTGGATATTGATTATTATACATATTGTGTAGACCAAGAGCAGAGGGCTCCTAACTGAGTCCTCTGGTAAGGATCTACACTGGCTTTTATATTACATTACAGTTAGTATCCTATGCGGATAGTGATAACTTTGCATAGTGTGTAGACCAAGATCAGAGGGCTATTAACTGAGTCCTCTGGTAGGGGTCCACACTGGCTTTTATATTACATTACAGTTAGTATCCTATGCGGATAGTGATAACTATACATAACGTGTAGACCAAGATCAGAGGGCTCCTAACTGAGTCCTCTGATCAGGGTCTACACTGCCTATTATATTTCATTACCAGGAAACTGTGTGACGAGTACACTTTTCTTGTTCAGACAGTGCAGGTTCGGATCGGATGCCACGTAAATGTGCCATGCAACTCGTTTCCTCACTGTCTGTCGTTTAGTATTACAGTTTTACTATGGATAAAAAACCATTCCTAAGCAGACAGTGTAGATCCTAGCCGGAGGGCAGGTAAGTGAGTCATCCGGTCAGGATCCGCACCCACTGTGGATTTGCAACACATTGTAAGAATAAGTATAGGCATAACAACAGGGTGAATAAGATTTCTATATTTACCACTAAGTTAGTAGCTTAGACTATTATCAGGAAATTTGTATTCTCTTTTATTTTTTTATTTTTTTTTTAATTTTGGTGCATATTTGGATCTCTGCTGGTGAAAGATTTTTGAATGAATATTGACAAATTCTTCAGAGTTTCGAAGTTATCTGAACTTAATAGGCTAATGAATTTCTCATTGTTTGGGTGTTTCCAGTAATATTCTTTAATGTATTTAGTTCTAAGTTCTTGATTTAGTGGACAGACCAGAGTAAAGTGAAATTCGTCCTCTATTAAGTTGCATATGTGACATTTTCTTTCATTAAGAGGTATTTTTTTGTGGTTTGTGCCACCGACCGGTCTCGATTTCGAGTCTGTGAGACGACAGTCTTAGTCTTGTTAAAGCCTGTCTGAATTTTCTTATTTCTAATTTGTCTAAGTAAACCTTAAACCCAAAGTCTGAGAAAAGTTTGTACGTTTTACCCCTAGTTGAGAGTGTTAAGTTCTCATCCCATGACTGTAAATAAATGTCTGAAAGTCTTTGTTTTAGTGTAGCAAGAAACATTTTAGTATTACCAACCCCTTGTGATAGCCAAACATTATTGAACCCTAAATTCTCCAAACAGCTCTTTATATCTGTTACCCAAGAACGCTTATTTGGTTTTAAATGCAGGTCATTAAGCATCATATTATATGTTAGTTTTGTATATTTTTGCTCTGGAGAGGTAGTGAGTTTTAGCCAGTATTTTATTATGTTATGAACTCTATATAGTTTAAGTGGGAGTCTCCCAAGTTCTCCATATATAAGATTGTTTGGTGTCTGAGGTTTGACACCCAATAAGTTTTTGCAGAAACGGAGATGGATTCTTTCAATATTGACAGCCTCTGAGAAGCCCCAGACCTCGCTACCGTAATTCAAAATCGGTAAAATAAGTTTGTCAAACAGGTCTAAAGTATGACTTACTGATAAGTTTGTAAATTTGCATCTATAGGAATTTAACTTAAAGATAGCCTTAAGTGCTTGTCCGGCCAAAGCCTCGTGTGTACCGCTAAAAGCACCGCCAGTTGTAAACACAACACCGAGGTATGTAAAAGAAGTGACTATTTCAACAACTTGCTGGTTATATGTAAACGTCAAGTTTCGTCTCAAATTACCTCCCTTTTTGAAAATCATAACTTTGGATTTCTTAACATTAACAGTTAATTTCCATTTCTGACAATATTCTTGTAAAATATTTAGACCATTTTGAAGCCCTAACTCAGTGGAGGAAAATAAAACAATGTCATCTGCATAAAGGAGTAAACATAATTTAAGCATGCCCATATCTATACCCTCAAAGCCTTTTAAAATAAAAGTTTCTTCAAGATCATTAAGAAACATAGAAAACAGGAATGGCGAAATACACTCACCCTGGGATAATCCAAGTTCACAGGAGAAGCTGTCGCTTAATTCGTTTTCGTATTTAACTCTCGATCTAAAGTTTCTGTACATTGATTGTATTATATCAAGAATATTTCCTCTTATTCCATATTTTATTAATTTATACCACAAAGTTTCTCTCTCAACAAAATCGAAAGCTTTTTTGAAATCGATGAAAGAAGCATAGAGTTTCTTATTATCATTCAGAAGGTGGTTAATTACACCGTGTAATATGAATATGTTATCTACTGTACCCATGTTTTTACGGAAGCCTGCTTGCGCCTCTACATAGACACCATAATTTTCGGCCCATTTATCAAGCCTCGTATTCAAAATTCTAGTAAACAGCTTACCCAAAGCGCTGAGTAAAGTTATACCCCTGTAGTTTTCAGGGTCGTTGATATTACCTTTTTTGTGTAGCGGAATTATATATCCTTCTGACCATTTTTGAGGGAAATATCTTTTGGCAAATAACACATTGAATAATTTACTTAAATATGGTATTAAATTGCTTGCCCCATATTTGAAAAATTCGTTAAGTAAAAGGTCGGGACCGCCGCTTTTTCCTGATTTTAGTTCTCTGCAGGCTTGCAAAATCTCTTCGTCGGATATTTGGATATTAAGTTCTGAAAACATTTCTTGCAGTTCCTCGTTTATGTATCTATCGTTAAACTGTAAAATATCGTCGTCAGGTTGAAAAAACACTGAATTTGGATCGTTGATAGCTTTAAAGTGTTCTGCAAAATTAGAGGTATTTAAAGAGGTTGATGCCTTTGCATTAGATGCAGATTTCAATAATTTCCAGTATTCTTTTGCATTGCGGTAACGCATTGATTCAAGTTTCTGTGTTAGTTTATAGTCGTGTAGAGATTTTTTATTAGTAATCATTGTTTTATATTCTGACCTGGCTTCTGTGAATATCTTCCTATTGTCTTCGTTATTTAATTTACGATATGTGTTTAGCTTTGCATAAAAATCTCTTTTTTTATCGTTACATTCTTTGTCGTACCAAGGCTCATTAACAGGGTTTTTAACTGATGAAGATTTATGCACTTTTTTGCAGAACGAGTTACAGATATTTCCTAAAAATTCGTAAAAAACATCAAGGTTATTGTCAATTTCTTCATTACTTAAGTCCGTATTTAAATTTTCCGTAATAGAGAACAGATTCTCCCTCGATGATTCAGAATTTAAAGCGTCTATATACAAATCTGCTTTATCGTTATCCCATGCAAATTTTGAGTGAACTTGTTCATTTTCATGACAAACGATATTGACTATTTCTGTCTGGATCCGGTTACCAAGAGAAAAAATTATGACACAGTGATCTGATATAATATTTGGGTCATCAATGTAAAATTCAGTAAAATGCTCGAATAATGACGGATAACATAAAATGTAGTCTACTACGCTGCATCCAGCGCTTTTGACACATGTATATTTCCCACTGCTGCTGTCCCTATCAATCCTGCCATTTGCTATTCTCAATCCAGTCTGTTTGCAAAAATTTAGTAAATGTGTACCATATTCATTCACCGTTTGATCACAAGAGATCCTAGGTAAAAGTATGTCCTGAATATAGTCATCAGGCAGTATATTAAAATTTATGAGAGATTCATTACTAACATAATCAGGCCTGGAACCAACTCTTGCATTGAAATCGCCAGAGATTAAAAACGTACAGCTGTCGTTGAATTTTGTTTTGAAGAACTGAATATCTTCTTCGATGATATCAAAAACATTTCTATCTATAAACGCCTGTCTGCTACTCCCAATAGGTACATTGTAGACTAAACATAATAGCAAATCCTCTTTCATATTAAAATGCATTCCTTCTAATCTAAGCCATAAAATGCCATCGTAAGACGAACGAAGGAGCATATCTTTACAAACTAATCTATCTGAAATATAAACAATAATACCGCCACTTTCCCTACGACTGTTTTTGTGTTTATCAGTTCTGTGCTGGTAAAAGCTGGTGAATCCTTCTACGTCATGTACATAATGGTCATTTAGCCACGTTTCGGTGAACAGTAGAATGTCTTTAGAATTAAATAATGATCTTAGTTCTGCTTGTTTAAGTTTATCATAGTTTTTACCAATTAGCCCTTGAACATTTAAGAGACAAAAAGAGATGCTTTCATTTCTCTCTGCGCTTTCCTAGGGATCCGACTCGGCGGAGTTAACTGTATCGGTAAGGGTGGCCTGTCCAGTGTCGACATCGTGGTTTCCCCCAGGTCTATTTATAGTAACACTGTAACACGCCGGTGTAGTTGTAGACTCAAGTTCGGCGGAAGGACGTGTGTCACATGTGTTGGGATTAAGTGTGTTACCAGTTATTAAAGTGTTCGAGTAACTTGTATTCGGATTTACAGTGTTTTCATTCTGTGCTGGAACATTACGTGGGATATCCTGCTCTTTCGGTAAGTTCTTTTTATCTTCAACATGCTGCTTCGAACACTCGCCTGTTGACTTGTCACGTGACTTTTGTTTCTTGTTTACGCTAGTATCAGCTGTTGAGTGGGCGTTGTCCTCGATCTTTTGAGACTGTGGCGATCGCGATTCCCTATGCACTCCAATTTGTGGGGATGGGAAAACAGCATCTGTGTTCCCCTCTGGGTCGCTTGTGTTGACTTCAGTATCGTTGGAATATGCTCTACTGCCAATTATAGGCGGTTTTCCATGTTGGGTTGGCTAGTTCGCACACTCGGATCCCTGCTGTCAATAGGCAGTTGCCATGTCGATTCAGTGGACGCTGCATTGCGTATTGGGCCAATGTCCTCAACTAACCTACTCTGATTCAACACACTGAACCAATCTGGGAATAAATCTTTGATCACGCGCCCATCAATGCAGAGTTTAGCTGGGTATCGAACTTGAACCCTTTGGCGACGTTGTCTTGCATCGCGTGCTTCGTTTAGGGAATACAGTGTCTTACGGGCCTCAGCTATCTCACGCGGGAAGTCTCTTGCAATGCCAAAGGGTGTAGTTTTCAACTTGTATGCACGTTCAAGAATTGTCTCAGTGTCGAAGTAATCTCTGAATCTTGCTATTATTGGCCGTTTCGGGTCGGCTTTGTTTCTGTTTTTGGGACTGTTAGGAGCCCCGAGGCGGTGAGCACGCTCAATACACATATTTGTCGTGTCAATATCTAGCTCGTCAGCCAAGAAACTCAGTACTAGGTTTGGGATAGGGATCTGAGGTCTTTCTGATATGCCATATATTATGATGTTGTTTCTTCAGCTTCTGGCCTCAATGTCAATAGAATGATAAGACATTTTAAGTGTTCTTGAGTGGATATCCATAAAGTCCTCTACTATCTCTACGCGCTGACTGACTTTTGCCACGGATGCTCTGCGTGTCGCGTAGGCATTGAGCCTGGTTTACATTGACTGTGTTCAAAGTTGAAAAGTTTCTGTTGAGACCCTCGAATAGACACACCAGTTTTTCATCTGTATTTAAACTTGAGAAAGAAGCACTATCAACGCTTGCAGTGCTGCCCGTGCTGACTTTCTTTCTCTTGGCTTTTCGTTGAACTGTTTGCCAGATGTTACCCCGCCCACCTTCTACTTCAAACCGGTTTCTCACCTCGAAAGGAAAATTCTTTTTATCAGTCACTGCTTTCACATTCACTATAGTTCATATCAGCTGACTCAGTTGTTCCTTTACCTGCCATTTCAGAACTTACTGTGAAAATACTGTTTTCTTATTCTGCAATAATTTTGAATTTCTTCTTATCGAGCTCAGCATACGACCACTGACCACCATTGACCGGAAGTTCAAAAAATTGAGGAACTTTCTGTATCAACATTTTCGGAAATCTGGACATGGATTAGATTTTATTTCAATTCAACCTGTCGAACATATTACGTATGATAAAAATGCTACTAATAGTTTCAAATGTAAGGCTAGATTTATAACGGAATTAAACTGGATTAAAAAATTTACAGACACCCTTTCCTTTAGGCTTGAATGATAATATATACCAATCTGGCAATATTTCTAAAGAACCTTCAATTGATATTTTTTCGATTTATTCTACACGCAACCGTAAATCTAGATCGCATGGTATTCGTATAAATGGTAATATTAAACGTAAATCACGTCAGTCGATTTCTATTAAAGATTTGCATAATCTGCTGTTACATTCTGGTAAACATAAAAATTTAATGCTTTCTCGGCTGTCTTCGTTGTCATTGACGTCTTTAAGATATATTGACGACAAGGCTGATGATATAATTTTACGAACAGATCCTCTGTATTATAATGCAGGTTTAATACAAAGTTATACTCAGCATGTTCTCAGACCTCATATTGATTCTTTAAACGATCACAAAAGATATTTCATTAAGGTCCCTTTTATAAATAAAGGTATTGATTTTATAGATTTACAAAGTATTCTCCGAAACAAAAATGTGATGAATGCTGTTCCAAATTATTTCAAAAATATCTTGAACCACCTATTATTTGCTATAAGTATATTAAATCTGTAAGAGGGTTAATTTTTAACTACAATAAAATTGTTTCTGAGACTGTACTTCTTCTAAATTCTGTTACGCTCTAGTGGGTCATATAATAACAGGCAATTTTGATATTATTAAAGATAAACGCATCAGAACGCTTTTGAGTAAGGGACCTAAATTTAGATTACCTGCTTTAATTGATTTCGATACATGCCGCACTCATATTTCGGAAGCTTTGAATAATTATAGTACCAACTGGTGCCGAAGAGAACATGCTGAAAATGACGCTCTTTCAAAATGGAAAGAACTAATTTTTGATATTATCGATACCCGGATTTCGTTCTATTTATCCAATAACCATCTTGTACCACCTAAACCTAAATTTAACATTCGTCACTTAAAGAAGGGCATACAAGACTTTCATTCCAAGTATGTACTCGTTCCTGCCGACAAAGTATCCAATAATGTGATAATTGTATGATGATTACATTATGTTGATACTTTAAACCAGGAACTTGTGAATACCAATTCATATATATCTACCAATTTAACGGAGCGTAATGTAGTATCTGATCATCTTGATACATGTAAACAATTAAAAGCTGATGTCAACATTACATGTCATAAACTTCCTACAATGTACTGGATACCAAAACTCCACAAAACACCTTATAAGTCTTGTTTTATTGCTAATTCAAGTGCATGTACTACTACTAAGCTTTCCAAACTTTTGACATCGTCTTTAATTAAAATCAAAGAACATGTTCAAAGGTATTGTGACAAGACTTACGAAAATTCTGGACTTAATCTGTTTTGGTCTATCAAAAACTCGAATGAAATTTTGGCGAAACTTGAATATAGAAAATACCAAGCTTGCAATATAAGTACGTATGAGTTTTCAACACTATATCACAGTGTATAAACGAACTGTACGATGACCGGGTAAAGTGACTAGCTGTAACAACGAATGTTGACATTTGTGCAGAGGTCGGAACATAAACCTGTTAATTTTGGATATCTTCTTCGAACCCATGCGAGCGAACGTAAGTAATAATTACAGTTATACATTTATTTTGTATCGTAGTACACTTGTTAGGGTGTAGGTAGAGAGGAAATTGTGATCTGATTGAAAATCAACACATAGTGTCGATTTCCCTCTCAAATTTGGCAACAGTTCTTTCAAAATGCCCCTTGTTTTAATCGCTTATATTACAATACGGTACTGTATGTTATCTAAATAGACCGCTAAACAAAGCAACCACTTTTTGCTTATCGTAAATCGCCATTTGATTATAAATTTAGGCAAACTCCTACATGTAGACTGTATCATTTATTGCAATCATCTGCTATCATTTAAAGCGACTACCCAACAATGTGACTGTATGACATATAGCGACAAGATTCCCCTGAAATTTGTATGACATATAGCAACTAGCTATACACGATTTCGAAAAGCCTGCTTGGTGTATTGTTATAGTTTCTTAAATAAAAGCTGTATCAGAGTGATACGTATATGTACGTGCAACATCTACTACGACTTATAGTGTGTTCATGCAAATTACCATTTTCGACCATATTTTCGGAAATGTGTATGACATATTGCGACTCGCTTAATATGATTTCACCAATTCTGCATACTGTATTGTTATTATTCGGATATACTGATTTTTCCCAAAAACCTTCAGATTTCTGCTCTTACTTTTAAAATTTGGACCTTAAGCGTAGTTTGCGTTGAAAACATTGATATGAGTGTCAAACAGTTTAGATCTAGATCAGACGGCGCGTTATGTGTCTGATCTGGATCTGAACTATTTGTAGAGCTTTGCAGCGAAAGGGTTAATGGTACGTTTCCTAAAACCGCGCTTGAAAGTTTAGAAATCTTAGGATGTTTTAGCAACTTATGGTAGCCCTGATTTCAGCCTAACATTTATCAATTTATGTTTCAGGTTCAATGGATAATTTCCAGTGTATCTACTGCCACTGTGTATACCCGTACACAGTATATTGGTACCAGCGAGTCGAGAGAATTAGCCGGTCGCTCTGCAGTGCGTGTATGTTCTTCATGGTTTTATAGCTTAAAATGTCTATGATCAACATATATATAATACAGTATTAAAGCGTGATGTTTCTGTGATATGCTGATGTCAAAACAGTTCTGTTTTAATCACAGAAACTCTCGTTAAATATATAATTATGCTGCCTAGTACCGGTAAATAACAACGATTGCTGACGAAAAATTACGATATCAACTGTTTCAAACGCTCCTGACTACAATATTTACATGAAACACTTAAGTCTATTTCATAATAATTCATGTAACTCACTAAAACCACACTGTTGGGTCGTGATTTTAAGAATAGAATTAAAAGAAATTTTTGTCAAGTGTACGGCATCTTGGTTGTGAATGAAATATTACTGTACGGCATACTGCTGTGTCACTGTACGGGGGTTTGCTACCAGATATTTGGCCCTTAAAACGTTTTGCTCTGTCCCAGTTCGTCCTCATGGTGTTACGTTCAACCAAAGGTAGCCGTGTACCGAGAACAGTCTTCCTAGTTATAAATTTTATACTTTTCATTGTTAATTTACTTAAAATAGATAAACTTGATATAGATAATAATAATAATAATAATTCTTTATTCAATCAGTAACTTGAATTAACAAATTCCTCGTTACTCTTAACATATTAACATACACGTTAACATATTTACAGATGGCCAAAGTGGCCACACAAACATGCATATAATAATAATAATAATAATAATAATAATAATAAAAAAGTATTTCAAATGATAGTAGATTTATTTTCGAAAATTTAGAATTTGAGGTTGAACTGCTATTTTCATGAAAAAAAAAAGATATTAAATGATCATTTTTGGTAAATGATAAGATAATAAAACACTGACTCGTATACAAATCAATCAAGGTAGTTCAGTGCAGCTTTCCTCATATCAAAAGCTTCATAGATATACCTTGATAGATTTAGTAAGGTTTTGGAACTATTTGATTTCATCAACTCTACATACTTATAAGCACTTGGGTTTTGGTAAAAATAACGTTTTAGATATTTTTTTCTTAAGTCAGTATACAGAGTACATACTAAAACAAAATGAAACTCGTCTTCTATGTCATGCTTGTAACAAAACACACAATACCTTTCCTCTCTTTCGGTTCTACCTGCACCGTAACGCCCGGATTCAATTCTTAAATTATGGGATGATAATCTCAACTTAGCTAAAATATACATGTACTTCTTTGGTAAAACAGTAAGATAATGTTCGTGTTCAAAAGTTTCTTTGAAAAATTTGTATGTATATAAAACGTTAGACTCTTGGATAGAAGCACACCAAGACTGTTTAAATACGTCCACTACTCTGGCTTTAAAAACAACATGAAACTTATTTAAATCCACCGTATATTGATTCAGCCAAACATAGGAAAAACCATAATCATCTAAAAGTTTTTTAACATCACTTAACCAGTTGGTTTTACCCTTGTTAAGATCATCACCCATTTCACTCAACAATGTTTGAAGAAAAATATTTTCACTTAGAACAAGTTTGCACCAGTACTTAATTACTCTGCTATACCTATTGATATACAATGGAAACCTACCTAACTCACCGTAAATACACATGTTACGTGTAGAAGCTCTAACACCTAATAATCTCTTACAAAATTTTAAATGCAGATTCTCCAATTGTTTACTTTTTGTGCAGCCCCACACTTCACATGAGTAATTCAAGATGGATCCTACGAAGGCATCGAAAAGCTGACAAAAAGTCTTTGGTTTAAAGCAATACTTTTTAACGTTTACAACCAATGTATTAAGGGCTTTTAATCCCTTACCTGTTAATGTACTTATATAACTGTTAAATGTGCCAGTATAACTAAAAACAACGCCTAAATAAGTAAAATCATCTACAATTTCTATTGTTTGACCTTTATATTTCCAAACATATTCCATCGGTACTCTGCCCCTATTTCTGAAAACCATTATCTTTGTTTTCTTCACATTGACCTCTAACCCCCATCTGTCACAATACCTTTCCAAATTATCTAAACTATTCTGCAATTCGCTTGGATCAGACCCCAATATCACCATATCATCCGCAAATAAAAGCAAAATAAGGTTTATTTGATCAAGAGTCAGTCCGCTACTTATTCTGTCTGAAAGAAACAGCTCAAGGTCATTAAGATAAAGAGCAAACATTATCGGTGATATTACCTCCCCTTGCTTTAAACCAATCGCACATTCGTAGAAGGATGAATAATCATCACAATGCTTAATACACATTTTAACTATTGAATACATTTCTTTAATGATCCGTAACATTTTACCCTTAATACCTACCCTAAACAATTTCAGCCAAAGACCATGGTGATACACACTGTCAAATGCCTTTTTTAAATCAACAAAGGCGCAAAATAATTTCCCCTTATTACGCAATATTTTTTGAATTGTTGCATTCAACACAAATATAGCGTCTGTTGTTGAGCGGCCCTTTCTAAACCCAAATTGGGCGTCTGTCAGAATATCATTGTTTTCAGCCCAAGATGAAATGCGATTGTTTAAAACGCCTGTGAAAATCTTTGAGAAACAGCTCACCAACGAAATGCCCCTGTAGTTATTAACGTTACTTTTATCACCCTTCTTAAATAACGGTACAATAATACCCTCACACCATTTCTCTGGGAAAACACCCGATTCAAATATACAATTAAATATGTCAACTAAATGAGCAGACAGAATATCAAAAGATTCCAAAAAATACTCGTTAATAAGTTGATCACCGGCATATGCCTTGTTCCTTTTCAATTTTCTAACAACAGCTTCAATTTCAGATTGTGTAATCGGAGAATCAAGCTCCTCAAAAGACACATTTTGTGAATCAAAATCATTATTCACAAAGAAATCTTCTGAATCACTATCATGTGGATTTGGCAAATCATCATTTAGTTTTGAAAAGTATTCAAAAAATTCATCTAGCGATATGTCCCGTGCACTGCTTTCATCATTTCGCTTACTAAAATGCCGCCAAAAGTCCCTCGGCTTTCTATGTCTCAATCTTTCGACCTCTGTCATTTTATTAAGCTCAAAACGTCTTTTCTTTTTTTTAATCAAGTTCTTGTATATCTTTTTCTTATCCAACATTGATATTCTGTTTGCATCATTCTTACATTTATCAAAAACATGCAAATACTGTTGATAAATACGCTTAGCTTCTAAACATTCACTATCAAACCAGTCTGCCTTTTTAATAAAGGACTTTATATAACTATTCGATCGAGATTTATACATGCGTTTTAAAAACAATGGACTAGCTACTTCATTTAATATCTGTGTAAAGTCATTAATGCCTTTATTAACACTCTCTTTGCCATTTAACACCATGTCATCAGTAATTCTATTTAATACAGGTAACTGTGCAATAAGTCGACGCCTAAAGTCGTCTTTCAAATCCGGGTCCCATTTAACAAAATTAAACACATTTCCCTTTCCAACACATTCATTGGTTAGCGCCGTATTACACCTTAACCCAAAACACACAGGCGCATGGTCAGACCATTCATTAAATTTACCTATTTCAAAATTACACAAGATACCGAAATCACTATTCCGTAACAATAAGTAATCAATAACACTGCTACCGTTTATGCTAGTATAAGTGTAATCACCTATCGAATTATCTTTAAACAGCCTGCCATTCGCAAGCCTAAAGCCGCTAGACTTGCATAAGTCTAACAGCTTTAGCCCGTGCGAATTGCAACCTTTATCCATGGAAACACGAGATAACGGTACATCAGGGGTATAGTCATCATAATCAATAATATCAGAGTTGGAATCGCAAACAATGTAGTCAGGTCGAGATCCATTGCCAACACGTGCATTCAAGTCACCACACAGCAGTACACTACCTGCGGACTCGTAACAGTTAATGTCATTCTGTATAAGTTGAAACAAATCAATGTCATGTACATCATAAGCTGGTGAATTCTCAACCCAAATATAAATCCCTGCTAAATAAACATCATTTTCAAAATTAAAAAACTGCTTATCTAATTTTAACCATATCACCGTGTCCAAATGGTTTTTAGCAACTGTAACACCCTTAACCAATGATTCTTTTATGAAAACAACTGTACCGCCACTACAACGTCTCGCCCGTCGATTCTGAAACTGTCTAGGAAAATTGAAACTCTTGTAACCTTTAATGTTAATCTTTGACGATTTGTTTGCCCATGTCTCAAAAAGAAATATATAGAGCAGGAACACCTAATAAAATGAAATTGAAACGATGAATGTACGTTCAACATATTCTAATAGCTGTTCACGTAACAGAATACTTTTGAAGCGAACGAGTAACTGTATCGGACTATATCTTAATCGAAGATTTCTATTAAAAAACTTCACACACACAGAGTCAATAATGATTGCGGTAAATTTATTATATCAAACTAATCCACCCACTCATAAAATATTGAAATACACGTACACAACTATAATTTCCATCTGTGTTTTTCCATTTTGCACGAACATATCGTGCAGTATGTTTACTGGTTAATGCGGTATCATTTACCACAATGCAATCAGAATAAGCTGCCCGCTTTAAAGTGTGCGGTATTCAATTTAAAGACATTTCCTGATCTTTTTCCGGTGGTGACACGAAACCAGGTATAAAACCATGCAGTCATATGCGAGTTTTGTCCTTACTGCTAACTTGTCCAGGGATAATTATACTCATCCAAGCGTTTCATGTGAGGGCCGTACTTTAAGTTTGTTAGTTTGATTAGTAAAACCCATTGAAAAACCCCTTGAGGGGTATGTGAGGGGCTCTCTAGACAACTTGAGATTACTGACATTGACTTTGCACACTTTACTACCGTGTTACCTGTATTTTCACACAAAGTGAGAACAATGGGGGAGTCCATCAATGGACTGATGAAATGTCTTTAATCCAGAGTCCTTTTCTATAAAAACTGCCGCGGTCGTGTTACACTTGCTTGTTATTCCTTATCTTGCTAAATTGTTGTCTGATTCAATAATGTCGTGTGCGAAGAGACACTAAACCCTTTTTTCAATGTGAGTGCCAAAACCAGTTTGAATATAGGGTTACGTTTATTCGAATAACAGAGTTAAAATTGATAGTTGGCATACATGTTGCTCTGTGCGGACAGCACGCCTGTAATAATGAACAATAACAGTAAGCGCCAAAACAGTTTAACTTCACCAGAGTATCTCATAAAGGATGTCGACTTTTCTAAGTCGAACCAGCGAACAACATCTGTGAAAAGCAAATATGTTATATTTTTAATGGGAAATTTGCCTTCAAAGACCAGCCGATTGAATGCTATATAATCAAGTTTGCCAGTCTGTTTCATTTCGTCGATTACGCTTCGGATCAGGGATAGTAATTCTTTATACTCCCTTTATACTTCTTTATACTCCCGAAATTCCTCTACAACAGGCAATTCGGAGTCTTGCAACAAACATGCTCATGTTTTTCATTATATGCAAACTTGCACATTTTTTTTTCAATGGAGAGTCTTTGGGTGTAAAGTATCGCTTAGATACTATTATAGACATAACCCTCCCCTCCCCTCTACATTGTCCAAGTATAATATTGAAGTTGCACACTTTTTCGGAAAAAAACCAACAAAAAACGCTGGCGAAGGTATTTTAATTCCTGATAGCCATGCATCTCTGTCAAGTGGGAAATTACCTCCCGGAACGTGGGTAGTTGTTCCTTACAGTACGAACATTTGTACAGGTCCATAATCTGTAAAAAATAAATGACAATGTACAGAAAATATACTTGTACAAATCAAACAGCCGTCGATTTCGATGTAGATTTAAGCAAGTTGCCGTACACTGGATAGAAAGGCTTTAGCAATATGCCGTTCATTAGCGTAGCAAGTTGCCGTACACCTGACCAAATTTCATTTCGAGTTTTTAAAGCACATACGTCAAAAACAATAGTAAAAGTTTCATAATGTCAATCAAGATAGCATAAATTACTCGTATAACATGAATAGATCTCTTATACAATTATTAAAAACAAATTACAATGATATTATGTCAGCAACAGTTGTTATTTACCGGTACCAGGCAGCTTGTTTATACGTCTTACGAGAGGTTCTCTCGGTAAAACTGAAATGTTATGACATCAGCATGTTACAGAAACATCTCGCTTTAATATAGTATTATTCTACATATTGATCATAGACATATAGTTCTAGAAAATCATGAAAACATACCTGCACTGCAGAGCGATCTGCTAAAAACTCTCGACTCGCTGGTACCAATATCCTGTGTACGGGTATACACAGTGACTGCACTTTCAGCACAGATGTATTCGACCAAGTCATACAACATTGTGTCGACATTCACGAAGACCAAAACCTAAGATTAAAATTTTATCGATTTCGGACATTACCAACACAATAAAAACTCACTCAAAGGACTTTCGTCTCATAAAACCGGCAAAAATTATGACATATATTGTAAAAACAACCCTAAAAAGTAAAAATGGACCAGAATACAATGAAAACTAGAATTGTCCATTTCAAGTTTCAGGGAGGAAAAGCTAAACTTTATATTAACTTAATCAAGGACTTAATTATATATGTGCATACATAAACAAAATGTCAGCATCAGCTTGGGAGTTGGAAGGTAGCGGGTTTGATCGCCAGTTGCAAACCAGTGCCGTAATATTGCTAGGAGCAGCTCTCTTTGGGGTCTACATTTTGTGCAAATTGTCAAAAGGAGGCATTGTAAGGTAAAGGGTTGAAAAGAGATTTATTTAAACTTTGTTAAACTAACAAAAGGGCGTTTTGGACGTAAAAGGATCCTAAAGTCGTCTGAAATCGTTACCGTAAGATCGCTATAATTGATACAGTATAGTCGCTATAATCATTCAGATCACCGTATAGTCTGATTCAATAAACAATACAGTTTCAGTTTCATCAGTGCAGAACTTTGAACGTGGATATTTTATTAAATCTCCCAGCTATTGTGGTTGTACTGCTATCTAAATAAGAATACATAATTTTCTCAAGTTTTAACGCCCGATTAGATGTCAGGATGTGTATAAACTGCATATATGACACGTTTGTAAACACGGCCTCGTGTAAACATTGCCAGGTATTTATTGATGTAATGGAAATATTTTGTTTGGAAAGCTTGATAACGGAACAATGACAGTCAGGTCTTGATCTTAAATCAATGCACAATATAATGTACGTTTGCTTTTCTTAGTGATATATTTAGAAAACAAGGAAAACAGATGAAAACATGTCCGCGTGTCGCACTGAATCGATTGACTCCTTACAGTCTAGTCGCAAAATCTAGTCATTGTACAGTTCGTTTATACACTGTGTATATATACTACCTTACCTCATAATCTAATAAAAGCTAAACTTATACAACTTATTGAAAAGACTTTTGCCAGAGAAAGGAAGCTATTTCTGGCGTGTAATGCTGATCGTGCATATTTTACAAATGACACGGACGGTTAAGCATTACACTATGTGGACTTGCACCGATGTCTGTGAATCACTATCATTTCTTCTGGATAATATTTATGTACGTTTTGGGAGTACCATATACCGCCAAGTGATTGGTATTCCTATGGGTACAAACTGTGCGCCCCTTGTCGCAGACCTATTTTTGTACTGTTATGAGAGGGACTGTATGCTTAGTCTAAAACCTGATACACAGGCAGATATGATCGAAGCCTTTAATAATACATTGCGCTATCTAGATGATATTTTTAATATAGACAACCCATTTTTTGATACGTTGTTTCCTTTTATTTACCCAAAAGAACTACGCCGTAATAAAACTAACGAGTCAAATTTGTCGGCACCATTTTTAGATTTGGATCTTTTTATAAATAACGGAATTGTTTCTTCTAAGATTTACGATAAACGAGATGATTTTGATTTTAGTATTGTAAATTATCCTCATCTAGATGGCGATGTTCCCCGTTCCACATCTTACGGGGTTTATATTTCACAACTTATTCGCTTTGCTAGGGCCTGTACCTCTGTTGAGGACTTCCACATTCGTAATAAAACTATTACTGAAACGCTTCTTAAACAGGGGTACAGATTTCATAAACTTCGTAAAACATTTTCTAAATTCTTTTATAGAAACTTCCTCTCATTAACAAGTATAAATGTAACTTAAAGTCTTTTCTGCGGCAAGGTATTTCACATCCGGAGTTTTATGGTGATGTGATTTACAGACTTCGTAAGATTCTTGGACATAGACATTTTCAAAACCTATTTGTGAAACGTATTAGATTTTTCCTCAAAAAAGATTATGATCCAACTATATTGCTGCGCACTTCACGTTTGGTTATCGATCAATCTACAATTGATAACTATGCTTTCCTCTTTGGTTGTGCGACGACAGACAGGGCTTAGCACTACATGATGATGTATCTCTAAAGCCGTCCTTAACCGGGAGAGTTATATCGGATTTTCGTGCTTTGTTTTTTCTCTCCCTCTCTGTCGTACCCTGGACCCTTCCATGTCTTACAGTTACTCGTAACTACAGACTAGTCGTTTGAGTACAATTTGACCGTTGCCATAGTGGTTTTTTTTAAACACGGGCTTGAATGTTTAATTCTTTCCCGTGTTACTAATGATCTTGTCATAGAATTTTTGTTAAATGTTTTACATGTATTTACCTACTGTGCTGGCGGTCTTTTTGATTTTGAGGTTGTGGAACAGGGTTTATATTTTATGTACACTGTTCGTCTTTATAGGTGAATATAGGAGATAAGTGTGAGGTTGGGCCCCCCTAAACCCAGGTTTAACCCCCCAGTGGTAGTTAATGATTAATTTATAATTAATTATTGATTGCTACTGACCGTACCAAGGCGGGCTCCTATGTTCACTTTGCTTTATGTTTGTCTTGCGTGTTGTTTTCTATTTAGTGTGTAGATGAAGGAATGGGAGTGTGCGTGTGTGTGTGTGTGTTTGTTTGTTATGGTATGACTGTGTGTGTGTTCTGCTTGAGAGGTGGGTGTATTGTTTGTGTTGCGTTTCCTGCTTGAGTCTTTCGTATTTATTTATTCTACGACGTTGAATAATGACAAGGAGGCATCAAATATTGACATCGAGCATTGACCGTGGCATGAAGTGGCATTCTGTGATATAACATGGGGTCCTTCTAGTCATCAAATACTGATATCTCGAGCTCATAAAGGTCTATAAAATATATCGAATTATCAAAAGTTCATCGTAATATATGATTGGTTTTCTAGCAACCATTTCAATGACGTTATCTGTCGCTTAACCTAAAATTTCTGACCCGACGTAGCTTACGAGCAAAAAGCGTTCGACATGTGAAAAACGAGCGTCATGGCTCTATTCTAAACAGAATATAAGCAAATGAGAGTGACACATGCTTACTGCATTTAAACACTCAATCCACCTTTTCATTTTAGCATAACACTCAAACTTTTTTGTTTTACCAACGCCAACTATTAATTTGGCATAAATATTTTCACTGTAACCTTAAGTAGCATTTGCAATGCAAACTCGCGTTTGTCGATCAGATCATGACTTGTTTAATACATTTGACATCGAATTATTTCCGAGCATCATTCTACGAAATCGGAGAATGGTAGAAGTACTAGAAGAGTACATGTACTTCTAACATATTGAATAAACCCTAGCGGGATTAGATTATTAAACGACATCATAATATGACCCTTGGGTTATATTACGACATCGAATAATAACTGATGGCTTCATTCTACTGTATCGAATAATTTACGGGGGAGTCATTCTACGACATAGAATAATGACCGATGGCTTCATTCTATGACATTGAAAAACGAACGGGGGAGTCATTCTACGACATCGAATAATGACCGGGGTCATTCTACGACATCGAAATATGACTGGGAGTCATTCTACGACATCGAATAATGACCGGGGTCATTCAACGATATCGAATAGTGACCGGAGGTCATTCTACGACATCGAATAATGACCGGCGAGTCAAACTATGATATCGAATAATGGCCGGGGTGTCAAAATACGACCTAGAATAATGACCGGAGTCTTTCTACGACACTGAATGGTGTGATGTGCAATGAGGCAACATAACGTACGCAGCTTCCGATTTTGATCGCTTTTTGTTTGCTTGTTTGTTTAGTAAATGCAATTAACTTTACACTTAACATGGTAAACTATAAACGCACAACATAGCAAGTGTTGACAAAAGACAACAAAGCCCACTCAAAACAACCGACCTGCATTCTTCTTATTTCTTGACAAAAGGGATAAGTTCCGACAAATCAAAACATCCTCTATGAAAATATGTAAAGACATTACCTAATAAATACGAATTTTACGCCTTTGATCTTTTTATTCCTCTACTGGAGATACAATGTAATAGATCAAATTTATACAGTCATGGATATATACCATAAGAAAATATTTTCTGTATCCTAGCAAAGTGTACCTTAAAGCAGGCTGAAGTAAAGCACAATGCGCAATCTGCTTTACTTTTAACCTGCTCTAAGTGGTCATGCATCTGTCTTTAAACCTAGAAAAAGACTGTGTGGGTAGTTGGTTAAACCAAAGAAACTGCGGCAAGATAGGAAGATTTCTTGGAATGAATGTCAATACGAGCGTATTGTAAATTCTGATCATTCTCTGAGACGTGGTGCATGTGTGATTGGGGTTTACTCAGCCTGCTACGTCGAAATTAAATCAATAATCGAACAATAGTAATTGGTAGATCGTAAAGGTATACTTGTAAAAGGGTAAACGGTTCTGGGTTCGATACCCATAAGGTTGTCCATTGATAGGCGGACACACTTACAATTCAATCAATATAATTTATTCACTCAAAACTTAGTTAGGTTTAAAACAACTTTAGCATATGCAAAACTGACTTTAAACAAAATATCAAGGATTTTTAAAGGGGGGGGGCGTCATATTTCGACAGAGGGGTCATAATTCGACGATGGGGGTCATAATTCGACGATGGGAGGTCATTCTATGACGTCGAATTTTGACCGGGGGGTCATTTTTCGATGGGGGTCAAAATACTTCGTTACACCGGTGTAACGAAGTATTTTGACCCCCATCGAAAAATGACCCCCGGTCAAAATTCGACGACGTAGAATGACCCCCGGTCATTTTTCGATATCGTACAATGACCCCCGGTCATAATTCGACGTCGAAATTTGACCCCCCGGTCATAGTACTATGACTCCCCTCATGAAGTGTTTTGACCCCTCCTGAAATATATCGACCCCCTCGAAAAATGACCCCACCCCTCTTTAGCAATTAACAGACACAGTTTAACCCATTGGACACTTGCGACGAGTATATTAGTCATTTACAAACAGTCTACCTAGCAATAGTACATGTGTCCTTTGTAAACCGTGTAGACCCAGATCAGACTAATCCCAAAGAAGCTCTCTGATATGTTTGCAATATATGCCAGTTTTGAAATATATTGTATAAAACAACTCTAGCTAGTCTAAAGTTGACTCGACATAACTAGAAAAAAATTGCATTGTCCACTTGAAGTTTTAAGTGTGAATAAGTTAAAAGATATATAAAATTTAGATGATAAACAAGTCAAAATTCAGACTTATGATAAGTGCGCCATGGAAACGTACAGTATACTAAATGCTGTTCCCGATGGGTTACGTTAACCTTGTGCCTATCTGTTGGATACTGATGGTAGGGAAACAAAGTGGCGGCGGGTCTGTGGTATAATTCGTGGACAGCTTATTTATAAATAAGTTAAGGTAGTAATTCAATCATGGAGTATGCAGGCCGGTGGGCCGGGAACAGGCATGGTGTGAATTACTTGAGAAAGTTATACATTACATTACAAGTGTCACCAATTACATTGCTAAAGAGTGTATTATATTACAATTATTATTACGTTTACATTTGTAATGTATTAAATTACAAGTACGTTGGCAAAGTAATGCATTACATCACACATTACATTTTGATAACAGTCAAAAACATTACTGAAAAAAAACTAATAAGCATATCATATATAACTGATAGGTTATCATTTACAAGTTATTTGTCAACTAAATAATCAAAGATTCTAAACTTAAGAATACATGGATGCAAGTTTACAGTTTGAAAAGTCACAGCCTTTTTATAGTGCCCACTGGGTAAGGAAGTATACTTTTGTAAGCAAGTGAGCCCTTAACCATTTCCTCCACAGTAGCGCCTCAGGCCGCCTGCACCTACATCTGCAAATAAGATTAAGATACACTAATAAAATCCAATAATAGTTTTAATTACAGGCGTCAGCTAACAACAAAATGAGTGTAAAGCAGAAAGCATAAATGAGCTTTCTGCATAAAATTTATATTGCTGTATGCATTGTCCTGCCTTAATCACAGTTAAACGTAGCTAATTTGCAAGCTTGCCTATGGAGCAAAGGGTAAATACAGACCAAAAGTTTTGTACAAAGCTCTTTGAAGTGCTTTCTACATATTAAACCTGTTATATGAAATGGCATGTCTTTTTTGCCTGTATACTTCTTAATTGAATTACTGCTAATTACCAAGACAAAATGTATAAATGTTACTGTTGCACATAACATCAATAAAGTTTCAAATACATTGTCTGTTAGATGCATTATGTCAGACCTGATTATTTACCCTTTACTCCTTAGCCTGTTTCGACAATTTATTGAACGTAGTTTACAGTCTATCAGTGGTACTCCATACCAATAACGTTACGTGAACGAGTGCAAATATGTATCCCCCTTTTACAGAACATGTATATGTAATATTTACATCGGTTCCAATGACATTCGTCATCTAACAATGTGTCGCAACAGAAACATTGCGGCATGTGACTATGAAAATTGATTAGATTATTGACAGTATATTGTACAACATAAAAGCATCCAATGATTTAGGTAATAAGCAATCTGATATGAATTTACCCTCAGGGAACTGATCGCAACCATGGCGGGTTTATTCTACGACATTGAAAAATGACAAGGGGTCTTTGTTTGACATCATATACGGTAATTACCATATCGGGGCAGGGGTGGCATTCTATGAAATAGAATGATATCAGGGGGTCATTCTACGACATCGAATAATGACCGGGGGTCATTCTACGACGTCGAATAATGACCGGGGAGTCATTCTACACATCGAATAATGACCGGGGAGTCATTCTACGACATCGAATAATGACCGGGGGGTCATTCTACGACATCGAATAATGACCGACGAGTCAAACTATGATATCGAATAATGGCCGAGGTGTCAAAATACGAGCTAGAATAATGACCGGAGTCTTTCTACGACACTGAATGGTGTGATGTGCAATGAGGCAACATAACAAAGCTTCCGATTTTGATCGCTTTTTGTTTGCTTGTTTGTTTGTTTGCTTGTTTGTTTAGTAAATGCAATTAACTTTACACTTAACGCCTTTGATCTTTTTATTCCTCTACTGGAGATAAAAGATCAAATTTATACAGTCATGGATATATACCATAAGAAAATATTTTCTATATCCTAGCAAAGTGTACCTTAAAGCAGGCTGAAGTAAAGCACAATGCGCAATCTGCTTTACTTTTAACCTGCTCTAAGTGGTCATCTGTCTTTAAAGCTAGAAAAAGATGTGGGATAGTTGGTTAAACCAAAGAAACCGCGGCAAGATAGGAAGATTTCTTGGAATGAATGTCAATACGAGCGTATTGTAAATTCTGATCATACGCTTTCTCGGAGACGTGGTACATGTGTGATTGGGGTTTACTCAGCCTGCTACGTCGAAATTAAATCAATAATCGAACAAGAGTAATTGGTAGATCGTAAAGGTATACTTGTAAAAGGGTAAACGGTTCTGGGTTCGATAACCATAAGGTTGTCCATTGATAGGCAGACGCACTTACAATTCAATCAATATAATTTATTCACTCAAAACTTAGTTAGGTTTAAAATAACTTTAACATATGCAAAACTGACTTTAAACAAAATATCAAGGATTTTTAAAGAGGGGGGTCATATTTCGACAGGGGGGTCATAATTCGACGATGGGGGTCATAATTCGACGATGGGAGGTCATTCTACGACGTCGAATTTTGACCGGGGGGGTCACTTTTCGATGGGGGTCAAAATACTTCGTTACACCGGCATCATAACTGTGATTTATACACAACAATGGTGGCGTCAAAAGATAAGGTTCTCGAGTATGAACATGCAACACAGTCAGCAGAAGAGAGTATTCATTCATACAAATTGATTTTCACCGGCAACACGGACATTGTAGAAATACTGAAAAGTCAGTTCGGGTTAGGAATGTTAAATATCTCATCAGGGATCGATGTCTGTACTGCTCTGCAACGACAAACTTGTTCTCACTGATGAACGAAACCAGAAGGTAAAGCTATTTGATACCAGACGAAAAATAATGGTGTCAACTTTGAAGTTGACCTCAGGCCCACTAGACATTTGCAAAATCAACTTCAACCAAGTGGCCGTAACTCTACCACAAGAGAGAAATATAGTACTTGTGGAAAAAGAACCAATGCCATCGGTAGAAAAGAACATGGTAGTCAACGGTTTCTGCAGTGGAGTGGGATACTGCGAGGACACGCTCTTCGTCAGCTATTATTCACCTAACAAGGTTAAGATGTTGGATTTACAAGGGACAGTGTTGAAAGTGGTTGACAGAGATGACAAGGGAACTCCATTTTTTCACTATCCATTCAGTCTAGGCATCAACCCGGACAACAAACTCATCTACATTTCAAACTACGGGGGCAACACAGTGGTGTGCTTAAAACTTGATGGATCTGTGGCAGCAATATACACGGACAAAGAGCGTTCAAAGCCATGGCAGATCGCATTTGACAGCAGTGGCAAAGTCTATGTGTGTGGCTCGGGGTCCCACAATGTGCACCAAGTGAATAAAGACTGCGAAAAGTTGAAGGTGCTTCTGGCCAAAGAACTTGGCCTTGACCTTCCCGAGTCCATATGCTTTAACAGTAGTAAAGATAAACTCTATATCAGCCAGTGTGACAGCAACACCATTCACGTGTACAATATGTGGTATAAACGTCTGTAAAACCAACCAAACCTCCGGAACGAGAAAAGTCCGTCGTATCTCAGATTGAACACTAAACTTAACTCATTATCCCCTGAAACTTCCAATGGACTATTCCAGTTTTCAATAAAGGCTGATCCATTTTAGGCTATTTAGGGTTGTTTTTGGTAATAAATTTCAAAATGACAAACAGTGAAGTCTCTGATCCGGGACTTCACTGTTTGCATATGACAAGTGTACTCTTCACAGGTACACTATTTCATAAAGGACGCATAAATGCGTCCCCAGGGCTCAATGAGTTAATCTAAAAGGTGTTGTTGTATCTCTTTATCTGCAACTGGGTCTATTATCTTTATATCCACAATAGGTTCGCTCATTTTAATATCTGTAATTGGTCAATTTTAAACCATTTTGCGGATAAATCGTCCTAGTGACATTTTGGACTCTGGGCAGACACTGAGTGACTCGGTGTCTGATTAGGGTCTAAACTGTTTTCTGCGTTCAATACATGTACAAGTCGGCGTCTAACCAGTGTCCAAATTGTTTGAAGCAGATGACAATTCAGGGTTAATACAGGTTTGACTGTATAGATGTTGATACATTCAGTGGAGAAGACGATTTTCTTTCCCAATAACGCGTTTATGCCAAAACAGTTACTTCCGTTGCAAACAGTTTGTGGTGAAAGAATTAAGGTCCCTTGCATTATGTGTTTGAATAGCATTTACAGTTTAAATTGTATCAATTCATTACCCCCAAAGACTATTTAGATAAGTATATTCGAATACGTATAACTTGGGCCCCAGCCATGGCTTTGTCATTTCGCAGTAGTAATCTCCACGTATTACCGATCATGTTGTCTACATTTTTTCAATGTTCTGTTTAAGGTCCTTTGACTACTGCAATACCAATACAGTGTCCAACAGTTCTGTCTCTGATTACCCCTTTCACTGCCAAGGTAGACAACACCGATATTTGCTAACAGTTTGGATCCTGCTCGGACGCTGCGTAGTGTGGACTCTGATCATGACCAAAACTGTTTGACAAAAAATCAATGTGTAACTGATTAACCAATAGACCGTTTCTAGTGTTTAAGACAGGTGACCACTTAAATCAAGTTGAAAGTAAAGCAGAATGTGCCTGAAGGCGCATTCTGTTTTACTTTCAGCCTGCTTTAAACAATATTCTACTAGGATATAGAAAAAAATTCTTATGGTACATATTCATAGCTGTATAAAGTGGAACTATTTTCTTCAGTGGGGGAATAAATTCAAAGCCTAATAAGGCGTATTTATGGGGTAATGGTTTAAAGTTCATAAACATAAATTCTCAATTTGCATCAATAAAAGCATACAAAAACTTGAAAGAAGATATCATGGCAGGGAGTTTGATAGATTGGTTACTACAGGAACGTAGATTATATACGTTCCTGGTTACTACAAGTAGTATTATGGCAGAGAAACAATTGACCCTTTATTCCATAGATATGCCTTTGATTTATTCTTCCACTGAAAAATGTCCAGTTTAAACAGTCAAGGGTATGCACCATTTGAATTATCTTCTATACATAAGCAGATTGTGTTTAAAGCAGGCTGAAAGTAAAGCAGAATTCGCTTAAAGGCGCATCCTGCTTTGCTTTCAACATTCTTCAAGTGTTCACTTGTATTCAAAACTACAACTTTAGGCTATTGGTAAAGAGTTATGTGGCCCCTGATCTGTCACCTTTGGTGGTGAGAGGATTATGAATGGCCGTTGAACAGAACATTTATTGCATTTATATGGCAAGCTAAAGAATATGTTTAATTACAGACTCACATATACATATGTATACAGAACTTTTCAATAAATAATGGAACCAGATATGTATTGTTTTTTCAATACTAGTAGATCACTTTCAAGCACTTATCCTGCCATTTCAGATTTAATCCTTAATGAAGGCAAAACTGTGCAGACCAGGAGCCCCCAGGCTCTGATCAGTGTCTGGACTGTTTGTTTATAGTGAAAAATGGACTTGACTATATTGAAAACTTGAATTTACATAAAAAAGTTCAGGGGTGAATGATTTGAGGTTTTATTGTTGCTACTCACATTGTTAATTTAGAGTGGAATGAACGGAGATGACTTTATTCTTTACTGTTTCTAAAAGAGCAGATAGATTGCAGCCTGGGGCCTGTTTCATGAGATGTCATACAACAAAAACGGTTGTATGTCAAAACTTTAAATTACATCTACTTTCTGTTTTCTCTATCTAATCCTGTCTTATGACATCTCTTTGGAATGGTCTTTTCAAGACAATTCCAAAGAGATGTCACAAGACAGGATTAGATAGAGAAATAAAAAAATAATTAAGATTTTTTAAATCTTGACTTACAACAACATTTTTCGTACAAAGATAAAATGAAATGGGACCCTGGTCACCCAGAGTCTGATCTTGCTCCAAACTGTTTGCAATGGACAATAGTTTTACTGGGAAAGAATGACATCTTCTCCACTGTAGTAAGAAAGACAACTCTTCACTGATATCAGGTTAGATTTGTTTTAATGTTTAACATTTCTTTCTTAAGTAATATCAAGCACCTTTGAAAAGCATGCTACAAAAGAAACAACCTGATTTAAACAGCACTACCGAACAAATTTACAAAAGCAGATGTTCTCAGTAATCCCTTATTATGGTTTCAAATAAACATTTCTAACAATTTCTCCTTTAGTCTTCCATAAAACCCTATGATGAGGCAACTCTTCCAAGACAATTCTAATGAGTAGTCACATCATAAGTTTTGGTTGAGATTTTCTTTTGATATACTCATCTTTATCACATAATTTGCGGTCTGGGAGTTGCATAAAGCGATTGTATAAATACCGTAATCCACTAGTAGAATTTCGTTTTTTTGGGCTCTGGCCCAACTTGTTCATCTACAAGCGTTGCATGTAGCGGGATGCCAAATGACGTCATTTACTATGACGTTAACGTAAACAATGTAACGTTTTGGCGGAAATTCTATATAGTGAAGGGTCTACAAAGTACGGCTTCAATCAATTTAATAGGTGCTTAAACTTATTATGTGATAAATAGAATCTCACATTCATGCTCATTATTTATCATTATTAATAAACTCGTCGACTAAAATGAATATGACGCTCGCCAAGGCTCGCATCATATTATTTATGTCAACTCGTTTATTAAGAATGATAAATAATGAGCACTCGTACAAGATCCTCTTTTTATTGGAGCCTTGCGTTTTAGTACAGAAAGCCAGTCATAAGGACGATTATAATATCAAATACTGGCGAGCAAACATATCTCTAACATGATTTCAAACATACACTCAGGGCTCCAGATAAGGAGGTTATTTCAAAAACTAAAATCTTTATTTTTGCTTTATACCCTATAGTGTCACTACTCATTAAAATCGTCTCAAAGAGACGACTCTAATGAGTAGTAACACCATAGGATTTGGTGCTGAAATAAGTGAGAAAATATTGGATTTGTTCAGTATACTCCCTTTTATCTGAAGCCCTGATACACTCATTTCAAAGTTAAACTAAAGAAATAATGATCAGTTAGACTTCAGTGATTTACAGACATTGAAGTTCCACAGTATCAGTGAAATATTGTAAATGGTAGCTTTTAAAACATTCTTATACAAGACAATTGTCTTATTGAACAAGAGGCATCTGTGAAACTCTATGCCCCCAACAGCAACACAGTTTTGAAAACTTACTTATATTGACATCTAAATAAATTTGAGACTAAAACCCTCAAACCACTATAAACCACATATTCTGACTGTATATATATAAAGCTGTGATCATCTAAACTATTTCATTGGCTAAAAAGAAAGATTTCCCTAGGAACCAAAGAGTACAGCCTCATGTCAGACAGATCCTATGAGGGAACAGTGCAGACCCTGATCAGGCAGCTCTTTCGGAGTCTACACTGTTTTGAATAATGCTCAATAAATGCTATTGACGGGAACCCGGTAGGGTCTTGTCAAACAAGAGGTAAGTTCTCGCTTGAACCTCAGAAACAAAATTTTAACAGGATAATTATATTGATCAACTCTTGTCATGCAGGACCCAGATATATTCATCCTTTGCAAAAAGTGTAGACCCAGATCAGAGAGCTTTTTCAGGGGCCTTCTAATCAGGATCTGCACAGTTTGTCACCTATTATGAATATTTTGGACAAAAACCATTCCGCATCAATGTAAACAGACCATTTATCAGAAAATTGAAGAGTCCATTTGTAAGGTTAGAATGGTAAGAGCTAGTTCTTGACATTTCTTCTCCAGTTCCAATTCCAGCAAATCCTCCAGGGCTCAAGATAAGAGGGGTATAAACTGGAAAAATCTAAAATGTTCTCTCATTTCAGCACCAAATCCTATGGTGTTACTTCTCATTAGAATTGTCTCAAAGAGAGGATTCTAAGGGACTAGGTAAAAAACAGGCGCCTATACAGGCGTCATTGAATAAAGAACAACTACCCAGGCGGAACACAGGCGCCATTAGATTATATAGTGGCCAACCGGCCGTGTCTTACCTGGATGATATGGGTGATGGTGTGTAACACAGGATTTGCATGTTTTAATCTGGCAATCACTGTTGATTATATACAATTAAGAAAGAATATTACGAGATTTTGTGTATGGTAATGGTAATGAACCATTTGAATCATGATTTTTTTTGTAATTGAATTTAAAATATAACCCAAGAATGATTGATAAAAAAATGAGTTGAAATCAATTTCGAACCGTAGTTTGCCAATAAAAAGGTGTAAGTAAGATATGATTGTTAAATATTAGAACACCCCCCCCCCCCCCCCCCAACAAAAGTTAAATAAAAATTTGATCAATCTTAAAAAATATATATATTTTTTTAAATTATTATTTATTTATTTTTTATATATAAAAATTGCTATGTTACTTATACCTAAATAGTAAATGTTTTTCTCAAATTTTCAAAATGGCAAACCACATAATGTTGATAATGATAAATTGATCAAATTTTTATTTAACTTTTTTTAGGGGGGGGGGGGGGGGGGGGGGGGGGGGGGTTTCAAATATTTAACAAACATATCTTACTTAGAACTATTTATTGGCAAACTACAGTTCGAAATTGATTTCAACTCATTTTTTGATCAATAGTATCTTTATTCTTGGGTTATTTTTTAAATTCAATTACTAAAAAAAATCATGATTCAAATGCTTCATTACCATAAACAAAATCACGTAAATTTGTAACTATTCTTTCTTAATTGTATATAATCAACAGTGATTACCAGATTAAAACCTGCAAATCCTGTGTTACACACCATCACCCATATCATCCAGGTAAGACACGATCCGTTGGCCACTATATAATCTAATGGCACCTGTGTTCCGCCTGGGTAGTTGTTCTTTATTCAACGACGCCTGTATAGGCGCCTGTTTTTTACCTAGTCCCGGATTCTAACGAGTAGTGACACCATAGGGTTTAATGCAGAATTAAAGATTTCAGTTTTTGAAATAATCCGCTTATCGGGAGATCTGGGCCCGGGTGCATGACACATAGTTAGAGCTTACCTGTATACTAAATCCCTCGCTGAGAGATAAATATCGATTTTTAACTACAAGATAAACTAACTGTGTTGCATGACACACCGCTAAATTCTAGTAACATACTAAAGTTTTAGTTGATAGTTAAAAATCGATTTTAGTAGACAGGTAAGATAACTAGTGTTGCACGAGCGCAACATTGACTAACTACAAGTTAAGTTTTACCGCTAAATTTAGAGGTACTCAGCGCAGCGATAAATCCGCTAGTAGCCAGCTAAGTCAGCTTGCATAGCCGCGTTAAAGAAACATTTGGGATCCAGGTCAGAAACATAGCACCTCGGTGTCTTATCAAGGTCAAAATTGTTTGATTATTTTTGTTATTTTATTTCATTTTTCATTTTCTCTGTTTGATATTTACATTTTACTAAGCGCAAACACAATACAATAACATGTTTTAATTGACAACGGAATATGTCGATGATAATGATTCATATTTATCTGAGAGGCAAACAGTTTGGAGTTTGATCAGACGCCGGGTTACCCGTTATCTGATATGGCTCCAACACTGTAAGCAAAGAACATAAAACAATTTAGCTTAAGCGGAATGGAAAGACAAACGTATTATCCACTGTATGGATGTAATACGCCATAGGATGTTGGTTGCATTGAAATAGTTCAACAAATTCCACGCTTGAAACCTGTATTTTGGAAAAAGCGGGTCCTGATCAGTGTCCAAACTGTTTTTACTGAGACCCTGTTTTCTGTAACATAAAGAAGTACGAACCGATTTCAGAATACAAAGATGAATTTACAATACATAATAATAATTAGTACATTATCGCAGAGAGCTCTGTTAGTAACAACGAAACAATTTATTGTGTGTTCTGCTGCCATAATGTTTTCTTTTAACCCTTTCGGCGCCAATCAATCGTGAGTTTTTACCCCTACACCGTTTTATTGTCGTCTGCTTTAATGTTCTTATTTGTAATATCGCTTAAAAGAAAGATCCTATGTAGTATGACTTAAGAAATGTTGATACGAGTGTCTAACAGTTTGGATCCTGATCAGACGTCGCGTGACGCGGCGTCTGATCTGGATCCAAACTGTTTGCAAAGACGACTTTATGTGACTCCGGTGGTGAAAGAGTTGTTAAATCATGTCTATCAAACACGATTTTCCCATAAAGCACATCTTTAAAGAATAATGCAATAATAATAACACACTAATAACTCTATAATGAAATAACCTTCAAAATTGAATATCGGTACGAGGTTCAATCATTTAGGATCTTGATCAACTACGGGTCAGAACAAGAATACTTAAAATGTACCAAATTTTCGCGTTATGTGTAATGCGTAGTAACTTAACAGCTTAGCAACCGTCTGTCCGCACATCTGTCTGTCTGTCACTGTCTATCCTCTTCCCCCCCCCCCTCTCTCTCTCTTTCTCTCTCTCTCTCTCTCTCTATTGTCTGCGCCACTTCTGTATGTGTATATGTATACATGCCTTTTAAAACTCTCTCTCTCTCTCTCTCCTAACCTCTCTTGCTTCCTCTCTCTTTCCTTTCACTTTATGTCTTTGTTCCCCTGCCTGTCGTCTTTCTGTCCCTGTATGTCTGTCCTTCCTCTTTTTCTCTTATTGTAGCTTTTTAATCTGAATAAAATATACTTAGTTTCTAACTAACCTTTTCAACCCATAATGTCGTCTGCTTTTTTACTGCATTGTTTTGATCTAACGCAACATAAGTGCTAAATAGTTGGATCCTGATCAGCTGCCAAGTCTATCTGTCATATCATGATCCAAACTGATTACATGTACATTGTAAAAACTAAACTCAGCAATTAAAGTTTATGATTTGCTTGATGCATTGTTGGCATAATTATGTTGAACTATAGAGAACAAGAAAACGGGTTCGGATCATAAGTTCTTACAACATAAGGACCCCCCCCCCCATCCAATTTCAGTATACAAATGTATATACACAATGGAAAACAAAGTATGAAGTGGTTTTTTAGCCAAAACGCTTATGTTCACTCGTGTTCAATGCATTCACCAAATTTAACCCGACTTTACCTGGCTACTAAGTGTACTAGCTCCAAGGTAACTACCTACAAGGTAAATTCGACATGTGCACGCCAGTTAGTGGCTCGCTCTAGTTGACAGGTAACTAACGGACAGGTAGAATTTATCGGATAGTTTAGCGAGGAGATTTAGCGGTGTGTCATGCACCCGGGCCCTGTCCTCTATTGTCTTGTCAGTCATTTTCACTCATCGGAAAAGACTGTTGGACTTCATCTTTTTGGTCAAGGCTGGCTTGCCAGAGGACATCCAGGCAGGAAATTTCCTTTTGGTTCCCCCTGATTGGGAGCTTGACTCTGAATTCACATTGGATGACTGGGCACCAGACTCCTTAGACTGGGACTCTGTAAGTGTTGTAGACTGCTTCTGAAATGGAAAGTGAATTGTATCAGAAAACTGCACAACACCATAGAACTGTATGGCTGTATATGTCTCCCCCTTAATCTTTGCCAAGAAAGCTTGTTTTGAGCATTGAAGACAGGTCACACATGTAGCTTAACCCTGTCCCCAAAAGAAGCACCTTTTAGAGCATATGATTTATTCCTCCACTGAAGAAAATAGTTTCAAATCAATCAGTCATGAATATATATTAAAGGGAATATTTTCTATGTTCTAGCACATGGTAATTTAAAGTAGGCTGAAAGTAAAGCAGAATATGCCTTAAGGCACATTCTGCTTT
This sequence comes from Gari tellinella, assembly GCA_922989275.2. Classification (NCBI taxonomy): domain Eukaryota; kingdom Metazoa; phylum Mollusca; class Bivalvia; order Cardiida; family Psammobiidae; genus Gari; species Gari tellinella. The sequence goes on along the minus strand of OV277869.1, from coordinate 21,391,063 downwards.
ATTCTTAACCTGCTTTAAGTGGTCATTTATCTTCAATACTAGAAACAGGCTATCAGGTAAAGGGTAAAAAGCTGGCTGAAAATAAAGCAGAACGCTCCTAAGCATTTGGCTTTACTTTCAACCTGTTTGAAACGATCAACTGTCTTCAAAACTAGAAACAGGTTATAGGAAAAAGGGTTAAACCTTTGTTGTGACTCATTTGAACTGTCTCATTGAGTAGTCACAACAAAGTGTTTAGTGGAGATCACCACTTGTCATAAATGTCCTAAGTCCAAGGGGCATTACTCTGTCAAAACGTATTCAGCCAAACCCAAATTTGAACTTAACCTGCGTATTGCCATGATGTGTCTAAATACTAATTTTAATTCAATATGTCAATGCATGACTCAGATAATGAGCAGAAATTTTCTATGACAAAGGGGCATAACTCAGTCAAAAACAACAATTCAAACTGCACCTGCGTATTGCCATGGTGTATCTATATACATAATTTGTCTTCAATATGTGCATCTATGAAAGAGAAATCAAATGGAACTAAATGATGACGGAAAAGGGTAACACTATATGCCCCAGCCATAACATGGCAGGGGCACAAAAACAGTGCAGACCCTGTTCAGATATTCTACACAGTTTGCTAACACCACATATATGGGTAAATGAGTAAAACCCATTACCCCATAGCCAGTTTCTAATATAAAAGATAGATGACCACTTAAAGCAGATTGAAAGTAAAGCAGAATGTGCCTTAAGGCATTCTGCTTTACTTTAAGCCTGCTTTTAGATATAATCTGCTAGAATATAGAAAATATTTTTCATGTAACATATTCCTGAGTGTTTAAATTTTGACTATTTTCTTCAATGTAGGATTAAATTAAGGGTGTAACAAGAGGCCCATGCGGGCCTAAATATCGCTCACCTGGAAAAACCAACACGAGAGCACCGCAAACGGGTGCTGGACGCTCGACTTTCATATACTTGAGATGGTTATTTTTTTCAAACTTAAAGAATGTGTATGGGTGTTTAATGCCCTATTGATCATAGAAGTTTGTAAGCAACAACAACTTAAACATACTTGGACAGTCTACATTCCACTTAAAGTAAACTATAAGTCAAAAGAAGGACAATATCTTTGCCTGCTTTACCTGCCTTGTTGCAATGCGTTGTTGCCCTTTTGAAACTAAACAAGTATTCAAATATATTTGAAGTTTGAAATTAATAACTTTCTACGGTTACTGAATAATTTCATATGCAAATTCTTAGTCAAACAAGGGCAATAACTCTGCAATGACAAATCCCATGGTTATCTGCTGTGTTGAAAGATGATGCCCTTTTGAAACTGAACAAGTATTCAAAGTTTCAAGTTAATACCTATGGTAATTATTGAGAAATTTCAATTTATAAGTTTTATGTAAATAAAAACAAGGGCAATAACTCTGGAATGGCACATCCCCGGTCACCTTTCTTGTTTGAATGAGTTGCCCTTTTGTTATAACACAAGTATTTAAAGTTTCAAGTTAAAACCTTTGACAGTTATTAAGATATTTCAATTTACAAGTTTTAAGTAAATAAATCAAGGGCAATTACTCTGGAATCACAAATCACAGAGTAACCTACCTTGGTGTAATGAGTTGTCCTTTTGATACTTAACAGGTATTTAAAGTTTCAAGCTAATATCTTTCATAATTATTTAGATATGTTAATTTACAATTTTTAAGTAAATAAAACAGGGGCAATAACTGTGAAATGACAAATCCCAGGTTAACCTGTCTTGTTGTAATGAGTTGCTCTTTAGATACTTAACAACTATTCAAAGTTTCAAATGGATACCCCAGATAGTTATTGAGATATGTTAATTTATAATATTTAAGTAAATAAAACAAGGGTAATAACTCTGAAATCACAAATCACAGGGTTACCTGCCTTGTTGTAATGAGTTGCCCTTTTGATACTAAACAAGTATTCCAAGTTTCAAATAGATACCTTTGATAGTTATTGAGATATGTTAATTTATAATTTTTAAGTAAATAAAACAGGGGCAATAACTCTGAAATCACAAATCACAGGGTTACCTGCCTTATTGTAATGAGTTGCCCTTTTGATACTAAACAACTATTCAAAGTTTCAAATGGATACCTTTGATAGTTATTGAGATATGTTAATTTATAATTTTTAAGTAAATAAAACAAGGGCAATAACTCTGAAATGACAAATCCCAGGGTTACCTGCCTTGTTGTAATGAGTTGCCCTTTTAATACTGAACAACTATTCCAAGTTTCAAATGGATACCTTTGATAGTTATTGAGAAATGGACTCTTACAAAAACCGTAAGCAAAAAACTTAACCGACGCAGACGCTGACGCAGACGCAGACGACAGGGTGACGACAATAGCTCGACTTTTTGAAAAAGTCGAGCTAACAAGAGTCACATAACCCCTGGGGTGAGATCATTTTTTACCCAGGAGACATAATTTCAAAAATCTTGCTGATGAACTTGACAATTAAGTGTTCTGTCAAATATTTTGTACATGGATGGTTTCAGACTGGAAGACTTTTCATTGAAAAAAATCTATTTTAGCTAATGTGACCCAGATATGCAACAAACCCGAACCATTTCAGCAATATTGGTAAAAAAACATCTAAAAGTGTCACTATGCTAAATATCAAAACTCTGGCCATAATTATGGAGCACATTCGTTGCCAAAAATCCAGACATGCAATCACCCAGTTTTCAATTATTGTTTGGCCAAAAACGATATGTATTTGTATAAATGTCGTTTAGAATCATGCAAACTTAACATGTAAATGTTTGTTTACATGTGTATACTGTATTCCATAAAAAGATATTTATAGTTTATACTTTAAACACTTGCAATTCTTTCATGTAAAGCTGTTAACAAGGGAACCAAAATCCACGATTTAATGTTACTTTCTAAGACAGAACTACATATAACCAACATTTGAAATAAACATTTTCCGCCTGGAAGAATTGAAAGTACGCTTTGCGAAAGACGTTTCACCTTTTGCAAACAGACACCATACAATGAACTTCGGATATTCGCCAATGTACAACGTACAATGTAGAAAGTAACAAATGAGTCACGAGGGCGTGTCTTAGCTACATAAGCCCCTCCTTCCACGCGTCAATTTTCCTTCGTGAAGTACGGTATTTCCTAGAACGTATGCCAAGAACTCTGAGGTGTTCCGAGTGACTATAATTCTGCTTTACTTTCAACCTGCTTTAAAGGGACTCGTAACCGGATGGTGTTCTTGTCAAAATAAAATAAAATACTCAAATAAAAGCAAATTTGTGGCATTATTTGGCTTTTGACATTAAAAACATATGATCAGTCCAAAAAACGTCTCAAGAATCGTCACCGAATCTTAGTTTTTTAGATATTTTCCATCGTTTTTCCATAGCGTTAGCTAACGGTATAGTTGTTGTTGTTGTTGCTTCTCTACACGGGGTCAGACATAAACCCGAGCCGAATAATGTTCTATTAATAGCTATCATTGAAGTACGTTAATTCCCTACCATATATATAGAGAGCGTCCGTAGCCGAGGGTGTAGAGGCGATGCCTCATTTTTCATTTTTGTCTCCGCATGGATGGTCACGGGTTCCAATCCCACCAGAGCCTCTTCTTTTTTTTTTTGGAAATGCATTTTTTAACAGAATTTATTATCCTAAACTTAATTTTACCCATTTATATAAGCATTTGACCTATATTTACAAATTACTATTTTTAATGCTTGATCCGGTTGCGAGCCTCTTTAAGTAGTCACCTATTTTCAATACTAGAAATAGGCTATCAGGTAAAGGGTTAATGTTACTAAGTCTTCACAGGTACACTGTTTCAAAGGACCCATAGATGCACCAATAGGGTTCAAATGGTTAAAGAAGCTGAGCCCACCTTAAAGCAGGATAAAAGTAAAGCAGTTAATCAAAAGCTGCCACAGGAGATTTCTGCTTTACTTTTATCTTGCTGTAAGCAACCACTTTAACCATTTCACACATAGATGCACATGTTGGCAGTTTTTTTTAATTATTCCTATTACAAATTTAATGCATGTACCTTTTCATACTTCTACAAATATTATCCTGATAAAGAGTCATTGGAAACCTTGAGTCGTTTTATAAAACTTTGTACGACGAATGTTGTCGTAAGTCAGATTATAAAAGTCTCAATTATTATTTATTTCTCAATCTAATCCTGTCTTGTAACATCTTTTTGGAATCGTCTTGAAAATGTCACAAGACAGGATTAAATAGAGAAATCAGAAATTAAATGTATTTTAAAGTTTTGACTTACGACAACAATGTTTATGAAACGGGCCCCTGCCCTGCATCTGGGCAGATGGATGTTTAAAGCAGGCACATGTAAAGCAGAAAAGCTCTTTCAGGAACTATCTGCTTTACTTCAGTCTGCTTAACCTATTACCCCACAGCCTGTTTCTAGTATTGAAGACACATGACCACTTAAAGCAGGTTGAAAGTAAAGCAGAATGTGCCTTAAGGCACATTCTGCTTTACTTTCAGCCTGCTTTAAGCTACAGTCTGCTAGGAAATAGAAAACATTTCTTATGATACATATTCATGGCTGTAAAAATTGGAATTAATTCTTTAGTGGATGAATAAATGAAAGGCGTAAAAAGGTGTATTTATGGGGTAATGGGTTAAGCAAGCACCTGTCTGTCAAACTGGCTACATACAGTGGAGAAAACGTTATTCTTTCCCAATAAACGCGTTTACGCTAAAACTATTATTTCTATTGCAAACAGTTTGGAGCCAGATCAGACGCTGGGTAACCCGGCGTCTGATCAGGCTCCAAACTGTTTGTCACCAATATAACACGAATTATCAGAAGTGTCCAAAAGTTGCACTTTTCTATGTTTTAGTGTTTTGCGGTTCGTTTAAACGGGAAAGAATAACGTATTCTCCACTGTAAAATCATAGGGCTAGGTAAACCCCCGGCGAACGATTCCGGTAAGATCCGATTTAGTTTACTCCGCCCAAATTAATTTTCGTAGTATTCCGTAAAAATTCCTTATAAGGTCATAGCAAAATTCGCTAGTTTTGCATTTGGAGAAATGTAATTCTCGACTTGCAAGAGTCAACTGTACACTGGGGAAATGTCAATGTCGGTCGTCAATCCGCAACTTTCGGTTTATATCTGTGTTCAAGTTTATTGAAAACAGATGATTTCAGTTGGATTTTCGGATGCAGTTCTTTGCTTGTGACGGTTTGAGGAATTTCATTCTGATCTGTAGGATTAATTTGTCAATTTCATGAAATGTAAAGCGGGTGTTTGCTTTGAACAAAGCAGAAAGTCAATTCTAAAAATAGCATTGTATGGTCATGACTAACTTATGGACAAGTCACATTTATATTTTGTACAGTCGGGTTTGTATTTTATACAAACTACAAAATAGATGTTAGCATTTACATGTCTAGATTATTGGCAACGATTGCGCTCCATACATAATAGTTTCAGAGAAGAAGATGTCACTATATAACTCTATATAAAACTGCAACCCCTAGGGCCTTGGCAGTTTTGACCCCAGGGACATAATTTGAACAACATCGAAAGGGGACCTAAAGATGATGCTTTGTGCCAAATATCTAAGCTAAGGGTACTGTGGTTCCAGACAAGAAGATTTTTTTGAGTTTTCATTGAAGAAATCTATTTTTAGCTCCTGTGACCTAGATATGCAATGGACCGGAACCATATTTACAATATTGGTTAAGGGCTTCAAGAAATGTCACCATGACAAATATCAAAGCTCTGGCCATAATAATTCCAGATAAATACATGTTTGAAGATTTCACTATATAACTCTATGTAAAATTATGACCCCCTGGGCGGGGTCATGTTTTACCCCAGGGACATAATTTGAACAATCTTGATAGAGGACCTGAAGAAAATGCTTTTTACCAAATATCTAAGCTCAGGGTACTGTGGTTTCGGACAAGAAGATTTTTTAAGTTTTAATTGGAAAAAAATCTATTTTTAGCTCCTGTGACCTAGATATGCAACGGACCGAAACTATATTTACAAAATTTGTTCGGGGCTTCTAGAAGTGATACCATGCCAAATATTAAAGCTCTAGCCATATTAGTTTCAGAGAAAAAGATGTTTGAAGATTTCACTATTTAACTCTATATAAAATTACGACCCCCAGGGCGGGGTCATTTTTTACCCCAGGGACATAATTTGAACAATCTTGATAGAGGACCTGAAGACAATGCTTTGTGCCAAATATCTAAGCTCAGGGTACTGTGGTTTCAGACAAGAAGATTTTTTAAGTTTTCATTGAAATAATCTATTTTTAGCTCCTGTTACCTAGATATGTAACGGACCAGAAATGTTTGAACAACTTTGAAAGAGGACCATATAAGAATCATTACTGCCAAGTTTGGTAAAAATCCATCCAGTGGTTTCAGAGGAGATGTTGTTCAAAGAAATTGTTGACGACGAACGAAAGACGCACGAGGATGGACATAGGACAATCAAAATAGCTCACCTTGGCACTACGTGCCAGGTGAGCTAAAAAGGTGTACATAGCAAACAATTTAGCATAACTATACCAACCTGGCTCAGACTTTCAGTATTTCTAGAGGCAGAGTGTGAAGTGGTCTCCCCTGCCCATGCTCCATCTAGAGTTATTTCCCCTGTTGGTAAGACAGTTTGTCCATATTGCCTCACAAGCACAGAAATGACCAGTTTGATGTGGTTATATTCCACATAACTTGGCAGATGGTCTTTGATCTTTGTTAGTCTTGAGATATCTAGATAAAATATGAAACATATATAAAAAACAACAGATTAACCCGTAACTCCATAGCCTATTTCTAATTTTGAGACAGGTGAAAATAGTTCTATATTCTAGCACATGATAGCTTTAACCCTTTACCTGATAGCCTATTTCTAATATTGAAGATAGGTGACTATTTAAAGCAGGTTGAAAGTAAAGTAGAACGCGCCTTAAGGCGCATTCTGCTTTACTTTCAGCCTGCTTTAAGCCATTGTGTGCTTGAATATATAAAATATTCTCTATTAATGTATATACATGACTGATTAAATTGGAACTACTGCCTTCAGCGGAAGAATAAATCATATTCGCTAAAAGGCGCTTCTATGGGGGAAAGGGTTAAGCAGGCTGAAGGTAAAGCAGAATATGCCTTAAAGTGCATTTTACTTTACTTTCAACCTGCCAATAAGTAGTCACCTGTCTTCAAAACTGGAAACATGCTATGGAGTAATGGGTTAAGCTACTATCTGCTGGGATATAGATATAATTATTATTGTCCATATGATATTGCTTATTGCACAACTGTATAAAGTGGAGATATTTTCTATATGGAGGAATACATTCAATGAGAACCTATGCAGTAATGGCTTAAACACTGTTTGCATATACCAGTCAAGTAAGCAGCAGCTAGTTGTACATATTGGATATATATGCAAAAGTTACCTAGTTAACTGACCCATCATTTAAGTATATCATACAATTAACATGTTGAAGCTTCTAAACTGTAGGAGAAATAAGATGAACAATACCTATATATGTGAACAAACAGACAAGTGGACAAATAAAGGGACAAACATTTCCTCAGGACTAATGGTCAAAATACAAAAGTTTTCACAAACCAACCTGATTTGATAGCGTCACCTCGTATGGTGTCTGTCACCAGTTTCTGTATGGGTGGGGTAACGCCGATACTTTGGATGTCCACAGGTAAGCCCACTCTAATAGCCTCGGCCAGATGAGTCACAATAGTGGAAACTTTCAGTCCTCTCCTTGAGGCAACCTCCTCCTACAATAACAATGGTGAGGAATATTACATATCATCACAACTTCAGATATGGCTACAATGTTTGCATAGGATAGGTGAACTTTTCACAGGTACACTGTGTTTAAGAAATGAACTGATTTTTTTTTTATTAATAGTAAATTTCCTGATCATTTTCTGTCGTACATTTCGCTTAAACACCGAAAAAAATCAGTTCATTTGTTATATTTACATTACATTTGCTGTAATTTCTAATACTAAATGAACATTTTATTATTATTCATGTATGTTTAATCCATATTAGAGGTTGTTAACATGAATAATGTGTACCTGGAAAGAAACAGCCATTACTGCCATTATTAAGGGAACACCAGTACATGATTCGCAGAGAGCAGACCCAATAAGCCCTGCCTCCAATGAGAGGCTATCAACAAGTCCCGCCCAAAGAAAATTTTGTTTATACCAAATAAACGTCACTTTGTTCAATAGAATTGAATAGGGCGAATGTAAATATCTAGGATAGGTGAACTTTTCACAGGTACACTGTATATGATACATACATGTATCACTATGAGAAAATGTGTGAACATATTCAACCCTTGTGATGGGTATAGTTGTCCTTTACAGTGTATCTTAACAAGATCAAGAGTTTAGTTTTCAACTGCTGCTGCTGGTGTCCAAGTTGCTAGGGTAGGCAGCAGGTGGCTACAGTGTTTAACACATAACCTCCACTCCACTCTATTAGTTGGATCAATGTCGCCAGGTTGCATATATCTATAAATAGAATATTTGTCAATTGCATAATATGCATGGCTAAAAACATTGAACCATAAAGTAAACTTGTCATTTACCTGTGTAGAGTAGATATGTTCTAGGCAAACAGTGTAGACTCTGATCAGAGGGCTCCTCAAGGAGCCCTCTGATCAGTGTCTGCACCGTTTGTCAATTTGCACTATCTTACCAAAAATGACCCTAAACAGTCATAAATGGACGAGCCTTAATTGAACACAGGAATTGATGATGATTAACCCTTTACCCTATAGCCTGTTTCTAGTTTTGCAGATATGTGGCCACTTAAAGCAGGTGAAAAGAGAAGCAGACTGCACCTTAAGGCACACTATGCTTTACTTTCAAACTGCTTTAAGCTACCACTTACTAGAATAGAGACAATATTTCTTACCATGCATTCATGACTGTATAAATTGGAACTATAAATTACAGGCATAAAAGAGTGTATTTAGGGGGTACTGGGTTAAAAGCTTCAGGGACGAATGAGTTAATTGTGTAATTGTTTCAGCACTGCTCTTTGCACTCACCAAGGAGTTCTTCTGATTTGAAAACATCATATAGGACACTCTCTGTGTCTCAGTAAGGTCGTAGAATTCTCCTGGAACATCAGCACTTGACTGAAACAATATAAACATGTTAAATTGAAGTCATCTAGGTTTAATAAGCTAGGGATCTTTTTCAAAGTTTTTTTTCTATGGCAACCCGAGATATGCATGGTTCCTTTAACAATGTTCTTTTATTTAATTCATTTCTTACATTTACAATATATTTGCTGTAATTTCTAATACTAAACAAACATTTTTTTAGTATGCATGTATGATTAATCCATATTAGAGGTTGATAACACAAATAATGTGTACCCTATAAGAAACAGCCATGACCGCATTACTGAAGCTGTGTACATTCAAAAACTGCCTTATATCGCTCACCTGGAACAGTTGATGTAAATGTAACATAATCTTGGAAAGCTATGAAATTATGACAATATGACTGTGCCAATTGCTGAGTAGTTGATGCTGTGTGCCAAGGTATTGCTCAGGGTATTGTGGTGTATCACTATGACAAGATTTTTTTAAGGTTTCATCATACATGTGATATCTCCCGATCTGGTCGGGAGCTCCCGAAATTTGACCTATACTCATGATCTCCTGGTCGGGAGACGAAATCTCCCGATATTTCATTAAACCAGGTTCATTTTTTTCAATATGAACTTTTATATCATTTACCTCGTTCGCCGACTCTAAAAATCTTAAAATTGGATCAGAGTTCTCTGGCTAATCCATAAACACGCTTATCACCAAACGCTGCTGATGCGTGTAAACACATTACGCAATCGTCGATAGCACTATACAAGGCATGTATATGGCAGGCTGCCAAACAATGTTTGATCACACGCGCCGAGTGGGGTTTGACATATTGCTTTTAATGTGTTGTAGATCTAATTGGTTATCAAAACAAGAGCGTGTCCCAGTTACACGAATGCCCCCGATGATACAGGGAGGGGAATCCAGACTATCAAACGTAAAAGTTAGAGAGCTGAAACTGTAGTGGAGCGCCATTTTGAGGACTTCAAGGGCCATTACTCCAAAGGGCCTAGCATAAATTGGTGCCGCTGGTTATCCAAATTGGTCTCCATTTTATGTCAACAAACATTTTTAGAAAGTTTGGTGAAGATCAGATGAAAAGCAATTTGTTTGTGAAACACAAATGCCCCCAGCCAGCGTCATGTTCTGTAATGTAATGCTTATTTGCAAAAGTAGGTCAAAAGTCATGGTCGCATGGTAAATGAAACATTGGCATGGTTGAACAAGTCTTAACACAAGAAACATACAATGTACATGTACATACAAAGTATGGAAGCTCTAGGCCTACTGGTTCAAATGTTATAGGCATATAAAGATTTATACAAAAGCCGGTCAAAGGTCAAGGTCACAAGGGCAAAAGCGTAGGTATGGTTGGAAAGGTCTTGACACAAGAAATATATAAACAAAATATGAAAGCCGTAGGCCTACTGGGGCAAATGTCATAGCCATTTAAAGATTTTAACAAAAGTAGGTCAAATGTCAAGGTCACAATGTCAAAATGTTTTGTATGGTTGGAAAGGTCTCGCCACAGGGAAGACACCTGCCAAGTATAAAAGGCCCAGGTGCAAAAATGCAAATGTTATAGCCAAGGTTAAGGTTTTTGGTTAAAGTTTGATTAAATAGGTCAAAGGTCAAGGTCACATGGTCATAGACTTTGGTATGGTTGGAAAGGTATTGACAAAAGAAATATGCATACAAAATATGAAAGCCCTGGGCCTACAGGTGCAAATTATATAGCCATTTAAAGATTTTTACAAAAGTAGGTCAAATGTCAAGGTCAAGGTCACAAGGTCAAAAAGTTTTATATGGTTGGAAAGGTCTTGCCATGAGGAATACACATGCCAAGTATAAAAGGCCCAGGTTTAAAAATGCAAAAGTTATAGCCAAGGTTAAGGTTTTTGGTTAAAGTTCGATTAAATAGGTCAAAGGTCAAGGTCAAGGTCACATGGTCAAAGATGTTGGTATGGTTGGAAAGGTCTTGACAAAAGAAATATACATACAAAATATGAAAGCCCTGGGCCTACTGGTGCAAATGTTATAGCCATTTAAAGATTTTTACGAAAGTAGGTCAAATGTCAAGGTCAAGGTCACAAGGTCAAAAAGTTTTATATGGTTGGAAAGGTCTTGCCATGAGGAATACACATGCCAAGTATAAAAGGTCCAGGTACAAAAATGCAAAAGTTATAGCCAAGGTTAAGGTTTTTGGTTAAAGTTTGATTAAATAGGTCAAAGGTCAAGGTCACATGGTCAAAGATGTTGGTATGGTTGGAAAGGTCTCGACAAAAGAAATATACATACAAAATATGAAAGCCCTGGACCTACTGGTGCAAATGTTATAGCCATTTAAAGATTTTTACAAAAGTAGGTCAAATGTCAAGGTCAAGGTCACAAGGTCAAAAAGGTTTGTATGGATGGAAAGGTCTTGATACAGGGAAGATACATGCCAAGTATAAAAGGTCCAGGTACAAAAATGCAAGAGTTATAGCCAAGGTTAAGGTTTTGGGCACAGACAGACGGACGGACAGGCCACCGAATTGGGTTAGAGGGCCTTTTCTTTTGTTATTTTCTTTTGTTCGAATAACGGGCCACGGCCCCTTAGTGTATTGTTACGGAATGAATTCCATTGTCTTCTTTTGTTATGTTTACCGTTATCTGGCCCTCTTACCCAGTTTAGTGGCGCGGACGGACAGACGGACGGACGTGCCACCGAATTGGGTTAGAGGGCCTTTTCTTTTGTTATTTTTTTTGTTCGAATAACGGGCCACGGCCCCTTAGTGCATTGTTACGGAATGAACTCCATTGTCTTCTTTTGTTATGTTTACCGTTATCTGGCCCTTTAACCCACTTTAGTAGCGCGGACGTTCTCACAGTTGGACATTTGTTGGGTATTTTTTTTGTTTAAAAGTACCCAACAGTACACTAAAATACCCAACAATAACAATAGAGCAATCACGGAATGAATGGAATCTATTGTTCTCCCTACCCAACAAAGGACCTTTCGTGCGCTCGTACGTGCCACCCAAATGGGTTAGAGGGCCTTTTCTTTTGTTATTTTCTTTTGTTTGAATAACGGGCCACGGCCCCTTATTCTATTGTTACGGAATGAACTCTATTGTCTTCTTTTGTTATGTTTACCGTTATCTGACCAGAAAAGGCCCTCTAACCCATTTCGGTTGTGCGGACAGACGGACGGACGGACAGACGGACGTGCCACCGAATTGGGTTAGAGGGCCTTTTCTTTTGTTATTTGCTTTTGTTCGAATAACGGGCCACGGCCCCTTAGTGTATTGTTACGGAATGAACTCCATTGTCTTCTTTTGTTATGTTTACCGTTATCTGGCCCTCTAACCCACTTTAGTGGCGCGGACGGACAGGCGGACGGACAAACCAACAGACATGACAAAAACTAAATGCCCCCGAATCGTAGATTCTAGGGGCATAAAAAGTGATTGACAGATTCGCCCCGAATCGGAGACCTAGCAACGACAAATTTTAGAAGCGGTGATGCGAAGGATAAAGATCTATGTCGCCGATACGGGTCGGATTAAAATCAGATAATTCTCCGTCAGTTTTGGACAAACACACATCTTATATGAAAGCTACATTTATGAATTTATTTCCACCACAAAATAGAATATTCACGTAACAGAAAAATACTTCGAAAAGTATACCGTTACAAAATGACGGGGCGCCTTAATATTTGCTACGAGAATCGCGTATATTTTGTTAGTCTAAAAAGTTTTCCCCAGCATCGTTTTCTAACAATCAATTAAAATTAAACATTGGACCTAAATTCTTCTGTTTGTTACATACGATTTGTGCAAATGTATAATTATTAAGTTTGATTTTACAACCAATTACGCTCGTAAAATTGATTTGCAATCAGTTTTCGCGGTAGAAAATTTAGACGCGTTATTTCGTTGTTAAAACCACACCCACTTTATGGCACTAGTAAATGTCGTCTGCAGACTTTGCCGTCTGAAACAATTTATCTGACTTAATCTTTGTGCATTTTCTTTCAGAAAATATCAGTGTCAAACAGTTTGTATCTAGATAAGATTATGCGGCGTCTCATCTGGATCCATACTGTATGCAAAAATAAATAACAGATTGTTAAGTTGCTAACTCTTTCTAGATCTACTCCATGGATTGAAATCTAGACCATTTGAACTACTTCATTCATTCTCTGAAGAAAATAGATATATTTCCAGTTTATCTTTACTAGTCATGAATAATATAAGAACCATAAGAAATAGTTCTTATATCCTAGCAGATGGTATATCTAGCTTAAAACAGGCTTAAACTTTAACTGAAGCAGAATGCTCCTGAAGAGTATTCTGCTTTACTTTCAGCCTAGATGCTAGAATAAAAGGCCCATGTCAGTATTATAAAAACTATCTCTGGGTGAAAATTGTCTCTGTCATAGTGGTCTATAGACTTATCTATTCACTGATTTAAAAAACAACAACAATTAGTGCTTAATTACCTTATGAAAATAGATAAATGTGTTGGATTTTCATCGCCTGCGCCTAGTTTTGTCGCGAAAAAAGCTCCCTATTTGGCACCCCAATCTCCCTATTAAAATTTCCAGATCTCCCCATTTGGGTCCAAGAAAATATCACATGTATGGGTTTCATTGAAAAAAATCTTATTTTAGCTCCTGTGACCAATATATGCAACAGACCGAAACCACTTGAATATTATTGGTAAATTACCTCTAAAAGTTTCACCATGCCAAGTCTCAAAGCTCTGGCCATATAAGTTGATGTTTGAAGTTTCACTGTACAACTATGCAAATGAATGACCCCAGCTGTGGCGCCACTCTTTATCCCAGGGACATAATTTGAACAATCATGATAGAGGACCTTTACTTGATGCTTTGTGCCAAATATCTAAGCTCAGAATACTGTGGTTTTAGACAAGAAGATTTTGGAAGTTTTATAAGAAAAAATTCTATCTTTAGCTCCTGTGACCTAGATATGCAACCGACTGGAACAATTTGAACAACATTGGTAAAGTACCTCTAGAAATGTCACCATGCCAAATATCAAAGCTCTAGCTATATTAATTTCAGAGAAGAAGAGGTTTGAAGATTTCACTATATAACTCTATGTAAATTTGTGACCCCCTGGGCTGGGTCATTTTTGACCCCAGGGACAAAATTTGAACAACCTCCATAGAGGACCTGTAGATGATGCTTTGTGCCAAATAACTAAGCTCAGGGTACCGTGGTTTCAGACAAGAAGATTTTTTAAGTTTTAATTGAAAAAATCTATTTTTAGCTCCTGTGACCTAGATATGCAACGGACTGGAACAGTTGGAAAAATATTGGTACAGGACTTCTAGAAGTGTCACCATGCTAAATATCTAAGCTCTAGCCATTTTAGTTTAAGAGAAAAAGATGCTTGAAGATTTCACTCCCCTAAGCTCCGGCCCTTATGGTTTCTGACAAGAAGATTTTTTAAGTTTACATTGAAACAATCTATTTTTAGATCCTGTGACCTAGATATGCAACGGACAGGAAATGTTTGAACGTCTTTGAAAGAGGACCATATAAGGGTAATGCCTGCCAAGTTTGGTAAAATTTCATCCAGTAGTTTAGGAGCTGATGTTGTTTTAAGAAATTGTTGACGACGGACGGACGACCGACACAGGACTATCAAAATAGCTCACCATGGAACTTTGTGCCAGGTGAGCTTAAAAGAAGTTCAACTGTTTACATTCTAACATTATCAACTGGACAGTTTGGTGCAAAAATGCCGACTAAACGTCATTTGGAAATGACGTCATCTTTAAAGTAGGATTAATATATCAAATTTTTTTGTCATAAAGAAATGCAGACTGCTGCTGTTTATAAGGTATATCAATTTTCTTGCATTTTATCTTATCAATAAAGAAGAATTTTAGTGGGTTATCATGGTGCCCGCTAATAAGAAGGCATACATCCGTTAAGACATGTTTTTGGAAAAATCCACCAAATGTTTGCTGTACGAGTTTTTTAAGATTAATTCGCAAACAAAAAATGCATATGCCCCGCCTCCTCTTCGAAACTTATCTACAAGTCCAGCCCTCTCGAGAAAATAGGGTTTACACGAACTGAACATCATTTTTTCAATGGATTTGAATCAGGAGAATGTAAATATTTTGTCTTGTGTTGCTGTAAAAAAAGGTTTTATTGAGCAATAATATAGATATCCACCTTTTCTGAATGAATTTCTGGAAATTTGTCCATGGCCAAATCTTTCTCTTCACAAAATGTAGTAATAATGTCTAGGAATGATGCTCCAAATTTCTCAACCTTGGCCTCTGGGAAGTCCTCCAGTTTTAGAAGCTTTCCTTTACTGCTGGGTCTGTTGGGAAGAAAACAAAAACAGTAAAACCTGAAATAGTATCATTACTTAAAACACAACTTATCCATGACATCAAAATGTTGCCTATTTTGATCGACTTTCCTAAAAGTTGAAAAACTTTAGGTCCCCAGGATTAGTGTCTTGAAACCAAAGCGAAGTCAAAAATTTATTTTGAGTAACAGATCATGTGACGTTTGACATTCCAACCTGAAATGCATTCCCATGCATCCCTTCCATATAAGGCCAAATAAAGACAAGAGCCCCATGGGGCATATTTCGCTCACATGTGAATAGCTGAAAAATGGAGGTAATGATTTATGTCCAGGACTGACCTAGATATGCAACAGACCGTAACCATTTGAACAAAATATGTAAAAGATATTTAAAAGTGTCACGATACCGAATATTAAAGCTCTGGCCATATGAGTGACAGAGAAGAAGACGTTTGAAATTTTCTCTATATACTGTGACCCAAGAGACCGGGCCAATTTAGACCCCAGGGCCATAATTTGAACAAACTTGATAGAGGACCTGTAAGCGATGCTATGTGCCAAATATCTAAGCTCTGGCCCTTGTAGTTTCAGACAAGAAGATTTTTCAAGTTTTCATTGAAAAAAATCTATTTTTAGCTCCTGTGACCTAGTTATGCAACCTACCAGAACAATTTGAACAATTTTGGTATAGGACATCTAGAAGTGTCACCATGCCTAATATCAAAGCTCTGGCCATATAAGTTTCAGAGAAGAAGACATTTGAAAATTTCACTATATAACTCTATGTAAAATTGCGACCCCATGCAGGGGCATAATTTGAACAAACTTGATAGAGGACCTGTAGGCGATGCTATGTGCCAAATATCTAAGCTCTGGCCCTTGTAGTTTCAGACAAGAAGATTTTTTTTTTTTACTTTTCATTGAAAAAAATCTATTTTTAGCTCCTGTGACCTAGTTATGCAACCGACCAGACCCATTTGAACAATATTGGTATAGGACATCTAGAGATGTCACCATACCAAATATCAAAGCTCTGGCTATATTAGTTTCAGAGTAGAAGATGTTTGAATATTTCACTATATAACTCAATGTAAAACTGTGACCCCCCGGGGCATGGCCAATTTTGACCCCAGGGGCATAATTAGAACAAATTTGATAGAGGACCTGTAGATGATGCTATGTGCCAAATATCTAAGCTCTGGCCCTTGCAGATTTTGACAAGAAGATTTTTTTGGATTTCCTTATTTTTTCACTTTGGTTGCCATGGTAATCAGAGTTCTGCATTGTTTTCAATTTTTTGAACAAATTTGAAAGAGCTTGACCAAAGGAACATTTCTGTTAAGTTTGGTTGAATTCTGTCAAGCAGTATAGGAGGAGATGTCATTTGAAGCAATTGTTAACGACGACGCACAACGCATGATGGACGACTGACGACGGACCCCGGACACATGGCCATCCCATTAGCTCACCTTGAGCCATTGGCTCAGGTGAGCTAAAAATACCTGTGTTTCCTATTACATGCCCAAAAATATTAGGGATAGACGGTCGAAAAATCTTTTTTTTTTTCTTTTTTTTTTTTATAAAAACATACAATAACATATATAACTTTCTGATGAAGTATTTTAAATATGAAAATGTATGAATGTATTCTATTGTGCAAAGCCCTAGGCTAAACATAATCAAGAGGGCTTGAAGGCCCTGATATCGCTCACCTGTTGTACTGAAGCCTGATAGCTTTACCTTTCTCTTTCACCCATTTTAATCTAAATCCATTCAAATTTGTAGTACAGCATGTAAACAATTTTGGAATACAACCTTATAATTCTAGTATGGTAGAGTACATCATGGGCAGATAGCTAGAGCCTAAACAATACTGAAATGAAGTCTTTTCTAGCATTTCAAAGTATATCAGGGGCAGATAGCTATTGCCACAATGATAAGATTTCAACAATAATGGCACTCCATGTAGAACCTATATGTACTTTGTGTGCAAGTAAAATCAAAATCCATTAAAAACTGTAGTTGAAAGAGTGTAAACGCTGTTAGATATGGCATTTTCAGCTATTCAAGGGCAAATAACTCTTCACCTATTGGTCTGATTTCAACCATAATCCCACCTATTTAAGTTCTTATGGTCACATACAATCCCTGCAATCTTGAAAAAGACTGGATAAATATTGTGGTCTCTAGAGTTTAAACACAGTTAAATATGACATTTTCAGCAATTCAAAGGTAGAAAACTCTTGATCTATTAGTCTGATTTTAACCACAATTATTATAAGAATAAACAACATATTTTTGATGTTCATGACGGTATGTCACTACATTAGCTTCGCAGGGGGTAAATTGCGTAAACGCCCGAAGGGCGTTTTCGTTAAATTTACCCCCCGAAGCTAATGTAGTCATACCGTCATGAGCGGCAAAGAGATGTTGTTTATTCCTTATATTTATATTTTCTGTCTTGTCAATTTAATGTGTTTATTGGCCAGATTTGTTTTTCTGTATAAGAATTTATCATATACCGGTCAAAGAGGTTTGATAGATGTAATGTCGATGTAATAGCCATTCCAGTTTCTAAATATGGTGAGAAAGTAGTCCCAACTACATGTACTCTAACTGTATTAAAAATTCAGGATTTTTTCCAGTAAACTTTCTCTCTGTGAATGGAAAAGACTTACAAGGCAAACAAATAACAGTGCAACTTGAATATCTATTGCCAAAGCACATTCTAAAAATACAGGTCGCGGTTGTTTTCTTAACCCATTTACACACATAGCAACGCGATGGCAACGACCTATGGGTCTGTATCACTCCGCTAGTGTCATATGACCGTCGACCAATGGGAGCTTAGTGTTAAGTGCCCGATGCAGCCTATTTGAAGAAGTCCACAAATAGCACGGGCGAAATCCGAACTGGTTAAAACCAGTTCCGAAGTGTAGGTTCATCGGCAGATGTACCGCAAATTTTTAATAGGATTACATAAAGACTTTACAGGGTGAATGTAAATATACTAATGTGAACTCATATTGTCATATACAATCTGAGCAAGTTTGAGATAGATTGGATTAAAAAGTGTGGCCTCTAGAGTGTAAACACTGTTAGATATGGCATTTTCAGCAATTTAAAGGTAGATAACTCTTTATCTATTGGTTTGATTTCAACCATATTTAAAGTCATCCGAGCTCTTATAGTCATATACAATCTGAGCAAGTTTGAGATAGATTGGAGAAAAAGTGTGGCCTCTAGAGTGTAAACACTGTTAAATATGGCATTTTCAGCAATTCAAAGGTAGATAACTCTTGATCTATTGGTCCGATTTCTGCCATAATTGAACTCATTTGAGCTCTTATAATCATATACAATCTGGGCAAGTTTAAGAAAAATTGGATAAATATTGTGGCCTCTAGAGTGTAAACACCCTTAAATATGGCATTTTCAGCAATTCAAAGGTTGATAACTCCTGGCCTATTCGTTTGATTTCAACCATAATCAAACTCATCCGAGCTCTTATAGTCATATACAATCTGGGCAGGTTTGAGAAAGATTGGATAAATATTGTGGCCTCTAGAGTGTAAACACTAAAATTGTTGACGACGCACGCAGACAAAAATTCAAGGAGTGCAAAAGCTCACCCTGAGCTAGCTCAGGTGAGCTAAAAACCTTATGAACATCCATTCAAATTGTTGTTTTTATTGATAGGTCTCATTACCAAAATTATCTTAAAAATGTGAACCAATATGATTTTTTATATTATTGATATACTAAGATGCCAAAAAATTGACTTATATATGACAGATGAAATGAATGATGTTTTGAAATGTGTTGTATGCATGTTAAATGTGCCATTGATATGTGCTGTCTGCATTTTGATTGTGTCAATGGTTAACTAACTAGAATATCATATCTTCAAGGAAGCTACTTTATGACAGATGAAGAGCAAATTTCACTTTGATTTTTGCTAATCTTATTTAAACATCAATTTTTTAAAACACTTAAATGTCTATAAATTTGCGTTTTAAACAGAGACTATCTTCTATTACACGCTCCTCAAAAACGATTGTCGCAAAAATGACCGACATTTGCCAACACATTTTTCGAAAAGTGAAAAAAAGTTTAGGGTCGGAGGAAAAAACTAGGGTCAGTCGGGTTACCAGAAACACAGACACTTTTTTATTTGGCCTGAGCAACCAGTTCACCAAAATATGGATATGATCTGACCAATAGAAACAAGGGCCACTATGGCCCTAAATCGCTCACCTGGTTACCATGTAACCATGTACACCGTGTGACCTAGTTTTTGACCGGGCATGACCCTCATTCTAACTTGTCCTCGATTTCAATGAGACAAACATTTTGTTCAAGTTTCATGATATACATTCAATGAATTTTGTAGTCTCTAGAGTGTTAACGAGGTTTTTGGATGATTTGACCTAGTGACCTAGTTTTGGACAAGACATAAGCCACATTTGAACTTGACCTATATTTCATTGAGGCAAACCTTTTCATCAAGTTTTATGAAGATCAAATGAAATTTGTAGTCTCTAGAGTGTAAACAAGGTTTTTCGAAGATTTGACCTAGTGACCTAGTTTTTGACCGGACATGACCCACATTCGCACTTGGCCTAGATTTCATTGAGGCAATCATATTGATGAAGTTTTATGAAGATCCAATGAAATTTGTAGCCTCTAGAGTGTTAACAAGGTTTTTCGATAATTTGACCCAGTGACCTAGTTTTTGACCGGACATGACCCACATTCGAACTAGACCTAGATTTCATTAAGGCAAACATTTTGATGAAGTTTCATGAAGATCCAATGAAATTTGTAGTCTCTAGAGTGTTAACAATGTTTTTCGAAGATTTGACCTAGTGACCTTAGTTTTTGACCGGACATAACCCACATTCGAACGTGGCCTAGATTTCATTGAGGCGATCATATTGATGAAGTTTCATGAAGATCCAATGAAATTTGTAGCCTCTAGAGTGTTAACAAGGTTTTTCGATAATTTGACCTAGTGACCTAGTTTTTGACCGGACATGACCCACATTCGAACTTGACCTAGATTTCATTAAGGCAAACATTTTGATGAAGTTTCATGAAGATCGAATGAAATTTGTAGTCTCTAGAGTGTTAACAAGGTTTTTCGAAGATTTGACCTAGTGACCTAGTTTTTGACCGGACATGACCCACATTCGAACTTGGCCTAGATTTCATTGAGGCAATCATATTGATGAAGTTTCATGAAGATCCAATGAAATTTGTAGCCTCTAGAGTTTTTCTAAGGTTTTTCGATTATTTGACCTAGTGACCTAGTTTTTGACCGGACATGACCCACATTCAAACTTGACCTAGATTTCATTGAGGCAAACATTCTGACCAAGTTTCATCAAGATCCAATGAGATTTGAACCTGCTAGAGTGTTAACGAACAATTGTGAACGGACGGAAGGACAGACAGACAGACAGACAGACGACGGACATCCAGCGATCCTAAAAGCTCACCTTGGCACTACGTGCCAGGTGAGCTAAAAAGTTCTGGAAACCAAAGCGTGACATTAGCCATAGTATGTTTCTAGTATGGAAGATAGCTGACCACTTAAAGCAGGTTGAAAGTAAAGCAGAATGCACCTTAAGGAGCATTCTGCTTTACATTTAACCTGCTTTAATCTATCATCTGCTAGAATGTATAAAGTTGAACCATTTTCTTTAGTGTAGGATTAAAAGCCTATTTACGGTGTAATGGGTTAAAATAAAGAAGGATTGGAAACGGGACCAAAGTTTTTGTCCGATTAGAGAGAGAATTCCGATATTTACACATTCAACCCTTGCGACGAATATACTTGTCATTTACAGTGTACCTGTCAAGATTACACTAGTCCCATGCAAATGAGCCCTCTGATCAGGGTCTAAACTGTTTGTCATTTGGAAATATGTTGTTAAAATCAATGTTCTTTTGACTGTATGTGGACTGAACCTTTTGTTCTTAAAATATGTGTCTGCTCACGCAGGTCTTCCATGCTACAAATCATGGAATGTGCTCCACTCGCTCATATGTCAATGATGACGTTCTAAAATTGGTACAACCACTTGTTAAGGGGGTCAGACTTCCCAGTGCGTATGTAAGACGAATAGTTTACACTGTTTGACTTTTTGCCATAGTTAAGCCAAGCTTTGTATCGCTGGTTGGTCAACCAAGAGGCGAGAAATTTCCATTCAACTTTACTTAAGTAACGGGTTTTCAGGCTTTTTGGGCATTTTTACAAGAACTTGCGATCGATGTAACTTCAAGGGGATCATGAGAAGTGTTTGTTTTGCTTTTAATTGGCCGAATTCGGCGTGGAAAGGTCCGAAATCAGCTTCTTTCTATCATTGCAGACAACTTTCGTTTTAGAATCAAATTGGTTGACGGGTTTATGTGATATATGTATCCCTAAAGTGTGTTTGATAACTAATTAGATTAACATGGCGGGTACCTGCTTTGGCTGGTTTACAGTAAATTAGGTAACACTTAAGTATAAATATCCAATTTCTGGTACCAGTCAACGCTTTTATTTCTGGCGTGTTCGAGTGATCGCCAGAGTACATACGTTTGCCGAAATTATCGTAGGATCTGAAAATTTGTCAAATTGTGTCATGTTGACCCCGGGGTTTGTAAAAATTGCGTCAAAGGACCCAAAATAAGGGACAATTACGCAAGGGGGCGCTCTAGATTGAACACTGCATTGTACCTGATTTTAGCCATATCTAGCAGGACTTTGTTACTGGCAATGGTGTGAGGGGTGTAGCCTGTTGTCTGTGATATCTCATTCCTTTGACGGATCAACTTAGCATACAAATCTGCCTGAAAAAGATAAACAGAGTTTCCATGCAAACTGCACCAAAAACGATAAAGCAAACCTAGGGAAAATGATAGCTCATTCAGCCCTAGTCCTGCATATAGGCGTCCTTTCCATACAGTGTACATGCGGATACAGTTCTCCCTCCCAAAACAGCCCTCCCATTAATTACTCCCTCCTTACAACGACCCTTGTCGCAGTTCCCTAAACACGACAATTATGTCTAACACTTTAACTGACTGCAATATCGTATGCTTCAGGGGTGTAAAATTCCACTCACCCGCTCGCCAATGCGAGTAGGTTTTGAAGTCGGGCGAGTGCTTTCAAATATATGCTCGACCTTTAGGGCGAGTGGATCTTTTGGTCTGGTGTTTTCCTAACTAAAAACTTTGAGCAGTGTAATTAGAGTGCAAATTAAAACGGCTGAAATTCTCCGCGTGTGTCAACATCAAAGACAGATTTTTTACAATGTTGTACATTTTACTATTATCAACGAAGAAGTTAGAGGTATTCCGATTCACGGGCACCTGCTTTTATTCGGCCTTCGATGTACGAAAGTTTCGGCCCAAAAAGTTTATTTGTGTTAAAAGTATCGAGCGGTGGTTAAAATATTTATTCGATTTATAAAATTAAAATATGCATAACAGTGTTATAACGTGTTTTATTGTTCAATCATCCGTCGAACTGCGAACATTTCTTTATATAAAGCTTCGACGATTTCATACTTAATTTGAACGAGTCAAAATTTTACATGCCGAAAAAACCGGAAGCACCACCCGCTACATGTCAAAATGTAAACAAACTAACAAAACTATCTTACAGTCGTTCTTCGGAGTAAAATAGCGGCGTTAGCAGGGATGTCGAAATGATGACAAGACCCACAAGAATTACTTATGTGTTGAAAGAGTTCAACAGTATGTTCTTATTAGTTAATATTTTCGAGTTTAGATAAATAAATAAGAACATTGTGAAAGTTTAAGTACATGTATATATGAAAATTTACGGACGAGCAAAAGTTGCAGAAGGGCGAGTGGATTTCAATAGTTACTAGTCCTACAGGGCGAGTAGCTTTTGAAAGAATTTTACACCCCTGATGCTTAACATTGCCGTCTGCTGTTTTTTCTAAAAATTATATATAAATGGACATTTTGGTATCTAATAAATACAATGACGAGTGACAAACAGCTTGAATCCATATCAGATGCCGTGTTACCCAGCATCTGATCTGGATTCAAGCTGTTTGCAAATTTAGGCCAATCTGAATGTTCCCTCCCTATAACAACCTCCTCCAAACTGCACACAAAATCTGTGTCTCCCATTGGGTGTCATTGTAGAGAGGGAGCACTGTAGTACATTTTTCATGTGCAAACCAATGACAACAAGACTGCGCGTTCAATAAACGCTTATGCCCCCGGTGGCATCCATGACAATACATTCTGAATCTTTTCTAAGTCCAAATTAGGTCAAGGTCAAGGTCAAACTGAGCTTGGGTATTACTGGTGGGTTGGTAATGGTCCAAGGCAATAACTGTATAAGTATAGAAGCATTGTAGTAAGTAGTGTTGATGCTAGACGAAACGGTAAAATCTAGTTAACCAAGAAATAGCCCATTCAAAATATTCTAATTCCAAATTAGGTCAAGGTCAAGGTCAAAATCAAGGTTGGGTGATATTGATGGATAGGGAATGGTCCAAGGCAACAACTGTATAAGTATCCAAGCATTGGAGTAAGCGGTGTTGATGTTGATGCCAGACGAAACGGTAAAATCTAGTTAACCAAGAAATAGCCCATTCAAAATATTCTAAGTCCAAATTAGGTCAAGGTCAAGGTCAAAATCAAGGTTGGGTATTATTGGTGGCTAGGGAATGGTCCAAGGCAACAATTGTATAAGTATCTAAGCATTTGAATAAGTGGTGTTGATGCTAGACGAAACGGTAAAATCTACTTAACCTGGTTACGGAAGGACGGACAGGACGATTACTATATGCTCCCGCATCTGTCGATGCCGGGGGCATAAAAACATCCCTTAAAAGTTAGAAATGGACTAGACTAAAATGGAAACTGGAAATGTCCATTTGATATTTCAGAAAGAACGTTAACATCTAACCAGAGTGCAATGTGTACATCATCAATTAGTAGAAGTGATACATCTTAGCAAATTCAATATAATTCCAACATGTGTGTGGCAGAAAAATAGTTTGAGCACAAATAAACTTGGAAGCTTCCGCTGTCATCTCTGTCTTGCAAATGGAATAGCATTATGCTGCCATCTTTGTAAGAACTGAAAATGCACATTATGGTTCAGGTTCATGATCCCCAGAGTGCATCAGATGTTTACAGATTCCAGTATTTGCCTAGTGCCTTTCGTTATTTACGAACTTTGAATAGTCAAAATCAATTAAAAGGGGGCATACCAACTTGGCTAAATCTACAACTTTTCCTATGTTCTTTACTGCCACTGCAGGATGGACACAGGGGAAGTAATTCCCATAATCACTTCAGTCATCTGTGATCATTACAAAACTTTGTTGTCTTAGCGTCCAGGTAGGTAAAATACTTTGGCGGTGTACAATAAAATTAATTTAACTCACAGATATGTTTGCAATTCATGCCAAATGACAGCGCTTTATCTCTACAACCACATCGCATCGGAGACAATACTAAACAAAATGTTCGTTGTTTGGAGGATGTCGTAATAGGGAGGGAAACAGGCTTACATTTGCAAACAGCTTGAATCCAGATCAGACGTTGCGTTACGCATCTGATCTGGATTCAAGCTGTTTGTCACTCCTTATTGTTTTTTTTTGTCACAATGTCCATTATGTTACTTGAGCAAAACAGCAGACAACATTGAAGCCATAAATAAGTTGGACATAGCTGTCTTGCTTTGGAAGAGTGCCTTGTTGTTGAAAGGAGGGAGTCATTTTTGGGAGGGTGGTTGTAGGGAGGGAGCACTGTATTTATAAAAACTTACAATTAGTTTAGCTGTCTTGTCATCTATGTCTAGTTTCAGTGGTGATGCACTCTGGCTCTGGGCTGGACTGCTGACCTGACTTATGTTATAACTTGTATTGCCTCGCATAGGAGTAGTGGGCAGGGAGTTGTGTCTCTGAACAGGAATGGATGGCCTGAAATATATAGATATAGTTCTTGAACTCAAACATATGCTATGTAACGATTCCCACGCTGAATAATGTGTGCTGTTTATAACCCATTACCCCATGGCTTTGTTCCAGATTTAAAGAAAGGCAATTGATTATAGCAATCTGTAGGTAAAGCAGAAAGCTTCTTAACCCATTACTCCATAAATACGCCTTCTAACACCTCATATTTACTCCTTCACTGAAGACAATAGGTGACAAAGGTCCACTGTATATAGTTTTGAATTTCAGCATAAGAAATATTTTCTTTTATACTCAGCCAAAAAAGAAAGTATCCACTTTTTACATTGACTTTACATTAAGTAAATTTTAAAGCTCCATATCTTTTAACATACCTTATCATCTCCAGCTTTGTTTGAGACCTTAAAGCCTCATACCTTCACCAATATATTCCAGTAAAAACATTCAGATTAAACGACACACATAGTGAAAATGAAACATTTAAAACTCATTCTTATTTCAAATCAAAGGGAGGTAATTAAATATTATAAGACTTTCTAGTCTTGATTTCACTTTAAAAATTGTGATTAATGAAAGTCTAATGGGATTTGATTTTCTTCGGCAAAAAGTTCTAGCTGCTGAATATGATACTATTGTTTCTCTTCCATTAAAACTTTTCTAAGCAAAATCCTGTTTCAGAAAAATAGTTATAGACCTTCTATTTCAATACAATGTGCGTTTATTTAGCCAAAATGCTCCTTAAGGTGCATTTTGCTTTACTTTCAACCTGCTTTCAATTGGCACCCGTGTCTTCAAAACTAGAAACAGGCTATTGGGTAAAGGGTTAAGGAGCTTTCTGCTTTCTTTTCAGACTGTTTTAAGCAAACCCCTGGAAAGATGCTCAGAATGTCTCTTGGTACTTTATGTTCAGGACTTCCTAAGGTGGGATCTATTTTCCTTTGCGTATAAATAATTAGAAGTGTAAAGAGGTGAATTTATGCTGTAATGGATAAACAAAAGCTGTTAAAGAACAGATTAGCTTGTCCAATATTTTCTCAAAACTTTAATCTAAACAAGCAGCTTAGAGCTGATATCCCCTGCCGCAGCGATTGTCCAGAAGAAAGTGGCAAACTTTATTGTGGGAGGAAGGGGCAAATGGTGATCGCCTGTCTTTAACGATCAACATTCAAAAGCTTTTTACAAAGTTTTATAAAATCCATTCAATTTTGTACATTTTAAAGCCTAAACAATACAAAAAATAAAGCCGTTTGTAGTATTATAAATCTAAGTATGACAGGGGCAGGTAACTCTTGATTCAAATTCAACAGTAATTAAACACTTTCAAGAACTTATAATTGTGTGCAAGTATTATTAAAAAAAATTCAGAACTGTAGAATTTACTAGAGTGTAAACACATTTTCAACTCATCAAGGGCAGAGTATTCTTGACTAATTTGCACATTTTCGATAATAATTGAACTCATTCTATAAATAATAGCCATATATGATTTTTTTTTTTTTTCAAAATCCATTCACATTTGTACACAATAGCATGTAAACAATAAAGCCATGTTGAGCATTACTAAGTACATAAAGGGCAGATAACTCTTGCAACAAAGTATCCTATTTTGACAATAATTGCAACCCTTATATTTATATACATCATGTGTAAGTTAAATCAAAATCCATTAAAGACTGTAGTTTCTAGATGGTAAAAACTGTTAAATATGTTTTTTTTGACTCATCAAGGGCAGATAACTGTTGACTAGTTTCTCCGTTTTCAAAAATGATAACAATTATTTGAAAACTAATAGCCATACATAGTTTAAGAATTTTTTTTATCAAAATCCATGCATATTTATAGATACTAGGATGTAAACAATATTAAAATAAAGCATTTTCTAGCATTTCAAAGTACATCAAGGGCAGATAACTCTTGCCACAAGTATCCTTTGTTGACAATAATTGCACACCTTCAAGAACTTTTACTTATAGACATCGTGTGCAAGTATCATTTAAATCCATTTATAATTGTTGTTGCCAGAGAGTGTAAAAACTGTTAAATATGGCATTTTTAACACAAAAAGGGCAGATAACTCATAAATTCCTAAAATTTTCTGAAAAACATTTGATTTCCCACGGTGCTCCTATGATGACAAATGATGACAAATAAGTATACCAAGTTTCATCCAAATCTGTTTATCGTTTTCGGAGATACAGTTGCGGACGGAAAACGTGACGGACGCACACACGGACGGACGTGCCACCGAAGTGGGTTAGAGGGCCTTTTCTTTTGTTATTTTCTTTTGTTTGAATAACGGGCCACGGCCCCTTATTCTATTGTTACGGAATGAACTCTATTGTCTTCTTTTGTTATGTTTACCGTTATCTGGCCAGAAAAGGCCCTCTAACCCTTTTCGGTTGTGCGGACAGCCGGACGGACAGACCTAAAACAGTATCCCTCTGCCTTTCGGCAGGGGATAATATATTCCTTTGCTCAATAGCCAGAGGGTAAAAGTTGCTTTACTATATATCTATCGATGATTTATAGAGATGTCACAGTTGGATAAATTTCATAGGGTATGACAGTTGATATCATCACTAGTGTTGATATCACTTTTGCAGTGATTATTTTATTTTTGTGATGTCACGTCACAAGTTCTTTTACGTTGTGCATAGTGTGTTTTCTCTGTAAAAACGTCATCAAAGTGTATATACTTAATAGAATGATCAATTCCTTTGCAGTGTTTAGGCTAGAGAGGGCCCTTGTGCCATTGACCCCTTAAAGTCCAAATGACCCCCTCCCCCCTGTTGAAAATGTAAATGGTCAATTTGGCCCACCAATTTTCAGTTCTTAACAAACCATAAATTTTAAAGAAGTATTATTTGTAGATTTGCACACCATAACAAGAGGGCCTGAAGGCCCTGATATCGCTCACCTTTTATAATGAAGCCTGATAGCTTTACCTTTGAATTTCACCTGTTTTATTCTAAATCCATTCAAATTTGTAGTATAGCATGTACACAACATTGCAATATGACCCATTCTAGTATGTATAGTAGAGTACATCAAAGGCAGATAACTAGAGCCTAAATAATACTGAAATGAAGCCTTTTCTAGCATTTCAAAGTAAATCAAGGGCAGATAACTCTTGCCACAATGATCAGATTTCAACAATAATTGCACTCCGTCGAGAACTTATAGCTATATACATTGTGTGCAATAATAATTAAAATCCATTGAAAATTGTGGCCTCTAGAGTGCAAACACTGTTAAATATGGCATTTTCAGCAACAGGTCTGATTGCAACCATAATCAAACTCATCTGAACTCTTATAGTCATATACCATCTGATGAAGTCTGAGAAAGATTGCATTAAAATTGTGGCCTCTAGAGTGTAAACAACCTTAAATATGGCATTTTCAGCAATTTAAAGGTAGATAACTCTTGACCTATCAATCCAATTCCAACCATAATTAAACTTATCCGAACTCTTGCGGTTATATACAATCTGAGCAAGATTGGGAAAGATTGAATTAAAATTGTGGCCTCTAGAGTGTAAACACTATTAAATATTGCATTTTCAGCAATTCAAAGGTGGATAACTCTTGACCTATATGTCTAATATCAACCATAATCGAACTCATCCGAACTCTTATGGTAATATACAATCTGAGTAAGTTACAGAAAGATTGGATAAAGATTGTGGCCTCTAGAGTGTAAACACCAAAATTGTTGACGACGGACGACGAATGCCGGACGCCGGACATTCAAGGATCGCAAAAGCTCACCCTGAGCTAGCTCAGGTGAGCTAAAAATAATATACTAGTATCACCAACCAAAATATTATGCCTTAAAAAACAAAAGTCAGCTTGCAGACACATTTTAGTCAAAGTTTTAGGAAAAATTGTGGGTATAAACATCAAATTCCACTACCCATGAAAACTCAAAATGACCCCACTGTTTTGATGTTAATGGGTCATTTTTACCCACTACTTTCCATTTCTGGCCTAAACACTGCCTTTGGATGGACATGAAAGGTATATCACTTGAATGGGTTGTTATCTGGTGAAACAAGAGCTGTCGGAGAACAGTAAAGCTCGCCTAATGAGGCCTTTCTTAAATAGGTAACTATCAATAGAAAAGTGTATCAGTACATTGATATTCAAGCCACAGGGAACCTTCATTCCAAATATCAGTTTCCTATTGCAAATTTGTCATGTAGTATTAGTGCATTTCAACATTTACACCATTACTAACTTTGAAATTTCAGTCCCAAATATCTAAGTCAACAACAGGTGAAATTATGACTAAAATCAAATTTTATTTTCTATTTTAACTACGCAATATCAATATTCAACCAACAGGGAACCTGCATTCCAAATATCAGCCTCCTAATGCAAATATTTCATATAGTATTAGTGCATTTCAACATTTACCCCAAACCTTAATCATGAGAAATCAGCTGAAAAACCTAAATTCAAAACTTTAACTATGCAACATCAATGTTCAACCTACAGGGAACCTCCATTTAAAACATCAGCTTCCTAATGCAAATATTTCATGTAGTACTAGTGCATTTTAACATTTACCCCAAAACTTTAACTATGAGAATTCAGCCAAAAAACCTAAGTCCAAAATAGGTAAAATTTTGAGTAAATTTCAACTTTTTTTTCAATTCTATCTACGCAACATTAGTGTTCAATCCACAGGACACCTCAATTCCAAAAATCAGTTTCCTAATGAAAAACTTTCATGTAGTATTAGTGCATTTCAGTACTTAATTACCCCAAAACTTTAACCATGAGAAATCAGCCAACAAACCCTATCCACAAAAGGTAAAATTTTGACTAAATTTAAACTTTTTTTTTAATTTTAACTACGCAACATCAATATTCAACCCACAGGGCACCTCCATTCCAAAAATAAGCTTCCTAATGCAAATATTTCATGTAGTATTAGTGCATTTCAACACTTACCCCAAAACTTTAACCATGAGAAACCAACGCCGATTGAGGGGTAATTCCGTAAGCCCCCCACATTCTCCAAATACCGGTAGGCGAGCTAAAGGCTCGTCCTGCAGACTCGGTTTTTAACCAGATAACAACCAATTCTCGTGATATATTTTTCACATCAATCCAAAGGAATTGATTATCCTTTATATATTTAACTGTTAACTCTTTCAACACTAGGTAACTATTTGTGGATTATTAGAATCTGGGTAGTTTAATAAATACTGGTCTAAATAAGCAAACAGTGCAGACACTGATCAAAGGGCTTTTATAGGAGCCCTCTGATCTGAGTCTACACTGTTTATAAATGTAATTAGTATGTTAGCTACCTCTGGGATATGTTCTTGCTGTAGATGTTGTGGGTCTAAATGGGAGTTCTGGCGTACTATCTAGTTTATGGTCTCTTAAAGAAATTTTTAGTTACTATCACATGCTATTTTTCCTAGTTCTGTTGCATTAGGCAGCCTGCATTGGGCACTCTACTATTATTTCTATTGGTCGGCAATCTTTAGCCTGTCGGTTTATTGCTGATTGATGGGGGTAATGTAATCACCGTTTTGGGGACTGTCTTTTGTATGTTTGTTCACGTTTTAGATCTAATTGTAGTTATTTTGTCTTCTCTCGCTTTGTAGGTATATTTATGTAATTTCATGCGAAGTGCTTTTGAAGGCACAACCCCTTTGTGAAAAGAGTTCTTTATATATCTGGTACAATAAATGATAAATAAATTTCAAACAGGTCCATGGTGTTGGAAGATACTGCTTCAAGCAAAATGAATGTAAGCAGAAAGTCCCTTAAGCTGTAGCTCACATGTCTCATTAGGCTTCATACTGTTTGCCACTCAAATACAAATAAACTGTCAGAATCTTGAAAGAGTAATCATTTACTGTATTATATGGGATTGGGTTTGTATTTAGTTTAACCGGTTACCCCATAAATACGCCATTTTTACGCCTCCAACTTATTCCTCCACTGAAGAAAATACACATAGTTCCAATTTATACAGTCATGAATAATATACCATATGAAATATTTTTTATATCCTTGCAGATAGTAGCTTAAAGCAGGTTGAAAGAAAAGCAGAATGTGCCTCAAGACACGTTCTGCTTTACTTTCAACCTGCTTAAGAGGGTTACCGATCTTGAATACAAGAAACAGTCTACGGGGTAATGAGTTAAACAAAAATAAAATGTCTTCTTCATTGTGGTTTGTACAAGGAACATTTATTAACCCTTGCGCTGCAAAATTAGTCGTGAGATTAACGGTTTCATTGTCGTCTGCTTCAATTTTGCTGTTGCAAGATCGTTTCAAAGTAAGATTCAGTGTAGTATGACAGGATTATAGTAAAAATATGGACTTTATTTACTGAGGCTACACATTTAGGCAAGCCCAATCTTCCATGTGATACGAGTGTCAAACAGTTTGAATCCCGATCAGACACCACATTACCAGGCGTATGATCCAAGCTGTTTGCAAACACGCTTTTTGACTTCATTAAGAGTGAAAGTATTAATGTTTTGCAATTAACTGTAAGTCTATAGAAAGGGATATACAATGAGTATTTACTTTTGTGAATAGGAAGCCACTCCCGAATCCTCTGCTGCCAGTTCCCTATTAGGGATGAACTCCAAGGGCTTTTTCCCTAGTGATCCTCCTGTAAAAATACATCTCAAATATAAATAAAAGGTTATCACAGAAGTTACCAATTGAACAAAATATGAACCTGCTGCCTCTCAAAAGGATACTACAGAGGCCTGTTTAACATAGCTTTCGGTAATTGAGCGGAAGATATATGACGTAAAAAGTTGCTAGTTGTGTTACAGTACACTCTGGCGAGCGTTAGGTGTCCGCTGGTTATTGTTCAACAAGCAAAGCTAGCGCAAGGCTTTCCCCTCGATAGCAAGCAGAAAATCACAAACAGTGGCCTGGTAAGCTAGCAGATTCATGAACGCACCCTTACTAAGGTGGGGGGATGCTCCCCCGGGAAAAATTGATTGCTAGATGGTCTCTTGTGCATTCTGATGTCATTTGAACACATGACTGTAAATGGCTTTTGCAGACGATTGGAAGAAGTTGGTATGCATGATAATTTATGTGTAGTATTAGACCCATATTGATTGTTAGTTCTATGGTATTAATGTTGTAAAATTTGCATAGTTTGTTTATTAATATTATAGATTTGTAGAGGTTTAGAATTGAATAGATGAAGACAGGCAGTGTTGCACCTAGGACGCGCGATTCACGCATTTTTTCGAAAAGTCGCGCATAAAATCTACTGTAGTGCACGAAAAGTCGCGCGCATAAATTATTATTATCAAATACCTTCCGTAAACATTTCAAAGTTGGAGCCGATTCTTCTCAGTAACGATCAATCTGCGAGACGCCGTTTTGGTTTTAGACTATGTATAAAGCGTGAACCGTTTTGCCCCGGCTCCGCTATATAAGTTTTACAGCTCAATATTCGCGGCGCCGGTATCGTCTATGTTTTATAGTAGCCTCATTAATATAAATTATTCAGCGTCTATAGTAACTAGATCAATCGATGTTACGTCTGCTAAAACCGGTTTAGGTAGATTTACGTTGAAATAAGAAACTTAAGATGTTCAAGGGGAAAATAGTGATTCTTCTGGAACATCTAGATCATAACAGTATGATCAGCCTTTGTAGATAGTAGATCTAGTCAGTCTGCATGGTCTGGTACCGAAAAAGCCGATGTTCGTGAAATTTTATCCGACTCTGTTGAGTGTTCTAATAGTGAACCCTCAATACCTCCCTCAATCAAATAGAAAGAGAATTTAGACCTAGATCTACGCAGTTTGGAAAATTGTGGACCTGAATGGAAGACTGTAATATTTTTAATACAGCTAATTCAACCTTATTAGATATCTGTGTTTTCACGAGAGCCCCCCTATTTTTTTTCAATTCCCCCCACATTTTCACTGTTTTTGAAATCCTGGGTGCAACACTGGACAGGTCAGATTTTTTATGTTTGATTGGTATTTTCTTGTTGTATAGGCATTGTGACACAGTAATAATTATATAACTGTAGAACTGACATATATGTAGGGAATGGAATGTTGTTTGGGTGATGCAGTTTTACAGAGTGTTACTAAGTAAAACTGTATTGAAGGGCAGTGGGTACCGGTATATTGTATCTCCCCCAAACTTTCTTCTTCTTGTTCAAATGTAAAACATAAACTGAAACCAGAGCTACCTGCCTTGGTTGGATGAAACAGTGGTTGCAGAGTAGCAGAATTTTGAATTTCTAAGCATAAAATTTCTAATTTAATATATATGGTAATTTCAAAGTCCATCAAGGGCCATAACTCACACTAAATGCAAACTAGAGTTACCTGCCTTGATTGACTGCACTAGTGGAAAGGTTGTGGTGGAGTTATAATGCGATACAAGCAGAAGTTGCAGAGATATAAGCTTATTTGTAGGTTGCACAACAAGGGCCACCATGGCCCTAAATCACTCACCTGGTACACCATGTAAAACATGACCTATAGTGACCTAGATTATGACTGGACATGACCCACAATCAACCTTTAGTGATAACAAGATTTTTCTATGATTTGACCTAGTTTCTGACCAGACACAATCCACATTTGATTTTAACCTAGATTTGATGTAGGCAAACATTCTGGCAATATTTCATTCAGATCCATTGAGATTTGTAGCCTCAAAAGGGTTAACAATGTTTTTCTTTGATTTGACCTAGTGACCTAAATTTTGATCCGACATGACCCATATTGGAACTTGACCTAGATATCAATTAGGCAAAGATTCTGACCAAGTTTCATTAAAATCCAATGAGATTTGAAGCCTCTAGAGTGTTAACAAGGTTTTTCTATGATTTGACATAGTGACCTAGTTTTTGACCGGACATGACCCATATTGGAACTTGACCTAGATATATATGAGGCAAACATTTTGACCAAGTTTCATCAAGATAAGGTGAGATTTGTAGCCTATAGAGTGTAAACAAGGTTTTCCCATGATTTGACCTAGTGACCTAGTTTTTGACCCAACATGACCCATATTCGAACTTGACCTAGATATCAATTAGGCAAACATTCTGACTATGATGCATTAAATTCCATTGAGATTTGTAGTTTCTAGAGTGTCAACAAGGTTTTTCTATGATTTGATCTAGTGACCTAGTTTTTGACGGAGCATGACCTATATTCAAACTTGACCTAGATATCAATGAGGCAAACATTTTGACTTAGTTTCATTAAGATCCAATAAAATTTGTAGCCTCTAGAGTGTTAAGATTTTTCTATGATTTGACCTAGTGACCTAATTTTTGACCCGACATGACCCACATTCGAACTTGGCCTAGATTTCATCAAGACAAACATTGTCATCAAGTTTCATGAAGATCGGATGAAAATTGTAGCTGCTAGTGTTAACGAACCAATTGTGAACGGACAGACAGACAGACGACGGACATCCAGCGATCCTAAAAGCTCACCTTGGCACTTCGTGCCAGGTGAGCTAAAAAACCTTAACCAAAATATCGAAGTCCTTCAAGGGCCACAACTCACACTAAATGCAAACTTGAGTTACAGAGTGTTACTAAGTAAATGAATCTTACCCTGTTTAGTTTATTAAGTTCAAAGGCAAGTACCACGCTATGAAATATTTTGTTAACCTTATTAACAAGACAGATGTCTTGGTTTTTTAATTGCACCCTGTTCACTTATTTGTATTCACTTGTGCAAGACTCTTTGTATGAGCATTCACTAAACAATGATCTTTCAAGAAAGCATAATGTTTTAAAGCAAAAGAAATGTCATGATAATACAAATCTATTAATTTGATGACAAAAGGGACATTTCATCAATTCCCTAAAACGCCCAGTGGTTCAGCGTAAACCCCAACATTTTCAGTTATTCCTGATTATACTGTACCATTCCCCCCTACCTTGCTGAAGCCAGTTCTCCCCCATCCTCGATAGCTGTATGGTAGAACCAAACACTCCAGAGCACATCACCTCCTCCAGATAGCCCTCTGCTAGAAGATTCTTGCCAAATGCCTTCCAGAAATTGGTTTTCCTGAAGCTACAATCAGTTCACCTGGTGTTACATGCAGGTATATTAGAACAAAGGCCACCATGGCCCTAAATCGCTCACCTGGACCACCATGTAAAACTTGACCTATAGTGACCTAGATTAGGATTGGACATGACCCACAATCAACCTCCAGAGTGTTAACAAGATTTTTCTATGATTTGACCTAGTGACCTAGTTTTTGACCAGACACAATACACATTTGATTTGGACCTAGATTTGATGTAGGCAAACATTCTGGCAATATTTCATTTAGATCTAATGAGATTTGAAGCCTCTAGAGTATTCACAAGGTTTTTTTCTATAATTTGACCTAGTGACCTAGTTTTTGACCGGACATAACCCACATTCAAACTTGATCTAGATATCAAGAAGGCAAACATTTTGATCACGTGTCATGAAGATCGGATGAGATTTGTAGCCTCTAGAGTGGCAACAAAATTTTCCTTTGATTTGACCTAGTGACCTAGTTTTTGACCTGACATGACTCATATTCGAAATAGACCTAGATATTGATTAGGCAAACATTATGATCAAATTGTATTATAATCCAATGAGATTTGTAGCCTCTAGAGTGTTCACAAGGTTTTTCTATGATTTGACCTAGTGACCTAGTTTTTAACCAGACATGAACCTCATTTGAACTTGACCTAGATTTCATCAAGACAAACACTGTCATGAAGTTTCATGAAGATCATATGAAATTTGTAGCCGCTAGTGTTCACAAGGTTTTTCTATAATTTGACCTAGTGACCTAGTTTTTGACCGGACATGACCCACATTCGAACTTGACCTAGATTTTATCAAGACAAACATTGTTATGAAGTTTCATGAAGATCAGATGAAATTTGTAGCCGCTAGAGTGTTCAAGAGGTTTTTCTATAATTTGACCTAGTGACCTAGTTTTTGACCGGACATGACCCACATTCGAACTTGACCTAGATTTTATCAAGACAAACATTGTTATGAAGTTTCATGAAGATCAGATGAAATTTGTAGCCGCTAGAGTGTTCAAGAGGTTTTTCTATAATTTGACCTAGTGACCTAGTTTTTGACCGGACATGACCCACATTCGAACTTGACCTAGATTTTATCAAGACAAACATTGTTATGAAGTTTCATGAAGATCAGATGAAATTTGTAGCCGCTAGAGTGTTCACAAGGTTTTTCTATAATTTGACCTATTGACCTAGTTTTTGACCGGACATGACCCACATTCGAACTTGACCTAGATTTTATCAAGACAAACATTGTTATGAAGTTTCATGAAGATCGGATGAAATTTGTAGCCGCTAGAGTGTTCACAAGGTTTTTCTATAATTTGACCTAGTGACCTAGTTTTTGACCGGACATAACCCACATTCGAACTTGACCTAGATTTTATCAAGACAAACATTCTCATGAAGTTTCATGAAGATCAGATGAAATTTGTAGCCGCTAGAGTGTTCACAACCAATTGTGAACGGACGGACAGACGGACGTTCTCACAGTTGGATATTTGTTGGGTATATTTTTTGTTTAAAAGTACCCAACAGTACACTAAAATACCCAACAATAACAATAGGGCAATCACGGAATGAATGGAATCTATTGTTCTCCCTACCCAACAAAGGACCTTTCGTGCGCTCGGACAGACAGACAACGGACGACGGATGACAGACATCCAGTGATCCTAAAAGCTCACCTTGGCACTTCGTGCCAGGTGAGCTAAAAATTATTTTCAAATTTAAACTTTGTGAAATCAGTAATTCTACCAAATTACGTTTAAATAAAGGATTTACCTTCAGTACGTTCGTTTTGGACTCCCCAGATGCTTGGAAACAATAATAATAAATCCAAGCATCTCTGTGACCGTGCAGTGTCACCACATGACCATGCACGGTGTTACCTAACAAGAGGCCCAGAGGGCCACATTTCGCTCACCTAAGACATTGTACTATAGAAGCTGACTGGGCAAGACAACATTTTGATATAACTGATAAGCCCCGGGGCGGGCCATATTTGATCCAGGGGTCATAATTTGAACAATCTTGGTAGAGGACCATAGGGCAAAGCTACATGTCAAATATAAATGATCGTGGCCTTACAGTTTCAGAAGAATTTTTTTAAAGGTTTTCCCATGAAAAACTAATAAGCATGAGGGCGGGGCCATTTTTTGCCTGGGGGTCATAATTTGAACAATCTTGGTAGAGGACCACAAGGCAAAGCTATATGTCAAATATTAAAGATCTGGGCCTTACAGTTTCAGAGAAGAAGATTTGTAAAAGTTTTCCTATATAAGTCTATGTAAAACTGATAAGCCCAGGGGCGGGGCTAATTTTGACCCGGTGTAGCAGTCAATTCTTTCCCCCCTCAAAAGTTTCCCCGGGGAAAGAATTGGCTAGCCAAAACCTTCCCCCGGGGAAAGAATTGGCTAGCCAATTCTTTCCCCCCCTAGTCAAAAACTTCCCCGGGGAAAGAATTGGCTAGCCAATTCTTTCCCCAGCCAATTCTTTCCCCCCCTATAATTTCGCAAGTGGGATACTTTTAGCTAGC
This sequence comes from Gari tellinella, assembly GCA_922989275.2. Taxonomy (NCBI): domain Eukaryota; kingdom Metazoa; phylum Mollusca; class Bivalvia; order Cardiida; family Psammobiidae; genus Gari; species Gari tellinella. Next base: position 21,352,997 of record OV277869.1, on the reverse strand, counting down.
TAATTCTTTCCCCCCCTTAGTTGAAACTTTCCCCCCCTATAATTTTGCACTGTAGGATTTCTTTCTCACTATCTGGCGGAATTGTATGGTTTGACTATCTTAAAAGGGGGAAAGTTTTGGCTAGCCAATTCTTTCCCCCCTTTCTGACAGTGTGCGAAATTGTATGCTTTGACTATCTCGGAGGGGACAAAGTTTTGGCTAGCCAATTCTTTCCCCCCCTATCTGACAGTCTGTGGAATTGTATGCTTTTACTATCTAAGCGGGGGGAAAGTTTTGGCTAGCCAATTCTTTCCCCCCTCTCTTTCAGTCTGTGGAATTGCATCATTTGACTATCTTGGAGGGGGGAAAGTTTTGGCTAGCCAATTCTTTCCCCCCTATCTGACAGTCTGTGGAATTGTATACTTTTACTATCTAAGCGGGGGGAAAGTTTTGGCTAGCCAATTCTTTCCCCCCCTCTCTCTCAGTCTGTGGACTATCTTGGAGGGGGGAAAGTTTTGGCTAGCCAATTCTTTCCCCCCTATCTGACAGTGTGCGAAATTGTATGCTTTGACTATCTCGGAGGGGGAAATGTTTTGGTTAGCCAATTCTTTCCCCCCTATCTGCCAGTCTGCAGAATTGCAACATTTGACTATCTTGGAGGGGGGAAAGTTTTGGCTAGCCAATTCTTTCCCCCCTATCTGACAGTCTGTGGAATTGTATACTTTGACTATGTTGGAGGGGGGAAAGTTTTGGCTAGCCAATTCTTTCCCCCCTATCTGTCAGTCTGCGGAATTGCATCATTTGACTATCTTGGAGGGGGGAAAGTTTTGGCTAGCCAATTCTTTCCCCCCTATCTGACAGTCTGTGGAATTGTATACTTTGACTATGTTGGAGGGGGGAAAGTTTTGGCTAGCCAATTCTTTCCCCCCTATCTGTCAGTCTGCGGAATTGCATCATTTGACTATCTTGGAGGGGGGAAAGTTTTGGCTAGCCAATTCTTTCCCCCCTATCTGACAGTGTGGGAAATTGTATGCTTTGACTATCTCGGAGGGGGGGGGGGGGGGGAAAGTTTTGGCTAACCAATTCTTTCCCCCCTTATCTGCCAGTCTGCAGAATTGCAACATTTGACTATCTTGGAGGGGGGGAAGTTTTGGCTAGCCAATTCTTTCCCCCCTATCTGACAGTCTGTGGAATTGTATACTTTGACTATGTTGGAGGGGGGAAAGTTTTGGCTAGCCAATTCTTTCCCCCCTATCTGTCAGTCTGCGGAATTGCATCATTTGACTATCTTGAAGGGGGGGAAGTTTTGGCTAGCCAATTCTTCCCCCCTCTCTGACAGTGTGCGAAATTGTATGCTTTGGCTATCTCGGAGGGGGGGAAGTTTTGGCTAGTCAATTCTTTCCCCCCTATCTGTCAGTCTGCGGTATTGCATCATTTGACTATCTTGGAAGGGGGGAAAGTTTTGGCTAGCCAATTCTTTCCCCCCTATCTGACAGTCTGTGGAATTGTATACTTTGACTATCTTGGAGGGGGGGAAAGTTTTGGCTAGCCAATTCTTTCCCCCCTATCTGACAGTGTGCGAAATTGTATGCTTTGACTATCTTGGAGGGGGGAAAGTTTTGGCTAGCCAATTCTAGAGGTGTGCGGTTTAACCGGTGCACCGGTAAACCACGGTACGAAACGGCCGTGGTACGAACCATGGTTTTTTCCGAGAAGACCGGTTTTTTACTTGCAATTTTATAGATGTTTTTTATTGAATAAAAAACGGACAAATAATAAAAATAGTATGATTTAAGATGAAACTAAAGCCGTAGCTTGATAAATACATTAAATTTTGGAAGTGTATATATCCTTGTTAGACTCGGAGGATACTTTCGTCCCGATTCAGGTCTTATTCTGACATTATCCCGGGTCATGCCAATAGACCCATTCTCAATGTGATATTGTCAACAAAAAATCCTATTCTCGTAAAGTTTAATTCCTAATTAGGCTGCAATTATTTAATACAGGCTATTTTTATCATTATAAACCGACTGTCAACTGAAATTATCATTTTAAATCGTATTTGAAGTGGGTTTTTTTTACCGAGCTTCGATTGTACAATAAAGGATATTACTTACTTTTACAACGATAACATCCGATTCACACCGAATGACATTGCCTATGAGAAACGCTTGCTGATTGGTTATGTTGCACTACCTACAGTAAACAGCCAGACATTTGACCAATCGTATTTGCCGTAAAGTTGATACATTCATTGTTCCGAAAATAACAAACAATTGAATGACAGCCAAAGCAGACTTTTGATAGATTGAAGTCGGGTTTCGCCATATAACAAGGTTAAATAAAATTGACAACCATTCTTTTGTTTATTTTGCATGAGTTCTTATTACGTTGTCATTTGTGTTTGTGCATGTGATGAAGAAAGAAACCCCACTGCCGATGATAAATGAAAGTGAAGTCCGGCGTTATCTATAGGTAGAAATAGATAGAATGACAAATCCATTCATTCACGGTGATGGCTGTTCAACGTAAATAGTTGGGTTTGATGAGTTTTTAAAGTTGTATTTCAGAAACAGTTTGATAGTTAGAACTGTTTGTGGGCAGGGATATTTTTATTGATTGAACGTGAACATTCAGTACCCAGCTCTAGTCTAGGAGTTACGGCCATATCCCACCCTGTCTATTTGATAGTAGGTTTAAATGGCGGTTAACCGTGGTACATACCGTGGTATTTATCTAAAAACCGTGGTACACCATGGTTTTTTATTTTCCGCGGTACCCACCTCTAGCCAATTCTTTCCCCCCTATCTGTCAGTCTGCAGAATTGCAACATTTGACTATCTTGGAGGGGGGAAAGTTTTGGCTAGCCAATTCTTTCCCCCCTCTCTGTCAGTGTGTGGAATTGTATGCTTTTACTATCTAAGCGGGGGGGAAGTTTTGGCTAGCCAATTCTTTCCCCCCTCTCTTTCAGTCTGTGGAATTGTATACTTTGACTATCTTGGAGGGGGGAAAGTTTTGGCTAGCCAATTCTTTCCCCCCTATCTGACAGTGTGTTTTTAACTCTATGTAAAACTGATAAGCCCGGGGCGGGGCCAATTTTGACCCGGGGGTCATAATTTGAACAACTTTGGTAGAGGACTATAAGGCATAGCTACATGTCAAATATAAATGATCTGGGCCTTATGGTTTCAGAGAAGAAGATTTTTAAAGGTTTTCCTATGAAAAACTAATAAGCCCGAGGACAGGGCCTTTTTTGGCCCGGGGGTCATAATTTGAACAATCTTGGTAGAGGACCACAAGGCAAAGCTATATGTCAAATATTAAAGATCTGGGCCTTACAGTTTCAGAGAAGAATATTTTTAAAGGTTTTCCTATATAATTCTATGTAAAACTGATAAGCCCTGGGGCGGGGCCATTTTTGACCCGGGGGTCATAATTTGAACAATCTTGGTAGAGGACCATAAGGCAAAGCTACATGTCAAATATTAATGATCTAGGCCATACGGTTTCTGAGAAGGAGATTTTTTAAAGGTTTTCCTAAGAAAAACTGATAAGCCCCGGGGCGGGGCCATTTTTAGCCCCAGGGTCAAAATTTGAACAATCTTGGTAGAGGACCACAAGGAAAAGCTATATGTCAAATATTAAAGATATGGACCTTACAGTTTCAGAGAAGAAGATTTTTAAAGGTTTTCCTATATAAGTCTATGTAAAACTGATAAGCCCAAAGGCCGGGCCAATTTTGACCCGTGGGCATATTTTGAACAATCTTGGTAGAGGACCATAAGGCAAAGCTAATGATCTAGGCCATACAGTTTCTGAGAAGAAGATTTTTAAAGGTTTTCCTAAGACAAGAGGGCCATGGCCCTTAATTCGCTCACCTGAGGACATTGAAGTTTGTACCTAAGTTGACTGGGCAAGACAACATTTTAATATAACTATAAATGGAGATATCTTCCAGACAAGAAAACATGACAAAAGTGAATTTTGTTGCCAAGCTTATGACCCTTATCCATGACACATCCTCTTATCAAGCTATTTCCATTTCCAATAAATGATAATTATTTCACTAGCGTCAACAGAACTGGAATTATTTTCCTGACAATAAAATATGACAAAGGGGAAAAACTAAATATTGCTGCCCTTGTGCATGGCATTTTCTCTCATCAGTTTCTTTCCATACATAAAATTTCATTACAATAGCATCAGTAGAACTGAAGTTGTCTTCTTGACAAGAAAATATCACAAAGGGAAATAACTAAAAAAACAATGATGTCAGAGTTATGGCCTTTGCAAATGGCACTTCCTCTCATCAGGCTCTTTCCAAATAGGCAATTTCATTTTACCCATTACCCCATAGCATGTTTCTAATTTTGAAAATAGGTGGCCACCTAAAGCAGGTTGAAAGTAAAGCAGAATGTGTCTTAACCCTTAGCCTGCCACTCACGACTATAGCTTTATATGCAAACAGCTTGGATCCGGATTAGACGCCGAGTAACTCGGCGTCTCATCCGGATCCAAGCTGTTTGACACTCGGACAACATTTTCAGCAATTTTGAGCAACTTTGAAGCACTTTGAAACTTGAAGCAGACGAGAAATATAGCAGACGACAATTTATTTGGCGGGCTAAGGGTTAATGCACACTTTGCTTTACTTTTGCATCTTACATTTTCATGACTGTTTAAAGTGGAATTATTGAAAAGACATACAGATAACTCTGACAAAACCAATATTAAACATATGTATAAATATGGCATAAGACATAATTACATAACTGTCAGTGGATCACTTCCAGATCCTGTTTCACTAAGTATGAATCAGACTGAACCATATCTAAACTTTAGCAGACAACATGTTCAGCTGATCATGACCAGTTCTGTGATACCCACTACCAGTTCAGAGTTGCATAATATTTGACCTCAGTGGCTAGAACGCTTGGGCTTACCCTTACCAGACTGAAATGATGTCTGCTTAAAACCTACTGTATGTGAAAAGTGTACAAAAAAACAATTTAGAAAATGTTAAGTTGGTAAATGAGTGGCAAATAGGTTGGATCCAGATTAGATGTAGCATTATGATTATGTTGCATCTGATCTGGATCCAAAATGTTTGCAAATATTGGCTATTTGCCCATAGTATATTAAGGGTAACTCAGGTAAATACAGTTCTGCCTAAATCAAAAATACTGTAAAACCTGCCTAGAGCAGCACTTAAACTGTGCAGGGTGGTGTCAAATGTGACCCTAGGGATTTCATTTTAACAAACTATAGATAGATCCACCAGGAGATTCTACTGTACAAATATCAAAGCTTAGGGCCTAATAGTTTTGGGCAAGAAGATTTTTTAAAGATTTTTGCTTTTTTGCTTTTTCAAGCAGAGTTTGTGCTTTTTTTCCTTTTTTTTTGAACAACTTCTGTAGAGAAGCATCCAAGGAACATCATAAGCAGTTTGAACTCTCCCTACAGTCGGCGGGTTTCAGAGGAGATGTCGTTTGAAGTAAAAGTGAACGGACAGACGGACAGACGGACAGACGGACAGACGGACAGACGGACAGACGGACAGACGTACTACGGACGGTGAGCGGTCACAATAGCTCACCTTGAGCCTTTGGCTCAGGTGAGCTAAAAAACTGATAAGCCCAAGGGCGGGGCCATTTTTGGCCCCAGGGATCAAAATTTGAACAATCTTGCTAGAAAATAATTAGGTAATGATTACATACCAAATATCAAAGGTCTGGGCCTTTGGGTTTCTGAGAAGAAGATTTTTTAAGATTTTCTTATGCATTAAAAGTTGTCTATATGGTCATGTTATAAAACCTGGTCCCACAGCAAGGGGAATAACTCTAGCCAAAATCTTTGAACAAGATTTCTTCCCCCTTGTCACTGATGCCTCTGACAAAGTTTGGTTGAAATGGGGTCTGTGGTTTCTGAGGAGATGTTGTTTGAAAATGTGGACGGACGACGTACGACGGATGGAATGGGATCACAAAAGCTCATCCTGAGCCTTCGGCTCAGGTGAGCTAAAAATAATCCCCAGGTAAGTAAATCAGTTTTACTTTTAGTGTTTATCGAATCAGATGTACAGTATTTTTAACACATAATTTAGTGCTACTTGCACCGCAACAAAATGATTCACAGAGAGCAGATCTATAAGCCCTGCCTCCTCTGCAGAAAGGTGTCCACAAGTTCCGCCCCTAGAGAAATTGTCTTAATATAAAAACTAAACGACATTTTGTTCCATGGAATTGAATGGGGGGGATATAAATAATATACTCTGAGCTACAAACAGGAGTGCCTTGAGTGCAAGATATGCCCAAGAATGGAGAATATGCCCATCAAAGATAGTTGCAATGAACTTTTGAAACAGCTTTTCCAGCATCCTAATGCTGCGTTTACACTCAGCCTCGATTGCTGCGATGTCCACGATTGACAGAATCATGGTGAGCGTAGGGGGTCGTGGGATCGAATCGTGGTGATCGTGAGGGAACTTGGAGGAATCGTGGAGAGCGCAAGGATCGTGGCCCAATTTTTGACGGTCAAAAATTTTCCCACGATGGTCGCGATTGTTTTTTATATCTTGAGAGAGCGTGAGAGAACGTGGGAATCTTAGTAGGGCGTAGTACGGCTCAACAGAGCTTATCACAACTTAAAGGGGTCATTTCACCAAGAAATCTTCCCGGAAGACTGAGCTGCGATCTCAGAGCGGGACTTGGTCGTCGCAGGTCGCACGTAGTCGACAGTTGAAAGAGGGTAGGTCGTACCTTGATCTCCCGTGGTCGCACATGGTCGAGGATTGGTCTCCCGGAAAAATAGATCGTAGCTCGTTTTTTGACATGTCAAAAAACCGAGCTAAGATCTAAAAGTCGCACGGAGATCGTCGAAAGAGCGAGCATGGTCGAGGAAAGAACGCATTGGTCGAGGAACGATCGAAACAAGAGCGGGGATGAGTGAGGCTCAGTCTTCTCGAGCATGAACTGATCGCGCGCATGGTGGAGCTGCTCGACCAATGCTCGATCCGTGCGATCTAGATTCGCTCTCTTTTATAAAGCCTCGCTCCGCACGACCTTTCCAAGACCTCCCCTAGCCCCGTACAATCCCTATTGTTTCCATTGGCACAACTGGATCGCGATAAGAGGACTAAGATGCGACCTATGTGCGTTTAAGCTGCAACCAATAAATTATGTGTATTTATTCTGAATGACCATTTATAATGTAAATGAATGAACCCATTTGCAAATATTGTATATAATGTATTCTTTTTTTGCGTAAATATGTTAAATGTTTAGTAAATCTTGTTTCTTGTATATCAATGTTTCCTTAGTAAAAACCGCAAACCACTGAACTTTTAAAAGTAAAAGAGGATGAAAAATATAAGCCGCTATTATTATAAGGCAGCGACAGTATTGATGATGGGTATTTTTTCGTCATATTGGCAAACAAGAGGGCCATGGTCCTAAATTCGCTCACCTGAGGACATTGAAGTTTGTACCTAAGTTGACTGGGCAAGACAACATTTTAATATAACTATAAATGGAGTTATCTTCCAGACAAGAAAACATGACAAAAGTGAATTTTGTTGCCAAGCTTATGACCCTTATCCATGACACATCCTCTTATCAAGCTATTTCCATTTCCAATAAATGATAATTATTTCACTAGCGTCAGCAGAACTGGAATTATTTTCCTGACATTAAAATATGACAAAGGGGAAAAACTAAATATTGCTGCCCTTGTGCATGGCATTTTCTCTCATCAGTTTCTTTCCATACATAAAATTTCATTACAATAGCATCAGTAGAACTGAAGTTGTCTTCTTGACAAGAAAATATCACAAAGGGAAATAACTCAGAGTTATGGCCTTTGCAAATGGCACTTCCTCTAATTAGGCTCTTTCCAAATAGGCAATTTCATTTTACCCATTACCCCATAGCCTGTTTCTAGTTTTGAAAATAGGTGGCCACCTAATGCAGGTTGAAAGTAAAGCAGAATGCGTCTTAATGCACGCTTTGCTTTACTTTCGCATCTTACATTTTCATGACTGTTTAAAGTGGAATTATTTTCTTAAGTAGAGAAATAAATCAAAAGCCTAAAAATGCACATTTATGGGGTAATGGGTTAACAAACGTCATTATTTATGGAGGAAGGGTTGAATCCTGGACAAGAAAAAATGACAAGACATACAGATAACTCTGACAAAACCAATATTAAACATAAGTATAAATATGGCCTAAGACATAATTACATAACTGTCAGTGGATCACTTCCAGATCCTGTTTCTCTAAGTATGAAGCAGACTGAACCATTTCTAAACTTTAGCAGACTACATATTCAGCTGACACGACCAGTGATCACTGAGGTCAAATATTATGCAACAGTTGTTGAGTATGGTAGAGCCTGCTAGGGCTTACCCTTTCCAGACTGAAATGATGTCTGCTTAAAACCTACTGTATGTGAAAACTGTACAAAAAAACAATTTAGAAAATGTTAAGTTGGTAAATGATTGGCAAATAGTTTGGATCCAGATTGGATGCAGCATTATGAATATGTTGCATCTGATCTGGATCCAAAATGTTTGCAAATATTGGCTATTTGCCCTTAGTATATTAAGGGTAACTCAGGTAAATACAGTTCTGCTTAAATCAAAATACTGTCAAAACTGCCTAGAGCAGAACTTCAACTGCGCAGGGTGGTGTCAAGTGTGACCCTAGGGATTTCATTTTAACAAACTATAGAGGGATCCACCAGGAGATTCTACAGTAAAAATATCAAAGCTTAGGGCCTAGTAGTTTTTAGCAAGAAGATTTTTTAAAGTTTTTTGCTTTTTTGCTTTTTCAAGCTGAGGTTTTGCTTTTTCTCTTTCATTTGAACAACTTCTGTAGAGAAGCATCCAAGGAACATCATGAGCAGTTTGAATCCTCCCTACAATCCACGGGTTCAGAGAAGATGTCGTTTGAAGTAAATGTGAACGGACAGACTGACAGACGTACTACGGACGGTGAGCGGTCACAATAGCTCATCTTGAGCCTTTGGCTCAGGTGAGCTAAAAAGGGTAAAAGAGACAAGAATCAAAATAATATAAAATAAAAAAAAACACGACAAAAGACCAACAAAAAACACTAAATATCAGAGGCAAACTAGTGCATTGGAAGCGAAGTGGTGTAACGCACATGTTTCTAGCTCATGGGGTTCGAGCTCGATACCGGCAGTGTTAGAGGGTAAAGTGTTCTCCCAATCGAACACGTAGGGCGTCTAGAAACAGGCTATTCAGTAAAAGAATACTTAGATGTTTTTAGGTATTTATTCAAGTTTTATGGGGTTTTCTTGCGGATGGGGTGCTTTTTAAAATATTTGTCCAATGATGGTGTGGTATGGTGATTTGCTTTGGTGTGGGTGAAAAAGGAAAAACATGTACATGTACAATCAAAACTTCAGTTAAGGTTGGGGACCATTAATATGATAGGACTTAATATATGTACTCTTTACGAACAGCGATAGTCACTGCTGAAATTTTCCGATCCGAACCAATGGCAAATGCAGAGCGGTTTGATACATGTTTTCCCTTTGGAGACTGGTCAAAAACTGAAGGTCGGCCTCCGATCGCCTGGCCTTTTCTTTCGGTCGCAGAGGGTCGCGCGAAAATCCGTGCAACCATAACTAATTGCGCGTAGCTGTATTGATCGAGGGTACATTGCAACTCGTACGTAGCAAGATCAGCCGGGCCCGAGTCTTGGTCGACCGAGGTAGCACGCTTTCGAGGATAGATCGCAGAGAGGTTGAGGCTATGTCGCAGATTGGTCGAACGGAACGAGTCTTGGTCGTGTCAAGATCGCTTCAGATCGAGTGGATGGTCGTAGGTAGATCGTATATAGAGCGTTTGAAGAGCGTAAAGGACGAGGGTAGAGCGTACACATCGAAGGTCAAACGAGCTTACATCGAACATAGAGCGTACACAGAAAAAAATTGGGGTAGGTCCCGTGGTTTTTGCCCGCGACTACGGGAAAACCGAGCTTCGATCAAGGTCGCGCGTGGTCGCGTGCGACTTTTCCATGTCGTACTCGGTGAAATGACCCAATAACAGAACGCATCAAATTGTGAAGCCCAAACGTAGGGGATCTTTGTTAACATTGAAAGGCGATTCTTTAAGTTTGTATTATTAAGTTAATATTGTGTTCCCTTCCTACAACGATCCTCCCAATAGCGACCCCCTCTTTACAACGGCACCCTTATTTCTGCTGCCGACTCTCCTTTCTTGGAGCTACTTTATGTTTACATGTAGAGATAACAACTGCCAGTTCAGCATCTTCTTCCATCTTGGATTCATACCGGTAGCTCGTTCCTCTTTAGAGTCTCATGAGAGAATGAGATGTTATTGTTGGTGTTCCTGATAAGGTGAAGCTTCCCACCAAGCATTTTTAGATGCATTATCCCAATGTCATCAGAGTTTGACACCAGCATCCAGAAAATGAGTGGATAGTCCATGCCTCCTTTTTATACTCCAATCGGGCTCTAAACGCAGCACTCTTGGTGAAATCGTTGCCATAAATCGCAACAGAACGTTATAATGTGAGAGATCTTAACAGAACGTGACAAAACGTGATAGCGTATCGTGGTTACCGTATGAGAGCTTGAGAGAATGTAAAGAAATCGTGGCAGATCTTCATAAGAATCTTGTTAGGTACGTAACAAAACGCTACAGGAGGTAACATGACGTGCAGAGAGCTTAAGTAAGCGTGGTATAGCGTAGAAAACAAGAGGGCCTGAAGGCCCTGATATCGCTCACCATTTGTAATGAAGCCTGATAGCTTTACCTTTGAATTTCACATGTTTTATTCTAAATCCATTCAAGTTTGTCGACCTACTGTAGTATAGTAGAGTAGATCAAAGGCAGATAACAAGAGCCTAAACAATACTGAAATGAAGCCTTCTTCTAGCATTTCAAAGTATATCAAGGGCAGGTAACTATTGCCACAATGATTACATTTCAACAATAATTGCACTCCTTCCAGAACATATAGCTACATCCTTTGTGAACAAGTATTATCAAAATCCATTGAAAACTGTAGTTGCAAGAGTGTAAACGCTGTAAAATATGGCATTTTCAGCAATTCAAAGGTAGATATCTCTTGATCTATCGTATGTGTCTGATTCCAACCATAAACACCTTTTTTCGAACTCTTATGGTCATATACAATCTGGGCAAGTTTGAGAGAGCTTGGATAAATATTGTGGCCTCCACAACGTAAACACTGTTAAATATATCATTTTCAGCAATTCAAAGGTAGATAACTTTTGACCTATTGATCGGATTACAACCATAATTGAACTCATCCAAAGTCTTATGGTAATATACAATCTGAGTAAGTTTGAGAAAGATTGGATAAAATTTGTGACCTCTAGAGTGTAAACATCGTTTAATATGGAAATTTTCAGCAATTCAAAGGAAGATAACTCTCGACCTATGAGTCTGATTTCAACCATAATCAAACTAATCTGAACTCTTATAGTCATTGACAATCTGAGCAGGTTTGAGATAGATTGAATAAAAATTGTGGTCTCTAGAGTGTAAACTCTGTTAAATATGGCATTTTCAGCAATTCAAAGGTATATAACTCTTGATCTTTTTGTCTGATTTCAACCAAAATAGAATTCATCTGAACTCTTATGGTCATATACAATCTGGGCAAGTTTTAGAAAGATTGGATTAATACTGTGGCCTCTAGAGTGTAAACACTGTTAAATATGGCATTTTCAGCAGTTCAAAGGTAGATAACTCATGACCTATTCGTCCGATTTCAACCATAATCGAACTCATCCGAACTCTTATGGCAATATACCATCTGAGCAAGTTTGAGAAAGATTGGATAAATATTGTGGCCTCTAGAGTGTAAACACTAAAATTGTTGACGACTGACGACGCACGCCAGACATTCAAGGATTGCAAAAAAAACAAGAGGGCCATGGCCCTAAATTCGCTCACCTGAGGACATTGAAGTTTGTACCTAAGTTGACTGGGCAAGACAACATTTTAATATACATGTAGCTATAAATGGAGTTATCTTCCGGACAAGAAAACATGACAAAAGTGAATTTTGTTGCCAAGCTTATGACCCTTATCCATGACACATCCTCTTATCAAGCTATTTCAATTTCCGGTAAATGATAATTATTTCACTAGCGTCAGCAGAACTGGAGTTATTTTCCTGACAATAAAATATGACAAAGGGGAAAAACTAAATATTGCTGCCCTTGTGCATGGCATTTTCTCTCATCAGTTTCTTTCCATACATAAAATTTCATTACAATAGCATCAGTAGAACTGGAGTTGTCTTCTTGACAAGAAAATATCACAAAGGGAAATAACTCAAAAAACAATGATGTCAGAGTTATGGCCTTTGCAAATGGCACTTCCTCTCATTAGGCTCTTTCCAAATAGGCAATTTCATTGTACCCATTACCCCATAGCCTGTTTCTAGTTTTGAAAATAGGTGGCCACCTATGGCAGGTTGAAAGTAAAGCAGAATGGGTCTTAATGCACACTTTGCTTTACTTTCAAACTGCTTTAAGCTACCATCTACTAGGATATAGAAACTTATTTCGCATCTTACATTTTCATGACTGTTTAAAGGGGAATTATTTTCTTAAGTGGAGGAATAAATCGAAGGCCTAAAAATGCACATTTATGGGGTAATGGGTTAACAAACGTCAGTATTTATTGGAGGAAGGGTTGAATCCTGGACAAGTAAAATGACAAGACATACAGATAACTGTGACAAAACCAATATTAAACATATGTATAAATATGGCATAAGACATAATTACATAACTGTCAGTGGATCACTTCCAGATCCTGTTTCTCTAAGTATGAAGCAGACTGAACCATTTCTAAACTTTAGCAGACAACATGTTCAGTTCTGTTGGCCTGATCACTGAGGTCAAATATTATGCAAGAGTACTGTAGCATTTGCAGCTACTGGGGGCTTACCCTTACCAGACTGAAATGATGTCTGCTAAATACCTACTGTATGTGAAAAATGTACAAATTTTTTTTTTTAGAAAATGTTAAGTTGGTAAATGAGTGGCAAATAGTTTGGATCCAGATTAGATGCAGCATTATGTTGCATCTGATCTGGATCCAAACTGTTTGCACATATTGGCTATTTGCCCATAGTATATTAAGGGTAACTCAGGTAAATACAGTTCTGCTTAAATAAAAAATACTGTGAAACCTGCCTAGAGCAGCACTTAAACTGTGCAGGGTGGTGTCAAATGTGACCCTAGGGATTTCATTTTAACAAACTATAGAGGGATCCACCAGGAGATTCTACTGTACAAATATCAAAGCTAAGGGCCTAGTAGTTTTGGGCAAGAAGATTTTTTAAAGTTTTTTGCTTTTTTGCTTTTTTGCTTTTTCAAGCAGAGTTTGTGCTTTTTTTCCTTTCATTTGAACAACTTCTGTAGAGAAGCATCCAAGGAACATCATGAGCAGTTTGAACTCTCCCTACAATCCGCGGGGTTCAGAGGAGATGTCGTTTGAAGTAAATGTGAACGGACGGACGGACAGATGGACAGACGGACAGACGTTCTACGGATGGTGAGCGGTCACAATAGCTCACCTTGAGCCTTTGGCTCAGGTGAGCTAATAAATCGTAAAGCTCCGCGCTTTTTCTAAATCGTAGACATCGTAGCTGAGTGTAAACGCAGCATAACTGCTGGCTACTTTAAAGAAGAGGGTATTTGCAGCTTTCTCAAAGCAACCGTCTAAAACATAGAAGACAAGCTATTGGATGGGGGAGGATTACACAAAATGTTCAATGCACCTACCTTCCTGTCCCGTACACCTTGTAACTGCTAAACTTCCTCACTTTCTGATCTGAGGATCCCATGAGTACTAACACAACCTTTGTCATTCCCAGCTGTCCATTGAGAACCTAGAATAGGCATCAACTCATTGAGCCCTAGTGATGAGTATATTCATCCTTTACAAACAGTGTACCAGTGAAATTACTAAAGTGTCTATCAATGTCATCTCATCCAAGCAACAAGAGCACCGCAAACCATGCACATTATACGCCCGTCAAAACGATCTTAGAATGTAGTCATACTAAAACCCTATCAAGGTAAAGTGAACAAAAGGAGAAGAACTCTGAAAGTTAGGGGTCATATGCTGACCAAGTTTCAAAAGGATTGGAATAAATTTGTTTGAGAAAGAGAGCGGACAAACAAAACGAGAGCACCTCAAACGGGTGCTGGACGCTAGACTTTCAAATACTTGTGTCGGCTACATTTTTCAAACTTAAAGAATGTGTATGGGTGTTTAATGCCCTATTGATCTTAGAAGTTTGTAAGCAACAACAACTTAAACATACTTGGACAGTCTACATTCCATTTTAAAGTAAACTATAAGTCAAAAGAAGGACAATATCTTTGCCTGCTTTACCTGCCTTGTTGGAATGAGTTGCCCTTTTGAAACTAAACAAGTATTCAAATATATTGGAAGTTTGAAATTAATAATTTTCTACAGTTACTGAATAATTTCATATACAAATTCTTAGTCAAACAAGGGCAATAACTCTGCATGCCCTTTTGAAACTGAACAAGTATTCAAAGTTTCAAGTCAATACCTATGGTAATTATTGAGAAATTTCACTTTACAAGTTTTATGTAAATAAAAACAAGGGCAATAACTCTGGAATGGCAAATACCCAATCACCTTTCTTGTTTGAATAAGTTGCCCTTTTGATATAACACAAGTATTTAAAGTTTCAAGTTAATACCTTTAACAGTTATTAAGATATTGCAATTTACAAGTTTTAAGTAAATAAATCAAGGGCAATTACTCTGGAATTACAATCACAGAGTAACCTACCTTGTTGTAATGAGTTGTCCTTTTAATACTTAACAAGTATTCAAAGTTTCAAGTTAATATCTTTCATAGTTATTTAGATATGTTAATTTATAACTTTTAGGTAAATAAAACAAGGGCAATAACTCTGGATACACAAACCTCAGGGTTACCTGTCTTATTGTAATGAGTTGCCCTTTTGATACTAAATAACTTTTCAAAGTTTCAAGTGAAATATCTTTCATAGTTATTTAGATATGTTAATTTACAATTTTTAAGTAAATAAAACAAGGGCAATAACTCTGAAATGACAAATCCCAGGGTTATCTGCCTTGTTGTAATGAGTTGCCCTTTTGATACTTAACAAGTATTCTAAGTTTCAAATGGATACCTTTGATAGTTATTGAGTTATGTTAATTTTTAATTTTAAGTAAATTAAAGAAGGGCAATAACTCTGAAATGACAAATCCCAGGGTTACCTGCCTTGTTGTAATGAGTTGCCCTTTTGATACTGAACAACTATTCCAAGTTTCAAAGGAATACCTTTGATAGTTATTGAGATATGTTAATTTATAATTTTTAAGTAAATAAAACAAGGGCAATAACTCTGAAATGACAAATCCCAGGGTTAGCTGCCTTGTTGTAATGAGTTTCCCTTCTGATATTGAACAACTATTCCAAGTTTCAAATGGATACCTTTGATAGTTATTGAGATATGTTAATTTATATTTTTTTAGTAAATAAAACAAGGGCAATCACTCTGAAATGACAAATCCCAGGGTTACCTGCCTTGTTGTAATGAGTTGCCCTTTTGATACTGAACAACTATTCCAAGTTTCAAATGGATACCTTTGATAGTTATTGAGAAATCAACTCTTACAAAAACCTTAAGCAAAAAACTTAACCAACGCTGACGCAGACGCAGACAGGGTGACGACAATAGCTCGACTTTTCGAAAAAGTCCAGCTTATCATGCCCGTTTTTTACGATAAAAGGGGCATAACTCTTAAATGTCAGGGGCAATCTTGCTGGTTATCAAACATGACCGAGACATTATGGTCATACACATGCTGCCAAAGTTTCAAAAGGATCGGAATAAATTTGTTTGAGTTAGAGAGCTGACAAACTAAAAAATGCCCGTTTTTGACAAAATAAGGGGCATAACTTTTGAATGTCCGGGGCAATCTTGCTTGTTATGGAACATAATTGAGACATTATAGTAATACACATGCTAACCAAGTTTCAAAAGGATTGGAATAAATTTGCTTGAGTAAGAGAGCGGACAAACTAAAAAATGCCCGTTTTAGATGAAACAAGAGCACCGCAAGCAGGGCACATTATACGCCCGTCAAATTGATCTTAGAATGTAGTCATACTAAAACCCTATCAAGGTAAAGTGAACAAAAGGGAAAGAACCCTGAAAGTTAGGGGTCATATGCTGACCAAGTTTCAAAAGGATTGGAATAAATTTGTTTGAGAAAGAGAGCGGACAAACAAAAAAATTCCCGTTTTTTAGAATAACAGGAGCATAACTCTTGAATGTCAGGGGAAACTTGCTGGTTATCGAACTTGACCGCGACGTTATAGTCATACACATGCTGACAAAGTTTCAAAAGGATTGGTATAAATTTGTTTGAGTTAGGGAGCGGACAAACTAAAAAATGCCCGTTTTTGACAAAATAAGGGGCATAACTCTTGAATGTCTTAGGCAATCTTGCTGGTTATGGAACATAACCGAGACATTATGGTAATACACAAGCTGACCAAGTTTCTAAAGGATTGGAAGGATTGGAATAAATTTGTTTGAGTTAGAGAGTGGACAAACTAAAAAATGCCAGTTTTAGATGAAAAAAGGGGCATAACTCTTGACTGTCAGTGGCAATCTAGCTGGTTATGAAACATAACCGAGACATTATGGTCATACACTTGCTATATAAGTCTATGTAAAACTGATAAGCCCCGGGGCGGGGCCATTTTTGACCCTGGGGTCATGATTTGAACAATCTTGGTAGAGGACCATAAGGCAAAGGTTTTCCTATATAAGTCTATGTAAAACTGATAAGCCCGGGGGCGGGGACAGTCTTAGTAGAGGTCCATAAGGCAAAGCTACATGCCAAATATAAAAGGTCTAGGCCATACAGTTTTAGAGAAGAAGAGTTTTAAAGGTTTTCCTATGAAAAACTGATAAGCCCCGGGCGGGGCCATTTTTGACCCGGGGGTCATTATTTGAACAATCTTGCTAAAGCCTAAAGGTTCACAACATGATGCTACATGTGAAATTTGGTTGTCCTAGGACTTGTAGTTATTGACAAGAAGATGTTTAAAGTTTTGACTTTAGTTGTCAATATTATGTAACAAGAGGCCCATGCGGGCCTAAATATCGCTCACCTGGAAAAACCAACACAAGGGTCACATGACCCCTGGGGTGGTATCATTTTTTACCCCAGAGACATAATTTCAAATATCTTGCTGATGAACTTGAAAATGAAGTGTTCTGCCAAATATTTTGTACATTGGTGGTTTCAGACAGGAATGAAGACTTTTCATTGAAAAAAAAATCTATTTTTTGCTAATGTGACCTAGATATGCAACAGACCCGAACCATTTCAGCAATATTGGTAAAGAACATCTAAAAGTGTCACTTCATAATGCTAAATATCAAAGCTCTTGCCATAATAGTTTCAGAGAAGAATATTTCACTATATAACTCTATGTAAAACTGCGACCCCCTAGGGCCTTGGCAGTTTTGACCAAAGGGGCATAATTTGAACACTCTTGATAGAGGACCTGTAGATGCTGCTTTATGACAAATATCTAATCTCAGGGTATTGGGGTTTCAGACAAGAAGATTTTTTAAGTTTTCATTGAAAAAATCTATTTTTAGCTCCTGTGACCTAGTTATGCAACGGACTGGAACCATATTTACAATATTGGTAAAGGGCTTCTAGAAGTGTCACCATGCCAAATATCAAAGCTCTGGCCACATTAGTTTCAGAGATAAAGATGTTTGAAGATTTCACTATATAACTCTATGTAAAATTACGACCCCCCGGGGCGGGGTCATTTTTTACCCCAGGGACATAATTTGAACAATCTTGATAGAGGACCTGAAGACGATGCTTTGTGCCAAATATCTAAGCTCAAGGTACTGTGGGTTCAGACAAGAAGATTTTTTAAGTTTTCATTGAAAAAATCTATTTTTAGCTCCTGTGACCTAGATATGCAACAGACCGGAACTTTTTGAACAACTATGTAAGAGGACCATACAAGGATCATTCCTGCCAAGTTTGGTAAAAATCCATCCAGTAGTTTCGGAGGAGATGTCGTTTAAAGAAATTGTTGACGACGAACGAACGGACGAACGACTACGGACACAGAACTATCAAAATAGCTCACATTGGCACTACGTGCCAGGTGAGCTAAAAACGGAAAATGACCACGCCCTCTCGCGGCCATGTTTTTTGACGGATCAAAATTCTTTGAACAATTTTGAAAGTATATTAATTGAGAAACATTTTGGTGACAACCAAATTGAAATAGGACCAGTAGTTTTTGAGAAGATTTTTTTAGATATCGTGCATGGTTGCCATGGCAACAAGACCGTGTGCCCCACCCACTTTTTTTGAACAATTTTTGAAGCTCACAACTACAGTATGTATCTGACCAAGTTTGGTTAAAATTGGGCCATTGGTTCCAGAGAAGAAGTTATTTGAAACAAATTGTGAACAGGCGACACGGACACTGACACCGACACCGACGTACGACGGACGGCAACCGATCACAATAGCTCACCTTGAGCACTTTGTGCTCAGGTGAGCTAAAAAAGGGACATAACTCTTGAATGTCTGGGGCAATCTGGCTGGTTATCGAACTTGACCGAGATATTATGGTCATACACGTTCTGACTAAGTTTCAAAAGGATTGGACTAAATTTGTTTGAGTTAGAGAGCAGACATGAAAAAGTTAACAGAAGAAGAGACGGACAGACAGACAGACGGACGGACAGCACCACGACATAATACGTCCTGTTTGAAGACGGGCATATAAAAATGGTTCAAAACCTGTAACAAACTAAAACATCTCTATTTGAAATGTGGCCACTCAAAAGTCTGTAAAACAGATTCTTCTTAACCCATTACCCAATAAATATGCCTTAAATTTATTTCTCCACTGAAGGCAGAAGTTGCAATTCATACAGTCCTGAACATGTACCATAAGAAATATTTTATGTCCTAGCAGATTGTAACTTAAATCAGGCTGAAAGTAAAGCAGAATGCACCTTAAGGTGCATTCTGCTTTACTTTTAACCTGATAAAAGTTGTCACCTATCTTCAAAACTAGAAACGGCCTATTAAGTAATGGGTTAATGCAGGACAAAAGTAGTATTCAGAAGGCTCCCAAAGGAAGTGTTCTGCAGTACATGTGTCCTGCATAAAGTAGCCACCTGTCTATAAATATTCCATACTTCATTTAATGGTCACATATATAGATTTGACCAGTCTTGGCCATAAGTCAATTGTTACTGGACAGGTGCAATCTAGTCAATTCAATTTTTCAAACCTTACTCTGACAACGTCAAAGAAATGTTTGCCTTCCTTCCTGTAGTCGACTGGCTTATTTCTCTGGGCAAGCTTCACATTGACAGACGACCAGTTCTTGGAGTCATAGAAACTCTGCTGCTTGCTGGCTTCAATACTGAAATCATACCAAGACACACCTTAGAGCCTAAACAAGTAGCACGTTTAAGTACCGTATCGATTGCATCAATTGCATCAGAAAACGGTAACAATTTACCTTTAACGACTGTTTGGCTGTTACCGATTGTGAACGACACGAACAGCCTCAGAGGTAGTTAGCCATCGGCAACAAGTAAAACAAAATGGTGACCAAATGAATTTAATAAAACCAGCGAACGGTCTCGACTTAATTTCTCATCAATAAACCAACATTTTCCGATACTTAATGTATCAAACAAGGCAGCTTACATCTGAGCAGCTAAATTTTATTTTTATATGCGGTAAATTTGAAGCATTTCAGTTGATTAGTACACTTTTGCTTGTTTTATTTCAATTCGTACATAAATCATTCGTACCCTTGAAAAGTTAATAAACATGGGGGCGCAATGAGGTATTATTGAAGAGTATTGGTGAACGTTAGATGTCATACTATATGGGTTGTTTGCATCGGTTAACGTTGCTGTTCACTGATACAGTACTTAAACGCGCTACAGGTAAACTCAAGTTTAGGTGATTCATACCCAACAATACCACATTTGACACGGTACAAAGCTCATAGAAACAGAAACAAGAGCTGTCGTTCTCAGCAAAGGATTTGGCAGAGTATTTAAACTAATCCTCTAACCTGTGTCATTGCTTAAAGTAGGATGAATGTAAAACGGAACGCTCTCAAAGGAGCTCTCTTCTTTACATTTATTCTGCTTTCGGTTGGTTATCAATTGTCCAAGAATTCCCTGAAAGCAAATGTCTCCACTATCCCCCATTTCACCAGTACGTTTCTGCAACAGAGCTAATGAAAACTTATTACTGGAGCTAAATTCAAATGCTTTGCAGCAACGTCTACGGACAAGTAAGTAGACAGGCATCATCACCTAGGTTTTAACCGGACATGACCCACATTCAAATTTGACCTAGATATCAATGAGGCAAATATTTTGACCAAGTTTCATACAGATCTAATGAGATTTGTAGCCTCTAGAGTGTTTACAAGGTTTTTCTATGATTTGACCTACCGTAGTGATCTAGTTTTTGACCGGACATGACCCACATTCAAACTTGATCTAGATTTCTTCAAGACAAACACTGTCATCATGTTTCATGAAGATCTGATGAAATTTGTAGCTGCTAGAGTGTTAACGAACCAATTGTGAATGCACATATGCTGGACATCCAGCGATCCTAAAAGCTCACCCTGTGAGCTCCAAGGGAGCTAAAAAAAGCAGACAACAATTTAAGCTGACAATGTTGCAACAGTTAAAGTGTTACACATAAATGTCTTGTTTGGGTAACTGGGACACACATGGTTGTAAGGATGGGGTTGTTGTTGAGAGGGCCATTGAAGGGAGGAAGCACTGTAATTGGTTTATTTTTTAACTATACTACTATATCTACTTACTTCAGTCTACAGTTATCACAACAGTTAGTCGTTCCTCCAACCTGCTCCGAGTTCTTCTTGTCAAAGTGGGCAAGAAGCAGTCTGAAATGATTCAAACATGCATTCAATTAACGTTTTTGCATACTAAGGAAAAAATCTATATTTCAATTACACACAGTTTGGATTCAGATGAGATGCAGAGTAACTCCACATCTGATCATGATCCAAACTACCCGATACCCTGATTAAGTTTTGTGTTAAACATTTTGGTAAATACCGTATTCTCACATTACTACCCTTGTTTTCTAAAGTGAACAACGATCATGAATATCCTTGTCTCCAACAATTCAGTATTTGGAGATGACAGAGTTTATAATTCTCGTGTACTACAATTCTTTTTGTCATACTCTAACACATAATGAAGTTTCATCAAGTGACAATGCTTCAGAAAAATTTATTTTCTACAAGAAAAAGGGAGATAATTCAATATTGGGAGATGTCAGAGTTATGGTTCTTAAGTACAGCATTTCCTGTTTCATTCCGTATCACTGTATCAAGTTTCATCAACATACAATGCAATGCTCAGGAGATATGCTCCGGACAAAATTTGATTTTTTCAATAGAAAAAGGGAGATAATTCAATATTGGGACATGACAGAGTCATGGTTCTTGTGTACTGCACCTCCTTATGTCATCATCTATCACTTCATTAACTTACAGTGTATCAGTCAAGAGATATGCTCTGGACAAAATTGATTTGTTTTATGATAAAAAGGGAGATAATTTAAAATTGGTAGATAAGAGAGTTACGGTTCTTGTGTACTGCACTTCCTAATATCATCCTCTATCACTATAACAAGTTTAATCAACTTAGGGTGGAACAGTCCAGAGGAATGCTCCAGACAACAGATTAAGACAAAATTGATTTTTATGAGAAAAGGGGAGATAATTCAATATTGGCAGATGAGAGAGTTACATTTCTTGTGTACTGCACCTCCTTCTGTCATTCTCTATCACTGTATCAAGTTTCATCAACTAAGGGTGTAACAGTCCAGAGAAATGCCCCGGACAAAAGATTCAGACAAAATTGATTTTTTAAGAAAAGGGGAGATAATTCATAATTGGGAGATGACGAGTTACGGTTCTTGTGTACTGCACCTCGTTCCGTCATTCTCTATCACTGTTTCAAGTTTCATCAACCTACGGTGAACCTTTAAGGAGATATGCTCAGGACAGAAAAGTGTGACGGACGGATGGACGTACCCACAATATTCATTTAAGTGGCCATTTCTTTCATTATTGTATCTCTTTTATGTGGTTAAAATGTTTGGGGTTAGCCACATAAATGAAATCTAGCTTTGTTAAAGGGAAATGGACAGCTGGTGATAAATATCTTTTAAATGAAAGATATTGGAAAAAAATCGCATTCTGCCTTTGAAATTTTGAAAAATAATAAAAAATGAAGTAGTTAGAGCCGTTTAAACTTTGTGATATATGACTGTGCAAGCGACCATGGGGGCCGCCATTTTGTTTACCTGTGTGACGTAACTAAGGCCTTCCGCGACCTTCCGATTATAGCGAGTCTAACCGGGAATGTCGTAGAGTGCGCGGAATTTACATCGATAACATTAATAAACTGAAATACTGAGAAAAATTGGGCATGTGGAGGAAGGTAAAAACACTTTAGAACTTCAGTGTTACGATTTCGATCCTAAATTATCAGAGAATGTAATATTAGAAGATAGAGACTACGACGGGTCGGGCAAAGAGAAAGCGCATTCGCCGGACGAATTTGCGACTGCAATACTTGTGTTTGAATGCCTACAAAGGAGGTTAATACTTGCTGCAGAACAAATGAAATGACGATTAGGTGTCTTGGTGACAATGAGTGCATAGCAGAACATCAAAATTTCGAGCTATTAGTGCTTAATCCAGCCATACTTGAGGTAGCGTATATCAGGCAAATCTCATAGGACACCGGAATCGGGCACGGATACTCTTGATAATATTTGCATACTGGTTGTGAATAAAGGCATCGAAGCCCTGCGACTTTCGAAAAAAGTTTCTCCGATATATTTAGTCTTATCTGTTAATATTTCCGTAAATATTAATCATAAACATCGGCTCCAGGATATCTTCGGTTTTTTACGGGGCTACGACTAAAACACGAGCAGATAAAGACGATAATACATGTGCCGATTTGTATAACATCCAGTCAGAGACAGTGTATAGCCATATGGCTATACACTGTCTCTGCATCCAGTACAAAACGGTTTTATTTAATAAAATAAGGGGGATCAAATTATTTTTCTGGTCTGTTATGAATTTTCCGTGACGTTTAACATCGGTTCTGCTCCTCAATCGGACATACATTTTTAGAAAAAGACCATTTATTCTCGGTAAACTTTCATACATCCAGGTCTCAATCACAGAGTTTCTCAATATCTCATTTGGATCCAAACTGTTGCTGACCTTTAAGTACAGTCAGTTTTGATTCCGATCTGGGTCCTAACTGTTTGTCAGTCTCTCGTATGGATCAAAGTTTCTTCAATGAGCTTTTCAATACATTCAGTTTGGATTTTCAATCACAGACTTTCTCAATATCTCAGTTGGATCCAAACTGTTGCTGAACTTTTTGCACAGTCATTGACATGACAAATGTGGAATATCAATTTATCATCTAGCAATTGAGACTCGCAATGTCTGATTAAGATCCAAACTGATTAATTGTCTGCTGAACAAAGTATTTAATATTCTGATCTGGGTCAAAACTGAACGCTCTAGATAACGTGACCCGAGTGCTCATTTATTGTATTAATGTCGTTTTTTACATATCGTTATATATCTTGAACTTATATAAAGATCTATGAAAATCATAATCGAAACAGATTCAGGACATATTTCAGCAGGCAGCTTTGATCTAGATCGCATTTTATGCTGACATTCATCATCAACCACTAATCAATTAAGCTGCCTTGCAAATTGTACGATATGGACCGGAAATGTTTATACACAACCCCTTTTCTGCCTAAGACCCCCTCTGTGAAGAAGCAAGAAGCTTTAGGCCTGCAGGGCATTAAAATCCATATTACGTAATCTAATTAGCCGCACTTGTCAAACAGGGTTGTGATTTTAAACACAGGCTAGCTAGTTGGCTACTTAAATATGCGATTACACGCCACAAGCCTTTTACCCTTTACCCCATAGCCTGTTTCTACTTCTGAAAATATGTGACCACTTAAAACAGGTTGAAAATACTTTCAGCCTGCTTTAAGCTTTTATCTGCTAAAATATAGAAAATATTTCTTATGATTTTTATTTGTGACAGTATGATATTGAAACTATTTTCATCAGTATATGAAGGAATTAATTAAAGGCGTTAAAAGGCGTATTTATGGGGGAAAGGGTTACATCAAAACAAAAAAGCCAAGATCTTAAAAAAAAAAAGAAAAAAAGAAGATTGGACACTTCTAGCTCTTGTGGTTTTGTATAGATCTAGATATGTATGCTGCTTTTTTAAAAAGGCTAGAGTCTACCATAAAACTCGAGTTTAAATCTTAAATTAAAATTCATTTAGGCCTATCTAAAAGTTGTTTGAATTTTTTTCTACAGAAATGACGAGTGTAAAACTACACCCAGAAATAAGAACGATAAAACTAGATCCAATCAAAATCGGTTTTGGACTAAAGTAAGATCGCTCTATCAGATCGGGATCTAGAGAATCGCGATGATTAAATTAAGAAAGAAACAAGAGGGCCATGGCCCTAAATTCGCTCACCTGAGGACATTGAAGTTTGTACCTAAGTTGACTGGGCAAGACAACATTTTAATATAACTATAAATGGAGTTATCTTCCAGACAAGAAAACATGACAAAAGTGAATTTTGTTGCCAAGCTTATGACCCTTATCCATGACACATCCTCTTATCAAGCTATTTCCATTTCCAATAAATGATAATTATTTCACTAGCGTCAGCAGAACTGGAATTATTTTCCTGACAATAAAATATGACAAAGGGGAAAAACTAAATATTGCTGCCCTTGTGCATGGCATTTTCTCTCATCAGTTTCTTTCCATACATAAAATTTCATTACAATAGCATCAGTAGAACTGAAGTTGTCTTCTTGACAAGAAAATATCACAAAGGGAAATAACTCAAAAAACAATGATGTCAGAGTTATGGCCTTTGCAAATGGCACTTCCTCTCATCAGGCTCTTTCCAAATAGGCAATTTCATTTTACCCATTACCCCATAGCATGTTTTTAGTTTTGAAAATAGGTGGCCACCAAAAGCAGGTTGAAAGTAAAGCAGAATGTGTCTTAACCCTTAGCCTGCCACTCACGACTATAGCTTTATATGCAAACAGCTTGGTTCCGGATTAGACGCCGAGTAACTCGGCGTCTCATCCGGATCCAAGCTGTTTGACACTCGGACAACATTTTCAGCAATTTTGAGCAACTTTGAAGCACTTTGAAACTTGAAGCAGACGAGAAATATAGCAGACGACAATTTATTTGGCGGGCTAAGGGTTAATGCACACTTTGCTTTACTTTTGCATCTTACATTTTCATGACTGTTTAAAGTGGAATTATTTTCTTAAGTAGAGGAATAAATCAAAGGCCTAAAAATGCACATTTATGGGGTAATGGGTTAACAAACGTCAGTATATGGGGGGAAAGGGTTGAATCCTGGACAAGAAAAAATGAAAAGACATACAGATAACTCTGACAAAACCAATATTAAACATATGTATAAATATGGCATAAGACATAATTACATAACTGTCAGTGGATCACTTCCAGATCCTGTTTCTCTAAGTATGAAGCAGACTGAACCATCTGAACTTTAGCAGACAACATGTTCAGCTGATCATGACCAGTTCTGTGATACTCCCTACCAGTTCAGAGTTGCATAATATTTGACCTCAGTGGCTATATAGAGCTCTGGGGCTTACCCTTACCAGACTGAAATGATGTCTGCTTAAAACCTACTGTATGTGAAAAGTGTACAAAAAAACAATTTAGAAAATGTTAAGTTGGTAAATGAGTGGCAAATAGGTTGGATCCAGATTAGATGTAGCATTATGATTATGTTGCATCTGATCTGGATCCAAAATGTTTGCAAATATTGGCTATTTGCCCTTAGTATATTAAGAGTAACTCAGGTAAAATACAGTTCTGCTTCTGCTTCATCAAAAATACTGTGAAACCTGCCTAGAGCAGCAGTTAAACTGCGCAGGGTGGCGTCAAGTGTGACCCTAGGGATTTCATTTTAACAAACTATAGAGGGATCGACCCGGAGATTCTATCAAAGCTTAGGGCCTAGTAGTTTTTAGCAAGAAGATTTTTTAAAGTTTTTTGCTTTTTTGCTTTTTCAAGCAGAGTTTTTGCTTTTTCTCTTTCATTTGAACAACTTCTGTAGAGAAGCATCCAAGGAACATCATGAGCAGTTTGAATCCGCCCTACAATCCGCGGGTTCAGAGGAGATGTCGTTTGAAGTAAAAGTGAACGGACAGACGGACAGACGTACTACGGACGATGAGCGGTCACAATAGCTCACCTTGAGCCTTTGGCTCAGGTGAGCTAAAAACCGATCTAGATCTACCCGTACAATATGTAGATCTAGTAATGAGACTTTTTTCATTAAGAATTGCTGTAGCGTTGAATTCCTAAACCGAGACGAACCAGCTAGAAAATGCTGATTTGTAAACGAGTTGGTAGATCTAAGCCAGTTCAACATTTAGGTCTAGATCAGCACAATATCGCACTGATTATCAGATTTTTTTTATTGTAGATCTAGATCTAATAATTATAATCATCAATCAAGGTATTATGGATGTCGCCATACTCTACTGTTAGCCATTTTGCAGGATTGTTTTCCCAGATTCTATAGCTGGGAATTGGAACGGACATTTCTCTAAGCCGATTAACGATAGCTTCTGATCGTATCTGGATCTACACGGCCTTTCAAGTTCATCATAATTAATATGAATATACCATCTATCTATTATCTTTTTTTTAACTGTATGCGACCTTGAATTAAGCTTGCCGTTACATTTACTGACGAAGTGTGAAATGTCCGTCCAAGTTACAGCGGTTGAGTGAAAGAGCCAATCAGCGTTTGGGCCTTTCTGTCGTCACAAAATGGATAAAAATCGAGGGTTCCGAATGATAGCTTTGCCAATATGGCGGCGCCCGTTCCAATTAGCGACAGCTTACCTGTATGCAATAAATCGATCTTTTTCGTACCTTATCGATGAGTAATAATTGCATGAGGACCTTCATGAATGTTGTTGTTAGGATAAAATCTAGGATATAAAACCATATTGTCATCAGCTGTCCATTTTCCTTTAACTGTGACTGTATCTATTTTGAAATAAAATACTGTTTAAACTAAAGAAAGATCTGGAGGCTAACCCTACCCCTAACCCAACCCTATGTCCCACAACTGGCCAGGTTAATGTCACAAGAAATGGCCAGGTTAATGTTACAAGAAACTGCTAGGTTAATGTTTTTCAACTATGTCTGGTTATGGAAGCCAATTTTAGCCAAGTAACTATCATTTTGTGAGCACGGACAGACGGACAAAGCGGAGACTATATGCTCCGCCTTAAAGGGGAGCATAAAAAAGCCTATTGCTTAAACAAACCTTAATATCAATGGTTATGTGAGAAAAAGAATTTGTCACTCTTCCATGTTTAAGACAAGTTGATCTCAAACTCATCAAGAATAGAAAAGTTATTAAGCTCGCCAAGACGTACTAGCTTAATAAAAATCGCAATTCTAGACTCTTTAGAGAACAGCTTGTCTTAAACATTGACTCATGACAGATCGTATATTTCTGTAACAGTAGCAGATGGCAGTTGTTGCCAACTAATAGCATTCTAGCAATCAAAGAGTTCAATTGCAGTATCAGAATCATCATTTAATTGTAAATAAAATGTCATCTTCTGAAATTGTGTCTTCTCTTTATTTGCAGAGATAGAGTAAGTGAGTTTGGTTTGTCGTCCAAACAATATCATCATATTCATATGAAGACTGTGTTTACTTGAGACAAATATAATGCTGCCAACATTTTTATTGCATAAAAAGAATATAATAAGCATGGCCTCTCTTACGAATCGTCGTACCACAAATATTCTCTTAGGTCAGATTATAAAAGTCTCAATTATTATTATTTCTACATCTAATCCTGTCTTGTGACATCTCTGAAATAGTCTTGAAAAGATGATTCCAAAGAGATGTCACAAGACAGGGTTAGATGGAGAAATAATAAATTAGATGTATTTTTAAGTTTTGACTTACAACCCTTCTTGTTGTACGACATTTTGTAAGACAGGCCTTATGTTCATAAATTATTGGACTTATAACTCATTGTCTTAGAAAAGGATAACAAGAGCTGTCGGAGAACAGCAAAGCTCGCCTAATGAAACCTTTTTTAAATAGGCGTCTATCAATAAAAAAGTGTATCATAACATTGATATTCAAGCCACAGGGAACAACCTCCATTCCAAAAATCAGCTTCCTAATGCAAATATGTCATGTAGTATAAGTTCTTTCCAACACTAACTCCATAACTAACTTTGAAATTTCAGTCCCAAAACTGTAAGTCCACAACAGGTAAATTTATGACTTAAATCAAAATTTATTTTCAATTTTAACTAAGCAATATCAATGTTCAACCCACAGGGAATCTCCATTCCAAATATCAGCTTCCTAATGCAAATATTTCATGTAGTATTAGTGCATTACAACACTTACACCAAAACTTTAACCATGAGAAATCAGCCGAAAAACCTAAGTCCATAACAGGTAAAATTATGTCTAAATTTCAAGTTTTTTTTTTAATTTTTACTACGTAACATCAATGTTCAACCCACAGGGAACATTCTAAATATTAGTTTCCTAATGCAAATATTTTATGTAGTATTAGGGAATTACAACTCTTACCCCAAAACTTTAACCATGAGAAATCAGCCGAAAAACCTATTAAAGTTCACAACAGGTGAAATTATGACTAAAATTAAATTTTATTTTCAATTTTAACTACACAACATCAATGTTCAACCCACAGGGAATCTCCATCCAAATATCAGCTTCCTAATGCAAATATATTATGTAGTATTAGTGCATTACAACACTTACCCCAAAACTTTAACTATGAGAAATCAGCCGAAAAACCTAAGTCCAAAACAGGTAAAATTTTGACTAAATTTCAACTTTTTTTTAAAATTTTAACCACACAACGTCAATATTCAACCCACAGGACACCTCCATTCCAAATATCAGCTTCCTAATGCAAATATTTCATGTAGTAATAGTGCATTACAACACTAACCCCAAAACTTTTACCATGAAAAACCAACGCCAACGCCGACTCTTGACGCTGGGGTGATTCCATAAGCACCCCCATTTTCCGAATAGGCGAGCAATACACATTACCAGTTGACAGTGCGATACAGAGTGATGTATTTAGCTCGAGACGTTTTTGGCGGAAATAGCCGATCTGACAAGCGCCTTGGCACGAGTCTGATCGGTTGTTTCTGCCAAAAACGTCGACAGCTAAATGCAACACTCTGTTGCGCACTGCCAACTGGTGATGTGTTTATTATATGCCTTGAATACAAACCAGAAACAACTGAGTAGTTGTTTAAATCATTTTATATCCAAAATTTATAAGTTATTTGAAGCAGAACAGGATTTTTTGAATGCCACAAAGAAAAACGCGGCACTCATACATGTACGTAAATGACGTCACGATAAATCGAAAGCGACGTCAGAGTAAATTACAAAGTGGCTGATACAAGGTGGCTGATATAGACTCTTGTATTTTTCTGGGCAGATACACATGGAAACGCTCGATATCATTCGAAAGGCATATAATAAAAAAACATAGCGAGATCTCAATTTCATCTTTTGCTAATAGATTCGTTAAATAATTCAAATCCAATAAATTATGAACACTCATGTAATATCCTTTATTTATTGGGGAGAAATTGACCTTGTCATTTCCATCCGGTGACCCCCTTCTCCAGGTGACTATTAACACAGGTTTCATTATTATACCTCAATTTGATTATCAATGTTAATCTCCCATGACATAAAGATATTATTACCTAGTGCTCTATATAACTTGAGATTCGTTATTTCTGACTGTTTTGCTGTGTTCTGAAATTGCCTAATTCCGGGGCAATAGTTTTAACTATTGACCGCTGGGACAAACTGTTTCCCCTGCGCAAATAAGATGCATAGAAGTTCTGAAATCAGGGTCATTGAGAAGTTGTTTGATACCAGGAATTGTCGCATTGTAATGAAACAGTATTGAATAATTGTCATTGATTGTTGTTTAGTGAATATTTAATACTTTATTTCATGCTTTCCTATTATTTATAATAATACTATAATCATTGAGATAAGTTCCTAATACTCATCAACATTATCCGTAATACCGAAAAACAACACGGACACGAACATTACAATAATGTGCAGATGTAAACATGCAAGGGCAGAAGACGCTGATCATTCATCAGACGTCTGTCAAAACCACAAATGAATAACAAACACGGTGCTACTCATGAGTGCAAAAACTCAAAATGACTAATTTAGTACAATTTTAATTTATTTGTATTTTGGCTCAGATTAGTTCTTTTTGAAATTCTAGTTATATAGAGTATTAGGTAATAAAACAAGTTATTTCATGTTTGTTACCTAACACACATGAAATAACTGTAAACTGTCAGACCCAGCAAGAAAACATTTACTGTCTTAAAAATACTGTTGGCCGCTACCATAGGTAACAGAAGTAAATGATGTCTAATGATGAATAATTCCTTCAAATTCCAATCTTTTGATAAACAGTGAATTTCATTATGAATCGCATGCGGATCATGATTCCAGCCAGCTTTAGGAAAGATCTAGATTTTCTGGGTAAATCCCAGACCAGTTATAATGAAATAAACATCACATATCTGACAGGGTGACAGTAAAGTTGTCAACTTTTGGAAAAATAAGTTGTCCACCGAGGCGAAGCCTTGGGTAACTTCTTTGTGCCTAGACATAAATCCGATGCCCTACCTGCATAGTTAGCCTTACCTGCGTCTACATGTTGATGTGCTGAGATACTGCTGCATCTTAGTCATCATGGTTAACTTGTGCTGTTTGTACGCTGCATTTGTTATGTCTTTCAGGAGGTACCTATACAAAACAAATCAAAATTATACACGGATAAAATGCTCCCCTTATTTGTATCCCTGTATAATTTTGATTAGTCTGCATCAAACCCTATGGTGTGAATACTCTTCAGAATTTTCTATTCAAGATGATTATAATGTCAGAGTAGTTTCACTACAGGGTTTGGTGCAGATGTTGGAAATCTTAAAGTTTACTTCCTCTAATCTGGAGCACTGATACATACAAATGGCAAAAACAGAACAATACTTTACCACCAGTCTGATTTAATAAGGAAAACAGGTAAGCAGAAACACCTATAAAACTTATTCCACATAAATCACAATTTATAACTCATTACCCCATAGCCTGTTTCTAGTTTTAAAGCAGGTTGAAGGTAAAGTAGAATGATCCTTAAGACGCATTCTGCTTTACTTTAAGCCTATTTTAAGCTAACCCCTGCTAGACTCAAAGAAAAATTTCCTTGTGATACATATTCATGACTGTATACATGGGAACTATTTTCTTCAGTGGGGAAATAAACTGATTGCGCTAAAAGGCACTTCTATGGGTGATAGGGTCACATGTGAAACAAAAGTACAGGAGCCACATCATCATTGGCCCAAAATCGCTCACCGGAGGAGCTATTGTGTTATACTCAATGCAAATGAAGTTTGTCATTACATTTATGTGGACTGGTGCATAAAGAAGTAACTCAGAATCCATTTGTGATTATTACTGTTTGAGCAAAAAGGAAAAATATGGAAAAGATATAAATAGTCCTAATAACAGACAACCAAAAAAATAACAAAAAAGTAATCGATTAAATTAATAAAATTATGATTATTTGACATTTTAGCAGTAATCGATTATTTCAAGCTTATTGCATCTGTTGCCAGTAAACAATTAGTTATGATTACTTTCAGTGAGAGTAATGATGATTAATGATTACTTGCCAGTAACAAGTTGAAAACAAACTATGTGTATCCAGTTTTATTAGCAATGGAGCAAAGAGTAGACCATTCTAAGCTGCAAATGATATGTTTGTTCAATAATGTTGTCTTACTTGTGTTACTTAGCCCATTTCATTCTATATACATCATTTATTCAGATTCAACCTGAGTGCGGCCTGAGTGAGTGCCAAGTAGTTCAAATTCATTACCAGGCCATATAATTTTTGTAGCTTGATCTGGATCCAAATAACAATCATGTAACTACAAATATCTAATGAAGTGGGTTAACCCAAGGAAATATACAGAAGACCGGAATCGAATCCTCGCGCTAAAGGGAAAATCTCGTGCGGCGGGTCCGTTACTTCGGGAGATTTGATAAGATCATGTAACCTGGGCGCTTATCACGATAGTAAAGTGTCTATCGGTGTTCAATATGATGAATGTCTGTATCGAAGCATTTCACGGGTTTATTCTTCCGTGAAATTACACTTAAAGACAACTTGTTCGAAGAAATGAGAAATAAAATGTTGAAGTAATAACTCGTAGTTACTATATTATGTTTTTCTGTCTCTTGTTTAGCCCTTTACGAAATATATTTCTTGACTTTGTTGTCGCCTTTATTCTCTCCCGTGAAAGGTTTATTATCAAGATCAATTTTTCGCCGTCTTTTATCTAACTGTGATCAAGCACTTGTTTTATTTGTTATATTTTTGTATTTGAAATATACCTTTCATGTTTAATCCCGTGTTTGATATTCCATAGGTGTGAAAAATATATACAGATCTGTAGCCACCAATTACAATTATTGCGTACACGTTTGTGAAAACACGGAATTATAAACTGACTGTATTTATTCCGTGGCTAAATGCACCATAGGTGTGAGAATAAAATAAATATAAATCACTGGCAACTGAACGCCAGTGATTGCAAACATATGGTTGTGAAAACAATCAAATTAAAAGACGGCTAAGATAATGAAACTATTTCTTATGATTTTTATTTTACAAACATAAGAAAATTTTATACTTGAACGCTACATCCTATTTGAGCTTGGTCTACGAGGCACTTTACAAAAAATTAATTTCTGATATAAAACTTCAACTTGACTTATGGAACAGTACAGTTATTATAATGACACTAACAACTCGTTGATATCCAATAGAAGAAGGGTGAAATCTTTGACACAAACATAAGAACATTCTATACTTGAACGCTACATGATGATGAGTACACTCGCGTCGGTACTGGGCCTACGAGGTACTTTACGAAAACTATATTTCTGAGATAAGTATGCGCTTGTTCTGTATAAAACTTAAAGTTGGCTTATGTATCAGTAAGGTTATTATCAGGATACAAAAACACGTTGACATTCAATAGAAGAAGGGAAAAGTTTGCGACACAAACATAAGAAAATTATATACTTAACCAGGTTGAACGCTAAATCCGTGTTAGTACTAGGTCTACTTGGCACTTTTCAAAATTTATATTTCTGAGTTAACTAATTGTTCGTTCTGTATAAAACTTCAACTTGACTTATGTGACAGTACAGTTATTTTCAGGACACAAAACACCATGTTGATATTCAATAGAAGAAGGGAGAAATCTTCGACACAAAATTAGAAAATTCTATATCCAAACGCTGCGTATTCAAAATACAACTGCGTACGATGCCAAATTTCAACGGTGCATTCTACATAATTTGTACGATTATATACTGCTAAATACAATCTTATGAGATAATTATCACTTAATTAGCGATACTCACAAGATATAAATGCCCCTAGTCGTTTATATCCGTAACGAATTCACAAAATAAACCCGAGTCGACAAAAAAAATGGCGGACAATGCGGAAAAAAATCAAATGTTGTCACGTGACACATGATCTCGCGAAATCCCGCACGCTCCACGTTAATTCCGACTCTTGCCTATTAAACTTCGTTCAGTTGCTATTCCGGTCAGTTAATAATTCCATGGTTAACCAATTACTCCATAAAGACATTTTATTTTCACGCCTTTTATTTATTTCTTCACTGCAGAAAATAGTTCCACTTAATAAAATTATAAAAAAAACAACTCAATAATTTTGCCAATTATAGTAACCAAGCGAGTTATTTTTTATTTGTACTAAATAAGCGCCAGAAGACGCTTTTCAGACGGTGTTTTTACGCCAATTTTAGCCCACAACCAAACCCCCCGCCCCCCCAAAAAAACGTTGTCAAAAGACACAAAATCTGTTGGTGGTGCCCCCTCACTAACGAGAGGTCAATGTAGAGATGAAGAGTGTGCCCTCCCAATCCCATTTTGCTTCCTACGGGCCTATGTCTATAAATTTTCAAATTTCTTTGTAACATTTGATCACCATTAGCATTTCAAAGGTCTCATCACTGAGGTGACACCTCACAGGTTTGAATAAATTTTAAAGCATTAGTTTCATACTCGGTGATTTTTTTCCTCTATTTGTGAATGGGGGCGGTACCCCTTAGATTGTGAAAAATTCGCGTTGTTTTACTCAAAATTGTGAACAAGATTTAGCAGGCTTCTGCTGATATTGTGACAAGAAAATGTGGACCAAGAGCAAAAACTTGTTATTTTCTGCAAAATCGTGAGGAATTTAGAAGGAACTGATATTTTGTGGAAGGCAAACACTTTCATTACTAAGCCAGCAGAGTAGGGAGGGCTTAAACCATGTTTTTATTAAAAATGCCTTTTGGAATTGTGAATCAATTTGGAATTGTGAAGGGTCCTTTTATGGGTACCAGTTATAAAAGGAAAAACATGGCTGATACTGGAGAGTATTTCAAAAGGGGCAGAAGTGGCTGGAATGTACTGTGCTTTGACTGTCTCAGCTTGTTGTAAATCTTTTGGAAAATCAAATTGATTTCTAACTGACATGTTAACTTTAAACAAGAACACTTCAATACTGGAATGCAAATTCAAACTAATACTAATAGGGATAGTTAGTGTTTAGTTAGATCCAGAGTTTAGTTTTCAAATGCTGCGAGTGTCCCAGTAGCTGAGGTAGGCAAAAGGATATGTCCATGTGTTATAAAAAAAGCTCCACTGACCATTACTCAGTTTTGCGGTTGTTATCAATAAAACTTGGAAACTTGGATTGACAGATATAGTACTTCAAAATGGGATGAGGCACAAGTTTATGCGGGACTATAAACCTTAGCAGTAACAACAATGACAGATATAGTTGTTCTATATACAGGACTACTGGATGCCAGTGCATATCTCAACTTTGTTTCACTGGGCTGTGAATGTTAACATTCTGATTATCTTTTTCAAGTATTGCACCATTTTTTAATTTTCTCAAAATGCCTTTAACTTCTATGTCCCTTGAGGTATTGCTTTCTTATTTGGTATGTGTATGTATATAAACAAGACCTTTCCATTTTACATAAGACTTATATAGGAAAACCTTTAAAATCTTCTATGCAACCATAGGCCCAGAACTTTTATATTTGGCTTTTTTTCGAATCCCCAATGATGTACAGGAATGTTCTTGAGCAAGAATATGTACTGTGAATTGCTCCTCTCTACCCAGAGTTAAAAAGGGTACCTGTGAAGGGTCTGAGCCGGTACTGCGGCTGCCTACGCGCCATATGTAAGCAGTGCTCAATATTGTAGGCAAGATGGCTCAATGATCAGGGGAGTAAATGTACAGTCGGCTGAGCAGTCATTCGGACTGAAAGTAGACTATAACTTGGTATATTTCATATTATTATTAGTGAAGGAATAAATCAGAGGCATAACGAGAGTTGTCAGAGAGACAACAAAGCTCGCCTTCAGCACATTTAGAAACTTAAAAGCAGACTCAGAGGTCAAGGTCACAGAGATCAATTTCAGCCTGGTGATTTGTGGTCGAAAAACCTAAGTCCAAAACATGTCTAAAATTGACATAAATTAAATTCATTTTTAAATTCCAACTTCATAACATCAATGGTTGACCCAAAATGACCCTCCATAAAAAAGTTCAGTACCTTAGCACAAATATTAAGCTTTAAAACAACCAGTCCAAAAAACTTTAACCTTCCATGGCCAAGCTCACTCACGCAGGGGGTATGACATTAGCTCTGCTGTTCTACGAACAGGCGAGCTAAAAAGGCGTATTAGTGAAGTAAGGGGTTAAGTGGGTCACCTCACTTTAAAACTAGAAACAGGCTATAGCATAAAGGGTTAAGTGAGTTTGATATTTTACGGTTGACTATGTTCGTTGGCCTCGTACCTGGTAGTGTTGAAGTCAATGTTGGAGTAGAATGTATGACACACACTCGGCATACCATCTCTCCCAGCTCGCCCTATCTCTTGATAGTATGACTCGATATCCTTAGGTGCTGTAAGCAAACATAAAACAAACAACTGTTTACAGTAATGATCTAAAGTACTGGGTCAGACAGGCCAAAACAAACAAGTTTTGATCCTGATCAAACTGTTCCCATAGTTTTTAAAAGACACATTTTAGACAAGAAAAGTTGCTGAGTTTGAGAGAGGTTATTCCCTTCAGCCTTGGTGGCATCTATTTCATTATATCAGTACCAAGCCTGAATGGTACTACTGTAGGTTTCATGGTTTTTTGTTGATACTGTATGGATTTTTGTAGCTGTAACAGTTTGAAGTCAAATAAGACATTCAGTTTTACAGTTTCAACAAAAGAGACACACAATTCAAATTTCAACTGTTTTTCAAGTCCGTGAATTTAAACCAGACCATTATATAGCTGTACATGGATTTACATTTGATGAATAAAATGCTACATTTCCAGCAATTGGCATGTTTATTCCATAGCCTGATCTAAAGGAAAGGTGAGTATCTAAAATCATCTAACATTTCTATTTCTCAACCAAACCCTAGGGTGTGACTACTAATTAGAATCATTTCGAAGAGACAATACTAATGAGTACAGTAAAACTCGGTTATAACGAATTCCAAGGGACTTGAGGATTTACTTCGCTCTAAACATTATTCGCTATATTGATAGTACGAAATTCGTTATAAGTTATCATCCTGGTTTGCGACTGAACTTTATATTCAATGCCATATTGAAATACGTCGCCATAATACATGTACGCGGTCACATTCTATATTCATACACTGGTTATTATTTACCTTGACTACCATTTAATCTTGGAATGCAATTCACGATCTATGTCACATCTTCAAGCGAAAAAATGGAAAAGAAAAATATGCAGCGATAACGCTATTTGTTAGCGCATATGCCGTGTATTCTCTTAAACTTCCATGATACCAAACACGTAAATACACTAGTGTGTTTGATTAACACGCGAGCCGTCATATGCTCATTTTACTTGAGTTGTTATAAATATCAAGGATTTAATATTCCGTGATAATATTACCGACCTCTAATTTTTAAATCATTGAGATTCCGTTTAGTTAAATCTTCTGCTTCACCGGCTGAGAGTTATCATGTTTTTATTTACTCTTTTAAACATCCAATCAAACAAGTCGAAATAATCAGACCCGGTTATGTAAATGACACGACAATAGGATTACTTCATCTTTTTCGTCTACACGTAGGAAATGGACAAGATATGGGGCCAGTTAATTACGCATATCTATAATTCGACACGGACAAAAATAAACGTTTACACGAGAACTGCATAGTGACAACACGTATAGTGAAGCGCACATTATGCTTCCAGGACTAATGGAGTTAACAAAGCATTTAGATTATACGGTAATTATACCGTATCGTAATTACGGATCAATTCACAAGTCATCCAGATCTTATTGTGTGTTTTAACACCTATGCGTCACGGTGTTTATCGCGAAAATTACATAGGTGACTGAAGACTGAAGCAAGATGAGACTTCGCTTTAACGAAGGTATTTTACACTGTTTTGTGAATAAAGGTACTTGAAAATCAGTTCGCCATAAACGAGAATTCGCTATAACCGAATTCGTACTAAACATGTTAGTCAACATAGAATTAATACAGAGCTCGGCCGGGGAACGAAAATAAATTCGCTATAAGCCGAAATTCGCTGTATCAGAGTTCTTTATAAAAAAGTTTTACTGTAGTCACATTTTTATGGACACAAAGTATTGAATATGGGTGTCCACTTAAAGCAGGTTGAAAGTAAAGCAGAATGCGCCTAAAGCGCATTCTGTTGTACTTTTAGTCTGCCTCAGCTATCATCTGCTAGAATATAGAAAATATTAAACTTCTTATTTTATTTTTTTTGTCTTTTTTTTATCATTTTATTCATCATATTGCATTGTACAGCACAATCACATACTATGTGTAGCATTCTTACATAAATATATCTGGAGAGATAATAGACCAAAACATCTAAGCTAAAGTAAATGTGCTATTCAATATAACATAAGTCCTGGAATATTAAACTTCTTATGATATGTATTTATAACTGCATAAATTGGAAGGCGCTTCTATGCATGAAAGGGTCAACTAACACACTCTTATCTGGTTCCCTGCAAACTCTACACTTTACCTCCATAATGTATGACCTTTCTGCAGTCTGGCTTGTCAATTCCCATCCCAAAAGCCACTGTTGCCACGACAACCTGGATCTCATCATTTACAAACTTCTTGTGGGCTTCTTTTCTGGCTTTGGGTGTAAGCCCAGCATGGTATGGCCGACACGCAATCTTCATGGCTTTAAAATAATGTTGAAATACGGGTATGTGTGACTCAGACAGGCTTGAAAAATTAAATTAAATTTCAACTGTATGAATATGACTCAGAGTGTTCAACTCAAGCAAGTACAAGATATTGAAGTTGGACTGTGTATTTAAGAAATGACCTGAAGTTTTTCGGCGTTTAAGCAAAATAATAGTATTGCATAAAAATATATTTTTAACTATGATTATACTTATGATCTCATCTTATAGAAAGCTTTTATAGGAGTCTCTTATAGAAGTCTCTTTACTATTTTAATGCATATTTTATTACAGATTGTTTGTTTAAATTGTTATTAGATAATCTTGTTATGTCGGACAATAGCTTAAAGCTAGTGTTATTATGTTTGACTGAAACCGACTATAAATAAAGATTATCTTATCTTATCTTATCTTAAACAGCAGAAAATGATTGGCAAATTCCATTAATTGACGTTACTGACGTTATATGGCTTCGAAAATGCATACGTCAAGAAAGGAAGTGCTGTTGCGTGGGTGCAAATTGTGGTTAAATTGAAGTGTTAGAATAGAAATAACTAGAACTGCTATCACTAAAGGTGATAAATACCCCCACTCCAAACTGACCTGTCACAAACACCGCAATGACATGTAGAAAGAATAATACATGCATATTAAGGAATCAAATTTCAAGTTGAAAAGTGGCATAATTCTGTCAAATTTTATGCAAGAGTTGTCGTACTTGAAGAAAAGTCTCACAATACAACACATATAATGTGTACCAGGTTGGAAGACAATATCATAAATAGTTTTCACGAACATGGCATGTTCCAAGAAAAAAGAAACAAGAGGCCCATGCGGGCCTAAATATCGCTCACCTGGAAAAACCATCACAAGGGTCACATGACCCCTGGGGTTAGATCATTTTTTACCCCAGAGACATAATTCAAATATCTTGCTGATGAACTTGAAAATTAAGTGTTCTGTCAAATAATTTGTACATGGATGGTTTCAGACAGGAAGACTTTTCATTGAAAAAAATCTATTTTAGCTAATGTGACCCAGATATGCAAGACCTGAACCATTTCAGCAATATTGGTAAAAAACATCAACAAGAGGGCCAGAATGGCCCTTAATCGCTCACCTGTACATGGTGATGGGTCAGTGATTTCAGAAAAGAAGATTTGTGAAACTTTGACCCACGGGCGGGGTCACTTTTGACCCCAGGGACATAATATGAATGCTCTTGATACAGGACCTGTAGACAATAATATGTGCCAAATATCTAAGCTCAGTGTACTATGATTTCAGACAAGAAGATTTTTAAAGTTTTCATTGAAAAAAATCTATGTTTAGCTCTGGTGACCCAGATATGCAACAGACCGGAACCAATTCATCAACATATGTGAAAGACCTCTAGACATTACATCATGCAAAATATCTAAGCTCTAGCCATATTGATTTCAAAGAAAAATGTGTTTGAAAATTTCACTATATAACTCCATGTAAAATGGCGACACCCGGGCCGGGGCCAACTTTGACCCCAGTGGCAAAATTTGAACAAATTTGATAGAGGACCTGTAGATAATGCTTAGTGAAGTTTGGTTGCAATCAGGCATGTGGTTTTGAAGAAGAAGACGTTTGAACATTTCACTATATAACTTTATGTAAAACAGTGACCCCTGGGGCGGGGCCAATTTTGACCCCAGGGTCAAACTTTGAACAATAGATGATGCCATGTGCCAAATATCTAAGCTCTGGTCCTTGTGGTTTTTGACAAGAAGATTTTTTAAGATTTCCTAATTTTTTCACTTTGGTTGCCATGCAACCAGACTTCTGCATTGTTTCAAATTCTTTGAACAACTTTGAAAGAGCTTGACCCAAGGAACATTCCTATTAAGTTTGGTTGCAATCAGACATGTGGTTTTGAAGAAGAAGATGTTTGAACATTTCACTATATAACTCTATGTAAAACGGTGACCCCCGGGGCGGGGCCAATTTTGACCCCAGGGTCAAACTTTGAACAATCTTGATAGAAGACCTATAGATGATACTATGTGCCAAATATCTAAGCTCTAGCCCTTATGGTTTTTGACAAGAAGATTTTTTAAGATTTCCTTATTTTTTCACTTTGGTTGCCATGGCAACCAGAGTTCTGCATTGTTTCAAATTCTTTGAACAACTTTGAAAGAGCTTGACCCAAGGAACATTCCTGTGAAGTTTGGTTGCAATCAGGCATGTGGTTTTGAAGAAGAAGATGTTTGAACATTTCACAATATAACTCTATGTAAAAAGGTGACCCCCGGGGCAGGGCCAATTTTGACCCCAGGGTCAAATTTTGAACAATCTTGATAGAGGACCTATAGATGATGCCATGTGCCAAATATCTAAGCTCTAGCCCTTGTGGTTTTTGACAAGAAGATTTTTTAAGATTTCCTTATTTTTTCACTTGGGTTGCCATGGCAAACAGAGTTCTGCATTGTTTCAAATTCTTTGAACATCTTTGAAAGAGCTTGACCCAAGGAACATTCCTATGAAGTTTGGTTGCAATCAGGCATGTGGTTTTGAAGAAGAAGATGTTTGAACATTTCACTATATAACTCTATGTAAAACGGTGACCCCCGGGGCGGGGCCAATTTTGACCCTAGGGTCAAACTTTGAACAATCTTGATAGAGGACCTATAGATGATACTATGTGCCAAATATCTAAGCTCTAGCCCTTGTGGTTTTTTACAAGAAGATTTTTTAAGATTTCCTTATTTTTTCACTTTGGTTGCCATGGCAACCAGAGTTCTGCATTGTTTCAAATTCTTTGAACAACTTTGAAAGAGCTTGACCCAAGGAACATTCCTGTGAAGTTTGGTTGCAATCAGGCAAGCGGTTTTGAAGAAGAAGATGTTTGAAGAAATTGTTGACTCACAACGCACGACGGACAAAGACCGACCACAAAAGCTCACCTTGAGCACTTTGTGCTCAGGTGAGCTAAAAAGTGACACTAGGCTGAATATCAAAGCTCTGGCCATAATAGTTTCAGAGAAGAAGATTTCACTAAACAACTCTATGTAAAACTGCAACCCCTAGGGCCTTGGCAATTTTGACCCCAGGGACATAATCTGAACAACATTAACCCTTAGCCCGCCAAATAAATTGTCGTCTGCTATATTTCTCGTCTGCTTCAAGTTTCAAAGTGCTTCAAAGTTGCTCAAAATTGCTGAAAATGTTGTCCGAGTGTCAAACAGCTTGGATCCAGATGCGACGCCGAGTTACTCGGCTTCTCATCCGGATCCAAGCTGTTTGCATATGGAGCTATAGTCGTGACTGGCAGGCTAAGGGTTAAAAGAGGACCTAAAGATGATGCTTTGTGCCAAATATCTGAGCTCAGGGTACTGTGGTTTCAGACAAGAAGATTTTTTTTAGTTTTCATTGAAAACATCTATTTTTAGCTCCTGTGACCTAGATATGCAACGGACCTGAACCATATATTCAACAAGAGCCCCATGGGGCATATGTCGCTCACCTGAGAATAGCTGTACATCAAAATGGAGATAATGATTTATGTCCAGGACGGGGTCATTTTTTACCCGAGGGGCATAATTTGAACAATCTTGATAGAGGACCTGTAGATGATGCCATGTTCCAAATATCTAAGATCAGGGTACTAGGGTTCTAGACAAGAAGATTTTTTTTAAGTTTCAATTGAAAAAATCTATTTTTAGCTCCTGTGACCTACATATGCAACAGACTGGAACCATTTGGACAAAATAGATAAAGGACATCTAGAAGTAACAGCATGCTGAATATCAAAGCTCTGGCTATATTAGCTTCAGAAAAGAAGACGTTCGAAAACTGTGTCCCCCGGGGTGGGGCTAATTTTGACCCCAGGGGCATAATTTGTACAAACTTGATAGAGGACCTGTAGATGATATGCAATCGACCAGAACCATTTGAACCTTATTGGTATAGGACATCTAAAAGTGTCACCATACCAGATATCAAAGCTCTGGCCATATTAGTTTCAGAGGAGAAGACGTTTGAAAATTTCGCTATATAACTCTATGTTAAACTGTGACCCCCCCCCCCCCCCCCCCCCACCCTGGGCGGGGCCAATTTTGACCCCAGGGGCAAAGTTTGTACAAACTTGATAGAGGACCTGTAGATGATACTATGTGACAAATGTCTAAGATCTGGCCCTTGTAGTTTCAGCCAAGAAGATTTTTTAAGATTTCCTTATTTTTTCACTTGGTTGCCATGGCAACCAGAGTTCTACATTGTTTTTAATTCTTTGAACAATTTTGAAAGAACTTGACCCAAGGTACATTCGTGTAAAGTTTGGTTGAAATCTTTTCAGCGGTATATGAGGAGATGTCATTTGAAGCAATTGTTTAAAGACAACAATGACTGTATAAAGTGAAATTATTTTCTTCTGTGGAAGAATAAATTAAAGACATAACAAGCACCTTAGAGCTGATATCCC
Organism: Gari tellinella; assembly: GCA_922989275.2. Taxonomy (NCBI): domain Eukaryota; kingdom Metazoa; phylum Mollusca; class Bivalvia; order Cardiida; family Psammobiidae; genus Gari; species Gari tellinella. The sequence continues at coordinate 21,309,848 of OV277869.1, read as the reverse complement.
CTGCCGCAGTGATTGTCCAGAAGAAAGTGGCAAACTTTATTGTGGGAGGAAGGGGCAAATGGTGATCACCTGTCTTTAAAGATCAACATTCAAAAGCTTTTTACAAAGTTTTATAAAATCCATTCAATTTTGTACATTTTAAAGCCTAAACAATACAAAAAATAAAGCCGTTTGTAGCATTATAAATCTAAGTATGACAGGGGCAGGTAACTCTTGATTCAAATTCAACAGTAATTAAACACTTTCAAGAACTTATAATTGTGTGCAAGTATTATTAAAAAAAATTCAGAACTGTAGAATTTACTAGAGTGTAAACACATTTTCAACTCATCAAGGGCAGAGTATTCTTGAATAATTTGCACATTTTCGATAATAATTGAACTCATTCTATAAATAATAGCCATATATGATTTAATTTTTTTTTCAAAATCCATTCACATTTGTACACAATAGCATGTAAACAATAAAGCCATGTTGAGCATTACTAAGTACATAAAGGGCAGATAACTCTTGCCACAAAGTATCCTATTTTGACAATAATTGCTACCCTTATGTTTATATACATCATGTGTAAGTTAAATCAAAATCCATTAAAGACTGTAGTTTCTAGATGGTAAAAACTGTTAAATATGGTTTTTTTACTCATCAAGGGCAGATAACTGTTGACTAGCTTCTCCGTTTTCAAAAATGATAACAATTATTTGAAAACTAATAGCCATACATAGTTTAAGAATTTGTTTTATCAAAATTCATGCATATTTATAGATACTAGGATGTAAACAATTTTAAAATAAAGCATTTTCTATCATTTCAAAGTACATCAAGGGCAGATAACTATTGCCACAAGTATCCTTTTTTGACAGTAATTGCACACCTTCAAGAACTTTTACTTATAGACATCGTGTGCAAGTATCATTTAAATCCATTCATAATTGTAATTGCCAGAGAGTAAAAACAGTTAAATATGGCTTTTTTTACTTATCAAGGGCAGATAACTCATGACTAATTTCTCCGTTTTCAACAATAATCAAATTCATTTGAAAACTAATAGCCATACATAATTCAAGAAAGTTTTTTCAAAAATCCATGCATATTTATAGGCTCTTAAAGTATGTAAACAATACCAAAATAAAGCATTTTCTAGCATTTTCTAAGTACATCATGGGCAGATAACTCTTGTCACAAGTATCCTTTTTTTACAATAATTGCACACCTGCAAGAACTTGTACTTATAGACAAAGTATAAACAAAATATGTTGAATACTGTAGTTGCTAGAGTGTAAAAACTGTTAAATATGGCATTTTTAACACAAAAAGGGCAGATAACTCATAAATTCCTAAAATTTTCTGAAAATTTTTTGATTTCCCACAGTGCTCCTATGATGACAAATAAGTATACTAAGTTTAATCCAAATCTGTTTATAGGTTTCGGAGATACAGTTGCGGACGGAAAACGTGACGGACGCATGCACGGACGGACGGACGGACGGCATTTTTAACACAAAAAGGGCAGATAACTCATAAATTCCTAAAATTTTCTGAAAAAAATTTGATTTCCCACGGTGCTCTTATGATGACAAATAAGTATACCAAGTTTAATCCAAATCTGTTAATAGGTTTCGGAGGTACAGTTGCGGACGGAAAACGCACGCACGCACGGACAGCCGGACGGACAGACCTAAAACAGTATCCCTCTGCCTTTCGGCAGGGGATAAAAAGGAATATGTATGGGTTAATAGGTTAATAAATATCATTATTTACATTTTCTAAATATAAGAAACTATATGTAAATGAATGGCAAATAGTTTGGATCCAGATTAGATGCAGTATTGTGTGGCATCTGACCTGGATCCATACTGTTTATGGCCAAGAATTAATTGTGGACTGATAGACAGAAAGATAAACAAACAAACAAACAAACAAACAGACAGACCAAAAGTAATATGCCTCGAACTAAGTTGTGCTTGAGCATAAAATAGCAGACATCATAATTTCTGTTATGTATCTCAGTGACCTGAGTTCAGAGCTAGCTATTGGTCAGTTATGCAATAGGAGACGGTCTCAGAGAGAAATGACTATTATCATGCTGAACTGTTGTCTGCTTCAAATGTTTGTATGTGAAATATGTAAAAAATAATAACTTATATTTTCTAAATATAAGAAAATATGTAAATGAGTGGCAAATAGTTTAGATCCAGATTAGATGCTGCATTATGTGGGGTGTCTGGTCTCAACGCCCCATCGCATCAACGCCCCACTACATCAACGTACCATTTGTGGATCCAACGTGCCATTTTAAAAAAATTATATATATCACTCGTATTTGACAATTATTAATTGATGCAAACGTGAAATAGTGATTTAAATGAGTAACTGGGATTAAATGAAATATTTTTTGCTTACATACTGTGTACATACGATGTTCCTACGTGAGTATTATCCTCCGTTAGTCGGGGTTGTTTTATCCACTTATAGCATCGCATTAATCTTCGTATTTCGTAGAAGATAAGTTTCCTTTCGCTAATGCCACACCCAAGTAGCTACCATTTTTCACTGTGTATATGTTTCATGTCTACGATTACACTCTTTGAAATGTCGGCATACATGAAAGGGAAAAGTTGCAGACGAGAGGCGTAACAAATACACGTGTCAAGTCTAATATGCCACTGACTGTGTATTCGGCACGCGCTGATAATCGCATAGCATATTTTTCGCGAGGGTGTGAACATCGGCATGCTTTGATAAATTGTTCAAATGTTTGCGACTTTCTTAACGTTTCTTAACGTTTTTAAATGTCTGATTGATTCACACAGAAACCAACTTCCAACTTGTTTCATTTATTTAGCAAACGTTCAATTCCAATTCGAAATTGCCATTATAAAAAAAAAGATATTGATATCATAATAGATCATAATTAGACAGCAAATTATTGGTTTATATATGACACTTGAATGAAATTAACGATTTACCTTATAATTATACTCCCATGAAAAGTGTTTTGTTTTCGCCAAGTTTATTTTTTATCTTCAGCATTTTTCGTAAAATTCCAGAAAATCATTCACAGATCACTGCGTGTAAACTCATTACATACACACGAACATCGTAACTCGAAGATTTAGAAACGTTATCCATTTGTTAATTTCACATCTGGACCCTAATAGGAAAGTTTCATGCTCCCAAAAGGTGTATTTCAATTGGATAATTATTAGTAAAATCCGCTGTCAACAACAAACTCTACTTGTGAGTTGAATATGTTGAGCGGGGAAGCGAAGTCGGCTAACTTTGAAGATTTGATCAAAGAGTTTTTAACGTGTTCATGCTGAATTGTCGTCTTTTTTAAACATATTGTCTGATAAGCTGAAAACTAGTTTTCATGCATTTGAAAAAGAAGAAAAGTTGAAATGAGTGACAAATAGTTTGGACCCAGATCTGGAAACAACCTGTTTGCAATTATTAGACAAGTCGCACTTAACATGATGAGGGTTAAATATTTTACCCGTAAACCAACTTAAAGACAACAACTAGGACTCCAGATAAGAGGGGGTAAATTGAACAAATCCAGCACTTTCTTACTCATTTTACCACCAAATCCTATGGAGACGATTCTAATGAGTAGTGACACGATAGGGTTTAATTGAGAAATAAAGATTTTAGTTTTTGAAATACCCCCCTTATCTGGAGCCCTGAACAACTGTATAAGTATCTAGGGATTTGAGTAAGTGGTATTGATGCTGGAGGAAACGGTAAAGTCTACTTAACGGACGGACACACGGACTTGACAACGCTATACGCATTCGCATTTATAGATACCGGGGGCATCAAATAGTGCAGATTCTGATCAAAGAACTCGTGAAGGATTCATCTGAGCAGTGTACACTGTTTACTTAACAAAATAGATAAGGCTAAATGGTCTGGGTACAGCGGTAGTTTAATAGGCCAGGTTTGGATGGGTGCATAACTATTACAATTTTTTTTAAATAACATTTAAACAGTGTGCTCTGATAATTTGACTGGGGATTCTTCTCATCAGGTGGTCCCTTTTTAAAAACAAAAAAAATCGCCGTCTGCGCGGCAACATCAAAGACTTTGAAGTGGAGCCGACTGCCGAAAATAAAGTCTGCAGAAACAGATGAAACAGTACATGTCATCAGAAAGCGGTTAACCTGTAAGAAGCTGTGTCGTTATAACTTCAAAAGACCTGGTCCTGTCAATCACCCGTCCCTTACGTGTTTGTGTGCATGAGTCGAATCAGTTTTGTTACAGATAATATTGACTGGACTATTGATTTGTTAGGTAATTATAGTGGAGAACATATTATTCTTTCCAAATAAACGCATTTTTGCTAAAACTTATTATTGAAATTGCAAACATTTTGGAGAGTAACCCGGCGTCTGATCAGGCTCCTTAATGTTTGCCACTCAGATTAAAATAAATATTCAGAATTGACCACTAGTTGTCATTTCCTACATTTTATTGCAATTGCATTTCGTTTGCGTTTAAACGTGAAAGAATAACGTCTTCTTCACTGTATGTGTAAGTTTTACTGATATTACGATTTCTTTGAAATTACATGTGTTTTCGAACCTGCGACTAATTTCAGTCAAGTTTCAAAAAGATGCCTTTGTGGACTGTTAAAATCGGTGTCAATATAAAAGTACCAAGTTAAATTTCATAAATGAGATTTTCGAATTTTAACGGCAGATTGAGAATTCAGTTTTAAGTGTAGCCGCATTTAATCCAATAAAAGAATCATTTTGAATGGGATTTTTGTTTTAACACCAATTTGTAGGTCTTTTACCCCTTTCCCAAATGAGCCTTTTAACGCCTCTGCAAACAGAGCAGACATAGGTCAGGGCCTACTATACCTGTCTATAGAGTTATCATAGATCAGAGTTGTCACAACTGTTTAGCAAAAACGATTGTTAATTAATATAACAGAGTGGAAATTTAGTTAATTAGTCAGTGGGTGGAGTCTGGAAAGAATATTCACAAGGGAACGAGCTTATATTATGTACATATTAAATGATGATTTCGGCTTTTATTTTCGTATGTCAGGGATACTCGGCACTTTTATATGGTCGTCAATGTTCGACCATAGTTCATACTATAAATTTTAATTGATATAATAAGTTTCAAGACTATATCTTAAACCTATTTTAAATGTTGTATTCGGTATCGGAGTGTCGAAAAAAGTCCAAAAATAGAATTAATGCATAACCCCTATTTTAAATGGGGAACTCGGGGCGTTTTTCGTAGGTTTATACATTCAGCCCTAACGACGAGTATACTCGTCATTAACAAATAATGTACCTATGAAGAGTACACATGTCATACGAATACAGTGAGGAACCTGATCAGAGGGCTCCTCTGCCCAATGTCTGCTCGTATGTCAGTTTGCAATATATTGTCTTATTCAATCCTAAATAGTCATTAATGGACAAAACTTAGCTGGAAACTGGAATTGTCCATTCAGGGATGAATAGGTTAAGGAAGGTGGGTATTTTCAAATTATCGGCGATTCACGGTAAACCAAGAAAAGCCACCTTTTTTAACAGGGGTGTCGACACAGTTATTTAAACAATATATATATGCCTTTAAATACGATATTAGTACATCAAATTTATTTTAGTTGGTGTTTACGAAGGTTAGGTAGGATCGGCATTTTTCATATCGTCGCCGATGTTTGGACAATAAAAGTATCTTTTTGAGCGGGAATTCATATATGACTTATAAACTGGTGCACAGATACCTTTAAATACGCTATTACAACATAAAACCCTTTTCCTGTGGTGTTCTCTGCATTTCGAGTCGCCCGTCGATGAAAACAAAGAAAACGAATTCTGCTAAATATGACGCCTGCTTAAATCAATATATCCTCTATATGTGACTTTATTAATATCCAATTTACAAACAGTTTGGAATATATGATGAGAATTGAGTTGGTCTCTAATCTGGATGAAACTGTTTGAAAAGGTTATCAGGAGATTAGCTTTAGCTGCCGTCACGGCCGTCGGAGTGTACTATTTGCAATTTTTTCTACGATCGGGTGTTCATTTTTGTAATAACAGATATCCTAAATCAATCAGATTATATATCGTGAATAATCTCAAAAACAATAAATTATACAAAAATAGTATAAATAAAACTGATTTTCTATAATTTTTATAAAGTGGGACGTTCCAACCAGATAATTGGGACGTTCCGTCTGGTACGTTGAGGTATTGGGACGTTGAGACCATAAACCTTATGTGGCATCTGACCTGGATCCAAACTGTTTGCAAAAATGTTGCATTTAGTATAAGGGTAGCTTCTTAGCCTGGAAGATACAATGGGTCTGTATAAAAACGGATCATTAGAGAGTTTTTACTGTCAGACCTGCATCAAAAAGCACTGAAACGGCCAGGGTTGAGTCAAATTTGACCCTAGGGTTTTGATTTTTTACAATTTTGAAAGTGATTTAGTAGAAGATACTATTCATGCAATATCTAAGGTGTGGGAACAGTGGTTTTTTACAAAAAACTTGTTTAAAGTTTTTCACTTTTTTTAATAAATTTCAATAAGTAGTCAACATTTGAATTTTATTTTAAGGATTTATGTAGAGAAGCATCCAAGGAACACCATCAGCAATTTAGTTTTTCCCTCAAACTCGCGGTTTCAGAGGAGATGTCGCTTGAAGAAAATTTGAACGGACGGACAGATGGACAGACGGACAGACAGACAGACGGACAGACGGACGACGGGCAATCACAACAGCTCACCTTGAGCCTTCGGCTCAGGTGAGCTAAAAACCAACAATAACAATAGGGCAATCACGGAATGAATGGAATCTATTGTTCTCCCTACCCAACAAAGGACCTTTCGTGCGTGCGTGCGGACGGACGGACGGACAGACGGACGACGGGCGATCACAACAGCTCACCTTGAGCCTTCGGCTCAGGTGAGCTAATAATGGTTATGGGCCTCAAGAAATGTCACCATGCCAAATATCAAAGCTCTGGCCATATTAGTTTCAGAGAAATACATGTTTGAAGATTTCCCTATATAACTCTAGGTTAAAATTATGACCCCGGGGCGGGGTCATTTTTGACCCCAGGGACATAATTTGAACAATCTTGATGGAGGACCTAAAGATGATGCTTTATGCCAAATATCTAAGCTCAGGGTACTGTGGTGTCGGACAAGAAGATTTTTTAAGTTTTAACTGGAAACAAGAATATCGTTCCCAACGATGGATGCTCCCCACAAAGAAAAAGCCCAAGGTAAAGCATGTTTAGTAGGTGAACACAGTAACAAGTTTCATCAACTTACGATGTAACATTCAGGAGATATGCTTCGGACAAAAATGAATTAATTATGAACAAGAGGCCCATGCGGGCCTAAATATCGCTCACCTAGAAAAATCAACACAAGGGTCACATAACCCCTGGGGTGAGATCATTTTTTACCCCAGAGACATAATTTCAAAAATCTTGCTGATGAACTTGACAATTAAGTGTTCTGTCAAATATTTTGTACATGGATGGTTTCAGACAGGAAGACTTTTCATTGAAAAAAATCTATTTTGAGCTAATGTGACCCAGATATGCAACAGACCGAACCATTTCAGCAATATTGGTAAAAAAAAACACATCAAAAAGTGTCACTATGCTAAATGTCAAAGCTCTGGCCATAATAGTTTCAGAGAAGAAGATTTCACTATATAACACTATGTAAAACTGCAACCCCTAGGGCCTTGGCAGTTTTGACATAGGGACATAATTTGAACAACATTGAAAGAGGACCTATAGATGATGCTTTGTGCCAAATATCTAAGCTCAGGGTACTGTGATTCCAGACAAGAAGATTTTTTTTGAGTTTTCATTGAAGAAATCTATTTTTAGCTCCTGTGACCTAGATATGCAATGGACCGGAACCATATACTCAATATTGGTTAAGGGCTTCAAAAATGTCACCATACCAAATATCAAAGCTCTGGCCATAATAGTTCAAGATAAATACATGTTTGAAGATTTCACCATATAACTCTATGTAAAATTATGACCCCCGGGACGGGGTCATTTTTGACTCCAGGAACATAATTTGATCAATCTTGATAGAGGACCTGAAGACAATGCTTTGTGCCAAATATCTAAGCTCAGGGCACTGTGGTTTCGGACAAGAAGATTTTTTAAGTTTTTATTTGAAAAAAATCTATTTTTATATAGATTTCACTATATAACTCTATGTAAAATTACAACCCCGGGGCGGGGTCATTTTTTACCCTAGGGACATAATTTTAACAATCTTGATAGAAGACCTGAAGACAATGCTTTGTGCCAAATATATAAGCTCAGGGTACTGTGGTTTCGGACAAGAAGATTTTTTTAAGTTTTAATTGGAAAAAACTCTATTTTTATCTCCTGTGACCTAGATATGTAACGGACCGGAAATGTTTGAACAACTTTGAAAGAGGATCATATAAAAATCATTCCTGCCAAGTTTGGTAAAAATCCATCCAGTGGTTTCATAGGAGATGTTGTTCAAAGAAATTGTTGACGACGAACGAACGACGCACGACGGACGACGACGGACACAGGACACAGGACAATCAAAATAGCTCACCTTGGCACTACGTGCCAGGTGAGCTAAAAAGGGAGGCAATTCAATATTTGGAGATGACAGGGTTATAATTCTTGTGTACTACACTTCTTTTTGTCATCCGCTAACACAGTATCAAGTTTCAAGTTACAGTGCGGCAGAAAATTTGATTTTTTTAAAAATTTATGTAGAAAAAGGGAGATAATTCAATATTGGGAGATGGCAGAGTTAAGGTTCTTGAGTACAGCACTCTTTCTGTCATCTCGTATCACTGTATCAAGTTTCATTAAGTTACAATGCAATGCTCAGGAGATATATTTTTAGAACAAGAGGCCCATGCGGGCCTAAATATCGCTCACCTGGAAAAACCAACACAAGGGTCACATAACCCCTGGTATGGGATCACTTTTCACCCCAGAGACATAATTTTCATTGAAAAAATCTATTTTTAGCTCCTGTGACCTTGATATGCAACGGACCAGAACCATATTTACAATATTGGTTCAGGGATTCTAGAAGAATCATCATGCCAAATATCTAAGCTCTGCCCATATTAGTTTCAGAGAAAAATATATTTAAAGATTTCACTATATAACTCTTTGTAAATTTACGACCCCCAGGGCGTGGTCATTTTTTACCCCAGGGATATAATTAGAACAATCTTGATAGAGGACCTGAAGATAATGCTTTGTGCCAAATATCTAAGCTCAGGGTACAGTGGTTTCAGACAAGAAGATTTTTTAAGATTTCATTGAAAAAATCTATTTTTAGCTCCTGTGACCTAGATATGCAACTGACCAGAACCATATTTACAATATTGGTTTGAGGGCTTCTAGAAGAAATATCATGCCTAATATCAAAGCTCTGGCCATATTAGTTTCAGAGAAAAAGATATTTAAAGATTTCACTATACAACTCTATGTAAATTTACGACCCCCGGGGCCGGGTCATTTTTTACCCCAGGGACATAATTTGAACACTCTTGATAGAAGACCTGAAAACAATGCTTTGTGCCAAATATCTAAGCTCAGGGTACTGTGGTTTCAGACAAGAAGATTTTTTAAGTTTTCATTGAAAAAATCTATTTTTAGCTCCTGTGACCTAGATATGCAGTGGACCAGAAATGTTTGAACAACTTTGAAAGAGGACCATATAAGGATCATTCCAGCCAAGTTTGGTGAAAATCAATCCAGTAGTTTCGTCGGAGATGTTGTTTAAAGAAATTGTTGACGACGAACGGACGGACGAACGACGACAGACAGAGGACGATCAAAATAGCTCACCTTGGCACTATGTTCCAGGTGAGCTAAAAAGGGAGATAATTCAATATTGGGAGATGACAGAGTTACTGTTCTTGTGTAATGCACATGCACTTCCTTTAGTCATCCTCTATCACTGTTACAAGTTTCATCAACTTTCAGTGTAACGGTCCAGAGATATGCTCCGGACAAAATTGATTTTTTTTATGAGAAAAAGGGAGATAATTCAAAATTTGGAGATGAGAGAGTTACTGTTCTTGTGTACTGCACCTCCTCCTGTCATTCTCTATCACTGTATCAAGTTTCATCAACCTACGGTGTACCGTTCAAGAGATATGCTCCGGACAAAAAAGCATGATGGACGGACGGACGTGCCACCTAAGTTGGTTAGAGGGCCTTTTCTTTTGTTATTTTCTTTTGTTTGAATAATGGGCCACGGCCCCTTATTCTATTGTTACGGAATGAACTCTATTGTCTTCTTTTGTTATGTTAACCGTTATCTGGCCAGAAAAGGCCCTCTAACCCATTTCCGTGGCACGGACGGACGGACAAAGCGGTGACTAGGGCTGTGTATTGCCTGGCTGCTTGCAATACAATACGTATTGCAATACGGTGTAAGCAATACGCAATACGTATTGCAATACGGATATGCAAAGCCATACAGTAAGATTGGAATACAAATTCCAGTTGCAATACTGATTAAAATGTTAAATACTTAAATAAAGATGGTTTTGTTTTCTTTTTATTTTATTAAATACCTTAATGGTGAAATATATCCATTATTTTTTAAGAAGAACTTAATTTTATTGCAGCGTTTGACACTAACTCTGAGTTTGACCGATCAGCAATGATCCCATAGGGATCCCTGGTTTTGAAACTATGCTTCTTTACAACAGATCAGGGTTCACTCCGAAATTTCATTGTAATTGAAGGAAGGAGAATGGAGGAAGAGAAATTATAACTATACATTTTATAAAGGTTTTATACTGTGACAGTTTTTCTGAAGGGATCGACTTTGCTGAATTCAACACACTATAACTAGTGTTTGATATATCTCACTTCAAAAATCAAATCTCAATATAAGAATCACTATGTAGATCTAGATCTAATAGCATTAGATCTAGTTCTTATCATTTATCAATGAAAGTAAATTGTCTTATTTTTCTTTTTTAATATTAAACTAAAATATGTATTTATATAATCCCCAACTGTCATACTTCCCTCCCTTTCAGTATTTACAGTTTATATGTAGGGGTAACGTGACTTGGAAGTAGTAACCGCATTTCTTTTCAAAATCCGCCGGTAAAATCCGCGAAAACTGATGACAATTTTTAATGTCTACCATATAACACAAAAGCTTGACAGAATTGATTAAAAAACGATCTTGATAGCACGTGCTAATATGTTTTTGTGAAGTTGTTCACCGAGATTTCGAAAAATCTATATTATCTTTCAAATAACTCTATCGACGCAACTTACGATTTTACGATCGAAACTAGGTTGGCAACGCCCATATTTAGTTGACGCACGCGCGTGTCATACTTTCATGACAACAGCAAACACAACTATTATTAGGCCAGAAATCTACATCAACAACCAATTGTGTACCTTGATTGGCAGATCGGATGTAGTTTGCATAATCACGCGAGATTCTCACGTTCAAAATGTAATTTCAATAATGTGTAACAGAAACTTTCTACACATCCTAATGCGACACTTTATTCCAAGTAAACACGCTCGACCTTCGAATTCGTGTACTTCATCAGAAGGGGATATATAGGAGATATTTATTAAAGACCGCATTAACCAAGTAACAGTTTGTTTCAAGTGCATTATCTTTTAATGAATTGTGCTTTTAAAACGCCTTCACGACTCGGACTTGAATGTTTTAAAAACACCAATGCCGATGCAAAGCGTCTACAGAATTTGTAAACGGATTTACACCTACCGATTCTAGTTATTGACAGGAATGGTGACGTATTTGCGATAGCATGCATCGGCAAAGGCAGATAAACTTTATTTGTGTCATAAAGAGATTGTTTTATAGCTAAAAGTTGTTTTAAACACAATGTGGTTAAACTGGCGATACAGTGCGGTACGGAGCCTTCAGGTACAATACGCGTATTGTTTCAAGAGCGTATTGCAATATACCGATATACCGGTATACCGTTACACCACTAGCGGTGACTATATGCTCCCCCAAAGGGGAGCATAAAAATCTATTTTTAGCTCCTGTGACCTAGATATGCAATGGACCGGAACAATATTTACAATATTGGTTCAGAGCTTCTAGAAGTGTTACCATGCCAAATATTAAACCTCTGGCCATATTAGTTTCAGAGAAAAAGATGTTTGAAGATTTCACTATATAACTCTATGTAAAATTACGACCCCCGGGCGGGGTCATTTTTTACCCAAGGGACATAATTTGAACAATCTTGATAGAGAACCTGAAGACAATGCTTTGTGCCAAATATCTAAGCTCAGGGTACTGTGGTTTCAGACAAAAAGATTTTTTAAGTTTTCATTGAAAAAATCTATTTTTAGCTCCTGTGACCTAGATATGCAGTGGACCAGAAATGTTTGAACAACTTTGAAAGAGGACCATACAAGGATCATTCCAGCCAAGTTTGGTGAAAATCAATCCAGTAGTCTAGGAGGAGAAGTCGTTTGAAGAAATTGTTGACGACGAACGAACGACGAACAACGGACACAGCCCAATCAAAATAGCTCACCTTGGCACTACGTGCCAGGTGAGCTAAAAATATTCCAAGTTAAAAAGGGGCATAATTCTGTCATTTGATGGCAAGAGTTATATTACTTGGTATGAGTCTGCAAACATCACACTTATAACGTGTACCAAGTTTGAAGACAATGTCATAAATAGTTTTCAAGAAAATGACATGTCCAAAGAATAAATGCATACTAAGGAACAAAATTTCAAGTTATAAAGTGGCATAATTCTGTCAAATTTTGTGCAAGAGTTGTCAAACTTAATGAAAAGTCTCTCAATACAACTCTTATAATGTGTACTAAGTTTGAGGACAATATCATGAATAGTTTTCAAGAAAATGGCATGTTCAAAGAAAAACTTCTCATTTAAGAGACAAAAAAATCAAGTTAAAAAGGGGCATAATTCTGTCAAATTTGGTGCAAGAGTTATTAAACCTGTCAATAAGAGTCCCTAAATAACATTGATAATGCATACCAAGTTTGAAGATGGTATCATATAAACAGTTTTCAAGAAAAAGGCAAATGTCCCGGAAAAACGCAACAACGTGATTCCTATACCGATGGTGTGTGGGAAAAATAAATTCATACCAGCGTTTTATCCTGCAATTGAACACGGATAGTCGTTGAGATGCTTGTAATCTAATCACTTGGCCTACGGCCTCATGATTAAATTACTATGCATCTGAACTCCTACCCGTGTTTGATTGCACAATAAAACACTGATATGAATTTATTTTGACTTAAATAGAAGTTGTTAACACGAATAATGTGTACCCTGAAAGGAACAGCCATTAATGCCATTACTCTAGAAACGCCACAACATTTGGGGAGAGTAAACACAAAAGCCCCATCTCGACTATGTGGGTAGCCACGAGTCCTGCCCCTAGAAAAGTTCCGTTTATATGAAATAAACATCATTTTGTTCAATAGAATTGAATGGGGGCGAGTTTGAATAATTTAATTGTACAAAGACAGCAGCCAGATACCTTTGACAATCTCTGCTACATTTTCTGTCATCTTCTTGGTAGGGCAGTATATAATGGTGGGACCGGGGAACTCCCTATAGCCGTCCACCAGGTCCATCTGTGTAGTAATGTCATGCTTTATGTCACCACTCTTCGTACCCACAGACAAAAACAGGTTAGGCCTAAAACAACAAAATATTAAAATCTCAAATTCATGTGAATAAAAAGTGCTAGCCAGGGGCCTGTTTCATAAAATTTTGTACAACAATGTTGTTGTAAGTCAGATTATAAAAGTCTCAATTATCGTTATTTCTCCATCTAATTCAGTTTTGTTACATCTCTTGAAAAGACGATTCCAAAGAGATGTCACACGACAGATTAGATGAAGAAATCAGAAATGAAATGTGTTTTAAAATTTTGACTTAGTTTTGACTTACAACCAGGTTTGTTTTAGGATATTTTATGAAACCGGCCCCAGAGATCAAAATAACATTGAGTTAACTATAAATTTCCAATGCATACTGCATTTAGAGATCTCACTACATTCATAACAATATTTTCAAACCTTTGTTAACCCATTACCCATAAATGCACCTCTTTATGCCTTCAATTAATACCTCCATAGACGAAAATATTTCCTATTTATACAGTCATGTATATGTATCATAAGAAACATTTTCTATAATCATGCAGATGGTAGCTTAAAGCAGGCTGAAAGTAAAGCAGAATGTGCCTTAAGGCCCATACTGCCTTACTTTCCACCTGCTTTAAATGACCACCTGTCTTCAAAACTAGAAACAGGCTGTGGGGTAAAGGGTTGTTAGAAAGGTTTTATTGTAATGCCCTGTAAGGGGTAAACTTGTCCTTTGCAAACAGTGTAGATCCTGATCAGAGGGCTCCTTAAGGAGCACAATTGGTCTTGAAGACCTGGACATCATTCTGAGAGAGAAAAGACTGCTGGTTTGAACAGGTTGAACGCTCTAGTGGCGCAATCAAGACAGTCTGCACCATAAAGATTGAGCGAAGATGTGGGCCAGGGCGACCCAAGATGACATGAAAGGCAGTAGCAGAGAGAAATAGACGAGAGTGGAAACTTTCTGAAGTAGACCCTTGTGATAGGGATGTATGGAGATCCAATGTGAGATCTGCTATGCGTGCAGTTAGCCAGCCTGCCTGGAATGGGGCCCACCGATATGGACGACACTCCCACTTCAGCACGTTAATATAAATATTGATGAGGATGATGATGTGTATGATATATACTAAAAGAAATTAGAAACGCAACTTTTTTTAAACGTAAGATATTCATGTACAAATATTTTCTCAATATTTTGCACGACTTTTCCATGACTGCAACGAGACACATTTTCCCAGTGATGGAAAAGCGTCGTCGAAGCCCACTGGTATCACGAGTAGCACGGGCTAAGCGTAAACTATAGGTCACATGACTTCAGGTAATTGTATAAAGTAAACCTGTTCGGTTACATTACAAAAATCATCAGTAAGACCAAGTTAGTAAATTTTAAAAGAAAGAAATCTAATCTGGTCAAAGATGGCACTGCCGCGCTTACGCAATGATCAACGTTAAGCAGCCGTTCGGGTGCAAATGAACGGAAGTTCTCAGAGTAACGTTGTTTATCATCTTACTGTGCAAAAAAGCACTATTTCCAGGCTGTATGATCGTCTGCGTACCATTGGTACAACGAACGACAGTCTTCGACCTGGCATTCCCTGAACAACGTCACCTCGTGATGACGTTTTTATAAGGCTGACACACTTACATCACAGGTTCCAGACATCCGAAGAAACCGCCAGAAATTTTAGAGGTCCTAATAACACCAGACCATGAGCACGAATTGTGTCAAACAGGTTCCAGAACGCCGGAATCAGAGCAAGAAAACCATACGTAGGATTGCCGTTAACAAGACCTCGACGTCAACGTCGTATGAATTGGCTGCTGGTACATCGTCTAGAATTGTTGCCCATGCATCGAATGAGGAGTGTGTTGTTCATGGACAAATACAGCCCCTATCTTTCGCCCCTTGAACATCTATGGAACGTCTTGGACAGACGTGTTTGAGACGTCATCCAGCACCAACGACGCATGGCGAATTGATACGTGCATTGCAAGAGGAGAGGAAAAACATTCCAAATTGTCAAATTGAAGGACTCATCTACTCTCTGCATAGGCTTATTCGCGCTGCCATGGCGGCACATGGGGGTCATACCAGCAGAGTACTGATATTGACCATATCGTTGGGACTTTACACTGACACGACTTGCTCAACGTCATCTCTCCATCACACTTTTTAAGTATGCACAATTTCTTAGGATGCAACATGTTGATAAATGTTTAACGTTGAAAATGATATATAGCTTTTATAACCAAACTATATAAACAAATGCAATATATACATCCAAAGTTCAAGTTGCGTTTCTAAATTCCTTTAGTATATTTTACCTGTCAAATCCAGTACATGTTACTACTGGGTTCCTCAGTCTCAGACTTTTACAGATGTCACGGCATACTTCTGGAGTGGCTGTAGCTGTCAGAGCCATCACAGGAACCTCAACAAGTACAGAAATATATACATTACAGGGATAAGGTGTAATCAGGGATAATGTGAACTCACTGAAAAATTAGGGATTTCATGAAAATCCTAAATCTCCCAGAGAAAATGCTTAATTTTTAAGCTTTGCATTGAATTCTTATAAAAAATTTGGAGTTGCTTTTGGTTAAAGTAATGAATCTTACCTTGTTTAGTTCATTAAGTTCAAAGGCAAGTACTACGCTATGAAATATTTTGTTAACCTAGATGTCTCGGAGTTTTTTAATTGTCCTGGCTTAATATGTGCATACTGTTCACTTATTTTTATTTACTTGTGTGAGAAACTTAGTATAAACATTCATTAGTCCATGCTATTTCAGGAAAGCGTGATGTTTGAAACCAAAGTAATGTCATAATGATACAAATCTATATATCTGATGAAACAAGAGGCCCAGAGGGCCACATTTCGCTCACCTGAGAACATTAGAAGCTCACTGGGCAAGACAACATTTTGATATAGCTATGACCCAGGTGTCATAATTTGATCTCGGTAGAGGACCACAATGCGAAGCTTTATCTCAGATATTGATGATCTGGGCCTTACGGTTTAAGAGAAGAAGATTTTTAAAGGTTTTCCCGTAAAAAAAACCCTGACAAGCCCAGGGCGGGGCCAATTTCAGTCAGGAGGTCATAATTTGAACACACCTGGTAGAGAACCACATAGCAAAGCTACGTATATGTCAAATATTAAAGATCTGGGCCTTACAGTTTTAGAGAAGAAGATTTTTAAAGGTTTTCATATATAAGTCTATGTAAAACTGATAAGCCCCGGGGCGGGACCAAATTTGATCCAAGGGTCATAATTTGTACAATCTTGGTAGTAGACCATAGGGCAAAGCTACATGTCAAATATAAAAGATCTGGGCCTTATGCCATGGTTTCAGAGAAGAAGATTTTTAAAGGTTTTCCTATGAAATACTGATAACCCCAAGGGCGGGGCCATTTTTGGCCCGGGGGTCATAATTTGAACAATCTTGGTAGAGGACCACAAGGCAAAGCTATGTGCCAAATATTAAAGATCTAGGCCGTATAGTTTCAGAGAAGAAGATTTTTAAAGGTTTTCCTATATAAGTGTATGTAAAACTGATAAGCCCTGGGGCGGGTCCAATTTTGACCTATGGGTCATAATTTGAACAATCTTGGTAAAGGACTATAAGACAAAGCTACATGTCAAATATTAATGATCTAGGCCATACAGTTTCAGAGAAGAAGATTTTTAAAGGTTTTCCTATAAACAAGAGACCCTAAGAGGGTCACATTTCGCTCACCTGAGGACATTGTACCATAGAATCTGACTGGGCAAGACAACATTTTGATATAGCTATGACCCAGGTGCCTTAATTTGATCTTGGTAGAGGACCACAATGTGAAGCTACGTCTCAGATATTAATGATCTGGGCCTTACGGTTTAAGAGAAGAAGATTTTTTAAGGTTTTCCTATAAAAACTGATAAGCCCCTGGGTGGGGCCAATTTTGACCCAGGTGTCATAATTTGAACACACTTGACACACAAGGCAAAGCTATATGTCAAATATTAAAGATCTGGGCCTTACAGAGCAGAAGATTCTCAAAGGTTTTCCTATATATGTCTATGTAAAACTGATAAGCCCCGGGGCGGGGCCAAATTTGAACCAGGGGTCATAATTTGAACAATCTTGGTAGAGTACCATAGGGCAAAGTTACATGTCAAATATAAATGATCTTGGCCTTACGGTTTCAGAGAAGAAGAAATTTAAAGGTTTTCCTATGAAAAACTAATAGGCCCGAGGGCGTGGCAATTTTTAGCCCGGGGGTCATAATTTGAACAGTCATGGTAGAGGACCACAAGGCAAAGCTATATGTCAAATACTAAAGATCTAGGCCATACAGTTTAAGAGAAGACAATTTTTAAAGGTTTTCCCATAGAAGTCTATGTAAAACTGATAAGCCCCGGGGCGGGGCCAATTTTGACCCAGGGGTTATAATTTGAACAACTTTGGTAGAGGTCTATAAGGCAAAGCTACATGTTAAATATAAGTGATCTAGGCCTTACAGTTTCAGAGAAGAAGATTTTTAAAGGTTTTCCTATGAAAAACTGATAAGTCCGAGGGCGGGGCCATTTTTGGCCCGGGGGTCATTATTTGAACAATCTTTGTAGAGGACCACAAGGCAAAGCTATATGTCAAATATTAAAGATCTGGGCCTTACAGTTTCAGAGAAGAAGATTTTTAAAGGTTTTCCTATATAAGTCTATGTAAAACTGATAAGCCCCCGGGCAGGGCCAATTTTGACCCGGGGGTCATAATTTGAACAATCTAGGTAAAGGACCATAAGGCAAAGCTACATCTCAAATATTAATGATCTAGGCCATACAGTTTCAGAGAAGAAGATTTTCAAAGGTTTTCCTAAGAACAAGAGGGCCATGGCCCTAAATTCGCTCACCTGAGGACATTGAAGTTTGTACCTAAGTTGACTGGGCAAGACAACATTTTAATATAACTATAAATGGAGTTATCTTCCAGACAAGAAAACATGACAAAAGTGAATTTTGTTGCCAAGCTTATGACCCTTATCCATGACACATCCTCTTATCAAGCTATTTCCATTTCCAATAAATGATAATTATTTCACTAGCGTCAGCAGAACTGGAATTATTTTCCTGACAATAAAATATGACAAAGGGGAAAAACTAAATATTGCTGCCCTTGTGCATGGCATTTTCTCTCATCAGTTTCTTTCCATACATAAAATTTCATTACAATAGCATCAGTAGAACTGAAGTCGTCTTCTTGACAAGAAAATATCACAAAGGGAAATAACTCAAACAAGAGACCCAGAGGGTCACATTTCGCTCACCTGAGGATACTGTACCATAGAATCTGACTGGGCAAGACAACATTTTGATATAGCTATGACCCAGGTGCCATAATTTGATCTCGGTAGAGGACCACAATGCGAAGCTACATGTCAGATATTAATGATCTGGGCCTTACGGTTTAAGAGAAGAAGATTTTTAAAGGTTTTCCTATAAAAACTGATAAGCCCCTGGGTGGGGCCAATTTTGGCCCGGGGGTCATGATTTGAACACACTTGGTAGAGAACCACAAGGCAAAGCTATATGTCAAATTCTAAGAATCTGGGCCTTACAGTTTCAGAGTAGAAGATTTTTAAAGGTTTTCCTATATAAGTCTATGTAAAACTGATAAGCCCCGGGGCGGGGCCAAATTTGATCAAGGGGTCATAATTTGAACAATCTTGGTAGAGGACCACAAGGCAAAGCTACATGTCAAATATAAATGATCTGGGCCTTACAGTTTCAGAGAAAAAGATTTTTAAAGGTTTTCCTATATAAGTCTATGTAAAACTGATAAGCCCCGGGGCGGGGCCAATTTTGACCCGGGGTCATAATTTGAACAATCTTGGTAGAAGACCATATGGCAAAGCTACATGCCAAATATTAATGAACTAGGCCATACAGTTTCTGAGGAGAAGATTTTCAAAGGTTTTCCTATGAAAAACTGATAAGCCCCAGGGTGGGGCCAAAAATGGCCCTAGGGTCAAAATTTGAACAATCTTGGTAGAAGATCATTAGGTAATGATACATACCAAATATCAAAGGTCTGGGCCTTTGGGTTTCTGAGAAGAAGATTTTTTTAGATTTTCTTATGCATTAAAAGTTGTCTATACGGTCATGTTAGAAAATCTAGTCCTACACCAAGGGGATTAATTCTAGCCAAAATCTTTGAACAAGATTTCGTTCCCCCTTGTCACTGATGCTTCTGACAAAGTTTGGTTGAAATCAGGTCAGTGGTTTCAGAGGAGATGTTGTTTGAAAATGTGAACGTACGACGGACACCGGACGCCAGACACCAGAAGACGGACGACGGACGGAATGGTATCACAATAGCTCATCCTGAGCCTTCGGCTCAGGTGAGCTAAAAACAATGATGTCAGAGTTATGGCCTTTGCAAATGGCACTTCCTCTCATCAGGCTCTTTCCAAATAGGCAATTTCATTTTACCCATTACCCCATAGCATGTTTCTAGTTTTGAAAATAGGTGGCCACCTAAAGCAGGTTGAAAGTAAAGCAGAATGTGTCTTAATGCACACTTTGCTTTACTTTCGCATCTTACATTTTCATGACTGTTTAAAGTGGAATTATTTTCTTAAGTAGAGGAATAAATCAAAGGCCTAAAAATGCACATTTATGGGGTAATGGGTTAACGAACGTCAGTATATGGGGGGAAAGGGTTGAATCCTGGACAAGAAAAAATGACAAGACATAACAGATAACAGTGTTTTCTCTAGAGCCAAAATTTAGGGGGTCAAGTTTGACCCCCTGTTTAAAAAAGTGGGGGTCATTTAGAAAAATCAGGGGTCATATATATTTCTGACTTGAATTATCTTAATTAATGCATATAAGGTGTTACAACTGATTATGCACGGTTGGTTTGAAGTGTTAGCAGAACAGGTTCTAAGTTATTATGATCTATGAGAAAGTAGTGTAGCTTTAACATCTGTTTGGTAATGGTCTGCTCTGTTAGCAAGGTGTAGAAGACCTTCAAAGGTGTATAGGAGAGTGTTAATTAACTTGAAAATTTCAGTTTTTTGAATGCAGGTAATAATCATAATTCAACAGAAATTCAACGTTCGGCCTGTCTCTCACTTTAAACTTACAGAAAGTTTCAATGAGAGCATGGAGAAATGAAATTTGTCATTTCTCCATGATGAGAGTGAAACTCAAAGTCAGAAACAGCTACTAGTAATACTTGTGTTTTTCTTGACTGAAACAAATAGTTTAGCTCACATCTACTGAAAGAATATCAGTCTTTTTCTGGATTTTCCCGTTTTTGCCACTTTTATACCGTAGCCGAAAGTTTTTCTCAAGCCATGCATGCAGTTCGTTACCGGGTTCGCTGCCGACGCTGTTTTGGATGCAGTTTCTTCACTTGTTTGATTCTTTTCTGCTTCAAGGCATTGATTTATTACGATCAGCACCGTAATCAGAGTTTTCTTTTTTTATTAAAATGCAGTTTTTCTCCGTTGCTTCGGAGCTTTCGTAAAGTTTTATTCAACTTGACATATTGCGGGAAGACGTTTTAATATTGTCCGGGTACTGGAACGTATGTCGGATTATATTCTGTATCAGTTATAATTCCACACAATTTGATAATTGAAGATTATTATTTGAGTTGCACGTCTTTATTTATAAGAAACAATCGTATTGGATCGAAGGTAATAAAATATTCAACGTTTACTGATAACTATTCATTGGTTTGAAATCGTCGAAGCCGTACCGAGATACGTAACTTGAACGGGAAATTGCACCTTAATTTTAGTCAGGTTCCCGAATGTGATGAAGACAGGGAACCAGGCTACCGGAATTGAGGCCAGCAAGGTGCTCACGCATGCGCAGAATAAGAGCAACAAGTAAACAGAATCACTGCTTCTCGACGCCGACTTTCGGTTTATAAGATGGCAATTTCTTCGGAGTTAAAGATACAATTTAGGGCTGAAATATTGTTGCGTCAAGAAAAACGCAGGTTACAAATTTGGTTGCGCCAAACGTGAATTTTCTGCGCCAAAAACGCAAAAACGCGCTCTCGAGAAAACACTGAGATAACTCTGACAAAACCAATATTAAACATATGTATAAATATGGCATAAGACATAATTACATAACTGTCAGTGGATCACTTCCAGATCCTGTTTCTCTAAGTATGAAGCAGACTGAACCATATCTAAACTTAAGCAGACAACATGTTCAGCTGATCATGACCAGTTCTGTGATACTCCCAAACTGTTGCATAATATTTGACCTCAGTGGGTAGAGCTGTGGGGCTTACCCTTACCAGACTGAAATGATGTCTGCTTAAAACCTACTGTATGTGAAAAGTGTACAAAAAAACAATTTAGAAAATGTTAAGTTGGTAAATGAGTGGCAAATAGGTTGGATCCAGATTAGATGTAGCATTATGATTATGTTGCATCTGATCTGGATCCAAAATGTTTGCAAATATTGGCTATTTGCCCTTTGTATATTAAGAGTAACTCAGGTAAAATACAGTTCTGCTTCATCAAAAATACTGTGAAACCTGCCTAGAGCAGCACTTAAACTGTGCAGGGTGGCGTCAAGTGTGACCCTAGGGATTTCATTTTAACAAACTATAGAGGGATCGACCAGGAGATTCTACTGTAAAAATATCAAAGCTTAGGGCCTAGTAGTTTTTAGCAAGAAGATTTTTTAAAGTTTTTTGCTTTTTTGCTTTTTCAAGCAGAGTTTTTGCTTTTTCTCTTTCATTTGAACAACTTCTGTAGAGAAGCATCCAAGGAACATCATGAGCAGTTTGAATCCGCCCTACAATCCGCGGGTTCAGAGGAGATGTCGTTTGAAGTAAATGTGAACGGACAGATGGACAGACGGACAGACGTACTACGGACGGTGAGCGGTCACAATAGCTCTCCTTGAGCCTTTGGCTCAGGTGAGCTAATAACTGATAAGCCCCAGGGCGGGGCCATTTTTGGCCCCAGGGTCAAAATTTGAACAATCTTGGTAGAAGATCATTAGGTTATGATACATACCAAATATCAAAGGTCTTGGCTTTTTGGTTTCTGAGAAGAAGATTTTTAAAGATTTTCTTATGTATTAAAAGTTGTCCATACGGTCATGTTAGAAAATCTGGTTCCAAAACAAGGGGAATAACTCTAGCCAAAAACTTTGAACATTATTTCGTTCCCCCTTGTCACTGATGCTTCTGATAAGGTTTAGTTGAAATCAGGTCAGTAGTTTCTGAGGAGATGTTGTTTGAAAATGTGGACGTACGACGGATGACGGACGAAGAGCGGTCACAATAGCTCATCCTGAGCCTTCGGCTAAAAACTAATAAGTCCAAGGGCGGGGCCATTTTTGGCCTGGGGGTCATAATTTGAACAATCTTGGTAGAGGACCACAAGGCAAAGCTGTGTGCCAAATATTAAAGATCTTGGTCTTACAGTTTCAGAGAAGAAGATTTTTAAAGGTTTTCCTATATAAGTCTATGTAAAACTGATAAGTCCCGGGGCGTGGTCAATTTTGACCCGGGGGTCATAATTTGAACCATCTTGGTAGAGGACCATAAGACAAAGCTACATGTCAAATATTAATGATCTAGGCCATACAATTTCAGAGTAGAAGATTTTTAAAGGTTTTCCTAAGACAAGAGCCCCATGGGGCATATTTCGCTCACCTGAGAATAGCTGAAAAAATTGTGATAATGATTTATGTCCAGGACTGACCTAGATATGCAACAGACCGGAACCATTTGAACAAAATATGTAAAAGATATTTAAAAGTGTCACCATACCAAATATCAAAGCTCTGGCCATATTAGTGTCAGAGAAGAAGACGTTTGAAATTTTCTCTATTTAACTCTATGTAAAACTGCGACCCTTGGGGCGTGGCCAATTTTGACCCCAGGGACATAATTTGAACAAACTTCATAGAGGACCTGTAGGCAATGCTATGTGCCAAATATCTAAGCTCTGGCCCTTGCAGTTGTAGACAAGAAGATATTTTAAGTTTTCATTGAAAAAAAAACTATTTTTAGCTCCTGTGACCTAGTTATGCAACCAACAAGAACCATTTGAACAATTTTGGTATAGGACATCCAGAAGTGTCACCATGCCAAATATCAAAGCTCTGGTCATCAGTGTTTTCTCCAGCCCGCGCCCTTGCGTTTTTTAAAATCACGAAGAACGCACTTGCATACTTACCCGGGGCCCTTTAGGTGCACTCGCGGTAATAAATGACAATTGTTGTTTTCAATGGGTAATCCAAAATTTATAGCCGTTCGAACTCTATTTTGGAATTCCTCAAGATTGCTATATATAGCTGTATAAAGTTCTAATAATAAACCAAAAATGAAACCGAGACTGTTCTCCATTTGCGCAACATGATCGTCTACGCGCTTTGTGCAATAAATTGCACTGCATTTCCAAGCTTCTAGAATGAGCATAATGCAGGTAGAATGCGGGACCAGTTAAAAAATATCGGTATCGCATAAAAATGAATCCGTATTTATCAAATTCGACAATGTATCTTCCCAAGATGATTTAAAACGATTGCTTTTAATGGAATGAACAATAAGATCTGAGTGCCTATAGAGCGCGAGATAAATACTTGTTATTTGAAAAATTCGTAAAACTACCGAAAATCGGAATAGGGAGCCGTACAATGGTCCGGCAAACGATTGTCCCGGAAAATGGCAGACGGTGCAGTGATCGAGTTGAAAATATTGAGTTTTGTAAACATGAAACAAAACAGACGAACGGTCAGTAGATGTAGTTTAATCTCAAAATAAAAGTATCCCAAACCTTATTGAAAAGTTTAAACAAAATGTCGCAATGAGATTTTCCAACTCGGACTCGCTAAAAATGTTTCATTGAAAGTGAAAGTAGCTTTACCATGTTGACATGCTTAATACGGACGGAAAAAATAATCGCTGGCTGAATTACAACACGGACACGAAAACAGTGTTTTGTTCAGTTCGTGAAGAATTAGACAAATAAATACGAAAGAAGACTCAAGCAGGAAACGCAACACAAACAATACACCCATCTCTAAAGCAGAACACACACACACAGCCATACCATAACAAACACATACACACACACACACACACACACACACACACACACGCAATACCATTCCTTCATCTACACACTAAATAGAAAACAACACGCAAGACAAACATAAAGCTAAGTGAATATAGGAGCCCGCCTTGGTACGGTCAGTAGCAATCAATAATCAATTATAAATTAATTAATTATTAACAACCACTGGGGGGTTAAACCTGGGTTTAGGGGCAAAACCCAACCTGATGTCAGTAACATGCAACTTCAAGGAAAGCACATCGACTCTGCATCTGCCTAAATTAACAGTGGTACGATTTGCTCTGACCGATTCATACATGAAACACACCATGGTTAAACAAATCAAAACATTTTATGATAATTGAAAAGCATGGAGACCGTTTAGTTAACTTCAAAACAGTATATTAAATAAATAAATAATTATTATTACAAAGTTGGAACAATTTTTAAAAAGGCCCTCTAATTTGGAAAAGGGCCCCCTAAACTGTTACCCATGGGCCCTCAAGGGCCCCCTGTGAGCAAAAGCTGGAGAAAACACTGGGTCATATAAGTTTCAGATAAGAAGACGTTTGAAAATTTCACTATATAACTCTATGTAAAACTGTGACCCCTGGGGCGAGGCCAATTTTGACCCCAGGGGCATAATTTGAACAAACTTCATAGAGGACCTGTAGGCAATGCTATGTGCCAAATATCTAAGCTCTGGTCCTTGTAGTTTCAGACAAGAAGATTTTTTAAGTTTTCATTGAAAAAAATCTATTTTTAGCTCCTGTGACCTAGTTATGCAACCAACCAGAACCATTTGAACAATTTTAATATAGAACATCTAGAAGTGTCATCATGCCCAATATCAAATCTCTGGCCATATTACTTTTAGAGGAGAAGACATTTGAAAATTTCACTATATAACTCAATGTAAAACTGTGACCCCCGCGGCGGGGCCAATTTTGACCCCAGGGGCATAATTTGAACAAACTTGATAGAGGACCTATAGACGATGCTATGTGCCAAATATCTAAGCTCTGGCCCTGGCAGATTTTGACAAGAAGATTTTTTAAGATTTCCTTATTTTTTCACTTTGGTTGCCATGGCAACCAGAGTTCTGCATTGTTTTTAATTCTTTGAACAAATTTGAAAGAGCTTGACCCAAGGAATTTTCTGTAAAGTTTGGTTGAATTCATTTGAAGCAATTGTTAACGACGACGCACGACGCACAACGCACGACGACGGACACAGGGCCATCCCAATAGCTCACCTTGAGCCTTTGGCTCAGGTGAGCTAAAAAACTGATAAGCCCTAGAGCGGGGCCATTTTTGGCCTGGGGGTCATAATTGGATCAATCTTGGTAGAAAACCACAAGGCAAAGATATGTGCCAAATATTAAAGATCTTGGCCTTACATTTTCAGAGAAGAAGATTTTTAAAGGTTTTCCTATATACGTCTATGTAAAACTGATAAGCCCCGGACGTGGTCAATTTTGATTTGGGGGTCATAATTTGAACAATCTTGGTAGAGGACCATAAGACAAAGCTACATGTCAAATATTAATGATCTAGGCCATACAGTTTCAGAGAAGAAGATTTTTAAAGGTTTTCCTAAGAAAAACTGATAAGCCCTATAGGGCGGGCCATTTTTTTTACATTAAAAGTTGTCTATACGGTCATGTTAGAAAATCTGGTCCCACAGCAAGGGGAATAACTCTAGCCAAAAACTTTGAACAAGATTTCGTTCCCCCTTGCCACTGAAGCTTCTGACAAAGTTTGGTTGAAATCGGGTCAGTGGTTTCTGAGATGTTGTTTGAAAATGTGGACGTATGAGGTAAAACGGACGCCAGACACCGGACGACGGACGGAATGGTATCACAATAGCTCATCCTGAGCCTTCGGCTCAGGTGAGCTAAAAAGGGACATTTCATAAACTCCCTAAAATTCCAATTTATTATGCATGGGATTACACGTTATCCTTGTAACATATATATTTTTAAACATTGTTGAATTAGAAGGGGCATGAGTAAAATACAGTAAAACTCCTCTATTACTGCTACTTAATTGTTTTAATTATTCCGTATGTTACACAGGTAACTGCTTTAATAAAGTAAGGTGACAGTAGAACAGAAAGCTTCTTCAGGATCTTTGTTTTACTATCACATTGCTTTAATCTGTCACCTTTATTTTATACAATCAATTAGCCTTCTTGTTATAGTGTTAATAGGGAGGTTTTTCTGTAGTTTGATATATCATATTACCACTAATAGTGAAGTATTTCAGTTTTATGGAGACAGAGTCTACTTGAGAGATAGATCACTACCACAATAACTATAACACACCATAGAAACATACATGTACACTCATACCACATCCAAATCACATTACAAACTGATATCGGGCTGATCAATAATATTTCACAGTACTCACCATTTAATGGTGAGTGTTAGCAAGTTTCTACTTCTAGTCTATATTGTGCTGCAGCCATGGAGCCAACCTTTCATACCCTACGCTGAAGCTCTACCTAATGAGCTGACCAGTCCAGTCTAGCAGGTCAGCACATTTATTGTCAATTACCAATCATATAACTGGCCAATAAACACTAGGATCCAGTATTATGCATCTTCAATATGACCATACAGATCTCCAATGAAAAACTCCATCAGCTTGATATGTCCAAACAAAAAAGTATGGTCCATTGAACTTTAAGGTAATAAAGTTTGACTGTATAAAGGATTGTTGTAAAAAGGGCAAATCTAATCTCTTGCTCACCTTTGGAAAAGAAGACTTGAGCTGCCCAAGTCCTCTAAACGCTGCCCGGAAGTCGTGTCCCCACTGGGACACACAGTGGGCTTCGTCTATAGCTATCAGATCAATGCCAACTTTTCTGTCCAGATCATAAAGTAGATTGCCTCCTGCAGTAGCATACTCTGGTGTGATGTACAGCACTCGATAACCACCCCTTAGAGAAAAGAAGTCAGTGCTTATTTTCGTTTACAGGGAAAGGAATACAAGGTACTTACATGTATACCCTTTTCCCTATAGCAGTGTGTTTGGTGTACAGGGCTCCCTCTCTACAAGGACTCATAATTGGACACAGATTTTGGGAGTTGTTCGGAGGGAGTCGTTATAGAAAGGGAAAATTAGGACTTGGCTTACATTTGCAAACATTTGTAATGCAAGATCTGATCTGGATTAAAGTTGTTTGTCACTCGTCATTCTTTCGAAATTTCCACTTATGTTTAACTGTGATAAAAAACAGCAGACGACAATTGTTAGACATAATTGTCCCGTTTAGGGAATTGAGGCAAAGGTGGTTGTACTGAGGGAGTCATTTTTCGGAGGGCCGTTGTAGAGAGGGAACACTGTATATTTAAATATTCCTTATAGCTATGTCTTTTAATATTTATATCATATCATAGGAAACTTTTTTTTCTTCCTGATAGGGGAAAGGGATAACTTTGGAAAGGGTATAAATTGCCATGTTGCATATGTGTTTTAAAAAGGTGAGGGCTTACAGCAGGCTTAAGGTGAAAAATAAAGCTCCTGTAGGCAGTCGTTGCCTTAGGTTTTTCAGACCACCTGCCCAAAACTGACAAAAACTGCCTTTTTGCTGCTATATGACACATTCTGATGCAAATATCATTAATTCTGATTGCCCTGGGCTTCTGGTAAGTGGGTTAAGGCCAAGACTGGTAGGAGCTTTCTGTTTAACTTTCAGCCTGATTTAAGCTGCCTTCTGTCAGAATGCAGGAAATGTTTCTTCACTCTGAGGGAGATGTTTTCATCAACCCTTTATCCCATAGTTTGTTTCTAGTTTTGAAAACAGGTGACTACTTACAGCAGGTTCAAAGAAAAGTAGATTGCAACTGAAGGCACATTCCGTTTTACTTTCAGCATGCTTTAAGCTACCATCTCCTAGGACATAGAAACTATTTCTTATGGTGCATATTCATGAATGCAGAAAGTGGAGATATAAAACCTCCACTGTTTGAACAGTACAAATAAATCATGTGCCAGCACTGTAAGTGTTGAAGTATTTATTTTCTTTATTTATAAAGTCTACTAAAGAAATCTATCACATGAGCTTGTTCACTTACTCAAGAAGCTTTCTTTTGACCTCAAATGTATTCTCTTGGGCAGATCCCAGATAGCAAGATGGAATGTTTGCAGCTCTGAAATATATACCTATAATATATGAGCACATATGTAAGCAGGCTGAACAATATACCTATTATATATGAGCACAAATGTAAGCAGGCTGAACTATATACCTATAATATATGAGCACATATGTAAGCAGGCTGAACTATATACTTATAATATATGAGCACATGTGTAAGCAGGCTGAACTATATACCTATTATATATGAGCACATATGTAAGCAGGCTGAACTATATACATATAATATATGAGCACATATGTAAGCAGGCTGAACTATAAACCTATAATATATGAGCACATATGTAAGCAGGCTAAACTATACTTAACAAAATTTCTAATCGGTCACTTTTTAAAGTTACATATGTCTGTAAATACTAAGTTCACATTTATGATATTTTACACACAATATGATGGGTTCTTAAAGTTCCTTAATTTTGGAATTTATACACGTTGCTCCAGGTCGTGAACGTCAGAACAACCACGTAGCTTGTTTCGCGTATTTTGCATGTGTATAGTATGGAAGAAAGTCTCTGCCCGCAATATTACACGAGTGTAATCTCCAATGACTACCTAGCCCGAAAAACACCTAAAATGCCAAGAATAACACACTAGGAGAGCGGCATAGTCGTCGGAATGTTGAACGCCGGTGTATTCTGATGGCAAATAAGATTTAACCACCAAGGGATACCGGAAGTGAAAACATAACAAGACAAATTTTCCGTGAATTCCATATTAGGAAATGTTTCTGTCCATTTGCATGTGGCTAGAACTTTTAACCGGACACTTTTGACAATTTAGGCTATAACGCGGACATTTGACGTCACCGGAAGTAGAGCAGACCGCCCAAAGAAACAAAAACGATTGGTAACAAAACCCCTAGGACCAATACATTGTAGTGATGCACCTGAGTGACAGATTTCTTCCCGTTACAAAGGCGGCAACACAGCTTAAGGGTCAACACGGCCGTAACGTCACACCCAAGACGGTACGTAATCGGCTGCGAGTGGTGGGCAGTCACCGCTGACGGCCACTTCTAGATAAAGTCATCACCAGACAGCTTGGTCCGACGATACAGATGAGTTTAACACTACAGAGCACGTTTGCGGCATTTTAAAGAAACGCGTTTGTTCCTTACCCCAGCCTCCCAATTTTGACGCATTGGAGCGTAACGTCGTCAATATGTGGGAAATTTAGGTCATCAATACTTTTACTGAACTTTTCTCGTCTATGAGAAATCGATACGAAACTGGTATTGCAGCTGACGGGGGCAATGACATTAACAAGCACCTTAGAGCTGATATCCCCTGCCGCAGCGATTGTCCAGAAGAAAGTGGCAAACTTTATTGTGGGAGGAAGGGGCAAATGGTGATCACCTGTCTTTAAAGATCAACATTCAAAAGCTTTTTACAAAGTTTTATAAAATCCATTCAATTTTGTACATTTTAAAGCCTAAACAATACAAAAAATAAAGCCGTTTGTAGCATTATAAATCTAAGTATGACAGGGGCAGGTAACTCTTGATTCAAATTCAACAGTAATTAAACACTTTCAAGAACTTATAATTGTGTGCAAGTATTATTAAAAAAAATTCAGAACTGTAGAATTTACTAGAGTGTAAACACATTTTCAACTCATCAAGGGCAGAGTATTCTTAACTAATTTGCACATTTTCGATAATAATTGAACTCATTCTATAAATAATAGCCATATATGATTTAATTTTTTTTTCAAAATCCATTCACATTTGTACACAATAGCATGTAAACAATAAAGCCATATTGAGCATTACTAAGTACATAAAGGGCAGATAACTCTTGTCACAAAGTATCCTATTTTGACAATAATTGTAACCCTAATATTTATATACATCATGTGTAAGTTAAATCAAAATCCATTAAAGACAGTAGTTTCTAGATGGTAAAAACTGTTAAATATGGGTTTTTTGACTCATCAAGGGCAGATAATTGTTGACTAGTTTGTCCGTTTTCAAAAATGATAACAATTATTTGAAAACTAATAGCCATACATAGTTTAAGATTTTTTTTTATCAAAATCCATGCATATTTATAGATACTAGGATGTAAACAATATTAAAATAAAGCATTTTCTATCATTTCAAAGTACATCAAGGGCAGATAACTCTTGCCACAAGTATCCTTTTTTGACAATAATTGCACACCTTCAAGAACTTTTACTTATAGACATCGTGTGCAAGTATCATTTAAATCCATCCATAATTGTAGTTGCCAGAGAGTAAAAACAGTTAAATATGGTTTTTTTTACTTATCAAGGGCAGATAAGTCATGACTAATTTCTCCGTTTTCAACAACAATCAAATTCATTTGAAAACTAATAGCCATACATAATTCAAGAAAGTTTTTTCAAAATCCATGCATATTTATAGGCTCTAGTATGTAAACAATACCAAAACAAAGCATTTTCTAGCATTTCTAAGTACATCAAGGGCAGATAACTCTTGTCACAAGTATCCTTTTTTTACAATAATTGCACACCTGCAAGAACTTGTACTTATAGACATTGTGTGCAAGTATAAACAAAATATGTTGAATACTGTAGTTGCTAGAGTGTAAAAACTGTTAAATATGGCATTTTTAACACAAAAAGGGCAGATAACTCATAAATTCCTAAAATTTTCTGAAAAAAGTTTGATTTCCCACGGTGCTCCTATGATGACAAATAAGTATACCAAGTTTCATCCAAATCTGTTTATCGGTTTCGGAGATACAGTTGCGGACGGAAAACGTGACGGACGCACGGACGGACATTTTTAACACAAAAAGGGCAGATAACTCATAAATTCCTAAAATTTTCTGAAACATTTTTGATTTCCCACGGTGCTCCTATGATGACAAATAAGTATACCAAGTTTCATCCAAATCTGTTTATCGGTTTCGGAGATACAGTTGCGGACGGAAAACGTGACGCACGCACGCACGCACGCACGCACACACATCCGGACGGACAGACCTAAAACAGTATCCCTCTGCCTTTTGGCAGGGGATAATAACATAGGGCCTTAGAACTGAAAAACACTCCTGTGTGTTTCAAAATATGAGGGGCCTCCACGGAAGTTGTTGTTAAAGATTAGGAGGAAAGGTGATAGCCGGAAAATTGTGATAGTCTGTGTCAAAATTGATTACATTGGCATTGTAACACAATTACATGGTTTAACATTTCCTTGTATTTCTTTTTCTGAATGAAATATAAGGTGACCGATTAGAAAATTTGTTGAGTATATATATATACTCAACAAAATAATTAAAGGGGCAAATATATTGGGTAGGCCCAATATATAACCAGAAATGGGTGTCAAAGCCACCTGATGCTCGCCTGCTTGAAATTTATGTCTAAAAACATCTTGTATGCAAAACAAATCAATTTTCAGTTTAGAAAGATTATTAAATGAATGATGAGTCTTAATCTAGTTATATAAAACTTTAAAACAACCCGTCCAAAAAACTTTAACCTGGTGCTTTGAGGTCAAAACATGTCAAAAATTGAAATAAATTAAAAACATTTTTAATTCCAACTTCATAGCCTCAATGTTTGTTCCCAAATGAAGCTCCATACAAAATTTCAGCACCCTAGGACAAGTATTAAACTTTAAAACAACCCGTCCAAAAAACTTTAACCTGGTCTTTTGTAGTAAAAAACCTAAGTCCAAAACATGTCAAATATTGACAAAAATTAAAATTATTTTTAAATTTTAACTTCGTAATCAATGTTTGACCCCCCTATGAACCTCCATACAAACTTTCAGCACCCTAGCACAAGTATTAAGCTTTAAAACAACCCGTCCAAAAAACTTTAACCTGGTGATTTGTAGTCGAAAAACCTAAGTCCAAAACATGTTGAAAATTGACAAAAATTAAAATTGTTTTTAAATTTTAACTTCATAACATCAATGTTTGACCCCCTATGAATCTCCATACAAACTTTCAGCACCCTGGCACAAGTATTAAGCTTTAAAACAACCCGTCCAAAAAACTTTAACCTGGTGATTTGTAGTCGAAAAACCTAAGTCCAAAACATGTTGAAAATTGACATAAATTAAAATTATTTTTAACTTTAAACTCCATAACATCAATGCTTAACCCCAAATGAACCTCCATACAAAATGTCATTACCCTAACACAAATATTAAGCTTTAAAACAACCCATCCAAAAAACTTTAACCTGGTGATTTGTAGTCGAAAAACCGAAGTCCAAAACATGTTGAAAATTGACATAAATTCAAATTATTTTTAACTTTAAACTACATAACATCAATGTTTAACCCCAAATGAACCTCCATACAAAATGTCAGCACCCTAGCACAAATATTAAGCTTTAAAACAACCCGTCCAAAAAACTTTAACCTGGTTATTTGTAGTCGAAAAACCTAAGTCCAAAACATGTTGAAAATAGACATAAATTCAAATATTTTTAACTTTAAACCCCATAACATCAATGTTTAACCCCAAATGAACCCCCATACAAAATTTCAGCA
Organism: Gari tellinella; assembly: GCA_922989275.2. Classification (NCBI taxonomy): domain Eukaryota; kingdom Metazoa; phylum Mollusca; class Bivalvia; order Cardiida; family Psammobiidae; genus Gari; species Gari tellinella. Next base: position 21,276,436 of record OV277869.1, on the reverse strand, counting down.
CCCTAGCACAAATATTAAGCTTTAAAACAACCCGTCCAAAAAACTTTAACCTTGGCCACGCTCACTCACGCCGGGGGTATGACATTAGCTCTGCTGTTCTACGAACAGTCGAGCTAAAAATAAGTTCATACAATATTTTTTTAACAGTTTCAAGTAAAATTACATGTTAACTTCGTTGTAGAGTATAACTGTATTTCGAAAAGTAGAAACATATATCGCAGTTCCCCTTCAAACACAACAACCCTAAAATTACTGTGTGCCAGACTAGGTAGGTTGGGTAACAAACAGCTTGACCAAGAGCCCCACCTTTTAGGTTCTTCTCTTAAATTACAGCTAGTATCATATGTGTTCAACGCGTGTATTAATCATTTCCTTGCATCTACATGGAAATCGGAGAATTAGCTTAACTCTTTGTTCCCTAGTCACGCATATATGCGTCATTTGCAAACAGTGTACCTGTGAGGAGTACACTTGTCCTATGCAAACAGTGTAGACCCTGATCAGAGGCCTCTGATCAGGGTCTACACTGTTTGTCATTTTGACATATATTGTGAAAGTGAACCCTAAAAAGTCAAAAATGAACTAGACTAAATTGAAAACTAGAATTGTCCATTTGAGATTTCAGGGAGGAAAGGGTTAAGGATGTATGCAATGGACATTCTGTGCCATTCTTCAATAAGCATGTCTGTTAGCCTCTAAGGTTATGATCTCGACCGGATATCCTGCGTTGCCGCGTGTCCTAAGCATCCTCAATGTGACCGAAGTGTGTTGACTTTGCAGGCCAGTCCATCTGCCCCATGCCCTCGTGTTCCAAGTACTGGTCTACCATACGTGCTCGGTATGGACGAGCTTTTTCGTCTGTCGGGATGAAGGCTGAACCCAAAGCTCCAGCTTCAGCGCGCGCAATAGCGTCTAGGGTCTCGTCCCAGTACCCGAAACTAGTCAGAGTTCAGTTCCTAATGACGTAAAGGTCCATGCAACCGTTGTAGGATATGCCAACCCATAGGAGCCCTGACCCCTTTCTGAGTCCGTCATGCTCTGCCACATAACAGTCGAAGAAACATTCGTTTCGCTGTCTTTACATTCGTCTGCAGTCGTCATTTAAATCCAAAATGAAATTTGACGCACTTGTCCACAATACATTGTGAAAACGTATACGTTCAAATGACATGATTTCTGGCAAAAGGCTCGATGACGTTTTCGGTGCTGTGGGGTCAAGGCCGGTCACACGACAGGTCTTCTAGCCCATAGGTTTGCAGCATGAAGTCTATTCCCGACGATCTGAACAGAAATCCTGTAACCACACGTCTGTTAATAAACACTATTAAGCGTAACGAGGGAATCGAGCCGTTGACGTCATGCCATAAGTGACAACATCGGTCCTTTACTTCATATATGACCTGCAAACGACCTTGACCTGATCTCCAATTAACAATCACAGTGTCCAGGTACAACTACCACTACCTGTCGACGACACCCTTGCTAACGTTAAACACCGTCGCAACATGACATTGGAAAACGAGAAATGACGTCTTTAGGGGCATAGTTTTCAAATTTTGTACCAAAATGCAATCTATTTTTGCTTGAGATACAAATATGCTCTCGATATAATAAAACAGCTATAAAACTAATCGTTGAAGAATAGGCAGACACATCGTGCAAAAATCCAGTGGACGTTAAAAACCGTGTTTTGATACTTGTCCGCTTCAATTCATTCAACCATGACCATCTTTTGCACATAGTGACGTTTGTTTCTGAATTTTTTTATTCTAAACATGTAAACACACATTCACTCTTTTAACTTGAAAATGTTTGCAATTTTGAAAAAGATATATGAACTTATACCTTTGCCCCTTTAATTATTTTGTTGAGTATACATATAATATATGAGCACATGTGTAAGCAGGCTGAACTATATACCTATAATATATGAGCACATATGTAAGCAGGCTGAACTATATACCTATAGTATATGAGCACATATGTAAGCAGGCTGAACTATATATATATAATATATGAGCACATATGTAAGCAGGCTGAACTATATACCTATAATATATGAGCACATATGCAAGCAGGCTGAACTATATACCTATAATATATGAGCACATAATGTAAAACAAACATGTGACAGACAAGTGATGGGAATAACACTAGCAATGAACTCTTTTAACACAATGGAACTGTTTAAAATATACTCATTACATTTGTAAACAGTGTACACCCTGATCAGATGGCTCCTTTCTAATTTGAACCAGTATTTGTTAAACTACCCTGAATGCCGGGTAGACCACGATCATGTTTTGGTAACTAAAATGTTCCACAAGGCAACCTAATAATCCACAAAAGTTACTTAGTGTTGAAAGAGTTATTTTTTCCTATTAGCATGGTTAGTGAGACATGTATTCAGAGAAGCAATTGTCCTTGGATAACTGGCACTTGCTCTGGGGTCCATTTCATATAACTTGGTACGACACATGTTGTCATAAGTCAGATTATAAGTGTCTCAATAACCATTTTTGCATCTTATCCTGTCTTGTGACATCTCTTTGGAATCCTCTTGAAAAGATGATTCCAAAGAGATGTCACGAGACAGCTCTAGATAGAGAAATCAGAAATTAAATGTATAAAATTTCAAAGTTTTCGACTAACAACAGTTTTTGACGTACAAAGTTTTATGAAACAGGCCCCTGATATGTTAATAAACAGGTGTTAAGTGGTCATTCTGTGAAGAAGCATTTTTTTTTTCAAAATGCAGGTGACTGCTTAACGCAAGACAAAAGTGATGCAGAAAGCTCCTGCATTACTCTTGTCCATTATGTAATGATTTTTTTTCCCACTAAAAACGTTGCTTGAAAACAAGTTGTCCCATCGGGCAACTAAGCTGGTCAATAACTTCGTGTGACTCAATAATTGCTTGTGCAGACAATAGGACAATCATTAACCCCTACACTGCCATAGTGTCATTAAACAGTACCCTCAGAAGTTTGTAATGACGTTACCCCACCCCGAAGTTGACCCATTTTCACGAAGCCACTCAAACACACACGTCGGCTCAAAAGCCTCTGCTAAACATATCGATAGGTCTAAACACAATTTTTATTCCATCATTTATCTATTCTACCTATCCTAAGACAATAATTGCTGCTTTATAAATGTTCGTGTTTTCATCTTAGAAAATTCTAAAGAGTTAAGAGAAGGTAACAGTTCTCTAAAGTTTTAAGAAAATCATATAGTAAATTTGGCAGTTGAGAATTTTTTAGTTTTTTTCATCTTTTTAAGAGGGAGTCCCCAAATACTTAGTTGAAATGGCTGAAAACTAAGACTATAATGATTTTCTAAGAGAATAATCATCATACTGAGTAAGTTTGTAGAGTTTCAAATTTTCTTAATTATTTTCCCTTTCTAGAGATTAAATCACTATATACGTAAACTGCCAAAAACTAAGAGAAAATTGATTTACTTAGAGAAAATTTTATCTTAGAGAATGTTTCAGTATAAAGACCCTGATCCACTACTTACGAGAGGCCAAGAACCTGGTCCTGCATCAGAGAAATCAAGGGGGAGATAACCACTGTGGTCCTACCAGTCATCACTGAGGGGAACTGGTAACACAAGCTTTTACCATATCCTAGAATACACAGATATACCTTGTTGAAGTGTTCTTAGGGTTAACTCTTCCGCAATCTTAACCCTTTACTACATAGCCTATTTGTAATATTGAAGTTAAGTGACCACTTAAAGCAGGTTGAAAATAAAGCAGGTTGAAAATAAAGCAGAATGCGCCTTTCTGCTCTTATTTCAGAGTGCTTCAACCCATTACCCCTTAAATACTCCTTTTTACACCTTTCATTTATTCCTCTACTGAAGAAAATAGTTCAATTTTGTATAGTCGAGAATATGTACCATAATGGAATGTTTGACTTATCCAAGCAGATGACAGCTTAAAGGAGGCTGAACTTGCTTAAAGTGGTCAACTATCTTGAATACTAGATCCAGGCTATGAGGCAATGGGTTAAGCTATCATCTACTAGAACATAGAAAATATGTCTTGTAATACATATTCAGAGCTCCAGGTAAGGGGGAGTAAACATACAATATACAACATCTCACTCATTTTAGCATCAACTCCTTATAATGACAATTCTAGTGAGTAGTGATACCATAGGGTTTAAAGTAGAAATAAAAATTTGGTATCAAGACTTGGTATTTGCAAACAGTTTGGATCTAGATCAGATGCATGGTTATGCAGCATCTTGTCTGAATCCAAAATGTTTGACACTCGTCTTCAGGAGCCTTCAATTTAACAAGAGTTGTCAGAGAGACAACAAAGCTCTCCATTGGCACATTTAGAAACTTAAAAGCACACTCAAGGTCACCGAGGTCAACCTTTTTGCCTGCATGGAAAGGTCTTTCCCATATACACATGCAAATCAAATATCAAAGTAACAACTCAAGGGACATAGGAATTATAAGCGTATTTTGAAACATAAGCACAGATTTCGAAAACTTAACCCGAGACCTGAGTTAACCCTTTACCTGATAGCCTATTTCTATTACTTAAGATAGGTGACTACTTAAAGCAGGTTGAAAGTAAAGCAGAATGCGCCTTAAGGCGCATTCGGCTTTACTTTCAGCCTGCTTTAAGCTATCATGTGCTATAATATAGAAAATATTCCCTATAATACATATTCATTACTGATTAAATTGGAACTATTTTCTTCAGCGAATGAATAAATCATATCCGCTAAAAGGCGCTTCTATTGGGGAAAGGGTTAAAGGTCAAGGTCACTGGGCTGAATTTTTTTGCATGATTGGAAGGTCATGTCCATATACACATGCATGCCAAATATGAAAGGAATATCTCAATGGATATATGAGTTATAGGCATTTTGAGAAACCTAAACGCAGATTTCGAAACCTAAAGCTGGATCCTAAGTTCAAAGTCAAGGTCACTGGGGTCAAACTTTTTGCCTGCAAGGAAAGGTTTTGTCCATATACACATGCACCCCAAATATGAAAGGAATATCTCAATGGAGTTGAAGGCATTTTGAGAAACCTAAAAAGCAGATTTCGAAACCTAAACATGGGCCATAACTTCAGGGTAAAGGTCACTGAGGTAAAATAATTTGTGTGCATGGAAAAGTCTTGTCCATATACATATGCATGCCTAATATAAAAGTAATATCTTAATGGACATATGAGTTATAGGCATTTCAAGAAACGTTAACACAGGTTTCTAAACCTAAACACTGGTCCTAAGTTCATGGTCAATGTCACTGGGGTCAAACTTTTTGCATGCATGGAAATGTATTGTCCATCTACACATGCACACTGAATATGAAAGGAATATCTCAATGGACATAGGAGTTAAAGGCATTTTGAGAAACCTAAACACAGATTTCGAAACCTTAACGAGGGCCCTAACATCAAGGTCAGGAAAGGATGTGTCCATATACACACACATACCAACTATGAAAGCAATACCTCAAGGGACAGAGAAGTTATAGGCATTTTTCGTAACCTAAACACAGATTTGGAAAACTAAAAAGGTCACAGGGGTCCAAATTTTCTATGAAAGGAATACCTCAAGGGACATAGAAATTATTGACATTTTCTTAAAAAAATAGTTTACGCAGTTCAAGACACCGCCGCCGGGGATATTGCAATAGCTCGTCTTGTACTTCGTACAGGCGAGCTAAATATACTGAAAGCTTTAATTTGCTATAAAAACAGACAATATCACCACAAAATTATACAGTAAAACCTCTCTATTAGGACCTCAAAGTTGTGTTAATTATTAGGAATTTAAAACATTAGACTGTTTAAAGTAAGGTGACAGTAAAACAGAAAGCTTCTGTCTTTAATACCATCAAATATTCTATCTTTTAGAGCTTTTAATTACTGTCACCTTGCTTGAAGCTGTCCCCTATCTTACAAACAATTTATCAGCCTTCTTAGTGGTTGTAGTAGAAGTAACGGGGCATCTGATCTGGATTTAAGTTGTTTGTCACTCGTCATTGAGGTGTTATTATAGTCAAAATGTCCATTATGTAACTTTCAGAACAAGGGCCACCATGGCCCTAAATCGCTCACCTGGTACACCATGTAAAACTTGACCTATAGTGACCTAGACTATGACTGAATCAACATGATCCACAATCAACCTTTAGAGTGTTAACAAGATTTTCTATGTTTTGACCTAGTGACCTAGTTTTTGACCAGACAGAATCCACATTTGATTTTGACCTAGATTTGAAGTAGGCAAACATTCTGACAATATTTAATTCAGATCTAATGAGATTTGTTAAAACTGGGTGGTTTTTTTTAATTGACCTAGTGACCTAGATTTTTAACAAACATGACCCATATTCAACCTTTACCTAGATTTCAATGAGGCAAACATTTTGAGCAAGTTTCATCAAGATCAAATGAGCAATGTGGCTTCTAGAGTGTTAACAATGTATTTCATGATTTGACCTAGTGTCCTAGCTTTTGATCGATATGACCCAGTCATACACGACCTTGATATCAATAAGGCAAACATTTTGACCAGGTTTCATGAAGATCAAATGAAATTTGTAGCCTATAGAGTGTTTACAAGAGGTTTTTTTATGATTTTACCTAGTGACCTAGTTTTTGACATAACATGACCTACATTAGAACTTGACCTAGATATTAATAAGGCAAACATTTTGACAAAGTTTCATGAAGATCTAATGAGATTTGTAGCCTCTAGAGTCTTAACAATGTTTTTTTCTATTATTTGACCTAGTGACCTAGTTTTCGACCGAACATGAGCAACATTGGAACTTGACCTAGATATTAATAAGGTAAACATTTTGATAAAGTTTCATTAAGATCAAATGAGATTTGTAGCCTCTAGAGTGTTAAAGAGGTTTTTCTATGATTTGACCTAGTGACCTAGTTTTTGACCGGACATGACCCACGTTCAAATTTGACCCCGACTTCATTAAGACAAATAATGTTATCAAGTTTCATGAAGATCAAATTAAATTTGTAGCCGCTAGAGTGTTAACGAACAATTCTGGATGGACGGAAGACGGACATCCAGCGATCCTAATAGCTCACCTTGACAATTTTCATGCAGACGACATTGCAGCAATGAATAGGTTTGACATTAATGTCCTAATATATAAACTGCTTATTATTATATATTAATACTATTCTAATTCCCTATCTGGAATATCATTACAAGCGTTGTTGGAAAGAGTGAGTTGTTGTTGGGAGGGCCGTTGTAGGAAGGAGGGAGGCCTGTTCTATCTGTACCTGTTGCCATGATGACACAGTTATCATTTTTCTCTATCATCACTGAGTGTAGAATCTTCCACTGCATCCTACAATACAGGAAACAATACAAATCAATATGATACAATACAATATCAAATCATTTTACCTGTGCATCCTGAGTCCTATACTCATTAAATTTGCCAAGGACTCATTATTTGAAAAGTTGCGAGTCCCATTGACCAATGGCTTTTCTGGCCTTTATTATAAACCATTCCTACATATTACACAATTTTATGCCATTAATGCATTCTTCCACTGACTCATTGTTTTACAGAATATGCATCCCCAGTTGTATTTATGGTGTACTGGGTTAAAATATTAAAGTTCTTTAGTCAGGTTCACTTTATAAAAGGAAGTCCTGGAAATATTTAAATAATTTTCAAGAATAGAAACACCTGCTTTTAAGAACAAATTGGTAAAGAAATAGAGCAATGGATACAGTCATTGTCACCTTTGACAAAGAAAAATGATTTCAAACATACAACTTGTCCTAGCAGAAATACCTTTTGTTTGTTTAATACCACAATTTTCATTTGACGAAAGTGAAGGCATATAACCAGCAGTGACTCCTATGTCCAATGAAACAACACCTTATATATCAACACCCTAAGGATACAGTTATCGTAACCTGCTGACCTTTAGCGCTTAATACAAAACAAATACACCTCATACAGTGTAAATGGACAGCTTGAAATGCTACTTTGCGGTGAGATAATCACCCCGCTATGGTACCCCTGTTCCTAACTTGAAGGTTAAGGGGGGTCAACTCGACTTCCGTTCAACATAGTTGTTCTGATAAAAATTGCTGACTTTTGTATAAAGCACTTCATCTATCAAACCAAGTGATCAAAAGAGCAGACAACATAGTGACAACGAGAGCATCCCAAATGGTACATAATACGCCCACGGGAATTTTTTTTATATAGTTTAATCAAAATCTATTACAATTTTTAGACACTAGAGCATAAAATGTAAACAATACTGAAATAAAGTCTACTCTAGTATTTCTGATACCAAGGGCAGATAACTCTTGACCAAATCAACGGATTTCAATAATAAGCAAACCCTTTCATGAACTTATACTTTTATGTGGGCAAATATAATCAAAATCCATTCAAAAGTAGTTGCTAAGTGTGTAAACACTGTTAAATTAATGTTTTATAGCATATCTTAGTACATCAAGTGCAGATAACTCTGCAACGATAAATCAAATGAAAATGTCACCCAGCTTCAGATCTTGATGCATGTAACATATGTGAGAAGTTTCATTAATATCCTTCCAATAGTTTCCGAAAAACTCCCGACAAGCTTTTTTAAGCATATTTGAGTACATCAAGGGCAAATTACTCTGTACCAAAAAATCAAATGAACCTCAAACTCAACTCAGCTTCAGATGTTGATGCATAAAACATTTGGGTAAAGTTTCATTAATATCCTTCCAATATTTTTCCGAAAAAACTCTGGACAAACTTTTTTAAGCATATTTGAGTACATAAAGGGCAGATAACAAACAAGAGCGTGTCCCAGTTACACGAATGCCCCCGATGATACAGGGAGGGGATTCCAGACTATCAAATGTAAAATGTACGAGTTAGAGAGCAGAAACTGTCATGGAGCGCATAAAAGCGCCATTTTGAGGAATTCAAGGGCCATTACTCCAAAGAGCCTAGCATAAATTGGCGCTGCTGGTTATCCAACTTGGTCTCCATTTTATGTCAACAAACATTTTCAGAAAGTTTGGTGAAGATCAGATGGAGAGGAATGTGTTTGTGAAACACAAATGCCCCCAGCCAGCGTCATGTTCTGTAATTGTAATGCTTATTTGCAAAAGTAGGTCAAAAGTCATGGTCGCATGGTAAATGAAACATTGGCATGGTTGAACAAGTCTTAACACAAGAAACATACAATGTACATGTACATACAAAGTATGGAAGCTCTAGGCCTACCGGTTCAAATGTTATAGGCATATAAAGATTTATACAAAAGCCGGTCAAAGGTCAAGGTCACAAGGGCAAAAGCGTAGGTATGTTTGGAAAGGTCTTGACACAAGAAATATATAAACAAAATATGAAAGCCGTAGGCCTACTGGGGCAAATGTTATAGCCATTTAAAGATTTTAACAAAAGTAGGTCAAATATCAAGGTCACAATGTCAAAAAGTTTTGTATGGTTGGAAAGGTCTCGCCACAGGGAAGACACCTGCCAAGTATAAAAGGCCCAGGTGCAAAAATGCAAAAGTTATATCCAAGGTTAAGGTTTTTGGTTAAAGTTTGATTAAATAGATCAAAGGTCAAGGTCACATTGGCTAATACGTTGGTATGGTTGGAAAGGTCTTGACACAAGAAATATATATAAAATATGAAAGGCTTGGGCCTACTGGTGCAAATGTTATAGCCATTTAAAGAATTAAACAAAAGTAGGTCAAATGTCAAGGTCACAAGGTCAAAAAGTTTTGTATGGTTGGAAAGGTCTTGCCACAGGGAAGACACATGCCAAGTATATAAGGCCAAGGTGCAAAAATGCAAAAGTTATATCCAAGGTTAAGGTTTTTGGTTAAAGTTTGATTAAATATATTAAAGGTCAAGGTCAGGGTCACATGGTATAATACGTTGGTATGGTTGGAAAGGTCTTGACACAAGAAATATACATATAAAATATGAAAGGCTGGGGCCTACAGGTGCAAATGTTAAAGCCATTTAAAGATTTTTACAAAAGTAGGTCAAATGTCAAGGTCAAGGTCACAAGTTCAAATATGTCTGTATGGTTGGAAAAGTCTTGACACGAGGGAGACACATGTCAAGTATAAAAGGCCCAGGTGCAAAAATGCAAAAGTTATAGCCAAGGTTAAAGTTTTTGGTTAAAGTTTGATTAAATAGGTCAAAGTCAAGGTCACATGGTCATAGACTTTGGTATAGTTGGAAAGGTCTTAACACAAGAAATATGCATACAAAATATGAAAGCTCTGGGCCAACTGGTGCAAATTATATAGCCATTTAAAGATTTTTACAAAAGTAGGTCAAATGTCAAGGTCAAGGTCACAAGGTCAAAAAGTTTTATATGGTTGGAAAGGTCTTGCCATGAGGAAAACATGCCAAGTATAAAACGCCCAGGTTTAACGAGAGCACCGCAAACGGGTGCTGGACGCTCGACTTTCATATACTTGAGACGGCTACATTTTTCCAACTTAAGAATATGTATGGGTGTTTAATGCCCTATTGATCATAGAAATTTGTAAGCAACAACAACTCAAACATACTTGGACAATCTACATTCCATTTAAAGTAAACTATAAGTCAAAACAAGGACAATAACTCTGGAACAGCACATCCAGATCACCTTTCTTGTTTGAATGAGTTGCCCTTTTGATATAACACAAGTATTTAAAGTTTCAAGTTAATACCTTTGACAGTTATTAAGATATTTCAATTTACAAGTTTTAAGTAAATAAATCAAGGGCAATTACTCTGGAATTACAAATCATAGAGTAACCTACCTTGTTGTAATGAGTTGTCCTTTTGATACTTAACAAGTATTCAAAGTTTCAAGTTAATATCTTCCATAGTTACTTAGATATGTTAATTTATAACTTTTAAGTAAATAAAACAAGGGCAATAACTCTGGATACACAAACCTCAGGGTTACCTTTCTTGTTGTAATGAGTTGCCCTTCTGATACTGAATAACTATTTAAAGTTTCAAGTTAATATCTTTCATAGTTATTTAGATATGTTAATTTACAATTTTGAAGTAAATAAACAAGAGCAACCTGAGAATAACTGACAAAATGGAGATAAATATTTATGTCCAGGAAGGGGTCATTTTTTACCCGAGGGGCATAATTTGAACAATCTTGTAAGAGAACCTGTAGATGATTCTGTACTCAACAAAAATAGAAACGTCCCACATTTTGAACGGACATATCTCTGACGTTATTTAAGTTATACATCAAGTTAATGTACTTATGGGATACTGGTTAGTTGGAGTTACACATGTGTAAAGTTTTCACAAAATAACACAGATAAAAACCGCTAACGTAACGGAATGATGATTTGCACGTTTTGCACGTGCACGGTACAGGCGTTTCAATAAAGTAATTATGTCACCATCGTAAAATACACACAACACATGGTAATAAAAAAATTGAAAAAACCCCATATGAATTCAATTATTGCATCATGCCACGCTTGTCTGAAGTTGAAAGAAATCAGGCAATGACGGCCATTGACCTCGCCCGCTGGTTCGGCTGCTATAGAGAAACCAAACGGAGGTTTGCGAACCGGTACCATCAGACTGGGACTGTTCACAATCGTTTTTGCCTTGGTCATCCCGTTTTTCCTCCGTCAGAACTGATCACTACGGCACGTTAACGCACTAACGTCTACGTCATTTTCCAGCCACCGGAACGGCTGGTGAACAGGGTGAGTCATCACAAATGTTTGTAATCGCTTGCAATCCAACGCTAAACCAATCAGAGCATGACGCCCATAATCCGGTCAAATTTGGACGACACGTCACCGTGGGCTAAATTATCTGTCGTCACTAGTCACGACGTCATTTGAAATTGAAGCAAACTGGCTGGTACCAAGTTCTTTTTATCTTGATTCATACTTAACAATTCAGATGGTAGACTATGCAAATTGATTACATTTAAGATTCAGCATTCAATATTTGACACAGACCTCACAGCAAGAGTGAATGTCTGACGTTCTCATTAAACGTTACGTTACGCTGTAGAAATGAAGCGTATATTGGTGCAAACGGTGGCCGTACACGATATTAATCTTACTGAATAAAATTTGGGACTTTTTATGAGAATTCAGTAATCAACTAAGCATTTTTAAAAAAACAAACATTTATTCAGATTTTTTATTTTGACCCCTACCAACTTCTTCACTACATCACTCGAAAAGTTTTTTTCTCAGCAATATGAGGTCAACTGATATGGATTCAAAAATGAATGAACTTCAATTTCTGTATAGGTTTTACTACCATCAACCTTATAACTTTCAAGAAAATGTCCCTGTAACAGGGTTTTCCCGGACGCAGGTTTCCTGCATCTTGGACGCAATTCTGTCACCTGGGACTCCTATTTGTCCAACCCCAAGAATCCCCAGGACCCTCAAATCTTTGACCACATTTTACTCCAAACCCTCAAATTCTCAGATATGTAGATACTGATGTGGGGTATGCTTCTTATACCATCAGAGATTAATCATAAATTTGCACTGTTAAACAGTTTACAAAGGTTTTGCAATTTATTTGTCAACATTGTAATGCATTTACAAATTTAATTAATTTGGGACCCCCAAATATGCTGAGGGACTCTCAAAGTGAAAGGTTTGAGGGTCCTTAGGACTCTCATTTACAAAATGCAAGGGAAAACCCTGCTGTAATAGGGTGGGACGTTTCTATTTTTGCTCAGTATATGTGCCAAATATCTAAGATCAGGGTAGTAGGGTTTTAGACAAGAAGATTTTGTAAGTTTCCATTGGAAAAAAAATCTATTTTTAGCTCCTGTGACCAACATATGCAACAGACTGAAACCAGTTGAACAAAATAGGTAAAGGATATCCAGAAGTGTCACCATGCTGAATATCAAAGCTCTGGCCATATTAGTTTCAGAGAAGAAGACGTTTGAAAATTTCACTATATAACTCTATGTAAAACTGTGACCCCCGGGGCGGGGCCTATTTTGACCCCAGGGGCATAATTTGAAGTAACTTGATAGAGGACCTGTAGGCGATGCTATATACACATTACCAGTTGACAGTGCGATACAAAGTGATGTATTTAGCTCGAGACGTTTTTGGCGGAAATAGCCGATCTGACGAGCGCCTTGGCGCGAGTCTGATCGGTTGTTTCCGCCAAAAACGTCGAGAGCTAAATGCAACACTCTGTAGCGCACTGCCAACTGGTAATGTGTTTATTATATGTCTTGAATACAAACCAGAAACAACTAAATAGTTGTTTAAATCATTTTATATCCAAAATTTATTAGTTATTTGAAGCAGAACGAGAAGTTTTGTATGCCACAAAGAATAACGCGGCACTCGTACATGTACGTAAATGACGTCACGTTAAATGGAAAGCGAGGTCAGAGTAAAATACAAAGTGGCTGATACAAGGTGGCTGATACAGACTCTTGTATTTTACTCTGCAGATACACGCGGAAAGGCTCGATATCATTCGAAGGCATATAATAAGTGTCAAATATCTAACATTTATAATGGCCCTTGTAGTTGCAGAGAAGAAGATTTTTAAAGTTTTCATTGAAAAAATCTATTTTTAGCTCCTGTGACCAACATATGCAACCTACCAGAACCATTTGAACAATTTTTGTATAGGACATCTAGAAATGTCACCATGCCAAATATCAAAGCTCTGGCCATATTACTTTCAGAGAAGAAGACGTTTGAAAATTTCACTATAGAATTCTATGTAAAACTGTGACCCCCGGGGCGGGGCCAATTTTGATCCCAGGGGCATAATTTGAACAAACTTGATAGAGGACCTGTGGGTGATGCTATGTGCCAAATATCTAAGTTCTGGCCTTTGTAGTTTCAGAGAAGAAGATTTTTGAAGTTTTCATTGAAAAAATCTATTTTTAGCTCCTGTGACCTAGTTATGCAACCGACCAGAACCATTTGAACAATTTTGGTATAGGTCATCAAGAAGTGCAACCATGCCAAATATCAAAGCTCTGGCCATATTAGTTTCAGAGAAGAAGACGTTTGAAAATTTCACTATATAACTCTATGTAAAACTGTGACCCCTGGGGCAGGGCCAATTTTGACCCCAGGGGCATAATTTGAACAAACTTGATAGAGGACCTGTAGATGATGCTATGTGCCAAATATCTAAGCTCTGACCACTGCAGTTTTTGACAAGAAGATTTTTTAAGATTTCCTTATTTTTTCACTTTGGTTGCCATGGCAACCAGAGTTCTGCATTGTTTTTAATTCTTTGAACAAATTTGAAAGAGCTTGACCCAAGGAACATTTCTGTAAAGTTTGGTTGAATTCTGTCAAGCGGTATAGGAGAAGATGTCATTTAAAGCAATTGTTAACGACGACGCACGACGGACGACGACGCACGACGGACACAGGGCCATCCCAATAGCTCACCTTGAGCCTTTGGCTCAGGTGAGCTAAAAAGGGCAATAACTCTGAACTGACAAATCCCAGAGTTACCTGCCTTAATGTAATTAGTTGCCCTTTTGATACTGAATAACTGTTCCAAGTTTCAAGTTAATATCTTTCATAGTTATTAGATATGTTAATTTACAATTTTTAAGTAAATAAAACAAGGGCAATAACTCTGAAATGACAAATCCCAGGGTTACCTGCCTTGTTGTAATGAGTTGCCCTTTTGATACTAAACAAGTATTCAAAGTTTCAAATGGATATCTTTTATAGTTATTGAGATATGTTAATTTATAATTTTTAAGTAAATAAAACAAGGGCAATAACTCTAAAATGACAAATCCCAGGGTTACCTGACTTGTTGTAATGAGTTGCCCTATTGATACTGAACAACTATTCCAAGTTTCAAATGGATACCTTTGATAGTTATTGAGAAATCAACTCTTACAAAAACCTTAAGCAAAAAACTTGACCGACGCAGACGCTGACGACAGGGTGACGACAATAGCTCGACTTTTCGAAAAAGTCGAGCTAAAAATGCAAAAGTTATAGCCAAGGTTAAGGTTTTTGGTTAAAGTTTAATTAAATAGGTCAAAGGTCAAGGTCACATGGTCAAAGATGTTGGTATGGTTGGAAAGGTATTGACAAAAGAAATATGCATACAAAATATGAAAGCCCTGGGCCTACTGGTGCAAATGTTATAGCCATTTAAAGATGTTTACAAAAGTAGGTCAAATGTCAAGGTCAATGTCACAAGGTCAAAAAGTTTTATATGGTTGGAAAGGTCTTGCCATGAGGAATACACATGCCAAGTATAAAAGGCCCAGGTTTAAAAATGCAAAAGTTATAGCCAAGGTTAAGGTTTTTGGTTAAAGTTCGATTAAATAGGTCAAAGGTCTAGGTCAAGGTCACATGGTCAAATATGTTGGTATGGTTGGAAAGGTCTTGACACAAGCAATATACATACAAAATATGAAAGCCCTGGGCCTACTGGTGCAAATGTTATAGCCATTTAAAGATAATTACAAAAGTAGGTCAAATGTCAAGGTCAAGGTCACAAGGTCAAAAAGTTTTATATGGTTGGAAAGGTCTTGCCATGAGGAATACACATGCCAAGTATAAAAGGCCCAGGTTTAAAAATGCAAAAGTTATAGCCAAGGTTAAGGTTTTTGGTTAAAGTTTGATTAAATAGGTCAAAGGTCAAGGTCACATGGTCAAAGATGTTGGTATGGTTGGAAAGGTCTTGACAAAAGAAATATACATACAAAATATGAAAGCCCTGGGCCTACTGGTGCAAATGTTATAGCCATTTAAAGATTTTTACAAAAGTAGGTCAAATGTCAAGGTCAAGGTCAAAAAGGTTTGTATGGATGGAAAGGTCTTGATACAGGGAAGACACATGCCAAGTATAAAAGGTCCAGGTACAAAAATGCAAGAGTTATAGCCAAGGTTAAGGTTTTTGGCACAGAGAGACGGACGGATGAACAGACATGACAAAAACTATATTCCCCCGAATCGTAGATTCTGGGGGCATAAAAATCAAATGACCCTAAAACTGGACTCGGCTTCAGATCTTGATGCATTTAACAGTTGTTTGAAGTTTCATTAATATCCTTCTGGTAGTTTTCCGGAAAAACTCTGGACAAACAAAATGTTGACAGTCAGTGGGACGAACGGACGGACATTCTAACGGGAGGATACTTATGTGGCTATTTTCTATTGTTTTCTTTTGGGTGGCTAGCCACACAAGCGACAATTTATTTTTGCTCTAACTTGGAAAAAAATTATCTGGAGGCTAACCCTATGTCCCACAACTGGCCAGGTTAAATGTCACAAGAAATGGCCAGGTTAATGACACAAGAGACGGCCAGGTTAATGTTTTTTAATTATGGGGCTAAGAATTTTAGTCACATAAGTACCCTCCCGTAAGCACGGATGTTCTAACATTTCAGGTTTATGTGACTTTCCCATTGTTAAAAAGGTTTGAAAAGCCACATAAAGAAGCCACATAAACCAAAACAAGAGCCCATGGGACCCTGTGGTCCTCACCAGAGTACACAGTTCCCAGATTGAACTAGACTTAGCACTAAATGCAATTAATACCCCCACTAGTGCCTTGTCACAAGAAGCAAATGTGTCAGAATAATGTTGATGTGTGCCCTCCATTTGAACAAGAGGGCTCAGAAGCCTTTTCTACACTTTGACCTACTTTTTGACCTGACATAACTCATATTCATACATTGCCTAGATTTTATCAGGGTGATCATAGTAAGCAAGTTGTGTGAAATAATGGCTAAAAATAAGGCCTCTACAGTGTTTAGAAGCTATTTCTATGTTTTGACCTCCTACAATATACTGACCTACTTTTTAATCTTATGTAACCCATATTCACACAGTGCCTAGTTTATGTCCAGATAAGCAAGTTTCAAGAAGATCAGGTTAAAAATATGGCAGCTTGAGTTGCAAAAAGCTTTTTCTAAGATTTGACCTACTGACTTACTTAATGACCCTAAATAACCTACATTAATGTGCAACATATATTTTATTAAGGTCATGACACTGACCAAATCTCATAAAGATATGACCAAATATGCAACTTCTAGAAGGTTCTTCAACTTTGCATTTGGTATTACCGAACACGGAAAAAGACCACTCCCTCTGGCGACCATGTTTTTTGACGGATCAAAATTCTTTGAACAACTTTTTAAGTCTTTCCATTGAGAAGCATTTTGGTGAAAACCAAATTGAAATCGGTCCAGTGGTTTTGGAGAAGAAGAATTTTGTAGATATTGTGCACGGTTGCCATAGCAACAAGACTATTAGCCCCACCAACTTTCTGTAAACAACTTTTGAAGCTCAAACCATAAGTATCTTACTGAAGAAGTTTAGTAACACTGGGGCTATTGGTTTCAGAAAAGAAGTTGTTTGCAATTGTTGACGGCCGGACGACGGACAGCAGGGGTATAACAAAAGCTCACCTTGAGCACTTTGTGCTCTGGTGAGCTTAAAAGCCACCTAAACCCAACATGGACTAATGGAATGAACAGCTCTATTGTTTTCTTTTGTTCTGCCTTATGTCAGCTAGTCCCAAAACCCCCAAAAGTAAGCGTGGAAGAACGGACAGACGGACAGAGCCACCCCAATATTCTACCACCTTCAGAGGTGGGCATATATAAAGTGTGACGTCAGAGGTGTGTTTAAGATATGACGTAAGTTTGCTATTCAGTTCCATGAAATGACAAGTGACAATATTCTGTACCCTGACGATAATTGTATCCATTGCTCTACCTACTTGTTTATATTCTCATTTTCTGATTGCAACTATTTGACTCCATGATAATTTAACTTTGAGAATAATCTACACTCAGTGCAAAAAGAAAGGCTGTTATATTAGTTGTATGCATGAGTAACATGATTTACTTGTGAATTAATCTTTTCAGTCAGTAGTTCTGTCTGGGCTTATCAATATTTAAAAAGGGAGATTTATTATTGAATTGGTAGCATCACAACCTGCACAAACCGGTGCGGTGTTTTAAGCAGGCTGTATTTAACTCCTTTGCCGCTAAATTAATCGTGAGATGTTTACCCTTCACTGTTTACCTGTAGTCTGCTTCAATTTTGTTTTTTGCAAGATCTTTTTAAAGTAAGATTCAATGTAGTATGACTTAACTCTTTGAACCCTAGTCCCGCATATAGGCGTGCTTTTCAAACAGTGTACATGTGAATAGTACACATGTCCTATACAAACATTGAAGACCCAGATCAGAGGGCTCCAAAAGGAGCCCTCTGATCAGGGTCTTCACTGTTTGTCACAATGCCAAACATTGACAAAAACAACCCTTTAAAGTCAGAAATGGACTAGACTTAGATGGAAACTGGAATTGTCCATTTAAAGTTTCAGGGAGGAAAGAGTTAAAGCATATCGATATGGGTGTCAAACAGTGTGGACCCTGATCAGGATCCAAACAGTTTGCAAACATAGTGTCGCTTTTTGCGTCATAAAGAGTGAAATGGTGAAAAGGCAGCACAGTGTTTTTGAATATTGTTTTTCTAAACTTGTTGCAGAATTAAATGAATCTTGAGATATAGTGTTAGTATTCTAATTTTCTTCAATAAAGGTCTTTAATCTGGGCCTAAGCATGATATGCATTTGTTTTTGCACTCAGTATACAATGTAGTGAACATGCTACTGGACTGACTCATAATTTCACTCACGGTCTGAACTTTGAGTATCCAAAGAACTGTTTTAAAACTTCCAAATAGCTCTCGTCTTGTGGCTGGTTTTCTGCATCTGAAGTAGAGAGCAATACAAAAATAAAGAATACAGTGCTCTTGGGAGCGCTGTACTGCCAAGAGAAAATTGGCTGGAATATTTGATGTCACATATCCTGGACTAGTTTCGCCCTTGTTTGGACTGAATGAATCCATTGTGGCATCTCATGTTTATAGCTGAGGGTTGCTACCATGTGACCTTTGTTTGGCATAATGGTTTCTAAGCGTGTGTTTTTACACAGTTTTTGATGAGGACAGTCCTTGTGGTGTCATCCATGGTTACAATATCATGAAGTCATAATAGTTCAATTTTCTACTCCTCATGGAAATACTATTCTAAGATTTTTTTTACATAACCTTATACATCATACATTCACTTGGGGCTGTAACAATACACTCGAATATTCGAATATATTCGAATATTTATTTGGGTGAATACGTATCGTATTCGCATGTTCAAGAACCGAATATTAGCCAGTACAAAAAAGAAAACTTCAAAACAACTAAAAGGGGTGAAAACTTGAGGTTACCAACAATATCCAGTAGATCTACAATGTTAGTCCTGAAAGCACTTGCTTTGATGATGGAGTTTATCTTGAGTTAAACCACAAACACAGAAATTAAAGAAAAAACAAGAATATTGTTCCCAACGATGGATGCTCCCCACAAAGAACAAGAGACCCAGAGGGTCACATTTTGCTCACCTGAGGAAATTGCAGGGCAAAACAACATTTTATTAAAGTTATGATCAATGTGTCATAATTTGAACAATCTTGGTAGAGGACCATAAGGCAAAGCTACATGTAAAATATTAATGATCTGGGCCTAATGGTTTCAGAGAAGAAGGTTTTTAAAGGTTTTTCTATGAAAAACTGATAAGCCCGAGGGCTGGGCCATTTTTGGTCCGGGGGTCATAATTTGAACAATCTTGGTAGAGGACCATGAGGCAAAGCTACATGTCAAATATTAATGATCTGGGCCTTACAGTTTCAGAGAAGAAGATGTTTTAAGGTTTTCCTATGTAATTCAATGTAAAATTGATAAGCCCAGGGGTGGGGCCATTTTTGGCCCGAGAGTCATAATTTGAACAATCTTGGTAGAATACCATGAGGCAAAGCTACATGTAAAATATTAATGATCTGGGCCTAATGGTTTCAGAGAAGAAGATTTTTAAAGGTTTTTCTATGGAAAACTGATAAGCTCGAGGGCGGGGCCAGTTTTGGTACGGGGGTCATAATTTGAACAATCTTGGAAGAGGACCATGAGGCAAAGCTACATGTCAAATATTAATGATCTGGGCCTTACAGTTTCAGAGAAGAAGATTTTTTAAGGTTTTCCTATATAAGTCTATGTAAAACTGATAAGCCCCGGGGCGGGGCCAATTTTGACCAGGGGGGTCATAATTTGAACAATCTTGGTAGAGGACCATAAGACAAAGCTACATGTCAAATATTAATGATCTAGGCCATAGAGTTTCAGAGAAGAAGATTTTTAAAGGTTTTCCTAAGACAAGAGCCCCATGGGGCATATGTCGCTCACCTGAGAATAGCTGTACATCAAAATGGAGATAATGATTTATGTCCAGGACGGGGTCATTTTTTACCCGAGGGGCATAATTTGAACAATCTTGATAGAGGACCTGTAGATGATGCTATGTTCCACATATCTAAGATCAGGGTACTAGGGTTCTAGACAAGAAGATTTTTTTTAAGTTTCCATTGAAAAAATCTATTTTTAGCTCCTGTGACCTACATATGCAACAGACTGGAACCATTTGAACAAACTAGATAAAGGACATCTAGAAGTAACACCATGCCGAATATCAAAGCTCTTGCTATATTAGCTTCAGAAAAGAAGACGTTTGAAAACTGTGACCCCCGGAGTGGGGCTAATTTTGACCCCAGGGGCATAATTTGTACAAACTTGATAGAGGACCTGTAGATGATATGCAATCGACAAGAACCATTTGAACCTTATTGGTATAGGACATCTAAAAGTGTCACCATGCCAGATATCAAAGCTCTGGCCATATTAGTTTCAGAGGAGAAGACGTTTGAAAATTTCACTATATAACTCTATGTTAAACTGTGACCCCCCGGGCGGGGCCAATGGGGCCCTACCGCATTACAGAGTTATCCCAATTTTCATCACGAGTTAACTCCCCTGATAAGGAAAAGGTTGTTTCCGGTTTAGTTAACCCTTTACCTGATAGCATTGTTTCTAGTATTGAAGATATGTGACTACTTAAAGCAGGTTGAAAGTAAAGCAGAATGCGCCCTAGGGTGCATTCTGCTTTACTTTCAGCCTGCTTTAAGCTATTAACTGCTAGAATAAGGAAATTATTTAATTTGACACATATTCATTACGGTATAATTTGGATCTATTTTCTTCAGCGGATGAATAAAAGTCGCTTCTATAAGGGAAAGGGTTAACGCATCATTGAGACGGTGTCGATAACGGTCATAAACGATTCGGAAAAGAATAGATCGAATGCGGTTTAATAGTTTGATACCTATATCTATATGCAGTCAAGCTCCCGTTTATCCCTATGTATTTTAATGTATTAATTTTTTTAATGTCAAATGCGACGCTTATTTATTTCATCGTTTTTAGCAAACCGAAAGTAGCACTGATCATACTTTTTCTATATAACAAAGAAGCTGACTTTTAACATACTTAACAGACACGGGTTTTCACCTCGGTAAAAGAACGTTAACATGGATTAAAAGTAGATCCTGATCAGATGGTTACTATATAGGAACAGTCTCTATAATCAATGACTGTCCTCTCTGGTTCTTAAATGACATTATAGGTCTATAAATGCTGCCTATTACAGGTGAAAAAGGGGATATTTATTAAGACATTACCGGTAATAAACATAAACTTTGTATGATTCAGTTATTAATAATGACATGAATATTCATTAGCAAAGGGTTAAACTGATCTTTTAAAATATGTTGAATGGTAAACAGTTTCTTCAAAAATGTATATTTTGTTTGTTCATTATATACCAGCAGATTTTAGTTGACAGAAATTTCATAGAAATAGTTCAGGCTGTCATGCTCATAGCGCACATGTATTTCACCTCTCAAGGCTTCTGCCCAGGGGCCATAAAGCGCAAAGCATCATCACAACTAACAACAGGAAGTAACCAATTAGCTAGAAATCGAATTGTATACTGACCCCCCACTGGGGTGCAGCTGCTGTCCCATAGTCATCTCTGCTATGACAAGCCATAAAACGGAAGCTTAAAGACCTATTTCTGGCTCAGCAAGATATCTATCGGATTGTATATTGTGCCAGGGTCAAACAACAGGCTTAATACACAACTGTTACATCATATTACCCAGAGGCACATAGGGCACCATGGGATAGGGTACTAGGTATTAATACAGGTCGATAAGGGATCTAGCTGAACAATTTCAACACTGTGATATTGTTGCATACATATAAAGATAAGAATAGAACTTCACAAAAAATCAAAAGTTTGCATCTAGATCATTTCCTTTAATTGTCAAATTATCAAGTTATGAAACCTTTTTCTACACTATTTAACATCTGTATTTTGTCAACTAAAAACTGTCGTATAAGTTATATGTATACAAATTTTTCTAGAAGATTAACCCTTTAAAATGCTTTGTTTGAATACAGGTGATCATTTAAAACAGGTTGAAAGTTGAGCAGAATGTGCTTTACTTTCAGCCTGCTTTAAGCAACCGTCTGCTAGGATAAATACTATATCTCGTAAAGTACTTATTCAGAGCTATATATATATTTAGACCATGTTTGCAGAGGATTAATTCTTTGTTTGAATACAAGTGGCCACTTAAAGCAGGTTGAAAGTAGAGCAGAAGGTGCTTTACTTCCTGCTTTAAGCATTGATAAAGAATATAAATCATTTTGTATGGTACAATGTAAAAACCAGCAAAATTACTTACAAGTACAGAGACAATGTCTTCCGTAGGTGGATAAGTGCTACGTTTTCCAATTCAGTGTGGAGACCATATTAGAATACTTCCGTGATTTGTGTAACAATCTTCCAGTTACCCTAACCCCATAGCTTATTTCGAAATTTGACCAAAGTGACCACTTAAAGCAGGTTGAAAGTAAAGCATTTTTCTTTACTTTCACTCTGCTTTAAGCTACCATTTGCTATTATATAGGATATATATCTTATTTTCCTCATTTATAACAATATCAAATGGATAAATTTTCTTCAATGGATGCATTAAAGAAAATGTGTAAAAATGTGTGTTTATGGGGTAGTGTGTAATCAACATGTGAACACATTTAGCACGTTGAAAGTAAAGCAGAATGAAACAGAAGGCATATTCCGATTAACCTTTCAGTCAGTTTTCTGCTACAATCTGCTAGGATATATTATTTTGCATATTCATGTAGTAAAAAGTGGAAGTTTTCTCTTCAGAGTAGTAATACATAAAAGTGTCAAATGTGTATTTATGGAGTAATGGGTTAAATCACAAGAAAATGCCAAGAAAGTAAAGCATTTTCTTTATAGTTACACTGGACTAGACTTTTTGAGAAACTGGAATTGTTATTAAAAAGATTCATGCTGATCAAACATATCAAATATTTAGTTAATAACTTTAAGTTATTTACTTACAGTAATCAGGGTATATCTATTTGCCCTAAAGTCTTTAGTATGGCTCCAGCTCATGTGCTTTGTAACTGAGAATTTGATCTGGATCTATGCAGTTTGCATTTTTTAAATGTAGTTTGATAGTTGATGATTGTAAATGTAATGTTTTCACTTGCTTGGTATTATGCTTGATGTTATTTATTAAAGCTAGATTACTAACCCACTGTTTTGTTATGTATTATAAGACCCAAAATTACAGATTAATAAAACAAAATCAATTTCATCAATTTTCAATCTACAGACAATATCACTGTGTGCTTAACCCTTACCCTGCAGTAATAGCTTCTGCTTTTAAATTGTCGTCTGCAAACAATATTTTAATTAGATTTGTACATATTTCAATTAAAAATGTCTGAGCGATAACTGGTATACAGTTTGGATACAGATCAGATGCGACATTATGCAGCATCAGATCTGGATCCAAACTTTTTGAAAAAATAACAGTCAACTCACGATCCACAGCTTAAGGGTTAAATACACAGCTATCATTAGCCCCTATATTGGTCTACATCTATCAATTAGTACCCTGCTGTGATAATTTGTTTGTAATAAACATACCCTGATAAGGGCGATCTAATCACCAAGTATCAAGCTGTGATTGGGGGGGGGGGGGGGGGGGGGGGACTGCTATATAGAACTTGATATAGGGCTTTAAGTCTTGGGTACACAGGCTGGAATCAAAACACACCTAACTATTTTTTTTTATATATAGGATCCACATTGTTATTCATGTGGGGAATAAATTTTAATCTCCTATACCATGCACTCCTTCATGTGCAAAAGCTTAACCCATTACCCCCATCATTATGCCTTTTACTCCTTTAATGAATTCCACCTTCATAAGCAACTAAATCCTCTTCATGCACTAAGCAGTCATAATTATGAAACATAGGTGATATTTTATGTCGTAGTGGGTAGTGCCTTAAAGCAGGATTAAAGTAAAGCAGGATGCACCTTAAGGCGCATTATGTTTTACATTCAACCTGCTTTAAGAGGTGACCTATATTAAATACTTAGCACGGGCTGTGGGGTAATTGGTTTAGGTAATGGGTTTACCCATTACCCGATCGCCTGTTCCTACCTGGAAAGACAGGTGTCCATTAAAGGTAGATTGAAAAGTACATGCCACTTTACTTTCAGCTTGCTTTAAGCTACCATCTGCTAGGATATTCAATGTTTTTAATGTTGCACATTCATGCTAATAAAAACTTTGAATTAGAACTCTTTCCTTCAATGGAGGCATAAACCAAATGCGTGTTTAAAGGGTTAATAGGAAATACATACCGTTTTAACAACATAAATACTTTAGAACCCCTCTCCTATCATTAAATGTGTACTCTATTGAAAACTCAATGTTGAAAGTAAAGGATGTATTCCATCGTTTTAGTAGATTAACACTTTATTTCTGTTGATCTTTTACCAGTTCACTAATTATAATAGGCTTAAAACACTATCATTTATAAAAAGTTTGGAACCAGATAAGATGCAGCATATATACTAACAGGCTGATCAGGGGTAGAACTGTTTCACACTCATATATGTTTTAAGTCAAAATTGATATCATGTTCTAAACTTTTATCAAGAAAGTAGGCAGTATTGTTTTTATTAAATATTAACCCTTATCATGCTATTAGCATAATTGATCATTCCTACGGTATTTTTCCTTATTTAATCAGGTAAAGTAATAAATTAAATGATAGGTATTCACAGCGGGTAGGGTTTATGGTTGATTAACAGCAACCAGAATGTGCTATGACACATCCATGTAACGGGGTTTAACCCTTTACCCAATAGATGGTATTAGTTTTGAAGATAGGTGACCCCTTAAGGCAGGTTAAGGTACATTCTGCTTTAAGCTATCATCTGCTGGGAGGTATAACATATTTATTGAGGTGCAGATTGATGACTTATTTTAATAAACATATGAATAAATGATATGCATAGAACGGTATAACTATGGAAGTTTTTGTAAGTTTTATTGTAGGTAAAGTAAATGCATGTCTTAATTCTATTTTTGAACAATATGAGAGATTGCGCTTTCAATAATGTATAGCCAGGTTCTACTGTATATAATATAAGCTCTACACTAACAAGCAGACGATCTCCTCAAATTCGTGTTTGAGGATAAAGGATTTTCGATACTATGTGTACTTCACTATTGAACCGGAAACAACCGCTCATTCAGGGGGCGCTACTCTTATCACACTTTCCATGCGGGGTAACTCTGTATATCGGTAGGGCCCCATTTTGACCCCAGGGGCATAGTTTGTAGTTTGATAGAGGACCTGTAGATGATGCTATGTGACAAATGTCTAAGATCTGGCCCTTGTAGTTTCAGACTAGAAGATTTTTTAAGATTTCCTTATTTTTTCACTTGGTTGCCATGGCAACCAGAGTTCTACATTGTTTTTAATTCTTTGAACAATTTTGAAAGAACTTGACCCAAGGAACATTCGTGTAAAGTTTGGTTGAAATCTTTTCAGCGGTATATAAGGAGATGTCATTTGAAGCAATTGTTAAAGACAACAATGACTGTATAAAGTGAAATTATTTTCTTCTGTGGAAGAATAAATTAAAGACATAAAAAGGAATATGTATGGGTTAATAGGTTAATAAATATCATTATTTACATTTTCTAAATATAAGAAACTATATGTAAATGAGTGGCAAATAGTTTGGATCCAGATTAGATGCAGCATTATGTGGCATCTGACCTGGATCCATACTGTTTATGGCCAAGAATTAATTGTGGACTGATAGACAGAAAGATAAACAAACAAACAAAACACAAACAAACAAACAGACAGACCAAAAGTAATATGCCTCGAACTAAGTTGTGCTTGAGCATAAAATAGCAGACATCGTTATGTATCTCAGTGACCTCAGTTCAGAGCTAGCTATGGGTCAGTTATGCAATAGGAGACGCTCTCAGAGAGAAATTACTATTATCATGCTGAACTGTTGTCTGCTCCAAATGTTTGTATGTGAAATATGTAAAAAATAATAACTTATATTTTCTAAATATAAGAAAATATGTAAATGAGTGGCAAATAGTTTCAGATCCAGATTAGATGCAGCATTATGTGGCATCTGACCTGGATCCAAACTGTTTGCAAAAATGTTGCATTTAGTATAAGGGTAGCTTCTTAGCCTGGAAAATACAGTGGGTCTGTATAAAAACGGATCATTAGAGAGTTTTTACTGTCAGACCTGCATCAAAAAGCACTGATATGGCCAGGGTTGAGTCAAATTTGACCCTAGGGTTTTGATTTTTTACAATTTTGAAAGTGATTTAGTAGAAGATACTATTCATGCAATATCTAAGGTGTGGGAACAGTGGTTTTTTACAAAAAACTTGTTTAAAGTTTTTCACTTTTTTTAATAAATTTCAATAAGTAGTCCACCAATGAATTTTATTTTAACAATTTCTGTAGAGAAGCATCCAAGGAACACCGTCAGCAATTTAGTTTTTCCCTCAAACTCGCGGTTTCAGAGGAGATGTCGCTTGAAGTAAATTTGAACGGACGGACAGACGGACGGACGGACGGACGGACGGACAGACGGACAGACGGACGGCGGGCGATCACAACAGCTCACCTTGAGCCTTCGGCTCAGGTGAGCTAAAAAACTGATAAGCCCGAGGGCGGGCCATTTTTGGCCCCAGGGTCAAAATTTGAACAATCTTGCTAGAAGTTCATTAGGTCATGATACGCCGGACGCCAGACACCGGACGACGGACGGAATGGTATCACAATAGCTCATCCTGAGCCTTCGGCTCAGGTGAGCTAAAAAGACCAAGGTATAGCATGTTTAGTAGGTGAACACAGTAACGAGTTTCATCAACTTACGATGTAACATTCAGGAGATATGCTTTGGTCAAAAATGAATTTATTATGAAAAAGGGAGGAAATTCAATATTTGGAGATGACAGGGTTATAATTCTTGTGTACTGCACTTTTATTTTGTCATCCGCTAACACAGTATCAAGGTTCAAGTTACAGTGCGGCAGAAAATTTGATTTTTTAAAAAAATTATGTAGAAAAAGGGAGATAATTCAATATTGGGAGATGGCAGAGTTATAGTTCTTGAGTACAGCACTCTTTTCGTCATCTCGTATCACTGTATCAAGTTTCGTCAACTTACAATGCAATGCTCAGGAGATATGCTGCAGAACAAATTTGATTTTTTTTAAATAGAAAAGGGGAGATAATTAAATATTGGGAGATGATAGAGTCATGGTTCTTGTGTACTGCACCTCCTTATGTCATCACCTATCACTGTATCAAGTTCCATTAACTTACGGTGTAGCAGTCAAGAGATATACTTCGGACAAATTTTTTTGTATTTTTAGAAAAAGGGAGTTAATTCAATATTGGGAGATGACAGAGTTACCGTTCTTGTGTACTGCACTTCCTTTAGTCATCCTCTATCACTGTTACAAGTTTCATCAACTTTCAGTGTAACTGTCCAGAGATATGCTCCGGACAAAATTGATTTTTTTATGAGAAAAAGGGAGATAATTCAAAATTGGGAGATGAGAGAGTTACGGTTCTTGTGTACTGCACCTCCTCCTGTCATTCTCTATCACTGTATCAAGTTTCATCAACCTACGGTGTATCGTTCAAGAGATATGCTCCGGACAAAAAAGCGTGACGGACGGACGGACAGACGGACGTTCTTAGGAGACGGTTGTTGTGGGGTTAGATGCTATATAAACCCTAACCCTAAAACTAACCCCACATGTGTCATTTTGAACCCCACTATACTCTCTTTCAACCCCACAATAACTAACTGGCCAGGTTAATGACCCAAACGGACCCCATAAGGTAGCTCCTGTAAGCCCGGACAGACGGACGGACGGACAAAGCGGAGACTATATGCTCCCCCCCTAAAGGGGAGCATAAAAAAACAACTTTGCTTCAAAATACTTTAATTTTAAAAGATAACAGATGAAAAAATTATGAACAGGATACTCAGTAGTAATAAAATATTAGAAGAGGTTTCACATAATGATATACAAAGAGACTATTGCATTCATATTCATGAATAATTATTCGTATTCGTCACCCTATATCGTGATGTGTATTCGTATTCGCTACATGGTGTATTTGTTACAGCCCTACAATGATTCACTACAAACAATTATTTTTAAATGCTAAAGTTCAATAAAAATGTATCTTAGTATTTTTAATTGGCATGGATGACTGTATTCAAAACAATTTGAAGCAAGCTTCGATGACTAACTTTAAATGATCAGGATCTAAACTAACAGTTGTATCAAAATTTCCTCAATTAACCCATTACCATACATTTTATGCCTTTTATTTATTCATCTACTGAAAAAAATAGTTCCACTTTAAATAGTCATGAAAATGTACCATAAAAAGTATTTTCTATATCTTACCAGATTGTAGCTTAAAGAGGCTTGCAACCATATTTAGCATTAACAAGAGGACCTGAAGGCCCTGATATCACTCACCTCTTGTACTGAAGCCTGATAGCTTTAAAATTACCTCTCTGTTTCACTCGTTTTAATCTAAATCCATTTAAATTTATAGTATAGCATGTAAGCAATTTTGGAATACAACCTCATAATTCTAGTATAGTAGGGTACATCAAGGGCAGATAACTAGAACTTAAACAATACTGAAATGAAACCTTTTCTAGCATTTCAAAGTATATCAAGGGCAGATAACTATTGCCACAATGATTAGATTTCAACAATAATTGCACACCTTTGAGAACTTATAGCTGTATACTTTGTGTGCAAGTATTATCAAAATCCATTCAAAACTGTAGTTGCAAGAGTGTAAACCCTGTTAGATATGGCATTTTCAGCTATTCAAGGGCAGATAACCTTTGACCTATTAGTTTGATTTCAACCATAATCACACTTATTGCAACTCTTATTGTAATATACAATCTGAGCAAGTTTGAAAAAGACTGGATAAAAATTGCAGCGGCTAGAGTATAAACACCATTAAATATGGCATTTTCAGCAATTCAAAGGTAGATAACTCTTGACCTATGCGTCTGATTACAACTATAATCGAACTCATTTGAAATCGTGTTGTCATATTGAATCTGAGAAAGTTTGAGATAGATTGGATAAAAATTGTGGCCTCTAGAGGGTAAACACTGTTAAATATGGCATGTTCAGCAATTCAAAGGTAGATAAGTCTTGACCTATTGGTTGGATTTCAATCATAATCAAACTCATTCGAACTCTTATGGTAATATACAATCTGAGCAAGTTTTAGAAAGATTGGATAAAAATTGTGGCCTCTAGAGTGTAAACATTGTTAAATATAGCATTTTCAGCAATTCAAAGGTAGATAAGTCTTGACCTATTGGTCAGATTTCAACCATAATCGAACTCATCTGAACTCTTATGGTAATATACAATCTGAGCAAGTTACAGAAAGTTTGGATTAAAATCGTGGCCTCTAGAGAATAAACACTAAAATTGTTGACGATGAACGACGACCGACGGACGACGGACATTCAAGGATTGCAAAAGCTCACCCTGAGCTAGCTCAGGCGAGCTAAAATGAGTAATTTATAAATAAATGTCAAACACTTATGCCATGGGGCATATTTCGCTCACCTGAGAATAGCTGAAAAATGGAGAAAATGATTTATGTCCAGGACGGGGTCATTTTTTACCCAAGGGGCATAATTTGAACACTCTTGATAGAGGACCTATAGATGATGCTATGTGCCAAATATCTAAGATCAGGGTAGTAGGGTTTTAGACAAGAAGATTTTTTAACGTTTCCATTGGAAAAATCTATCTTTAGCTCATGTGACCTACATATGCAACAGACTGGAACCATTTGTACAAACTAGGTAAAGGACACCTAGAAGTGTCACCATGCCGAATATCAAAGCTCTGGCCATTAATTTCAGAGGAAAAGACATTTGAAAATTTCACTATATAACTCTATGTAAAACTGTGACCCCCGGGGCGGGGCTAATTTTGACCCAAGGGGCATAATTTGAACAAACTTGATAGAGGACCTGTAGTTTATGCTATGTGCTAAATACCTTTGCTCTGGCCCTTGTAATTTTTTACTAGAAGATTTTTTAAGTTTTTAAAGAAAAAATCTATTTTTAGCTCCTGTGACCTAGATATGCAACAGACCAGAACCATTTGAACAAAATACGTAAAGGATATTTAGAAGTGTCACCATACCAAAAATCAAAGCTCTGGCTATGTTAATGTCAGGGTAGAAGATGTTTGAAAATTTCACTATAAAACTCTATGTAAAATGTTGACCCCCGGGGCGGGGCCAATTTTGACCCCAGGAGCATAATTTGAACAAACTTGATAGAGGACCTGTAGGTGATGCTATGTGCCAAATATCTAAGCCCTGGCCCATGTAGTTTCAGAGGAGAAGATTTTTTAAGTTTTCATTGAAAAAAAATCTATTTTTAGCTCCTGTGACCTAGATATGCAATCGACCAGAACTATTTGATCAATTTGGTTAAGGACATCTAGAAGAGTCACCATGCCAAATATCAAAGCTCTGGCCATATTAGTTTCAGAGGAGAAGACGTTTGAAAATTTTGCTATATAACTCTATGTTAAACTGTGACCCCCGGGGCGGGGCCGTTTTGACCCAAGGGGCATAATTTTGAACAAACTTGATAGAGGACCTGTAGATGATGATATGTGCCAAATATCTAAGCTCTGGCCCTTGTGGTTTCAGACAAGAAGATTTTTTAAGATTTCCTTATTTTTTCACTTTGGTTGCCATGGCAACCAGAGTTCTACATTGTTTTTAAATTTTTGAACAAATTTGAAAGAGCTTGACCCAAGGAACATTCCTGTAAAGTTTGGTTGAAATCTGTCAAGCGGTTAAGGAGGAGATGTCAAATGTCAATTGTTAACGACGACGGACAACGCACAACGCATGACGCACGACGACGGACACAGGGCCATCCCAATAGCTCACCTTGAGCCCATCAGGTGAGCTAAAAATATTGAGCACTGGTGGAATTCAAACCAGGACCCCGACATGTGGGGACACACAGCAAAATAAGTAAACCCCTTAGACCACTCCACCACAAGGCTATTCATATCTTTGGAATGGATAAATCATACTTCAGTGTGTGGCGATGGTGAGTACATAATTTGAATTGGGTTTATGTCTGATCCCCTGATCAATTTCTGTTGCGTATTTCTACGCAACAGATGAAATGGTGGGAAATATTAAGATTTGAATACTTTTCTTAAGGTAGCGTTTTACGAAATAAATGGTAAAATAGTCGTTTTATACTTTTTTACAAATCCTGATAGATAAAAGGTATTTTCTACAAGTTACCAAATTCTCTCTTGCTTTCTCGATCATTTTACCGGTAAATCACGCGTCGGAATCCCCGCTGGGTGCCTCAATTGCGTAAATTACGTGACTAGACAGGTGGTTTATTCCGAAGCTGTCAGAGGTGATTTACGACTTTTACCGTATTAAAATCGTTATTTTTATATGATTGGCTTTGTTAATTTGGGGCGGAGTTTAACGAAATGGTTGATCATAAGCTGGGTCATGTTATTTGTTGAAAAAGAAGGTCTTAGTTTAATACCGGGTGGTCACGAGAGCCTAATTGACACATCAGTCAGTTAATTGGAGTTTCCGGCATTACATAATTTGAAGCAAGTGGTATTTTTGAACACCCCTAACTTTCGCAGTTGGGGTTCAATTTTCATGCGGTTTGAAGCAGATGAAAGGGTATTATCTCCCCGAGGGAACAGTGTCTCAGAAAATGTATAAGTAGCTCCAGTGGTCCATTATAAAGCGTTACGTAATAGTGGTAAAAAAATCTTTGATGTTACATAACAATGGTTTGAAGCGGTATTTTAAAAATCTGAGACACGGATACCTAGATATGTTTATAAAGAGTATTTTGGGCAATTTTAATCATGTTACAAATAAAGATGGCTTTGATATGTGTTTGAATTTTTTTTAAATGTTCTTATAAAATCGTAAAAAATTTAAATATTTTTTGTAAATTGGCATATTCTGATGGGATGTGTACCATTTTCATCTGTCAGCTATAAAATTAGGGGGAAAATCATCAATTACGACAATTAATTAGAAAAATCCGCTTGCAGAATCGATCGTCAACAGCTACCCTAAGGATGTTTTAGACTGATCATATTTTTCTTATGCCAGATGCACAATAATGCTACACATTTTGTTTTCTTTTATTTTTGCAAATACACCATCTGGTTGCAAGTCGCTTTAAAGCAGGCTGAAAGTAATGCATTCTGCACCTTCAGGCGCATTCGGCTTTACTTTGAACCTGCTTTAAGCAGTTACCACTCTTCAATGCTAGAAACAGGCTATGGGTTAACTATATAATCAATTAATATACAATATTCATGTACATATATATTGAAGCATGTATAACAACTAAATTTTGAGATACTCTCCTTCTCTGCAGCTATGCATTAACCCATTTCCTACTGAATATTCATATATAAAACTGACCACTACAATCTGAACTATAAGACTGGAAGATAAAATATGGAAATGTTTACCCCAAGGAAAGAGTGCAAACTCATACTTGACAAACAAATAAGAAAACAGTGCAGACCCTTATCAGACAGCTCCTGAAAAACCTGTGACTCAGCTGTCTGATCTGGGCATAGATAACTTGAAATAACCTAGATCAGCTATAGGCCATGATGATCAGCGATGGTCATTGAGAAGCCATTTTGGAGGGTGTATGATATTCTCCTTGCAATGGGCTGGTGCATGTCGTACTGTGATTGATGACGTTACATGCTGTGCCCAGGTAATCCCATCTACGTTGACGGTGCATCGTTGACTACAAAAGTTGCTAAGAATCTTTCCATAGTTACTATGATGAAACAATGATTTTAGTCAGTTAAATGTTGATTATGTTTATAATCAAAGTTTATTTCCCCGAAATACAACAGCTCTGTCTCGGACTGCAAATCTTTCTAACCATTTTTGTGTGTAACAAGTTGCAGGGCCTCGTAGTAGCAATAGAATTCGCGATCCCGTAATGAGCCTCATCATATGTTGTCATGTGACCAAAATTAACCAATCACAGTTAGTTCGTACTAAAACTGGATGCTGCAGAAGGTGGGGTTTATGCAGCTGTATACATCTGCATAATTTGGCATTTTATCATGGTATTTCTACCATTTCATTCTCTCCCAAGCATGGGACAGTTGCTGTCTATTGGCCCGGCAGTGTTCTTGGGTGCTCATGCTATGATTCAAGTGACCCATCCTCTCCTAGGCAAGCATTTCTTGGCCCGATTAGGAACGTCAGGATGCACTTCAGGTGTCCGATTCTCTCCTAGGCAAGCATGTCTTGACCCGAATAGGAAGAATCACACTTAGTTAGTGACCCATCCTCTCCTAGGCAAACATTTCTTGGCCCGATTAGGAACGTCAGGATGCACTTCAGGTGTCCGATTCTCTCCTAGGCAAGCATTTCTTGACCCGAATAGGAAGAATCACACTTAGTTAAGACTTTACAGTTACTCTGCGATGTGCTCAGGTAATATCCGACATGACTCATATGGGCAAGCATTACTTGCCCTTCAGCCTGCACATACAGAGTGATTTCGTTCTTACATTCGTCATACATTCGTCATAGCACGGGAATCAGGGTTCAGTGTTGGGATTTAGACAGCAAACGTTTTATACTTATATTATGCCAACTTATTTCTGTTGCATGAACCCTAAAGGCAAATTATAGGATTTACCATCATTTTGTGCTTATTATCGTTTGATTGTCGTTTTACAGTGCATATTGATGTTACAAAATGTATGAAGTACAAATTCATTTTGAAATTAAAATAAATCATATTTTGTCATCGGAGGGAAAGTGTACAATACACCCACCAAAGTGGCTTCATTCTGACCGTCAACCAATGGCAGCTTAGCACTAGGTGCCCAATCCAGTCTATTTAAGATCTGGGTCTACAAGTTGTTTTACATAGTAACAAAAAGCTTCAATATAATTAGGTTTTTTGGAGGAGGAAGGGTGCTGTTAAGATTATATACCATCATCTTCCTCAATGGTGACTTCTGGTGGTGGAGTATCACTGTCATGATCCTCTGTTGTGTTTAGAAAATCCCTCTCCGCTGCATCTACTTGCTGTTACAATCAGAAGATAATAGAACACATTAATCAACCATTTACTCCAAATATATGTACACCTTTTTATGAATTAATTAATTCCTTCACTGAAGAAACTAGTTTAATTCATACTATGCAAACAGTGTATATCTAAATCAGTCTTAAGCCCTCTGATCAGAGTGAGCACTGTTTGCCATTTTGCAATTTATTAACAAGAGAAAAAGAACCCTGGGTTGTCAAAACAAGAGACCCAGAGGGTCACATTTCGCTCACCTGAGGACACTGTACCATAGAATCTGACTGGGCAAGACAACATTTTGATATAGCTATGACCCAGGTGCCATAATTTGATCTTGGTAGAGGACCACAATGCGAAGCTACATGTCAGATATTAATGATCTGGGCCTTACGGTTTAAGAGAAGAAGGTTTTTAAAGGTTTTCCTATAACAAGAGGGCCATGGCCCTAAATTCGCTCACCTGAGGACATTGAAGTTTGTACCTAAGTTGACTGGGCAAGACAACATTTTAATATAACTATAAATGGAGTTATCTTCCGGACAAGAATACATGACAAAAGTGAATTTTTCAGAGAAGAAGATTTTTAAAGGTTTTCCTATGAAAAACTGATAAGCCCGAGGGCGGGGCCATTTTTGGCCCGGGGGTCATAATTTGAACAATCTTGGTAGAGGACCACAAGGCAAAGCTATATGTTAAATATTAAAGATCTGGGCCATACAGTTTCAGAGAAGAAGATTTTTAAAGGTTTTCCTATATAAGTCTATGTAAAACTTATAAGCCCCGGGGCGGGGCCAATTTTGACCCGGGGGTCATAATTTGAACAACTTTGGTAGAGGACCATAAGGCTACATGTCAAATATTAATGATCTAGGCCATACAGTTTCAGAGAAGAAGATTTTTAAAGATTTTCCTATATAACTCCATGTAAAACTGATAAGCCCCGGGGCGGGGCCAATTTTGACCCGGTGGTCATAATTTTGGTAGAGGACCATATGACCATACAGTTTCTGAGGAGAAGATTTTTAAAGGTTTTCCTAAGAAAAACTGATAAGCCAGGGCGGGGTCAAAATTTGAACATTTAATAAAAATACTGGAAGAAGATCATTAGGTAATGATACATACAAAATATCAAAGGTCTGGGCCTTTTGGGTTCTGAGAAGAAGATTTTTAAAGATTTTCTTATGAATTAAAAGCTGTCTATACGGTCATGTTAGAAAATCTGGTCCCAAATCAAGGGGAATAACTCTAGCCAAAAACTTTGAACAATATATCGTTCCCCCTTGTCACTGATGCTTCTGACAAAGTTTGGTTGAAATCGGGTCAGTGGTTTCTGAGGAGATATTGTTTGAAAATGTGGACGGACGACGGACGAAGAGCGGTCACAATAGCTCATCCTGAGACGAAGGCTCAGGTGAGCTAAAAATGACAAAATGGACTATAATATAATTGGAAACTGGAACCGTCTATTTAACTTTCAGGGGTGAATCAGTCATTGTACATGTACTAGTAATGTTTCAACTCACCTCCAAAACATCATTACCAAAGTCATCATCATCACTAAAGTCATTATTTCCATCATCTGCTAAAGCACCATTCTCAACCACCTAAATAAACAAGAATATCGTTCCCATCGATGGATGCTCCCCACAAAGAAAAAATCTAAGGTATAGCATGTTTAGTAGGTGAACACAGTATCAAGTTTCATCAACTTATGATGTAACGTTCAGGAGATAATTATGCTTCAGACAAAAACGATTTTTTTATGAAACAAGAGGGCCATGGCCCACAAGTCGCTCACCTGAGAACATTGTACCTAAGCTGACTGGGCAAGACAATATTGTGATATATATAGCTATAAAAAGAGTTTTAAAGGTTTTCCTATATAAGTCTATATAAAACTGATAAGCCCCGGGGCAGGGCCAATTTTGACATGGTGTCATAATTTGAACAATCTTGGTAGAGGACTATAAGGTTAAGCTACATTTCAATTACAAATGATCTGGGCCTTACAGTTTCAGAAGAAGATTTTCAAAGGTTTTCCTATGAAAAACTGATAAGCCCAAGGGCGAGGCCAGTTTTGGCCCAGGGGTCATAATTTGATCAATCTTGGTAGAGGACCATAAGGCAAAGCTACATATCAAAGCTGAAAGAAATGGGCCTTACAGTTTCAGAGAAGAAGATTTTTAAAGATTTTCCTATATAACTCTATGTAAAACTGATAAGCTCCGGGCGGGGCCAATTTTGACCCTAGGGTAATAATTTGAACAATCTAGGTAGAGGTACATAAGGCAAAGCTACATGTCAAATATTAATGATGTAGGCCATACAGTTTCAGAGAAAAAGATTTTCAAAGGTTTTCCGAAGAAAAACTGATAAGCCCAAGGGCGGGGCCATTTTTGGCCCAGGGTCATAATTTGAACAATCTTAGTAGAGGACCATAAGGCAAAGCTATATGTCAAAGCTGGAAGATCTAGGCTATACAGTTTCAGAGAAGAAGATTTTTAAAGAGTTTCCTATATAACTCTATGTAAAACTGATAAGCCCCGGGGCGGGCCAATTTTGACCTTGGGGTCATAATTTGAACAATCTAGGTAGAGGACCATAAGGCAAAGCTACATGTCAAATATTAATGATCTAGGCCATACAGTTTCAGAGAAGAAGATTTTTAAAGGTTTTCCTATATAACTCCATGTAAAACTGATAAGCCCCGGGGCGGGGCCAATTTTGACCCGGTGGTCATAATTTGAACAATCTAGGTAGAGGACCATAAGGCAAAGCTACATGTCAAATATTAATGATCTAGGCCATACAGTTTCAGAGAAGGAAGATTTTTAAAGATTTTCCTATATAACTCTATGTAAAACTGATAAGCCCCGGGGCGGGGCCAATTTTGACCCGGTGGTCATAATTTGAACAATCTAGGTAGAGGACCATAAGGCAAAGCTACATGTCAAATATTAATGATCTAGGTCATACAGTTTCAGAGAAGGAAGATTTTTAAAGATTTTCCAGTATAACTCTATGTAAAACTGATAAGCCCCGGGGCGGGGCCAATTTTGACCCGGGGGTCATAATTTGAACAAGCTAGGTAGAGGACCATAAGGCAAAGCTACATGTCAAATATTAATGATCTAGGTCATACAGTTTCAGAGGAGAAGATTTTCAAAGATTTTCCTAAGAAAAACTGATAAGCCCAAGGGCGGGACCAATTTTTGCCCCAGGGTCAAAATTTGAACAATCTTGGTAGAAGATCATTAGGGTATGATACATACCAAATATGAAAGGTCTGGGCCTTTTGGTTTCTGAGAAGAAGATTTTTAAAGATTTTCTTATGCATTAAAAGTTGTCTACATGTATACGGTCATGTTAGAAAATCAATTCCCAAAGCAAGGGGAATAACTCTAGCCAAAAACTTTGAACAAGATTTCGTTCCCCCTTGTCACTGATGCTTCTGATAAAGTTTGGTTGAAATCGGGTCAGTGGTTTCTGAGGAGATGTTGTTTGAAAATGTGGACGGACGACGGACGAAGAGCGGTCACAATAGCTCATCCTGAGCCAAAGGCTCAGGTGAGCTAAAAAGGGAGGCAATTCAATATTTGGAGATGACAGTGTTATAATTCTTGTGTACTGCACTTCTTTTTGTCATGTTCTA
The DNA here is from genome assembly GCA_922989275.2 of Gari tellinella. Lineage (NCBI taxonomy): Eukaryota > Metazoa > Mollusca > Bivalvia > Cardiida > Psammobiidae > Gari > Gari tellinella. The sequence goes on along the minus strand of OV277869.1, from coordinate 21,238,259 downwards.
ACACAGTATCAAGTTTCATCAAGTTACAGTGCGGCAGAAAATTTGATTTTTTAAATTCATCAAGTTACAGTGCGGCAGAAAATTTGATTTTTTAAATATGTATGTAGAAAAAGGGAGATAATTCAATATTGGGAGATGGCAGAGTTATGGTTCTTGAGTACAGCACTCCCTCTTTCATCACGTATCACTGTATCAAGTTTCATCAACTTACAATGCAATGCTCAGGAGATATGCTCCAGACAAAATTTGATTTTTTTAAATAGAAAAGGGGAGATAATTAAATATTTGGAGATGACAGAGTCATGGTTCTTGTGTACTGCATCTCCTTATGTCATCACCTATCACTGTATCAAGTTCCATTAACTTAAGATGTAGCAATCAAGAGATACATGTATACTCTGGACAAAATTGTTTTATATTTTTAGAAGAAGGTAGATAATTAAATATTGGGAGATGAGAGAGTTACGGTTCTTTTGTACTGCACCTCCTCCTATCATTCTATATCACTGTAACAAGTTTCATCAATTTACGGTGTAACAGTCCAGAGATATGCTCCGGACAAAATTGGGGTTTTTTTTAAGACAAGAGCCCCATGGGGCATTATCGCTCACCTGAGAATAACCGACAAAATGGAGATAATTATTTATGTCCAGGAAGGGGTCATTTTTTACCCGAGGGGCATAATTTGATCAATCTTGTAAAAGAACCTGTAGATGATGCTATGTGCCAAATATCTAAGATCAGGGTAGTAGGGTTTTAGTCAAGAAGATTTTGTAAGTTTCCATTGGAAAAAAATCTATTTTTAGCTCCTGTGACCTACATATGCAACAGACTGAAACCAGTTGAACAAAATAGGTAAAGGATATCCAGAAGTGTCACCATGCTGAATATCAAAGCTCTGGCCATATTAGTTTCAGAGAAGAAGACGTTTGAAAATTTCACTATATAACTCTATGTAAAACTGTGACCCCCGGCACGGGGCCTATTTTGACCCCAGGGGCATAATTTGAAGTAACTTGATAGAGGACCTGTAGGCAATGTTATGTGTAAAATATCTAAGCTATGGCCCTTGTAGTTTTAAGTTTTCATTGAAAAATCTATTTTTAGCTCCAGTGACCTAGTTATGCAACAGACCAGAACCATTTGAACAATTTTGGTATAGGACATCTAGAAATGTCACCATGCCAAATATCAAAGCTCTGGCCATATTAGTTTCAGAGAAGAAGACGTTTGAAAATTTCACTATAGAACTCTATGTAAAACTGTGACCCCCAGGGCGGGGCCAATTTTGACCCCAGGGGCATAATTTGAACAAACTTGATGGAGGACCTGTAGGTGATGCTATGTGTAAAATATCTAAGCTCTGGCCTTTGTAGTTTCAGAGAAGAAGATTTTTTAAGTTTTCATTGAAAAAATCTATTTTTAGCTCCTGTGACCTAGTTGTGCAACCGACCAGAACCATTTGAACAATTTTGGTATAGGACATCTAGAAGTGCAACCGTGCCAAATATCAAAGCTCTGGCCATATTAGTTTCAGAGAAGAAGACGTTTGAAAATTTCACAATATAACTCTATGTAAATCTGTGACCCCCAGGGCGGGGCCAATTTCGACCCAAGGGGCATAATTTGAACAAACTAGATAGAGGACCTGTAGGCGATTCTATGTGCCAAATATCTAAGCTCTGGCCCTTGTAGTTTCAGACAAGAAGATTTTTTAAGTTTTCAATGAAAAAAATCTATTTTAGCTCCTGTGACCTAGTTATGCAACCGACCAGAACCATTTGAACAATTTTGGTATAGGACATCGAGAAGTGTCACCATGCCAAATATCAATGCTCTGGCCACATTAGTTTCAGAGAAGAAGACGTTTGAAAATTTCACTATATAACTCCTTGTAAATCTGTGACCCCCGGGGCGGGGCCAATTTTGACCCCAGGGGCATAATTTGAACAAGCTTGATAGAGGACCAGTAGATGATGCTATGTGCCAAATATGTAAGCTCTGGCCCTTCCAGTTTTTTACAAGTAGATTTTTTAAGATTTCCTTATTTTTTCACTTTGGTTGCCATGGCAACCAGAGTTCTGCATTGTTTTTAATTCTTTGAACAAATTTGAAAGAGCTTGACCCAAGGAACATTTCTGTAAAGTTTGGTTGAATTCTGTCAAGCTGTATAGGAGGAGATGTCATTTGAAGCAATCGTTAACGACGACGGACGACTAACGACGGACGACGACGGACGCCGGACACAGGGCCATCCCAATAGCTCACCTTGAGCCTTTGGCTCAGGTGAGCTAAAAACGGCGGTGTGTCTATGATGCATCATTAGTGCATATGCTTCCGGCAAGGTTTTCATTCATAAGCGTGTAAAAATACTGCAATGATGCCATTGTGATTTTAAGACTATGTATAAAAGTGGTACCTTCAGTATTCGCCCTTATTCCGTGTATTTGTCTACATTTTGCCCAAGCCTAATTACCATAATTTATTTACTAGCAGCGTCCCAAAGCGACCGTTTTTGTCTGCAAGAGGAATGAACTAAACTTGCCCATTCGAATAATGAGCGACAAGTTTGCTTATCTGGCACATAAATCAGATATTTCGTCAATAATTAGTGATACTATAGTGGGCAAAAACAATTGACAAAAGATTATAAGCATAACCATGAGTGCGATCCAATATGAGAACGGTTCAGATATAAAGAAAGCAGATTAATATTTTTTATGCAGTGCCCATCTTACTAAATAACCAGAAATGGGTGTCAAAGCCACCTGATGCTCGCCTGTTTAAATTTTATGTCTAAAATAATCTTGTATCGAAAACAAAGATGTTTAAGCTAAATGGCATCGCAGTGAAATGCAAGGTGCCATGGATAAAGTTATGTTACTTACCAGCTGGTTGTAGTATAAAGATATTTTAAGTTAATTAAAGTATAAAGTAAATCTATTAGAACATCCTGTCGTCATCGATAGTTTAGCCAGGATGAATTTGGAGGGAAAGAGGGTTAAGTTTATGTGTTTCGGTCAGGTGACTTTCATGCCTCACTCACCCATGAATACAAGCTCACATCATCTCACTCATGACTAGCTCACCAATATACCCGTGCACTCATGATCATCACTCACACAAACATACTTCATTACGAGTACAATAATATAAAGCTAAGGGGTATAATAAGGAGAAACCCTAAACAGTAACCTGGTTACATCAGTTTAGAAAGATTAATAAATAACAACCCGTCCAAAAAACTTTAACCTTGTGATTTGAGGTCAAAACAACTAAGTTCAAAACATGTCAAAAATTGAAATAAATTAAATCATTTTTAATTCCAACTTTAAAACATCAATGTTTGTTCCCAAATGAAGCTCCATACAACACTCCAACACACTAGCAGATATATTCAACTCTAAAACAACCCATCCAAAAAACTTTAACCTGGGTTTTGTAGCAAACAAGAGTTGTCAGAGAGACAACAAAGCTCGCCACCGGCACCTTTAGAAACTTAAAAGCACACTCAAGGTCACAGAGGTCAACCTTTTTGCCTGCATGGAAAGGTCGTGTCCATATACACATGCATGCCAAATATGAAAGAAATATCTCAATGGATATATGAGTTAAAGAAATTTTGAGAAACCTTAAACGCAGACTTTGAAACCTAAACGCGGGTCCTAAGTTCAAGGTCAAGGTCAGAGGGCTCAAACATTTTGCATGCAAGAAAAGATGTTGTCCATATACACATGCAAACTGAATATGAAAGGAATATTTCAATGGACATAGGAGTAATAAAAATTTTGAGAAACCAAAACACAGATTTCGAAAACTAAACCAAAGTCAAGGTCACAGGGGTCTAAATTTTGCAGTGCCTGGAAAGGTCTTGTCCATATACACACATAAACCAACTATGAAAGCAATACCTCAAGGGACATAGAAGTAAAAGGCATTTTTCAAAACCTAAACGCAGGCCCTAAGTTCAAGGTTAAGGTCACAAGGGTCCAAATTTATCTGTGTATGTAAAGGTCTTGTCCATATACACATACATACCAACTATGAAAGCAATACCTCAAGGGACATAGAAGTTAAAGGCATTTTCGAAACCTAAACGCAGATTTCTAAACCTAAACGCCGGCCCTAAGTTCAAGGTCAAGGTCACAGGGGTCAAAAAAAATTCTGAGCATGGAAAGGTCTTGTCTACATACAAACACATACCGACTATGGAAGCAATACCTTAAGGGATATAGAAGTTAAAGAACTTTTTCAAAACCTAAACGCAGATTTCGAAACCTAAACGCAGGCCCTAAGTTCAAGGTCAAGGTCACAGGGGTCTAAAATTTTCTGTGCATGGAAAGGTCATGTCCATATACACACACATACCAACTATGGAAGCAATACCTTAATGGATATAGAAGTTAAAGGCATTTTTCAAAACCTAAACACAGATTTCGAAACCTAAACGCAGGCCCTAAGTTCAAGGTCAAGGTCACAGGGGTCTAAATTTTTCTGTGCATGGAAAGGTCTTGTCCATATACACACACATACCAACTATGGAAGCAATACCTCAAGGGACATAGAAGTTTAAAGGCATTTTTCAAACCTAAACACAGATTTCGAAACCTAAACGCAGGCCCTAAGTTCAAGGTCAAGGTCACAGGGGTCAAAACTTTTCTGTGCATGGAAAGGTCTTGTCCATATACACACACATACCAACTATTGAAGCAATACCTCAAGGGAAATAGAAGTTAAAGGCATTTTTCTAAACTTAAACACAGATTTCGAAACCTAAACGCAGGCCCTAAGTTCAAGGTCAAGGTCACAGGGGTAAAAAAAATTCTGTGCATGGAAAGGTCTTGTCCATATACACACACATACCAACTATTGAAGCAATACCTCAAGGGACATAGAAGTTAAAGGCATTTTTCGAAACCTAAACACAGATTTCGAAACCTAAACGCAGGCCCTAAGTTCAAGGTCAAGGTCACAGGGGTCTAAATTTTTCTGTGCATGGAAAGGTCTTGTCCATATACACACACATACCAACTATGGAAGCAATACCTCAAGGGACATAGAAGTTTAAAGGCATTTTTCGAAACCTAACCGCAGATTTCGAAACCTAAACGCAGGCCCTAAGTTCAAGGTCAAGGTCACAGGGGTCAAAAATTTTCTGTGCATGGAAAGGTCTTGTCCATATACACACACATACCAACTATGAAAGCAATACCTCAAGGGACATAGAAGTTATAGACATTTTCTTAAAATTGTTTACGCCGTTCACGACGACGCCGACTACAACGACGACGACGACTACACCGGGGGTATTGCAATAGCTCGTCATGTACTACGTACAGGCGAGCTAAAAACAAGACTGCGCGTTCAATAAACGCTTATGCCCCCGGTGGCATCCTTGACAAAATATTCTGAATCTTTTCTAAGTCCAAATTAGGTCAAGGTTAAACTGAGCTTGGGTATTATTGGTGAGTTGATAATGGTCCAAGGCAATAACTGTATAAGTATCAAAGCATTGTAGTAAACAGTGTTGATGCTAAATGAAAGGGTAAAATCTAGTTAACCAAGAAAGAGCCCATTCAAAATATTCTAAGTTCAAATTAAGTCAAGGTCAAGGTCAAAATCAAAGTTTGGTGATATTGATGGGTAGGGAATAGTCAAAGGCAACAACCGTATAAGAATCAAAGCATTGTAGTCAGTTGTGTTGATGCTAGACAAAACGGTAAAATCTAGTTAACCAAGAAATAACCTATTTAAAATATTCTAAGTCCAAATTAGGTCAAGGTCAAGGTCAAAATCAAAGTTTGGTGATATTGATGGGTAGGGAATAGTCAAAGGCAACAACCGTATAAGAATCAAAGCATTGTAGTCAGTTGTGTTAATGCTAGACGAAACGGTAAAATCTAGTTAACCAAGAAATAGCCTATTTAAAATATTCTAAGTCCAAATTAGGTCAAGGTCAAAGTCAAAATCAAAGTTTGGTGATATTGGTGGATAGGGAATGGTCCAAGGCAACAACTGTATAAGTATCCAAGCATTTGGGTAAGCGGTGTTGATGCTAGACGAAACGGTAAAATCTACTTAACCTTGTAACGGACGCACACACACACACACGCACGTACGGACGGACAGGACGATTACTATAGGCCTCCGCATCTGTCCATGCCGGGGGCATAAAAAATAAGTCCAAAACATGTCACAAATTGACAAGTATTTAAATTCTTTTTAAATTTCAACTTCATAACATTTGTATTTGACACCAAATGAACCTCTATACAAAATTTCAGCACTCTAGCACAAGTATTAAACTTTAAAACAATCCGTCCAAAAAGCTTTAACCTGGGGCAACCTAAGTCCAAAACATGTTAAAAATTGATATAAATTAAATTATTTTTAAATTCCAACTTCATAACATCATTGCTTGACACCAAATGAACCTCCATACAAATTTCAGCCCTCTTGTACTAGTATTAAACTTTAAAACAACCCGTCCAAAAACCTTTTACCTGGGGTTTTGCAGCAAAAAACCCTAAGTCCAAAACATGTTAAAAATTGAAATAAATTAAAATCATTTTTAAGTTTCAACTTCATAACATCAATGTTTAACCCCAATTTAACCTCCATACAAAATTTTAGCACCCTAGCACCAATATTAAGCTTTTAAACGGTTTATGGTCTCAACGTCCTTATACCTCAACGTACCAGACAGAACGTACCAATTATCTGGATGGAACGTCCCACTTTATAAAAATTATAGAAAATCAGTTTTATTTATACTATTTTTGTATAATTTATTGTTTTTGAGATTATTCACGATATATAATCTGATTGATTTAGGATATCTGTTATTACAAAAATGAACACCCGATCGTAGAAAAAATTGCAAATAGTATACTCCGACGGCCGTGACGGCAGCTAAAGCTAATCTCCTGATAACCTTTTCAAACAGTTTCATCCAGATTAGAGACCAACTCAATTCTCATCATATATTCCAAACTGTTTGTAAATTGGATATTAATAAAGTCACATATAGAGGATATATTGATTTAAGCAGGCGTCATATTTAGCAGAATTCATTTTCTTTGTTTTCATCGACGGGCGACTCGAAATGCAGAGAACACCACAGGAAAAGGGTTTTATGTTGTAATCGCGTATTTAAAGGTATCTGTACACCAGTTTATAAGTCATATATGAATTCCCGCTAAAAAAGATACTTTTATTGTCCAAAAATCGGCGACGATATGAAAAATGCCGACCCTACCTAACCTTCGTAAACACCAACTAAAATAAATTTGATGTACTAATATCGTATTTAAAGGCATATATATATTGTTTAAATAACTGTGTCGACACCCCTGTTAAAAAAGGTGTCTTTTCTTGGTTTACCGTGAATCGCCGATAATTTGAAAATGCCCACCGTCCTTAACCTATTCATCCCTGAATGGACAATTCCAGTTTCCAGCTAAGTTTTGTCCATTAATGACTATTTAGGATTGAATAAGACAATATATTGCAAACTGACATATGAGCAGACATTGGGCAGAGGAGCCCTCTGATCAGGTTCCTCACTGTATTCGTATGACATGTGTACTCTTCATAGGTACATTATTTGTTAATGACGAGTATACTCGTCGTTAGGGCTGAATGTATAAACCTACGAAAAACGCCCCGAGTTCCCCTATTTAAAATAGGGGTTATGCATTAATTCTATTTTTGGACTTTTTTCGACACTCCGATACCGAATACAACATTTAAAATAGGTTTAAGATATAGTCTTGAAACTTATTATATCAATTAAAATTTATAGTATGAACTATGGTCGAACATTGACGACCATATAAAAGTGCCGAGTATCCCGGACATACGAAAACAAAAGCCGAAATCATAATTTAATATGTACATAATATAAGCTCGTTCAATATTCTTTCCAGACTCCACCCACTATGAATAATTAACTAAATTTCCACTCTGTTATAATTAACAATCGTTTTTGCTAAACAGTTGTGACAACTCTGATCTATGATAACTCTATAGACAGGTATAGTAGGCCCTGACCTTTGTCTGCTCCGTTTGCAGAGGCGTTAAAAGGCTCATTTGGGAAAGGGGTAAAAGACCTACAAATTGGTGTTAAAACAAAAATCCCATTTAAAATGATTCTTTTATTGGATTAAATGCGGCTACACTTAAAACTGAATTCTCAATCTGCCGTTAAATTCGAAAAATCTCATTCATGAAATTTAACTTGGTACTTTTATATTGACACCGATTTTAACAGTCCACAAAGGCATCTTTTTGAAACTTGACTGAAATTAGTCGCAGGTTCGAAAACACATGTAATTTCAAAGAAATCGTAATATCAGTAAAACTTACACATACAGTGAAGAAGACGTTATTCTTTCACGTTTAAACGCAAACGAAATGCAATTGCAATAAAATGTAGGAAATGACAACTAGTGGTCAATTCTGAATATTTATTTTAATCTGAGTGGCAAACATTAAGGAGCCTGATCAGACGCCGGGTTACTCTCCAAAATGTTTGCAATTTCAATAATAAGTTTTAGCAAAAATGCGTTTATTTGGAAAGAATAATATGTTCTCCACTATAATTACCTAACAAATCAATAGTCCAGTCAATATTATAACAAAACTGATTCGACTCATGCACACAAACACGTAAGGGACGGGTGATTGACAGGACCAGGTCTTTTGAAGTTATAACGACACAGCTTCTTACAGGTTAACCGCTTTCTGATGACATGTACTGTTTCATCTGTTTCTGCAGACTTTATTTTCGGCAGTCGGCTCCACTTCAAAGTCTTTGATGTTGCCGCGCAGAGGGCGATTTTTTTTGTTTTTAAAAAGGGACCACCTGATGAGAAGAATCACCAGTCAAATTATCAAAACACACTGTTTAAATGTTATTTAAAAAAAATTGTAATAGTTATGCACCCATGCAAACCTGGCCTATTAAACTACCGCTGTACCCAGACCATTTAGCCTTATCTATTTTGTTAAGTAAACAGTGTAGACACTGCTCAGATGAATCCTTCACGAGTTCTTTGATCAGAATCTGCACTATTTGATGCCCCCGGTATCTATAAATGCGAATGCGTATAGCGTTGTCCTGTCCGTGCGTCAGTTAAGTAGACTTTACCGTTTCCTCCAGCATCAATACCACTTACTCAAATCCCTAGATACTTATACAGTTGTTCAGGGCTCCAGATAAGGGGGGTATTTCAAAAACTAAAATCTTTATTTCTCAATTAAACCCTATCGTGTCACTACTCATTAGAACCGTCTCCATAGGATTTGGTGGTAAAATGAGTAAGAAAGTGCTGGATTTGTTCAATTTACCCCCTCTTATCTGGAGTCCTGGTTGTTGTCTTTAAGTTGGTTTACGGGTAAAATATTTAACCCTCATCATGTTTTAAAGTGCGACTTGTCTAATAATTGCAAACAGGTTGTTTCCAGATCTGGATCCAAACTATTTGTCACTCATTTCAACTTTTCTTCTTTTTCAAATGCATGAAAACTAGTTTTCAGCTTATCAGACAATATGTTTAAAAAGACGACAATTCAGCATGAACACGTTAAAAACTCTTTGATCAAATCTTCAAAGTTAGCAGACTTCGCTTCCCCGCTCAACATATTCAACTCACAAGTAGAGTTTGTTGTTTTCTAAAAGTGATTGACAGCGGATTTTACTAATAATTATCCAATTGAAATACACCTTTTGGGAGCATGAAACTTCCTATTAGGGTCCAGATGTGAAATTAACAAATGGATAACGTTTCTAAATCTTCGAGTTACGATGTTCGTGTGTATGTAATGAGTTTACACGCAGTGATCTGTGAATGATTTTCTGGAATTTTACGAAAAATGCTGAAGATAAAAAATAAACTTGGCGAAAACAAAACACTTTTCATGGGAGTATAATTCTAAGGTAAATCATTAATTTCATTCAAGTGTCATATATAAACCAATAATTTGCTGTCTAATTATGATCTATTATGATATCAATATCTTTTTTTTTATAATGGCAATTTCGAATTGGAATTGAACGTTTGCTAAATAAATGAAACAAGTTGGAAGTTGGTTTCTGTGTGAATCAATCAGACACATTTAAAAACGTAAAGAAAAGTTAAGAAAGTCGCAAACATTTGAACAATTTATCAAAGCGTGCCGATGTTCACACCCTCGCGAAAAATATGCTATGCGATTATCAGCGCGTGCCGAATACACAGTCAGTGGCATATTAGACTTGACACGTGTATTTGTTACGCCTCTCGTCTGCAACTTTTCCCTTTCATGTATGCCGACATTTCAAAGAGTGTAATCGTAGACATGAAACATATACACAGTGAAAAATGGTAGCTACTTGGGTGTGGCATTAGCGAAAGGAAACTTATCTTCTACGAAATACGAAGATTAATGCGATGCTATAAGTGGATAAAACAACCCCGACTAACGGAGGATAATACTCACATAGGAACATCGTATGTAAACAGTATGTAAGCAAAAAATATTTCATTTAATCCCAGTTACTCATTTAAATCACTATTTCACGTTTGCATCAATTAATAATTGTCAAATACGAGTGATATATATAATTTTTTAAAAATGGCACGTTGGATCCACAAATGGTACGTTGATGTAGTGGGGCGTTGATGCGATGGGGCGTTGAGACCAGACACCTTTTAAACAACCTATCCAAAAGACTTTAACCTTGGCCACGCTCACTCTCACTTAGGGCTGCTGCGAGTATCCGAGTACTCGGATATCCACGGATCCTAATGAAAAATCAAGTACGAGTATTCGTCACTGTCGAGATTCGTGGATCGCGATCTTAATGGTCACAATCAAAACAGCAATTAAATACAAAAATACTAATATCAGCCGAAGGATAATGCATTTCTTACCTCGAAAATAGTTATCCCGATAATGATTTAGACTTAAAACGATTGAAAAGTCATTTCAAATCCGACAAACTAACGTACGATCTAACGGGCGGGGGAATTATGTCGTGTAGACTGATGTGATATAAGCATAACTTATTACTTGTGTTACAAATAAAAAAGATGCTTCCAAAACGTTATCGGTGTACCAAGGCATTATTTCTTTTTGTATTTTGTGAGACACTTTGTGTTTATATATAGGAGATATTGACATATAGATCTAAAATAACGTTAAAAATAAACTTGTCATTTTTTTAAATTGACACGCGAGAAAATGGCCGACGTTTTGGAAGTGATGAAACGTAGAAATTTCGAGAAAGGATTTACGCGTGGAGAGAAAAAAGGCAACAAAAGAAACAAACACACACCGGGATCGAAAAGTAGGATGTTTAATTCTCTCACCATAAGTAGCGATTCCGAATATGAATTTTAAGTTAATAGACCGAGAAACCAACCTAATTGGAGAAGGAAAATTTGAATTTGTGGTCGAACATGTTTATGAAAAGATCTCTGAAAACACTGGACAGACGGATATTTCAAGAGGTTGTTTAGATCTTTTATATATTTTGTACATTTGTGGATGAATAGTCAACAAATTATGTAAGTAATTGATTTAATATTAGTTATGCATCCGAATCTGTCAGCAATCAGTCTATATACCGCTCACCCACAACCCCGTGATAGAAGTCGTCTACTTTAAGGCGAACTTTAGCATTAGGGAACACATAGTTAAATATTGGTAGTTCAATTGGTTTCTGACTGTTTGAAATCAGTATAATGCACTTTATGTTGTTTACTTTTTGTTAGTATACATCGTTCCTAGAAAGAGTTAAATAACTGCATTAATAGGCCTACACATTTAATATTTTAGAGTGGTTACTTTATAACTGGTGATTCGTGATTCGATTTGTGAATCGTGGGTGCTGAATCGTGGATCGGATCGTCACTTACTCAACGATCCGCAGCCCTACTCTCACTCACGCCGGCGGTATGACATTAGCTCTGCAGTTCTACGAACAAACTAGGTGAGCTAAAAATATGAACAGAAGTTTGAATTAAGCTTGGAAGGAATAAAGACATTCTTGTTTTATGTTTGTTTGATACTTTTCCCTTTTAAATGATCGAAGAAGTATCTGTTTGCGGTGCGAAAAAGCTTTGAGGCGACCGAGAGGTGTGAAAACGTTTGTGTACGAAGTGTCATAATTATGGCGCCACCCTGTTCGAGTTAACGTGTCAAAAACAAGGTAATAGTTGTTTGAAGGGACCAAATCACGCATACAAGTTATTGAATCTTCCAAACCAATGCATGTTTGAGCTTATGCATTTTCTTGCCATTCAAATTGCATTAAGAATGGACCGTGCCGAGATTCAAATTAAAACGAGACCGTCATTTCGAAGCATGGCATTTTGGGCGAACGCAAATGGACTATAATTGAGACTTTTATCATCTGACTTACGACAACATTTGCTGTACAAAGTTTTATGCAACGGGCCCCTGCTGTCAACATGTGTTTTTACCTCTTTATCAATATTCCCAACATTGTCATTACATGCTTTTGACATCTCACTTTTAGTCATATCCTCTTTACTAGCACTTTTTCCTGGCCTCTGTTTAGTGTCCGGAGTACCAATAACACAATCGAAATCAAAATCGTCAAAGTTTTCCAGATCATCTGTATCTTCCGAGTCTACATTGTTTGCTTTTCCTGCTTTTGGCCCCTTGTTATTGTTTAAGTTATTTGTGTTAGTTTCATTAACAGTTTTCGCAACTTTCACATCACCCTCCTCACTTATTATTTTTCTTGCTAGTGTCTTCTCGGGAGGAGTAGATACCAATATGCTGTCTGAATCTAAATCATCTGTGGCATCTGAATCAAAGGCTGGTTTTGAGTGAGTACTCGTCTGGCTTATCTTCTCGGGTACTGAAAAATTAACATAAGAAAGGTTTTACAGAAAATGGAAATACAGTCAGGGCTCCAGATAAGGCAAGTATTTCAACGAGAGCAATGCAAACGGTACACAATACGCCCACTGGCAGCCTTTAAGTTATAGTATGTATCTATGTACATCAAGGGCAGATAACTCTGTAACGAAAAATCGAAACAGTCAATTTAAATAAGAAATAAATTTCAATAACCTGTCTCTAGAGTCAAATTGATATATCGTTGTTGTAAAACTGGAGTTGACCCGACATGCTAGAGCAGATTTCTGCTCAGTTAGCAAATTGCTTATTTTGATTCTTAAGACTTGTAGACCAAATATAGTTGTAATTTTGGTCACGGTAGCTGCGAGATATGTCTCCCCAACTACCGGTGTATATATTTTAGGTTGACATTGCATTTTTAGTGTTTTAATAGAGATTTTCTATCTTGGCCATTTTCTACTATATAACCATATAGAGGAAATTGGCTCAGGTGTGAAATCTTATTAAATAAACATAAATTCAGTAGAAACTCAGCCTGATTAGGCACTTATACTTTATTTCTACCTTTTCTAATAGTTTTTGGTGGATGACATTGTTTGGATCCTGAGTTACCTGCCAAAATGTAGATATGTTTACATTTGCCAGGTGACCCAGATGTCCCATTCAGACTCTAATAAATGCAATATCTCCTTGTACAGGGATGTTTTTCACACATTTAAATGCCTACTATGTAGACTTTAGTTGTCTTAAGGTTTTTCACATGTTCATTTGTCTGATTATTGCCAGATAATCCTGTAATTTAGATTAATTGTGTTGAGGAGCTAGATCCTTAGTAAAGATAGGCATTCAAAATGGCCGCCAGCTGAAAAAGCAATGATTTGCTCTTACAATTGGGGCTTTATCTCTGTCAATAAATTACTATAAATTCTAGATTTATACTCATAATGTGTCTAAAGGTTTGAAGTTTATGATAGATATGTTTAGGGAACTTGATAAATTAGTAGTTTTGTGTATTTGCTGATTTTCGGCTGATATCTGGGTTGAGAAATTCTAGACTCTTCACTGCTCATATTTTGAAACATCACTTATATATTGTATTTGGCCACTCTGAATATAGATTTGATAGTTTTGATTTAATAGCTGTTATTTGAGCTAGATTTTAGTATTTTAGAATGTGTCTTTATAATAAGTAATTATTTTGTATTTAGCCCTAAACACAGGAAGGGCTATTATTTGCCCTCAGCCAATCAGAAGGCTCGATTAGGGTCATGTGATTTAAGGCTCTCTCAAAGGCTATATATTGAGGGAAATTTCTCAATCACGCACACTTACTCAGACCAGTGTTAAAAGGCTGGGTTTTTCACGGGTTTTTAACGAGCGGAAGGCAACCCAAAAACTGGGTTTTAACTAAGGTTGTTTACCTTGCCAATGTTACGTAAAGAGATGTGGTGTTTTACATAACATTAGTGAGATAAACAGTTGTCAGGATGGACACCACTGACCAAATGGTCAGAAAACTAAATAATTAAAACAAAAGAATAAATTAAGTGTTAATCACTTGTATTTTATATCAAACAGTTCTAATCTAAAGAATAAAAGCATTATTTACACAAATGACTAAAGCCAGTTAAAAGCCTAAGATGTGCTGCTTTAAAAGTAAACAATAATTTAGCAAAAAGATCTAAATAGCAAACAGCCAAAATGCTCAAAGTAAGAAATAAAGACCAAAAATGGTGCTAAGTTCAATGGCTTTAAAAGTGACACACTCAATTTAGAAATGTAGTTAAATAAAGCAGAAAATGTTCCTTAAGTGTATTTCAAGTAATAAATAAGTTTCACCTAGAAGAACAAATCCTAACCTGCCAGTGTAAGGCAAGGTAGAATGCATCATTCTAGTTGGTGGTCTGAGTAAGTGTGTGTGATTGAGAAATTTCCCTCAATATATAGCCTTTGAGAGAGCCATCAATCACATGACCCTAATCAAGCCTTCTGATTGGCTGAGGGCAAATAATAGCCCTTCCTGTTTTTAGGGCTAAATACAAAATAATTACTTATTATAAAGACACATTCTAAATTACTAAAAAGTAGCTCAAATAACAGCTATTAAATCAAAACTATCAAATCTATATTCAGAGTGGCCAAATACAATATATAAGTGATGTTTCAAAATATGAGCAGTGAAGGGTCTAGAATTTCTAGACCCAGATATCAGCCGAAAATCATCAAATACACAAAACTACTAATTTATCAAGTTCCCTAAATATATCTATCATAAACTTCAAACCTTTAGACACATTATGAGTATAAATCTAGAATTTATAGTAATTTATTGACAGAGATAAAGCCCCAATTGTAAGAGCAAATCATTGCTTTTTCAGCTGGCGGCCATTTTGAATGCCTATCTTTACTAAGGATCTAGCTCCTCAACACAATTAATCTAAATAACAGGATTATCTGGCACTAATCAGACAAATGAACATGTGAAAAACCTTAAGACAACTAAAGTCTACATAGTAGGCATTTAAAGGTGTGAAAAATATCAATGTACAAGGAGATATTGCACTTATAGAGTCTGAATGACAGATCTGGGTCATCTGTCAAATGTAAACAGGTCTACATTTGGGCAGGTAACTCAGGATCCAAACAATGTCATCCACCAAAAACTATTAGAAAAGGTAGAAATAAAGTATAAGTGCCTAATCAGGCTGAGTTTCTACTGAATTTATGTTTATTTAATAAGATTTCACACCTGAGCCAATTTCCTCTATATGGTTATATAGTAGAAAATGGCCAAGATAGAAAATCTCTATTAAAACACTAAAAATGCAATATCAACCTAAAATATATACACCAGTAGTTGCGGAGACATATCTCGCAGCTACCGGGACCAAAATTACAACTATATTTGGTCTACAGGTCTAAAGAATCAAAATAAGCAATTTGCTATCTGAGCAGAAATCTGCTCAAGCATGTCAGGTCAACTCCAGTTTTACAACACTACACCCCCTACGGAAAATTAAAAATATCCCAAGATATTTTTAACATTTCGTCCCCGAAATAAAGTAGATTAACTGTTGAGCTGACATGCTTTACAAATAAACACATGTAAATATAAAGTAAAAATTAAATGCAAAGAATAATAAACTTTTCTAAAACTCTGTAATCTAGCATATACATGAGCATCTCTGAACAAATACTCCAGCATAAACTTTAGAACAGAGTAACAACTATTTACACTAACATACTATATCAAATAGCAAGACTAGAAAATGAAAATGCAGAAACAATGTTATTCAGCATCAGATAGATTTGATACTACAAATCTAAATGAAACTGAAGAAAATTGCTAATATGTCAAAAATGAGTTATGAGAGACTGTTCACAAAAATCTATCATTTTTATAAACAGTTGAAAACTATATTGCAAACATAGTAGTCATTACCCAAAAACAAAAACATAAAAAGTGACAAATAATTTCACTGGTAATGACTAAATTGCTCAATAGACTAAATCTTAACATATCTTTCTCTTAACTAAAGCAAGACACATCAACAAAAATTGCGTCTTATAATGACTAAGTGATACAAATGTAAAAAGTACATTATACTAAAATGTACAAAACTACAACTTATCAAAATCTATCATAATCAAAACTATTGCACCAAGTGCAATCATAATCCATGAAAGTAAAATACTGATACGCACACCAAAAATTGGTGCTCAAATATCAAAACATGAAACATGGCGATATAACAGGAATAAACTAAGTTGCTTTCATCTAAAAACGTTTCACCACTGAAAAATATGGTGAACAGTTTACAGAGAAAAGCTTTAAAGTGCTTTAATGCAAAAACTTATCGGAAACCTACCAAATAACAGAATTATCAGAAATGTTAACAGACAATACTTCATCACCACTGCTATCCTGATTTAAAAACTAAATAAAAATTAATTAAGAAAAATACAATAGAAAATAATTCAGATAAAAACTAACTCATACATAGTCTCAGAACCTAGGTATCTTATAATAATTCAATAAAATGATATATAAAAGACTATTAAGTTCTGAATCACCCTGTGCTCACTTGTCAATGTGTTATCCCTAAAAAATTGAGAGAAAACATTTAGAATCTAATGTTTAATCTCAAACCCCTAATTTGGGACTGCGCAATAAAGCAATACCTCAGCACAAGTGGCAAAAAACATTAAAAATGCGTAGATGTTAGAACCTAGCATAATTAAATTTACCTACAGAAAAATATTGATGCTTATAATGTGTAGATTGTCTCTATGCATTAAAAGCAACAATAAAAAATAGAGAAAACACATTACACACTTAAACATCTAAGTAATTACAGTACATAGAAAAATCAGCTAGAATAATTCTAAAACATATAAATGAGAACCACAGGCCTAGAATATAGATACATTCCTGTGCCAAACATAAAGCAATATTTCCCCCTTAAAAAACTTAGGCGAGAGGTTTATGTGTCGTAGAGATTAACTCTAGCACTTAGACTAAACATGCCCCTAATTAACGAAAATAGGTCAGAGGTCGCAGATGACGTAGAGATTAGAATCTAGCACCTAAGCAACATCATTCCCTATTAAAACAAATACACTCTCAGGCGGTCAGCGGTTGCAGATGACGTAGAGATTAGAATCTAGGTCCTACATACAACATGCCCCTGAGACATGTAAACCCTAACAAAAAAAATATAAAAAGGGATATATGCGATATGTAAAACACAAGAGTAAATCTACAACGAAAAACTATGGCTCGCTCTACATGCGAGTCCAAAACATAAGATACCCTGTAAAGAAAATTCAAAGATTACTGCAGCTCTTCTCCTCTGGCTGTAGGAAAGTTCATATTAATGCATCTGCCAGGAGCGCGATAATGTAAAATAAAATAATCTAGAGTCTATGAATGTGTCGCGTAGATAGATGCGCGAAAGTTCTTGAAGCATGGAAGGTTTCTTGTTGCGCAAGAATATTTAAAGTTTCTAGTAGCGCGATAATTTAAAAAGGAAAATTAACACTTGTTTCACTTTTGTGGTGTTTTTCCTATTTAATATAAAACGCGTAACAGGAGAGAAAAAAAAATGATTAGATAGCTTAACCCGTTGAATGCTTAATATACACAATCACCTACATTATGAATTTTCAATGACATCTTTGGAAATAACTGGTATAAGAAAGCGCCAACAAAATGGCCTCAAGTTAAAAGTCAAACTGTGTAGACTCAGATCAGAGACTTAATTGACGACAAGGCTCAAAATCTGGGTATATACAGTAAATAAGAAAATGCATTAAAGGGTTAAATCTAGCTAACAAACACCACCACTCGCGATTACGTTCTCTGCCGCGGTATGATGTCTGTTGTAGCATGGCATGGCTTTGTCATCCTCCTTCTGGTTGTAAGTCTGGTAGGCGTCTTCATGGTTTGCGTCTGGCAAGTAATGTCGCCCAATATCGTCTTCATTCGTGAGGTATAATTATGACATATACCTAGTTGGTATTCGTCCCTATGCATTCTTGTGACTTGATGCATCTTGGGTTATAGTCTCTTTAGGTATTCTTGTGATACCTCGTGGGTTATGGTCTCCAGGCATTCTTGTGACTTGATGCCTCTTGGGTTATAGTCTCTTTAGGTATTCTTGTGATACCTCGTGGGTTATCGTCTCCAGGCATTCTTGTGACTTGATGCCTCTTGGGTTATAGTCTCTTTAGGTATTCTTGTGATACCTCGTGGGTTATGGTCTCCAGGCATTCTTGTGACTTGATGCCTCTTGGGTTATAGTCTCTTTAGGTAATCTTGTGTTACCTCGTGGGTTATAGTCTCTTTAGGTATTCTTGTGATACCTCGTGGGTTATGGTCTCCAGGCATTCTTGTGACTTGATGCCTCTTGGGTTATAGTCTCTTTAGGTATTCTTGTGATACCTCGTGGGTTATGGTCTCCAGGCATTCTTGTGACTTGATGCCTCTTGGGTTATAGTCTCTTTAGGTATTCTCGTGATACCTCGTGGGTTATCGTCTCCAGGCATTCTTGTGACTTGATGCATCTTGGGTTATAGTCTCTTTAGGTATTCTTGTGATACCTTGTGGGTTATCGTCTCTTCAGGTATTCTTGGAGTAGCTTCTTTGTCTCTGGCGATGTTCGTCTTTGACTAGGGCACTCGACAAGGCTTCAGCTTGGTAGGACTGGATTCAGTGTAACTCTTTGACAAACACGAGCTTGTTTGTCAAGTGATATAATCTTTCATAAAATTCTAAGTACACAGAGGTAACTTAGAGTTATGCGGATGCAGGCAGTCAATTTTGAAAACTGTAAGTAAAGTTGCAAATTTGCACTTAAAGCAAATATTCATTTTAAATTTTATTCCTCAAATGTTAAGTTGTAGTTCATATACGAGTTTATAGGGGGTCCACTTTTTGTGGCTAATAACACTCGGTTCAAAGAAGTGACTACAACTAATTATTTGAGACGCATTCACTAAGTATTTAAGATCTAAATGTAAAGTAGCACAGCTGAAAAAGTGCTAAGTTTTCAAATGTGAATGCTTTAAAGGGCCGTAGGACAAGGGAGATAGGGAATCACCGACTCACTCCGAAGTGGACTGGTAGCCTGTTTTGGTGGGCAGGCGTACAGCATTCGACTTGTGAGTTTGAGAAACCCTAACAGACAAAGAGTCTGAGACTGGATAAGTGAGAGAGAGAGAATTAAGGAATCAAAGGAATCACCGACTCACTCCGAAGTGGACTGGTAGCCTGTTTTGGTGGGCAGGCGTACAGCATTCGACTTGTGAGTTTGAGAAACCCTTGGTTCTAAAGTTTGTAAGCTTGTAGGCTGTAGCTAATGTAGAAAAAATATCTATCGCACCGCAAAAATAATTAAGAAAAAACTTCTTAAACTAAATATCCCACTTCTGACACCAGTGTTGAATGGCTGGGTTTTTCACGGGTTTTTAACGAGCGGAAGGCAACCCAAAAACTGGGTTTTAACTAAGGTTGTTTACCTTGCCAATGTTACGTAAAGAGATGTGGTGTTTTACATAACATTAGTGAGATAAACAGTTGTCAGGATGGACACCACTGACCAAATGGTCAGAAAACTAAATAATTAAAACAAAAGAATAAATTAAGTGTTAATCACTTGTATTTTATATCAAACAGTTCTAATCTAAAGAATAAAAGCATTATTTACACAAATGACTAAAGCCAGTTAAAAGCCTAAGATGTGCTGCTTTAAAAGTAAACAATAATTTAGCAAAAAGATCTAAATAGCAAACAGCCAAAATGCTCAAAGTAAGAAATAAAGACCAAAAATGGTGCTAAGTTCAATGGCTTTAAAAGTGACACACTCAATTTAGAAATGTAGTTAAATAAAGCAGAAAATGTTCCTTAAGTGTATTTCAAGTAATAAATAAGTTTCACCTAGAAGAACAAATCCTAACCTGCCAGTGTAAGGCAAGGTAGAATGCATCATTCTAGTTGGTGGTCTGAGTAAGTGTGTGTGATTGAGAAATTTCCCTCAATATATAGCCTTTGAGAGAGCCATCAATCACATGACCCTAATCAAGCCTTCTGATTGGCTGAGGGCAAATAATAGCCCTTCCTGTTTTTAGGGCTAAATACAAAATAATTACTTATTATAAAGACACATTCTAAATTACTAAAAAGTAGCTCAAATAACAGCTATTAAATCAAAACTATCAAATCTATATTCAGAGTGGCCAAATACAATATATAAGTGATGTTTCAAAATATGAGCAGTGAAGGGTCTAGAATTTCTAGACCCAGATATCAGCCGAAAATCATCAAATACACAAAACTACTAATTTATCAAGTTCCCTAAATATATCTATCATAAACTTCAAACCTTTAGACACATTATGAGTATAAATCTAGAATTTATAGTAATTTATTGACAGAGATAAAGCCCCAATTGTAAGAGCAAATCATTGCTTTTTCAGCTGGCGGCCATTTTGAATGCCTATCTTTACTAAGGATCTAGCTCCTCAACACAATTAATCTAAATAACAGGATTATCTGGCACTAATCAGACAAATGAACATGTGAAAAACCTTAAGACAACTAAAGTCTACATAGTAGGCATTTAAAGGTGTGAAAAATATCAATGTACAAGGAGATATTGCACTTATAGAGTCTGAATGACAGATCTGGGTCATCTGTCAAATGTAAACAGGTCTACATTTGGGCAGGTAACTCAGGATCCAAACAATGTCATCCACCAAAAACTATTAGAAAAGGTAGAAATAAAGTATAAGTGCCTAATCAGGCTGAGTTTCTACTGAATTTATGTTTATTTAATAAGATTTCACACCTGAGCCAATTTCCTCTATATGGTTATATAGTAGAAAATGGCCAAGATAGAAAATCTCTATTAAAACACTAAAAATGCAATATCAACCTAAAATATATACACCAGTAGTTGCGGAGACATATCTCGCAGCTACCGGGACCAAAATTACAACTATATTTGGTCTACAGGTCTAAAGAATCAAAATAAGCAATTTGCTATCTGAGCAGAAATCTGCTCAAGCATGTCAGGTCAACTCCAGTTTTACAACACTAGCAACTAGAAAGATGCATTCTACCCTGCCTTACACTGGCAGGTTAGATTTTGTTCTTCTAGGTGGAACTTATTTATTACTTAAATACACTTAGGAACATTTTCTGCTTTATTTAACTACATTTCTAAATTGAGTGTGTCACTTTTAAAGCCATTTAACTTAGCACCATTTTTGGTCTTTACTTCTTACTTTAAGCATTTTTGCTGTTTGCTATTTAGATCTTTTTGCTAAATTACTGTTTGCCTTTAAAGCAGCACATCTTAAGTTTTTATCTGGCTTTAGTCATTTGTGTAAATAATGCTTTTATTCATTAGATTAGATTAGAACTGTTTGATATAAAATACAAGTGATTAACACTGATTTTATTCTTTTGTTTTACTTATTTAGTTTTCTGACCTTATGGTCAGTGGTGTCCATCCTGACAACTGTTTATCTCACTAATGTTATGTAAAACACCTTATCTTGTTACGTAACATTGGCAAGGTAAACAACCTTAGTTAAAACCCAGTTTTGGGGTTGCCTTCCGCTCGTTAAATACCCGTGTAAAAACCCAGCCATTTAACATCGTCAATATTTGTTTCCGGATATATCGATATATGCCTTTTGCTAATGGGTTAAAAATGGTGAGATGTCCAAAAGGGGGAATCAGGGCTGCCCATAATTTATGTTGAACATGAAAAATCTAAACTTTTCTATTTTTTAAGCATGATTACTTAAAGCAGGCTGAAAGTAAAGAAGAATGCATTCTGCTTTGCTTTCTGCCTGTTTTGAGCTACGATCTGTTATTAAAAAGATAACAAGAGGGCCATGGCCCTTAATTCGCTCACCTGAGGTCATTGTGCCTTAGCTTAATAGACAAGACAACATTTTAATATAGCTGTAGCCTGTAAATGGAATTATCTTCCAGACAACAAAAAAACATGACAAATTGGAATAACTTAAAAAAATATTGTTGGCAGAGTTATGGCCCTTATCCATGACACTTCTTCTTATCAAGCTACATGTATTTCCATATGATTATTTATTGCCCATTCTGCTTTACTTTCAACCTGCTTTAAGTTATCATCTATTAAGATATAGATACCATTTCTTATATCTTACATTTTTATGACTGTATAAAGTGAAATTATTTTCTTTAGGAGGAATAAATTAAATGCGTAAAAAGGCATATGTATGGGGAAATGGGTTAACATCAGTAGAACTGGAGTTATCTCAAAGACAAGAAAATATGACACTGGGAAATAACTCAAAAATGACATTGACCTTTGCAGAACATGACCTAAGTTATAAAGTTTCTAACTTTAACAAAGTTATGGCTAAGATTAAAGTTGTGGACTGACAGACAAACAAATTGACAAACAGACAAAAAAAAAGCAGACAGACAAAAACAATATGCCCCCAACTGCAGGGGCATAAAAAATGTAGCAGACAACACCATATGCTGCTGATACAGTGAACCTCAGCTGACCTGAGTTCAGTTATGTAACTCTGCCAGTAGGAAATGTGGCAAGGGTCTAACTCTTATAATGCTGAATTGCTGTCTGCTATACATATATTGAATGTGAATTATGACCTAGATATTCAACCGACCAGAACCATTTGAACAAAATAGGTAAAGGACATTTAGAAGTGTCACCATGCCAAATATCAAAGCTCTGGTCATATTAGTGTCAGAGAAGAGGACATTTGAAATTTTCACTATATAACTCTATGTAAAACTGTGACCCCCAGTGCGGGGCCAGGGGCATAATTTGAACAAACTTGATAGAGGACCTGTAGGTGATGCTATGTGCCAAATATCTAAGCTCTGGCCCTTGTAGTTTTTTACAAGAAGATTTTTCGGCGGAGCTGACTGTTTTCTATTTAGACACACTTTATATTTGGCCACACATTTCAACCAATAATATTTGATCAGAAATTTAGAATTAATAGCACCTGTTGAAACTGAATAGCCTGATTGGATAGTAGCCAGGGCTCCAGATAAGGGAATTGTTTCAAAACTTAAAATCTTTATTTGTGCATTAAACCCTGTGGTGTCACTATACATATGAATTGTCTCTTCAAGACAATCAAAATGAGTGGTAATACCATAGGGTTTGGTGCTAAAAGAGGTGAAAAAATGTGATTTGTTTAGTTTACTCACTCTTATCTGGAGCCCTGTAGGCTGGTTTATGTCCCATTACAGTTTTACATGATGTGGACTGTGGGTGTAAAATTCAGAGATACAGGCTGGCTGTTTACTACACTGGTCTGATGAATTAGGCCACAGAAGTTTCCACTGTTGACAAAATTATGCTTCTATTTTAAGATATGATCTGAAATCTATTTATAGATATACAGAGGAAGCTAGGCGTTTCGTAATTGTTTACAACCAATTTGTTTTAATTGTTAACTATTTGTACACATTTGCCATACATTAAAAGCAATATTTTATATATGAATAGCCTCAAGTGAGTTAAACACAATTGTGTTGTTTCATCATTATTTACAAGAGTGAAGTACAGTAGATTGTTGTATCTGTACATTGTGTATGCTATAGTTTGTTTCAAGAACTCTATGAATGGAACAATAGATTAATGTGAGGATCTCCTACCAGTAGCTAGGATATGAGTTAAATTATTGTTTTGTTTTGCATTTCTGTACTGTTACATGATAGTTTTGCATTTTAAATAAAAGTTACTGTTTCAATTGAATACTTGTATTTTTTGCTTTTCAATCCAAGATATATATTCTTTGAAAACCTCAATTTAATTCAATTTTGCACACCCATCTATATAGCCTTAGTTCAACCACTCATTCCGCCGAATATCTTTTTTAAAGATATTTCTTGTTTAAGATTTCCTTATTTTTTCACTTTGGTTGCCATGGCAACCAGAGTTCTACATTGTTTTTAATTCTTTGAACAAATCTGAAAGAGCTTGACCCAAGGAACATTTCTGTTAAGTTTGGTTGAAATCTGTTCAGCGATATAGGAGGAGATGTCATTTGAAGTAATTGTTAACGACGACGGACGACGCACGACGACGGACACAGGGCCATCCCAATAGCTCACCTTGAGCCTTTGGCTCAGGTGAGCTAAAAAATTGAAGATTTTGGAAAAATCTGCCCCCGTAGAAATGGCAGTCCTGGGGAATACCAATACAGAATCTGTGCAATTCCACTATGTTTTTAAATATATTTAGTACATATCCTTCTGTTCAAAGCAGATGGCTACTCAAAGATGAATGAAAGAAAAGCAGAAAGCACCTGTAGGATCTTTCTGCTTTAACAAAAATTAAAATCTTTATTTCTGCATTAAACACTATGGTGTCACTGAACATTTAAGAACCGTTTCTTTGAGACGATTTTAATGAGTAGTTACACCATTAGATTAGGATAAGGTTCTGAATGAGTGAGAAAATGTTGGATTTTTTCAGTTTACTCCTCCATATCTGGAACCCTAGGTCCAAGGTTATAAAGCTTTTGAGTTGAGTCTGAGATCGTTCTCAAGCATTTGATTTGTCAGATTTGAGCTTTTGCTCAGCTAAAGCTCAAATCTGACCAATCAAATGCTTGAGAATGATCTCAGACTCAACTCAAAAGCTTTATAACCTTGGGGCCTGAAGTGTTCCTAGGGCTAACAGTGTTTTAAGACAGTTAAAGACTTTTCCTCAGTCCATTGAGGGACCACCAGCCCATTCATTGATTGGTGAGACAAAGCATGATTCACAAGGTGTCACCAATCTAAGATGGTGTGAAAATCCAGGTAACTAAACTAATCTTGTCTAGAGAGGCCCTCACATACTCACACTCAAGGTTTTTTTGAATGGGTTTTACTAACCAAACTAACAAGTTTAAGGTACGGGCTTCACATGAAACGCTTGGATGAGTTTATCCCTAGACAAGATAGCAGTAAGGACAAAACTTGCACGTGGCTGCATGATTTGATAGCTTGTTAGGTGTTATGACCGAAAGGTCGCCAGGAGATGTCTTTAAATATCTGTCATAAACTCACTTATTAATTCTTCCTCTTTGGTCTCACTGTCTAAAACAAGAGTCTTTGCTTTCTCAACCCTACTGCTGCTTTGCTTCTCACTGTCTATATCTTTCTTCAAAGTCTTAGACTTGTTTCTCTCTTTCCTTATATCATTCAAAGATGTCTTTAGTCTCAAGATTTTTTCCTTTGTATTACTGGTAGCCTCTTTTCCCTCGTTCAACCTATCAAGCCTATTTGTAAGTATCAGTTCCCTTAGTTGATGAACTTGTTCGAGAGCTTGGAAAACGCTATCAAGAACATCATTTGAACAAACAAGTGCTGTCTCAGCTTCTGATAGATCAGAAATATCACTTTCAGCCTTCGAAGAGTTCGCCTGTAGTGTATTTAGTGCAGACTGGATATACTTCAGTTGGCTGTCTTCCATTTTTATCATGTGTAATGAAAGGTTTCTGTCTATTCTTGAAAAGTCATTGTAAATCTGAAACATAAACAGAAAGTTCAATCAAACTTGTGTTAAGGTGGTTCGCGGGTCAGCTTATTCTGTGTCAGAATTCTTTGAAACCTTGATTAAATTGAAATATACCATATGGAGAGTGAAAAATCGTTAATATAAAAAAAAGTTACAGTGCCGTTTTTTCTGAGAGGAACTTTTGTCGAGAAAAGCTCCTTTTTTAATAAACAGGAATAATTTCTTTATAAAATGATATAACTCAATAATTTCTGTACATTCAAGTAAACTGTACATAAAATATAAGATAGTGGGCAAACAAAAGTATTTCATGACATTATTTCTGGAAATATCAATATTTTAAAAAAGTCAAATTCTGAAAATCTCAAATTACAAAAAATATAGCTGTTATACACTAATTTTACTCTTATTAGATAGATATAACTTAATTCTACTAGTCACAAAAAATTAATGAAAATCTACAGTGGAATTTGCATTTTATACATGATTTCCTGAAATTCTGACAAAATGTTAACACAAAACGAGTAACCTCCCTTGAGTTCAACTTTGAAATGCCGTCAGCTCTAAATAATACCTTAAGGCAAACCTGTAATAAGGGACCATTGAATACGGTAGCCTGTATATCTTTAAAGGCAAGCGGCTGTTTAATGCATAACAAAAGTAATGCATAAAAGCTCCTTTAGGATCTATCTTTTAGCATTACCTTTGTCCTTTGTTAAGCTGCCATCTGTCATATAGGCTATGATCCTCACAAATTTAGCTGTCACATTACTATACTTGCATCTGATATTATTCATTATTACGT
This sequence comes from Gari tellinella, assembly GCA_922989275.2. Classification (NCBI taxonomy): domain Eukaryota; kingdom Metazoa; phylum Mollusca; class Bivalvia; order Cardiida; family Psammobiidae; genus Gari; species Gari tellinella. Next base: position 21,211,535 of record OV277869.1, on the reverse strand, counting down.
GACTAAACATAGCCTGTCCTTTGATCACTGCGTTATGAATTGACTAGTTACTAAAATCGGACAATTTGTTAAAAAAAAGTTTTGAAGCGAGTGGGAATCGAACCTAGAACATTTGGATTGCAAGTCAATCACCGTATCAACTGCGCTAACAGAGAAGACACTGAAGCAGTTCAAACTTTTCTTTATCTACATGTTCTACTATAAGCACGTGCCGCAAAGATCAGGTGAAAGTCATCAGCATTTCCGGAACTCGAAATGCGGCCCGCCCGCTGTCGAACCACCTTAAGCAACAACTAAAAAGATGATACAGTTGCTGCATTCATGCCAGGTGGAAGCTTAATGAAGGAGCCTTCTGCATGACTTTTGTCCTGCATTAAACAGTCACCTCAGAGCTCTAGATAAGGGGAGTACAGTGGAACCCCTCCAACCCAGGGTAACAGCCAATTCTTTCCCCCCTGCTAAAAGTTTCCCCGGGGAAAGAATTGGCTAGCCAATTTTTTCCCCCCCTAGTCAAAAGTTTCCCCGGGGAAAGATTCTTTCCCTCCCTAAAAACTCATACTTGAGAATACTTTTAGCTAGCCAATTCTTTCGCCCCTAGTTGAAACTTTCCCCGGGCCAATTCTTTCCCCCGCTATATTTTCGCAATTCAGAGGGGGGAAAGTTTTGGCTAGCCAATTCTTCCCCCCCCTCTCAGTCAATCTGCGGAATTGTATCCTTTAAAATTGACTTTATATGGAAGGGGGGGGGGGGGGGGGGGGGGGGGGGGAGTTTTGGCTAGCCAATTCTTTCCCCCTACCTTTCTTTCAGTCTGTGGAATTGCATACTTTTAACCATCTTGGAGGGGGGGGGGGGAATTTTGGCTAGCCAATTCTTTCCCCCCTCTCTTTCAGTATGTGGAATGGTATCCTTTGACTATAAATGGAAGGGGGGAAGTTTTGGCTAGCCAATTCTTTCCCCCCTGTCTGTCAGTCTGTGGAATTGTATACTTTGACTATCTTGGAGGGGGGAAGTTTTGGCTAGCCAATTCTTTCCCCCCTGTCTGTCAGTCTGTGGAATTGTATACTTTGACTATCTTGGAGGGGGGAAGTTTTGGCTAGCCAATTCTTTCCCCCCTATCTGACAGTGTGCGGAATTGTATGCATTGACTATCTCGGAGAGGGGAAAGTTTTGGCTAGCCAATTATTTCCCCCCTATCTGACAGTCTGTGGACTTGTATGCTTTGACTATCTTGGAGGGGGAAAAGTTTTGGCTAGCCAATTCTTTCCCCCCTCTCTTTCAGTCTGTGGAATTGTATACTTTGACTATCTTGGAGGGGGGAAAGTTTTGGCTAGCCAATTCTTTCCCCCCTGTCTGTCAGTCTGTGGATTTTTTTTATTTTTTTGGCTAGCCAAAACTTTCCCCCCTCCAAGATAGTCAAAGCATACAAGTCCACAGACTGTCCGATAGGGGGGAAAGAATTGGCTAGCCAAAACTTTCCCCTCTCCGAGATAGTCAATGCATACAATTCCGCACACTGTCAGAGAGGGGGGAAAGAATTGGCTAGCCAAAACTTTCCCCCCTCCGAGATAGTAAAAGCATCATACAAGTCCACAGACTGTCAGATAGATGGGAAAGAATTGGCTAGCCAAAATTTACCCCCCCCCCCCCCCCCCCCCCCTCTGAAATAGTCAAAGCATACAATTCCGCACACTGTCAGATAGGGGGGAGAGAATTGGGTGGGGGGGGGGGGAACTTTCCCCCCTCAAGATAGTCAATTCTGCAGACTGACAGATAGGGGGGAAATAATTGGCTAGCCAAAACTTTCCCCCCTCCGAGATAGTAAAAGCATACAAGTCCACAGACTGTCAGATAGGGGGGAAAGAATTGGCTAGCAAAACTTTCCTCCCCTCTGAAATAGTCAAAGCATACAATTCCGCACACTGTCAGATAGGGGGGAAAAAATTGGCTAGCCAAATCTTTCCCCCCTCCGAGATAGTCCATACATATAATTCCGCACACTGTCAGAGAAATGGGAAAGAATTGGCTAGCCAAAACTTTCCCCCCTCTGAGATAGTCAAAGCATACAATTCCGCTCACTGTCAGATAGGTGGGGAAAGAATTGGCTAGCCATGCCAAATATCAAAGCTCTGGTCATATTAGTTTCAGACATTTGAAATTTTCACTATATAACTCTATTTAAAACTGTGACCCCGGGGCGGGGCCAATTTTGACCCCAGGGGCATAATTTGAACAAACTTGATAGAAGACCTGTAGGTGATGTTATGTGCCAAATAGCTAAGCTCTGGCCCTTGTAGTTTTTGACATGAAGATTTTTTAAGATTTCCATATTTTTTCACTTTGGTTGCCATGGCAACCAGAGTTCTGCATTGTTTTTAATTCTTTGAACAAATCTGAAAGAGCTTGACCCAAGAAACATTTCTGTAAAGTTTGGTTGAAATCTGTTCAGCGGTATAGGAGGAGATGTCATTTGAAGCAATTGTTAACGACGACGGACGACGCACACCGCACGACGACAGATACAGGGCCATCCCAATAGCTCACCTTGAGCCTTTGGCTCAGGTGAGCTAAAAATGCATGTTTGAGGAAATATGTCATATAATGATTTATAAAGGACCTTGCGACCGGTTTTGTAGTAAAATACTACAAAGTGAATTGACAATGATATTTCAAAGTGTAGTAAAGTTCTATAAATCCGATTGCGACAAAATTCGGAGTAAACCTTCACATTGATACTATGCGTGTGTACAAGAAGTATGATGACGATATATATAGACGCCTTGTGAGAAAAACAATATCCAAAAACGATTAATAAAGGACATTGCGACCCGTTTTGTAGTAAAATACTACAAAGTGGATTGACAGTGATATTTCAAAGTGTAGTAAAGTTCTAGAAATCATGTCATAGAGGTCCGATTGCGACGAAATTTGGAGTAAACCTTCACATTGATACTATGCGAGTGTACAAGAAATATGATAACGATATATGTCACATTTGAGGAGATATCTTATATAATGTTTTAAAGGACCTTGCGACCCGTTTTGTAGTAAAGTTGCAAATTGTAGTAAATACTACACTATTGGTGTCTGTACTACCATTTTTAACTATCCAGATTTGTTTTGGAGTGAAGTTGACAAATGTTGTAACATTCTTAAACAAGTAATTATGGTTCCGGTAGTCACCAGGCCTTGACGAATTTTTCAGATAAACATACATTTTATTCTTCATTAATTGCTATGAATATTACAGGCGTGTAGAAAATAACATGTGCACGGATTATTACATATGTCGATTAAACAAATGAGGCAAACTATAACTAATTAATGCGACTGGTTAATAACCAAGACTTCTCGATAATAGTCCTTTAGGCAATATATCATATACAACACGTATTCAAGATCTTCCATTTTAGTGGAGGGACATACGTGTAGTTATGTCATAATACAGTGGAGAAATAGAGGAAAAACTGCTGTTGATTTTTCAATTAAAGATCGCAAATTTAATCCATTGAGAGATCATCAGAAGTTATATTTTCACGAATGGCGAAGCCACTCGTGAAAATTTAACAGTATGATGTTCACGAAATGGATTAAACTCGATCTTACATTGAAAAATTACAATTATTCTATTTATTTATGCTTTTAACCCTTTCCCTGATAGAAGCGCCTTTTAGCGCATTTGATTTATTCCTCCACGAAAGAAAATAGTTCCAATTTATATAATCATAAAGATATTCCAACAGAAATATTTTCTATATCCTGAGAGATGGTTGCTTAAAGCAGGCTGAAAGTAAAGCAGAATGCGCCTTAGGGCGCATTCTGCTTTACTTTCAACCTGCTTTAAGTGGTTACATGTATTCAAAACTAAAAACTGGCTATTGGGTAATGGGTTAAGCCACTTTTTAAACAAACTTGTTCAACATTTGAAAGCGAAACTATATTATTTTAACCCGTGTGGAGCCCCTTATTTATATCGAACACATTTTTGTGACAGTTTGCTGTACAATTACGTCACTGATATATTGATTAGACGTCATCCGAATTACGTCGTTACTTCCGATCTTGGTTTCATGGCCTTACGTTGGATGGTTCGCGACAAATCGGGCTGCCGGAATGAAACGATAAGACACGATTGACCACAAGTCTTGGGCAGCCCTACGGGGAAAATGCATAAAAAAAACACGCGCGACGATAATCCCACTGCTTGAAACAGTGAAACTATCAAGTGATTATCCACTGTTTTTCCTAGTTATCCACGAAAGCATGAATAAAACGTTATTCTTTGTCGTTCATGCCCACTAATGTGCAAACGACGCGCGATTTAAATGCGTTTGTTTATGCGTTTTACTAAAAACGGGTTGCAATGTCCTTTATATTTCATAATATGACATATCTCCTCAAATGTGCCGTTGATCATTATCATATTTCTTATACACTCGCATAGTATTCATGTAAAGATTTACTCCACATTACGTGGCAATTGGACATCTATGACCTGATTTATAGAACTTTACCACAATTGGAAATAGCACTGTCAACCAATTTTGTAGTATTTTACTACAATACGGGTCGCAAGGTCCTTAATAACCCATTATATGACATATCTCCTCAAACGTGAAGTTTATTGTTATCATATTTCTTGTACACTCACATAGTATCAATGTGAAGGTTTACTCTAAATTTCGTTGCAATCGGACATCTATGACATGATTTATAGAACTTTACTACACTTTGAAAGGTTTATGGTCTCAATGTCCCAAGACCGCAACGTACCAGACGGAACGTCCCAATTATCTGGATGGAACGTCCCAATTATCTGGATGGAACGTCCCACTATATAAAAATTATATGAAAACAGTATTATTTTACTGTTCCTTAATAAAGAAATGGTTTAATAATTTTCCCGAAACTAATCTGAAGGTTTTATGAAGAATATTGCCAAAAAATTAACACCCGATCGAAGGAAAAAAAGAATGCCTGTATAAACTCGTATCACGATGGGATGGAATGTTTGGCTTTTATACAAATGTCTCATTACAGACTAGAAGCCATTGCAGGCTTTAATAAGGGTTGAATCTGTGTGTAAATCGGATGTACACATGTCATACGAATACAGTGAGGAACCTGATCAGGGGTTATTCAATCCTAAATAGTCATTAATGGACAACACTTAGCTGGAAACTGGAATTGTCCATTCAGGGATGAATAGGTTAAGGAAAATTATCGGCGATTGTAAACCAAGAAAAGCCAACTTTTTTAACAGGGGTGTCGATACAGTTACTTAAACAATATATATATGCCTTTAAATACGATATTAGTACATCAAATCTATTTTAGTTGGTGTTTACGAAGGTTAGGTAGGATCGGCATTTTTCATATCGTCGCCGATTTTTGGACAATAAAAGTATCTTTTTGAGCGGGAATTCATATAGGACATGTAAACTGGTACACATATACCTTTAAATACGCTATTACAACATAAAACCCTTTTCCTGTGGTGTTCTCTGCATTTCGAGTCGCTCGTCGATGAAAACAAAGAAAATGAATTCTGCTAAATATGACGCCTGCTTAAATCAATATATCCTCTATATGTGACTTTATTAATATCCAATTGACAAACAATTTGGAATATATGATGAGAATTGAGTTGGTCTCTAATCTGGATGAAACTGTTTGAAAAGGTTATCAGGAGATTAGCTTTAGCTGCCGTCACGGCCGTCGGAGTGTACTATTTGCAATTTTTTCTACGATCGGGTGTTCATTTTTGTAATAACAGATATCCTAAATCAATCAGATTATATATCGTGAATAATCTCAAAAACAATAAATTATACAAAAATAGTTTGATAAAACTGATTTTCTATAATTTTTATAAAGTGGGACATTATTTGTTAATGACGAGTATACTCGTCGTTAGGGCTGAATGTATAAACCTACGAAAACGCCCCTAGTTCCCCATTTAAAATAGGGGTTATGCATTAATTCTATTTTTGGACTTTTTTCGACACTCCGGCCATGGCGTACAAATACACATTGAAATACCGAATACAACGTTTAAAATAGGTTTAAGATATAGTCTTGAAACTTATTATATCAATTTAAATGTATAGTATGAACTCATGGTTGAACATTGGCGACCATATAAAAGTGCCGAGTATCCCTGACATACGAAAACAAAAGCCGAAATTCATTTAATAAATGTATGTACATAATATTAGCTCGTTCCCTTGTGAATATTCTTTCCAGACTCCACCAACTATGAATAATTAACTAAATTTCTACTCTGTTATAATTAACAATCGTTTTTGCTAAACAGTTGTGACAACTCTGATCTATGATAACTCTATAGACAGGTATAGTAGGCCCTGAACAATGTCTGCTCTGTTTGCAGAGGCGTTAAAAGGCTCAGTCGGGAAAGGGTTAAGAGACCTACAAATTGGTGTTAAAACAAAAATCCCATTCAAAATGATTCTTTTATTGGATTAAATGCGGCTACACTTAAAACTGAATTGTCACTTTCATATTGACACCGATTTTAACAGTCCACAAAGGCATCTTTTTGAAACTTGACTGAAAATAGTCGCAGGTTGGAAAACACATGTAATTTCAAAGAAATCGTAATATCTGATATTACAGTAAAACTTACACATACAGTGAAGAAGACGTTAATCTTTCACGTTTAAACGCAAACGAAATGCAATTGCATTAAAATGTAGGAGATGACAACTAGTGGTCAATTCTGAATTTATTTATTTTAATCTGAGTGGCAAACATTAAAGGGCCTGGTCAGACGCCGGGTTACTCTCCAAAATGTTTGCAATGTCAATAATAAGTTTTAGCAGAAAATGCGTTTATTTGGAAAGAATAATGTGTTCTCCACTATAATTACCTAACAAATCAATAGTCCAGTCCACGGAATTATAAACTTCTGTATATTTCCTTGTCCAGTCAATATTATCTGTAACAAAACTATTCAAAGTCTGATTCGACTCATACACACAAACACGTAAGGGACGGGTGATTGACAGGACAAGGTCTTTTGAAGTTAATCGACACAGCTTCTTACAGGTTAACCGCTTTCTGATGACATGTTTCATCTGTTTCTGCAGACTTTATTTTCGGCAGTCGGCTCTATTCATAGTCTTTGATGTTGCCGCGCAGAGGGCGATTTTTTTTTGTTTTTAAAAAGGGACCATCTGCTGAGAAGAATCACCAGTCAAATTATCAGAACACACTGTTTAAATGTTATTTTTAAAAAATTGTAATAGTTATGCACCCATGCAAACCTGGCCTATTAAACTACCGCTGTACCCAGACCATTTAGCCTTATCTATTTTGTTAAGCAAACAGTGTAGACACTGCTCAGATGAATCCTTCACGAGTTCTTTGATCAGAATCTGCACTATTTGATGCCCCCGGTATCTATAAATGCGGATGCGTTTAGCGTTGTCCTGTCCGTGTGTCCGTCCGTTAAGTAGACTTTACCGTTTCCTCCAGCATCAATACCACTTACTCAAATCCCTAGATACTTATACAGTTGTTGTCTTTAAGTTGGTTTACGGGTAAAATATTTAACCCTCATCATGTTAAGTGCGACTTGTCTAATAATTGCAAACAGGTTGTATCCAGATCTGGATCCAAACTATTTGTCACTCATTTCAACTTTTCTTCTTTTTCAAATGCATGAAAACTAATTTTCAGCTTATCAGACAATATGTTTAAACAAGAGCACCGCAAGGCGGGCACATTATACGCCCGTCAAAACGATCTTAGAATGTAGTCATACCAAAACCCTATCAAGGTAAAAACAAAAGGGGAAGAACCCTGAAAGTTAGGGGTCATATGCTGACCAAGTTTCAAAAGGATGGGAATGAATTTGATTGAGAAAGAGAGCTACAAACAAAAAAATGCCCGTTTTTGACGATAAAAGGGGCATAACTCTTGAATGTCTGGGGCAATCTTGCTGGTTATGGAGCTTGACCGAGACATTATGGTCATACACATGCTGACAAAGTTTCAAAAGGATTGGAATAAATTTATTTGAGTTAGAGAGCGGACAAACTAAAAAATGCCCGTTTTTGACAAAATAAGGGGCATAACTCTTGAATGTCTGGGGCAATCCTGCTGGTTATAAAACATAACCGAGACATTATGGTAATACACATGCTGACCAAGTTTCAAAAGGATTGGAATAAATTTGTTTGAGTTAGAGAGCGGACAAACTAAAAAATGCCCGTTTTAGATGAAAAAAGGGGCATAACTCTTGATTGTCTGTGGCAATCTTGCTGGTGATGAAACATAACTGAGACATTATGGTCATACACATGCTGACCAAGTTTCAAAAGGCCTGAAATAAATTTGTTTGAGTAAGAGAGCGGACAAACTAAAATATGCCCGTTTTTTACGAAAAAAGGGGCATGACTCTTGAATGCCTAGAGCAATCCTGCTTGTTATCAAACTTGACAGAGACATTATGGTCATACACATGCTGACCAAGTTTCAAAAGGATTACAATAAATGTGTTTGAGTTATAGAGCGGACAAACTAAAATATGCCCGTTTTTTACAAACAAGAGGGCCATGGCCCTTAATTCGCTCACCTGAGGTCATTGTGCCTTAGCTTAATAGGCAAGACAACATTTTAATATAGCTGTAAATGGAATTATCTTCCAGACAAAAAAAACATGACAAATTGGAATAACTTAAAAAAATATTGTTGGCAGAGTTATGGCCCTTATCCATGACACTTCTTCTTATCAAGCTGCATGTATTTCCATATGATTATTTATTGCGCACTCTGCTTTACTTTCAACCTGCTTTAAGTTATCATCTACTAAGATATAGATACTATTTCTTATATCTTACATGTTTATGACTATATAAAGTGGAATTATTTTCTTTAGAGGAGGAATAAATTAAAGGCGTAAAAAGGCATATGTATGGGGAAATGGGTTAACATCAGTAGAACTGGAGTTATCTCAAAGACAAGAAAATATGACACTGGGAAATATCTCAAAATTGACATTGACCTTTGTACGACATGACCCAAGTTATAAAGTTTCTAACTTTAACAAAGTTATGGCTAAGATTAAAGTTGTGGACTGACAGACAAACAAATGGACAAACAGACAAAAAAGCAGACAGACAAAAACAATATGCCCCCAACTGCAGGGCATAAATATATAGCAGACACCAATATGCAACCTCATCAGCTGACCAGCTGACCTGAGTTCAGTTATGTAACTCTGCCAGTAGGAAATTTGGCTAGGGTCTAACTCTTATTATGCTGAATTGCTGTCTGCTATACATATTTTGAATATTAAACATATGTATAAATATGGCAAAAGACATAATTACATAACTGTCAGTGGATCACTTCCAGACCCTGTTTCTCTAAGTATGAAGCAGACTAAACCATTTATAAACTTTAGCAGACAACATGTTCAGCTAAGACCATCAGTTCAGTGGCTGAGGTCAAATACTGGGTAGTATGGTAGAATTAGCAACTGCTCTGAAGGCTTACCCTTAACAGACTGAAATGATATCTGCTTAAAACCTACTGTATGCGAAAAGTGACAAAAAAAAAGAATTTAGAACATGTTCAGTTGGTAAATGAGTACCAATAGTTTGGATCCAAATTAGATGCAGCATTATGTTGCATCTGATCTGGATCCAAAATGTTTGCAAATATTGGCTATTTGCCCTTAGTATATTAAGAGTAACTCAGGTAAAACACAGTTCTGCTTTTGCTTCATCAAAAATACTGTAAAACCTGCCTAGAGCAGCACTTAAACTGCGCAGGGTGGCGTCAAGTGTGACCCTAGAAATTTCATTTTAACAAACTATAGAGGGATTGACCAGGAGATTCTACTGTAAAAATATCAAAGCTTAGGGCCTAGTAGTTTTTAGCAAGAAGATTTTTTAAAAAATTTTGCTTTTTTGCTTTTCAAGCAGAGTTTTTGCTTTTTCTCTTTCATTTAGACAACTTCTGTAGAGAAGCATCCAAGGAACATCATGAGCAGTTTGAATCCGCCCTACAATCCCCGGGTTCAGAGGAGATGTCGTTTGAAGTAAAAGTGAAAGGACAGACGGACAGACGGACAGACGGACTACGGACAATGAGCGGTCACAATAGCTCACCTTGAGCCTTCGGCTCAGGTGAGCTAAAAAGGGGCATAACTCTTAAATGTCTGGGGCAATCCTGCTGGTTATCAAACTTGACCGAGATATTATGGTCATACACAAGCTGACAAAGTTTCAAAAGGATTAAAATAAATTTGTTTGAGTTAGAGAGCGGACAAACTAAAATATGCCCGTTTTTTACGAAAAAAGGGGCATAACTCTTGAATGTCTGGGGCAATCCTGCTGGTTATCAAACTTGACCGAGATATTATGGTCATACACATGCTGACAAAGTTTGAAAAGGATTAACAAGAGCACCGCAGTGCGGCAAAATACGCCCGTCACGGCCGCCGGGTGTCAAAGTCGTCCAGACTCAGGCCGACTGGAAAAAGTCGCCCGGAGTGTAGGTCCGACTATCGATCTCAAAAAGACTATGCTGTAGTATTGGGATAGCTCAAGTACTATCCCGATAGTATTGCGATAGTCAAGAAAAAAGTTCTGGGTTTTTTAAAAAATGCCCATTTTTGACAATAAAGGGGGCATAACTCTGCTAAAAATAGTCGCCAACGTCTGAAATTTAACAGGAACCAAAATTCACAGGTGCCTTCCCTGTATGATGAGAAAGCTAAATATGAAATTTGGTTACAATAGACAAAATGTAAGTAAAATTATTATCAGGAAACAATATATTGTTAAAAAAATTGTGTGAAGGGGCATAACTCTGAAAATACAGAGTCAAACCAAAAACCCGTAATATATATTAAGTCACTTCATTCATTGTATCACCATATCAAATTTGAAATCAATTGAATCAAAAATAAAAAAGTTCTGTTTTTTTTTTTAAAAATGCCCATTTTTTACAATAAAGGGGCATAACTCTGCTAAAAATAGTCGCCAACGTCTGAAACGCAAACTCGTCCGAACTATTGTGGTATGGAATATTTGTAGGAAGTTTAATCAAAATCGGTCAATAAATGAAGGTGAGAGAGCGCTAAGAAGAAAAGTTAACGGACGAAGTGTGGCTTATTTTAAATTTTAAGGATGTAAAGGGGCATAACTCATAGAAAAATAATTTAACAGGAACCAAAATTCACAGGTGCCTTCCCTGCATGATGAGAAAGATAAATATGAAATTTGGTTACAATAGACAAAATGTAAGTAAAATTATTATCAGGAAACAATATATTGTTAAAAAAATTGTGTAAAGGGGCATAACTCTGAAAATAAGAAGTCAAACCAAAAACCCGTAATATATGTTAAGTAACTTTATTCATTGTATCACCATATCAAATTTGAAATAAATTGAATAATTAAAAAAAAAGTTCTGTTTTTTTTTAAAAATGCCCATTTTTGACAATAAAGGGGCATAACTCTGCTAAAAATAGCCGCCAACGTCTGAAACGCGAACTCGTCCGAGCTATTGTGGTATGGAATATTTGTAGGAAGTTTAATCAAAATCGGTAAATAAATGAAGGTGAGAGAGCGCTAACAAGAAAAGTTAACGGACGGACGGACGTACGGACGGACGTACGGACGGACGGACGGACAGCGCTGGGTATACCATAATACGACCGTCGATGACGGGCGTATAAAAAACATTTGTTTGAGTTAGAGAGCGGACAAACTAATATGCCCGTTTTTGACAAAAAAGGGCATAACTCTTGAATGTCAGGGTCAATCTTGCTGGTTATCGAACTTGACCGAGATATTATGGTCATACACGTTCTGACCAAGTTTCAAAAGGATTAGACTAAATTTGTTTGAGTTAGAGAGCGGACATGAAAAAGTTAACGGACGGACAGACGGACGGACGGACAGAGCCACGACATAATACGTCCCGTCTGAAGACGGGCGTATAAAAAGATGACAATTCAGCATAAACACGTTAAAAACTCTTTGATCAAATCTTCAAAGTTAGCCGACTTCGCTTCCCCGCTCAAGATATTCAACTCACAAGTAGAGTTTGTTGTTTTCTAAAAGTGATTGACAGCGGATTTTACTAATAATTATCCAATTGAAATACACCTTTTGGGAGCATGAAACTTTCCTTTTAGGGCCCAGATGTGAAATTAACAAATGGATAATTTTTCTAAATCTTCGAATTACGATGTTCGTGTGTATGTAATGAGTTTACACGCAGTGATCTGTGAATGATTTTCTGGAATTTTACGAAAAATGCTGACGATAACAAATAAACTTGGCGAAAACAAAACACTTTTCATGGGAGTATAATTATAAGGTAAATCCGTTAATTTCATTCAAGTGTCATATATAAACCAATAATTTGCTGTCTTATTATGATCTATTATGATATCAATATCTTTTTTTTTATAATGGCAATTTCGAATTGGAATTGAACGTTTGCTAAATAAATGAAACAAGTTGGAAGTTTTTCTGTGTGAATCAATCAGACATTTAAACGTTAAGAAAGTCGCAAACATTTGAATAATTTATCAAATCGTGCCGATGTTCACACCCTCGCGAAAAATATTATGCTATACGATTATCAGCGCGTGCGGAATACACAGTGGCATACAGGGTTATAGATAAGGTTTTGCATTAATTGGGTATTTACTCCCTCTATTTTCTAAGAATTGGGTTTTCTGAATTTCAATTGAGTATCCAAAAAACCGTTACTCCATCAATTTGATATGAATTGCTTTTTTACTCTATTTTTTTTTTCATTTAATACAAAACACAAGCTGATTGTTTGATGTACTGTACCCTCGTTTGCCCACACTCGATAATTTCAGTTTCGATCTCATTTCAACACAAATGCAACAGCTCATGTTTGTGTTGGAAAACTAGGATTCATTAATTTCCAGCCATGGAAACTTTAAAAGCCATTCCAGGATTCCTTTACCGTAACTTTGCTAACTTTAGCACTGTCGTGTTTCTTTGGTGACTTACAGATTCGGGATAAAAGATCGTCGATTATGTCGGTAACATTAAACAACCTCTTTTTTGGCTGTTACATGCATCATTCAAAATTTCATTTACGACGCCGTTACAAATTATTTCTGGTTCGTTCGCGGAAGGCTGAACGTAATTGAATAATGTGGGGTTTTTTGTTGCGCTTTTTCCGTCCGCGCGATGCCATTTTGACAGAAGAAATTCTGACAGACGATGCGACTGGTTTACTAATTAAACGAGCTAACAAAAAGCGGCGCTGCATAAATCTGATAGGCTATTACTTGGAAATAAATAACCAGTCTAACCGGTGTATCGGTAAAATATTTACCCGGTGTCGAAGTAAACATCCCGTCATTAAAATTGAGAAATGCGACTTATTGCGTACGATACGCGCCTGCTTGAATTCTTTTGCGTAAACCCTTTCAATAATTGATTTTCAGTACGCATGGATTTGAAAGTAATTGCTTTTCTACTGTATTTAATTGCGTATTTACGCAAATACGCGCCTTATCTATAACCCTGGGCATATAAGACTTGACACGTGTATATGTGTTACGCCTCTCGTCTGCAACTTTTCCCTTTCATGTATGCCGACATTTCAAAGAGTGTAATCGTAGACATGAAACATATACACAGTGAAAAAAGGTAGCTACTTGGGTGTGGCATTAGCGTAGGGAAACTTATCTTTTACGAAATACGAAGATTAATGCGATGCTATAAGTGGATAAAACAACCCCGACTAACGGATGATAATACTCGCATAGGAACATCGTATGTACATAGTATGTAAGCAAAAAATATTTCATTTAATCCCAGTTACTCATTTAAATCACTATTTAACTTTTGCATCAATTAATAATTGTCAAATACGGGTGATATATATAATTTTTTAAAAATGGCACGTTGGGTCCACAAATGGTACGTTGATGTCGTGGGGCGTTGGTGCGATGGGGCGTTGAGACCAGACACCCTTTGAAATAGCACTGTCACCCACTTTTTAGTGTTTTACTACAGTTTGCAACTTTACTACAAAACGGGTCGCAAGGTCCTTTATAAATCATTTTGGAGATAATTTGTCAAACAGGCCATCTATCGTTGTCATATTTCTTGTGTACTCGTATAGTGTCAATATAAAGGTTTACTCAAAATTTCGTTGCAATCGGACATCTATGACATAATTTATAGAACTTTACTACACTTAGAAATATCACTGTCAATTCACTTTGTAGTAATTACTACAATATGCAACTTTACTACAAAACGGGTTTTGAGGGTTCAACGCAAAGTGTAGTAAAGCACTTTGTAGTAATTACTACAGTTTGCATTTTTACTACAAAACGGGTCGCAAGGTCCTTTAGAAATCATTTTCAGGGATAGTTTCTCTGACAGGCCGTCTATCGTTATCATATTTTTAGTACATTCGCATAGCTTCGGTATGAAGGTTTGCTCCAAATTTAGTTGAAATTGGACATCTATGACATGATTTAATGAACTTCACTACAATTTGAAAAATCCTTGTCAACCGAATTTGGAGTATTTTACTACAGTTTGAAACTTTACTACAAAACGGGTCGCGAGGCTCTTTATAAATCATTGTATTAAATATCTCCTCAAATGTGCAGTAAATCGTTATCATATTTCTAGTACACTCAGTCACATAGTGTCAATGTGAATGTTTAGTTGTTTACTCCAAATTTTGTTGCAATCGGACATCTATGAAAATATTTATAGAACTTTACTACACTTTAAAATATCACTGTCAACCCACTTTGTAGTATTTTACTACAAAACGGGTCACAATGTCCTTTATAAATCATTTTTGGAGATTATTTCTCTGACAAGTCGTTTATCTTTCTCATACTTCTTGTACACTTGCATGGTATCTATGTGAAGATTTACTCCAAATTTCGTTGCAACAGGACATCTATGACATGATTTATAGAACTTTACTACACTTTGAAATATCACTGCCAACCAACTTTGTAGTATTTTACTACAAAACGGGTCGTAATGTCCTTTATAAATCATTATATGACATATCTCCTCAAACGTGCAGTTCATTGTTATCATATTTCTTGTACACTCACATAGTATCAATGTGAAGATTTACTCCAAATTTCGTTGCAACCGGACATCTATGACATGATTTATAGAATAAATACGAAAGAAGACTCAAGCAGGAAACGCAACACAAACAATACACCCATCTCTAAAGCAGAACACACACACAGCCATACCATAACAAACACACACACACACTAACCCACACACACGCAATACCATTCCTTCATCTACACACTAAATAGAAAACAACACGCAAGACAAACATAAAGCTAAGTGAACATAGGAGCCCGCCTTGGTACGGTCAGTAGCAATCAATAATCAATTATAAATCAATTAATTATTAACAACCACTGGGGGGTTAAACCTGGGTTTAGGGGCGCCCAACCTCACACTTATCTCCTATATTCACCTATAAAGACGAACAGTGTACATAAAATATAAACCCTGTTCCACAACCTTACAAACAAAAAGACCGCCAGCACAGTAAGTAAATACATGTAAAACATCTAACAAAATTCTCCGACAGGATTATTAGTAACACGGGAAAGAATTAAACATTCAAGCCCGTGTTAAAAATAACCCACTATGGCAACGGTCAAATTGTACTCAAGCGAATAGTCTGTAGTCACGAGTAACTGTAAGACATGGGAGGGTTTAGGGTACGACAGAGAGGGAGAGAAAAACCAAAGCACGAAAATCCGACATAACTCTCCCGGTTAAGGACGGCTTTAGAGATACATCATCATGTAGTGCTAAGCCCTGTCTGTCGACGCACAACCAAAGAGGAAAGCATAGTTATCAATTGTAGATTGATCGATAACCAAACGTGAAGTGCGCAGCAATATAGTTGGATCATAATCTTTTTTGAGGAAAAATCTAATACGTTTCACAAATAGACTTTACTACACTTTGAAATATCACTGCCAACCCACCTTTTAGTGTTTTACTACAGTTTGCAACTTTACTACAAAACGGTTCGCAAGGTCCTTTATAAATAATTTTGGAGAAAATTTCTCAAACAGGACATTTATCGTTGTCATATTTCTTGTATACTCGTATAGTGTAAATGTGAAGGTTAACTCCAAATTTCGTTGCAATCGGACATCTATGACATAATTTATAGAACTTTACTACACTTTGAAATATCACTGTCAATTCACTTTGTAGTAATTTCTACAATATGCAACTTTACTACAAAACGGGTTTTGAGGGTTTAACGCAAAGTGTAGTAACGCACTTTGTGGTAATTACTACAGTTTGCAACTTTACTACAAAACGGGTCGCAAGGTCCTTTATAAATCATTTCCAGAGATAGTTTCTCTGACAGGCCGTCTATCGTTATCATATTTTTAGTACATTCACATAGCTTCGATATGAAGTTTTGCTCCAAATTTAGTTGAAATTGGACATCTATGACATTTGAAAATTCAATGTCAACCGACTTTGGTGTATTTTACTACAGTTTGAAACTTTACTACAAAACGGGTCGCGAGGCCCTTTATAAATCATTATATTAAATATCTCCTCAAATGTGCAGTCAATCGTTATCATATTTCTAGTATACTCACATAGTATCAATGTGAAGGTTTACTCCAAATTTTGTTGCAATCGGACATATTTCTATGAGAAGATTTATAGAACTTTACTACACTTTGAAATATCACTGTCAATCCACTTTTTAGTGTTTTACTACAGTTTGCAACTTTACTACAAAACGGGTCGCAATGTGCTTTATAAATCATTTTGGAGATAATTTCTCAAATAGGTCGTCTATCATTATTTTATTTCTTGTATACTCGTATTATGTCAATGTGAAGGTTTACTCCAAATTTTGTTGCAATTTGACATCTATGACATGATTTATAGAACTTTACTACACTTTGAAATAGCACTGTCAATTCACTTTGTAGTATTTTACTACACAACGGGTCGCTAGGTCCTTTCTAAATCATTTTCGAGATAATTTCTCAAATAGGCCGTCTATCGTTATCATATTTCTTGTTTACTCGTATAGTGTCTATGTGAAGTTTTACTCCAAATCTCGTCGCAATCAGACATCTATGACATGATTTATAGAACTTTACTACACTTTGGAATAGCACTGTCAACCCACCTTGTAGCATTTTACTACAAAACGGGTCGCAGTGTCCTTTATATGTAATATTATGAGATATCTCCTCAAATGTGCCGTTGATCGTTATCATATTTCTTGTACACTCGCATAGTATCAATGTGAAAGTTTACTCCAAATTTCGTTGAAATCGGACATCTATGACATGATTTATAGAACTTTACTACACTTTGAAATATCTCTGAGAACCCATTTTTTAGTGGTTTTACTACAGTTTTCAACTTTACAACAAAACGGGTCGCAAGACCCTTTATATGTTATATTATGAGATATCTCCTCAAAACTTGCATTGATCGTGTTCATATTTCTTGTACACTCTCATAGCATTAATGTGAAGGTTTACTCTAAATTTTGTCACAATCCGACATCTATGACATGATTTATAGAACTTTACTACACTTTGAAATATATCTGAGAACCCACTTTTTAGTGTTTTACTACAGTTTGCAACTTTACTACAAAACGGGTCGCAAGGTGCTTTATAAATCATTTTGGAGATAATTTCTCAAATAGGTCGTCTATCATTATCATATTTCTTGTATACACGTATAATGTCAATGTGAAGGTTTACTCCAAAATTCGTTGCAATTTGACATCTATGACATGATTTATAGAACATTACTACACTTTGAAATAGCACTGTCAATTCACTTTGTAGTAATTACTACAATATGCAACGTTACTACAAAACGGGAATTATTTTTATTTTGTATTAAGCAGTTTTTCATCTTATCCAAGTTCGTTATAAGTGAGCATCACTGTAGTTTGAGTTCAACCAAATTCGAACTCATCTGAACTCTTATATTCATATACAATCTGAGCAAGTTTTAGAAAGATTGGATAAAAATTGTGGCCTCTAGAGTGTAAACACTGTTAAATATGGCATTTTCAGCAATTCAAAGGTAGATAACTCTTGGCCTATTGGTCCGATTTCAACCATAATCAAACTCATTCGAACTCTTATGGTAATATACAATCTGAGCAAGTTTGAGAAAGATTGGATAAATATTGTGGCCTCTAGAGTGTAAACACTAAAACTGTTGACGCCGGACGACGGACGCCGGACATTCAAGTATTGCAAAAGCTCACCCTGAGCTAGCTCAGGTGAGCTAAACAAGGGCCACCATGGCCCTAAATCGCTCACCTGGTTCACCATGTAAAATTAACCTATAGTGACCTAGATTATGACTGGACATGACCCACAATCAACCTTTAGAGTGTTAACAAGATTTTTCTATAATTTGACCTAGTGACCTAGTTTTTGACCAGACACAATCCACATTTGATTTTGACCTAGATTTGATGTAGGCACACATTCTGAAAATATTTCATTCAGATCTAACGAGATTTGTAGCCTCTAGAGGGTTAACACTGTTTTTCTTTGATTTGGCCTAGTGACCTAGTTTTTGACCCGACATGACCCATATTCGAACTTGACATAGATATCAATTGGGCAAACATTCTAAGTAAGTTACATTAAAATCCAATAAGATTCGTAGCCTCTAGAGTGTTAACAAAGTTTTTCTAAGATTTGGCCTAGTGACCTAGTTTTTAACTGGATATGACCCACAATCGAACTTGACCTAGATTTCATCAAGACAAACATTTTGATCAAGTTTCATAAAGATCCATTGAGATTTGTAGCCTCTAGAGTGTTAAAAAGGTTTTTCTATGACTTGACCTAGTGACCTAGTTTTTGACCGGACATGACCCACATTCTAACTTGGCCTAGATATCAATGAGGCAAACATTCTGACCAAGTTTCATAAAGATCCATTGAGATTTGTAGCCTCTAGAGTGTTAACAAGGTTTTTCTATGATTTGACCCAGTGACCTAGTTTTTGACCGGACATGACCCACATTCAAACTTGACCTAGATATTAATGAGGCAAACATTCTGACCACGTTTCATTAAGATCCATAGAGATTTGTAGCCTCTTGAGTGTTAAAGCGACTCGCAACCAGATGGTGCATTAAAAATAGTAATTTGTAAATATGTGTCAAACGCTTATATAAATGGTAAAGAATTAGTTTAGGATAAGAAATTCTGTTTAAAAAAATGTATTTCAATAAAAAATTTATTGGTCTCTGGTGGGAATCGAACCCGGGGCCCGGCATTGGCGGACAGAAGGCAAAATAGGGGAAACCGCTTAGACCAATGGACCACGGAACTATCCGTTTATCTCGGATCGATTTAACGTATTTCAATGTGTAGCGATCGAAAGTGCATACAACTTCGTAATTTGGCTCGTGTTTATGTCTGAGCCCGTGTAGAGAAGCAACAACAACAACTATACCGTCTACTAGTCGGTATAGAAAAACGATGGAAAATATCTAAAAATCTAAGATTCGGTGACGATTCTTGAGACTTTTTTTGGACTGATCATATTTTTTTAATGTCAGAAGCCAAATAATGCCACAAATTTGCTTTTATTTGAGTATTTTATTTTATTTTGACAAGTACACCATCCGGTTGCGAGTCCCTTTAAGAAGGTTTTTCTATGATTTGACCCAGTGACCTAGTTTTTGACCGGACATGACCCATATTCGAACTTGACCTAGATATCAATGAGGCAAACATTCTGACCAAGTTTCATTAAGATACATTGAGATTTGTAGCCTCTAGAGTGTTAACAAGGTTTTTCTATTATTTGACCTAGTGACCTAGTTTTTGACCGGACATGACCCACATTGGAACTTGACCTAGATTTCATCAAGACAAACATTGTCATGAAGTTTCATGAAGATCGGATGAAATTTGTAGGCGCTAGAGTGTTAACGAATAAATGTGAACGGACATACGGACGGACGACGGACATTCAGCGATCCTAAAAGCTCACCTTGGTGAGCTAAAAAACAGTCCCCCGACTAAGTTATATATTACAGTGCTCCCTCTCTACAACAACACCCAATGAGAGACAAATACTGTGTTCGTAGTTCGGAGGGAGTTGTTATAGGGAGGGAGAATTAAGATTTGGATTACATTTACCAACAATTTAAATCCGGATCAGACGCTATGTCATGCGGAGTCTGATCAGGATGCAGGCTTTTCGTCCCTCGTTATTATATTTCTTCTGTAAAAATGTCCATTACGTAACTATGAGAACAACCCTTGCGGAAAAAAGCTATGCTTTTACGTCACTAAAAGCTAAGCTTTTAGTGACGTAAAAGTGGCGTAAAAGCAAGCTTTTACGCCGCGGTATTGGCACCCTCGTATTAGTGGCGTTTTATTAGGATTAATACTCGAATGAAGTGGAATACTTATGTATTATAGCTTGTATTAATCTGTTCAACAGACTGTTATAATATTGTAAAATTGTGTTCATTACTACACCTGATGCATACGTTTTTCTGTTTGTATGTACTTATATGTGTATGGGCCGGAGGCCTATGATGCGAAATAAACTGAACTGAACTGAACTGACCTGAAAAAAGTGGCAGAAACGCCACTTAAACGCCACTCAGAAACGTGCCTAAATAGAACAGCGGCGTTTTTCTCAAGTGGCAGAAAAGCGGCGTAAAAGCATAGCTTTTACGCCGGTGCCAATACCGTGGCGTATAAGCTACGCTTTTACGCCACTTAAACGCCACTCAGAAACGTGCCTAAGTAGTAAAGTGACGTTTTCTCAAGTGGCAGAAAAGCGACGTAAAAGCTTGCTTTTACGCCACTTAAACGCCACTCAGAAACGTGCCTAAGTATCAAGCGACGTTTTTTCAAGTGACAGAAAAGCGGCGTAAAAGCAAGCTTTTACGCCACTTAAAGCATAGCTATTATGCCACTTTTCTGCCGGTCAAAAAGCAATTAGAAAAAGAATAAGGCTTTGACACCATGTTTGCTGAAAAAAATCTCATAAAAGTAAAATTTTAATAAAATAAATGGGGAGAAATCAAACAGAAAATGCTACCAAAGATGTACAAAACACCACACAAATATAGAAATTCTTTGTATATTTATTTCAAACCTCAAGGAAATAAACTTGAACAAGTAAATCATAGACTTGAGCCAAATCTCTGAAAAGGGCATTGGTGGATAGGAAAAAGGCATGGGGCAAACTGTTTATCTCTAAAGAAGTGGGGGTGGGGTGGGGAGGACTCTGCCTTGCGAAACATAAAAAAATATATACATGCTGCTCTTATTCTTGGCATTATTGACTTTAAGGTACAAGCATGGGCTGTTTCCAGTGGGCTTTATAGCACTAAGACAATTAAACCCTTTCCTTAACAGAATCGCCTCTACCTGCTCCACAAAAGAATATGTATTTATATTCTTGAATACAGAACTCTTCAACAAGTTAAAGTTAGGTGAAAGTAAAGGGAAACTATTCTAAAGGAGCTTTTTGTCTTACTTTTAAAGTTTTATCTTACTTAAAGCAGTATCCTACTTTAAACAATTTAAGTTCCATATAGATGCTTTGACATTTTGGCAACGAATGAAAGGGTTAACAACAATTTAACTTTCAGTACATTTGTAATTAAAACACACAAAATAATAAAAACATATATACATGGAAATAACAGACAACTGGCATGACAGTTACTCATCTTCCCTCTGTGGCTACATTTTTGTCTGAGTGGTTATGGCACTGAAACAGCTTAAAAAAGATAGACTTCCAGCAGTTTAATCCATTACTTCATAAATACACCTTTGTACGCCTTTAATTTATTCCTACACTTAAGAAAAATAATTACTGTTTATACTGTAATGAATGTTAATTGTAAAAAATGTTTGCTATGTTCTTGCAGATGGTAGCTTAAAGCAGGCTGAAAGTAAACCTTTCAACCTGATTTAAATGGCCACCAATCAAATGCTAGAAACATTCTGTGGGGTAATGCACTAATACGTGAAGCAAACTTCAATAAATAAAATATACAGTCGAACACCAGTATCTCGAACGTCAGAATCTCGATTGCAATGCCTATCTCGACGATTGTCTCAAGTCCCGGAAATATTTGTTCTTATTCTTATGTAATCTTACCTGCCCTATTTCGACTATGGCTAGTCTCGATTACCCCCGGTATTTCGACTATAAATTTTGGCCATATTCATTTAATTGTTCTCAATTAACACCCAGTATCTCGACGACTGTAGGTTTTCATGCATCGATACGCTCACCGACTTTGATCGCGAGTATGGGACTGTGGAAATCACAGGTAAAATCATTAACCGGAACTATCGGTAGTATGACACGTTGGCTGAATGGGTGTTAGGTGATAATTGTCAATCAACAGTAAATTATCGCTTAAAGTTTGGTCGCCGCATCCTTAAAATCAGTCTCCTAATAACGGTCATTGTCGGTGTTGATTCAATTCATCAAGAGTAGCGCCCCTTGATAAAACGGATGTTGAGGAAAATAGTACCGCGGACTGCAGGAAGGAAAATACGAATAATACACGAAATTCCGCGATAAACAAAACAGAGTGGTAATAAAAAGCTATACATAGCGTATGTTATATTGTTATGAACTGTTCGACAAATAAATAATGAGCCGAATCAACCGAGATGTCTTGCGGAATCCAGGTCAATGTCTCATGAATATTCAATGAGGTCAAATGCATGAAATGTACACAATTGACCCACGTGTCTTAAATACTAAATATAAGGATTTGTTTACGAATTATGCTTATCGCAATTACTTTTTCTTAACCTAGGGTGATTTTTCACCAGCTCCAATGAATTTCACTGTGATTTCCTAAGTAAACGAGGTTTTCGTGAGTATTTGACAGCCGGAAGTAAACCGGTTTGTTGATGCGCAGCTTTACCGGACGCGCAGACTTACCGGACTCGACTGTAACATGTATATTTCCATGTTCGGTGATTGCAAAATAAATATATTGCTGTTCAAGTACTAAATAAAATGTGAGTTATTGATTGTCTTTATCGTCCGTGTTTTGTGCACAAAAAATACAGTAAACGTGTAACATCGAAATCGGCATATAACGTGTTAAAACGTTACGGCATTTCACAAACACGCGAGAGTGCATACGTACAGCGGTTTTATTGTTCACAGGCTTACTTTCTGTAAGTTTTGAACTTTTTACCAGTTTGGCTATCTCGAGCCCATGCTTATCTCGATGCTATTTCGATCGTCCCGAGACCGTCGAGATACTGAAGTTCGACTGTACATTATTACAAAGAAAGTTTCACATTGAGAGTTGGGCAACTGCAAACTAAATAAAGATATCATTTAATCATGGATCATAGTTTCCACTTGTCTTCAATATATCTTGATACATTGTGTAGCACTGGTCAGACAGTTTAACAACAAGTTTTGCAAATAGTCTGGATCCAGATCAGCTACCACAAATGTTGGACCTGATCTGGCAGTAGACTGCTGTACTTATATTGAGTTCCTACTAAAATTAAGATGAAAACAAAATTCTTTTTAGCCACTGAAGGAGACAAAATAACTCTTGAAAATTACTTAGCATGCAAAGTGTTAAATACTGTTCAAAATATAACAGAATGACTAATACTTCAGACAAGCTGTTTAAAACAAAGTAGTTGTCTAAATTACAACCTCAATAAAATGCTAAATTTATAGACAGTTTGCTACATACAACCAACCAGCATACATGACACCAACTTCATTTTTCAAAATTACAGAAAACCTGATACAGGTCACCTATATCTGGTTTTCTGTTATTTTAAAAATTGAAGTGGAAAGGCAAAAGAAATCTACTTAGGAGATTAAAGCCAGGTGTAACTTGAGTAGGAATGTCATGCACCTTTTTTGCTTTTACTTTTATTTTCCTATAAAAACACCCAAGCTGTCTAAATTACTGAAACTGAATAAAGAACAACTTATACATGTAATTGCATGCCATGGTGGCTATGATAGGTAATAAATTTCCAATACAGTAGGGAAGAATAATTTAAAGGTGCAAAAAGCGTATTCATGGGATAAAGGGTTGAGCAAACTTAAATAAATCAAACAATTACATTGTTTACAAATAAATACAGTTATCTTCACAGAAAGTTAAAAACTCAATAATGATACTGCAAGCCTCTGATATCAGATGCTCTAAATCTTTAACATGTCATTTATACCCAATAAAAGATAATGTAACCAAAGCAAAGTTCCATCTTACTCTAAGTCTTAACTGAAGTACAATGATATTTATGTTAAGTTGTCATCATCTAATAATTAATTATTATCCTTTTAATAATACAGGCATGCTGGAGACAAATTTTGAAATTCAAATGTTTATAAATGTAAATACCTTGTGCAAACAGTCTTGATCTAGACATATACCACACATATTGGACCTGGTCTGGCTCTAGACTGTTATACACATATTGAGCTCCACCAAACTTAACATGAAAACCATATGCATTTTAGCCAATAAATGGAACGCAATAACACTTGAAAATTATTTAGCATGCAACTCTTAACCTAGTGGTCTGATTTTAATCATAATCAAACTCATCTGAAAAATTATGATCAAATACAATCTGAGCAAGTTTAAGAAAGATCGGATAAAAATTGTAGCCTCTAGAGTGTAAATACAAACTTGTTGACAAACTACAATGAAGCTAGTGACATTTAAGTATTGCAAAAGTCTATCTTTAAAAAGCTTATGAGAGCTAAAACGAACCGGAAAAGATGCCCAACTTATAATGAGTAATATTAAAGCTGAAACTGCAAGTTTCACTAATCTAATGACTTTTCAGAATGTAAACAAAAACCTTAAAATATTTTTATTCTTATTTATACATTTTGTCATGACGCGAAAGAGAGAAAAAGTCATTCAATAATAAGCCCACCACTAATATCAACTCAAACCAAACAGTGTTGGACAATACACGGACTGACAGTTTCAGAGTTAACCAATCAGTGTGTGTTTGCATGACGTCACAGAAAAAATATGAATGCAAACATTGAATGGCCAATAAGCAACCATTACCAGTTTTATTTAAAACTGACGTTTGTACTCTTAAAGTCAACCAAACGCCAATTAAAAGTATCTCAATTTTTCTTAAACAGAAACTTATTGAATTTGATAGATTTAAAAAAGTTAATGTGCCAAACAATGGATAAAATGAGTTTTCAGTCACTAGATAAATTGCCGTCATTAACACACTTGTAAAATGCCAATTTTAGTTTAAAGAGCAATAGTTTTGCAAAACCATCATAACTCAGCAGTTAGATGTTTTACATTAATCTTTCATACATATTTTTGGCCGGATTGAAAATGCGGTCTATAGATTGGCGAATGCCGTCCGTCCGTCTGTCTGTCCGTCCGTCCTCACTTTGGTTGACCTTTTTGTTAGTATCAGTTTTAGCCAAAGCTTAAGTCCTACAGCAACCAAATTTGGCATGTACAGTTATAGTGAGATCATCATCACATGCTGTGGGTAACAAGGTCACTGTGACCTAGATTTCACGGTCCAATGACTTAGAGAATTCTTGGTTAACCTTTTCGTTTGCGTCTTGGTTTACCTTTTTGTTAGTGTCAGTTTTAGTCAAAGTTTAAGTCCTACAGCAACCAAATTTGGCACGTACAGTTGTAGTGAGGTCATCTTCACATGCCATGGGTAACTAGGTCACTGTGACCTAGATTTCAAGGTCCAATGACTTAGAGAATTCTTGGTTAACCTTTTCGTTTGCGTCTTGGTTTACCTTTTTTGTTAGTGTCAGTTTTAGTCAAATTTAAGTCCTACAGCAACCAAATTTGGCATGTACAGTTGTAGTGAGGTCATCATCACATGCCATGGGTAACTATATTATATATATATATATATATAAACGGAAATGCAAAGGTCCGACAAAAGTCGGTCCGGTACAAGTTAAGATATATATCGAATTAAAAAATAAGAAAGATTATGCCTTTGTTTAAAAAATATTTAATAAAATCATTACGCTCCTCTACTAAACTAGTTTCGCCTTTCGGCTCCTCAGTAGTCAATGGAAATAACGTCATTACGTCGTTTGTGACGTCGTCGACGTTGTTACTTTATTTGACGTCATTTGACGTCACGTCAATGAAGTTTTTTAATAAGAGTATTACTTGAGTAGTTTTAGGCATTTAATTTCGGTTTAAAACATTTTATGAAATAGTTTTCTTTGGCTAACCTAGCAGATGCCTTCGTTGAACGTACTTTATAGAAAGGGAACATTTGAAATTTAGGGTCATTATTGGAACATTGGTCTAAATGTGCACTGAGGGGAATTTGGCGTGTTGATGGATCTCGAATTTGCTGCGCATGGATTGTTCTTCTTGTTCTGAGTTTGTCACCCGTTTGGCCTATATAATATTCTTTGCATCCATTACAGGTAATAACATAAATACAATTTTTAACATCACAAGAGTTGAAGACATATTTGCGTTTACTTTGAATTTTTTTCCATTAAAATTATATGAGTCACTTTCTGTAATATGTTGACAGAGGCTACAGTTTGACCTTCCGCACTTTACAACTTTATTTGTTTGGTTAATGGAGAATTTGGCTTTAGTTAATAATTTTTTCAAATTTGGAAGTTGTCTTTTACTTTTGATCAGTTTGGTTTCGTCAAGAATTTTGCTTATTTTAGGGTCTGATTTAAGGATATGTAGGCTGTTAGAAAAAATCCCAAACATTTCTGGATTTTTAAAATTGTTCGTAGATACGTATGGTGTTTTATCAGTTTTTTGTTTTATTTGTACTTTGCATAGTTGTTCTCTTGGGATTTTCTTAGCTTCTTTGATTCCAGCGTCTATAATGCGCTTTGGGTATTCTCTTGTTTTTAAATGTAGGGAAAGTTCAAATAATCTTTTATCTCTTGTGTTTTGATCTGAAACAATAGTACATATTCGTCTTGCTAGATTATATGGTATGCTATTTATTGTGTGGTTGGGGTGACATGACTTGTAGTTTAGATATTGTTTATATATACAAAGCAAAAGTGCAGACAATCCGGCCATACCGACCTTGGCGGTTTCTCGTTTTATTTTTTTAACCATTTTGCAAAATATACTTGTTAATTTAAACTGGATATGCCATGCCTTTTGTATTGCGCTAGTGATATATAGATTGTTATTGCAAACAGGTAATGTGTTGCAGTAGCTAAAAATAGAACAGGCAAAACTGTCAATCAGTGTATAAGCACTTTCTAACTCATTCACTCCTGTATGTATCACAATCTTTCTTCAACTCCGATAATAAAAAGAAATATACAATATATAATATTTTTAATCATGTGTTTGCTTTTTTTGTTTTCACTATGTTTCCTGTTAAAGTGACAGCATGATTGAATCATCTAAAAAATCAGTTTGATCTACTTAACATTACTTAAGTTATAGTGAAAAGAAAACAAGCAAATACAAGTCAATAATTGTCATGAATTTGAACCTACTAAGGAGAACTTTCTATCTTAGCAAATGATAGCTGTAAGACTAAGACTGGTAAAGGGAAAGCCACATTCTATTTTACTCTCAACCTGCTGTATCAATTTAGGTCACTGATCTTCAAAACCAGACAAAGACAATGGACTAAATGCTATTTTTCAGAAAACGGTGCTTACACTGATCACACAACTCAGTGAAGTGAAGTCTGATCTGGCGCTACACAGTTTTCAACATTCATAAAATCGGCTATTTAAAAGTACTCAGGGAAGGGCTAAAAGTATGTTTCACTGAAGTTCTGGCAAAGATATTACAAAGATTAACATTTTTCTTTTCTTCCTTTGAATACATGTCAAAAGTTGAGTCTTTGACTTAGCTCACTGCTTTTTTAATATTTCACATTCAACTGGCTGTGCTGTTGGACTTTTGAATAGTTTGTGCCATATTCCCTGTCTGGGCTCTAGTAAACCATGATTTCCAGCCTCAACCAATTCTTGATGGTGTGATTCACTGATTGTTGTCTTGGCTGGTCGCTGCCAATTAGCTGTGTCTTAAATCTTCAACAGCTGCAAACCTTCGAGTTTTTTCTTCTTCAACATATAAGCGTACATTCTTCTTGCAATACTGTCCGTGTATTTTGTGAAGTACTGAAAGTTCTGCTTTTTCAGATATCATAATGCACTTATTAATTGGGGGGGGGGGGGGGTTACCTGAGTGTGCAGAGAGAACCCACGTGTCTGAACTTGTTACTAATTTCTTATTACTATTATTTAAGACACTTTAGAAATATATAACAGATCTAGATTTAATGCCAAACATAAGTTTTAATCTAGAGCCGCAACCATATGATAATAGTACTTTATTTTAATAGAAAGGTTACATCTTAAACAGAGGTGGGATTGAGATTTCCAGCTGGCTTGCGGAAGGTCGGTGGTTCTACCCAGTTGCCGATTTGTGTCTGAAACAGTGCATAAAGGGCTTCTGGGGTCACCTATAATTTAAGCTGGACGTCGCGATATGACTGAAATACTGTTGAAAGCGACGTAAAATCAAAACAAATCAATTCAATGGTAATTTGTAAATCAACAATAACATAGTAGATAGCGCTTGTCTGAGATGGTTTTGTGAAACTGAAAGTCAACAGGTGCCCACCGTAAAAACGAAATATATATTGTAAACTAATATTTCATTAATTGTGTGTACATTCAAATAACATCAGTATAGATTTCTTTCAGCATTTATTTGTGACAAAATATGATGTCTGTATCCTCGGGGCATTTCTGTATGTTTAAATTCAATATGGCGACCAAGGGTCGAATCACTTCATTGTGCGTCCAGTAATTTAACGTAGAACATCGTTTAAGATCGTTTAACAAAGAAATTAATGCCATTAGAAAGAGAAAAGTCTATTATTGTGTAATTCTTTTTCATACTTACCCATGATTTGTCGTGCAAATTTTTACTGGACTCAATTTGAACTCTTCTTGTGAACGTCAACACATGATAATAACCAGATTTCCAGTGTGAAGAGCTATCTTAGGTCTGGAAAAATATGAAAAACAGTTACAACTTAATTTCATTTACATCCATTATGAACATTAACCTTTGAACCCTAGTCCAGCATATAGGCGTCATTTTCAAACAGTGAACATGTGAATAGTACACTTGTCCTATGCAAACCGTGAAGACCCAAAAGGGTCTTCACTGTTTGTCATCATGCCAAACATTGACAAAAACAACCCGTAAAAGTCAGAAATGGACTAGACTAAAATGGAAACTGGAATTGTCCATTTAAAGTTTCGGGAAGGAAAGAGATAACTTATACAAATCACTCTCCATGGCTCAAATGGTGGTATATTTGGTCATTTCTGTGGGAGGAAACTGGAGTTTCCAGAGAAAACCCACGTGTTCGGTAGGACGACAATTTTTTTTAACCCTCTCACATACTGCCCCACTACCAAGGATCAAACTCGAAACAGCATTCTGGTGAGAAGCTGGTGCGCTATACCCGGTGACTGTGCAATTGAACTCCAGAGATGGGTTAAAATGACAGTAGATCTAGTAAAAATTAATTGCAAGCTAGAGTATGTCAAATTTGTTGGAGCCGCACTTTTAAAACCTATAAAGCAGACTGAAAGAAAAGAAGAATGCATCTTATGGCACATTCTGCTTTACTTTGAACCTGCTTTTAGTCTGTCTACTATCTTCAAAAAGTGAAACAATTTGCTTTTGGGTTAAGGCAGGCTGAAACTACTACCAGTAGTGAAAGTAAAGCAGACTGTGTTCATTCTGCTTTACTTTCAAACCTGCTTTAAGTGGCCATCTTCAATACTAAGAACAGGCTATGGGGTAATGGGTTCATTAAATATTAAGTTAATTGATCAATAGGGCAAGTTGTTTTGATCTGACTGTCAGGTTGCCACCAAACTGCTTTACTTTCAACCTGCTTTAAGTGGCCATCTTCAATACTAAGAACAGGCTATGGGGTAATGGGTTCATTAAATATTAAGTTAACTGTTAATTGATCAATAGGGCAAGTTGTTTTGATCTGACTGTCAGGTTGCCACCAAACTGCTTTACTTTCAACCTGCTTTAAGTGGCCATCTTCAATACTAAGAACAGGCTATGGGGTAATGGGTTCATTAAATATAAGTTTATTGATCAATAGGGCACTTTGAGTTGTTTTGATCTGACTGTCAGGATGCCACCAAACTGCTTTACGTTCAACCTGCTTTAAGTCAGTCAACTATTTTCAAAAAATGAAATAATTTGCTATTGGGTTAAGGGTAAAAGCAGGCTAAAACTACTACCAGTAGTGAAAGTAAAGCAGACTGTGCCCATTCTCCTTTACTTTCAAACCTGCTTTAAGTTTTCAATACTAGAACAGGCTATGGGGTAATGTGTTTATTGAGTTAATTGATTCAATAGGTCAAGTTGTTTTGATCACAAAACTGACCTGACCTCTAAGATCAAAAATATGTTACAGATCTCACAATAGGATAAAACCAAGGTTCATAAAATCCAAACTGTTTTCAACTTGCTTTGAATTATATTCTAATTTATTTACAAGACATGAAACCTTTAGTAATTGCTACAAAGCCAGGTAGTATGTATGTTATGTTGAATTAGCAATAGTAGAAAAACTGACAATGATAGAAAAATAGATTGCAAATTACATCAGCCATTTAAACCACATTAAATAAAATATTGCTCAGTCCAATCAGATGATTTGCAAATACAAGCTTCTCTAACACCTTTTAGGTATATGTACATAATAAAAATATTTCTTAAACTACAGCCTTCAATATAAACATTATTAAATGTGTGAAAAACAGGATGAATCTAGCTGAATTATGCTTAATATTTTACCTTTTGTCTCTTGTCTTTTTCCAAGATTCAAAATGTCTGCCACAGTGTTAGCTGATTAAATCCAGCTTTCTCATTGGCTGAATTGGCTGATGGATTATGGGTGGTTATATAAGTGTCTTTAATTACTTTTTTCTTAATATTCACTTATAAAATCTAAAACAAAGAAAATATTAATCAAATACAAGAAAATGTACATATTTATTGTAAATAATTAATTATAATTTCATACAAAAAAATAAACATATACCTATAAAGGGAGCTAACTCCTTCAATCAAAATGGTTAAAACAATTGGCTTGCACAGATATCCTCAAAATACACAATACCTACAATTCACCAAACATCCACATTATAGGTATCCTAAACTTTGTTAGCCTGCTTAAAAAGAAAAACTAAATCTTAGAAAAGCCATCAGACTTAGGTAGAAAACAGAAAAAGATGGAATCTTTCAGTTCAGTCCTGTAAATACAAGCACTCAAGCTCTTAATTCTTAGTAGTTACACCTAGCTTTTAAGAATATAATTATACATAATGAAAATCTTTCTCAAACTGCAAACTTCTACTAAAGTGTGAAAAACAATGATATAAAATGATGCTGTTGAGCTGAAGGACAACAGAACCTTTAACCCATTACCCCATAAATACACATTTTTACACCTTTAATTTATTTCTCTACTGAAGAAAGTAGTTCCAATTTAAACTGACACAAGTAAAACTCCCAAGAAATATTTTCTATATTCTTACAGATAAATAGCTTAACCAATTACCCCATATCCTATTTCTAGTTTTGAAAACAGGTGACCACTTAAAGCAGGTTGAAAGTAAGCAAAATGCACTGTAAGGCACATTCTGCTTTACTTTCAGCCTGCTTTAAGCTATCATCTGCAAGGATAAAGAATTTATTTTCTTCTAGTTCACAACCATTACTCAATAAATTTGAAATATTTTCTTTAGTGGAGGAATAAATTTAAGGCATAAAAAGGGGTAATGGGTTAAAGAAGGCTGAATGTAAAGCAAAGTAGCCCTTAAGCCACAATCTGCTTTACTTTCAACCTGCTTTAAGTGGTCACATATCTTCCAAACTAGAAACAGGCTATGGGTTAATCCACCAGGAAGGCTTATTTAACCCCTTACCCTTTTTTTTAGTTTTCAAAAATGGTGACTGTTTAAAGCAGGTTGAAAGTAAAGCAGAATTGCATCTTTCAGGCACATTCTGCTTTACTTTCAGCCTACTGTAAGCTACCACCTGCTAGAGCAAAGATATATTTCTTATAATTCATGACTTTATAAATTGGAAATATGTTTTGCAGTGGAAGAATAAATTAAATGCATAAAAAGGGATATTTATGGGGTAATGGGTTAAGTTATATCAATTTCAACATTTTTACATCACAAAATCAGCAAATATCTCTC
This sequence comes from Gari tellinella, assembly GCA_922989275.2. NCBI lineage: Eukaryota > Metazoa > Mollusca > Bivalvia > Cardiida > Psammobiidae > Gari > Gari tellinella. The sequence continues at coordinate 21,179,205 of OV277869.1, read as the reverse complement.
TAAAAAACTTTTAGAGTAATTTCAATGGTTGACATATCCCCCTATCAAACCCTTAACCCATTACCCCATAGCCTGTTTCTCAAAGTTTTAAAAATAATTTACTCCATAAAGCAGATTGAAAGTAAAGCAGAATGCACATTGAGGCCCATTCTGCTTTACTTTCAGCCTACTTTGAGCTATCATTTACTAGGATGAAGATTTTTTTCTAAATACACAATTATAACTTAAAAACATGGATCTATTTTCTTCCCTGGAGGAATAAATTAGAGGAGTAAAAAGGTGTTTTTATGGGATAATGGGTGAAATACATTTATAAGGCAGCTCATGATGACAAAAAATGCATTTCCACCCATTTCAACACTTTAGACAAAAAAACATACTGACATCATACACCGAAATCTGTACCATGAGCAGTCAGATTTTGACCATGATGACAATTATTGTCAATCCACAAAAATGTTGCTGTAAAAACACAAAATTGTTGCTGTAAAAAAATAAATAAATTACATTATCAACATCATTGTACATATCAATGGGAAAAATAACTTTTCATGCCTCTCTAGCAGACATTTTTTAAACAATTGGAGAAATTTAATTCTTTTTGTCACAATGTTTTCAACTTTCATTTGAATAATTAAACATATATTTAACCCTTTACCCAATAACCCCTTTATAACATTAAATACAGGCGATCAGTTAAAGCAGGTTGAAAGTAAAGCTGAATGTGCCTTAACTTTCATCCTGATTTAAACTACTATCTGCTAGGCTATATAAAAAAAAATGTGATGTTAATTGTTCATGAGGGTATAAGCTGGAACTTATTTCTTCAGCGGAGGAATAAATTAAATACGCTAAAAGTCGCTTCTAAGGGTTAAACAAATTGGTGTTTTACTTTTACATGATTTGAATCATTTCAAAGTTGGCTGCTTCAAATTTCATCTATGATGGAAAGAGTCAACTGTTGGAAAGACTTAGAGTCAAATGTTTGAAAGATGATTGGCCGTGTCTGAGGGTTCGAATATTAGGGACCAGTACTAAAGTAGGTGAACGAGGATGTTAGTCAGCAATCACAAGAAAAAGCAAAATGCAGTTCCGACCTATCTAAAAAGTGGCCTTAAGAAAATATTCACTTTTCCTATAAAAGATGCACTTAAAATGCACTTGCCAATGAACACAATTTCATAGAAATTAAAAGAAGAACTACTTTTTTTAAAAAATAGAAAAAAATACACTTAAAAAATGTACTTGTTGTAACATGTAAAAGTCTTAAAGAGTAAAAGATGCACTTTTACAAACAAAAAGTGCACTTTAATGATGTCAATTTTAATAAAATATGCTTATTTGAAAAAAAGATGCATATTTAAAACAAATAAATACACTTTTTGCTATGAAAAGGTACAGAAAAAACAACACTTTCACAAGTTCCTTTGGTAAAAAGGTCACTTTTTTTTTGAGAAGGGAAAGTAGCATAAAAAAGTGTCTAAATGATTATTATACAGAATAGACCCTGAACTAACAGCTGCTACAGAAGCTTAACTTAGTCTGAGTCTGCTCTGTCTGTATAAGTGATAAAGTCTTAGCTATGAGGTAAAAGTCAATACGTGACTACAGCAAAGGTGTGTAAAAGTGGCGTATTTAATATTTGGAGGACAAATAAAACAAATTTCTTAAATACGCCACTTCATATCTTAAATATTTCACTTTTGAAAAGTGGCATCTTTTCTTATAACAAATATGTCGCTTAAACGCCACTTTATTGGAGTGGCATATTTAACTATCTCAATAAAAAAACAAATACGAGGCTTTTCTTTCACTTATGTAGAGTGGCGTCTTTTCATAACAACAAATATGTCGCTTAAACGCCACTTTATTGGAGTGGCATATTTAATTATCTCAATAGGAAAACAAATACGAGGCTTTTCTGCCACTTATGTAGAGCGGCGTCTTTTCAACATGACAATACGTCGCTTACACGCCACTTATCTGCCACTTTTCCATACTTTTTGTTAAATACGCCGCTTCACTGCAAGGCTCGTTTTTGCTACTGGCCCAAGTGGCGTAAAAGCTTGACATTAGTGGCGTAAAAGCTGCGTTTTTAAATAGCTGCGTTTTTTTTCCGCAAGGGAAGAGGGCCTGAAGGCCCTGATATCGCTCACCATTTGTAATGAAGCCTGATAGCTTTACCTTTGAATTTCATCCGTTTTATTCTAAATCCATTCAAGTTTGTCGACCTACTGTAGTATAGTAGAGTACATCAAAGACAGATAACTAGAGCCTAAACAATACTGAAATGAAGCCTTTTTCTAGCATTTCAAAGTAAATCAAGGGCAGGTAAATATTGCCACAGTGATTACATTTCAACAATAATTGCACTTCTTCCAAAACGCATAGCTACATCCTTTGTGTACAAGTATAATCAAAATCCATTGAAAACTGTAGTTGCAAGAGTGTAAACGCTGTAAAATATGGCATTTTCAGCAATTCAAAGGTAGATATCTCTTGATCTATTTGTCCGATTCCAACCATAATCACTCTTTTATGAACTCTTATGGTCATATACAATCTGGGCAAGTTTGAGAGAGCTTGGATATATATTGTGGCCTCTAGAGCGTAAACATTGTTAAATATGGCATTTTTCAGCAATTCAAAGGTAGATAACTCTCGACCTATACGTCTGATTTAAACCGTTATCAAACTCATCTGAACTCTTATAGTCATATACAATCTGAGCAAGTTTGAGATAGATTGGATAAAAATTGCGAACTCTAGAATGTAAACACTGTTAAATTTGTTTGTTTGTTTTTGAATTTATGTCGCTTTCAACAGTATTTCAGTCATATCGCGACGTCCAGCTAATGACAGGTGGAGGAAGACCCCAGAAGCCTTTTATGCACTGTTTCAGGCACAAATCGGCAACTGGGTAGAACCACCGACCTTCCGCAAGCCAGCTGGAAGGCTTCCCCACATGAAAAATCCGAACGACCCTACTGGGATTCGAACTCACAGCGGTGAGGAGCTTAGTGATGTAAGTCACAGTGACTATACCACTAGGCCACGGAGGCCCCCAACACTGTTAAATATAGCATTATCAGCAATTCAAAGGTAGATAACTCTTGATCTATTCTTTTGATTTCAACCAAAATCAAACTCATCTGAACTCTTATGGTCATATACAATCTGGGCAAGTTTTAGAAAGATTAGATAAATACTGTGGCCTCTAGAGTGTAAACACCGTTAAATATGGCATTTTCAGCAATTCAAAGGTATATAACTCTTGACCTATTGATCCGATTAAAACCATAATCGAACTCATTCGAAGTCAGGGATTTCCCCAGGCCGTTTTCGCCTGTCGCGGGCGACATGCCTTCCTTCCCGGCGGTCTCTTCGCGACATGCTTTGATCTGGCCGACATGTCTTAATCTGTAGAGCGACTAGCCTTAATCAGGGCTCCGTGTTGTGTATTCCAGTAATTATTTCATATGCCAAACCGCCGTCACGCGTGTCGGGCGTGTGCTTAGCGTCATCAACCAATCAGGAGCTGAATTTCCTTATCTAAACGGTGATTGACAGGGACTCGTTCCATTTTGAGGGAGATTAACTTTTGATTGACGTTTCTAAAACCGCTAGTTCTGGTTTTGATGCGAGTAGATTCTACAACATGCCGAACATGGCTTACTTTACAAACAGCGACTTTAATGATTTTCGGAAAACAAGCTACGAACAACGCTGAAAGAAAAATAAATACTAGCCGAAACCGGAATCTCGGACATTCCTTTTCCCGAATTTAACATTCAAAAGATGATTAACGGTGGACTGAAAATTCGCCGCGAATAATGAGACGTGAAATCGTGCGTCGCCTCGGAAAAATATCCTCGATACGGGGCCTGTTAAATAAGGAAATTCTCCGCAAATACTGAACAAACGAATGTTTTAAATGAATATAAATTACCTTTTAGAATTGATTTCCTCACAACTCCGTATTAATAATCACGTAACAGACGCAAACAGTATTCCAAACTTCCGAAATGAAATCCAAATGCGCGGCATGCTTCCTAGCGTCATTTTTCGAAAACATCCAATTAGATTAGACGTTATAAACTTCCATTTAGAATGACAGGAAATTAACATAAATTGCGATGTTTAAAATTAGCTCTTATTCGTAGGCAATGGCTAGCTATCGACGCGGAAGACGTTTTTCGTGGGAGTTTCGGAAAATAAGTTACAAGAGAAGAACAAAAGCAACACATACACGCGGGAAACGATGAATCTCTTAAAAAAGCTTTCTGGTATTTTTGGTAAATTGAAATTGAATACTTGGGAGATTAAATATTGAAACAAAACAATCGTGACAACACATATTCAAGTAGACTTGGTTTTATCTCATGACAAAGTCAAACAGTCCAATTAATTCTTCACAGAGTTAAAAATTTGTTTTCTGTTTTTATGATGGATGGATGTTAAGAGCAGGCTTCAAGTAAACATGAATCCACCATTTGACATCCACTTGCCGGGATGCAGTGAATTTTTCTATGCTCTTAAACCACAGGTTCTTGACACATAAAAAAAAAAAAATTTTTTTACGAGACCTCCATTATATTACCGTAGATCTAGATCTATCTTCGATAGAGTACAAAAACAATTTCGTTTTAACCTCAAGAAAAAACATGGCCGCTAGTGGGTGGGGCAGATTTTCTTCATATGGCTATAAAGTGAAAACTTTAAAAATCTTCTTGTCAAAAACTACTGGTCCGATTTGAAAGTAATTTTATGCAAATGATCCATGGGTGACCCTCTACCAGATTTCTTAACATTATTTTGATATCTAAAAAAAACATGACCGCCAGTGGGTGGGGCAAGTTTTCCTTTTGTTACTGTATACTAAAAACTTTAAAAATCTTCTTCTCTGAAACTACTGGGCCAAATTAAAAATAATTTTACAGAAATGGTCAATTGATGATCCTCTACCAGATTTCTTAAAATCATTTTGTTATCTTAAAAAACATGGCCGCCAGTGGGTGGGGCAAGTTTTCTTATGTTACTGTTTACTAAAAACTTTAAAAATCTTCTTCTCTGAAACTACTGGTCCAAATTAAAAATAATTTTACACAAATGGTCAATTGATGATCCTCTACAAGATATCTTAAAATCATTTTATCTTAAATAACATGGCCACCAGTGGGTGGGGCAAGTTTTCCTTATGTTACTGTTTACTAAAAACTTTAAAAATCTTCTTCTCTGAAACTTCTGGTCCAAATTAAAAATAATTTTACACAAATGGTCAATTGATGATCCTCTACCAGATTTCTTAAAATCTTTTTGTTATTTAAAAAAAAACATGGCCACCAGTGGGAGGGGCAAGTTTTCCTATTGTTTCTGTATGGAAAAAATTTCAAAAAAAATTTCTCTGAAACTGTTGTTCTGATTTAAGAAGTATTGTACTCAAATGATGATTCATGGGTGACCATTTGCCAGTTTTCTTCCAATAATCTTCCTAGCTCAAACAACATGGCCACCAGTGGGTGGGGGTGAATAAGTGAAAACTTAAAGCCAAAAATGCACTATTTTATTGATTAAAGAGCAAAAAATTTCGCCGCAGCGCGGGAGGGAGCGCCCTCCCGCACCCTCCCCCTATGCCCCAAATTCAACATGCCTTCAGAAATTCCTGGGGAAATCCCTGGAAGTCTTATGGCAATATACAATCTGAGTAAGTTTGAGAAAGATTGGATAAAATGTGTGGCCTCTAGAGTGTAAACACCCTTAAATATGGCATTTTCAGCAATTCAAAGGTAGATAACTCTCGACCTATACGTCTGATTTAAACCATAATCAAACTCATATGAACTCTTATAGTCATATACAATCTGAGCAAGTTTGAGATAGATTGGATAAAAATTGCGAACTCTAGAATGTAAACACTGTTAAATATAGCATTATCAGCAATTCAAAGGTAGATAACTCTTGATCTATTTATCCGATTTCAACCAAAATCAAACTCATCCGAACTCTTATGGTCATATACAAGCTGGACACGTTTTAGAAAGATTGGATAAATACTGTTGCCTCTAGAGTGTAAACACTGTTCAATATGGCATTTTCAGCAGTTCAAAGGTAGATAACTCATGACCTATTTGTCCGATTCAAACCATAATCGAACTCATCCAAGCTCTTATGGCAATATACCATCTGAGCAAGTTTGAGAAAGATTGGATAAATATTGTGGCCTCAAGAGTGTAAACACTAAAATTATTGACGCCGGACGACGCACGACGGACGCCGGGCATTCAAGGATTGCAAAAGCTCACCCTGAGCTAGCTCAGGTGAGTTAAAAACAGCAGACGACAATCTCATGCAGACGATATTACAGCTGTGAAAGAGTTAGAAATAAAAATATCTTGATCGGGAACAGGGGCAATCATCCTTGTAAGGAGGGAATTGTTGTTCAGGGTGCCGTTGTAGGGAGGGAGCACTGTTTATATGTCATTCAAGTAGATTATCTAATTAGTACTTGATTTCCTATTAACCTATTCACCCCTTGAAACTTTTAATGGACGATTCCAATTTCAAAATAAGTCTAGTCCATTTTTTACTATTTAGGGTTGATTTTAACAATATATTTCAAAATGAACAAGACTGCGCGTTCAATAAACGCTTATGCCCCCAGTGGCATCCTTGACAATATATTCTGAATCTTTTCTAAGTCCAAATTAGGTCAAGGTCAGGGTCAAACTGAGCATTGGTGAGTCAGTAATGGTCCAAGGCAACAACTGTATAAGTATCAAAGCATTGTAGTCAGTTGTGTTGATGCTAGACGAAACGGTAAAATCTAGTTAACCAAGAAATAGCCTATTTAAAATTTTCTAAGTCTAAATTAGGTCAAGGTCAAAGTTTGGTGATGTTGGTGAGTTGGTAATGGTCCAAGGCAACAACTGTATAAGTATAAAAGCATTGTAGTCAATTGTGTTGATGCTAGACGAAACGGTAAAATCTAGTTAACCAAGAAATAGCCTATTTAAAATTTTCTAAGTCCAAATTAGGTCAAGGTCAAGGTCAAAGTTTGGTGATATTGGTGGATAGGGAATGGTCCAAGGCAACACCTATATAAGTATCAAAGCATTTGGGTAAGCGATGTTGATGCTAGACGAAACGGTAAAATCTACTTAACCTTGTTACGGACGGACGGACGTGCCACCGAAATGGGTTAGAGGGCCTTTTCTTTTGTTATTTTCTTTTGTTTGAATAACGGGCCACGGCCCCTTATTCTATTGTTACGGAATGAACTCTATTGTCTTCTTTTGTTATGTTTACCGTTATCTGGCCAGAAAAGGCCCTCTAACCCATTTCGGTTGTGCGGACACACGCACGCACGGACGGAAAGACGGACAGGACAATTACTATATGCCCCGCATCTGTCGATGCTGGGGGCATAAAAACAATGTAGACGCTGATCAGAGGGTTTCTTAAGGATCCCTGACCCTCTGATCAGGGTCTATACTCTTTGTATAATTATGACAAGTCTAATCCTCACAGGTACACTATTTGTAAACCACGAGTATACTCGTCCCTAGGGTTGGATATCAATATTTTCTCAATCTTGCAAAAACGGAGAAAGAACAGGATCTAGATCTACAATGTTCAGTGGATAAGCCATTGCATGTATTGTCGTGCGGATAAAGAATAGTATCTCGCCCCCCCCCCCCCCCCCCCCCCTTCAATAATTTTGAATTCGCAAAACGCCCCAGAATGCACCAGAGACCATCTAGAAATTAAAAAGTTCCCGGGGAGCATGCTCCCGGACCCCCTTAGTGACAGTGTGAACAATAATCAGAGAGGGTAGGGGTAGGTTTCATGTTAACGGCCAGAAAACAATCTGTCAAAGGTATTATCCTATATTAAAGAATTTGATACCTGGATTTTCGCTACCTTAGCATGTTCGCTACCTTGTGGCTTTTACAGCTTGTCTTTTCGCAACCTAGACTTTTTCGCTACCCATTTTTATTTTTGACACCTCTTATTTACTAATATGCAGGCGCCGTGCGCGCACATTATGCTTTTTTTGTAAAATCTACTTGATCTGGACCAAAACTGACATACAGAAATAAAATAATGTATAAGTGATTTTTTCTTAAAATTATCTGGATCCAAACTCACAAAAAGAAATAATTTCAGTTTTTGACGAAATATTTGCACAGACGCCACGCGTCGACGTCAGAGATTCTTATTTATTAATCTGGAGCCAAACAAATGCAAGCTCCATTAAAGTGATTTTAGTTAATAATCTGAATTCAACCTATGGGCAGAAAAAAATAAGTTTTTTATCGCAAACACCATGCGTCCACATCAGATCAGAGGATGTTATTTATTGATCTGGGTGCAAACCAAAGGAATCACTATATATATATGGTTTTTATTTTATACTCTGAATCCAAACTAGCGGACAGAGATAATTTCAATTTTTGATGGAATATTTGCACAGCCGCCACATCTATACAGATTTATTTATTAATCTGGATCCAAACCAATGCAAGCTCAATATTAGAGATTTTTATTTAATACATGTGTTTAATCCGGGTTAAAACTAAAGGAACATAAGGGGGTTATTTATCAATCTGGGTCCAAACTAACGGACGTAAATGTAGAAGAGATTTTTATATACTAATCTGGATCCAAACTTACTGTAACAGAACTATAATGTCTTTCATTCATCTGTGTTCGCACGTTTGTAAACACGTGTTCTCGAAGAAGCGTCTTTCAAAATTAACTAATGCTAATTTCATTTTTAACTGAACATTTTAGATAAGTAAACTTCAATAATTTAATCATTTTAAATACTCCTATATAATATATTACGCTAAATTTGAAGTATATTTCATACTTATGGTAAATAAACTTAAACTACGATATTGGGTGATAAAAATTGGGGGTAGCGAAAATGTACGGGTAGCGAAACGTCCAGCGTAAAAACACCCTCAGGGTAGCGAACTGACTGGCACGAACGCAACAGGGTAGCAAAACGTCCAGTAACCGTAGCAGCCATGACATATTGACTTATTTCCCTCACAGGTACCCATTTAAATCACCTGGGTGAAGTGGAGCAATGTAGGGTTAATTTTTTGCTCAGAAAAAATTCAGTGGTCCTGACAGGGCTAGAACCATGAACCTCTCCCTTCCTAGTCAAACGTCCTACCACTGGACCACCGGCGCATATAGCTAGACCATTTTGTGTACGAGCTGAATGCATTTCGCACATTCAAAACAGGTAAAATTCTTGCATAAATTTCTGCAATTTTGGGGGGGCACACCGTTGTGCCCCCCATCCAAATCTTAACTACGGGCCTGTGTCTTGTTCAAACACAGACCAGAAGACATTTACGTCCGTTAGTTTGGACCCAGATTGATAAATAACCCCCTTATGTTCCTTTAGTTTTAACCCGGATTAAACACATGTATTAAATAAAAATCTCTAATATTGAGCTTGCATTGGTTTGGATCCAGATTAATAAATAAGACCAGGCATGATGGCCCGAGACATAAGCCATTGCAGCACCTCCAGTTAAAGACTTTTCCTCAGTCCATTGATGGACTACCACCCCATTGTTTGTGATCGGTGTGAAAGTAACGGTTAAACAGTAGCAAAGCGTGCACAGCCAATGTCACAAATCTCAGGTTGTCTAGAGAGGCCCTTACATAATCACACTCAAGGGGCTTTTCAGTGGGTTTTACTAACCAAACCAGGGTTTTTCTTCAACCAATTGGGAATGACTCCGGTACCAAGCCAATTGGGAAAGAAAATTTTGTGTCATTTTTAGTTAAATTGGGAAAAATTAGCGTCGTTTTTAGTCAAATTGGGAATTTTGCATGGGCCAAATTAAACAGTTAACTATATAAAATTCAAACTGAATTTGACTGCTAGCAATAAATTGTCCCATTATACCCTCTGTAAGGGTATGGGGCTTCAGCTGGTATTAGCAGGATTTGTTTAAAGATGCTTAAAACAAACTCTACTTGATCAAAACTCTCCAAATTGGGAATTTTATTACCCCAGATTGGGAAAAATGGTCAGTTTTGGTAATTGGGAATGCCTCCGTTTATTTATAGGTACCAGTTATATAAGGAGGAAAAGCACTGCAAACTATCAACTATAATGGTGCGGGCCTCACATGAAACGCCCCAATGGTTTACTGTAGTACAGGTAAGCATAAGAATCATGAGATTTGCAAGGAAATTGTCTGGCAAGGCGTGATGACCGAAAGGTCATCAGGAGATGTCTTTAAGTCCAAGCAGGCCAGCTGAGGGACAGATTCCGGGTCGTTTCGGCCGTGAGTCGTTTTGGCTTGGGTCGTTTTGGCCTGGGTCGTTTCGGCCTTTTTAAGGGGATGGGTCGTTTTGGCCCATTTTATTTTTCTTATGTGATTTATTAAAATAATAAGAAAAAAAATTCAGGAAAATTTGTTGTTCTTAAACGTTTTTGAACATTATCTGTGATATGTATTCCCTAAAAAATGATGATTTGCACTGCTTTCCATTTCCATTTTTAACTTTATGACAATATACTCTTCGTCTATAGACTTTTACGCTACAAGAGATATACAACCATATATAACAAATAACTACATTAATATATTTTTAAAACTTACGCTAGCCTGCTGCTACAGATGCCTACCAATTCGATATACAGTAAAACTTCTCTATTACGACCAGTGTAAATGTGACAATTACGCTTGCCCTATGCAAACAGTGAAGAACCTGGTCAGAGCAGGAACCCTCAGGGTCTGCATTATTTGTCATTTTGCAATTTATTGTTAAAATCGCCTAGGTAGACTTAATTGGATATGGAAATTGTCTATTAACAATGTGACGCTCACGGGGCTTAGGTCGATGTCATTGTTTTATCTATACTACCGGAAGTATCAATAATAGTAGATGGACCCAAGTAGGTTCGAACTTATGGTGATTCCTTTGTAACTCTCTGTTAATTCTGAAACATAAGTATATTTGTATAGCATTAATCAGAAAAGGAACAGTTTGCCTTTATTTAATTAGTTTGTTATGGTGTATACATAAACGAACACTGCAGATTTCCAAAAGAGACGATGTTGATTCTGTTCTTTTGGCGCATTCTACTCTAAGCAAACATTGCCTCCCAAAAGTTATAAAAGGCGGGTGCTCTGTAGTTTTGATTCAGTTTGTATCAAGCTCCCGAAGGGTTAACTTCGAATATAACAGTAGGCAATAAATAAAGCCTTTAATAGTATTCTGCATTGTGTTATCTTAGTAGCGTTTGGGTAGAGCGAACAGTTGACTAGTTCAATCTCAGTAGTTTCTATCCCAGGCGTGAACAGTAGCTCATACAGTCTATTATTCCAACGCCGAACGTATTGCTGATGCTGGTGCATTCTGGCTTATAGTTTGAAGCCAGGGGTCTCATCTATACGCCGAGTTGAGAGATATAGCTGAGCAATAGCTGATGCTGGCAGGTCGAGCCAGGTGTCTCGGGTATAGGCTGAGCTTACAAACTCTATTAGAACATACAGCTGATGCTGTCTGGCTGGTCAAAGCCAGGAGGCTCGTCGATACGCCGAGCTGTTGTTGATAGTTGGGAACATAAGCCCATCCACTTTGTATACATATCGTTTGAGAGTTGATTATAATTAGTTGATCGCACTTGATTATTGTTCAGCCAATCATTTTCTAATCATTGTTAATCACATTATACTGGGTTTTGTATATATTCGCCCATCATTAGGTTGAGCAATCATAGGTCAAAGTAGACCCCGAGGAAATATTATATATAGTATTGTTTAAGTTATTATATGCTCGTCAGTTCAGCTGATCAACCATTTTAGTAGCTGAGCTTACAGATTTTTGGCGCCCAACGTGGGGCAAAGGTTATATAGTGTACTGTAACCTATCTATTATCATTTAATAGACGAACTCACTGTAATTGAAAATGGCTGATCAAAGTGCTGATGGTACTGTTAGGTTTGATGAGCTGAACGATCTGTACCAGCAGATCGACGAGCTACATAGGCAGAATGAAATGCTGAGACTTGATCATGAAATCGCTGGTCTGAAGCATGAGTTGACTAATATGTCAATGCAGAATAAGGCTTCAACGCCGAAGCCGATAGGCCTTAAGTTTGATGATGGGATTACTCCCAGGAGACTTCTCCCAGCAATACCAAGAGGAAGACGGGAACATGTTGACATAGGCTCGTCAACGGCAGCTCAAACTGACAATCGCCCAGATAAATTTGTGACTACTAGAAAGCGTCAGCCAAGCCCGAACTCAAAGCCCAGAGTTACAAGCATGAAACCAGCTACCTTCGACGGGAGTGTAGCATGGTCCGACTATAAGTCACATTTTGATGCATGCTCTGAACTAAATGGCTGGTCGAAAGAACAGAAAGGTTTATACTTATCTGTTTCACTACGAGGACAGGCTCAGGGTGTGTTTCGAAACCTTGAGACCGGCAAACACGATTATGATCAGCTAGTGACTGCCCTGGAAGAGAGGTTTGCGCCTCCTAATCAAACAGAACTCTACAGGGTACAACTCAGAGAGCGTCGTCAGAAGGCAACAGAGACGATGGCCGAGCTAGGTCAAGATATAAGACGCCTGACCAATTTGGCATACCCCAAAGCACCAGCTGATGTCAGAGAGACCTTAGCTAAAGAGCAGTTCGTTGATGCTCTTGTGAACTCTGACATGAGGTTGAAAATTAAACAGGCCAGACCTGCTGATCTCAACGATGCTGTGAGGCATGCAGTTGAGCTAGAAGCTTTCTATAAGGCTGAAAGTAAACATCTTGGACAAGGCTATATACAAGCTACAGCGTCCGCTCAGCCTAACATTGAAAATGACTTGAAGGGAACACTCTCATCGCTCAACAAGTCAATGGATGAGATGACAAAGGCTATGAGCAAACTTGTTGCTCAGCAAACACCAAAGCAAAGCATGGTGAATAAAGGCCAGTCATATAACCGTCGTTATGATGGTAATCGGTATGATGGTAATAGATCAAACCAATACCAGAACAGACAGAACCCTCCAGGTCGGAAATGTTTCATCTGCAAGTCTGACAAGCACTTTAAGAAAGATTGTCCCCAAAGACGAGACACATACCGTTCACGAACGGAACCCGAAAAAAAAGATAAAGTGCAGACGAGTGGTTCATACCAGGCTGGATTATTTGTCCCAGCCAAAGTTGACGGCTTTACCGTCGATTGCTCAGTCGATACTGGAGCTACTCTCACATTGATATCATCGAAAGCCTGGGAGTCTGTTAAGAACACAGAAAAACTAAACAGGTTTGAAAGGAAAATTGTATCTGCTTCAGGCAACTCCCTAGAGACAAAGGGAAAGACGAGAATTTGTCTGGAAATCAATGGCATCAGCTGCAATGCTGATGTGGTAGTTGCAGATATAGATAATGATATGATACTTGGTCTAGACTTCATGTTAGCTCATGACATAGTGGTTGATGTTGTAAACATGACCATGACCATCAAGAATAAAGCATGTAAGATGGTCCACGCAGGTAGAGTTGGTTGTCACAGGGTAGTTGTAGCCGAGAATGTGTCGATACCGGCAAGATCAGAAATGATTCTTGAGGGAAAGTTGGTTGATGGAAATATGTCCAAAGGTCAGATAGGTGTGCTGGAAACCACAGACGGGTTTCTCAGCTCAAACAGAGGAATAGTGGCTAGAACTTTGGTCAGAGCTGATGACAAAGTGCCTGTTCGATATGCTAACTTCTCTCATGAAACACAGACACTATATCCTGGTACGAACATAGCGACATTCAGTCCAGTCCAGGTTGTAGAGTCAGTAGACAAGACAAGGTCTAAGCCACCAAGGGCATTGCCAGATCATCTTAAAGATCTGTATGAAAGGTGTTCAGCTGGCATGAATGTCGCTCAGAAAAATCAGATCGTGAAGTTGCTGAAGAAGTATGCTAACACATTCTCTGAGAATGACCATGACATAGGTCGAACAGGTATCATCAAACACAAAATTTCAACTGGTGATGCGCCTCCCATCAAACAGCCAATGCGGAGAGTCCCAGTACATATGCAAGATGAAGTTGATAAACAGCTCAAAGAAATGCTGGACAATGACATCATACAGCCATCCACCAGCCCATGGGCTAGTGGTATTGTGCTGGTCCGTAAGAAAGACGGGACCAAGCGTTTTTGCATCGACTACAGACGCTTGAACGATGTCACTGTAAAGGATGCCTATCCTTTACCGAGAATAGACGAATCATTGGATCAACTTGCTGGTTCCAAATGGTTTTCATGTCTTGATCTCAACTCGGGATACTGGCAGCTCGAGGTTGATGAACATGACAAACCAAAGACTGCATTTGTAACAAGGCAAGGCTTACATGAATTCAACGTCATGCCTTTTGGCCTTTGCAATGCCCCAGCGACGTTTGAACGTCTGATGGAGACAGTCTTGGCTGGTCTCCACTGGCAGATTTGCTTGATATACTTGGATGATATCATAGTATTTGGCAAAACATTTGAAGAGATGGTCAAACATCTTGATATGGTTTTAGAAAGGATAGCCGATGCTGGGCTGAAACTAAAGCCAAGGAAATGTCAACTGTTCAAACAGGAGGTTGAATTCCTGGGTCACATTATAAATGACAAAGGGGTTGGCACTGATCCCAAGAAGATCAGCTGCATCAACGATTGGCCAATACCGACTACTGTCAGAGAAGTAAGGTCTTTTCTGGGTTTATGTAGTTACTATCGGCGTTTCATTGCCAATCACTCACACATAGCTAAGCCTTTGACCAAACTCACAGAAAAGAACCACACGTTCAAGTGGACAAGTGAATGCTCAGAAGCATTTGAAAAGTTGAAAACTGCGCTTGTGACCGCACCAGTTCTCTCATACCCTGACTTCAAGAAACCGTTCATCCTTGATACCGATGCCAGTGATCAAGCTATCGGGGCTGTGTTATCACAAAAGGTCGATGGAATTGAGAAAGTTATCGCCTATGCCAGTAGGACTTTGACGAAAACTGAACGGAAATACTGTGTCACCAGAAAGGAACTGTTAGCTCTGGTGTACTTTGTAAAGTATTTCCGTCATTATCTGTATGGTAAAGAATTTACCGTAAGGACAGATCATAGTTCATTGCGCTGGATCATGAACTTTAAAAACCCTGAAGGTCAGCTAGCCCGTTGGCTAGAGGTTCTTTCAACTTACTCCATGAAGGTTGAACACAGACCAGGTAGATTGCATGGTAACGCAGACAGTCTGAGCAGAAGGCCATGTAATCAATGCGGGATGACAGACGCAGAAAAAGAAGCTGGTAGCGGAGACGGTACAAATGTCTCGAGTATGAGGCAGGAAAGTGTACCAGAGGATTTAAGAGATCTGAAGCATCTTCAGGAGGAAGATGGTGATATATCTGTAGTTCGAGAGTGGGTTAAGATAGGCAAAAGGCCGGGATTTAGAGATGTTTCATCTGGAAGCTTTGTGATGAAGTCTCTATGGAATCAGTTTCCACGGTTAGAACTACAGGGTGAACTTCTGGTTAGACGATGGGATGATCTTGACACAGGCGTTGTTACCTACCAGGCTGTCGTTCCGAACAACACTAGACGAGCAGTGTTGAAAGGCTGTCATGATATGAAAACTGCTGGTCATTTAGGAGTTAGAAAGACCCTAAGTAAAGTAAGACAAAAGTTTTACTGGCCAGGCCTTCAGTCTGATGTTCGTAGCTACGCATCGGGATGTGAAACTTGTATGAAAAGGAAAGGTCCTTTGATGACGAAGAGAGCTCCAATGCAGATCGTCAGGAGTGGCTATCCAATGGAGAGAATAGCTATTGATATTTTGGGTGAACTCCCAGAAACAGACAAGGGCAATAAGTATATCTTGGTCATAGCTGATTACTTCACGAAATGGACGGAAGCTTTGCCCATGCCTAATATGGAAGCTGTGACAG
This sequence comes from Gari tellinella, assembly GCA_922989275.2. Lineage (NCBI taxonomy): Eukaryota > Metazoa > Mollusca > Bivalvia > Cardiida > Psammobiidae > Gari > Gari tellinella. The sequence continues at coordinate 21,163,240 of OV277869.1, read as the reverse complement.
TAGCTAGACTACTTGTGGAAGAGGTTCTTTGTCTTTTCGGCGTACCTCAGATCATCCACTCTGACCAAGGTCGTCAGTTCGAAAGTCACTTGTTTCAAGAGATGTGCAAAATATTTGGCATAGAGAAGACACGCACTACACCATACCATCCACAGAGTGATGGAATGGTCGAGAGGTTCAATCGAACTCTTGCGGCAATGCTGAGCTCATTTGTCAGTGACAATCACAAAGATTGGGATGCTCAGCTACCATATGTAATGATGGCTTACCGTAGTGCTACTCATGAGACAACAAGCATGAGCCCAAACATGTTAATGCTAGGGCGTGAGGTTTCAACACCGTTAGACCTGATGTTTGAAATGCCCCCTCTCATAAAACCTATTCCAAATAACCAATGGGTTTGGGAGTTGAAAGATAGAATTGAGACAGCTCATAAAATAGTCAGACAGAACACACAGCAGTCCATGCAAAGACAGAAACAAATTCATGATGCTCGAACATCCTTTGAAACATTTAAAGTTGGAGATAAGGTGTTCGTGTATTTTCCTGTCAAGAAGGTAGGCACTTCATCAAAACTCACTTCATTTTGGCGAGGCCCATATCAAATTACTGCAAAACTATCTGAAGTTCTGTACAAGGTAAATTGTGCTCGAAACAAGGCTGAACAAGTTATTCACTGTGACAGGCTAAGAGCTTGTCGAAATCAGACCCTAAGAGGCGAGCATGATTCAAATCACGCCGAGAATGAAGAAATCAGAGATCAGGATGAAGGTGATGAACCTGAAGTTGTTGATGAACCAGATGTCGTTGACAAGGGTGATGTTTCTGAAGAACCCGTTTCAGATATGAAACGAACACGCCGAAAGCCAGTTTGGAGTAAGGATTATGTCTTTACTTCCAAGACCATGGGCTCAACATCTGAACCAAAGAAAGATGTTGTTATAAGTTGTCTGAAGAAAGCTGATGGAATGGAGACAGAAGTAAATGAAGATGGAACAGTAGTATACAAGAACAGTGTAGTTGATAGAAGAAAGAAAGAGACTGTGATGAAAGTAGAAATTGGAGAGTTGTTGCCAGAGGGAACATTAAGATCATCGGACCTTGAGCTGTCCAATGGAACGGTTCAGCTGAGGCTGAAATATTCACCTGATAGTGAATAGGTTGTTGGTCAAGCAACCATGGTCGTCAGTGCCAAAGGCACATTTTACTGTATGTTATGTTGGACATATTAGATGTCCACTCTGGGATATGATCATATGAGATGATCGTAGATGAGTTTAATTACATGTTTTCATTGTTTTCCTAATTCTCAGTTTATTTGTATGTAGTATTGATGGTAATCACACATTTGATTGGAAAGTTGTCTCATAGTTACTTAGTTGTTTTAATCATCATGCGGGACGCATGAACCCGGAGGCGTGGGTAATGTGACGCTCACGGGGCTTAGGTCGATGTCATTGTTTTATCTATACTACCGGAAGTATCAATAATAGTAGATGGACCCAAGTAGGTTCGAACTTATGGTGATTCCTTTGTAACTCTCTGTTAATTCTCAAACATAAGTATATTTGTATAGCATTAATCAGAAAAGGAACAGTTTGCCTTTATTTAATTAGTTTGTTATGGTATATACATAAACGAACACTGCAGATTTCCAAAAGAGACGATGTTGATTCTGTTCTTTTGGCGCATTCTACTCTAAGCAAACATTGCCTCCCAAAAGTTATAAAAGGCGGGTGCTCTGTAGTTTTGATTCAGTTTGTATCAAGCTCCCGAAGGGTTAACTTCGAATATAACAGTAGGCAATAAATAAAGCCTTTAATAGTATTCTGCATTGTGTTATCTTAGTAGCGTTTGGGTAGAGCGAACAGTTGACTAGTTCAATCTCAGTAGTTTCTATCCCAGGCGTGAACAGTAGCTCATACAGTCTATTATTCCAACGCCGAACGTATTGCTGATGCTGGTGCATTCTGGCTTATAGTTTGAAGCCAGGGGTCTCATCTATACGCCGAGTTGAGAGATATAGCTGAGCAATAGCTGATGCTGGCAGGTCGAGCCAGGTGTCTCGGGTATAGGCTGAGCTTACAAACTCTATTAAAACATACAGCTGATGCTGTCTGGCTGGTCAAAGCCAGGAGGCTCGTCGATACGCCGAGCTGTTGTTGATAGTTGGGAACATAAGCCCATCCACTTTGTATACATATCGTTTGAGAGTTGATTATAATTAGTTGATCGCACTTGATTATTGTTCAGCCAATCATTTTCTAATCATTGTTAATCACATTATACTGGGTTTTGTATATATTCGCCCATCATTAGGTTGAGCAATCATAGGTCAAAGTAGACCCCGAGGAAATATTATATATAGTATTGTTTAAGTTATTATATGCTCGTCAGTTCAGCTGATCAACCATTTTAGTAGCTGAGCTTAGCCCAAACACGTTACAACAATTTCATGAGTGAATGAGTTAAAACTATTCTATACTAATATATCTGAACACATAATGCAAAGGTTTCAGGTTCGTGCCTTTATGCAAAATCGAAGGTGGTTCAGGATAAAGGTACTTTTTAAAGACATTACATCAAGTCAATTTTATTACTATTTCTGTAAAATTCATTAAATTAGATCCACATATTTATGTCAAATTTATCAGATAAGGGTCTACTCTGTTTTCACAGTATGTTGATGAGGGAACGAAGAACTTTATGCTTCATAATTATGTTAATATACATTACTGAAATAATAGGCCGAAACGACTCACCAAATGGGCCAAGGCCGAAACGACCCATCAAATGGGCCGAAACGACTCAGGGCCGAAACGACCCATGGCATTACCGAGGGACATGTGCCCCCGTGCCCCCAGTAGATCTGTGTCTGTCATGTCATATGCCAATGCAACCTTCATTCCCAGCTAAATGATGAATATATGAATCAAGCAAAAAAAAAAATCAGGCCAGCTGCGTGGGGGGGGGGGGACACGTGCCCCCTGTGCCCCCGGTAAATCCGTGCCTGCAGTGAAATGGCCCACTTCTCTGATGAGTCATTGGCCCACCAGTCATCCAATCACTGCACATTGTAATTCCAAACATAATATGCCATAAGAATTATTTATTTTTATCACCTCTTTCAAGATTGGAAACTACTACCGCCAAGTGAAACTCTTCAGTCATGAAGTTAAACTATTGACACTGCATCTGGCTATATGAACGGCAGTGCTAAAGTATGGAAGGCCGGTGCGTATGGAAGGCCGGTGCGCCATACTAAATGCTAGTTGTAAAATGCCAAATGCCAAATGCTGTTTGTGAAATATCGAATGCTATTTGCGAATTGCTATGTTAGAAATGCTGAATGAAATGCCAAATTATGGAAGGCCGGTGCGCCATGCTAATTGCAAGTTGTAAAATGACAAATGCGAAATGCAATTTGTGAAATATTAAATGCTATTTGCTAAATGCGAATTGCTAATATGCAATAGGCAAAGCCTACAAGCGAGCACAGCAGTAAAAATTGAAGTTGAATTTTGCTATTGTAAATGTTGTAAATCTCAGAGTAAAACACATGTCGTTTTCCTCCGAGTTGGAAACTGACTTGTTAGATGTAAGTTGTATGCTTACCTTAATAAAATTATACTAGATCTAGAAAAATCTGAAACGGCTGTGCTGACCCTAAACTACAAGATCAACTATTGATTAATCAGTGCCTCAGTAGTAGAGTATCTGCTTGCAGAGAGGGAGACCGCGGGTTCTATTCCCAAGTTGGGAATTGGCCGAGTTGACCCCATTCGACGAACCAGTGGTAATGCAAACCCGAAATCCTGATTGCCAAGGTAGGAATTAAGCCATTACTACCGATTTTTGTCTTTAGATTGACTCGGCAAGCAGACACTCTACTACTGCGTCACTGATTAAACTAAATATTATCAGTGTCAGAATAAAGTGAGCGGCCAGGTACAGTCATGGGTCAGGTCCCTGGTGCATTTCATAGATGCCCCTTCTCGTAATCATCAGTGTTGAAAGAGAGAAACAATAATAAGATAAGATAATTGATTGTAGTTAATTAGTCGAAATTGAGGCTGGATCCTAAAGCGTTCACAAATGTCACTGTCACTTAAAATTGTGACTAAGAGAGTTCCAGTCTTTTACTTTCAGCGTTTTTTAAGGACCCATTTCCAATTGAAAACAAGATTTTCCTCAAAATTAGCTTTTCACTACTCAGTTTTCCCCCAAAAAAAGTATTTTACATCATTAAAGGGCAAATTCCCCCCCCCCCCCCCCCAATAGAATGGGTACCAACCAATTCCCAAAGTGGTAAAAACCCACTGACTTTGTACAAACACTTAGTTGGAACGAGCAAAAGGTTGTCTTGCAATGATGTAGATAGTGTGAAACACCAGTTACAGATTGTACTACTCATGCTATTGCTGGTTTTAAAGTTTTTAAGGATAGTGCTATTGGGTTTGATTCTATGCACGCTTGTTAAACCCAATACCCCATTATATCACAAGTTTCTTTTTTGGTGAGTATACTCTGATGATATCCTTAGGCTATGCTGGCGGGGACGTATGGGCCCTGGTACCGCCACGGAAGCCTGACAGGCTAGGGATAGAAGAGTGAAAGCCTTGGTCATCAATTCATTTCTCTTGTTTCTATCTTTCCTATTAACGCAAAACTGCCAGAAATTTATTCTCGCTTTTGGAACCCATCCTCAAAAGGGGTAGATGCTTTTTCAGAGTTTTGGGGAGACATATTTGGTTTATTTGTGCCTCCTATTTCCATTATTCACAAAGTTTTGAAGAAAATGCAGGCCGATAATGCGAGTGGAGTTTGAGTCATCCCAAATTGGAAGCCATTGCTTTGTCCTGGTGGTTTGTTCATTACAGAAGTTAAGCAATGGATATATTTGCCTACTCAGAAAGAATTCTATGTGAATTGTAAAAACGGAAAAGGCATTTTTAAAAATGCAGATCTTCAGTTCAGCATGTTAGCATTGAAAATGTGATTTTCAGTGATTGTTCAAGGGAAGTAACACCCCGGTCACACAGTGCCATCGGTGATAGATCGGTTGGTTTTTTTCGCCAAACTAGGGAGGGGACCGATGACAAGCTATTTACTACCGACATCACCTATTGGCCACCTGTTTTCCACCTATCAATCGCTATTGGGTAAAGATGAGTTTCGTCGGCGAAAAATCACCGATTGGGATTTTTAAACGTGCTTAAAATTCTCGATCGGTGAAAATATTTTACAAATAACCGATTGACAACCTGTCTACAACCGATATCACCGACCCGACGAGTCACCGATAAACCACCGATAAAGCACCGATGAACTTATACTTACCACCGATGAAAAAAGATGAGAATTAAAACGCAGGATCTCGTCGGTTTTCATCGGTTGCTAATGGCAGTTCAATCGGTGATCAATTGGTGATCAATCGGTTGCCGCCAGCATTTCATCGGTGTTTTATCGGTATTCGTCGATTATTGATAGGTTGTTGGGCGCTTTTAATCGAAGGCCCATAGGAGTTCATGAGTCGCCAATCGGTGGCCAATCGGTGGCCAATCGGAGGTGGGGTGGCGTTTCACCGATTGAACAATTATTTATCACCGATACCCGGTCACACAGAAAGCCTGAAATTAAATCACTTATGACAACCGATCAAAACAGCAAATAATTCGACCGATTGGGTACCGATTTAAGCCCGACCGTCTGTGTGACTGGGGCATAACTGTGCTTGGAGTTTGGTAATATTTAGTAAGAGTTGCTCCCCTTTTACTTGTTAAGATATTGTTTGTTCTGTCATAGCTAGAATATAGCAGCAGTGCTTTAAAGCCATATAAAGCAGCAGTGCTTTTTTAAGGAAGTGGCTAGCCGTCCGGTTCCGGACGGCTAGCCTGCCCTGTGAGGGTTGGCTAGACGTCCGGAATAGATTTTCGTCAGAGCTTATACTGCATAATTTACGTGAATTAGTGCCTGGATATGTGGGTTTGAGTATAGTATATAATACCATTGTTTATGTAATTTTTGGGCAGGATTGCCCTGAGATACAGAAAAACTTGTTTGAAATTTTATGTATTTTGAGGCAGTATTGCTATATTGGAATATAGCAGCAGTGCTTTAAAGCCATATAAAGCAGCAGTGCTTTATTATTATGCAGAGCAGTATTGCTTAGTGTGGGTTTGTGTATAGTATATAATATCATTATTTTATGTAAATTTTGGGCAGGTTTGCTTTGTGACGCAGAAAAACATGTTTGAATTTTTTGTATTTTGAGGCAGTATTATTAAGTACATAGGCAGCATTGCCGTGTATAAAGCAGTATTGCTTTGTTATGTTAGAAAACAGGCATAATCGCCAGAAATTTAAAGCAGTATTGCTTTATTTTAGTTGAAAGGCATCATTGCCAGGATATAAAGCAGCATTACTTTGTTATAGCCAGACAGCATTGTCAAGGCTTTACCGGATTTATGATAAGTGTATACTTTCTTGTTCATGTTGAAGATGCTTATTTCAAACATTATGCGTTTGCACGCTTAGAAGGATCTTCAGTTGATTATAATCTGTTTAGGTCTTCTTGTGAGTGTTGGGGAATTTTTTTCTTATCAGTCTTTGTCAAAAATTGCCTGAGTACTGGTGGACAAGGCGTGCCTGCTCCTGGAGCTGTTACAGAATTCAAGAGCCGACAGTACCACAAAGAAATACGAAAGTGCTTTTGTAAGGTATCATAAATGGACTTTGTGTAATGGTTTATGGAGTGGGGACGTTTTGCCTGCTAGGCCTTTAACAGTCGCCACATATTTGGCTTCTTTAATTCAAACTTCAAATACGAATAGTTCAGTCGTGTCTACATTTTATGCAATCAAGTGGTATCATGATATTTATGGTTTGGAATCTCCTACCGAGTCCAAACTTGTTTGCAATGTTTTGGAATCAGGGAAGCGCATCTTAGCGAAAAAGACCATTAAGAAAGAACCCATTAATGTAGACATTATTTCGTCAGTATACGTCGTATGTATTTTGTAACATATGTTCAACCAAATCTGGATATAAAGCTAGGAAGAATAATATTAAGATCATGTCTTACACACATTTAAGAGAAATATTTCTGGAGGCTTTAAGTCCTCATGTTGAAGATATTACAAAGTTTGCCTTGCACTCGCTACGCTCAGGTGGTGCCACTGCAGCAGCCAATAATGGTGTTCCAGACAGAATGTTTAAGAGACATGGTCGTTGGACAAGTGAGAGTACTAAGGACGGTTATGTTAAAGACAATGTACACGAACGACTTGCAGTGTCGTTAAATTTGGGACAGAAACTTTTGTGTTTATAGAACTTCATGTACATCTGAATAATGAGTTACGTTTAGTTTAAATTTTATTCGATCCAACGACAGTTGTCTAATTTCCCGTTCTTTTAGTTCATCGGTCGCTGTCCAGGTTCTTTACTGCATTTCAATAAAGGGATGTGAAATATGTTAATAGTCTTAATAGTCTTGTATTAAGGACATGTAAGTGAGTCAAGGGAAATGTAATTTTCTTCGTTTGATTGAAACGAATTAGAAGAAAATTGATTTCCCTTTACTGGCTGTAATGTCCGATAGGTGGCGTATCGTTGGACGCCTAACACGTGCAGTTATTGCCGACGTGGTCATTCAGCTCTGGACTCCTGACTGGTTAAGACGTGTTGTTTATTTAGTTTGTTTTATATAGTCCGTTGTCGTTGGATCAAATAGTATTTTTGCATTTAGATCATTAATAATTATGATTATTGGAGAGAAGATAACTGCATAACGAGCACATTTATATTGTGTATCAGTAATTTGATATTTTGAAGTAGAGAGGATTCCAAGAACAGAGATTGAGAAAACAGATTATTGTTTAAGCACTGTAGCATTTTAAGATTTGGGCATCCCATTTGTAGTTTTGAATTTTATTCATGAGTAGATATATTTGTTTCATCAGTAGTTTGATTGTTTTTCATTTGAAAACAATGAAAAATTGACATACATGTACTTAGTTCTTTTCTGTTTGTAGAATCTGTTTTTTGAGATGTGATTACATGTTATACGTGATTAACACGCATCGGTCGCCGTCCAGGTGTGTAGCAACCGGAATTGCAATAAAAACAGGTTTTGCAATAATTATTGCAAATCCTGTTTTTATTGCAATTCCTGTTGACAGTTCAACAGGTTTTGCAATAACAGGAATTGCACAGGAATTGCACAGGAATTGCACAGGAATTGCAATAAAATTTTGAAATCGCTCAAAAATGTTTTCCTCAATTAGATGATCATACATACTTGATATTTTTGTGTTTTTTTGGTGTTTTGGGATCCTGTGACGAAATTTTACATATTCGTCGGCGCCGGTAAAAAAAAAAATTATTTTGGAAAATTTCAACAAAATATGACTTTACAAAATGTTGTCTTAGATAGAGTGAATCGTGAATGGGGTTATTGCAACTCCGGTTAACATGATAGAAACAAATTTAATTGCAATAAAATTTAATCTGCCACTGTTTTATTGCAAATCCTGTTTTTATTGCAATTCCGGTTGACAGTTCAACAGGTTTTGCAATAACAGGAATTGCACAGGAATTGCAATAAAATTTTGAAATCGCTCAAAACTGTTTTACTCAATTTGATGATCATACATACTTGATATTTTTGTGTTTTTTGGTGTTTTGGGATCCTGTGACGAAACTTTACATATTCGTCGGCGCCGGTAAAAAATTTTTTTGAAAATTTCAACAAAATATGACACAGTACTTTACAAAATGTTGTCTTAGATAGAGTGAATCGTTAATGGGGTTATTGCAACTCCGGTTAACATGATAAAAACAAATTTAATTGCAATAAAAAATTAATCTGCCACTGTTTTATTGCAAATCCTGTTTTTATTGCAATTCCTGTTGACAGTTCAACAGGTTTTGCAATAACAGGAATTGCACAGGAATTGCAATAAAATTTTGAAATCGCTCAAAAATGTTTTTCTCAATTAGATGATCATACATACTTGATATTTTTGTGTTTTTTGGTGTTTTGTGATCATGTGACGAAATTTTACATATTCGTCGGCGCCGGTAAAAAAAAATTTTTTTTTTGAAAATTTCAGCAAAATATGACAGTACTTTACAAAATGTTGTCTTAGATAAGAGTGAATCGTGAATGGGGTTATTGTCACCCCGGTTAACATGATAGAAACAAATTTAATTGCAATAAAATAATAAGCTGCCACTGTTTTATTGGCAATCCTGTTTTTATTGCAATTCCTGTTGACAGTTCAACAGGTTTTGCAATAACAGGAATTGCAATAAAATTTTGAAATCGCTCAAAAATGTTTTACTCCATAAGATGATCATACATAATAGTCCGGTGGCAGATACCGATAAGCGTGTTTTGCGGTCCGTACAAAGTTTTTTTGCTGTTTCTATACCTCTGAGGTGTGCTCTTTAAGAATCTGAATGATGCCACTCTGGCATCATTGGGCAATCCGCACAATATGCAAATTAAGGCCGCCATTACTGAAAATCTTGTTTTCGTCAATATCTCAGAAACTATGCATGGAATCAACATAATGTTGGTGTTTATCCCAATGTTTTGAGGGGTAAATAATCAGATAAAGCCATTTTAGTAAAGATCACAGCGATATTTTGTGCTGAATAGGCATATTTAGGCAGCCATTACTGAAAATCTCGTTTTCGACAATATCTCAGTACCTGTGCATGGTATCAAAATCATGTTGGTGTCTATCTCCATGTTTTGAGGGGTAAAGAATAAGATTAAACCATTTTAGTAAAGGTCACATCAATATTTTGTGCTGAATGGGCATATTGAGGCAGCCATTACTGAAAATCTCGTTTTCGTCAATATCTCAGTATCTACATATGGTTTCAGAATAATTTTGGTGTTTATCCCCATATTTTGAGGGGTAGAAAATCAGATAAAACCATTTTAGTATTGATCCCACAAATATATTTATAAGGTTGTGATGAATATCCATATTTCGGCAGCCATTACCGAAAATCTCATTTTCGTCAATATCTCAGCATCTACGACATATTATATCAAAGTAATTCTGGCGTATAAATAAATGTTTTAGGGGTAACTAATCAGTTGAAGCCATTTCACTAAAGATCACACAAGTAGTTTTTCTGAATAGGCATATTTAGTCAGCCAGTACTGAAAATCTCATTTTCGGCAATACCTCAGGAACTATGATACATGCATTAACATAATTCTGGCGTCTGTACTCATGTTTGTAAAAGTAAAAAAAAGTATCATTTTAAAGTCTACTTTCAGTCCGAATGACCGCTCAGCCGACTGTACGTTTACTCCCCTGATCATTGAGCCGTCTTGCCTACTATATTGAGCACTGCTAACATATGGCGCATAAGCAGCCACAGTACCGGTTCAGACCCTTCGCAGGTACCCATTTTAACCCCTGGGTAGAGAGGAGCTATTCGCGGTACATATCTTGCTCAAGCATATTCCTGTACATCATCGGGGATTCGGAAAAAATCCCCTATTCAGGCCGCTGGTCCGGCGGGGGATCGAACTCACGAACCCTGGTACCGTAGTCCAACGCGTTACCACTGGATTACTACCACCGGTAGGGAAAAGAAGCAGATTAAACCATTTCAGTATTGATCACACCAACATGTTTTGCAAAATAGACAACAATCCACTTCACTGTACATCAAAGTTACAAAGCATTCCTTTTACTTATAATGATGTAGATTGCCATTACTGAACTGATTCAGTCCTCAAACAAGTCATTTTTAACAACATTGTCACTGTCATCGACCCGTCGGACGTGTTTTATCTGGCAGGGTGCTTCTCCGTGGCAGCCACAACATGTTGCGCATGGCAAACGAGTCGTATATCACAGACACATTGCTGTCGGACAGAGTGTATACGTAGCACAACCACACTTTATCATTTCCAGAACCTCCTGTGGAGCAATAGTAATGTTTGCTTGCAATACAACTGGTATCAATTATCTAGTGCGTTCATCAAGTTTCCACCCAAACTCGACAATATCTAATGATGCAGGTTCTGATTTGGGAGCTGATTTCCAAATGGCAGTCTGAATGTTTTACGTTCTCTTTGAATGCCTCTTTAGAAGGTGAAAGTGACTTAAGCTGTGGGGCATTTGTAACTTATTTTCTACCAATTCTTTGCAACCAGACTTCTCCTCAAACGTCAGACATGTTCGATGTCACCAAGCTTGTGACACTGTAACAGGCAGCCATGAATCCTGTCGCTTCTCAAACGATGTCGCCTATAGCATAAGATAATTCGCCCACTTTGTCCAGTACCACACCGATCTTTAGGACTTTGATGACAATGCCTTTTTCTACTCTGAAGCACTGACCTACATTGACAAAGCCCGAGAGGACATGGGCGACTGGCAGATGTGAAAACAAGTGTTCATGTTCACTTGCAGTTGCGGCAATGTCTATAGTAGTTTGTTAAGCATGTGGTGTTTCCAAGGTTAAACGACAGGCCAGATTCAACTTTGTGTAAGTGCAGCAGGAGTGTCCTCACAAACAATGTTTGATTCTTTTTACGTCACTTTCAGCTGCATTGACCATCTACTGTATGATAATTACACCCACTTCTTCATGGTGGTTCATGGTATCTTTCTGGTGGAAGACAATGCCATCCTGAAATACTAGTACAGTGTTAGTAGAGGTAATGGCCAGACTATGTCCATTCGGCTTTCTGGATCAAACTCTGACACATCAGAACTATGACCTGTACCTTATTCTCAGCTGTTGTAAGGAAAACCTTCTGGAGCGGCATTGGAGTATGTAACTGCAGTTTTTGTCGTCGTATAGCCTCGTCACCAGCTCGAGCTGCCCACATTCAACTTTTAATCCTGAAGTTGAAGTAGCGATCGAGTGGGTCATAGCTTGCCACCCTCTTCATAACATCCATCATGAAGCCATTTACAGTTCCTTGATTATACTCGTTTATAACCCAAATGATAGCACAGCCATCCAGTATTTCTATCATCTCTGAATTCTTAACCTGAGGAGTTGTGCAGCGTGTGTTCCTGCCTGTATGGGTCGTCGATCCCCTCACTTAACTACCAACGAGACCCTACAGCTGAGCCATAGGTGCCCAGCTACTGTAGTTGATGAGATATACTCAAATAGCTCAGCTCTTATGACGATCAACGGCTGATCATCAACAATTTGATAATTGACTACATGTATTGATGGACTTTCCTGAGTGTATGATGCTCAGTGCCTTCTTTGCCTATGGTCCGGCAATTCAGACGAGTACGGGCGATGTGTATGACCTACAAGCGCCCAGTCACGGTTTGGAGGTTTCACTTTTCGGACTCAGCTAAGCTACACTAACAGAACTATATATAGTTCTGACTTTTACCTTGATACTCTGCACTACTTCAAAGTACAAGTATACTGTCTAAACCAACCGCCTAAAATCTAGAGTTATATTTCTGTGTGCCTCCTTTGACCGCAAAGCAACAACTGACCGAATTTTTGTTTCTTTGTTTGTAAACATCCTTTTCTGCAATATATGGGCTAATTGGACATCCAAAAGAGAGGGCAGCGGATACAGAAACCTGGGGGCGATGTCTTACTCTTACTTTCGACAGGGCTCTCTGTTTTTTTATATGCCTAGTGTAAAGTCTCAACTGAAGGACTTGGTCCAGCGGGGGATCAAACTTACGACCCTTGGCATCGTAGTCGAGTGTGCTACTACTGGACCACGTAGGCCGCGGTGTTTGTGCGTGTATCAGACACTATTGAAAAGGAACTTAGAATGTATCTATATTGTCAAAAAAATGAACCTAAGAATTCTTAAGCTAGCTGAGGTATGACCATTCTTTTAATGCTCTTATATAAATGATGAACACACACCAGACAGACGACACAAAGAGAACATAGACTCGACCGTCGCATCAATAATGGCGGTCCTTCTTTTGCATATTTTGCAGAAAAGCTTCACCAATTTTGAGCGACTTTGAAGAAGTTTGAAAATTGAAACAGACGAAAACTTTAGCAGACAACAATTTCTTTCATCAGTAAGGGGTTAATCTGATTCTTAACCTCTCCCAACATGGGGATTGAAACTAAAATAATTTTGAGATACTGACAAAAATGAGATTTTCAGTAATGGCTGCCTAAATATGCCTATTAAGCACACATTGTTGGTGTGGTCTTTACTTAAATGGCTTAATCTGATTCGTTACCCCTCAAAACATGGAGATAGACACCAACATTAGTTTGCTACCATGCACGGGCACTGAGATAATAACGAAAACGAGATTTTCAGTAATGGCTGCCTCAATATGCCCATTCAGCACAAAATATTGGTGTGATCTTTACTAAAATGGCTTAATCTGATTCTTTACCCCTCAAAACATGGAGATAGACACCAACATTAGTTTGCTACCATGCACGGGCACTGAGATAATAATGAAAACGAGATTTTCAGTAATGGCTGCCTAATTATGCCTATTCAGCACAAAATATTTGGTGTGATCTTTACTAAAATAGCTTTATCTGATTCTTTACCCCTCAAAACATGGGGATAGACACCAAAATTATGTTGATACCATGCATAGTTTCTGAGATATTGACGAAAACAATAGTTTCAGTAATGGCGGCCTTAATTTGCATATTGTGCGGATTGCCCAAAGGTGCCAGAGTGGCATCATTCAGATTCTTAAAGAGCACACCTCAGAGGTATAGAAACAGCAAAAAAACTTTGTACGGACCGCAAAACACGCTTATCGAAAAATCAGGGGTTTGGCAACCGGACTAAAGTGATATTTTGTGTTTTTTGGGTGTTTTGGGATCCTGTGACGAAATTTTATATATTCGTCGGCGCCGTTAAAAAATTTTTGTTGTTGAAAATTTCAGCATAATAGATAGAGTGAATCGTAAATGGGGTTATTGCAACTCCGGTTAACATGATAGAAACAAATTTAATTGCAATAAAAAAATAATCTGCCACCGTTTTATTGGCAATCCTGTTTTTATCGCAATTCATGTTGACAGTTCAACAGGTTTTGAAATAACAGGAATTGCAATAAAATTTTGAAATCGCTCAAAAATGTTTTACTCCATAAGATGATCATACATAAGTGATATTTTGTGTTTTTTTGGTGTTTTGGGATCCTGTGATGAAATTTTATACATTCGTCGGCGCCGGTAAAAAAAATTCTTTTTGAAAATTTCAGCAAAATATGACACAGTACTTTTCAAAATGTTGTCTTAGATAAGAGTGAATCGTGAATGGGGTTATTGTCACCTGGTTAACATTATAGAAACAAATTTAATTGCAATAAAAAAAAAATCTGCCACTGGTTTATTGCAAATCCTGTTTTTATTGCAATTCCTGTTGACAGTTCAACAGGTTTTGCAATAACAGGAATTGCAATAAAATTTTGAAATCGCTCAAAAATGTTTTACTCTATTAGATGATCATACATAAGTGATATTTTGTGTTGTTTTTGGTGTTTTGGGATCCTGTGACGAAATTTTATATATTCGTCGGCGCCGGTAAAAAAAAAAATTATTTTGGAAATTTCAACAAAATATGACACAGTACTTTACAAAATGTTGTATTAGATAAGAGTGAATCGTGAATGGGGTTATTGTCACTCCGGTTAACATGATAGAAACAAATTTAATTGCAATAAAAAATTAATCTGCCACTGTTTTATTGCAAATCCTGTTTTTATTGCAATTCCTGTTGACAGTTCAACAGGTTTTGCAATAACTGGAATTGCAATAAAATTTTGAAATCGCTCAAAAATGTTTTACTCCATAAGATGATCATACATAAGTGATATTTTGTGTTTTTCTGGTGTTTTGGGATCCTGTGACGAAATTTTATATATTCGTCGGCGCCGTTAAAATTTATTTTTTTTTGAAAATTTCAGCAAAATATGACAGTACTGTACAAAATGTTGTCTTAGATAAGAGTGAATCGTGAATGGGGTTATTGTCACCCGGTTAACATGATAGAAACAAATTTAATTGCAATAAAAAAAATAATCTGCCACTGTTTTATTGCAAATCCTGTTTTTATTGCAATTCCTGTTGACAGTTCAACAGGTTTTGCAATAACTGGAATTGCAATAAAATTTTGAAATCGCTCAAAAATGTTTTACTCCATAAGATGATCATACATAAGTGATATTTTGTGTTTTTCTGGTGTTTAGGGATCCTGTGACGAAATTTTATATATATTCGTCGGCGCCGGTAAAAAAAATTATTTTTTCAAAATTTCAGCAAAATATGACAGTACTTTACAAAATGTTGTCTTAGATAAGAGTGAATCGTGAATGGGGTTATTGTCACCCCGGTTAACATGATAGAAACAAATTTAATTGCAATAAAATAATAATCTGCCACTGTTTTATTGCAAGTACTGTTATTATTGCAATTCCTGTTGACAGTTCAACAGGTTTTGCAATAACAGGAATTGCAATAAAATTTTGAAATCGCTCAAAAATGTTTTACTCCATAAGATGATCATACATAAGTTATATTTTGTGGGGTTTTTTGGTGTTTGGGATCCTGTGACGAAATTTTATATATTCGTCGGCGCCGGTAAAAAAAATTTGTTTTGGAAAATTTCAACAAAATATGACACAGTACTTTACAAAATGTTGTCTTAGATAAGAGTGAATAGTGAATGGGGTTATTGTCACCCCGGTTAACATGATAGAAAAAAAATTAATTGCAATAAAAAAATAATCTGCCACTGTTTTATTGCAAATCCTGTTTTTATTGCAATTCCTGTTGACAGTTCAACAGATCTTGCAATAACAGGAATTGCAATAAAATTTTGAAATCGCTCAAAAATGTTTTACTCCACAAGATGATGATATATAATTGATATTTTTTGTTTTTTTGGTGTTTTTGGATCCTGTGACGAAATTTATATATTCGTCGGCGCCGGTATTTTTTTTTTTTTTTTTTTAAATTTCAACAAAGTATGACACAGTACTTTACAAAATGTTGTCTTAGATAAGTGTGAATCCTGAATGGGGTTATTGTCACTCCGGTTTACATGATAGAAACAAATTTAATTGCAATAAAAAAATAATCTGCCACTGTTTTATTGCAAATCCTGTTTTTATTGCAATTCCTGTTGACAGTTCAACAGGTTTTGCAATAACAGGAATTGCAATAAAATTTTGAAATCGCTCAAAAATGTTTTACACCATAAGATGATCATACATAAGTGATATTTTGTGTTGTTTTTGGTGTTTTGGGATCCTGTGACGAAATTTTATATATTCGTCGGCGCCGGTAAAAAAATTTTTTTTTTTTAAATTTCAGCAAAATATGACAGTACTTTACAAAATGTTGTCTTAGATAAGACTGAATCGTGAATTCTGCTTTTCTTGTCTGCTTTAAGCTACCATACTAGACTATAAGATCTATTAATTATCGTGCACCGGCGGACGTGATCCTATGGTAGCACACTCGACTTCAGTACCAGGGGTCGAGAGTTCGATCACCTGCAGTACCAAGTCTTTAAAAACTAAGGTTCGATGTATTGATCAGTGCTTTACACCGGGCAATGGGCACCCAAAAGATAACTGTCAATATTAAAAATAGAGCATTGTTCCCCCGTTTTATTTTATCCGCTCCCCTCCTTATGGGGAGTCAAATTAGCACATAGACGATAGAAACGGGCGTAAACAATCTATAATATGATGCATATTTACAACTTTATTGAATTGAACTATTTTTCTGAGTGGAATAATAAATTTAATGCGTTATTTAAAATGAGCTAGATTCTATAAAGTAATGGGTTAAGCAGACAATAATTATGGTAATGAAGAGACGAAGTTTTTATTGCCATGAATAATTATGATTGCAAATAGTTTAGAGACAGATCAGATACCGGGTAATTCGGCATCTGAACAGCCTCCAAAGTAACTGCATTTTTGTGTAAAATCAATTTTTTTCTAATTTTTATTGCTTTTCAGTTTCGTTTAAACGGGAAGTACTTATCCTGAAATGAGCTGTCACCTATCTTGACTCGTTCACCAGTTAGATATCAAATGGACAATTTCCAGTTGATTAAAGTTTAATTTTGAACTGTTAGGGCTGATCTGCTGCAACTGACAACAAGAGCCGTATACGGCCCTAAATCGCTCACCTGGAACGAAATATCTTGGAACGCTTAGAAAATATGAAAATACGATTTTGCCAATCGCTGAGTATGTGCCCAGAGCAATGTTTTGAACAATAGAGAACACTTTTGAAATTTGTAATCCACAGAGGTGGACAATTTGACAACAAAAGAAAGTGAAGATTTCAAGAAGATTTTTTAAGATTTTATTGAACCGATCTATATTTAGTTCCTATGACCTAGATATGCAACTGAATAGAACCACAATTGGTAAATGCCCTCTTGAAGTTGCACCATGCAAAATATTAAAGCTCTGGTCATATTAGTACAGTGATGCTCACTTATAACGAACTTTGATAAGATGAAAAACTGCTTAATACAGTCATTGTAAACCGGGGTCCAATCATGAAAACAACTCCCGAGCAAGTTCTTGTAGATTTAATGTAGGCGAAATATAAAAAGTCTGCAAAATTATATGTAAATTGTAAATGCTAATTCAAGTAAATTCATGACAATGACAGAAATTAAAAATTACAACACGTAGCCGCGAGATACCGAAACAGAACAAATTAATGGGGCCTTCACATACACGATATTTTCTTACGATTCCTTACGGATCGCCAATTCGTAGTCAATCGTAAGCATCCGCAAATGATCCGTTAGTGTCCGTAAATAACTCGCAAGGATCCGTAAGGATTCGTGGAAGAAGATGCCCATATTTTTGTGTAAAATTTTTTCTTACGATTGTCCTCGGAGTTATTCTTCCTTAAATCAATCGTAACGATCCGTTAAGTATCGTAAACCGGTTGTAACAACACGTAATCCTCCGTAAACAGCCCGCAAGGATCCGTAAACAGCCCGCAATGATCCGTAAACCGACCGTAACGTGTTCGTAGTCATCCGTGGTATTATCGTGGAGGTTTTCCGTCCAAACAGGCATAATCTTGCCAAAAAGACCACAAAAATCTAAGTGAACTATTATTTCAGTCATAGCGATGTTCTCTCACTTCATGCAAGTTGTCTAATGATGACACATTTGAAATTGAATACTTTTTGGTACTGAAAAGGTCAAACACGTCAGTTCTCTTAGGTAAATCGTAACAACTCATAAAGGTGCGTTCACATACACGGATGTTTCTTACGATTTCTTACGGATCTCCAAACCGTAGTCAATCGCAAACGTCCGGAAATAACTCGTTAACATCCGCAAACACATCGCAGACGTCCGTAAACAATCCGTTACCATCCGCAAAACTCGACGACAACCGTAAGCCTCCGTAAGACGAAAAAAATTTTTTTGACATGTCAAACAAGAATATCTTTAAAAAAGATATTCGGCGGAATGAGTGGTTGAACTAAGGCTATATAGATGAAATTGGGTGCGCAAAATTAAATGAAATTGAGGTTTTCAAAGAATTGTAATATTTTGGATTGAAAAGCAAAAAAATTGAAACAGCAACTTTTATTTAAAATGCAAAACTATCATGTACAGAAATGCAAAACAGAACAATAATTTAACTAGCTACTGGTAGGAGATCCTCACATTAATCTATTGTTCTATATATCAAACTTCATTCATAGAGTTTCTTGAAACAAACTATAGCATACACAAATGTACAGATACAACAGTCTGCTGAACTTCGACTTCCACTCTTGTAAATAATGATGAAACAACACAATTGTGTTTAACTCACTTGAGGCCATTAATTTTATATATAATATTGCTTTAAATGTATGGTAAATGTGTACAAATAGTTAACAATTCAAACAAATTGGTAGTAAACAATTACAAAACACCTAGCTTCCTCTGTATATCTATAAAAAGATTTCAGATGTCATATCTTAAAATAGAAGTATAATTGCATCATCCCAGTGGTAGTAAACAGTGCAGTCTGTATCTCTAAATTTTACACTCACAGTCCACATCTGGTAAAACTGTAATTGGACATAGACCAGCCTACAGGGCTCCAGATAAGAGGGAGTAAACTAAACAAATCACATTTTTTCACTCCTTTCAGCACCAAACCCTATGGTGTTACCACTCATTTTTTTTGTCTCGAAGAGACAATTCAAATGTATAGTGACACCACAGGGTTTAATGCACAAATAAAGATTTTAAGTTTTGAAATAATTCCCTTATCTGGAGCCCTGGCTACTATCCAATCAGACTATTCAGTTTCAACAGGTGCTCTTAATTCTAAATTTCTGATCAAATATAATTGGTTGAAATGTGTGGCCAAATAGAAAGTGTGGCTAAATAAAAACCAGTCAGCTCCGCCGAAAAAAATTTAACGATAGACCACGGATGGACTTCTCCGTAAACAACTCGTAAATAATTCGTTACAATCCGCAACTTAATCGGAAATCGAACATTACAACAAGTAACCCTAACATTTGCAAACAGTTTATATCCAGATTAGACCGCACGTGGCGACAACTCAAATCAGGACCTACTCAAATTGAGACTCTAATATTAAATTTTGAGAATTTAAAAAAAATAAAATAATTTATAACAGTAATTTGCAATAATTGTTGCAGGTGGTAATATTACGTATTGTTTACGATAAAGTCCCTTCACTGTCATCACGTAACGAGCTTTGAACAATTCGTCTACGTTTATTTCTCAAATTTTGATTTTAGTTTTTTTTTATTTAAGGAGTATAAAATTGAGTGTCAAGCAGTTTGGAACCTGATCAGGTGCCGCGTCACGCGATGCCAGACCTGGATCCAAACCCTTTGCAAGTAATCATTGTACTCGGGTTATGGCGGTGAAGGGGCAAGTACAGTCAAACTTATATTGAGTGACCCTTTAACTGAAAGAGCGTGCAGGTAGAGAAAACCAGGTGCGACTGCTATAGAACGCGGAGTTTTGTCGTAAACATATCGTAATAACTCGTAAGATACCGTAAATAGCCCGTAACAACTCGTAACACATCTTAATTCACTC
This sequence comes from Gari tellinella, assembly GCA_922989275.2. Lineage (NCBI taxonomy): Eukaryota > Metazoa > Mollusca > Bivalvia > Cardiida > Psammobiidae > Gari > Gari tellinella. The sequence goes on along the minus strand of OV277869.1, from coordinate 21,143,159 downwards.
TTAAAAGTGGCATATATCGTAACAAACCGTAAACTTTTACGGATGTGTGCCATCCGTAAGGAAATCGTAGAAATTCCGTGTATGTGAAGGCCCCATAAGCTAAATACATTTCAAATATGACTCTACTCAGTACTCACCAGACACTTGGGATAGATGAAACTTTTTAATAAATGCTGTCGTGAGACAGTAAACTAAGAATCTGTATTTTAACTGTAGAAGAATTATGGCTATGATGTTGCCATCAACGACGGTCTGGAATGCACTGAGCATAGACGGTTGGGATACGCAGTAAGAAGATAGAAAGCTCGTGCTGATCGTGTGCAGAAGTTAGTTCGTGCGTCTCAACTATCTCTCTCTCAATCATGCTCTCATACACTGATGTATACGTGATAAGTGGAGATATACATGAATATAAAGTATGTAAAGCAGATGACAATATGGATCCCTGGTTGAACTGTCAACCGGAATTGCAATAAAAACAGGATTTGCAATAAAACAGTATCAGTTTTATTTTTATTGCAATTAAGTTTTTATAGTGTTTATATCATGTTAACCGGAGTTGCAATAACCCCATTCATGATTCACTCTTATCTCAGACAACATTTCTTAAAGAACTTTGTCATATTTTGTTGAAATTTTCAAGAAAAAACGAAAATTTACCGACGCCGACGAATACATTAAAATTAGTCACAGGATCCCAAAACAACGAAAAAACCACAAAAATATAAAATATGTATTATTCAACAGGAATTGCAATAAAAACAGGATTTGCAATAAAACAGTGGAAGATTATTTTTTTATTGCAATTAAATTTGTTTCTATCATGTTAACCGGGGTGACAATAACCCCATTCACGATTCACTCTTATCTAAGACAACATTTTGTAAAGTACTGTCATATTTTGCTGAAATTTAAAAAAAAATTTTTTTTTACCGGCGCCGACGAATATATAAAATTTCATCACAGGATCCCAAAACACCAGAAAAACACAAAATATCACTTATGTATGATCATCTTATGGAGTAAAACATTTTTGAGCGATTTCAAAATTTTATTGCAATTCCAGTTATTGCAAAACCTGTTGAACTGTCAACAGGAATTGCAATAAAAACAGGATTTGCAATAAAACAGTGGCAGATTAATTTTTTATTGCAATTAAATTTGTTTCTTTCATGTTAAGCGGAGTGACAATAACCCCATTCACGATTCACTCTTATCAAAGACAACATTTTGTAAAGTACTGTGTCATATTTTGTTGAAATTTCCAAAATAATTTTTTTTTTACCGGCGCCGACGAATATATAAAATTTCGTCACAGGATCCCAAAACACCAAAAAACCCACAAAATATCACTTATGTATGATCATCTAATAGAGTAAAACATTTTTGAGCGATTTCAAACTTTTATTGCAATTCCTGTTATTGCAAAACCTGTTGAACTGTCAACAGGAATTGCAATAAAAACAGGATTTGCAATAAAACAGTGGCAGATTATTTTTTTTATTGCAATTAAATTTGTTTCTATCATGTTAACCGGGTGACAATAACCCCATTCACGATTCACTCTTATCTAAGACAACATTGTCATATTTTGCTGAAACTTTCAAAAAAAAATTTTTTTACCGGCGCCGGAGAATATATAAAATTTCGTCACAGGATCCCAAAACACCAGAAAAACACAAAATATCACTTATGTATGATCATCTAATAGAGTAAAACATTTTTGAGCGATTTCAAAATTTTATTGCAATTCCTGTTATTGCAAAACCTGTTGAACTGTCAACAGGAATTGCAATAAAAACAGGATTTGCAATAAACCAGTGGCAGATTATTTTTTTTATTGCAATTAAATTTGTTTCTATCATGTTAACCGGGTGACAATAACCCCATTCACGATTCACTCTTATCTAAGACAACATTTTGAAAAGTACTGTGTCATATTTTGCTGAAATTTTCAAAAAGAATTTTTTTTACCGGCGCCGACGAATGTATAAAATTTCGTCACAGGATCCCAAAACACCAAAAAAACACAAAATATCACTTATGTATGATCATCTTATGGAGTAAAACATTTTTGAGCGATTTCAAAATTTTATTGCAATTCCTGTTATTGCAAAACCTGTTGAACTGTCAACATGAATTGCGATAAAAACAGGATTTGCAATAAAACAGTGGCAGATTATTTTTTTATTGCAATTAAATTTGTTTCTATCATGTTAACCGGAGTTGCAATAACCCCATTTACGATTCACTCTATCTAAGACAACATTTTGTAAAGTACTGTGTCATATTTTGTTGAAATTTTCAACAAAAAATTTTTTTACCGGCGCCGACGAATATGTAAAGTTTCGTCACAGGATCCCAAAACACCAAAAACACAAAAATATCAAGTATGTATGATCATCTAATTGAGTAAAACATTTTTGAGCGATTTCAAAATTTTATTGCAATTCCTGTGCAGTTCCTGTTATTGCAAAACCTGTTGAACTGTCAACAGGAATTGCAATAAAAACAGGATTTGCAATAAAACAGTGGCAGATTAATTTTTATTGCAATTAAATTTGTTTCTATCATGTTAACCGGAGTTGCAATAACCCCATTCACGATTCACTCTATCTAAGACAACATTTTGTAAAGTACTGTGTCATATTTTGTTGAAATTTTCCAAAAAAATTTTTTTTACCGGCGCCGACGAATATGTAAAATTTCGTCACAGGATCCCAAAACTCAAAAAAACACAAAAATATCAAGTATGTATGATCATCTAATTGAGTAAAACATTTTTGAGCGATTTCAAAATTTTATTGCAATTCCTGTGCAATTCCTGTTATTGCAAAACCTGTTGAACTGTCAACCGGAATTGCAATAAAAACAGGTTTTGCAATAATTATTGCAAAACCTGTTTTTATTGCAATTACTGCATTTCAATAAAGGGATTTGAAATATGCTAAAAGTCTTAATAGTCTTGTATTAAGGACATGTAAGTGAGTCAAGGGGATTAAACTTTGCGACAATAGGATGATTCTTTGTAGGGTTAAACTTGCCAACCATGTGAGCACGATCAATTTTCATGAGCGAACTGCAGTTTTCAAAGCCAAGCGTATTTTCACGAAAATCGTGTACAATTTTGACACAATCCTCTGTTTTCCGGGCTTCTACCGAAGTGTCTTCGTCAAAACCGAAAAAAAGAAGATTGTCACGCATAGATCTAGTAGTCTTCCAACATTTTGACCGTTTTTGACCCCTCATGGCATGTCGTGTAGACGGGTTACATCCATCTTATTTGTTTTCTGTGAACATATCTTAGAAATTCTAGGGGGGATGTAAAGTCGAAAAGTTCAAATTAAGGTCAGAAATGAGGTCAAAGGTCAACGAGTGCAGATTTTTGTATACCAAAATATATACCTAACTTTATTTACATTTCAAATATATCAAATGAACTATTATTGGTTACAATTAGTTCACAAATGTCTGTCATTACTAAATATTATCAAAAAAGTAAAATATTACAGTCAATGTCCTTTTCTAGGGGCAATAACTCTGTTTTTCCTCTTTCTGTTTTATATTTTTATAGTAATTTTTTCATTATTTATGTCTGTGTTCTTATAACATCAAATTATTTTTATGTTTCTTTACACCTTCGACATAAAGCAACAATTCCGTAGGCAAATGAAAGTAAATATTACAGTCAATGCCCTTTTCCAGGGGCAATAAATCTGGGTTTTCTCTTTCTACTTTATTTTTATGGGAATTTGTTGTCGTAACTTTTTACACCTTTGACATAAATCAACGATTCAGTATGCAAATAAAAGTAAATATAACAGTCAATGCTCTATTCCAGGGGCAATAACTCTGGTTTTTCTAGTCCAGATTTAATTTTTAACGGGAATTTCTTTTCGTTATTTTTGACTGTTTTCTTATAATATTTCTATGTTTGTTTACACTTTTAACATAAAGGAGCAGTTCAAAATGCAAATAAACGTAAATATTACAGTCAATGCTCTTTTCCAGGGGCAATAACTCTGGTTTTTCTGTTCCATATTTAATTTTAAATTGGAATTCGTTTTCGTTATTTTTTTTACTGTTTTCTCATGTTTTTATGTTTGTTTACACGTTTGACATAAAGGAGCAGTTCAATATGCAAATAAAAGTTAATATTACTGTCAGTGATCTTTTCCAGGGGCAATAACTCTGGTTTTTCTATTCCTATTTTATATTTAATGAGAATTGTTTGCGTTATTTTTTACTGTTTTCTTATAATATCGAACTTTTTTGGGATTACTTAGTACAATTTTAATAAAAGCAGCAGTTTAATAATCAAATCAAATATAATCTTACAGTCAATGTTTTTTCTTGTGGCAATAACTCTTTCTTGTTAATGTTTTTTGTTTGTTTGTTTGTATGTTATTGTCTGTTTTCTTATAAAATCAAACTACTTTTATGTACATTAATATCTATACCATTGACATGAAGCAGCAATTCAATATGAAAATTCAACATTGAAATACGCGTTTTAGGGTATAAATACAGACAACCCCTTTATATAAAATCAGCCAAAAGATTGGATTGGGTGCGATGCCAAATGAGTTTCTCTTAAATTCACTTTGGGGATATTATCATTGTATCAAGTATTACTTTCTTAGGAACACTGGATTGAGATGAACATACAGAAAGGATGACTATGTTAGGTTCGAATTGCTATAAAATATCATCGTTGGTTTTGTGGCAAATCCAAGGGTCATCACTTTGTGACGGGAAGTTGTGCTTCATAGTCTATATACGTGTTATTTTAACACATACCAAATGAATTAGATGTAAATATTCAGTATAATTATTCACATACTTTAACGTACAGTTTTACAAATGAACATTTACAATATCATTATCCTTTTAGAGATATTTAAACGAAGAAAAAACAATCACAAACCATTCACTCGTGGTATCATTTGACCAAGCTTTCGAAGAACTTTACAGAACTTTCATCGCCAATTCGATGTACTTAGACATACATTATGCTTCGTTATGCATGAACAATCCGATCACCGATCTACATACATTCAGTTTACAATGACGCGTCTAGCAAAAGTGAGTATGCGGGGATTCTAATACAGACGCATGCTACCAATTAATCTGAGTTACAGTATGTTACCTCACAACCACATTCATATATGCATACTTGTTGGTTTTTATATCAAGCACGTATTGCCGAGTTGCACTCTGTCTAGCAATAGCAAGATGCAAGTTGCATGTATGCCATTGGGGTAGAGGGATTTCTTATCAAATAGGGGGTGATACATAGTAAGTGTGTGGGGGGGGGGGGTCCAAGGCTGTCTTTACTTTCATGAGTTGCCTATACCGGCATGTGTCTATATACCAGTAAAGGAATGGAAACATATGATGTTGTGTCGACCTTGAGTGCCTCATATAGTTTGTTAACAAGAAATCATCCCCTTTGCTTTGCTGTACCGGATAACATCCATGTTACCACGTCCTTTCCTACAAAGCATCAACAGTATTACGTCTGTGTCCCTGCATATCACAATCAGACGATCAATCCCGCTTGCAACAGCATCCTTAGCATGGACTATCATTCTAGTGTCAGCATCTTCATGATCGGCCGACAACTTATCAGCATGGAAGCTATTTGACTTTGCATTTATAACGCCTACGAACGTTCCCCCTGCTACAACAAGCAACCCTTCTGGTAATAATGTGTCACTAAGATGATAGAAACTCGACAATGCATTTCTACTTTTCGTCGAACACAAGGTATGGCTCTCTGACATCCGGTAGTGGGTCTTCTGGACCTTTGATTTTTTCCAGTGGCAGCTTTGATAGACATGTTCCCAAGGTATCAAATGTGACATTAATGCGAGTAGGTGTGCCTGTGAAATGGGAATATACCGACTGAACAAATTCTTGAGCATACTCTCCGAATGTCTGACATCCTTGAGGTCTGTCTCGAGCTTGAATAAGAGCATGACCATATACATGTATTATAATACATGTAGATTTCTGAGAGTCAGGTATCTGTTGTGCGATTTTAATTCACTGGTCTATAGTCAGAATATCCAGAATTCGGGACTGAACTGCCTGGTTCATTACACCATTTGAATTTGCCGATGCTAGTGGAGCTCTTTCGATTTTTCACTTGTTAAAATGCAGAATACATCCAACAAACCGACCAATGCAGCAAGGGCTTAGAACGTCCTTTGCTTATAGATCTTGGTACACGGAAAGAGTTGTTTTCATTTGGACAACAATCGAACATGAGCTGGTTTCCCGCAATGAAGTTACATGTACTATTTTTGTCAATTGACCCTGTGAGATCTCAACATACACAATCAACGCATTATATTAGTTCGTGTTCTGTTAATTCGTATATGGTTTTCATATGGAAAGTTGACTGAATTGGCATTCTAGTACATTATAATACTTATTTTGACACCAAAATGCACGAAAGTTGATCATATATGTCAAATTTAAGAAATGAATTAGCTTAATCCCATGTAAAATAGCGGCCATTTTGAAAAGGAACACGTTTCTTTGTCAAACATTGGTGAGTATGCTTAAAAGTAAGCTTCAAATCAATTTAAGATTTTCTGGATTAGCTTCCTAATGCTTAAAATCATATATTTCAATACAAAAAGTATAAAATTTGGTCATACATGTCAAATGTTAGAAGAGAAACGGTATATGAAAACCGAAAAGGGTGGCCATCTTGAAAAATGGCAGCCATTTTTGAATTTTTACGGTGCAAAAGGGCTTTTTGATGAAAGAAGGGCCATACCAGTATATTATGTAAACCTTCTTTGATGATTGTATAATCAACTTTATGATTTTTCACTAATATGTCCAGGTATTATAGCAGAAATGAACAGAATATGCGATTTACTGGCTTATTTTAAGAGTTATCACCCTTGTTGGTGGCTAATAATTGGTGACTAGAAACCAATTATACATTCGATAGATTAAATTATTTTAGGTTATCTAAGAGTGATTGCAAATAACATAAAAGTTAAAGTATCATATCTCTAAAATCTGCACCCAAAGACTTTTGACCTATTTCTGACCTTAATACGCGCCTAAGAACTGAAGCAGAATTGAAAGACAGATCTATGAAACCGATTGGATTTGGAAGCTGAGAACGTACAGACCATTTGGCTGTAATGTCAAGGAGGATAATGCGCTAATGCATGCATGACGCCATTGCACACATGACGTCATCATCATGACGTCATGATGACGTCATGACAACGGCAATAACAAACAAAGTTGTAAACATTATTCTCTTTGATTTTATGGCTGAATGCATGTAACAAAAATGTGACGTGTGTTTTGACGTGATTTTCTTTGAAAAAGGCACTTAGTGGTCGAAATATTAGAAAAGAGCAGTATATATATTAATATTAATTTGATTCCCTATCTGGAATATTGAAGAAAAAAAAAAAAATTTATTTTGACAAGTACACCATCCGGTTGCGAGTCCCTTTAAGGAAGTTTTTAGACTGATTATATTTTTCTAATGCCAGATGCACTATAATGCTTCATATTTGGTTTTATTTGATAATTTTATTTTATTTTTGCAAATACACTATCTGGTTGCGAGTCGCTTTAAAATCCAGTTTTAACATAAATTCCTATCTTAAACTAATATCTGCATGTTTACATAACCGTTTGACATACATTTAGAGTCTTATGGCAAATATATATGTCAGTCCCTTTAAAACTGTCACCGTAGAATCAAATAAACTCACCAGAAATACATTTTGTCTTAGTGGAGTGTGTGTAAGTATAGTCAAACAACTAGGCTTGTCGTGTCAAAGAACATCCGAGTCCATTTTTTAGGGGACCAGCATTCCGCATGTTCTCGGACCATTTTTCAAACAATCGAGATTAGTAAATACAAATAGAAGTGCAATTGTTGTCAGCACTTTAGTGCAGTGTGTAAAGTCTATGTACACAAGGCATTGCGATAAGTAGTATTTCTATAATAGAGTGTAGGTTCGAATCAAAGTTTTGTTCTTTGTTGTTTTTTTTTTTATCAAGAATGAATAGTGGCCAATGCTGTGTCGGCTGTGAACGAAACCCTGTCCAGTTTTCCGAAAATCAGTGATTTCAGTGAGTACACGCAGTTACTGTTGAAAGTGCAATCTTACAGTTGGCTTTATTTTTTGTTTTTGTAGAAGCTAGACAGAAATGCAAAAAATGGTGTCGTTTCATCAATTATTATTCATGATATGCCCGGTTTTGTAGAGATAGGGTGAGAATATACTGACGATCAGTTGTACCCCTTGTCTCTATATATACCTTCTCACATTTTTTCTCTCCAAAATCAATCGTGTCGGGTCCCTGTGATGGGAGATGGAGGGGCTTTTCCACGTAGAATACAGACTTATTTTTTCACCTTCATTTTCCTTCATAAATAAGGACAATGGGTCATTTCCCACGTAGAATGAAGACACTGTGTCATTTTTCTACAATAAGTTAAGACCCGGGTCATTTTCCTTCGTAGAATATGGATCCTACGTCATTTGTCTATATAGAATGAAGACGCTGGGTCATCCGTCTACGTAGAATAAGGACCCTGTGTATTTTTCTTACGTATAATAAATACCCTGCTGACTTTGTGTTCATTATGAGGTATATTGTTTTTTCCATCACACACACTGTACTGTATGTGCTACAAACCAGGGTTCCAGATATGAGGAGCATTTCAAACCTAAATTATTTATTTCTGTATTAAACCCCATGGTGTCACCACTCATTTGAATAGTATTTTCGAGAAAATTCTAATGTTTAGTTACAAAATAGGATTTGGTTCTGATTTGAGTGAGAAAACGTTTGATGTGTTCAGTTTACTCCCTTTTATCTGAAGCCCTTGTAAAACATAGTCGAAAAGAAATTTGAATGCGTTAATCTTGCAGTTCGCTTTTTAGCTCGCCTGTACGAAGAACACAACGAGCTTATGCTATTTACCCGTCGTTTTGTCGTCGGCGCCTTCGTGAGCGTCTCAGTAAAAATTAAGAAAATGCTTATCACCTCTTTGTCTGTTGGGGTATTGCTTTCGTATTTGATGTTCATGTTATGGTGTGTATATGATACAGTCAATCTGTGTAATCAGTCATTTCACGAAATGACTAAAAAATCAGTAATTACGTGAAATAACTGTTTCACTTAGTCATTTCACGAAATGCCTGAAATTTTCCGTCATTTCGTGAATGGCTGAAATTGACAGGCTACTTCTACACAAACGGGCTAGAAACCGTTAACAGGATTCAGACAATGTGTGAAAATGACTTTTATTGAATTAATACAACAGCAGCTGTTCATTCATATATTTCAATATGCTTAATATTGTTTATAACTACATATCTAACAGTTACCGTATTTCAGAAACATTGCACGCGATTTTTAAAGATTTAAGAGACTTTGTATTTAATTTAATATGCATGTATTTGTTTCAATAATTTAGTTTGTAGTTATTAAGATACATCAATCAATATGATAGTATAAATAAAGCTAAAATCAATTTAGTCATTTCATGAAATGAGTGATTACACAGATTGACTGTAACATATATATGGACAACACCTTTCCACCCGTGCAAAAAGTATTACCCTGTGACCTTGAACTCAGTCTTTGCTTTTAAGTTTCAAAACTTGCCGCAAACTTTGTTGTGACAACTGCTGTTGTTATTTTATTGTCGTTGTTGTTTTAATTTTTAAATTACAGGGAGACGATTCAAACTGAATGTCAAGATTGTTGTGGATTCAAATTTGCTTTAAATATAATTGAAACACAAGAAGAACATCAATTTACAGTGTGACATAGCATGACTAAGTCAGAGATAAACATTTTGTATATTTTTTTAAGTTTGGTTACCAACATTGTAGAGCCAGACCCTTAGAGTAGAAGACCCGTTTACGGTCCGATTCGACTTTCCGTTATGAACCGACAGCAGTACGGAGGTACAAGTGGGTGAGATGTCGACTTACAGTGCTCCCTCTCTACAACGGGCCTACCAAGAATGATTCCCTCCTCACAACAACGCATGCCGCTTTTCAACAAACAATACAAAATATGTCCGACCTTTTCACGTCTGCAATATCTGCATAAGGGACAGTTTGACAGTTCTAACGAACTATAATGGCGAGTGATAGACAACTTGAATCCAAACAGATGCCACGTTACGCTGCGTCTGATCTGGATTCAAGCTGTTTGCAGTGTAAACCAGTTGCCCTCCCTATAACAACCGCCTCGATAGCTCAATGATAGAGCTTCCACTTTCGAGACGGGAGGTTGTGGGTTCTATCCCCGGCCGGGTCATACAAAGACCATTATAACAAGAGGCGCAGAGGGCCACATTTCGCTCACCTGAGAACATTAGAAGCTGACTGGGCAAGACAACATTTTTATATAGCTATGACCCAGGTATCATAATTTGATCTCGGTAGAGGACCACAATGCGAAGCTACATCTCAGATATTAATTATCTGGGCCTTATGGTTTAAGAGAAGTTTTTTAAAGGTTTTTCCACACACAAAAAATGACAAGCCCAGGGCGGGACCAATTTGAGTCCGGGTGTCATAATTTTAACACACTTGGTAGAGAACCACAAAGCAAAGCTATATGTCAAATATTAAAGATCTGCGCCTTACAGTTTTAGAAAAGAAGATTTTTAAAGGGTTTCCTATATAAGTCTATGTAAAACTGATAAGCCCCCGGGGCGGGGGCCAAATTTGATCCAGGGGTAATAATTTGAACAATCTTGGTAGAGGACCATAGGGCAAAGCTACATGTCAAATATAAATGATCTGGTCTTTACAGTTTTAGAGAAGAAGATTTTTAAAGGTTTTCCTAAGAAAAACCGATAAGCCCAAGGGCGTGGCCATTTTTGACTCGAGGTCATAATTTGAACAATCTTGGTAGAGGACCAGATTGCAAAGCTTTATGTCAAATATTAAAGATCTGGGCCTTACAGTTTCAGAGAAGAAGATTTATAATGGTTTTCCCATATAAGTCTATGTAAAATTGATAAGCCCCGGGGCGAGCCAATTTTGACCCGGGGTCATAATTTGAACAACTTTGGTAGAGGACTATAAGGCAAAGCTACATTTCAAATATAAATGATCTGGGCCATACAGTTTCAGAGAAGAAGATTTTTAAAGGTTTTCCTATAAAAACTGATAAGCCCGAGGGCGGGGCCTATTTAAGACCGGGGGTTATAAATTGAACAATCTTGATAGAGGACCACTACATGTCAAATATTAAAGATCTGGGCCTTACAGTTTCAGAAAAGAAGATTTTGAAAGGTTTTCCTATATAAGTCTATGTAAAACTGATAAGCCCCGGGGCGGGGCCAATTTTGACCCGGGGGTCATAATTTGAACAATCTTGGTAGAGGACCATAAGACAAAGCTACATGTCAAATATTAATGATCTAGGCCATACAGTTTCTGAGAAGAAGATTTTTTAAAGTTTTCCTAAGAAAAACTGATAAGCCCCATGGCGGGGTCATTTTTGACCCAGGGTCAAAATGTGAACAATCTTGCTAGAAGATCATTAGGTTATGATACATACCAAATACAAAAGGTCTGGGCCTTTGGTTTCTGAGAAGATATTTTTTAAGATTTTCTTATGCATTAAACGTTGTCTATACGGTCATGTTAGAAAATCAGGTCCCACAGCAAGGGGAATAACTCTAGCCAAAATCTTTGAACAAGATTTCGTTCCCCCTTGTCACTGATGCTTCTGACAAAGTTTGGCTGAAATCCGGTCAGTGGTTTCAGAGGAGATGTTGTTTGAAAATGTGAACGGACGACGTACGACTGACGACGGAAGCCAGACACTGGACGACGGACGGAATGGTATCACAATAGCTCATCCTGAGCCTTCGGCTCAGGTGAGCTAAAAACGGTACTAGCAGCTCCCTTGCCTGGCGCCCGGTATTATAAGGGTAGTGCTAGGAAGTTGACTGTAATGCCCAGGTAAGTATGTATGTTAATGGATACCTTGTTTGTCGCAATAAAAGCTCATGAGCTTATGTTGATTGTTTACCATATGCGACGTTAAAGAAAGCTTACCTTTACCTTTATCATCCGAACAACAAACAAACTATTTATCTCCACTTAGGTGTTCTTGTACAGAGAGAGCATTGCATTATTAATGAAATGCATTTTTAGCTAACCTGAGCACAAAGTGCTCAATGTGAGCTGTTGTGGTCAGTCAATGTCCGGCGTCCGTCGTCGTGTGTCGGGCGTCAACAATTTCTAAAAACATCTTCTTCAAACCCACTTGCCTGATTGCAACCAAACTTCACAGGAATGTTCATTGGGTCAAGTTCTTTCAAATTTGTTCAAAGAATTTGAAACAATGCAGAACTCTGGTTACCATGCCATGGCAACCAAAAAAAAAAAAAGTAAAACCATCATCTATAGGTCCTTTGTCAAAGTTGTTCAATTTTTCCCCCTGGGGTCAAAATTGGCCCCGCCCTGTGGTCACCATTTTACATAGAGTTATACAGTGAAATGTTCAAACATCTTTTTCTCTGAAACCAATATGGCCAGAGCTTTGATAGACTTCCAGAGGTCCTTCACATGTAAAGTTGAATTGATTCCAGTATGTTGCATATATCTGGGTCACTGGAGCAAAAAATAGATTTTTTCAATAAAAAACTTCAAAAATCTTCTTGTCTGAAACCATAATACACTGAGCTTAGGTCCTGTTCGGAGGATTTCATGTAGATCGGGATGTACTGTAGGTATTGGATCTACGCAGTATAGGTCTACACGGTATACAGAGCTGAACATGTTCAGACAAAGCCTATCAAAGTTAATCCCTTCTCAGGAGACAGGATGTCTCGGTCCTATTGACTCAAGACAGGATATAAGAACAATGATTTATTCACCCGTCAAAGTTAATCCCTCCTCGGGAGACATAATGTCTGGCATGGCTTTATTCAAAACAGGATATGGGAACAAAGGCCCATTGAAACTTAATCCCTTACAAGTCTCCGCAGTGTCTGACTGCGCTTGGCCTAGGAAGGTACAACAATGGCCTATTCAAAGTTAATGCAGTAGATACGGTGTCTACTGATCCTTTTTTTACAGGCAGTTACTAACATGTTGGTGCAGGAGTTTTACAGGCAGTAATACATTTAAAGCTATTTAACTACTGTAGTACATTTCTAAAAATAAATTAAACCTTAATTTTACAGAGGCTATAACGAAAGCGTTTATACGTCAATATCGGTTGACTTGAGATGATATTAAGATAAGAGTACAAAGACCCTATTGTTGGGGGGATTAAGTTTACACACCGCTAGCGGTAGTCACTAGCAACGGATTAAAATTTCACAAAAATACTGCGCATTATACAGATAGTTCTGTCCCCGATTTCACGATGCATCCTAGACTTAACCATAGTGTTCATCATTTTAGAAAAACTCAAAAAGGAAGGATATCAATGAAAAGTACCGTATTCTCTTTTCTCTATTGGTGAACGTTTTAACGCTGTTATCTTATTTCTTTTAGGTACCTATGGTGAGCTCTTATCCTCGGCTTTAAGTTTGAAGTAACTTTCACCATATATTGTCAGTCATTCTCGAGTTATGCCCCTTTACCGATATTTTAAACCTAATGATCAAACTTCGCGTAACCCTATGATTTATAGACTGTTCGAAAGAGCGCGTCGCGCTGATCAAGAATGTATCTGGATGTGTGGCTCTAGGTTGCATAGTTCGCGAGTTACAGGGGTTTTAAAATGGCACCTATGACGTCATCAACTAGAATGAAAATATTCAAATCCTTCTCTTTCCTTTCGTTTTAGACCGAATCTCGTCGTGTTTGGTCTCGTTAGAAAGGTCTCGAGACCACCTATCGACTGACGTAACCCAACCGGAAGTCACTCTTCCTTGAAACCGGAAGTGACGTATTTCTCTTATAAAATGTCTGTATTTCCTTTATTACTTGACAAATGGGTATAAACGCTTTCGTTATAGCCTCTGTAAAATTAAGGTTTAACTTATTTTGAGAAATGTACTACAGTAGTTAAATAGCTTTAAATGTATTACTGCCTGTAAAACTCCTGCACCAACATGTTAGTAACTGCCTGTAAAAAAAGGATCAGTAGACACCGTATCTACTGCATTAACTTTGAATAGGCCATTGTTGTACCTTCCTAGGCCAAGCGCAGTCAGACACTGCGGAGACTTGTAAGGGATTAAGTTTCAATGGGCCTTTGTTCCCATATCCTGTTTTGAATAAAGCCATGCTCAGCTCTGTATACCGTGTAGACCTATACTGCGTAGATCCAATACCTACAGTACATCCCGATCTACATGAAATCCTCCGAACAGGCCCTTCACACCTGAGCTAAATATAGACCCACGTGTTTATCCTATTTTTAGAAAAGTAGGTCATCCAAGATGGCCGCCGATTACGTCATCTTTGTTTGGGGCGAAAGGGGCCCCTATACTACTGTTTGCACATAGCATCGTCTACAGGTCCTCTATCAAAGTTGTTCAAATTTTGCCCTTGGGGTCAAAATTGGCTCCGCCATGGGGGTCACCGTTTTACATAGAGTTATATAGTTAAATGTTCAAACATCTTTTACTCAGAAAACAAAATGACCAACGCTTTGATATTTTGCATGGTGTAACTTCCAGAGTTCCTTCACATATAAATAAAAAATATACCAAGTTAAAGTCTACTTTCAGTCCGAATGACCGCTCAGCCGACTGTACATATACTCCCCTGATCATCGAGCCATCTTGCCTATGAGCACTGCTAACATATGGCGCAGTCAAATGCAGCCGCAGTACCGACTCAGACCCTTCACAGGTACCCATTTTAACCCCTGGGTGGAGAGGAGCAATTCGCGGTACATGTCTTGCTCAAGAACATTCCTGTACATCATCGGGGATTCAGAAAAATCCCCTAGTCAGACCGCTGGTCCGGCGGGGGATCGAACTCACGACCCCTGGTACCGTAGTCCAAGGTGTTAACCATTGGGCCACTACCGCCGGTTCCGGTCTGTTGCATATCTGGGTCACCGGACCTAAAAATAGATTTTTTTTAATGAAAACTACAAAAATCTTCTTGTTTGAAATCACTTGAACCAGTTTAGTGTCACCATGGTCAGGTGAGCGATCAAGGGCCATTCTGGCCCTCTTGTTTCAAAGGGTGTTTCTATATAAGCTTTTATTTATCATTTGATTATTTCAATTCTCTATTTTAAAAGAGAGCATTGTCTAGAGTGCATTGGGACAAAGACAGATGTGCATCGATAACTTGTGCACAATCGTGCTACACACACACATATATATAATAATCAGGTTTTCAGTCTTGTATAATAGCCATATTGCACGTCTTAATATAGTACAAATGAATTTAGCACATGGCTTGGAGCTCTCGGCCAATCAGATGCCTCAAAAGCCTGTGAATATATCGTTTATTTTACAAAACCATGAAATAACTAACACACTGTTCACTTATTCCATACTTACGTCATCTCAAGGCAATCTGACGTCACAACCCTAGCAATCCTCTGAACTGCACTCGCTTGATGACGTCATACTATGTACAGTGAGACCTAAACTTTAAAGGCAATTAATAATGAATTGATCTTACATATAGAGCTTCAATAAGCGTTATCTATGTTGGTGTTAAAGCATGCTTAATGTCTCAAACTACACATTGAAATAACCTTTCAATTTAAGTAAAATATTACAAATAAAATGACTTTTTCGTCTAAAACAAAAAGCAGAAACGAAGGGTCCTCTTGTTTTCCTCGAGTCCAAGCCAGTGCTAAATAGGTTAGACCATGTTTGCGCGCGAATAAACTACATAGTTCTCGGGGGCTACGCCCCCTCGAACTATATCGTTTATTCGCTTGCAACCATGGTCTAACATATACATACACATATCGGCTCTATATGACTCTTCAGCGTCGCAGTACGTTAAAACTCAGCACAATCAAGCAAACAAAGGTAAAAGTAGCAGTAGCAGCGATACTAGTAGTATTAGTAGCAGCAGTAGGGATTATACAGCAGCGACAGTATTAGAAGTAGTAGTGTCAGCAGTAACAACAATAGCAGAAGCAGCAGCAGAAGTGGTAACAGCAGCACACACACAGCCTG
This sequence comes from Gari tellinella, assembly GCA_922989275.2. Classification (NCBI taxonomy): domain Eukaryota; kingdom Metazoa; phylum Mollusca; class Bivalvia; order Cardiida; family Psammobiidae; genus Gari; species Gari tellinella. The sequence continues at coordinate 21,127,018 of OV277869.1, read as the reverse complement.
TATATACGTATAGGTCAACATTGTTTTCCTCCAGCTTAAATATTCTGCACAGAGCCTTTAGTGGGGTATGTCATTTAAACCTTAATAATATCGATCCGTCTATGGTGAGTGTCTACTGGTCCCATTTTGGTGTCAAAAACTCCTATCTGGATTTTGTTTTTTGAATTGCTTTATCAAATTTTGTAACTGTCATACCATTATGATAACCAAGCAGTGCTGTTGGAAAAGGTGTCAATTCATGGGACAGAACATCTCCGATATCAACCTCATGGCTGCTAGCTTGAAGACTTTCGAAGATTATTGAGTAGATTTCACATGATATGACCTACCATCACATTCTTTTGGTCACGGTGATTTCTTCTCTGATATCTTGTTTGTCCAATTCTATTTGCACATCATCTGATTCCATTTATTCAGTAACACTGTTGAAAACGCTATCTTTATCAATTTCTTTATCAATCTAGCAACTACAATTTTTTAAATGCACTTTATACTGACTTGCTCACAGTGCATATTACTGTAAAGTCTTCCATAAGTTAAAGTTTTGGTGCAATAGAACCCCTTTGTCAAGAGTTATTCATCCTTGATGCACTCAGATAGGCTCGAAAAGGCAAGACTTTAACAACGTTTGCGCTCTAGTGTCTACACATTTGAATATATACATTTTCCAAACGTTCACAAGTTAAGTAAGGCTTTAAGTTTTTGGAAGAGTTTGATTATTGATGAAACTTAAAGATAAAACTACCCGATTCAATTCAGGTGAGAGATTTTATGGCCATCATGGTCCTCTTGTTTGACCGTGCCTTCCGTGTCCTTTGCGTTGTTTTCTATTTTCCGTCTCCTTTGTGCCCCTCAAAGTCAGTTTCAGGATCATCCCTGTGAGCCACCATGATATCAAAGTTTGCTTGCAACTGATTGTACATGTGAATTCTAAATCCTATGAGTATTTCTGCTTAATCATAATCTTAATTATGCAATTGGCCACATGCCCATGGCACATAAAGGGGATTTTAATGAACATGTGACATATTCACTTTTATATACCTCGACCATGCCTCATCAAATCTTAATTTTCAAAAATATTCTGAGCACCGCTCTTCGGAGAGCCTCCCTTTCTTTCAGGTAAGACATGCCACATCTGCCATTGTTAGTTAACATGACCTGAATCAGAACTTAAAGGCAGCATTTCACTATATACTACACTCTTTCAAGGCATCAGCAAATATAAAGGCTAAGTCACTGTCTGCCATCAAACTACCATCATCAGCAACTAAGCTGTTGAGTAAGAGTATACCACCACCAAAACTATATGGTAAGAATGAAATATTTTGACGCACAAAAGCATGTACAGTTACGTGACCCTAGCTGCTGGTACTTAGTCCAACACTGACCAAAAAGAAAAAAATATCTAGGCCACAGAGGTCAAGGTTAAAGGTCAATGTTAGTAGTTTACTATTGTAACTAGTTTTACTCGTTGAAGTGCACATACATGTGAAGTTATGTGAATGTAATTGAAGTACTTAGTCCACAATTGACCTATAAAACGCAAAATAATTTACAAATGTCACAGAGGTCAAGGACAAAGGTCAAGGTTATCAAACTGCAATGCAACATGCTACTCACGTTAAAGCGTATCTATGGTTTAAGTTTCATTGATATAATACTTAAAATTTCAAGGAATTTACCCGGTATTCGATGCCGGGGTATAGTATAAAAGGCCAAATTTCGTGGAAATTAGTAAAAATGGTGGGTGGGGTAAACCGGAAATATATCAAAATGCTCAAGGGTGCCAAGGTGACACCCGGTCAATTCTGAATGACAATACTTTGAACTATCAATATCAATCAAGAAAAAAACTTAGGACGCCATTTCTAGGTGGACCTCCAAATCTCCTCATATCTCTGCCGGACTATACTCAAGTTTCAAGTTTTATTCAAGACTGGGCCCATATGGGCATGAGTCATACAATACAGTAACAAAAACATCAAACAAGTCAAACAAATGGATGATACAGTAAAGAAATACACAGCGTATTTCACCTGATAGAATGGAAGGTGAAGTTCATTTAACACCTAGCATAATTTACTTCATAAAAACACAAAGCCCCAATAATAAATCACAATCAGTGCTCTGGAAAAGCTCCTGACAATTAAATAGCATTGGGTACTTTAATAAGTACTGTTTTTGGTCTTCATTGAAAAAGGAATACTCAATTATGTAATTAAATTCATCACCAGATGAAAAAAACTGCTACAAAGATGACTAATCATGACTAGAATTACAGATTAAAGACACTCCGAACCCCAGATATAAAATCTTTGTGTTGGATAATCATGGTTACAAAAGTAAGAATTACTCGTAAAACATCCCAACACATCTTAACAAGGTCCTCAAGAGACCCTTTGAAAATATGAGCATTTTTTCCCGACAGATGCATGCTCCACCTTCCAAAATGTTCCCAATAATGTTTGCAATTCAAACTTTCTTTTTATGAAGGATTTATCCATTTGACTCTAAATATTCAAGAAGATTGGAGCACACTAAATAATGACTTTTATTTAAGAACAGAATATTTGGAGTTCAGCGTGTAATAATACTGCACAAAATATACAACACACAAATTAGCTCTAAAGATAACGTATGTTATCACTTAACAACTAGCATAACCTTCTTAATAAAAATACAGAGCTTCAATAATACATCATAATCAGTGCTTTGAAAAAGCCTCTGAAAATTTATAGTATTGGGTCTCTTAAATATCTGTGGGATGTACTTTTTCCGGTCCTCGTTGAAAAAGGAGCACTCAAATATGTAGTGGAATTCATCACCAATTTGATTACTATTGCAAAGATGACAATGTCTTGAATTTAAGTCAATGTTAAACATACGACCCTTTTCAACTGGTAACTTATGATTACAGCATCTATAACGGAAAAGATACATAGCCAAATGATGTGGTAGAACTCTCCAATATGGCTCCATCTCAAAAGTTTGTTTGAAAATTCTATAATTAAGATACTTATTTGAATTGTTGATTTGCTCATTCCATTTTTGAATATACTGATCCCTGATTCTAGTCTTAATTTGTGCTTTAAAGATCTGAGGAGACGATACAGACTGATTCAACCAAATGTTGAAAAGCCAAGATTGTCAAGAGTTTTCTTAACATAACTTATCCATGGGGAATGGAAAATATTCTTTTTATCTAGCTCATAAAGCAAATTGTACATTAACTTAGAAATTTTACTTGAACTACTGTTTACAGTTTTACACCAAAAGTTCAAGACTCTATTCTTAATATAATTATCAACAGGCAGCATTCCAAATTCACCAAAGAGCATGACATTCGGAGTACACTTCTTTGCATTCAAAATAAGTTTTAAATATTTTGACTGAAAAGAATTTAATACTAAGGTATTTTCAACTCCCCAAACTTCACTACCGTACAGTAATATAGGTATAATCATAGACTCAAACAAGTGCAATTGTACATCAATATTTAAACAAAGAGATCTGGCCTTTCTCACTAGAGAGAACATAGCTTTGCGAGCCTGATCACAAAGATGAGACATTGTTTTATTAAATTTGCCATTAAAGTTAAATTTTACACCTACGTAGCTAAAACCGTCTACTGCTTCCAGAATCTCATTATCAAAATAAAGAGGAGGAATATTTCTAATTTTATCTCTAGAAAATACCACTACCTTAGTCTTAGATGAGTTAACAGACAACTTCCAATTCTCGCAGTATGAATGCATAGCATTTAGAGCCTGCTGCAAGTCTGCATGACTTTCTGCAAATATTACGGTGTCATCCGCATAGAGTAACAAATACAATTTGAAATATACTTCAACAGTGTCATCACTAAGATGATTTTTAATATCACTAGACAAAGCAGCAAGGCCCTCATAATGTACAGATATGAAACTAACCAAATCATTCAGGAAAATTGAGAATAATATAGGCGACAAATTTTCACCCTGACGCACACGAACTGGCAAAAAAATTTGACATGCTCTCACCACTTTTAACACATGATTTGGCTTTATCATAGATGTTATAAATGGTTACCAGACGTTTCGCTACACGGCGTTTCGCTACCCGGGACGTTTCGCTACAGTCGTTTCGCCACCTACCGGTAAGTCGTTTCGCTACCCAATATTTTTAAATGATCTTAACCTGTATTTTGATGTTCAAATAAGATATGTCGATATATTATTAAGTTAAATTGTGTATTAGAAACTTATTTTTGAATGAATAATTGAAAAAAAAAATATCGATTTATTGACAAATATCGTGTAAGTTACTAAAAACAGATGCTGCTATAGTTTAGGTATAAATATAATACTTTGCTAGCCCAGGGATAATATATTACTAGACGTCTAGTAATATATTATCCCTGGCTAGCCTAATTGCTACCTTAAACTCATAATTGTACAAATAGATAGAATCCAAACAAGACGCATTGTCACGCGGCCTCTCGTCGGGATCTTAAATGGCTATTAAAAAAATTAAAGTTATTAGTAAATTAATTATACATTTTTACGGCGAAATATATAAACAGTCGCTACGCGTATATACAACCAGTTGACCCTAAGAGTGCAGGGTATAGAGCGACATGAAATGAATAGCACACATATGACGTAGAAAACTGATTGGATCCACGTTAGACGCCGAGTTACACGGTTGCTGGTCTGGATCTAGTCTGCCTGCATAGGCCTGAACAATCTGCATTAATTTTGGTAAAAAATGTATACATATGAATTAATCAATATGTATAATAATATTAATCAATATTAATAATTAATATAATGATAATAACTATACCTTGAACTCTAGTATATACTCAAGTGGACAATGTCAAACAGTGTAGCGTTACACGATGTCTCATCATTGTCTGCACTGTTTGATACGTCCTTTGTATAGCTGTACAGTAGATGTAAATGGTTAAATACCAATTGGACATGAGAATAAAAGAAGTAAATATTCTATCGTAATCCACTTTATTGTTTCATTAAATTCTATAGACAAAACAAAACACACATAAGCACAAATAATGCATTAATGCTTTCAATTAACCCATTACCCCAGTATACTATTTATACAGTGGAGAAAACGTTATTCTTTCCCAATAAACGTGTTCACGCTAAAACTATTATTTGCAGTGCAATCAGTTTGGAGCCAGATTAGACTCCGGGTAACCCGGCGTCTGGTCAGGTTCCAAACTGATTGCCACCAAGATAAACATGAATTATCAGAATTGTCAAAAAGTTTTACTTTTCTACGTTTTAGTGCTTTGCGTTTGCGTTTAAACGGGAAAGAATGACAGATAATCCACTGTAGGGTTGAAGATAGTTGACCACTTAAAGCTTAATAAAAGTAATGCCAATTTAGAGCTACCATCACCTTGTTTTAAGCTAGGATATAGAACTGTTTATAATGGTTAATAATCTTGGCTGTATAAACTAGAAATGAACTAGTTTCTTCAGTGAATGTGTATTTATTGGGGTAACGGGTTGAGAGCCCACGCGTCCACACTTGAAACTAATTAGCACCAATTGTAACGAACATTACGGATGAAATCACGGGGTAAGAAGTATGTCATGTCTCTGATAAACAGATATCTGTATTTTCATTCAGTTTACTCAAATGTTCATAAAACACCTCAGAAGATATTTTAGACATAACCTGCTTTTTCCCATCCGAGTACTTGTTTAATAGAGACCAGAAAGCTTTTGGATCTGAATTCTTCAAATTTCTAAGTTTATGATTCATCTCTTTTTTATAAAGCCAAAACTTCTTATTAATTTCCTTTTTGTACATTTTACTAGCTGTTTTCATGGTTTCTAGATTATGTCTAGATGCACAACGTCTGAAATTATTCTTTGAGGTGACATATTGCAATCTTTTAGACTTACAATCATCATCATACCAATACTTAAAAGGTTTTCCATGTTTGGATTTACATGGATTGGGTTTGCTATTTAAATTGAAAGTTTTCACCATATCTGATTTCTTAGCTGCTTCTACATAAATAGTTGAAAAATCTTCAACAATGCGATCTATGTTTAACTCAAACCTCTCCTTTGAACCTGCGTACATTTCATCCAAGTCAGCTTTCAAAGCTCTAATTGCATCTACATCTAAAGCTTCAGTAAATTTTGCTTCATACTCAAGTTTCAAGTTTTATTCAAGACTGGGCCCATATGGGCATGAGTCATACAATACAGTAACAAAAACATCAAACAAGTCAAACAAATGGATGATACAGTAAAGAAATACACAGCGTATTTCACCTGATAGAATGGAAGGTGAAGTTCATTTAACACCTAGCATAATTTACTTCATAAAAACACAAAGCCCCAATAATAAATCACAATCAGTGCTCTGGAAAAGCTCCTGACAATTAAATAGCATTGGGTACTTTAATAAGTACTGTTTTTGGTCTTCATTGAAAAAGGAATACTCAATTATGTAATTAAATTCATCACCAGATGAAAAAAACTGCTACAAAGATGACTAATCATGACTAGAATTACAGATTAAAGACACTCCGAACCCCAGATATAAAATCTTTGTGTTGGATAATCATGGTTACAAAAGTAAGAATTACTCGTAAAACATCCCAACACATCTTAACAAGGTCCTCAAGAGACCCTTTGAAAATATGAGCATTTTTTCCCGACAGATGCATGCTCCACCTTCCAAAATGTTCTCAATAATGTTTGCAATTCAAACTTTCTTTTTATGAAGGATTTATCCATTTGACTCTAAATATTCAAGAAGATTGGAGCACACTAAATAATGACTTTTATTTAAGAACATAATATTTGGAGTTCAGCGTGTAATAATACTGCACAAAATATACAACACACAAATTAGCTCTAAAGATAACGTATGTTATCACTTAACAACTAGCATAACCTTCTTAATAAAAATACAGAGCTTCAATAATACATCATAATCAGTGCTTTGAAAAAGCCTCTGAAAATTTATAGTATTGGGTCTCTTAAATATCTGTGGGATGTACTTTTTCCGGTCCTCGTTGAAAAAGGAGCACTCAAATATGTAGTGGAATTCATCACCAATTTGATTACTATTGCAAAGATGACAATGTCTTGAATTTAAGTCAATGTTAAACATACGACCCTTTTCAACTGGTAACTTATGATTACAGCATCTATAACGGAAAAGATTCATAGCCAAATGATGTGGTAGAACTCTCCAATATGGCTCCATCTCAAAAGTTTGTTTGAAAATTCTATAATTAAGATACTTATTTGAATTGTTGATTTGCTCATTCCATTTTTGAATATACTGATCCCTGATTCTAGTCTTAATTTGTGCTTTAAAGATCTGAGGAGACGATACAGACTGATTCAACCAAATGTTGAAAAGCCAAGATTGTCAAGAGTTTTCTTAACATAACTTATCCATGGGGAATGGAAAATATTCTTTTTATCTAGCTCATAAAGCAAATTGTACATTAACTTAGAAATTTTACTTGAACTACTGTTTACAGTTTTACACCAAAAGTTCAAGACTCTATTCTTAATATAATTATCAACAGGCAGCATTCCAAATTCACCAAAGAGCATGACATTCGGAGTACACTTCTTTGCATTCAAAATAAGTTTTAAATATTTTGACTGAAAAGAATTTAATACTAAGGTATTTTCAACTCCCCAAACTTCACTACCGTACAGTAATATAGGTATAATCATAGACTCAAACAAGTGCAATTGTACATCAATATTTAAACAAAGAGATCTGGCCTTTCTCACTAGAGAGAACATAGCTTTGCGAGCCTGATCACAAAGATGAGACATTGTTTTATTAAATTTGCCATTAAAGTTAAATTTTACACCTACGTAGCTAAAACCGTCTACTGCTTCCAGAATCTCATTATCAAAATAAAGAGGAGGAATATTTCTAATTTTATCTCTAGAAAATACCACTACCTTAGTCTTAGATGAGTTAACAGACAACTTCCAATTCTCGCAGTATGAATGCATAGCATTTAGAGCCTGCTGCAAGTCTGCATGACTTTCTGCAAATATTACGGTGTCATCCGCATAGAGTAACAAATACAATTTGAAATATACTTCAACAGTGTCATCACTAAGATGATTTTTAATATCACTAGACAAAGCAGCAAGGCCCTCATAATGTACAGATATGAAACTAACCAAATCATTCAGGAAAATTGAGAATAATATAGGCGACAAATTTTCACCCTGACGCACACGAACTGGCAAAAAAATTTGACATGCTCTCACCACTTTTAACACATGATTTGGCTTTATCATAGATGTTATAAATGGTTACCAGACGTTTCGCTACACGGCGTTTCGCTACCCGGGACGTTTCGCTACAGTCGTTTCGCCACCTACCGGTAAGTCGTTTCGCTACCCAATATTTTTAAATGATCTTAACCTGTATTTTGATGTTCAAATAAGATATGTCGATATATTATTAAGTTAAATTGTGTATTAGAAACTTATTTTTGAATGAATAATTGAAAAAAAAAATATCGATTTATTGACAAATATCGTGTAAGTTACTAAAAACAGATGCTGCTATAGTTTAGGTATAAATATAATACTTTGCTAGCCCAGGGATAATATATTACTAGACGTCTAGTAATATATTATCCCTGGCTAGCCTAATTGCTACCTTAAACTCATAATTGTACAAATAGATAGAATCCAAACAAGACGCATTGTCACGCGGCCTCTCGTCGGGATCTTAAATGGCTATTAAAAAAATTAAAGTTATTAGTAAATTAATTATACATTTTTACGGCGAAATATATAAACAGTCGCTACGCGTATATACAACCAGTTGACCCTAAGAGTGCAGGGTATAGAGCGACATGAAATGAATAGCACACATATGACGTAGAAAACTGATTGGATCCACGTTAGACGCCGAGTTACACGGTTGCTGGTCTGGATCTAGTCTGCCTGCATAGGCCTGAACAATCTGCATTAATTTTGGTAAAAAATGTATACATATGAATTAATCAATATGTATAATAATATTAATCAATATTAATAATTAATATAATGATAATAACTATACCTTGAACTCTAGTATATACTCAAGTGGACAATGTCAAACAGTGTAGCGTTACACGATGTCTCATCATTGTCTGCACTGTTTGATACGTCCTTTGTATAGCTGTACAGTAGATGTAAATGGTTAAATACCAATTGGACATGAGAATAAAAGAAGTAAATATTCTATCGTAATCCACTTTATTGTTTCATTAAATTCTATAGACAAAACAAAACACACATAAGCACAAATAATGCATTAATGCTTTCAATTAACCCATTACCCCAGTATACTATTTATACAGTGGAGAAAACGTTATTCTTTCCCAATAAACGTGTTCACGCTAAAACTATTATTTGCAGTGCAATCAGTTTGGAGCCAGATTAGACTCCGGGTAACCCGGCGTCTGGTCAGGTTCCAAACTGATTGCCACCAAGATAAACATGAATTATCAGAATTGTCAAAAAGTTTTACTTTTCTACGTTTTAGTGCTTTGCGTTTGCGTTTAAACGGGAAAGAATGACAGATAATCCACTGTAGGGTTGAAGATAGTTGACCACTTAAAGCTTAATAAAAGTAATGCCAATTTAGAGCTACCATCACCTTGTTTTAAGCTAGGATATAGAACTGTTTATAATGGTTAATAATCTTGGCTGTATAAACTAGAAATGAACTAGTTTCTTCAGTGAATGTGTATTTATTGGGGTAACGGGTTGAGAGCCCACGCGTCCACACTTGAAACTAATTAGCACCAATTGTAACGAACATTACGGATGAAATCACGGGGTAAGAAGTATGTCATGTCTCTGATAAACAGATATCTGTATTTTCATTCAGTTTACTCAAATGTTCATAAAACACCTCAGAAGATATTTTAGACATAACCTGCTTTTTCCCATCCGAGTACTTGTTTAATAGAGACCAGAAAGCTTTTGGATCTGAATTCTTCAAATTTCTAAGTTTATGATTCATCTCTTTTTTATAAAGCCAAAACTTCTTATTAATTTCCTTTTTGTACATTTTACTAGCTGTTTTCATGGTTTCTAGATTATGTCTAGATGCACAACGTCTGAAATTATTCTTTGAGGTGACATATTGCAATCTTTTAGACTTACAATCATCATCATACCAATACTTAAAAGGTTTTCCATGTTTGGATTTACATGGATTGGGTTTGCTATTTAAATTGAAAGTTTTCACCATATCTGATTTCTTAGCTGCTTCTACATAAATAGTTGAAAAATCTTCAACAATGCGATCTATGTTTAACTCAAACCTCTCCTTTGAACCTGCGTACATTTCATCCAAGTCAGCTTTCAAAGCTCTAATTGCATCTACATCTAAAGCTTCAGTAAATTTTGCTTCATACTCAAGTTTCAAGTTTTATTCAAGACTGGGCCCATATGGGCACGAGTCATACAATACAGTAACAAAAACATCAAACAAGTCAAACAAATGGATGATACAGTAAAGAAATACACAGCGTATTTCACCTGATAGAATGGAAGGTGAAGTTCATTTAACACCTAGCATAATTTACTTCATAAAAACACAAAGCCCCAATAATAAATCACAATCAGTGCTCTGGAAAAGCTCCTGACAATTAAATAGCATTGGGTACTTTAATAAGTACTGTTTTTGGTCTTCATTGAAAAAGGAATACTCAATTATGTAATTAAATTCATCACCAGATGAAAAAAACTGCTACAAAGATGACTAATCATGACTAGAATTACAGATTAAAGACACTCCGAACCCCAGATATAAAATCTTTGTGTTGGATAATCATGGTTACAAAAGTAAGAATTACTCGTAAAACATCCCAACACATCTTAACAAGGTCCTCAAGAGACCCTTTGAAAATATGAGCATTTTTTCCCGACAGATGCATGCTCCACCTTCCAAAATGTTCTCAATAATGTTTGCAATTCAAACTTTCTTTTTATGAAGGATTTATCCATTTGACTCTAAATATTCAAGAAGATTGGAGCACACTAAATAATGACTTTTATTTAAGAACATAATATTTGGAGTTCAGCGTGTAATAATACTGCACAAAATATACAACACACAAATTAGCTCTAAAGATAACGTATGTTATCACTTAACAACTAGCATAACCTTCTTAATAAAAATACAGAGCTTCAATAATACATCATAATCAGTGCTTTGAAAAAGCCTCTGAAAATTTATAGTATTGGGTCTCTTAAATATCTGTGGGATGTACTTTTTCCGGTCCTCGTTGAAAAAGGAGCACTCAAATATGTAGTGGAATTCATCACCAATTTGATTACTATTGCAAAGATGACAATGTCTTGAATTTAAGTCAATGTTAAACATACGACCCTTTTCAACTGGTAACTTATGATTACAGCATCTATAACGGAAAAGATACATAGCCAAATGATGTGGTAGAACTCTCCAATATGGCTCCATCTCAAAAGTTTGTTTGAAAATTCTATAATTAAGATACTTATTTGAATTGTTGATTTGCTCATTCCATTTTTGAATATACTGATCCCTGATTCTAGTCTTAATTTGTGCTTTAAAGATCTGAGGAGACGATACAGACTGATTCAACCAAATGTTGAAAAGCCAAGATTGTCAAGAGTTTTCTTAACATAACTTATCCATGGGGAATGGAAAATATTCTTTTTATCTAGCTCATAAAGCAAATTGTACATTAACTTAGAAATTTTACTTGAACTACTGTTTACAGTTTTACACCAAAAGTTCAAGACTCTATTCTTAATATAATTATCAACAGGCAGCATTCCAAATTCACCAAAGAGCATGACATTCGGAGTACACTTCTTTGCATTCAAAATAAGTTTTAAATATTTTGACTGAAAAGAATTTAATACTAAGGTATTTTCAACTCCCCAAACTTCACTACCGTACAGTAATATAGGTATAATCATAGACTCAAACAAGTGCAATTGTACATCAATATTTAAACAAAGAGATCTGGCCTTTCTCACTAGAGAGAACATAGCTTTGCGAGCCTGATCACAAAGATGAGACATTGTTTTATTAAATTTGCCATTAAAGTTAAATTTTACACCTACGTAGCTAAAACCGTCTACTGCTTCCAGAATCTCATTATCAAAATAAAGAGGAGGAATATTTCTAATTTTATCTCTAGAAAATACCACTACCTTAGTCTTAGATGAGTTAACAGACAACTTCCAATTCTCGCAGTATGAATGCATAGCATTTAGAGCCTGCTGCAAGTCTGCATGACTTTCTGCAAATATTACGGTGTCATCCGCATAGAGTAACAAATACAATTTGAAATATACTTCAACAGTGTCATCACTAAGATGATTTTTAATATCACTAGACAAAGCAGCAAGGCCCTCATAATGTACAGATATGAAACTAACCAAATCATTCAGGAAAATTGAGAATAATATAGGCGACAAATTTTCACCCTGACGCACACGAACTGGCAAAAAAATTTGACATGCTCTCACCACTTTTAACACATGATTTGGCTTTATCATAGATGTTATAAATGGTTACCAGACGTTTCGCTACACGGCGTTTCGCTACCCGGGACGTTTCGCTACAGTCGTTTCGCCACCTACCGGTAAGTCGTTTCGCTACCCAATATTTTTAAATGATCTTAACCTGTATTTTGATGTTCAAATAAGATATGTCGATATATTATTAAGTTAAATTGTGTATTAGAAACTTATTTTTGAATGAATAATTGAAAAAAAAAATATCGATTTATTGACAAATATCGTGTAAGTTACTAAAAACAGATGCTGCTATAGTTTAGGTATAAATATAATACTTTGCTAGCCCAGGGATAATATATTACTAGACGTCTAGTAATATATTATCCCTGGCTAGCCTAATTGCTACCTTAAACTCATAATTGTACAAATAGATAGAATCCAAACAAGACGCATTGTCACGCGGCCTCTCGTCGGGATCTTAAATGGCTATTAAAAAAATTAAAGTTATTAGTAAATTAATTATACATTTTTACGGCGAAATATATAAACAGTCGCTACGCGTATATACAACCAGTTGACCCTAAGAGTGCAGGGTATAGAGCGACATGAAATGAATAGCACACATATGACGTAGAAAACTGATTGGATCCACGTTAGACGCCGAGTTACACGGTTGCTGGTCTGGATCTAGTCTGCCTGCATAGGCCTGAACAATCTGCATTAATTTTGGTAAAAAATGTATACATATGAATTAATCAATATGTATAATAATATTAATCAATATTAATAATTAATATAATGATAATAACTATACCTTGAACTCTAGTATATACTCAAGTGGACAATGTCAAACAGTGTAGCGTTACACGATGTCTCATCATTGTCTGCACTGTTTGATACGTCCTTTGTATAGCTGTACAGTAGATGTAAATGGTTAAATACCAATTGGACATGAGAATAAAAGAAGTAAATATTCTATCGTAATCCACTTTATTGTTTCATTAAATTCTATAGACAAAACAAAACACACATAAGCACAAATAATGCATTAATGCTTTCAATTAACCCATTACCCCAGTATACTATTTATACAGTGGAGAAAACGTTATTCTTTCCCAATAAACGTGTTCACGCTAAAACTATTATTTGCAGTGCAATCAGTTTGGAGCCAGATTAGACTCCGGGTAACCCGGCGTCTGGTCAGGTTCCAAACTGATTGCCACCAAGATAAACATGAATTATCAGAATTGTCAAAAAGTTTTACTTTTCTACGTTTTAGTGCTTTGCGTTTGCGTTTAAACGGGAAAGAATGACAGATAATCCACTGTAGGGTTGAAGATAGTTGACCACTTAAAGCTTAATAAAAGTAATGCCAATTTAGAGCTACCATCACCTTGTTTTAAGCTAGGATATAGAACTGTTTATAATGGTTAATAATCTTGGCTGTATAAACTAGAAATGAACTAGTTTCTTCAGTGAATGTGTATTTATTGGGGTAACGGGTTGAGAGCCCACGCGTCCACACTTGAAACTAATTAGCACCAATTGTAACGAACATTACGGATGAAATCACGGGGTAAGAAGTATGTCATGTCTCTGATAAACAGATATCTGTATTTTCATTCAGTTTACTCAAATGTTCATAAAACACCTCAGAAGATATTTTAGACATAACCTGCTTTTTCCCATCCGAGTACTTGTTTAATAGAGACCAGAAAGCTTTTGGATCTGAATTCTTCAAATTTCTAAGTTTATGATTCATCTCTTTTTTATAAAGCCAAAACTTCTTATTAATTTCCTTTTTGTACATTTTACTAGCTGTTTTCATGGTTTCTAGATTATGTCTAGATGCACAACGTCTGAAATTATTCTTTGAGGTGACATATTGCAATCTTTTAGACTTACAATCATCATCATACCAATACTTAAAAGGTTTTCCATGTTTGGATTTACATGGATTGGGTTTGCTATTTAAATTGAAAGTTTTCACCATATCTGATTTCTTAGCTGCTTCTACATAAATAGTTGAAAAATCTTCAACAATGCGATCTATGTTTAACTCAAACCTCTCCTTTGAACCTGCGTACATTTCATCCAAGTCAGCTTTCAAAGCTCTAATTGCATCTACATCTAAAGCTTCAGTAAATTTTGCTTCATACTCAAGTTTCAAGTTTTATTCAAGACTGGGCCCATATGGGCATGAGTCATACAATACAGTAACAAAAACACCAAACAAGTCAAACAAATGGATGATAAAGTAAAGAAATACACAGCGTATTTCACCTGACAGAATGGAAGGTGAAGTTCATTTAACACCTAGCATAATTTACTTCATAAAAACACAAAGCCCCAATAATAAATCACAATCAGTGCTCTGGAAAAGCTCCTGACAATTAAATAGCACTGGGTACTTTAATAAGTACTGTTTTTGGTCTTCATTGAAAAAGGAATACTCAATTATGTAATTAAATTCATCACCAGATGAAAAAAACTGCTACAAACGTAACAAAGATGACTAATCATGACTAGAATTACAGATTAAAAACACTCCGAACCCCAAATATAAAATCTTAGTGTTGGATAATCATGGTTACAAAAGTAAGAATTACTCGTAAAACATCCCAACACATCCTCAAAACAAGGTCCTCAAGAGACCCTTTGAAAATATGAGCATCTTTTCCCGACAGATGCATGCTCCACCTTCCAAAATGTTCTCAATAATGTTTGCAATTCAAACTTTCTTTTTATGAAGGATTTATCCATTTGACTCTAAATATTCAAGAAGATTGGAGCACACTAAATAATGACTTTTATTTAAGAACAGAATATTTGGAGTTCAGCGTGTAATAATACTGCACAAAATATACAACACACAAATTAGCTCTAAAGATAACGTATGTTATCACTTAACAACTAGCATAACCTTCTTAATAAAAATACAGAGCTTCAATAATACATCATAATCAGTGCTTTGAAAAAGCCTCTGAAAATTTATAGTATTGGGTCTCTTAAATATCTGTGGGATGTACTTTTTCCGGTCCTCGTTGAAAAAGGAGCACTCAAATATGTAGTGGAATTCATCACCAATTTGATTACTATTGCAAAGATGACAATGTCTTGAATTTAAGTCAATGTTAAACATACGACCTTTTTCAACTGGTAACTTATGATTACAGCATCTATAACGGAAAAGATACATAGCCAAATGATGTGGTAGAACTCTCCAATATGGCTCCATCTCAAAAGTTTGTTTGAAAATTCTATAATTAAGATACTTATTTGAATTGTTGATTTGCTCATTCCATTTTTGAATATACTGATCCCTGATTCTAGTCTTAATTTGTGCTTTAAAGATCTGAGGAGACGATACAGACTGATTCAACCAAATGTTAGAAAAGCCAAGATTGTCAAGAGTTTTCTTAACATAACTTATCCATGGGGAATGGAAAATATTCTTTTTATCTAGCTCATAAAGCAAATTGTACATTAACTTAGAAATTTTACTTGAACTACTGTTTACAGTTTTACACCAAAAGTTCAAGACTCTATTCTTAATATAATTATCAACAGGCAGCATTCCAAATTCACCAAAGAGCATGACATTCGGAGTACACTTCTTTGCATTCAAAATAAGTTTTAAATATTTTGACTGAAAAGAATTTAATACTAAGGTATTTTCAACTCCCCAAACTTCACTACCGTACAGTAATATAGGTATAATCATAGACTCAAACAAGTGCAATTGTACATCAATATTTAAACAAAGAGATCTGGCCTTTCTCACTAGAGAGAACATAGCTTTGCGAGCCTGATCACAAAGATGAGACATTGTTTTATTAAATTTGCCATTAAAGTTAAATTTTACACCTAAGTAGCTAAAATCGTCTACTGCTTCCAGAATCTCATTATCAAAATAAAGAGGAGGAATATTTCTAATCTTATCTCTAGAAAATACCACTACCTTAGTCTTAGATGAGTTAACAGACAACTTCCAATTCTCGCAGTATGAATGCATAGCATTTAGAGCCTGCTGCAAGTCTGCGTGACTTTCTGCAAATATTACGGTGTCATCCGCATAGAGTAACAAATACAATTTGAAATATACTTCAACAGTGTCATCACTAAGATGATTTTTAATATCACTAGACAAAGCAGCAAGGCCCTCATAATGTACAGATATGAAACTAACCAAATCATTCAGGAAAATTGAGAATAATATAGGCGACAAATTTTCTCCCTGACGCACACCACATGAACTGGCAAACAAATTTGACATGCTCTCACCACTTTTAACACATGATTTGGCTTTATCATAGATGTTATAAATTATCTTGAATATTTTTCCATCTATATTAGTTTGCAACAACTTCTGCCACAAATGAAAACGGTTAACAGAATCAAAGGCTTTACGATAATCTATAAAAGCACAATAGAGTTTCTTACGTTTACTAAGATAAAAATCAATGAGCATCTTTAACGTAAAAATATGATCAGTTGTACTATAGTTTTTTCTGAATCCAGCTTGCTCTTCACATAACAGACCAGAACTTTCTAAACAATCATTGAGGCGTTTATTAAGGATACTTGTAAACAGTTTACCAAAACAACTTAAAATTGTAATGCCTCTATAATTATCAGGATCTGTCACACTTCCTTTATTTTTATATATAGGAAATATAACGCCCTTACACCATACCTCAGGAACACACCCTGTATCAAGTATCAGATTAAACAATGTACAAATCACAGGTGACATAAAATCTTTAGAGTTTTTTATATATTCATTCAGAACATTGTCATACACTGAACAAGCCTTATTATTTTGCAATTTTGAAATTGCGCTTAGTATTTCAATTTCAGTAATACTTCTATTAAGTTCAAAATTGAGTTCAGGTAAATTGTCTATTTCAAATGTCTTCTCATCTGTATTTTCATTCAGTTTACTGAAATGTTCATAAAACACCTCAGAAGATATTTTAGACATAACCTGCTTTTTCCCATCCGAGTACTTGTTTAATAGAGACCAGAAAGCTTTTGGATCTGAATTCTTCAAATTTCTAAGTTTATGATTCATCTCTTTTTTATAAAGCCAAAACTTCTTATTAATTTCCTTTTTGTACATTTTACTAGCTGTTTTCATGGTTTCTAGATTATGTCTAGATGCACAACGTCTGAAATTATTCTTTGAGGTGACATATTGCAATCTTTTAGACTTACAGTCATCATCATACCAAGACTTAAAAGGTTTTCCATGTTTGGATTTACATGGATTGGGTTTGCTATTTAAATTGAAAGTTTTCATCATATCTGATTTCTTAGCTGCTTCTACATAAATAGTTGAAAAATCTTCAACAATGCGATCTATGTTTAACTCAAACCTCTCCTTTGAACCTGCGTACATTTCATCCAAGTCAGCTTTCAAAGCTCTAATTGCATCTACATCTAAAGCTTCAGTAAATTTTGCTTCATTGTGACTATTCCAAATAGGCTTATCAACCTGCACACTTTCTACAGTGTCATTTTCGGAATGATTACGTCGTGTGATTTCCTCTTCATTGATTACACAATGTAACGAAAAAGAGATTGTCTTATGTATATCAGACAACACAGGGTCAAAATCAAGAATGTTAAAAGACTGTACCAGGGGGAATAATTCTGGCGACAGTAATACATAATCAACACAACTATTCTTAATTGTCGTAAAATTACCAATATATTTATCCCTGCCACATCTACCATTGGCTATATGCACACCAAAACTTTTACAGACATCTACTAGTCTATATCCAAAATTATTTAATTGTTTATCTACAGAATATCTATTTACTGCTGTGTTAGGCTAATGAAAGTGTGAATCGGATGCGAATATAGTGTGAATCTTACAAGGCCGAGTCTATTGACACGTACGTATGAAAAACAAAAAACCTTCTATTGACCCGTATGCACATAATATTCACTTTATCGTAAGAATCACACTCACCCCCAGAAAGTTTCCGCCCTATATTTGTTGAAAGTAACCAAAACGCATTACAACGGTATGTTTTAGCATTTTATAAAATGCAATCATGATAAATGTACATTATAGGTAAGTATTTTTATGAATCTGTTTTTTGATTTTGATGAATTTGTAAATAAGAGGTATAAACAACGGTTTTAATTGAATATACCTGCTTTTGAAGTTCTCACAGTTTGCTTATGTCAGCCAGGTCATTTATGTTTATGTTTATGCTTGTCACAACTAACCTTTTGTCGTCATCAGTTCATTTACATATCCATCCACCCATAAATAACAACTACGTTCATCCTTCCCATTGGTTGTGTGAGAGTCGTAAAACCAGTTCTGAATGAGTGAAAGCACATGTTTGTTACTGAAAATAGCCCTGTCCCGCACGGCTCTAAATCCTTAACATTCACCGCCACTCGTGCACTAGACGTCGATCGATGTAGATCGATCGACTATAAGTTGTCTAAATACTTTATTACTACAAACATTTGGAGTAGTTATCACCATTGCCTGGTAAGATTTATATTTAGCAATTGAATGTTTTACGAACTATATATATCTATTTAATGCTTACGGAAACTTGTCTTTGTACGCGTCAAATTTATACTTAATGGCAACAACTGTAATTGTATGTTAAGACTTGGTTTTAACCTTTTCAGGCTGTCTTCTTTGTATATGTCTGTACTACAAATAAATGAACCGGCACTGTGGACTGAATTAGTTTTCCGTTTCCCCAACCCTGGTTAACACTTATAACAAAGCAAAGAATTTCTCACATTTTTGAGTGGTTTGATATGAGTTATCCATTTAAATTCACATTTGAATCAATTTGCATACGTTTAAATCGAAAAATAAAATATTATGATGACCATAAGAACAAATAGCGATGTAAAGAAATGGAGTTGTCGATCTTGTACGTTTTTGTAGCAAGAACTCGCTAATGACACGTACGGCAATTTATAATACGTTTTAGTTCGTTATTTTGTTTTTATATTGTTTAGTTATTGGAATTGATATACACACATATATATGCCACTGTTGTCGTTATTATTTTACCACTACTAAGCAATTAAGTCGATTAAACCGACATATCGTTGGGAAACTGTCATATTGGCAGAGCTTAAACACAGTAAAAATTGGTATAAATTGCCGTACGTGTCATTAGCAAATTTTCTATGATTCTATCTATTGACACGTACAAGAACGATAACTCGCAATAGGAATGTTAAGAATTGGAGTTGTCGTTCTTGTACGTTTATGAAGAGAAAATCTTGCTAATGACACGTACGGCAATTTATACCGTTTTACGGTCAAAGTTGTGCTGCTATTGTTTCGTTATTGGTATTGATTGAAATATGTGGATTAAAATATTAAACAGGTAAAACATTAATTTTAACTGACTGATTTCGTGAATATAACTGATTTTACTCCAACGTACAAAGCCATAGTTGCAAGATACACCAGATAATGCAAGAGACAAATGGAAACGGATGCAAGGATATACTTTTTCTCGAGAGAACCAGTTTATCCGATGAGCTGAGATTTGCATTGCGGTTATATAGGTTACTAGCATGAAGAATTCAGCTTTTCCGCTTGGTCATTTCACTTGAGCATATTTTGTTGCCACGCGCTGTTTGACATTTGAATAGCAAACAGCTTGATTGAGTAACAAACAATAAGCCGAGTAAAAGCAATTATTGTCATTT
The DNA here is from genome assembly GCA_922989275.2 of Gari tellinella. Taxonomy (NCBI): domain Eukaryota; kingdom Metazoa; phylum Mollusca; class Bivalvia; order Cardiida; family Psammobiidae; genus Gari; species Gari tellinella. The sequence goes on along the minus strand of OV277869.1, from coordinate 21,106,781 downwards.
GGACAGCTAGGTAATTCACACCTATCTGAAACTCAACGCGCGCTTGTTGTTTGATGTTTGCGGTACACGCCATCTAAATTACAGGTAAATTATGATGTGTATCCAAGCTGTAATCGCGGTGGATCCAAGCTGTAATGTTATCCCGAGTTCCCACCCCCAAATCCTTTGCCAGTTTCAAAGTGAATTTCATAGCGAGTCGTTGATTAAAGTGCAAATATTCTACAATGACTATATTTATGTTCATGCAATCATGGTCTGGATTTTACTCAAGTTTTCAACGATATATATACGTGTGGAGTTATGGATAATACTGAATTTTAAGTGTACAATATGTAACAGTGGAAAAACAATATAACTTGTGGTGACAGAATTCTCTCTATTGTAATTTCAACGCAGTTTACTAGTTGTATTCCACGTGAATGAGATCGTTAAACAGTGTGTTGTGTAAATTGGATTTTATTTGTACAATTGCATATAACAGGTATGTTTTTTTTTATTTTCTTATTTTACACTATTTATTAAATTAAGTTGTGATTATATGTATCTGAAACAAAATACTTTTGCCTGGACGTCTGTCTTTATCTATGCTATCTTTCTATCACGGACGCATACGGTAAACGTGTACCATACGTTTGCACGTAAATTGTATCAAATAAGTAACAAATTATGAGTTTTTTTTTTTTAACAATATCATTATAAAGTATTCACATACAGTTCTGGTTCATTTTCATTAGAAATTTAATCATATAAAATCGCATACAATGATTGGAATTCTGACGGCGGAAACTTTCTGACATGGTGGGTGATTCTCACGATAAGTGTAATTTTTACCCTAACACCGTACGTGTCACTTCGATCTTACAAACCCGTTAAATGGATAATACACCGTCTGTCACATGATTCGTCCTAAAACCGAAAACAGAAGCTATGGACTTTGGAACTCCATTTATCTCTCTTTACTATCTGTTGATAATTGTGACGTTGTCAATTGGGGAAGACTGTCTGTCAGACGGTAACTGCGCTTGCCATACAACTAAGTACAAGGTTGATCTCAGCCCTCTAGTGGCGAGCGGGGTAAACCCAAGGTTTGTTATTTCTATCGTCCATATCTCTACTTCCCCGTTCATTGGCAAGACATCGTCTGCTTTATATCAGCAGGGCTCCAGATAAGAGGGAGTGAACTGAACACATCTAGTATCTCAATGATTTCTGCCCAAATTCCTATGTTACTACTCTTGAAGAGGCTAATCAAATGAGTAGTGACACCATAGCATAGGGCACAGGGAACCGGCTCATAGTCAAGTGTTCTATATATAGGATAATATAATAAAGGGAAATAACACGGATTGTCACCCACCACGGTTGATCGCGATTTTTTTTACAGTCATGCAAAGACTGGGGGAAATGAAACCCACCCACATAATAAACACTTAATTACGAACCGAGCGACACCAAATTTTTATATTTCCATCACCATAGTAAAGCGGGGTGGGCTCAAATATTTCGGTTTTGCGGTGTTTTCTTGGTCTCGGAAGGGAACTCGTCGTCGCAGCGGTCACGAATTGCCAAGACTAAACACGGACACGTGCGTCTTCTGCACACGGAAGACTGACTGGGATCGATAAGTTATCAATAAATAAACATTTACTTACATCAACAGTCATCAAATCCGTATCTTTATTGAGGATAATCACTCACTTTCGGTTCTGTCAAGCAATAACACGCATGACATCCATTTTATGTAAATCAAATCGAGGCTAGGGAAGTGAAACGGTCGTAGTGATTGGTCAGTCAATTGAAAACAAAACTTGTTACCGTCGCAAGAATTCAACGTATTAACAGCGGGCGGGAACCAGTCTAATACCAGCGCACCTGCCGCTAATACTTGAAAAAGGCGTTAAGGCAGTATCAATAGATAGATAGATAGATATGCATTTTGACAGATCGCAGGAAATGCAATATACTGAAATTGCCGAATAATAAGTATTAGGGAACCTTACACGCTTTTCTGGGGGTCATTTGTATTGATGAATGATACCTACCAAGAGACAATCATGTTTTACTTGTTAAATCGCTTTCAAATGAATTCCTGAATTTTGACATGTTGTGTTTATGCTGGAGATGGCTGATCTAAATTTAGTGCATGGACCAACAAGCCAATGAAATCGCTCATACCTCAGAGTAACATAGCCTCGTTTTGAATTACTCAGAATGGAGCACAAAAGTGTTATGAATATATGAACCGAAAGTGAGTGATTATCCTCAATAAAGATACGGATTTGATGACTGTTGATGTAAGTAAATGTTTATTTATTGATAACTTATCGATCCCAGTCAGTCTTCCGTGTGCAGAAGACGCATGTGTCCGTGTTTAGTCTTGGCAATTCGTGACCACTGCGACGACGAGTTCCCTTCCGAGACCAAGAAAACACCGCAAAACCGAAATATTTGAGCCCACCCCGCTTTACTATGGTGATGGAAATATAAAAATTTGGTGTCGCTCGGTTCGTAATTAAGTGTTTATTATGTGGGTGGGTTTCATTTCCCCCAGTCTTTGCATGACTGTAAAAAAAATCGCGATCAACCGTGGTGGGTGACAATCCGTGTTATTTCCCTTTATTATATTATCCTATATATAGAACACTTGACTATGAGCCGGTTCCCTGTGGCATAGGGTAGCAATGCCAAAGGATTTTTTCTAAAAAACAATTTCTGGGATATTTTGTGGTTAATTGGTACATCTTGACCTAAACATGTGTATAAAAGAAACGTGGAGAAATGACAAATGGAGAAGTAACGTACAGTCAAACCTGTCATAGTGACCGTCCCTATATAACGACTATTTGTCTTAGCCGACCATAAAAATTCCTCCCAACACATTTTCCTCTATGTTCAGACTGTGTATACCGACAAACCTGTGTTACGCGACTAACGACCGTAATATGCCACTCCCAAAGTCCCATGTCCCTATTTAACGCACCTGTTTGCAGTGACTCGATAATTGCCCGTCATTATCGATTTTTCAGTTTTCATTTCCGTGAGGCGAATATTCCTTTGTTTATATGTTAGATCAAAATGTCTAGTGTTTATTTAGTTATCCTAAAAAGTGATATACAACATCTTTGTTTAATATTCATTTAAATTATATTTGATAATATTTCATTCTGAAAAAAAGATTTCCGAATTTTTGTTTTATAAACAAGTAATTCACGTTCCAAAACTGCATGTTATAGTTTGTGAATAGACAAATTGTGGTAAATAGTTCAACGGCGATCTTGATTTGGGAATGAATTTGGAGAATTGAGCTATCTAAAAGCAATTAAATATAAAAATAACTATTAGAACTCGACAAAAAATGCTTTTCTTACCCCGAAAATAACTATTCCGGGGATGATTTACGATTAAAAGGGTTAAAAAGTCGTTCCCAAGTCGTTCTCCATTACTTAAGAACGGATGGGGAAAATTATGTCGTATAAACGCCGGCGTATCATAATCGTAAATTTTGAGAAAATACCCGTGTTATTAACATTTTATATGCATGTAAACCGACAGTTAGCTTCTTGAATTGATTTTCTTAAGATACATTATATGAAAAATCACATTAGAGAACAAAGCGATATTCAGAAATTGCGTAGCAGAATTTCTATGCACATTCCTATATGCCGTTGCGAACACTTGGATTTCGGCATATGTGTATTAAGTGTGTTACAAGTAAAAAGATGGTTCTTAAGCGTCTTTTCCTCCGTCGGTTTTACAAAGTATTTTTTTTCTACAATATTTTGAAATTGACTTGAAAAAAAATGGCGGCGTGATAACATTATAGACGCGACACTAAACGTGGACATTTCGGGAAAGATTTACCTGTGAGAGAGACAACATAGACAAAAAACAACTAACACACTCTGGGATCGAATTCTTACTCCATAAGACGCGATTCTGAATATGAATTATACAGTAAATAGACTGAGAAAGCGATCCTAAATTGGACACATGTTTATCAGATACAACGGAATTGAAGGACAAATTTAAACTTTTTCGTCGAACCTGTTACGGAATAAATCTCTAAAAAGACCAGACCGACGAATATTTCAGGCGATTGATTGGATCATTCATAGTATTTGATCAACTGGGGATGAATAGTCGACAAGTTAAATAAGTAGATCTATTTGTCATAATAGCAATGCAACTTTGTTTGAAAATATAGAAAATGATCTTAATTATTGCTTTTGGTAGAAAGGGTTAATATATAATTTTATTCAGAGAAACATCCATATGGTGTTCATTTGTATACTAATTTACCCCTGAAAACTGATAACCTGACTTATGCGACTACCTGTCTTATGTGACCTTAGTGTTTCTCTCCCCTTGAAGGTCACATAAGACAGGTTTGACTGTATACTCAAATCTGCATTTTCCCGAAAATGGTGTCGTTCATTACCTGTATGTGCGATAACGCTTAATCGATCGATAATTCAACTGCACCGATACGCCGAAAGTGGGCTATCGCGTTTTTTATCGTGTTGAATGGTTACCTACTGTTAGTTTAAGTTACATAAAATCCTTAATTTTCACCCGATTTTCATTCTAATGGTCTTAAAAGAAGGCTAAGATATTTATCTTTCACTTGTAAAAATAACAGATTTTATTTTTAAAATTGATCAGTTTTATGGCGAGTTAAAGAGTGGTTACCAAATGAATTTGCCGATAAAAGCGAGCAAGCACTCGCGCATAAATATATCACGCCCCGTTACAAAACCTTTCATAAAACCTCAATTTTCGACCGAATTTCGAAGAAATGGTCTGAAAGGAAAGCTTAGATATTTTTCTTTCAGTTGTGGAAATGCAAGTGTTTATTTCCGAAATCGACAAATTTTATGGCGAGTTAAAGAGCGATTGCCAAATGAAATAGTCGATAAACGAGAGCAGGTGATCGCGAAATATATACTACGTCCTGTTTCAAAAACTTGAATTTAATCCATAATTTTCGTCCGATATATATATATATATATATTTAAAAAAAGGTCTTGATATAAAGCCGTGACACTTATCTTTGGGTTGTAAAAATACCAGGGTTTTTCTTGAAGCGAAAAAAGTAATGATGACCTACAAATAGGTTGCTGGCTAATGAAATGACCTATAGACCAACTCGCGTAAGAAAAGAATTCCTTCCGTATAAAAACTTAAGCAAACTTCTAAACTTCTAAAAATGTGTTCATGCATTGTTACAATGTTCTACATGGAGGAAATATTTCCTTGGAGGCAAAAAAAAATCCATTTTGTATGTAAAGAGACATTTGAAAGGAGTGCGCGTCAAACGGCCAAAATCCAAAACGGCCAAAGTTGTAACTGTATTATTATGTCGTATGTGATCATTATTATTATTGAAAGGAAAATTAGAATTATTAACATATTACTTCAAAAAAATGAATTTAGGGTTAGTTTTACATCCAGACTAAAATATACATATTATCCGTCCCATTTCTATTAAAGAGGTAACAGTTTGCATTATCTTCAGAAATTAATTGCAAACATGATTACATGAGATCTCCGTTTCTTTCTGCTTTACTTATGTCTTATATAACGGATAAAATTATAAAGCAGCCAATGCCTTAAGCAATCTTTTTTCTTTGTATATATTGAAATAAAATATGTTTAAACTAAATCTATTTTAGTGACTGCTTAACTTTTTGCCTGCTGATCGCGACTTCACTTTTTTGTTTTTGCAAACAACTTGGATCAAGATCAGATGCCGCGTAACACGGCGTCTGATCTGGATCCAGAATGTTTGACACTCGTCTTTAGCTTTATTTACTTACAAAATGTGCAAATCTAAATTTAAAAAAAAAATGCAGCCGACAATTTCGAGCGATAAAAACAAAAGTGTGAAGAATAAAATCATCAAGTAAATGTGGTTAAATAATAAACTAGGTCTATTCATCTATAAACTACATGTCTACCATATTACACATCACAAAGGAATGTGACACATTACGTAACCGTACACAGAACCCGTGCCAATTAGCAGGACATTATAAGCGTCATAAAACTCTCCCAGCATGAAGTCCATGCTTCTTGAACATGCCGATTATCTATGAAGTGCATGTTAGGGAACTGGACACCAGGGGGTTGCCACTTTAATAAAAAAGATCAATGCTACCCGTGCGTGTAACTTGAACATGTGTTTTTGACTTCTGTAACCGCATGATGTTTATATATTATACAAAATCACAAAAAATAAAGATAATAGAATTGAATTGAAAAAAAAACAACAACAAAAAACCCAACATCAATGCACCTGGTTTGGTTGATGACTGGATTAACCCTCTCATTACTGAATACCAGTAGTTCATGATGACTATTGCAATTGCAAACAGTTGTAATCCAGACCAGGCTGCAAAAATGTCGGATTCATAGAGTATGTCTCTTGAAATATAGTTTACCCCTTTTTCAAATTAAGCTCTTTATGACACATTTTACCTTTTCTCCGCATGAGGATCATCAGAGAGAGAGACAGACAGACAGACATTCATACAGAAAGATGAAGACAGAAAAGAAGAAGCAAGAGACTGACAGACAGAGATAAGAGAAAAACAAACAGACAGAGAGACAGTCACAAAGAGAAACATAAATACAAAAAGAGGCAAACAGACAGTGGCAGAGAAATATAGACACACACAAACTTCGTAGGTAAACGAAAAAATATGTTTTTCTCTCATTTTCAAAACCTCACTTAACTATCAATTTATAAGCTATCGCCTCAGATTTTGTACTACGCGTAAAATCATGGTCTAATAAAACATCTGTATTAAAATTTATAACAAAAAGATGGCATTAAAAGCATTTCTATTAACACCAAACTTCGTAGGTAAACGAAAAAATACGCTTTTCTCTCATTTTCAAAACCTCACTAAACTAACAATTTGTAAGCTATCGCCTCAAATTTTGTACTACTCGTGAGATCATGGTCTAATTAAACATCTGTATTAAAATTTATAACGAAAAGATAACATTAAAAGCATTTCTATTAACACCAAACTTTCGTAGGAAAAACGGAAAATACAGTACTGTACGTTTTCTCACTCATTTTCACAACCTCACTAAACTAACAATTTATAAGCTATCGCCTCAAATTTTGTACTACTCGTGAGATCATGGTCTAATAAAACATCTGTATTAAAATTTATAACGAAAAGATAACATTAAAAGCATTTCTATTAACACCAAACTTTCGGAAAAACGTTGTTTTCTAGCCGCCAGCGAGCGCCGCTGATTTACCGATTTTGAACGACACGATAAATTGCGAGCAGGCCGGATATTTCTCCATTTGTCATTTCTCCATGAAAGAAACAAAAAATTATGCCAAAGTACAACACTTGAAAAAAACATTAAAAATTAAAATGACACAATTTGTGCCTCAGAAACCAGAAAATGAATAAACACATCTTGCGTACACCTTGACATCTCTGAGAATTTTAAAATCGACCCCTGTGCATTTTGACGTCAAATTACGACTTGACTTTTGGATTTTTATACCCCCTCAAACGAAGTTTGGGGGGTATACTGGAGTCACTATGTCCGTCCGTCCGGCTTGTCCGGAGCATAACTTCTAAAGTATTAGAGCTATTGACTTCAAACTTCATATACAGATAGATCTCATTGACCAGGAGTTCAGTGCACAAGAACCAAAACTCTATCATCAGCATTTTTGGAGTTATTGCCCTTGTTATTTTTATCAAATTTAGGCTTGTCCGGAGCACAAATTCCAAAGTATAAGAGCTATTGACTCCAAACTTCATATACAGATAGATTTCATTGACTAAGAGTGCAGTGCATAAGAACCTTAACTCTATCATCAGTATTTTTGGAGTGATTGCCCTTTGTTGTTATATTTTTACCCAATTTAGGCTTGTCCGGAGCACAACTTCCAAAGAATAAGAGCTATTGACTTTAATCTTCATATACAGATAGATCTCATTGACTAGGAGTGCAGTGCGCAAGAACCAATTCTCTGTCATCATATTTTTAGCTCACCTGAGCACAAAGTGCTCAAGGTGAGCTATTGTGATCGGTCACCGTCCGTCGTGTGTCGGTGTCATCCGTTCACAATTTCTTTCAAACAACTTCTTCTCTTAAACCAATGGCCCAATTTTAACCAAACTTGCTCAAATACATACTGTAGTTGTGAGCTTTAAGAATTGTTTAAAAAAATGGGTGGGGCAATCGGTTTTGTTGCCATGGCAACCATGCACAATATTTTAAAAAATCTTCTTCTCAAGAACGACTGGTCCGATTTCAATTTGGTTTTCATATACTTTCAAATTTGTTCAAAGAATTTTGATCCGTAAAAAAACATGGCCGCCAGAGGGCGTGGTCAATTTTCGTACTTAAATCATCAGTTTAACATAGACTCATATTATAGGAAAACCTTTAAAAATCTTCTTCTCTGAAACCGTAAGGCCCAGACCTAATTTAATTGGCATTTAGCTTCGTTTTGTGGTCCTCTACAAAAATTGTTCAAATCATGACCCCAGGGTAAAAAATGGCCCTGCCATTGGGCTTATCAGTTTTACATAGACTTATATAGGAAAACCTTTAAAAATCTTCTTCTCTGAAACCGTAAGCCCCTTACCTTTTATATTTGGTATCTAGCTTTGCCTTATGGTCCTCTACCAAAATTGTTCCAATCATGTCCCCATGGTAAAAAATGGCCCTGCCCCGGGGCTTATCAGTTTTACATAGACTTATATTGGATTTTTTTAAAAACAATTGCTTCTGTAATCTGTCGATCTCAATGTAAATTCCTCGAATTAAATAATTTAATTCGAGGACAGGTGATCGTTCATTTATGTCAGGATATCACCTTGATTTATCTTTGGGAAATTTAAGTACAACAAGTCCAAATTAAATTTAAATCTGACGAGCAAGGTTTATTATTTAGACCAATAATTTTATCAATTGGTCTAAATGTCTATCAAACTACAAAATTCTAATTCACTAAAATATATCTAGAGCTAGATCCGGACTTCAACTAGATCTAGATCTCTTAGATCTAAATCTATTAACATGTATTTTACAACTCTCGTCAATTGAATTCACGGGCTACACCAACATAGACCCGTCCGGTCTAAAACAGAGTTCGCTTAGAAGTCCGTGACTGTGGAACTCAAGGGCCTTATATACCCACTCGGGATCTACCAGCAATCCGCTGGTGCACCAGCAATTCGCTGGCACCAGCGGATTGCTGGCTCCAGCAAGCCGCTGGTGCTGGTGTTACCAAGCAACACCAGCAAGAATAGAACGAAATCCGCTGGTGTGCCTAAGCAACACCAGCAAGAAAAGAATGAAAATAAACAACTGTTGGAATGACGTCATCAAGTTCGATATCTACGAGAGTTGTTTACAAAAATAGAACGTGGCTTATTCCCACCAATATTTCAATTTTACATTTGATTGAAGAGATCAGATTAATAATATTAAGACTTCCGTCTGTACTCTCTTTAAGGGTTGCAACTTTTACAACGTAGTGAATATTACGAAACACAGGAAATAATGAAATAGTAAATATTGCCAGCTGGTTCAAAGTTAAAACGTGATTGGACCCAAAATCAATGACTCCAAACCAGTTTAAACTTCTCACATCAGTGTTATGGTGAGTACTTAATCTGACCTTTATGCTATTTAAGCATGACACAATGTAATATGGAATAGGCAAAGCCTATAAGCGAGCACTGCTAAACCACAGGGGACCGTCACAATAGAAGTCTGAACCCCAAAAGAAAAAAAATGTATAAACACTAGATATATAGACTTTGTATACATTTTTTCTTTCTTTTGGGGTTAAAACTTCTATTGTGACGGTCCCCAGTGTGCTAAACCATCTTCAGAAAGCAAAGAATGAAGGGTTGGCCTAAAACACGAAATGGAAACATTTTGGCGAAATGGACGAAATGGAAATCTTGATGGCGAAATGGAAATTTATTTTTCGGAAATCAGATATAAAAGCATAGAATTAAGTTTTAATTCAAATTTTGTTGTTTCTGTTTATATAGATACTAGGTTTAGACAGGTGGCAGTAATTTAAAACCGATTTTTCACACTTGAGAGTAGATATATCTCTATATATGAAGAATATTTCTATTTCGCCGTGGCGAAATGGAAATTTATGTTTTGGAAATCAGTTATATTAGTATAAAACAAAATTATAAATAAAGATTGATTGTTTCAGTATATATTGAAACTAGTTTTAAGACAGGTTGCAATGACAAAAACCTGATTTTTAATACTTGAGGGTAGATATAGCTCTATATATGAAGAATATTTCCATTCCGCCATGGCGAAATGGAAATTCATTTTTCGGAAATCAGATATATAAGCATAGAATTAAGTTTAAATTTAAATTTTATTGTTTCTGTATATATAGATACTACATGTAGTTTAAGACAGGTGGCAGTAATTCAAAACCGATTTTTAATTCTCGAGAGTAGATATGTCTCTATATATGAAGACATATGGCGAAATGGAATTTTATTTTTAGCAAATCGGTTATACTAGTATATAATCAAGTTTTGAATCAAGATTTATTGTTTCCATTTATAAAGAAACTATTATTAAGACATGTGGCAGTGATTGAAAACAGATTTTTCATACTTGAGAGTAGATAAATCTCTATATACGAAGAATATTTTCATTCCGCCATGGCAAAATGGACATTTATTTTAAGGAAATCAGTTATTATAGCATAGAATAAAGTTTTACATCAAGATTTATTTTTCAAGTATACATAGAATATAAATAGAAGCTAGTTTTAAGATAGGCGGAAGAGAATTACTTTTTTCTTTTCATTGCGTAAAGAATATTTACCGGCTTTGCGCAATGGAAAGGAAAACGGTAGGTATTGAATTGCATCGAGAAAAAGCTATCTCTAAGTCAAAATCTCTGATGTCTATTAACCAGACGAATTTAAAATAGGAACCATATCATATGGGTCTACACTGTTTGCCAAAGACATGTGTACTTGTCAAAGTTGCATTGTTTGTAAAGGAAGAAAGTTTTTCAAACTGAAACAATTTATAGTTGCATGAAAATGAAAGCGATCAGTTACTATATACATTGTACATGTATATATAATAAGTAATGTCTGCGTTATGCCGGAAACTACCGGGAAAAGCTGTATTTATGATTAAGAAAACAGATGTACGTCAACAGAAAGGAACGACGTCGACAACCTAACAACGACGTCATGACGTCACAAAATATTATATTGCGCATTATGATATGGTGAAACGCGTCGCGCAATGTTTAAGAAAATAAAATTGTTTTAAAAAGGCTAATACATCATCTTTTTTTTTTAAATCATATATTACGCCGACATTACTTATTATATGGTAAACAATCAATAAATTAATCAATCATGTATTGCATGAAACATTATAGCCAACCAAATAATTATATACAGTAGATACATGATATCAGGATACATATATACACAGATACAGTAAGACATCCCTATTACGATCACAAGATTGTGTTAATTTTCCGGCGTTTAAGACAGGTGACTTCTTAACGGAGAATTCTGTCTTATAGCTTATAGCTCGCACATGCGATTGCAATCAATTAGCTTTTTATGTGGTCATAATTGAAAGGTTTTACTGTATAATGAAATGTTAAACTAGTCTGTATGATTTTGTCGTTATCTTTTGGAACTTTGCGGAACAGTTAAATGAGCGTTGGAGAATGCGTTATTATTTTCCGTCTAAACACAATCGCATTAAAATTATGAAAATACAGTTTTGAAAAAAATGTGTGACTATTTAGATCTATCTGTATCTCTTATTGGAAAATTTCAAAATTATACCGTCTTCTTCAACGTATTCATGGATCCAGACAATTTTAATCAGTAGCTACAAGTTACAACACATTATCCCTATCTAGAGCTACATGTATGTACATTATTAAATCACATTGCAAAACGAACGGTGTTTAACCCCCTAACTGCGAGTATGTCACAGGCATATAATAAATTTCTCGGTGTCTTGGTTTTCTGAAAGCTGCATGTAAAGTTTAGTTACACGCAGTGAAGGGGTTAATATCATATATATGTACATGCTATCACATTTATACAGTAAGGTTGCATGAGGTAATATTTTACTTTATTACACCTCGCTTTGAGTTACAATGTTAAATTCCCATAGACCTACAGTTAACATTTTGCATGTCTTTTACATCTATACTGTCACTCTTTATGATATTCTTTTTGTGACGTCATTCTAAAGGACATGACTTTTTTACTACGTCCGAAAACATACTGTCAGCCTTGACATGCCAATCGCTATTGGATACATTGGAACGTTTTAAAGAGTGGTAACTTATAATCAACTTTTGGCATTTTCTGTACAAGTTGCTTCCATTTGTCCATTCCTTAACGATTTGCCATAATTTCGGAAGAGGATATTTGCCACCTAGACAATGTAAAGACGCTGTTTCTTCAATTTACTTATCATAACGTTCTTCTTTGTTTACTTGTAATATAATTATAAACAATGTGACGTCGTAAGACGGCGACGTCATTTCCCGCGTTATGTACACAACACATTTAATAAAAGACGAATTAAACGATTCCAAAGCCAGGGTTGATAAGCTCGGTGTAATAAAATAAATATTAGATGTCAGTTTGCGTGACATTCAAATTGTCAACCCTCGAAAACAAGAATGTCACCCTCGGCTACGCCTCGGGGTGACATGCTGTTTCTCGGGTTGACAATTTGAATGTCACGCAAACTGCCATCTAATATTTATATAATATTATTCTACATAATAAATAGAAATATTAATGTTCGCCTCTCATGTTTCATGCGAAGTTTGATTTTAGATATAAAGTAAAGCCTCTCTATTACGATCAATGAAACGAATGCCAATTGATTATACGTACATTATCATATATAAAAGACAAGTGACAGCTGAAAGCAAGGTAAAGATAAAACAGAAATTTCATAAAGGAGCTTTATCTTTTATTGTATCTTGCTTTACGCAGTCACCTGTCGTAAACACCTAACAGTTAAAACAATTAAGTGGCCATAATAGAGAGGTATTAACTGCACACTTATACTAAGTGGTTCTAATTTTTGATTCTATCTAACTCGGTTATGTCGAATATTCCCGGAGTTCAAATTTAAAACGTGGCTTAACTTTGAACTATGGGTATGTTCGACTTAATCGAAAATGAAATAATTCAATTAATGTGCTAAAAGATATTTTTGTTTTATTTTCTTACTGAGGTAAGCATTCCCCTATCACAGTAAGTTGAATGCACTCGAACGTTGAAATATCGAACTCGGTTATGTTGAACATACCCGTAATTCAAAGTTAAAACGTGGATTAACTTTGAACTACGGGTATGTACTACTTAACCGAACATGAAATTATGTAATTCATGTATTGAAATATATTTTAGTTCGAGTTCAGCGAGTTCGAGATATCGACGTTCGATTGTATTTACACTGAATGTTTTAAAATTTTCTATTGGCACACAAGTCGTCGTTTTGATGAAGGTGTTCTAGATCTTTCTGCGCGTTTTCGTTTGGTTTCAAATGTACCGTTAACATTGCAATGTGTATGTGTGAAAAATAAAAACAGTATTTCAATCAACATCAAACGAGTAATTACTTAACAGGATTATCCTTTAATTCTTTAAAAAAAAATCACTTAATATTTCACTTAAAATGCGTTTTTGGAATTATAATATATTTACTGTGCCTTTTTCTTCTAAGAATAACATACATTTTGTTACATTTCCATTGCGTCAGTCAGCGCGTGTCGTATCTGATTAGTTTAATGGTTACGTTGTTGATAAGTGTGTCAAAGGCACGTGTCAATCAACGCGGAAAACAGATATACGGATCGATATACCTTTAACCTGATCACCTTTAACCTTCAGGTAGCATGAGTAAACACTATACCGCGCAATGGAAAATCCAGGTATAATACGCATTTTGGTACACATAAATTTGTCTTAAATTATATTCCTATATATACAGAAACAATTAATTTTATTTAAAACTTTAATCTTTGCTAATATTACTGATTCCCTTAAATAAATTTCCATTTCGCCAGTGCGAAATGGAAATATCATTCTTATATATAGAGATATATCTATTCTCAAGTATGAAAAATCGATTTTAAGGCACTTCTATCTGTCTTAAAACTAGTTTCTATAGATACTGAAACAATAAATCTTGATTTAAAAATTCATTCTATGCTAATATAAACCAATCCTACCAATAAATTTCCATTTCGCCATAACGGAATGAAAAAATCTTCATATATAGAGCTATATCTACTGTCAAGTATGAAAAACTGATTTTAAATCACTCTCACCCGTCTTCAAACTAGTTTCTATATATTATGAAATAGTAATTTTGATTTAAAATGTTAATTGATTCTTATATAACTGATTTCTTACAAAATAAATTTCCATTTTGCCATGGCGGAATGGAAATATTCTTCATAATATAGAGCTAAATCTACTCTCATGTATGAAAAATCGATTATATTCGTTCCAACCCGTCTTAAAAATCTATATATACTGAAATAAAAAAAAGATTTTAAACTTTATTCTATGTTCATATAACGGATTTCATAAAAATAAATTTCCATTTCGACATGGCGGAATGGCAATATTCTTCATATATAGAGATATAACTACACTCGAGAATTAAGAATCGGTTTTAAATCACTGCCATCTGTCTTAAAAATAGTTTCTAATTATACGGAAACAATAAATTTTGAATTAAAACTTTATTCTATGCTTACATAATGGTTTTCCTTAATATAAATATTCTCATATATAGAGATTTATCTACCCTCAAGTATGCGAAATCGATTTTAAATGACTGCTACCTGTCTTAAAACTAGTTTCTATATATACATAAACAATAAATTTTGATTTTGATCTTTATTCTATGCTTACATAATGGTTTTCTTTAATATAAATTTCCATTTCGCCATGGCGAAATGGAAATATTCTCATATATAGAGATATATCTACCCTCAAGTATGCGAAATCGATTTTAAATGACTGCAACCTGTCTTAAAACTAGTTTCTATATATACATAAACAAAAAATTTTGATTTTGATCTTTATTCTATGCTAATATAGGTGATTTCCCAAAAATAAATTTCCATTTCGCCACCAAAATTTCCATTTCGTCAAAATATTTCCATTTCGTGTTTTAGGCCTACCGAAGAATGAAGATTGTAACAAAATAGTATACCAAATAAATACGATTATGTGTAAATACATGTTTTATATATCTACTTCAGATAATAAAATTTAACAATAATTATGAAATTATGAAATATTATGAAATAAGCAAGTGCAGCTGTACATTTGGAGCAAATTAAGAATATGTTTGCACAAGAATCATTCCATTAATGGTTGCTCCATTAGACTAACCTTTGAACAGAATGACACTTACCCAAACCCTATTCCTACTGAATGAGGGTCAAATTCATTTAAGAAAGGCTACGGTGGAATTAGCCTTTTTGGTTATTTTATTGATGTTGAAACCCCATCTCAGGTCTTCTGATATTGTCACGCGTAGGTAAGGGTTCTCCTGGACCTGCTTTAGGATTTGGTAGTCTAGGGTGTAGAAATGACTGGATATGTTATTGACACTCATGAGGTAGCACTTCTTGGCATTGAAACCCATACCCTATGTCGAGGCCCAGGCCTCCAGCCCACTCAAGTCCCTCTGCAGCACGTCATGATCCTCCTGACTCCGGATTGTGCTGTACTGAAGGCAGTCATCTGCAAACAGCCAGACATGCAATTTAACGGAGTCAAGTAGGTCATTGATGTGACAGAGGCACAGGAGGAGAAATTTAAGGTGATTTGATTCGGGGATCTATCCATTGAAATAAACTGGCAGTTTGTCGTTATATTTTCTTTGGTGAGTCTGTGTTTGTTTTTGTTGTTTGTTTTATTTAGATGATCTAAGAATTAGATGTATGTACATGTTCATACTTGTTTTTATCTTCATTCTTGTAAATTTCAAGAAATATTACTCTGAATTGAATTTATTTGAAAGCCAGAATTAATTTCAATCAGGTGTAACTAAGGATGTATGTACTTCATAGTCTACTAGCTAAGACCAAATGTGGTATTGGTCACATTTACATTGCGTTTTAGAATATGATAAAGGTGATTAAACAAGTGGAACAGTCGCAAAAACTGCCTTTAAGGTCAAATTTAACAGATTTATATATTCTGATCGGTCAATAATTCTGTGATTGTATGAATATTTTGCTTTGAAGGGAGATATAAAGAAAATTGGATACTTAAATTTGAGTTTAATGAAATACCATTTGATTTTTTCAGATTTATTGGCTCTAGAAAAGTGGATATACATTATAAAGATAGACAGTGATGTGCTTGATGGAATTGAATCAATTTTGGCCATGCACCAGAGTGACCAAAACATTTACTGACTCTTAATTACCTTCACTACCAGTTTGCTGCACAGATCTAATAGTTACTTTGTTTTTTGTAAACTGCATTTTGTGTAAGCGAAATAAAAATATTTATTTGCAAATTCTATTGTTTTATTTTCTCCCAATGTCAAATGAAATCTATTTAAAACTGGAACGTATTTTTGAGAAAAGCAGATGTCTCCCCTGTATTCCCCTATCCCGAATAATTTCAGTCAAAATCTATTTTAATAATCGATCATGTGACCTTTGACCGACTGACCTCAAATGCAACCCCATTCATCCCCTCATCATAAGCAACCAGTGCACCAAAAAATGGACATTAGAACAAAAGTTATTGTCCGTATACCAAAGGAAAATCAAAATTCTATTTTTAGTAACAGTTCATGTGACCTTTGACCTCAAATGCAATCCACTGCATCCCCTGGTCATAAGCAACCAGTACACCAAAAATGGACATGATTTCTCCATAAGAAAACAAGTTATTGTCCGGAAACCAATACGTGACGGACATAAGTTTGGGAGCCATTTATATTTAGCATGTTTTAAAGATGTAAATCAAATAAGTAGTTATCTGTATAAGTAACTAAAAAAAAAAAAGGCCAAATATTGGACATAAAAAAGATGTCACTGGCTAAGAAGTGTACCATAAATAAATACTTTAGGTTTTTGCCAATAATTTACTCTCACTTAGCGACTCTTGAATATTCTTTTTTGAGCCTGATTAGGGTTAACACTGTACATGAAAAGAATTCAAGTCGATGTCCATGTTAAAAAAACGTTCAATTTTCTGATATGTAAATTTGACATGATAAAGAAAAAAAAAGTAAAACTGCGCCGAAACAACCGAGGTCGAAACTACACAGGACCGAAAAGATCCGGAATCTATAAATAGAACGTAAATATTTCATGAGTATATTGGTTTTGAAACAATGGTGAAAGCACGAAATAATACATTCCGTTGTTAACGGGACAAAAAAACGTACAGTTTTTATGACGGAAAGATATCTCTCATAACTAACGAGTACTTATATCGGCCACGGAACCTTTCGTTCGACTGGAGAACGAAGGCGTTCCGATCGTCCGGTGATGGAGCGCAGGTTTTATACCTCGCCACATCCGGTATCGGAATACTCTCCATTTTGGAGGTAAATAAATACGAAAGACAGCTTCCGGGTGACAGTCGAAATTGAAATGCAACACTGGTCAACTGTATTTCAAGTAAAAAGAGTAACTTGTTAGAGTAAACGTGTAAAAATCTTTAAATTAGATACAGAACCAGGCCTTGAAAATATTTTAGCAAGTAGATCCGCCGGAAAAAAAATAATTTAGCAAGTAGATCCGCCGGAAGAACGGAATGTGACAGCTGAAAATCAATTCAATGTACATACAGGTAAAAACAAGTGAAATTAGCTTGAAAATGAACCCCCGTACCATAAATGCTTCGCTTTTCGCGAAACTGGCCCAAAGGGCCAGTTTTGCGAGCATGCTCGCTATTATAGAGACCTGAGACTAGAAGAAATATCTATAAGGGAGCTAGCCAAGATCCAGGCAAAGAATATAAGCCATCTTCTCAAGCAAAAACTAAACAGCCTATTGGAAGACGACACAGCACCAAGACACGTCAGCCCATTGGTCCTGGCATACAGCCAAGCGGTGGAGATGGAGAAAGTCACCGGAGTCTCCACAAAGCTCATCGAACCTGAACTAGACTACGAAGAAGCTGGGGACCTATTCAGATCAAGAACACGACCAGAGTACTGGAGTCGTTTAGGCTCATCAAAGGACAGAACCAAAGAACAGGAGAACCTAGGCAGGGAGACAATAATGGACCTGATGATGGAAGCTCCTGAAGACACGACATTTGCCTTCACAGACGGCTCATGCACAACCAATCCAGGTCCATGTGGTGCAGGTGCGGTAATATATCCCCCAGAAGGCGACCCAGTACTACTCAAACATCCAGTAACGAGACATGGCTCGATCCTACTTGCAGAGTTAGTGGCGGTACTCATGGTTCTTGAGCATATGATCCAGTCAGCATCATCAGCAGCAGGTAAAGCCTTACATATCTACAGTGATAGTCAATCAGTTGTAGGGATACTATCAATGGGATGGAAAAGCAACAACCATAGAGGGGTCATCTTGGAGATAAAAAAGTGCCTAGTAATCCTTGCCAAAAACAGAGACATCACTGTCGAAGTGAAGTGGACCCCCAGCCATGCAGGTCTCCAAGGTAACGACCAGGCAGGTGAACTGGCAAAAGAAGGGGCCCGAGAAGCACTTAACATGCCAGAGGACACCAGGACTGTTAACATACAGGAGGTGAAGGAGGCAAGCCACAAGTCTTGTTTAGCCAAGTGGCAATTAAGGTGGGACAACTCATCTACAGGAAGGAAATACTATGAGTTTGTCCCAACAGTAGACCACAAAAGACGCCTAGACCAGCCAAACAAGACTATCGCCACCTACATCCTACAACTACAGACTGGATATTCTCAACTCAACGCCTATCGACACAAAGTTTGCCAGACCGATTCTGCACTATGTACCTGCGGCTCTCCAGAGACAACTGAACACTACCTCCTGGAGTGCAACAAATACACCATTGAGAGAGAAGCTCTAGCCAAGTCATTACAAGAGCGATGCGCCATCCCAGCTCTGGATATCCAAACACTACTAGAAATAGAAGAACATGAGCATATAGACAGTTGGAGGGAAACCATACAGGCTGAACTCGGAACCTATTATAGAGGCAACCAGCAGATTCGGAACTCCCACCGTCTCCCTAGCGCAACCTTAATCCGACATCCACACCATATTCACATAAGTTTACCAGTGAGCAACTTACCAAGAAGCAAACTATACCGGTGTGAAAATCTACATAGAGTCATTAGTGACAACAGTCAGTGGATAGATAGAGATTTGGTTTAGATACTGAAAAGCCTCAAGTGTTACACTTCTTTGAAACCATTGTCTGAATTCAATAATATTTTGAATGAATATTGTTTAAGTGACCCTTTATTAGCACTATTTATATCACGAAAGAAATTCATCAGGATAGCTTATGTTAACTTATACAAAAATTTTCTACTCGCATATCCAAATATTTTTACTTACAATATTGTAAGTAAAAATATTTGGATATGCGAGTAGAAAATTATTGTATAACTATTTATTTCATTGCCATATTTTCCCCTTTTGCTCAAATAGTAATAATGACAAACAGATTCCGAATTACTTCTTCATGCAACAGTCCACATACATGCAATGACAAACTTCATTTTGCATTGAGTAATATATAACACAATAGTCCTCAGGTGAGCGATTTAGGGCCGCATGTGGCTCTTGTTGGAGTTATTGCCCTTTGTTGTTATATTTTTATCAAATTTAGGCTTGTCCGGAGTATAACTTCCAAAGTATAAGAGCTATTGACTTCAAACTCATTTACAGATAGATCTCATTGACTAGGAGTTAGTGTTTAAACGATGATCGATTATTTCCGATGATTGATCGAAAATGATCATTTGATAGATAATCGATATAAAATGTATGAAAACACTTTATTACATTAATAATGTATGTAGAAATCTTCAGATGTTTAATTAAAATCAAAAAAATTTAATCTGATATTTTTCATTGTCAACTTTAAGATTTTAGTCACTAAATTTATACTCAAAATTTAAATTTCTTATTTCGATTGTATAATCGATGATTGATCGAAGTGGTCGGACCGATTATATCCGATGATCGATAATGAAAATCAGCCGATTATGAAACTCTACTAGGAGTGCAGTGCGCAAGAACCAATACTCTGTCATCAGTATTCTTGGAGTTATTGCCCTTTGTTGTTATATTTTTTTTCTCCCATTTTTGGAGTTGTGCCCTTTGTTATTTTTTCCCAAGTTAGGCAGCACTTAAGTGCACACATCAACTTTATCCAGAAACATTTACCTCTTGTGACAAGACTGGGGGTATGAATCACCATTTTTGATAGGTCTAGTATTCATCACCATTGTCGAGAACTTGCAGACATTGATCCAAAGTTTTTAATAACAATAAGCTTTCTGCTAAATTGCGTTTGTAGACAGAATTATACGCATTAGAACCCCATGTAAAGTTTCTTTTTTTGCTGAGTATAGTTATCTAACTTACCTTTGTTTATATCTTAATTAGTTTAACAATATGCCCAAATAAATACAGTAAAACTCTGATATAGTGAATTTCAGGGGACCACCAGATTTACTTCACTATAAGCATACTTCACTATATTGATATAGTGAAATAATTCGCTATAATTTTTCAACTCAAATATCGATTTATATACTTGTATATGTACAGTGCATAGATCTACATGTACATATATGTGTAGCTGAATCTGTATTTAAGTGAAATACATGTTATACAACAGTAAATAATAACTATTCATTCATGTAAAGTAACTTTATATGTTTAGGCTAATTCAGTGTACAGTCGAACATGCCTTAGTGACCGTCTGTTTTAAGAGACTATCTGTCTTATGTGACCTTACTTGAGGCTCCCAACAGTTTTACTATACATGTATATGAATGGTTGAACCTCACTGTTAGGATCCTTGAGCTGGTCTTAGGAAACGTCATATGACAAAAACAGTTGTATTTCAAACTTCATGAAAGTGTGTATTGTTATAAAATCTAGGCCACATTCTATAATTACCCCAAATCACATAAGGCATGTTGGAGTTATTGCCCTTGAATTATTAGAAAATGGCTATTTCAGCCTCGTCCACTCTCTAACACAAACACTTTGTGTGGAATATTCATCAAAGTTACTGAAAATGCTTATTGGTATATAATAAAGGTCAAGTTCAATAACTACCCAAATCGCCTATTGGCACATCAGAGTTATTCCCCTTCATTTATTAAAAGATAGCTGTTTAAGCCTTGTCTGCCTCCTTACTCAAACATTTTCTATCTGATCTTCACTAAACTTGCTGAAAATGTTTATTGGTATAAAATCTAAGCCAAGTTCGATAACTACTCAAATCACATAAGGCAATTCAGAGTTATTGTTCTTGAATTATAAAAAATGACTGTTTCAGCCTTGTCAGCTCTCTTAACATAAACATTTTATATGGGATCTTCACAAAACTTGCTGAAAATGTTTATTAGTATAAAATCTGCAGTTTTTTCTTGTGCCTTCCTCCTCCTGACTCCTTTTGTGGGGCCCTTTCTGACTGGTCAGTATTCTTGTTAAAAGTTTGGATTTTGTTTTGCCCCCTCGGATGTTTAAACCAGGTAATTATGGTAGTATCACTTCATTCCTTCAGTGTCATAGAATGATCATCTAATTTCAGGTTCTCCCAAGCAAATGGTGATTATATATATGATTATCAGCCCTGTGCAGCGCTCACTGAAAATTGTCCTGACACAGGCGTAGCCGTAAGTATTATTATCCCGTCACTACAGCCTCCGGTGACATAAAAAAGGGGTAGTATAAAAACCTAGGTTTATCTGTACAGTAGCAAGTTTATCTGTATAGTAGGTGTATGTGAAATTTTATTACTCAAACAAATAGCGGAGAAGTTAATTTTTAGATGCATAAATCCCAATAAATCTGTTTTCTTACCATTTAGCATCAACAAGAAAGAAAAAAATCATTTAAAACGAACAAAAAAAGTTCGGATATAGTGGGATTCTAACTTGGGCTACCATGGTGGAAGTCTGTCACCTTAACCGTTCGACCACGGAACCTGATCACGTGACTTCAACTTAAGTTGTACATAAAGTTTGTGTATTGACGTGTTTTAAAAAAAAATCAAATTGATAGCAATGCCCCATTATTCTGAATAAATATTGCTTTTTGCAAGCCAACAAAAAGTTTGCAAGTATGTATCCCTTCATTATTTGTATTCTCATTATATACTAAGAGATCTACACTGTTATAGACCATTCCACAATCGTTTCCAACTCTGTCTTCTGGCTCTGCTAAAGCAATACGGTTCTGTAGCAACACGTTGACAGATACTTTAGGTAGACTAATAGACAAAGCAGAATGTCAGATTTAGTAGAAAATTTCGACTTAAACATTGAACAGAATGCAGAGTTTAAATCTAAGGAGTCAGACAAGAAACTGTTCCAAAACAATGAATGACCTTGATTAGCAACGGGAAAACTGGTGACACTTTGCAGTCAATCTTTTTATGCCCCCGGCATCCACAGATGGGGAGGCATATAGTAATCGTCCTGTCCGTCCGTCTGTGTGTGAGTCTGTGCTCACAAAATGATAGTTGTGGATAAAATTGTTTCCATAACCTAGACACATAATTGAAAAACATTAACCTGGCAGTTTCTTGTAACATTAACCTGGCCATTCCTTGTGACATTAACCTGGCCAGTTGTGGGACATAGGGTTAGGGGTAGAGTTAGCCTCCAGATCATTCTATAACAAAGTTAGTATTCATTTATGTTTGAAATGCTAAAATCATGTAGTGATGGGATAAATCGAATAATATGTCATTGCATGAGATAGGAGGGGGTTATTCTGCTCGTGGAGAAACCATGTATCGCTTGGTAAACCTCCCGATAAAATTATTTCTCCTCTTGCAGAATAAACCCCTCCTATCTCATGCAATGACATATTATTATCTATATCAGAGTTTCGACAGGTCAAGGTAAAGTCCGGGGGAAAAATCTTTTTCAAAAGGTCCACAGAGTTGTGAAATTGGTAAAGAAAAATTGATCTGTCATTGAATGTCAGGTGAAAGTCAAGGAATTTTAAAGATGGAGGCCTCAATGTTCACTATTTTCACTATTTTCAATCCTGAATTTCAAAATATCTTGCCACTTGTTTGGCAGGTGTTTTAGATGATTATGATTGTAAAATTTATATTGGCAATCCAGGGCTCCAGAAAAAAGGGAGTGTATAAAAAAAAAAGTGGAATCTTTATTTCTGCATTAAATCCTATGGTGTCACTATTATGAGAATCATACTAATGCCATAGGGTTGGGTGCTGAAATGAGTGAGAAAATGTTGACTTTGATCGGTTTGCTCCCTCGTATCTGGAACCCTGTTGGTCACTATTTTAGATCAATATACTGTACAGTAACAATAATTCTTGCTACTTGTTGTGGAAATGCGAGCCACAATATTTCAAAGACAAAAACAGGGCCTTTTTATCTTCTATAAAAGAGGCCGAAATTTCAAAAATATACAATACTGATTTGCCAAATATATTATTCTCCCTACAGTTACCCTTATAAATGATGTTGAAATTAGAATGATCTTATTGTACCAATCCTGTCCTGCTTTCAGACTAGAATTAATGCAATTTTCTATATATTGTATGTTCATTAGTCCTTAGCTCTATCATCATCATCATCATATCTATGTCGACTCATTTGATTATTGAAGTACAATGTATCATGGAAGTAAGTCTATGTGTTCCCAATTTGGCTTTGAATTTCCCAAAACGAAAGGCTAAGGCCACTTCCAAAGGACAAGGTTCACAAAGCCTCCGATTCGGCCCTGTAAAAAATATTTTTTCCAAAAAAGATTTTTATCTTTATTTTCTGTTTATTTATCAATATCAGATACTAATACTCCATAATATACTCACAAACGACCCAAAGTCAAGTTTTGACAATTTTATAGTTTCTTGTAAATGAATCAAGAGGCCAAAAAAGACAAAAAAGCAGATATTTGGTACAATTCTCGGTATAAATCCTAAAAATAAACTATGAAAGTAATCATGCGACACTTCAAAATTTGGATATGTAACTTTAACTTAAATAAAATATTTATTGTGTACTTAAAATATCTTTGTGTCTCATTAATGCCATCCTTGTTTATTTCTATGATTTATTCCCCTGAATGTACCAAAAATCTGCATTCTTGGCCTTTTTTGGCCTCATGGTCGATTTACAAGAAACTAAAAACTTTTTAAAACTTGAATTCGGGTTGAGCTTTATGTATAATTAAAAGTATTAATATCTGCAATCGACAAATAAAGTGAAATTATAGCTAAAACATAAATTTAAAAAAAGAGATTTTTTCAGGGCCAAAACGGAGGCTTCGTGAATCTTGTCCTTTTTAGAAAAAAGGCCATGTAGAATCTGTTTGTCTGCACTAAGCCCTCTAGTGTGTCTACCCATTAGAATTGTCTTGAAACGATGAAGGATGTGGTTTAACCCATTGCCCCATAGCCATAAGAATTGTCTTGAAACGATGAAAGATGTGTTTTAACCCATTGCCCCATAACCATTTTCTTGTTTTGAAGATAGGTGATCAATTAAAGCAGGTTGAAAGTAAAGCAGAATGCGCCTTAAGGCGCATTCTGCCTTAATTATACCCCCACAAACAGAGTTTGAGGGGGGTATACTGGAATCAGCCTGTCGGTCGGTCGGTTGGCCGTTGGTCGTCGGTCTGTCTGTCTGCAAACTCTTGTACTTTCAACTCCTCCTTCAGTTTTAACCCGATTCATTTTGATAGACTTGATACTTGGCATAAATGTTACTCAGGAGTAGTAGATGTGCAATACACAAATTTCAGGTCTCTTTGACCTTGAACTTGACCTTTGGCCTTGAAATTGGCAGGCAAAACCTTGTACTTTCAACTCCTCCTTCAGTTTCAACGCGATTCATTTGATACTTGGCATAAATGTTACTCAGGTATAGTAGATGTGAAAGACACAAATTTTAGGTCTCTATGACCTTGACCTTTGGCCTTGAAATTGGTCTTGAAATTGGCAGGCAAAATCTTGTACTTTGAACTCCTCCTTCACTTTCAACCCGATTCACTTGATACTTGGCATACATGTTACTCAGGAGTAGTAAATGTGCAAGACACAAATTTCAGGTCTCTGTGACCTTGACCTTGACCTTTGGCCTTGAAATTGGTCTTGAAATTGGCAGGTAAAATCTTGTACTTTGAACTCCTCCTTCAATTTCAACCTGATTTATTTGATACTTGGCATAAATGTCACTCAGGAGTAGTAGATGTGCAAGACACAACTTTCAGGTCTCTATTACCTTGACCTTTGTCCTTGAAATTGGTCTTTGAAATTGACAGCCAAAATCTTGTACTTTGAACTCCTCCTTCACTTTCAATCTGATTCACTTGATACTTGGCATACATGTTACTCAGGAGTAGTAGATGTGCAAGACACACATTTAAAATCTCGGTGACCTTGACCTTTGGCCTTCAAATTGGTCTTAAAATTGGCAGGCAAAATCTTGTACGGTGAACTCCTCCTTCACTTTCAACCTGATTTACTTGATACTTGCCATAAATGTTACTCAGGAGTTGCAGAGTGTCATATACCATTTTTAAGTCAGTTTGACTTTGACTTACACCTTTGACCTTTCTGTAAAACCTTATTGAAAACGTTTGCAGAGTGTAACAGAGTGCTGTATAGTGGGGGGTATTTATCACCTTCAGTGATAGCTGTTCTAGTTTCAGCCTGTTTTAATTAAGCCACCATCTGCTAGAATATAGAAACTATTTCTTAGGCTACATGTTCATGACTGTATAATGTTGAACTATTTTCTTTTAACTGTCTTTACACTCTAAAGGCCACAATTTTTATCCAATTTTGATGTCAAATAAATAAATCAGTTATGTTATTGTAGGTCAAACTGTCACAAAAAGGTATTCAATATAAACTTTGGGCTCCACACAGGATAAATAATGTACTTTCGCTTCCCTGGATTGTCGAACAATTTCATTTAAAAAGTGGCTCAAAAGCATAAGTAAATAGAATAACTGTATTTTGTCAGTGTAAGATTGAAAATGATCCATTTCTTGAACATCAGACTGTTATATTTTCGCGAAATGGATTAAATTTCGATCAAACACTTACCAAAAATAGTTAAGCACCCTGTGTATATTTTGTTTGTGTTGAGCAGGTGTGTCAGAGGAAGGTGGGTGAAGGTACCTATGATGCAGGAGATGCTAATTCAGCCAAGTTTAGTGGTGATGCTGATACTGGGACACTCAAGTTAGCATATTCTGGTACAGATGGCAGGTTAGTCAGCTTTATAATAAACATATCAATGATTTATACACGTTTTCAGTTAGATAAATTTCATATGCGTCACAGTTGATATCATCTCTAGTAATGATATCCCTTTTGCAGTGACAATATCATTTTTGTGACATCACATTACAATATTTTTTGTGATGTTGCCTGTGAACAAGTAATTTTTGTTTGTTTTTCTCTGTAAAAAGTCAGAATAGTCAGAATAATCAATACCTTTTGATGGATATAGTGAATCTGACACCACCGTTAGTGTCAGATAAGGATATCCCACCCGAGGTTTGAAGATATTTTAGAAACATGAGACTCTGCCAAGTGTTCTTAAATATCTTCATACCTCGTCAAACTTTAAAACGCGTTCTACTTTCTATACAGCGAGAGTTTGGCTCTAATGTCAAGGAGGATATTTTAATGCGCTAATGCATGCATGACGACGTCATGACAACGGCAATAACAAACAAAGTTCGGCTTGTCTGTCCGGACAGATAAGGTTATCTCACACCCCCTAGATTTCGGGATACCTCTGTCCGAGAGGTGAGAAATAAAAAATGTATCACTCAAATAGGTTGTTATCTGGTTAAAAATCTAGTCCTGCAGACTCGGTTTTTAACCAGATAACAACCCATTCTCGTGATATATTTTTCATATCAATCCAAAAGAATTGATTATCCTCTCTTTATATCACATAACTTGTGGTTTGGGATTGGAATAAAGCCTTTTGATTATAAATATGGTAATCCATTAGTATAATATCGTTTTTGGGCTCCAGCCAAACCTTTTCGTTCACAAGTAGCAGGATAACAAATTACATCTTTTGCGATGACGTTACCATAAACAATGTCAGGTTTTGGCGGAAAATCTTATTAACAGAAAGACTATAAAATAAGGCCTCCATTGATTTACAAACAGTTTGGATCCATTCCTAATTAACCCATTACCCCATAATTACTCCTTTTTAGGCCTAAGTAAAAAAATGCATAAAATTCCAAATATTAAAAGTAAAAGCAGATAAAAAACACAAGCAGACTACAATTACTGCAACAACTGTGTTTCTATCATAACAGCACACTTACAGACTTTCCCTATGCAATATTTCAACACAGTGGTAGTCAGTACGAGTGCATGCGCTTTGCTACACTATCATTCATTTGAATGTGTAGCCACTCAAATCAACTAAAAAACTATTCCCCTCCAAGACTGCATATATTTTGTTTCTTTACTTGTCAAATCACTTTAACTGATAATAAATCTGATATAGTGAAAAGTGTGTATCGTTTGGTGTTGGCCAACAGATGTAATTGCTTTGACAGACGAATTCAGCGTATGTCTTTTACTTTCCGTTGTAAAAAATTACTTGTTTACCATGAAAACTCCTATTTTTAGCTCGCCTGTACGTAGTACATGACGAGCTATTGCAATACCCCCGGTGTAGTCCTCGTCGTCGCCGTCGGCGTGAACGGCGTAAACAATTTTAAGAAAATGTCTATAACTTCTATGTCCCTTGAGGTATTGCTTTCATAGTTGGTATGTGTGTGTATATGGACAAGACCTTTCCATGCACAGAAAAATTTGGACTCCTGTGACCTTGACCTTAAACTTAGGGCCAGCATTTAGGTTTCAAAATCTGTGTTTAGGTTTCGAAAAATGCCTATAACTTCTATGTCCCTTGAGGTATTGCTTTCAAATTTGGTATGTGTGTGTATATGGACAAGACCTTTCCATGCACAGAAAAATTTGGACCCCTGTGACCTTGACCTTGAACTTAGGGCCCGCGTTTAGGTTTCGAAATCTGTGTTTAGGTTTTGAAAAATGCCTATAACTTCTATGTCCCTTGAGGTATTGCTTTCATAGTTGGTATGTGTGTGTATATGGACCAGATCTTACCATGCACAGAAAAATTTGGACCCCTGTGACCTTGACCTTGAACTTAGGGTCCGCGTTTAGGTTTCGAAATATGTGTTTAGGTTTCGAAAAATGCCTATATCTTCTATGTCTCTTGAGATATTGCTTTCATAGTTGGTATGTGTGTGTATATGGACAAGACCTTTCCATGCACAGAAAAATTTGGACCCCTGTGACCATGACCTTGAACTTAGGGCCCGCGTTTAGGTTTCGAAAAATCTGTGTTTAGGTTTTGAAAAATGCCTATAACTTCAATCTCCCTTCAGGTATTGCTTTCATAGTTGGTATGTGTGTATATTAGGACAAGACCTTTCCATGCACAGAAAAATTTGGATCCCTGTGACCTTGACCTTGAACTTAGGGTCTTAGATCCAGGGTTTAAGGATTCGAAATATGTGTTTAGGTTTCAAAAAACGCTTACTTTTCCTATGTCCCATAAGGTGTAACTTCATATTTAATTTTCATGTGTATATTGACAAGACCTTTCAATGCAGGCAAAAAGCTTGACCTCGGTGAACTTGAGTGTGCTTTTAAGTTTCTAAATGTGCCGAAGGCGAGCTTTGTTGTCTCTCTGACAACTCTTGTTACCATAGACACTGTATATGAAAAGCAAGGAAATTAGATAAACTTTGTAAGAAACTGTATATGAAAAGCAAGGAAATTAGATAAACTTTGTAAGAAAATTGTCTGATTCTTGGTAAAACTTCGAATTACTTATTTGCACCAGACAATAGTTTACCCCTTCTTGAGTCTATATCGAAGGGGAGTGATTTGACTGCATTTGAGACAGATTAATAGGAGTTGTCTTTCGTATCTTGAGAATATAGCCAACCTGATAGCATGTTTCCTGTTTTAAAACAGGTGACCACTTAAAGCAAGTTGAAAGTAAAGCAGAATGCACCTTAAGGTGAATTCTGCTCTACTTTCAGCCTGCGTTAAGCTACCATTTACTTAGATGTAGGAAATATTTCCTACATTGCATATATATTACTGTATAATTTGAAACTATTTTCTTCAAAGGAGGAATAATGTGAAGGTGTTTAAAGGCCTATATAAGGGGAAATGGGTTCATACAGAGGGGTCAGGGCAGATGACTCAAGTTTTCCAATATTTTACCCTTTTTATCTGCACCAAACCCTATGGTGTGACTACTCATTAGAATCGTCTATTTCGTCTTCGACTGCAGACATGAAGATTTAAGTTGTTAAATTTCTATTTCTTGGTCAACAAGATTTTACTGTTTCTTCTAGCACCTCATACTACAATGCATTAATACTTGTACAGTTTTTGCCTTGGACCAATACCAGTTGACCCATATAACCCAAGCTCAGTTTTGATAATTATTGTCAAGGATGCCACTGGGGGCATAAGTTTTTAAGAAACATGCAGTCTTGTCTATGTTATCCCTTATCGGATGAGTTCAACTGTGGTTGAAATCGGACCAATAGATCAAGAGTTATCTGCCTTTGAATTGCTGAAAATGCCATATTTAACAGTGTTAACAACTTAACACTCTAGAGGCCACAATTTTAGCTAGCCTATTTGTAGAACAGCAGAGCTTGTGTCATACCCCCGGCGTGAGTGTGAGTGAGCGTGGCCAAGGGTATAGTTTTTTGGACGGGTTATTTTAAAGCTTAATGTTTGTGCTAGGGTCTGAAATTTGGTTTGGAGGTTCATTTGGGGTTAAACAGTGATGTTATGAAGTTGAAATTTAAAAATAATTTCAATTGATTTCAATATTTAACATGTTTTGGATTTAAGTTTTTAGCTCACCTGGCACGTAGTGCCAAGGTGAGCTATTTTGATTGTGCCGTGTCCGTCATCGTTCATCGTTCGTTCGTCGTCAACAATTTCTTCAAACGACTTGTATGGTCCTCTTTCAAAGTTGTTCAAACATGTCCGGTCCATTGCATACAGTACAAGTCTCGCAATGTTTAAAAAGTCCGCGCTCCCAGCACGGACACTTTTGAATGTCCGCGGGTTTCCAGCACGGACAATTTTTTTGGATCATCGTGGACAAAATGTGTGTCCACCGCGGACAGAAATTTACCCTACGGGATATTTCCGCGGCGGAGTCATCGCTGATTGCGATGGCATCATCGCGGATTGCGAGGCATCATCGTGGACGCTACCTGTATGAGTTGGAGTCGCTGAATCGCTTTAGGTGAAAATTATCAAGAAAAGATATGCAACAGCTTACTTGTTCATACACGTGTGCATTTTTAACTGTAGAAACCTTTTTGGAATACAGTCATATTTCGAATTCATAATGAAATATAATATACATGTAAATAGCCTACTCTTAAACCCCGAAACTGAAACAGGTTCTTTATGTTAAACTAAAGTCTATAGTCAGGTTGCCAAAAAAAAAGATAAAGGATTAAAAAAAAAGTCTACGTATAATGTGTTTTAGCTCACTGTCTAAGTTTATTGAAAATCATACGGAAAGAGATTAAAAATGTCACTCGTATTCGGTCATAATTGTTTCGACCCAACACGAGAGTTAAAACGGGGGAGAGTTATGAAACTCGGGAAAACCATTATTTGAATTCATTCCCGTAAACGTGTGTCTTCTTAGAAGACGAGAAACTAATAGTACAGTAAAACCTCTCTATAACGTCCACTAAATGGTTTTAGATAGCAGGTTCTTTAGGTTCTATGTTTTATTGAAAATCGTACGGGTAGAGATTAAAAATGTCTGGCGCATTCGGTCATAATTGTTTAGAACCAACACGAGAATTAAAGGGGGGGGGGGGGGGGGGGGGGAAGAGTTGTGAAACTTGGGAAAATAATTATTTGTTTTCAATCCCATAAACTTGTACCTCCTCCTAAGAAAAGTAGCTAAAGATACAGAATAAAACCTCTCTATCACGACCACTAAACTGTGTTAATTAGCAGGTGTTAAAAACAAGTGCATGCTTTTAAGGAAAGGTGAACGTAAAACAAGTTTCTGCAGAAACTTTCATGTTTACGTTCATTTTGCTTCAAGCTTTCCCGTCTTTTTATGCAGTCAATTAGCCTTCAGTTTAGTGGTCATTATAGAGAGGTTTTATAGTAGATTGAATAATGATATAAGGACCAAACGCATCTACACGATTGATTTTGGTCTCAAAATCTTCTATGCTGCTACAGTTTTTACTTTTGATCGATCAACTCTGTCAAACACGGGTTTGTATTTGTTCTGAGGAATGTAATCCTTTTTTACATTAGCCGAGGTTAAAGTTGAGATGATAGATAGTTATAGAAGGCAGTGTTATTTATATGCAAATGAGATAGAGAGACAGAGAGAGCAAGACACACACAGAGATAGAGAGACAGAGAGAGAGAGAGAGAGGGGGGAGAGGAGGGATGGAGGATAGATATATATATAGATAGAGAGACAGAGAGAGATATATAGACTAGCAGACTGAAAGAGTGAATAAAGACAAACAGACAGAAACAGATGCATGTAAACAGACAGAGGGTCAGTCAGACAGACAGACAGCTGTTTTCATGTGGAAATAATATGCTGTTAGAGCTTCTTCCCGGAATGTCTCAGAGCGAACGGTCAGTACTGTATACGGTCGCATGATTGAATTAAATGTACATATCAACTAACTCGACCGAGCTTACTTTTTCGTCTCTTTTCATAAACAGAATTAAACCCTATTTACCCTTTTTATGACATCGCATACTAAACGGCAATCAAATAAGTTTAGTTTAAACATATTTTACAGGGCTGCCATAAATTGACATAAAAATCCTAAGATTTTCAAATAAGCATTTTTAAAGTGCGATTTTACAAATCTTTCCTGTTCCCCATCGCCTGTTTCTAGTTGTGTTGCCACGTGGCTGCTTAAAGTAGGCTGAAGGTAAAACAGAATGCGCCTTAAGGCGCATTCTTCTTAACTTTCAGCCTGCTTTGAGCTACCACATACTAGAAAGAATATCCGAAGATTTAGAAAAAATCCGGATAAGTTGCAGTCCTGATTTTATTTCAATTATATACATAAAATGGGGTTGGACCACAAGTTCTACCAACTTAGAGACGGTCCTTCCCCTATAGTTTAACAAATACAAATTCTTTTTCGAGAGCGGGCATTAGTGAGCCAGAGAGAGGGAGAAATAAAAAGAGAGAGAGAGAAAAGAGAGAAATAGAGCGAGGGAGAGAGAGAGAGAGAGAGAGAGATAGAGAGAAAGAGAGATAATAGAGCGCGAGGGAGGGAGAGAGAGTATGTGTACAGTTGCCTCCATAACCATTATACATACTCTCTCTCTCGGCAATCAAATACATAAGAAATTTATACAAATAGCAAACATATATATGTACAGTCGGCTGAGCGGTCATTCGGACTGAAAGTAGACTTTAACTTGGTATATTACTTTTTTTATTTATCTCTGACGACCCGTGTCTGTAAACACCATATTGGATCTGCGATACTGTAACTGTGGAATTCTGAATGTCTACTGTCATCTTCAATCCATATGTGAAAATTTTAAAAAGACAAACAGGTGGTTTCGCATTCTTTTGCAAACTACGTTTTAAAACTAGATTATATTATTGATTTAAAAGAGTCAACAAAGTCTTCATCAGTCATATACATATATTGGAAAATATTGTTTTATAAATGTGGTAATTAACGGTGTAGATACTTATCTAGTGACTGTAACTCAGTGTATGATAAGGATCTACTAGAAATTTTTAAACAACTTTTCGTTTACTTTCATTCTAAATTACTATAATGTTGATGACATTTAAAATTAAAATGTATTATCTGGTTTTGAGATGATCGCTTACAATCATGGAGACATTACACATTTCTCCATGCTTACAATGTACATAATACGTATAGAGATAGATCTTACATCCATACAGATAAGAAAAATCAATCAAATTAATTATGTAAGTACTTCGTTATTGCTGTCTCTCAGTGTCACTCGTTATCTGCCACATTTCCACATTGAGTGCCCCGATTAAGTGAATCATGTGCCTAGACTAACTGGTTATTTCCGAAGCTGTCAAGGCGATTTATGGCATACAGTGTTAAAATCGTTATTTTTTATGATTGGCTTTCTAATTGGGGGCGGAGTTAAACGAAATCATTTACAATAATCTGAGTCATATGATTGGTCGAAAAAGAAGGTATTAGTTGGAAACTGGAAGGTCACGAAAGCCTAATTGACACATCAATAAGTTAACTTGATAAAAACTTTGATGTTACATAACTTAAAGAAGTATTTTGCCTCTTCATTTTTCTTCTCTCGACAAAAAGGCATATATTATGGTGATATGCGTATCACTTTCACACCTGAGCTATGAAATTTGTGTGGGGTGCCATCAATCATAAATTAAAAAAATCCGTTTGCACTACTAAACCATCATCTCTGTACATTGAACGGTGCAGATCCTGATCAGAGATACAAGGAGTCCTCTGGTCTGGGTTTACATGCTTACTGTTAAGCATACGACAAGTGCACTTGTCATAGGTAAACTGTTAGAAAGTGACTAGTATATTCGTCGATAGGATTAAGTGTGTGACGTAATTACGATATGTGGTCATATCCTTAAACGGTGTAGATCCTGATCAGAGGACTCGAAGAAACCTCTGATCTGGATCTACATGTACATGCTTAGCATTCGACAAGTATACTTTCATAGGTAACACTGTTAGTAAGTGACGAATGCATATATATACTCGTAGATACAATTGAATGTGTGAACCAATAACGATGTGATCGTATCCTTAAACGGGATAGATACTGATCAGAGGGCTCTAGGACCCCCCTGATCTGGGTCTTCATAGTTATCAAGGTTTGTTTATATGTATTATTTATTAATTTTCCAATTGCTGTTTTATACGGTGGCACTGAGGTGACATGCAAACTTTTTTTTTTTTTTTTTTTTTTTTTACTTTTTATCATAAACAGTGCAGATCCAGACCGGAGCACTCCTTTATGAACACTCTGATCCTGGTCTGCACGGTTAGCACACGACAAGTGTACTTTTCTCAGTTACACTGTCAGTGCAAGGAAATGACGAGTGTACTCTTTGATAGGGTTAATGTGATAACCAATTCTACCTTTTTATCAACTCATCACGGTTGAGTCTCATCTTTTCAGTTAAAATTCTACCATATACATGTACACACATAATCATGATTTAAAAAAAATGAGATGTTGAAATTAGGCTTTTTAAAATTTTAATTTACTATAAATGATGAGTAAATATATATACAGACCGGTGGAAGCTTAATGCAGATGAGAATTAATGCAGATAGCTCTGAATGACCTTCGATTTGCAATTAGCTGCCATCTGTCTGCAAAATGTTCCGCATGACTATTGCTCGGCATTAAGTTGTCACCAATTTGCATAACGGGTAACTTAATGCAGATGACAAAAAATGTAGAAAGCCTGGTGACAGCAAAATCAGTCGTTTTCCAACAATTCTAATTGTTTAAGACACGGAGCCATTGAGCTGTAACATCTTGTTGATTGAAGGCGGTGCTTTTATTTTTGATTGCCGGGTTTTGTTATCTAACCCCCTGTGCTGGAACGCCAGGGTCGTCGTTTCCGGTGTAGAACACCCAAAGCGTTGTTTTAATGTTTGACACTTTACTTTTGGTCCTCATTATGCTGAATTATCACCCGCTTCTAAAATGTTTGTGAAATAACTGAAATAAGATTCGTTGCTTAATTTCGCTGAAGAAAAACAGAAAATGAGAGTTAGTCAGGTTTAACCCTTACTAGGAGTTACGGTCTTCTGTAGGATCCGAACTGTTTGCAAATATTAAAGACGCTACACTCGGCAGGCTAAGGGATTATGCTATAAGAAGGTTGTGCGGCCGCCCAAAGCCATGTGATCCTTGCAGCTCCAGTCACCATCGGGTCCTTTTTGTGAAGACGTACACAGTGGGGAATGTATTATTATTTCCCAATAAACGCGTTTACGCTAAAACGTTTATTTCAATTGCAAACAGTTTGGAGTCAGATCAGAGGCTGGGTTACCCGGCGTCTAATCTTGCTCCAATTTGTTTGCAATTGAAATACTTGTTTTAGCGTAAACGCGTTTATTGGGCTGATCAGGCTCCAAACTGTTTGCCACTCAGATAAAAAGGAATTGTAAGAATTATGTAGAACTTGACATTTTCTACGTTTTAGTGCCTTGCGTTTCGTTTGCGTTTAAACGGGGAAAAATAACATATTTAGGTGTTTAGGACAGGTTACTGCTTACATAAAGGTGAAAGTAAGGCAGGAAGCTCCTTCAGTTTCCCATGTGTGTAACCGGCAACCGGCGAAATCAATTTTCCGTCCGAAATATATTTATTCTATTTGCTTACAAAGGATACAATAACAGGCTTAAATAGTCATTAAGGCAGGTGGTTGATCGCAACAGTACAACAGAGCTTGCTAAATTACTGCTCATCTGCAATTAGCTGCTACATGTCTTAAAGCCATCCTGCATTTAGTTGCCACATTTTTAAAACGCCATTCAATAAAAACTGTTTAAAATGTTGTTTTTAAACCCCACCACCAATAAACTGCTTAAGAATCTCTCTAGTCCGGGTTTTTGTATGGTAACAGGATTCGATGTTCCGAGTTTTTAGTAAGTTTGTAAACGACCAAAATCTGTTACATTTACAATGGAGAAAACGTTTATACTTTCCCGTTTAAACGCAAACGAAACGCGAACGCAAAACACTAGAATGCATATACATGTAATGACAACTTTGTTATAAATATGTCTACATATTTTTATCTGAGTGACAAACAGTTTGGAGCCTAATCAGACGCCGGGTAACCCGGCGTCTAATCTTGCTCCAATTTGTTTGCAATTGAAATACTTGTTTTAGCGTAAACGCGTTTATTGGGAAAGAATAACATTTCTCCACAGTATAATTCGATTGCATGCAGTGTTTAAAAAAGACATTTTAAGATTCAGTATTGTCTTGATATTGCTTTTATTTGAAGCGTCTGGTATTTAAGACTAGTGGGCATTTAAATTAAGAAATATCCGTTTAAAAAGAAAGAATGTTTGCGTAAGAGTGACGTATTTTGAGTTTAGAATAATTAATAATTATTCTTTAATCCTTTCACTTCCATTATAAATGATTCCCACTATGACATAATACACCCTCAAAGTTATTTCGTCTGCCAGTCTGATAATTATGTAGGCTAATCTACACAGGAATCATAGAAGACTAATGCGGACTCATAGATTTTGGGAATAGTTTTCAGGAGATTTATGATATTAGTATTTAGACTGATGTGAAATTGAAACCGTAAAATCGATTTACTTATAAACCCTTTCACTCTCAATGACGCTTTAAAGCGCGTTTGTAACTAGTTGGGGCCTGATCAGACGCAATTAGGACCCACACAGTTTGACTGTCGTATCGACATTTATAAGGTCATACAACATTAAATATATCTTTGAAATGTGTATTGCAGAAAAAACAACATTGAAGCAGACGACAATAAAGCGATGAAGGGGCAAAATTCTCCCGAATAATTTGATCATGAAAGGGTTAAAAGTGGAACTTTACTATATATACAGCCAAAATGGCATACGCGTGTATGCAAAGTTGAAACATCATAAAGGCTGTTTTTGCTGTTGGATAATCGGTTGTACCGTGTTTCTTTATCAGAAATGAATTTTTGGCAACACTTAAGTAGAAAATAGACTCGAATATTGCACATCGTATTTTTCCGAACAGAACCAGACAATTCACAATCAGGTTCTGTAAACATAAATCAAACACGCCAAACAAATAGATGCTTGTCGAATGCAGAACGGTTTCGGTTGGAAATAAGCCACAATGAACTTTTTTCGAATGATTTATTTCATATACAGTCTACACGCGATACTACGAATCGGCACCGGGTCTCGCCATTTGTTCGTAGTATTGCATTTTCGTAGCAATGCATCTTCCGAATACGATGGGATTTCCACTTACCTCTTCGTACATGTATCTGCCATGCATCGGTCTGGTATGCCGTATGTAGGTCCTATTGACATGTGTAATAGCATTGTCGTAATTATTGTTGTAAAATAAATATATTTTATCTACTTATTCTGTTTGTGTTCAATGTGTCTTCCTTGTTAGCACACTGATATAAATCCACTGACGTTTAAATCTACATCCACATGTGTAAGTGGAATGTCGCTAAATACGGGACATGTACATGTACATTGCATCTAGAACCATGATCCGATTTTACGGAATTATATTGGGTAATGTAAAAAACAAGAAGCGATATGACCCGCTAATACACCTCTAGATAGGAGGGAGTAAACGAAATGTTTCCATTATTTTCTCCGTTATGTTTTCATCAAGTACTGCGCATAACAAACCCATTTGAAATCGCTTCTTATGAATAGTCACAACACAGAGAAAACTCCCTTTTATCTAGAGCCTGGCTGCAGATTGTACACATGCAGCAGAGAAAACATTATTCCCAATAAACGTGTTTACGCTAAAACTATAATTTCCATTGCATACAGATCAAACGGCGGGTAACCCGGCGTCTGATGAGGCTCAAAAATGTTTGCTTAAATAAATCGTGAGAAAGTATTTTTTTTTAAAGCTGTAATTTTCTACACTTTACTGCTACGCGAATGCGTAAACGGGAAAGAAAAAGGTTTTCTCCACTGGTAAGAAGAGGCAATTTAAAACACATGCAACGAACCAATATGTTTACATTTTTATTCAGACAAACACAATTTATGCATACAAATTAAACGCAATAAATAACGCAACGCATAGCAAACATAACACAATGGATAGCAACACTAGCACGCGCCTTATTATTAACCCTTACGATGCTGTCATATGCTTCAAATATGTCGTCTTTTTTAACAAAAGAAAAGTTGATAATGAGTGACAAACAATTTTGATCCAGATCAGACGCCGAGTTGACTCCCCTCTTCCCCGTCGCCGACATTTTTTCTATCCAGTTATCGCCCGGCTGACCGGGTCCTTCACTAGATTGCTAGGAAATTGTAAATTGATAAAATTCTGAATCTCAGAATGCTGATATCAATTTACAGCGTCGTAAAATTGTCTTGCAGAATCGTCTTCGTAGTTTCAGATGTAATATTGTTAATAAACGTATGATAGCCGTAGTAAGCAGATATGATTATCAGTGTAACGGTTGCTTATTTTTTATATTCTTTGCGACATTGACTTTATTCACTCTATTTTCAATTGCAACAAACAAACACGCTCGTCTGCTAATCACTATATGGTGTGATTGAAAACATCTCAGATAATTACATGCATAATTATATCAAATTATGTTTTTATCATTTGCGACATATAGTTAAGCAGTGTAACTTGCTACAAACAAACACTGCCGTGTGCTGATCATAACAGGTTGGGCGGTAAAGCGTATCGGGCAGCCGAGTGTGTAAACAATGGATAATTATGCCGACGCGAGCAACGGATGTCTCTTTCGTAAGTGTGAAAAACCCCACAGGTGCGATTCGTACAAATGCATCTTTTTACTACTGTTTTTGTTTTGAAGGGACTACGAAACCTTATCGTAATAACGTGTTTTTCGTTATTTCGCATTTTCGTTATAATGCATCTTTTAACCGTTAGATAAAGAACAAAATCGGCCGGGACCTGCGTTGTTATTCGTAGTAGACCGGTATTTCGTAGAAACGAGAATCGTAGTATCGTGTGTAGACTGTATTGAACACCTTTTATTGTGCGCAATATATGAGCAAATAGGCTGGGGAAATTAACCAAGGAAACAAAATATCAATCCAGGTAAGGACCAGCGCGATCCGCAGTGGTGCACCGCGGTCCGTGACGATATCACCACGATCCGCGGTGATAACGATCGCGTCCGGCGGCGAGAACCCCGGTGAGACACCATCACGGACCCATCACGGACCCATCACTATCCGCGATGGACTGCGGAATACCTCAAATATCATGACGGACAAATACGCCCGTCCGCGGTCGCTGAAATTGCGACGGACCGCGGATTCTTTAAACATTGCGAGACTTGTACTGTATCTAGGTCACAGGAGCTAAAAATAGACTTTTTCAATGGAAACTTAAAAATTCTTCTTGTCTGAAACCACAGTACCCTGAACTTAGATATTTGGCACAAAGCATTGTCTTCAGGTCCTCTATCAAGATTGTTCAAATTATGTCCCTGGTCTCAAAAATTACACTTTTTATGTTTTTTAGCTCACCTGAGCCAAAGGCTCAAGGTGAGCTATTGTGACGGCTCACCGTCCGTAGTATGTCTGTCCGTCTGTCCGTCTGTCCGTTCACTTGTACTTCAAACGACATCTCCTCTGAACCCGGGGATTGTAGGGCGGATTCAAACTGCTCATGATGTTCCTTGGATGCTTCTCTACAGAAGTTGTTCAAATGAAAGAGAAAAAGCAAAAACTCTGCTTGAAAAAGCAAAAAAGCAAAAAACTTTAAAAAATCTTCTTGCTAAAAACTACTAGGCCCTAAGCTTTGATATTTTTACAGTAGAATCTCCTGGTCGATCCCTCTATAGTTTGTTAAAATGAAATCCCTAGGGTCACACTTGACGCCACCCTGCGCAGTTTAAGTGCTGCTCTAGGCAGGTTTCACAGTATTTTTGATGAAGCAGAAGCAGAACTGTATTTTACCTGAGTTACTCTTAATATACTAAGGGCAAATAGCCAATATTTGCAAACATTTTGGATCCAGATCAGATGCAACATAATCATAATGCTACATCTAATCTGGATCCAACCTATTTGCCACTCATTTACCAACTTAACATTTTCTAAATTGTTTTTTTGTACACTTTTCACATACAGTAGGTTTTAAGCAGACATCATTTCAGTCTGGTAAGGGTAAGCCCCAGAGCTCTAGCCACTGAGGTCAAATATTATGCAACTGGTAGCGAGTATCACAGAACTGGTCATGATCAGCTGAACATGTTGTCTGCTAAAGTTTAGATATGGTTCAGTCTGCTTCATACTTAGAGAAACAGGATCTGGAAGTGATCCACTGACAGTTATGTAATTATGTCTTATGCCATATTTATACATATGTTTAATATTGGTTTTGTCAGAGTTATCTGTATGTCTTTTCATTTTTTCTTGTCCAGGATTCAACCCTTTCCCCCATATACTGACGTTTGTTAACCCATTACCCCATAAATGTGCATTTTTAGGCCTTTGATTTATTCCTCTACTTAAGAAAATAATTCCACTTTAAACAGTCATGAAAATGTAAGATGCGAAAGTAAAGCAAAGTGTGCATTAACCCTTAGCCCGCCAAATAAATTGTCGTCTGCTATATTTCTCGTCTGCTTCAAGTTTCAAAGTTCTTCAAAGTTGCTCAAAATTGCTGAAAATGTTGTCCGAGTGTCAAACAGCTTGGATCCGGATGAGACGCCGAGTTACTCGGCGTCTTATCCGGATCCAAGCTGTTTGCATATAAAGCTATAGTCGTGAGTGGCAGGCTAAGGGTTAAGACACATTCTGCTTTACTTTCAACCTGCTTTAGGTGGCCATCTATTTTCAAAACTAGAAACATGCTATGGGGTAATGGGTAAAATGAAATTGCCTATTTGGAAAGAGCCTGATGAGAGGAAGTGCCATTTGCAAAGGCCATAACTCCGACATCATTGTTTTTTGAGTTATTTCCCTTTGTGATATTTTCTTGTCAAGAAGACAACTTCAGTTCTACTGATGCTATTGTAATGAAATTTTATGTATGGAAAGAAACTGATGAGAGAAAATGCCATGCACAAGGGCAGCAATATTTAGTTTTTCCCCTTTGTCATATTTTATTGTCAGGAAAATAATTCCAGTTCTGCTGACGCTAGTGAAATAATTATCATTTATTGGAAATGGAAATAGCTTGATAAGAGGATGTGTCATGGATAAGGGTCATAAGCTTGGCAACAAAATTCACTTTTGTCATGTTTTCTTGTCTGGAAGATAACTCCATTTATAGTTATATTAAAATGTTGTCTTGCCCAGTCAACTTAGGTACAAACTTCAATGTCCTCAGGTGAGCGAATTAAGGGCCATGGCCCTCTTGTTTACCAATATTGATGAAATGGTTTGGGTCTGTTGCATATCTGGGTCTCATTAGCTAAAAATAGATATTGTTCGACAATATTGACCTGACGTTGAACTTTATGCATGAATAAATCATAAAAAGATGACGCAGTATAAATCAATATTCGATAGCCTACGTACAACTTCGGGTTGTTTCGGCTGATTACGTAAATCTTGTTATAGTTGTGATCCTCAGTGGATCAACACTCCACATTGAGCAAGTTCAAAATATTATTGTCGATAAACTATTATTCCCGAGTGTCCTAGTATAATCGCATCTACTAAAACGCATCATGTTGCGCTTTCGAGTGGGCTTTAATCCAGCTAAGATCATCGATGTTCTCACCTGCGACTCTTGCCAATATATACCTAATTTACAACCCCAGATGTAACTAATCTGCAATAGGTGTGTCGTTAGAGCAATGGATTTGTAACATCGAGGTTCCGGGTTCGAATCCCGATAGAGGGGAAAATATTTGTATTTTATATAATATTATTTTATAGACTAAACAGACGCTATGACATAATGTTTTTAAAAATAACAAAAGAACCGTGTTCCAATCGAAATAGATGTTGTATGATCACTTAAGAGAAACAGCATAAATTGATTAAAAAAAAAGGTGAAAAAATGTACGAGTATTGCATGGGATTCGAACCACTGACTGTACGGAAAAATAATCTATAGTCATCTTCGTTACCACTTGCGCTAAATACCTGTCGATATTTGTGCAACCGGGCAATGCTATATTTTCTCGGTGCCGATGTGGTTACAATGTGCGTTCTCGTATAAATGATAACGAAGTGTTCCGAAGCTATATTTAGAAATGCAACAAAGTGTGTAATTATGCTAATAGAGGTCACCAACGTCAGGTCAATATTGTCGAACAATATTTTTCAATGAAAAGTCTTCCTGTCTGAAACCATCCATGTACAAAATATTTGACAGAACACTTAATTTTCAATTCATCAGCAAGATTTTTGAAATTTTGTCTCTGGGGTAAAAAATGATCTCACCCCAGGGGTCATGTGACCCTTGTGTTGGTTTTTCCAGGTGAGTATTATTTAGGCCCGCATGGGCCTCTTGTTTATATGTTTTGGACTTAAGTTTTTAGCTCACCTGGGGCCCGTTTCATAAAACTTCTTACGACAAATGTTGTCGTAAGTCAAAACTTTAAAACACATTTTGTTTCTTATTTCTCTATCTAATCCTGTCTTGTGACATCTCTTTGGAATCGATTCCAAAAAGATGTCACAAGACAGGATTAGACGGAGAAATAAATAATTTTTGGGACTTTTATAATCTGACTTACGACAACATTTGTCGTAAGAAGTTTTATGAAACGGGCCCCTGAGCCAAAGGCTCAAGGTGAGCTATTGGGATGGCCCTGTGTCCGTCGTTCGTCGTCCGTCGTCGTTAACAATTGATTCAAATGACATCTCCTCTTATACCTTGACAGATTTCAACCAAACTTTACAGAAATGTTCCTTGGGTCAAGCTCTTTCAAATTTGTTCAAAGAATTATAAACAATGCAGAACTCTGGTTGCCATGGCAACCAAAGTGAAAAAATAAGGAAATCTTAAACAAGGGCCACTATGGCCCTAAATCGCTCACCTGGTAACCATGTAACCATGTACACCGTGTGACCTAGTTTTTGACCGGGCATGACCCTCATTCTAACTTGACCTCGATTTCAATGAGACAAACATTATGTTCACAAGTTTCATGAAGATGCAATGAATTTTGTAGTCTCTATAGTGTTAACAAGGTTTTTCGATGATTTGACCTAGTGACCTAGTTTTTGACCGGACATGACCCACATTCCAACTTGGCCTAGATTTCATTGAGGCAAACATTTTGATGAAGTTTCATGAAGATCCAATGAAATTTGTAGTCTCTAGAGTGTTAACAAGGTTTTTCGAAGATTTGACCTAGTGACCTAGTTTTTGACCGGACATGACCCACATTCGAACTTGGCCTAGATTTCATTGAGGCAATCATATTGATGAAGTTTCGTGAAGATCCAATGAAATTTGTAGCCTCTAGAATGTTAACAAGGTTTTTCGATAATTTGACCTAGTGACCTAGTTTTTGACCGGACATGACCCACATTCGAACTCGACCTAGATTTCATTGAGGCAAACATTTTGATAAAGTTTCATGAAAATCCAATGAAATTTGTAGTCTCTAGAGTGTTAACAAGGTTTTTCGACGATTTGACCTAGTGACCTATATTTTGACCGGACATGACCCACATTCGAACTTGGCCTAGATTTCATTGGGGCAATCATATTGATGAAGTTTCATGAAGATCCAATGACATTTGTAGCCTCTAGAGTGTTAACAAGGTTTTTCGATAATTTGACCTAGTGACCTAGTTTTTGACCGGACATGACCCACATTCGAACTTGACCTAGATTTCATTGAGGCAAACATTGTGACCAAGTTTCATCAAGATCCAATGAGATTTGATCCTGGTAGAGTGTTAACGAACAATTGTGGACGGACGGACAGACGGCGGACGACGGACGACAGACATCCAGCGATCCTAAAAGCTCACCTTGGCACTACGTGCCAGGTGAGCTAAAAATCTTCTTGAAAAAAACTGCAAGGGCCAGAGCTTAGATATTTGGCACATATCATCATCTACAGGTCCTCTATCAAGTTTGTTCAAATTATACCCTGGGGTCAAAATTGGCCCCGCCCCGGAGGTCACAGTTTTACATAGAGTTATATAGTGAAATTTTCAAATGTCTTATCCTCTGAAACTAATATGGCAAGAGCTTTGATATTTGGCATGGTGACAGTTCTAAATATCCTTTACGTATTTTATTCAAATTGTTCCGGCCTGTTGCATATCTAGGTCACAGGAGCTAAAAATAGATTTTTTCAATGAAAACTTAAAAAATCTTCTTGTCAAAAACCACAAGGGCTACAGCTTAGATATGTAGCATATAGCATCGCCTACAGGTCCTCTATCAAGTTTGTTCAAATTATGCCCCTGGGTTCAAAATAGGCCCCGCCCCGGGGGTCACAGTTTTACATTGAGTTATATAGTGAATTTTTCAAACATCTTCTACTCTGAAACTAATATGGCCAGAGCTTTGATATTCAATATGGTGACACTTCTAGATGTCCTTTACCTACTTTGTTCAAATGGTTCCGGTTTGTTGCATATCTAGGTCATAGGAGCTAAAAATAGATTTTTTTCCAATGAAAACTTAAAAAAAATATTCTTGTCTAAAACCCTATTACCCTTATCTTAGATATTTGGCACATAGCATCATTTACAGGTCCTCTATCAAGATTGTTCAAATTATGCCCCTCAGGTAAAAATGACCCCCTCCTGGACATAAATCATTATCTCTATTTTGTCAGTTATTCTCAGGTGAGCAAAATATGCCCCATGGGGCTCTTGTTTGCTACAAAACACCAGGTTA
This sequence comes from Gari tellinella, assembly GCA_922989275.2. Classification (NCBI taxonomy): domain Eukaryota; kingdom Metazoa; phylum Mollusca; class Bivalvia; order Cardiida; family Psammobiidae; genus Gari; species Gari tellinella. The sequence continues at coordinate 21,061,894 of OV277869.1, read as the reverse complement.
AAGTTTTTTGGACAGGTTGTTTTAAAATTTAATACTTGTGCTAAGGTGCTGAATTTTTAGCTCACCTGAGCACAAAGTGCTCAAGGTGAGCTATTGTGATCGCTTGCCGTACGTCGGTGTCCGTGTCTGTGTCGTCTGTTCACAATTTGTTTCAAATAACTTCTTCTCTTAAACCAATGGCCCAATTTAAACCAAACTTGGTCAGATACATACTGTAGTTGTGAGCTTCAAAAATTGTTAAAAAAAAGTGGGTGGGGCAATCGGTCTTGTTCCCATGGCAACCATGCACGTTATCTAAAAAAATCTTCTTCTCAAAAACTGTATGGCCTAGACCTTATATATTTGGCATGTAGCTTTGCTTAATGACCTCTAATAAGACTGTTCAAATCATGACCCCAGGGTCAAAAATGGCCCCGCACCAGGGCTTATCAGTATTTCATAGACTTATATAGAAAAACCTTTTAAAATCTTCTTCTCTGAAACCTTAAGGCCCCTACCTTTTATATTTGGCATCTAGCTTTGCCTTATAGTCCTCTAAACTTGGTCAGATACATACTGTAGTTGTGAGCTTCAAAAATTGTTAAAAAAAAGTGGGTGGGGCAATCGGTCTTGTTGCCATGGCAACCATGCACGATATCTAAAAAAATCTTCTTCTCAAAAACTACTGGTTAGATTTCAATTTGGTTTTCACCAAAATGTTTCTCAATTAATATACTTTCAAAATTGTTCAAAGAATTTTGATCCGTCAAAAAAAATAGAGGATGACTGAAGGAAGTGCAGTACCCAAGAACGGTAACTCTGTCATCTCCCAATATTGAATTATCTCCCTTTTTAGCTCACCTGAGCCGAAGGCTCAAGGTGAGCTTTTGTGATCGCCCGCCGTCCGTCGTCCGTCTGTCCGTCCGCACGCACGAAAGGTCCTTTGTTGGGTAGGGAGAACAATAGATTCCATTCATTCCGTGATTGCCCTATTGTTATTGTTGGGTTTTTTAGCTCACCTGGCACGAAGTGCCAAGGTGAGCTTTTAGGATCGCTGGATGTCCGTCGTCCGTCGTCCGTCCGTCTGTCCGAGCGCACGAAAGGTCCTTTGTTGGGTAGGGAGAACAATAGATTCCATTCATTCCGTGATTGCCCTATTGTTATTGTTGGGTATTTTAGTGTACTGTTGGGTACTTTTAAACAAAAAATATACCCAACAAATGTCCAACTGTGAGAACGTCCGTCCGTCCGTCCGTCTGTTCACAATTGTTCGTTAACACTCTACCGGCTACAAATCTCATTGGATCTTCATGAAACTTGATCACAATGTTTGTCTAGTAGAAATCTAGGCCAAGTTTGAATGTGGGTCATGTTGGGTCAAAAACTAGGTCACTAGGTCAAATCATAGAAAAACCTTGTTAACACTCTAGAGACTACAAATCTCATTGGATCTTGATGAAACTTGGTCAGAATGTTTGTCCCATTGATATCTAGGTCAAGTTCGAATGTGGGTCATGTCCGGTCAAAAACTAGGTCACTAGGTCAAATCATAGAAAAATCTTGTTACACTCTAGAGGCTACACATCTCATTGGATCTTGATGAAACGTAGTATGAATGTTTGTCTCATTGATATCTAGGTCGAGTTTGAATATGGGTCATGTCCGGTCAAAAACTAGGTCACTAGGTCAAATCATAGAAAAATCTTGTTAACACTCTAGAGGCTACAAATCTCATTGGATCTTGATGAAACTTGGTCAGAATGTTTGTCCCATTGATATCTAGGTCAAGTTCGAATGTGGGTCATGTCCGGTCAAAAACTAGGTCACTAGGTCAAATCATAGCAAAATCTTGTTAACACTCTAGAGGCTACACATCTCATTGGATCTTGATGAAACTTGGTATGAATGTTTGTCTCATTGATATCTAGGTCGAGTTTGAATATGGGTCATGTCCGGTCAAAAACTAGGTCACTAGGTCAAATCATAGAAAACTCTTGTTAACACTCTAGAGGCTACAAATCTCATTGGATCTTGATGAAACTTGGTCAGAATGTTTGTCTCATTTATATATAGGTCAAGTTTGAATATGGGTCATGTCCGGTCAAAAACTAGGTCACTATGTTAAATCATAGAAAAATCTTGTTAACACTCTAGAGGCTACAAATATCATTGGATCTTGATGAAACTTGGTCAGAATGTTTGTCTCATTGATATCTAGGTCAGGTTTGAATATGGGTCATGTCCGGTCAAAAACTAGGTCACTAGGTCAAATCATAGGAACATCTTGTTTACACTCTAAAGGTTGATTGTTGGTCATGTCCAGTCATAATCTAGGTCACTACAGGTCAAGTTTGCCATGGTGTACCAGGTGAGCAATTTAGGGCCATAGTGGCCCTTGTTTGTTGCTATTGGGTACTTTTAAACAAAAGAAAAACCCAACAAGTGCCCAAATGTAAGGACGTCCGTCCGTCTGTCCGGGCTTACAGGAGCTACCTTATGGGGTCGGTTTCGGTCATTAACCTGGCCAGTTAGTGATTGTGGGGTTGAAAGAGAGTTTTGTGGGGTTCAAAATCACGCATGTGGGGTTAGTTTTAGGGTTAGGGTTTATATAGCAAAAAACCCCACAACAACCGTCTCCTAAGAACGTCCGTCTGTCCGTCCGTTCAAATTTACTTCAAGCGACATCTCCTCTGAAACCGCGAGTTTGAGGGAAAAACTAAATTGCTGACGGTGTTCCTTGGATGCTTCTCTACAGAAATTGTTAAAATAAAATTCATTGGTGGACTACTTATTGAAATTTATTAAAAAAAGTGAAAAACTTTAAACAAGTTTTTTGTAAAAAACCACTGTTCCCACACCTTAGATATTGCATGAATAGTATCTTCTACTAAATCACTTTCAAAATTGTAAAAAATCAAAACCCTAGGGTCAAATTTGACTCAACCCTGGCCATATCAGTGCTTTTTGATGCAGGTCTGACAGTAAAAACTCTCTAATGATCCGTTTTTATACAGACCCATTGTATCTTCCAGGCTAAGAAGCTACCCTTATACTAAATGCAACATTTTTGCAAACAGTTTAAATTATTCCTTGCTATACATAAATAGACATACAATATACTTGTTAAGAAACTAATATATGCTGTATTATGGTAATATTTCATTGTGTGTCTTATATTTGTCTGTATATGTATATTGAGAAATAAAACATTACATAATAAAAAAAAAAAAAACAGTTTGGATCCAGGTCAGATGCCACATAATGCTGCATCTAATCTGGATCTAAACTATTTGCCACTCATTTACATATTTTCTTATATTTAGAAAATATTACATATTTTCTTATATTTAGAAAATATAAGTTATTATTTTTTTTACATATTTCACATACAAACATTTGGAGCAGACAACAGTTCAGCATGATAATAGTCATTTCTCTCTGAGACTGTCTCCTATTGCATAACTGACCCATAGCTAGTCCTGAACTCAGGTCACTGAGATACATAACAGAAATGATAGTGATGTCTGCTATTTTATGCTCAAGCACAACTTAGTTCGAGGCATATTACTTTTGGTCTGTCTGTTTGTTTGTTTGTTTGTTTATCTTTCTGTCTATCAGTCCACAATTAATTCTTGGCCATAAACAGTATGGATCCATGTCAGATGCCACATAATGCTGCATCTAATCTGGATCCAAACTATTTGCCACTCATTTACATATAGTTTCTTATATTTAGAAAATGTAAATAATGATATTTATTAACCTATTAACCCATACATATTCCTTTTTGTGTCTTTAATTTATTCTTCCACAGAAGAAAATAATTTCACTTTATACAGTCATTGTTGTCTTTAACAATTGCTTCAAATGACATCTCCTCATATACCGCTGAAAAGATTTCAACCAAACTTTACACGAATGTTCCTTGGGTCAAGTTCTGTCAAAATTGTTCAAAGAATTAAAAACAATGTAGAACTCTGGTTGTGAAAAAATAAGGAAATCTTAAAAAATCTTCTTGTCTGAAACTACAAGGGCCAGATCTTAGACATTTGTCACATAGCATCATCTACAGGTCCTCTATCAAACTACAAACTATGCCCCTGGGGTCAAAATTGGCCCCGCCGGGGGGTGGGGGGGGGTGGGGTGGGGTGGGGGGGGGGGGGGGGGGGGGGGGTTCACAGTTTAACATAGAGTTATATAGTGAAATTTTCAAACGTCTTCTCCTCTGAAACTAATATGGACAGAGCTTTGATATCTGGCATGGTGACACTTTTAGATGTCCTATACCAATAAGGTTCAAATGGTTCTGGTCGATTGCATATCATCTACAGGTCCTCTATCAAGTTTGTACAAATTATGCCCCTGGGGTCAAAATTAGCCCCACTCCGGGGGTCACAGTTTTCAAACGTCTTCTTTTCTGAAGCTAATATAGCCAGAGCTTTGATATTCGGCATGGTGTTACTTCTAGATGTCCGGTATCCAGTCTGTTGCATATGTAGGTCACAGGAGCTAAAAATAGATTTTTTCAATTGAAACTTAAAAAAAATCTTCTTGTCTAGAACCCTAGTACCCTGATCTTAGATATTTGGAACATGGCATCATCTACAGGTCCTCTATCACGATTGTTCAAATTATGCCCCTCAGGTAAAAAATGACCCCGTCCTGGACATAAATCATTATCTCCATTTTGATGTACAGCTATTCTCAGGTGAGTGACATATGCCCCATGGGGCTCTTGTTCTAAAAATACAAAACAATTTTGTCCGGAGTAAATCTCTTTACTGCTACACTGTAAGTTAATGGAACTTGATACAGTGATAGGTGATGACATAAGAAGGTGCAGTACACAAGAACCATGACTCTGTCATCTCCCAATATTTAATTATCTCCCCTTTTCTATTTAAAAAATAATCAAATTTTGTCTGGAGCTTATCTCCTGAGCATTGCATTGTAAGTTGATGAAACTTGATAAAGTGATACGAGATGACAGAGGGAGTGCTGTACTCAAGAACCATAACTCTGCCATCTCCCAATATTGAATTATCTCCCTTTTTAGCTCACCTTGAGCCTTTGGGATGGCCCTGTGTCCAGCGTCGTTAACAATTGCTTCAAATGACATCTCCTCCTATACCGCTTGACAGAATTCAACCAAACTTCACAGAAATGTTCCTTGGGTCAAGCTCTTTCAAATTTGTTCAAAGAATTAAAAACAATGCAGAACTCTGGTTGCCATGGCAACTAAAGTGAAAAAATAAGGAAATCTTAAAAAATCTTCTTGTCAAAAACTGCAAGGGCCAGAGCTTAGATATTTGGCACATAGATTTGCCTACAGGTCCTCTATCAAGTTTGTTCAAATTATGCCCCTGGGGTCAAAATTGGCCCCACCCCGGGGGTCACAGTTTTACAAAGAGTTATATAGTGACATTTTCAAACGTCTTCTTCTCTGAAACCAATGTGGCCAGAGCTTTGATATTGAGCATGGTGACACTTCTAGATGTCCTTTAGGTAATTTGTTCAAATGGATCTGGTCCGTTGCATATCTAGGTCACAGGAGCTAAAAATAGATTTTTTCAATGAAAACTTAAAAAATCTTCTTGTCTGAGACTACAAGGGCCAGAGCTTAGATATTTGGCACATAGAATCGCCTACAGGTCCTCTATCAAGTTTGAACAAATTATGCCGCTGGGGTAAAAATTGGTCCTGCCCCGGGGGGTCACAGTTTTACATAGAGTTATATTGTGAAATTTTCAAACGTCTTCTTCTCTGAAACTAATATGGCCAGAGCTTTGATATTTGGCATGTTGACACTTCTAGATGTCCTATACCAAAATTGTACAAATAGTTCTGGTCCGTTGCATAACTAGGTCACAGGAGCTAAAAATAGATTTTTTTCAATGAAAACTTAAAAAATCTTCTTGTCTTAAACTACAAGGGCCAGAGCTTAGACATATGGCACATATCATTTACTACAGGTCCTCTATTAAGTTTGTTCAAATTGTGCCCCTAGGCTCAAAATTGGCCCCATCCCGGGGGTCACAGTTTTACATAGAGTAATATAGGGAAAATTTGAAACATCCTCTTCTCTGACTCTAATATGGCCAGAGCTTTTATATTCTGTATGGTGACACTTTTAAATATACTTTACATATTTTGTTCAAATTGTTCCGGTCTGTTGCATATCTAGGTCAGTCCTGGACATAAATCAATATCTCCATTTTTCCAGCTATTCTCAGGTGAGCGAATATGCCCCATGGGGCTCTTGTTCTACATAAAAAATTTAAAAAAATCAAATTTTCTGCCACACTGTAACACAAACCTTGATACTGTGTTAGAGGATGACAAAAAGAAGTGTAGTACACAAGAATTATAACTCTGTCATCTCCAAATATTGAATTGTCTCCCTTTTTCATAATAAATTCATTTTTGTTCGAAGCATATATCCTGAATGTTACATCGAAAATTGATGAAACTTGATACTGTGTTCACCTACTAAACATGCTATACCTTGGGCTTTTTCTTTGTGGGGCTTTTTCTTTGTTTTTACTACAATCACCAGGTTAAACACCATGTTAAAGTTTTTGGACGGGTTGTTTGAAAGTTCAATATGTATGCTAGGGTGCTGGAATTTCGTATGGAGCTTCATTTAGGAACAAATATTGAGGCTATGAAGTTGGAATTAAAAAATGACTTAAAATTTATTTCAATTTTTGACATGTTTTTTACTTAGTTGTTTTCACCTCAAATCACCAGGTTAAAGTTTTTTGGACGGGTTATTTTAAAGTTTAATACAACTAGACTAAGACTCATCATTCATTTAATAATCTTTTTAAACTGAAAATTGAATTTATTTTCCATACAAGATTTTTCGGACTTAAATTTTAAACAGGCGAGCATAAGGTGGCTTTGAAACCCATTTCTGGTTATCCAATCTATCTCAATCTTGCTCAGATTGTAAATGACTATAAGAGTTCGAATGAACAATCAGACTTTTAGATGGAGAGTTATCTACCTTTGAATTGTTGTAAATGCCATATTTAAGGGTGTTTACACTCTAGAGGCCACATCAGGCTCTCTTGTATCTGGTTTGTTGTTCCTATTATTTAGACAGCTACTTCCAATGCACAGTTCTTAAATTCTATGTATAAACAAATCGTTAATTTAAAATTAAATCTACCATATTTTTCATTTAAAGGGGAGCAACTTGTACATAACTTAAGATAGCTTTACACAGTTACTTCTAGATATTAACCCATTATCCAATAGCCTGTTTCTGTTTTTGAAGACAGATATCCACTTAAAGCAGGTTGAAAGTAAAGCTTTACTTTCAGCCTGCTTTAAGCTACCATCTGCTAGAATATTGAAAACTTGTTTTTAAAAATTGTTTCTGGAGATTAGGAGAGGTTATTTGGAAGGTTTGGGTCTTAAGACGAACCAGTTATAAAGTGCTGTGTGTACACTGTTTATCATGTATATTTACAGGACATCAATTGTGACGTTACAGTGTGGGTGTGTAGATGGAAAATTTACTGCTTCAGGGGAAAAGCCCAAAAGTCAATATGTAAGTTATTTTGGTATTTCTTACACTTATAGGGGGATAGTAGCAGGCACTTTTAAAGGGAAAATAGAACCCAACAAGTGTCCAAATGGAAGGATGTCGGTCTATCCGTTCACATTTACTTCAAACGACATCTCCTCTGAAACTGGCATATGGATTTTCATTTAAGTGTAGTCAGGATGTTCCTTGGATGCTACTCTACAGAAATTGTTCAAATGAAATGGAAAAAATTTCAAACTCTGTTTGCCATAGCAACAAAAGAGAAAAACTTTAAGAATCTCCTTGTCAAAAACTACTAGGCCTACAGCTTTAATATTTAGTATATAGAATCTCCTGGTGAATTTCTCTCAATTTTGTTAAAATCAAAACCCTAGGGTCAAAATTGACTCCACCCTAGGGATTTTTCCAGTGCCGCTTTATACAAGTATAATGATCCATTTTATACAAGCCGATTTCATCCTTCGACATGCAAGAAAAAAATCATGCATATTTTCGTCACTGTGACTTTCGTGTGCTTATTTGCTTTGCTAGTTAGCTCACCTGAGCACAAAGTGCTCAAGGTGAGCTATTGTGATCGGTTGCCGTCGTCATACGTCTGTGTCGTCTTTTCACAATTAGTTCCAAATCACTTCTTCTCTGAAACCAATGACCCAATTTTAACCAAACTTGGTCAGATACGTACTGTAGTTGTGAGCTTCAAAAATTGTTAAAAAAAAGTGGGTGTGGCAATCGGTCTTGTTGCCATGGCAACCATGCACAATATCTAAAAAAAATCTTCTTCTCAAAAACAACTGATCCGATTTCAATTTGGTTTTCACCAAAATGTTTCTTAATTTATATACTTTCAAAATTGTTCAAAGAATTTTGATCTGTCAAACACATGGCCGCCAGAGGGCGTGGTCATTTTCCGTATTTACGTAATATTGACAACTAAAGTCAAATTTTTAGCTCACCTGAGCCAAAGGCTCAAGGTGAGCTATTGGGATGGCCCTGTGTCCGTCGTCGTCCGTCGTTAGTCGTCCGTCGTCGTTAACAATTGCTTCAAATGACATCTCCTCCTATACGACTTGACAAAATTCAACCAAACTTTACAGAAATGTTCCTTGGGTCAAGCTCTTTCAAATTTGTTCAAAGAATTAAAAACAATGCAGAACTCTGGTTGCCATGGCAACCAAAGTGAAAAAATAAGGAAATCTTAAAAAATCTTCTTGTCAAAAACTGGAAGGGCCAGAGCTTACATATTTGGCACATAGCATTATCTACTGGTCCTCTATCAAGTTTGTTCAAATTATGCCCCTGGGGTCAAAATTGGCCCCGCCCCTGGGGTCACAGTTTTACATAGAGTTATATAGTGAAATTTTTAAACGTCTTCTTCTCTGAAACTAATATGGCCAGAGCTTTGATATTTGGCATGGTGACACTTCTAGATGTCCTTAACAAAAATTGTTCAAATGGTGCTGGTAGGTTGCATAACTAGGTCACAGGAGCTAAAAATAGATTTTTTTCAATGAAAACTTAAAAAATCTTCTTCTCTGAAACTACAAGGGCCAGAGCTTAGATATTTGGCACATACCATCGCCTACAGGTCCTCTATCAAGTTTGTTCAAATTATGCACCTGGGGTCAAAATTGGCCCCACCCCTGGGGTCACAGTTTTACATAGAGTTATATAGAGAAAATTTGAAACGTCTTCTTCTCTGACACTAATATGGCCAGAGCTTTTATATTCGGTATGGTGACACTTTTAAATATACTTAACATAATTTGTTCAAATTGTTCGGGTCTGTTGCATATCTAGGTCAGTCCTGGACCTAAATTATTATCGCCATTTTTTCAGCTATTTTCTCAGGTGAGCGAAATATGCCCCATGGGGCTCTTGTTAAACATCTTCTTGTCAATAACTATAAGTCCTAGGACAGCCAAATTTCACATGTAGCATCATGTTGTGAACCTTTAGCAAGATTGTTCAAATAATGACCCCCAGGTCAAAAATGGCCCCGCCCCTTGGCTTATCAGATTTTCATAGGAAAACCTTTAAAACTCTTCTTCTCTAAAACTGTATGGCCTAGACCTTTCATATTTGGCATGTAGCTTTGCCTTATGGACCTCTACTAAGATTGTGCAAATCATGACCCCAGGGTCAAAAATGGCCCTGTCCCCAGGGCTTATCAGTTTTTAGCTCACCTGAACACAAAGTGCTCAAGGTGAGCTATTGTGATCGGTCGCCGTCCGTCGGTGTTGGTGTTGGTGTCGGTGTCGGTGTTGGTGTCTTCCAATCACAATTTCTTTCAAACTTCTTCTCTTAAACCAATGGCCCAATTTTAACCAAACTTGGTCAAATACATACTGTAGTTGTGAGCTTTAAAAATGTTCAAAAAAAGTGGGTGGGGCAATCGGTCTTGTTGCCATGGCAACCATGCACAGTATTTAAAAAAATCTTCTTCTCAAGAACGACTGGTCCGATTTCAATTTGGTTTTCACCAAAATGTTTCTCAATTAATATACTTTCAAAATTGTTCAGAGAATTTTGATCCGTCAAAAAACATGGCCGCCAGAGGGCGTGGTCAATTTCCGTACTTTCATCATCAGTTTTACATAGACTTGTATAGGAAAACCTTTAAAAATCTTCTTCTCTGAAACCGTAAGGCCCAGACCTAATATATATGGCATCTAGCTTTGCTTTGTGGTCCTTAACAAAAATTGTTCAAATCATGACCCTGGGCAGGGTAAAAAATGGCCCTGTCATGGGGCTTATCAGTTTTACATAGACTTATATAGGAAAACCTTTAAAGGTCTTCTCTGAAACCTTAAGGCCCAGACCTTTTTAGCTCTCCTGAGCTAGCTCAGGGTGAGCTTTTGCAATCCTTGAATGTCCGTCGTCAGTCGTGCGGGGTCCGTCGTGCGGCGTCAACAATTTTAGTGTTTACACCCTAGAGGCCACAATATTTATCCAATCTTTCTCAAACTTCTTCAGATTGTATATTACCATAAGAGTTCGGATGAGTTAGATTATGGTTGAATTCCGACCAATAGGTCAAGAGTTATCAACCTTTGAATTGCTGAAAATGCCATATTTAACGGCGTTTACACTCTAGAGGCCACAATATTTATCCAGTCTTTCTCAAACTTGCTCAGATTGTATATTACCATAAGAGAAAAACCTACTAAATATTTTTGTGGCTTAGAAAAGACAAATATGCAGACAAAAACATTTGGAAAAGTTATGAAGGATGATGGATCGGAAGTAACAAAACAAAATGAGATTTTAGAAGAGATTAAAGCATTTTATGAAAATTTCTATAAATCTAAAGATGAATATACAAAACTTAATGAATATGATAACTTTTTAGCTCACCTGAGCCAAAGGCTCAAGGTGAGCTATTGGGATGGCCCTGTGTCCGTCGTCCGTCGTCGTGCGTTGTGCGTCGTCGTTAACAATTGCTTTAAATGACATCTTCTCCTATACCGCTTGACAGAATTCAACCAAACTTTACAGAAATGTTCCTTGGGTCAAGCTCTTTCAAATTTGTTCAAAGAATTAAAAACAATGCAGAACTCTGGTTGCCATGGCAACCAAAGTGAAAAAATAGGGACATCTTAAAAAATCTTCTTGTCAAAAACTGCAATGGTCAGAGCTAAGATATTTGGCACATAGCATCATCTACAGGTCCTCTATCAAGTTTATTCAAATTATGCCCCTGGGGTCAAAATTGGCCCTGCCCCGGGGGTCACAGTTTTACATAGAGTTATATAGTGAAATTTTCAAACGTCTTCTTCTCTGAAACTAATATGGCCAGAGCTTTGATATTTGGCATGGTTGCACTTCTAGATGACCTATACCAAAATTATTCAAATGGTTCTGGTCGGTTGCATAACTAGGTCACAGGAGCTAAAAATAGATTTTTTCAATGAAAACTTAAAAAATCTTCTTCTCTGAAACTACAAAGGCCAGAGCTTAGATATTTGGCACATAGCATCACCTACAGGTCCTCTATCAAGTTTGTTCAAATTATGCCCCTGGGGTCAAAATTGGCCCCGCCCCGGGGGTCACAGTTTTACATAGAGTTCTATAGTGAAATTTTCAAACGTCTTCTTCTCTGAAAGTAATATGGCCAGAGCTTTGATATTTGGCATGGTGACATTTCTAGATGTCCTATACCAAAATTGTTCAAATGGTTCTCAGCAGTTAGGTTGCATATGTAGGTCACTGGAGCTAAAAATAGATTTTTTCAATGAAAACTTTAAAAATCTTCTTCTCTGCAACTACAAGGGCCATTATAAATGTTAGATATTTGACACATAGCATCGCCTACAGGTCCTCTATCAAGTTAATTCAAATTATGCCCCTGGGGTCAAAATAGGCCCTGCCCCGGGGGTCACAGTTTTACATAGAGTTATATAGTGAAATTTTCAAACGTCTTCTTCTCTGAAACTAATATGGCCAGAGCTTTGATATTCAGCATGGTGACACTTCTGGATATCCTTTACCTATTTTGTTCAACTGGTTTCAGTCTGTTGCATATGTAGGTCACAGGAGCTAAAAATAGATTTTTTTTCCAATGGAAACTTACAAAATCTTCTTGTCTAAAACCCTACTACCCTGATCTTAGATATTTGGCACATAGAATCATCTACAGGTTCTCTTACAAGATTGTTCAAATTATGCCCCTCGGGTAAAAAATGACCCCTTCCTTGACATAAATATTTATCTCCATTTTGTCAGTTATTCTCAGGTGAGCGATAATGCCCCATGGGGCTCTTGTTTAAATATGAAAACATTCCCAAACTTAGTAAAGAGGAATCAGAATATATTGAAGGAGAAATAACACTTGAAGAAGCAACACAAGTTTTAAAAAAGATGAAAAATAATAAAAGTCCAGGTACATCTGGCTTTAGCGCTGACTTCTATAAAGTATTTTGGGGGAAAATCGGCATTTTTGTTGTTAGAGCACTAAACGATTCCTACCGCAATGATAAAGTGTCTGATACACAAACTCATGGTCTAATTACATGCATTCCAAAAGGAGACAACCCTAAACAATATCTTAAAAATTGGCGCCCTATTACACTTTTAAATACAGTTTATAAGATAGGAACTGGGTGCATAGCAAATAGATTAAAATATTTTCTTCCGAAACTTTTTCATCAAGATCAAACAGGGTTTCTTAAAGGACGTTATATAGGAGAAAATACTAGGTTAATATATGATTTGCTCCATTATACAGAAGATAAGGATATACCAGGTATTCTACTTTTAATAGATTTTGAAAAAGCTTTCGATTCCCTTTCTTGGTCTTTTGTTAGAAAAACTCTACACACTTTTAATTTTGGCTGCTCAATACAAACGTGGTTTGACATCTTTTATAAAGATGCAAAATCAACTGTTACTCAGTGTGGCTACCTTTCAGACTTTTTTAAGATTGAGCGGGGCTGCAGACAAGGTGATCCTTTATCTTGTTACATATTTGTTCTGTGTGCAGAAGTTCTATCGATTAAAATACGTTCAAACCCAAACATTAAAGGTATAAGATTAAATCAAACTGAATATAAACTGTCCCAGTTTGCTGACGACACAAGCGTAATTTTGGATGGTTCAAGCGAATCTCTTAATGAAACGCTCGACACTCTTTCAAGATTCTCAGAAATTTCCGGTCTAAAAGTTAATTATGAAAATACAAAAGTAGTATGGATAGGAAAGAAAAAATATAGTTCTGACACAATTAAAACAAAATGGAAGCTAACATGGAACCAAACTCAATTTGAGATGCTAGAAATACGTTTTCATGTTGATTTGGATAAGATTATAAACTTGAATTATAAACCAAAAATAACTGAAATAGAAGAAACAATCAAAAAATGGAACAGGAGAATATTAACACCTATAGGCAAAATAACTGTGATCAAAAGTTTGTTGGTCGCTAAACTAAATCATTTGTTTCTTGCTTTGCCACAGCCTACAGAGTCAATGATAAACAACTTACAAACTATATTTTATAACTACGTCTGGGGCGGATGTCATAAAATAAAACAATCTGTTATGGTAAAAGAATATGAAGAAGGGGGCTTAAAGATGGTCAACTTAAGAGCATTCATAGACTCACTTAAAACAACATGGATCAGAAGGTTAATAACGAATAATGGGGGATGGGTGGATATTATTAAAAAGTATATAGATGTCAACAAAATGTTAACTGTGGAAAACATTACTATGAGCTATTTGCTAGTAAATGTACCAACAGATTTTGGGCGGAAACTTTTATGGCTTTGCAAAAACAATAGATAAACATATTATTGATAAGGACGCCATTCACGAGTATCCATTATTTTATAATCACATGATTTTAGTTGGACAAAAGAGTGTTTTCTTAAAGTCATGGTTCCAATATGGTTTACTTTGCATTGGAGACTTGGTAAATGATAATGGTGCGATCATGACTTTTAATGAATTCAAAATTAAATATAATCTACCTACCAATTATCTAATTTATAACGGAATTAAACTGGCCATTGAGAAAGGACTTACACATATACAAGTAGGAATAAGAGATTTGAACCCTATTCAAAAACCAATTTTTCCACCTTATATTAAACTTATTTTGAAAGATGCTAACGGTTCAAGATCCATCTACAAATGCTTAAATAGAAATACAATCCAGCCCGTACGAAAATATTAAGCGGAATACGCCTGGAACTTAGACGGAAAATGGCGAAATATCAGATTTTCCTGCTATCCTAAAGCGGACATGGAATTTCTTGAAAATACGCCTAAGAAATCTGAATTTTCCTCTTAATCTTAGCAGGAAACGATAACATATTAGACGGAAAATGTTACCCAGATTTTTTTCCGTGTAGGTAAGGCGGAAAAAAGAACTTTACTGTAAATGTTAGCAGGAAAAAATGTTTTTAAGAATTTCTGGAGATTTTCCTAGACGGAATTTTAACTTAGCCTCTTGTACTAGACAGAGAAGCTTTATCTTTGATAATTTTGTTAGGAGGAATTGCAGCCTGGTCCCAAAATTCAGCTCATCTGCTCTTGTCCAAGCCAATTTTGAAAACTACAACAACAACAATATGGCCGAACTAGCAACATATTTGAAACATCTGAAAGAAAAAGGTTAAACCATGGTAAGTTTTCATTGTTTGATTATTATGGGGGTTGGAAAATGTTTGGGAAGTGTTTTTCTTGCTATTATGCAAACATTAAATGATATAGTTATGTGTTTTTATTTTAATTAAAGACTTAAATAATTTTCCTTTGTCTGTATCTGGCACAATGTCTGTCATAATTGGTAAATTTTAAGATTATTCACTTTTAACTCAACATGTTCAGGAAACAACCTTTTAACCTTTCAGATACCAGCAATTACGAAGAGATAGTGGGTTACATAATGACTGAGAGGGTTGTGATAGGGCCAAACGTGTAATGGTAAGTTTATTTGTTCATTAATGGAGAGTAAACACACAGCCTAGATCAGAAGATCGAATTATTCATGCAACAAGCAAGTACATTTGCTACATTTGCACTTCTGACTTTTTTAAGTAATGGGTACATCAAAATACTCATGGATCTAGAAGCAAATAGATCTAGCAGATACTTAGTTAGTCTCAGAGTCAGACTGTCTCTAGATGGCAGTTTCTAAGTTTTGAATTTTGCACATTGATTATGTATCACTGTACAAAAGTGTAAGCAGATTTGCTAAAAGTCTGACATGATTATGAGGTCAAAGAAAATCAACTTGACTCCTCTAAGTCAAAATGAAGTAAATGCATGTTTAACCCTTCACTCCATTGATGCACTTTTTACACATTTAATTCATTCCTCCAATAAAGAAACTAGTTCCAACTTTTAGTTATGAATATGTGATACAAGAAATATTTCCTATATCCTTCCAGATAATAGCTAAAGGCAGGCAGAAATAAACCAGGATGTACTTTTAAACCATTCCCTCATAAATACACCTTTTTATACAGTAACACACAGTCTTAACTCATTCACCCCTGAACATTTTAATGGACAATTCCAATTTCAAATTAAGTCTAGTCCATTTCTGACGATTATGGGTTGCTTTTAACAATATATTTCAAAATGACAAACAGTGTAGACCCTGATCAGAGGGCTCCTTGTTTGCATAGGACAAGTGTTATCCTCACAGGTACACTGATTTTAAATAATGAGTATACTCGTTGCTAGGGTTGAATATGTTAAATATATTCCTCAATGAAGAAAAAAGCTCCGATTTATACAGCCATGAATATAAACAATAAGAAACATATTTTCAATACTCTAACAGATGTTAGCTTAAAGAAAGCTGGCAGTAAAGCAAAATGTGGCTTAAGGTGCATTCTGCTCTACTTTCAAGCAGCTTTAAGTGTCCACCTGTCTTCAAATCTAGAAACAGACTATGGGGTAATGGGTTATAGCCTTTAAGGCGCACTCTGCTTTACTTTCAAAAAGTGGATAGTAAAGCATGAGGATGCAACTTTATACCAAATATCACATGTGTAAAAACACCTTTTTACACCTTAATCCTTGCCCCCAATAGCCTGGTTTTAGTTTTGAAGACAGCCTGAGGTGACCACTTAAAGCAGGTTGAAAGTAAAGCAGAATGTGCCTTAAGGCACATTCTGTTTTACTTTCAGCCTGCTTTAAGCTACCATTTGCTAGCATATAGAAAATATTTCTTATGGTACTGAGCTTCATGACTATATAAATTGGAACTACTTTCTTCAGGGTAGGAATAAATTTGATGCACTATAAGGAGCTTCTATGGGGGGAAGGGTTAACCCATTCCCAATAAAACACCTTTTTTACGTCATTAATTAGAGCCTCCAATGGATAAAATATTTTAATTTATGCAGTAATAAACATGTATCATAAGAAATATTTTCTATATCCTAGTAGATGACAGCTAAAAGCAGGCTGAAAGTAAAGCAGAATGTGCCTTAATGCCAATTCTGCTTTACTTTCAATTGACTTTAAGTGGTCACCTATCTTCAAATCTAGAAAAAGGGTATGGGTTTATTGATTAAATATATTCCTCCAATGAATGAAATAGTTCCAATTTATACAGCCATGAATATATATCATATGAAATATTTTCTATATTCTAACAGAAGGTAAGTTAAAGCAGGCTGAAAGTAAAGCAGACTGAACCTTAAGGCTTAAGGCACATTTTGCTTTACTTTCAACCTGCTTTAAGTTGGCACCTGTCTTCAGAACTAGAAATAGACTATGGGGTAATGGGTTAACATTGCAAGATGTCTTATCTACACACACTTATTTTGCAGGCACATGATGATGTGGACATGGCTAGGGAGATGCTGAAACCATCATGAACATGTCAACAGCTCCATGGGTTTCGATTGTGCCAGCAGCCTCACTATGTGTTTACATTCTCAAAAGACATTTCCCTAAAATTCTTGTCTAAATTTTTATGGATGGTGATATTTAAAATTGTGAATGAAAGGATTGAACTGATTAAGCATATTGGACATTCTTATCAAGACTAACCTTTTAAATTATATTGAACAAAATTAAAAAAGACTTTGCAAGTTGATTTGGTACCTGTGTTACTATTCATACTTGAGTGATATCTACTTGCGAGTGGTCTGAATATTTGTGTCTGTTTAAACCTTACACCCTCACCTTATAAAAAATTATCATAACTTGCAAATTCATTTCAAAGTCAGATTTCAGGAATTCTGACCAAATACATATTGCTACTAGTGCCAAACAGTTTGGATCCTGATCAGACTCCACAATTACGGATCCAAACTGTTTGAAAAGTCGACTTTATCAGGGCTCCAGATATTAGAGAGTAAACTGAACAAATCCAACATTTTCTAATTAGAATTGTCTGGTAGAGACGATTCTAATGAGAAGTTGCACCGTAGGGTTTAATGCAGAAACAAAGATTATAGTTTTTGAAATACTCTCCTTATCTGGAACTGTGTTTATTTGATAATGGTAGGGAAAGTGTTAATTCCAAAAATGTTGACAAAATTTCATAATTATAGGAAGGTCAAGTTTGAACTTTAGATGATTTCAAATTATTCAGTTGTATTATGACATCATGTTTAAGATTGATTGAACCTGTTTCAAATAAATTAGAACAAGTAAGTACAGAGTGATGTTATTCTTAATTTTAAAGGTATTTTTTTCCCAACCTAGCTGCATGGTCTAATAATTAGACTTGTTTTACTTAGGCCATAAATGTCCCAAGGTTTTCCAGCCAAATATTCTGGGTTTTGACATTTAATGTAAACTATACCTTGGAAAGTATACCATAGTAAACTTGAACATTTACATGCGGGCACTCAGTATATGTATATGAGCACTTCTGTCTATAAAAAATATAATTATGCAAATTGTCACACAAATTTTTCATACAATTAACTTGATTCCTAAAAGTGGATACTATACAGATATTTTTGTACATATGGGGATTTTTTTCTAAGGCGGAAAATTTTCCTGTTATTTAGCAGGTTTGCTAGGCAGGAAATTTGTACATTAGATGGATTTTCTAAGGCGGAAAATTTTCCTGTTATTTACCAGGATTCCGCTTTACTAGGTGGAAATAATTTGTATATTTCGAGCCCTATTCTCCCTAAGAGCTCTAAGGCGGGATTTTTTCCGTGAATATTAGGCAGATTTTTTTCCATGTAAGCTTAGTGGGATTTTTTAGGAGGACAATTGGGTGGTTTTTAGCTCACCTGAGCCAAAGGCTCAAGGTGAGCTATTGTGACCGCTCACCGTCCGTAGTACGTCTGTCCGTCTGTCCGTCTGTCCGTCTGTCTGTCTGTCCGTCTGTCCGTCTGTCCGTTCACTTTTACTTCAAACGACATCTCCTCTGAAACCCGCCGATTGTAGGGAGAGTTCAAACTGCTCATGATGTTCCTTGGATGCTTCTCTACAGAAGTTGTTCAAAAAAAAATGAAAAAAAGCACAAACTCTGCTTGAAAAAGCAAAAAAGCAAAAATCTTTAAAAAATCTTCTTGCCCAAAACTACTAGGCCCTAAGCTTTGATATTTGTACAGTAGAATCTCCTGGTGGATCACTCTATAGTTTGTTAAAATGAAATCCCTAGGGTCACATTTGACACCACCCTGCACAGTTTAAGTGCTGCTCTAGGCAGGTTTTACAGTATTTTTGATTTAGGCAGAACTGTATTTACCTGAGTTACCCTTAATATACTATGGGCAAATAACCAATATTTGCAAACAGTTTGGATCCAGATCAGATGCAACATAATGCTGCATCTAATCTGGATCCAAACTATTTGCCACTCATTTACCAACTTAACATTTTCTAAAAAAAAAAATGTACATTTTTTACACACAGAAGGTATTTAGCAGACATCATTTCAGTCTGGTAAGGGTAAGCTCCCAGACTGCTGCTGCTACAGTACTCTTACATAATAGTTGACCTCAGTGATCAGGCCAACAGAACTGAACATGTTGTCTGCTAAAGTTTAGAAATGGTTCAGTCGTTTGTTCAGACATTTGTTAACCCATTACCCCATAAATGTGCATTTTTAGGCCTTTGATTTATTCCTCCACTTAAGAAAATAATTCCCCTTTAACCCTTTCCCCCATAGCATATCTCTAGTATTGAATGTAGGTGTCCACTTAAAACAGGTTGAAAGTAAAGCAGAATGCGCTTTAAGCGCATTCTGCTTTACTTTCAGCCTGCTTTAAGCTATCATCTACTAGAATATAGAAAATACTTTGTATTATACATATTTATGAATGTATAAATTGGAACTATTTTCTTTAGAGCAAGAATAAACTGAATGTGCTAAAAGGCGCTTCTTTGGGGGAAAGGGTTAAACAGTCATGAAAATGTAAGATGTGAAATAAATTTCTATATCCTAGTAGATGGTAGCTTAAAGCAGTTTGAAAGTAAAGCAAAGTGTGCATTAAGACCCATTCTGCTTTACTTTCAACCTGCTTTAGGTGGCCACCTATTTTCAAAACTAGAAACAGGCTATGGGGTAATGGGTAAAATGAAATTGCCTATTTGGAAAGAGCCTAATGAGAGGAAGTGCCATTTGCAAAGGCCATAACTCTGACATCATTGTTTTTTTTAGTTATTTCCCTTTGTCATATTTTCTTGTCAAGAAGACAACTCCAGGTCTACTGATGCTATTGTAATGAAATTTTATGTATGGAAAGAAACTGATGAGAGAAAATGCCTAGTGCATAAGGGCAGCAATATTTTGTTTTCCCCTTTGTCATATTTTATTGTCAGGAAAATAACTCCAGTTCTGCTGACGCTAGTGAAATAATTATCATTTACCGGAAATGGAAATAGCTTGATAAGAGGATGTGTCATGGATAAGGGTCATAAGCTTGGCAACAAAATTCACTTTTGTCATGTTTTCTTGTCCGGAAGATAACTCCATTTATAGCTATATTAAAATGTTGTCTTGCCCAGTCAACTTAGGTACAAACTTCAATGTCCTCAGGTGAGCGAATTTAGGGCCATGGCCCTCTTGTTTGTTTTCCTGCTAGTTACCAGGATTCCACCTTACTAGGTGGAAAAAATTTGCATATTTCGAGCCCTATTCTCCCTAAGAGCTCTAAGGCGGAATATTTTCCGTGAATATTAGGCGGAATTTTCTCCATATATGCTTAGTGGGATTTTTTAGGCGGAAAATTATGTGGACAATTTTCCTGCTAGTTACCAGGATTCCGCCTTACTAGGTGGAAAAATTTTGCATATTTCGAGCCCTATTCTCCCTAAGAGCTGTTCTTTCTCTATTGCAAGTCATAGGCGGAAAAAGCGTAAGATTCCTGTCGTATTCCTGCTAAGTTCCAGGCATACTTTTTCGTACCGGAGGCGACCTGTAAACAAACGTGGGATAAAACATTAAGAACGAAAATTAATGAAAATGACTGGAAAGGCATATTTGAGTTACCTGTTATTATAACAGAAAATATAGATATACAATGGTTTCAGTTTCGAATTGTTCACAGAATACTTGGCACAAACAACCATCTTTACAAAATGAATATTATTGATAGCCCATTATTTACCTTCTGCAAAAAAGATCCAGAAACTATTGACCATTTGTTTTGGCTATGCCCCATAAGCAAGAAAATAATAATAAATTTATTTTTACCCCAAAAACACGATTTTCATAATCTTGATATGGAAACAATTCTATTTTGTTTTAGAAATACATCAGATACGGATAAAAATCTTATTCTTATCCTTTTTAAAATGTATATTTTTCAATGTAGATACAACAAATATCTACCTACAGTACTAGGTACAAATCATTTCTTATCTTTTAAATACAAATTATTTAATACAATAGCAATTGAAAAAGATTATGAAGATTCTTTTCATAATCAATGGGACCAGTTTAAAATTCTATTTGAAACTTAATATTACCTAAAGCAATACTTATCAAATAAGATAAAATATTTCGATATACATGTTAATTTGTATATAAATGTATAGAAGACAATAATGTCTGTTTTCATATAAATATGCATACACATGCAGAACTACATTTTTCTGTTACGAAGTTTACACATGCCTGGCTACAAGTACTTTTTTTTTTCGGTTTAATTTTTATTTTTGTACTGTTCTTTTCTTATTATTTTTCATAAGAAATTAACAGTGTCCAGACCTTTGTCAATGTAGAAATATTTAATACTTGTAAATATTTGTATACAGTACAAGTCTCGCAATGTTTAAAGAATCCGCGGTCCGTCGCAATTTAAGCGACCGTGGACGGGCGTAATTGTCCATCATAATAGTGAGGTATTCCGCAGTCCATCGCGGATAGTGATGGGTCCGTGATGGTGTCTCACCGGGGTTCTCGCCGCCGAGCGCGATCGTTATCACCGCGGATCGTGGTGATATCGTCACGGACCGCGGTGCACCACTGCGGATCGCGCTGGTCCTTACCTGGATTGATATTTTGTTTCCTTGGTTAATTTCCCCAGCCTATTTGCCCCTATATTGCGCACAATAAAATATGTTCAATATATGAAATAAATCATTGGAAAAAAGTTCATTGTGGCTTATTTCCAACCGAAACCGTTCTGCATTCGACAAGCATCTATTTGTTTGGCGTGTTTGATTTATGTTTACAGAACCTGATTGTGAATTGTGTGGTTCTGTTCGGAAAAATACACGATGTGCGATATTCGAGTCTATTTTCTACTTAAGTGTTGCCAAAATTTTATTTCTGATAAAGAAACACGGTACAACCGATTATCCAACAGCAAAAACAGCCTTTATGGTGTTTCAACTTTGCATACACGCGTATTCTTTGTTAGTGCATTCATGCCATTTTGTCTCTGTATATAGTAAAGTTCCACTTTTAACCCTTTCATGATCAAATTATTCGGGAGAATTTTACCCCTTCATCGCTTTATTATCCCCTGCCGAAAGGCAGAGGGATACTGTTTTAGGTCTGTCCGTCCGGCTGTCCGTGCGTGCGTGCGTGCGTGCGTGCGTTTTCCGTCCGCAACTGTATCTCCGAAACCTATGAACAGATTTGGATTAAACGTGGTATACTTATTTGTCATCATAGGAGCACTGTGGGAAATCAAAAAAATTTCAGAAAATGTTAGGAATTTATGAGTTATCTGCCCTTTTTGTGTTAAAAATGCCGTCCGTGCGTCCGTCACGTTTTCCGTCCGCAACTGTATCTCCGAAACCTATAAACAGATTTGGATTAAACTTGGTATACTTATTTGTCATCATAGGAGCACCGTGGGAAATCAAATTTTTTTCAGAAAATTTTAGGAATTTATGAGTTATCTGCCCTTTTTGTGTTAAAAATGCCATATTTAACAGTTTTTACACTCTAGCAACTACAGTATTCAACATTTTTTGTTTATACTTGCACACATTGTCTATAAGTACAAGTTCTTGCAGGTGTGCAATTATTGTAAAAAAAGGATACTTGTGACAAGAGTTATCTGCCCTTGATGTACTTAGAAAATGCTTTATTTTGGTATTGTTTACATACTAGAGCCTATAAATATGCATGGATTTTTGAAAAAACTTTCTTGAATTATGTATGGCTATTAGTTTTCAAATGAATTTGATTATTGTTGAAAACGGAGAAATTAGTCATGAGTTATCTGCCCTTGATAAATAAAAAAAGCCATATTTAACTGTTTTTACTCTCTGGCAACTACAATTATGAATGGATTTAAATGATACTTGCACACGATGTCTATAAGTAAAAGTTCTTGAAGGTGTGTAATTATTGTCAAAAAAGGATACTTGTGGCAATAGTTATCTGCCCTTGATGTACTTTGAAATGATAGAAAATGCTTTATTTTAAAATTGTTTACATCCTAGTATCTTTAAATATGCATGAATTTTGATAAAACAAATTCTTAAACTATGTATGGCTATTAGTTTTCAAATAATTGTTATCATTTTTGAAAACGGAGAAACTAGTCAACAGTTATCTGCCCTTGATGAGTAAAAAAACCCATATTTAACAGTTTTTACCATCTAGAAACTACAGTCTTTAATGGATTTTGATTTAACTTACACATGATGTATATAAATATAAGGGTAGCAATTATTGTCAAAATAGGATACTTTGTGGCAAGAGTTATCTGCCCTTTATGTACTTAGTAATGCTCAACATGGCTTTATTGTTTACATGCTATTGTGTACAAATGTGAATGGATTTTGAAAAAAAAATTAAATCATATATGGCTATTATTTATAGAATGAGTTCAATTATTATCGAAAATGTGCAAATTAGTCAAGAATACTCTGCCCTTGATGAGTTGAAAATGTGTTTACACTCTAGTAAATTCTACAGTTCTGAATTTTTTTTAATAATACTTGCACACAATTATAAGTTCTTGAAAGTGTTTAATTACTGTTGAATTTGAATCAAGAGTTACCTGCCCCTGTCATACTAAGATTTATAATGCTACAAACGGCTTTATTTTTTGTATTGTTTAGGCTTTAAAATGTACAAAATTGAATGGATTTTATAAAACTTTGTAAAAAGCTTTTGAATGTTGATGATCACCATTTGCCCCTTCCTCCCACAATAAAGTTTGCCACTTTCTTCTGGACAATCGCTGGGGCAGGGGATATCAGCTCTAAGGTGCTTGTTGTTGTCTGCTTCAATGTTGTTTTTTTCTGCAATACACGTTTCAAAGATATATTTAATGTTGTATGACTTAATAAATGTCGATACGACAGTCAAACTGTTTGGGTCCTAATTGCGTCTGATCATGACCCAAACTAGTTACAAACGCGCTTTAAAGCGTCATTGAGAGTGAAAGGGTTATAAGTAAATCGATTTTACGGTTTCAATTTCACATCAGTCTAAATATTAGTATCATAAATCTCCTGAAAACTATTCCCAAAATCTATGAGTCCGCATTAGTCTTCTATGATTCCTGTATAGATTTAGCCTACATAATTATCTGACTGGCAGACGAAATAACTTTGAGAGTTTATTATGCCATAGTGGGAATCATTTATAATGGAAGTGAAAGGATTAAAGAATATTTATCATTTATTCTAAACTCAAAATACGTCACTCTAACGCAAACATTCTTTCTTTTTAAACGGATATTTCTTAATTTAAATGCCCACTAGTCTTAAATACCAGACGCTTCAAATAAAAGCAATATGCATGTAAAGACAATACTGAATCTTAAAATGTCTTTTTCTAAACACTGCATGTAATCGAATTATACTGTGGAGAAAATGTTATTCTTTCCCAATAAACGCGTTTACGCTAAAACAAGTATTTCCATTGCAAACAAATTGGAGCCAGATTAGAATAGACGCCGGGTTACCGGCGTCTGATTAGGCTCCAAACTATAACAAAGTTGTCATTACATGTATATGCATTCAAGTGTTTTGCGTTCGCGTTTCATTTGCGTTTAAACGGGAAAGTATAAACGTTTCTCCTTTGTAAATGTAACAGATTTTGGTCATTTACAAACTTACTAAAAACTCGGAACATCGAATCCTGTTACCATACAAAAACCCAGACTAGAGAGATTTCTTAAGCAGTTTATTGGTGGCGGGGTTTAAAAACAACATTTTAAACAGTTTTTATTGAATGGCGTTTTGAAAATATGGCAACTAAATGCAGGATGACTTTAAGACAGGTAGCAGCTAATTGCAGATGAGCAGTAGTTTAGCAAGCTCCGTTGTACTGTTGCGATCAACCACCTGCCTTAATGACTATTTAAGCATGTTATTGTATCCTTTGTAAGCAAATAGAATAAATATATTTCGGTCGGAAAATTGATTTCGCCGGTTACACACATGGGAAATTGAAGGAGCTTCCTGTCTTACTTTCACCTTACTGTAAGCAGTAACCTGTCCTAAATACCTAATAATTCACACAGTTTTAGGGGGGGGAGGGAAGAGAGAAAGAAATAACTGTTTTAGTAGGATATTCATAAAGCCTAATAAATGCATGTAAATTTGACATTTGCTGCAGACAGTGGAGAATACGTTATTTTTTCCCGTTTGAACGCAAACGAAACGCAATCGCAAGGCACTAAAACGTAGAAAATGTCAAGTTCTACATAATTCTAACAATTCCTTTTTATCTGAGTGGCAAACAGTTTGGAGCCTGATCAGACGCTGGGTAACCCAGCCTCTGATCTGACTCCAAACTGTTTGCAATTGAAATAAACGTTTTAGCGTAAACGCGTTTATTGGGAAAGAATAATACATTCTCCACTGTACGTCACCACAAAAAGGAGCCGATGGTGACCGGAGCTGCAAGGATCACATGGTTTTGGGCGGACGCACATCCTTCTTATAGTTAGCGTAATCCCTTAGCCTGCCGAGTGCAGCGTCTTTAATATTTGCAAACAGTTCGGATCCTACAGAAGACCGTAACTCCTAGTAAGGGATAAACCTGACTAACTCTCATTTTCTGTTTTTCTTCAGCGAAATAAAGCAACGAATCTTATTTCAGTTATTTCCCAAACATTTTAGAAGCGGGTGATAATTCAGCATAATGAGGGCCAAAGTAGAGTGTCAAACATTAAAACAACGCTTTGGGTGTTCTACACCGGAAACGACGCAGGGGGTTAGATAACAAAACCCGACAATCAAAAATGAAAGTGCCGCCTTCAATCAACAAGATGTTACAGCTCAATGGCTCAGTGTCTAAAACAATTAGAATTGTTGGAAAACGACTGATTTTGCTGTCACCAGGCTTTCTACATTTTTATCCCCTGCCGAAAGGCAGAGGGATACTGTTTTAGGTCTGTCCGTCCGGCTGTGCGTGCGTGCGTCCGTCACGTTTTCCGTCCGCAACTGTATCTCCGAAACCTATAAACAGATTTGGATTAAACTTGGTATACTTATTTGTCATCATAGGAGCACCGTGGGAAATCAAATTTTTTTCAGAAAATTGTAGGAATTTATGAGTTATCTGCCCTTTTTGTGTTAAAAATGCTGTCCGTCCGTCCGTCACGTTTTCCGTCCGCAACTTATCTCCAAAACCTATTAACAGATTTGGATTAAACTTGGTATACTTATTTGTCATCATAGGAGCACCGTGGGAAATCAATTTTTTTTCAGAAAATGTTAGGAATTTATGAGTTATCTGCCCTTTTTGTGTTAAAAATGCCATATTTAACAGTTTTTACACTCTAGCAACTACAGTATTCAACATATTTTGTTTATACTTGCACACATTGTCTATAAGTACAAGTTCTTGCAGGTGTGCAATTATTGTAAAAAAAGGATACTTGTGACAAGAGTTATCTGCCCTTGATGTACTTAGAAATGCTAGAAAATGCTTTATTTTGGTATTGTTTACATACTAGAGCCTATCAATATGCATGGATTTTTGAAAAAACTTCCTTGAATTATGTATGGCTATTAGTTTTCAAACAAATTTGATTATTGTTGAAAACGGAGAAATTAGTCATGAGTTATCTGCCCTTGATAAGTAAAAAAAGCCATATTTAACTGTTTTTACTCTCTGGCAACTACAATTATGAATGGATTTAAATGATACTTGCACACGATGTCTTTAAAGTAAAAGTTCTTGATCGTGTGCAATTATTGTCAAAAAAGGATACTTGTGGCAATAGTTATCAGCCCTTGATGTACTATGAAATGATAGAAAATGCTTTATTTTAAAATTGTTTACATCCTAGTATCTATAAATATGCATGAATTTTGATAAAAAAAAAATTCTTAAACTATGTATGGCTATTAGTTTTCAAATAATTGTTATCATTTTTGAAAACGGAGAAACTAGTCAACAGTTATCTGCCCTTGATGAGTCAAAAAACCATATTTAACAGTTTTTACCATCTAGAACTACAGTCTTTAATGGATTTTGATTTAACTTACACATGATGTATATAAATATAAGGGTAGCAATTATTGTCAAAATAGGATACTTTGTGGCAAGAGTTATCTGCCCTTTATGTACTTAGTAATGCTCAACATGGCTTTATTGTTTACATGCTTTTGAATGTTGATCTTTAAAGACAGGTGATCACCATTTGCCCCTTCCTCCCACAATAAAGTTTGCCACTTTCTTCTGGACAATCGCTGCGGCAGGGGATATCAGCTCTAAGGTGCTTGTTTTCATCTGCATTAAGTTACCCGTTATGCAAATTGGTGACAACTTAATGCCGAGCAATAGTCATGCGGAACATTTGCAGACAGATGGCAGCTAATTGCAAATCGAAGGTCATTCAGAGCTATCTGCATTAATTCTTATCTGCATTAAGCTTCCACCGGTCTGTATATATAATTACTCATCATTTATAGTAAATTAAAGTTTTAAAAAGCCTAATTTCATCATCTCATTTTTTTTTTAAATCATGATTATGTGTGTATATAATCGTATAAACATGTATATGGTAGAATTCTAACTGAAAATATGAGACTCAACCGTGATGAGTTGATAAAAAGGTAGAATTGGTTTAGCACATTAAACCTATCAAAGAGTACACTCGTCATTTCCTTGCACTGACAGTGTAACTGTGAAAAGTACACTTGTCGTGTGCTAACCGTGCAGACCAAGATCAGAGTGTTCATAAAGGAGTGCGCTGGTCCGGATCTGCACTTGTCGAGAGAAGAAAAATGAAGAGGCAAAATACTTCTTTAAGTTATGTAACATCACAGTTTTTATCAAGTTAACTTATTGATGTGTCAATTAGGCTATCGTGACCTTCCAGTTTCCAACCAATACCTTCTTTTTCGACCAATCATATGACCCAGATTATCGTAAATGATTTCGTTTAACTCCGCCACCAATTAGAAAGCCAATCATAAAAAATAACAATTTTAAACTGTATGCCATAAATCGCATTGACAGCTTCGGAATTAACCAGTTAGTCTAGGCACGTGACCCATGCAATCGGGGCACTCAATGGGGAAATGTGGCATATAACGAGTGACACTGGAGACAGCAATAACGAAGTACTTACATAATTAATTTGATTGATTTTTCTTATCTGTATGGATGTAAGATCTATCTCTATACGTATTATGTACATTGTAAGCATGGAGAAATGTGTAATTTCTCCATGATTGTAAGCGATCATCTCAAAACTGATAATACATTTTAAATTTGAATGCCATCAACATTATAGTTATTTAGAATGAAAGTAAACGAAAAGTTGTTTAAAAATTTCTAGACTAGTAGATCCCCATCATACACTGCGTTACAGTCACTAGATAAGTATCTACACCGTTAATTACCACATTTATAAAATAATCTTTTCTAATATATGTATATGACTGATGAAGACTTTGTTGACTCTTTTAATTCAATAATATAATCTAGTTTTAGAACGTAGTTTGCAAAAGAACGCAAAACCACCTGTTTTTAGCTCACCTGAGCCAAAGGCTCAAGGTGAGCTATTGGGATGGCCCTGTGTCCGGCGTCCGTCGTCGTCCGTCGTGCGTATGTGCGTCGTCGTTAACAATTGCTTCAAATGACATCTCCTCCTATACCACTTGACAGAATTCAACCAAACTTTACAGAAATGTTCCTTGGGTCAAGCTCTTTCAAATTTGTTCAAAGAATGAAAAACAATGCAGAACTCTGGTTGCCATGGCAACCAAAGTGAAAAAATAAAGAAATCTTAAAAAATCTTCTTGTCAAAAACAGCAAGGGCTAGAGCTTAGATATTTGGCACATAGCATCATCTACAGGTCCTTTATCAAGTTTGTTCAAATTATGCCCCTGGGGTAAAAATTGGCCCCGCCCCGGGGGTCACAGTTTTACATAGAGTTATATAGTGAAATTTTCAAACGTCTTCTTCTCTGAAACTAATATGGTCAGAGTTTTGATATTTGGCATGGTGACACTTCCAGATGTCCTATATCAAAATTGTTCAAATGGTTCCGGTCCATTGCATAACTAAGTCACAGGAGCTAAAAATAGATTTTTTTTCATTGAAAACTTAAAAAATCGACTTGTCTGAAACTACAAGGGCCTGAGCTTAGATATTTGGCACATAGCATTGCCTACAGGTCCTCTATTTAGTTTGTTCAAATTATGCCCCTGGGGTCGATATTGGCCCCGCCCCGGGGGTCACAGTTTTACATAGAGTTATATAGTGAAATTTTCAAACGTCTTCTTCTCTGAAACTAATATGGCCAGAGCTTTGATATTTGGCATGGTGACACTTCTAGATGTCCTTAACAAAAATTGTTCAAATGGTTCCGGTCGATTGCATAACTAGGTCACAGGAGCTAAAAATAGATTTTTTTCAATGAAAACTTAAAAAATCTTATTGTCTGAAACTACAAAGGCCAGAGCTTAGATATTTGGCACATAGAATCGCCTTTAGGTCCTCTATCAATTTCTCAAATTATGCCCCTGGGGTCAAAATTGGCCCCGCCCCGGGGGTCACAGTTTTACATAGAGTTATATATTGAAATTTTCAAACGTCTTCTTCTCTGAAACTAATATGGCCAGAGCTTTGATATTTGGCATGGTGACACTTCTAGATGTCCTATATCAAAATTGTTCAAATGGTTCCGGTCGATTGCATAACTAGGTCACAGGAGCTAAAAATAGATTTTTTTTAATGAAAACTTAAAAAATCTTCTTGTCTGAAACAACAAAGGCCAGAGCTTAGATATTTGGCACAAAGCATCACCTACAGGTCCTCTATCAAGTTTGTTCAAATTATGCCCCTGGGGTCAAAATTGTCCCCGCCCCGTGGGGTCACAGTTTAACATAGAGTATATAGAGTGAACTTTTCAAACGTCTTCTTCTCTGACACTAATATGGCCAGAGCTTTTATATTCGGTATGGTGACACTTTTAAATATAATTTACATATTTTGTTCAAATTGTTCCGGTCTGATGCATATCTAGTTCAGTCCTGGACATAAATCATTATCTCCATTTTTTCAGCTATTCTCAGGTGAGCGAAATATGCCCCATGGGGCTCTTGTTCTTTTTAAATTTTTCACATATGGATTGGAGATGACAGTATACATTCAGAATTCCACAGTTACAGTATCGCAGATCCAATATGGTGTTTACAGACACGGGTTGTCAGAGATATATGTTTGCTATTTGTATAAATTTCTTTATGTATTTGATTGCCGAGAGAGAGAGTATGTATAATGGTTATGGAGGCACCTGTACACATACTATCTCTCCCTCCCTCGCGCTCTATATCTCTCTTTCTCTCTTTTCTCTCTCTCTCTCTCTCTCTCTCTCTTTATTTCCCCCTCTCTCTGGCTCACTAATGCCCGCTCTCGAAAAAGAATTTGTATTTGTTAAACTATAGGGGAAGGACCGTCTCTAAGTTGGTAGAACTTGTGGCCCAACCCCATTTTATGTATAAAATTGAAATAAAATCAGGACTTCAATTTATCCGGATTTTTTCTAAATCTTCGGATATTCTTTCTAGTATTTGGTAGCTCAAAGCAGGCTTCAGCCTACTTTAAGCAGCCACGTGGCAACAAAACTAGAAACAGGCGATGGGGAACAGGAAAGATTCGTAAAATCGCACTTTAAAAATGCTAATTTGAAAATCTTAGGATTTTTATGTCAACTTTTGACTTTTTATGGTCGTAATAGAGAGGTTTTATTCTGTATCTTTAGCTACTTTTCTTAGGAGGAGGTACACGTTTACGGGATTGAAAACAAATAATTATTTTCCCGAGTTTCACAACTCTCTCCCCCCCCCCCACCCACCCCCCCCACCCCCCTTTAATTTTCGTGTTGGTTCTAAACAATTATGACAGAATGCGCCGGACATTTTTAATCTCTACCCGTACCCGTACGATTTTCAATAAAACATAGAACCTAAAGAACCTGCTATCTAAAACCATTTAGTGGACGTTATAGAGAGGTTTTACTGTACTATTAATTTCTCGTCTTCTAAGAAGACACACGTTTACGGGAGTGAAAACAAATAATGGTTTTCCCGAGTTTCATTACTCTCCCCCGTTTTAACTCTCGTGTTGGGTCGAAACAATTATGACCGAATACGAGTGACTTTTCTAATCTCTTCCCGTATGATTTTCAATAAACTTAGACTGTGAGCTAAAACACAAATATGTAGACTTTTTTTTTTATTCCTTTATCTTTTTTTTTGGCAACCTGACTATAGACTTTAGTTTAACATAAAGAACCTGTTTCAGTTTCGGGGTTTAAGAGTAGGCTATTTACATGTATATTATATTTCATTATGAATTCGAAATATGACTGTATTCCAAAAAGGTTTCTACAGTTAAAAATGCACACGTGTATGAACAATTAAGCTGTTGCATATCTTTTCTTGATAATTTTCACCTAAAGCGATTCAGCGACTCCAACTCATACAGGTAGTGTCCACGATGATGCCTCGCAATCCGCGATGATGCCATCGCAATCAGCGATGACTCCGCCGCGGAAATATCCCGTAGGGTAAATTACTGTCCGCGGTGGACACAAATTTTGTCCACAATGGTCCAAAAAAATTGTCCGTGCTGGAAACCCGCGGACATTCAAAAGTGTCCGTGCTGGGAGCGCGGACTTTTTAAACATCAATGCGAGACTTGTACTGTACAACTGTGCAATTCATAATTTTGTAAGGTGTGTAGGCGGATGGTTCCCCGACCCCGACACACCTATGACGGGGATAATAAACGAGGTCCTTCATTGACAAGGCCTGAAAAAAAAAAAAAAAACTTTGAATTGCTGAAAATGCCATATTTAACAGTGTTTACACTCTAGAGGCTACACTATTTATTCAATCTTTCTCAAACTTGCTCAGAATGTATATTACCATAAGAGTTCGAATGAGTTCGATTATGGTTGAAATCAGACCAATAGGTTAAGAGTAATCTACCTTTGAATTGCTGAAAATGCCATATTTTGCAGTGTTTACACTCTAGAGGCCACATTATTTAACCAATCTTTCTCAAACTTGCCCAGATTGTATATGATCATAAGAGTTCGGATGAGTTCGATTTTGGTTGAAATCGGACAAATAGATCGAGAGTTATTAACCTTTGAATTGCTGAAAATGCCATATTTAACAGTGTTTACACTCTAGAGGCCACAATTTTTATCCAATCTATCTCAAACCTGCTCAGATTGTAAATGACTATGAGAGTTCAGATGAGTTTGATTATGGTTGAAATCAGACATATAGGTTGAGAGTTATCTACCTTTGAATTGCTGAAAATGCCATATTTAACGATGTTTACACTCTAGAGGTCACAAATTTTATCCAATCTTTCTAAAACTTGCTCAGATTGTATATTACCATAAGACTTCGTATGAGTTCAACTATGGTTGTAATTGAAACAAAAGGTCAAAAGTTATCTACCTTTGAATTGCTGAAAATGATATATTTAACAGTGTTTACGCTCTAGAGGCGACAAACTTGCCCAGATTGTATATGACCATAAGAGTTCGAAAAAGGGTGATTATGGTTTGAATCGGACAAATAAATCAAGAGATATCTACCTTTGAATTGCTGAAAATGCCATATTTTACAGCGTTTACACTCTTGCATCTACAGTTTTCAATGGATTTTGATTATACTTGTACACAAAGGATGTAGCTATATGTTCTGGAAGAAGTGCAATTATTGTTGAAATGTAATCATTGTGGCAACAGTTACCTGCCCTTGATATACTTTGAAATGCTAGAAAAAGGCTTCATTTCAGTATTGTTTAGGCTCTAGTTATCTGCCTTTGATGTACTCTACTATACTACAGTAGGTCGACAAACTTGAATGGATTTAGAATAAAACGGGTGAAATTCAAAGGTAAAGCTATCAGGCTTCATTATAAATGGTGAGCAATATCAGGGCCTTCAGGCCCTCTTGTTGTTGAAATCTAATCATTGTGTCAATAGTTATCTGCCATTGGTATACTTTGAAATGCTAGAAAAGGCTTCATTTCAGTATTGTTTTGGCTCTAGTTATCTGCCCTTGATGTACTCTACTATATTAGAATTATGTGGTTGTATTCCAAAATTGTTTACATGCTATACTACAAATTTGAATGGATTTAGATTAAAACGGGTGAAACAGAAAGGCAAAGCTATCAGGCTTCAGTACAACAGGTGAGCGATATCAGGGCCTTCAGGCCCTCTTGTATATTTAGCATCTAGCTTTGCCTTATAGTCCTCTACCAAAATTGTTCAAATCATGACCCCTGTGTCAAAATGGACCCGCCCCAGGGCTTATCAATTTTACATAGACTTGTTTAGGAAAACCTTTAAAAATCTTCGTCTCTGAAACCATAAGGTCCAGACCTTTTATATTTGGCATCTAGCTTTGCCTTACTGTCCTCTACCAAAATTGTTCAAATCATGACCCCAGTGTCAAAAATGGACCCGCCCCAGGGCTTATCAGTTTTACATATCATATAGGAAAACTTTTAAAAATCTTCTTCTCTGAAACCGTAAGCCCCAGACCTTTTATATTTGGCATCTAGCTTTGCCTTATGGTCCTCTACCAAAATTGTTCAAATCATGTCCCCATGGTCAAAAATGGCCCTGCCCCAGTGCTTTTCAGTTTTACATAGACTTATAATGGATTTTTTTTTTTGAAACTATTGTCTGAATTCAATAATACAGTGGAACCTGTGTAAACCGGACCCTGAGTAAACCGGAATACTCTGGATATCGGACATATCGTCCGGTCCGGAATTTTCCCTTCTTTGTCCTTTGTAAAAATAACCTGTATACACCGGACCCTCTGGAAACCGAATACCGGACGGATCACCGCCATAATTTGCTTTATTTCAACTCATTTTGACCTCTGGAAACCGGACAGTCAATCCTGCCGAACGGAAACAAAATTTCCAGGCTTTTCGCTGAGCGTGTCATAGCCTCTGGGCATCGCGTCTCAATTGTTTTACAACACCCTGTGTGTACTGCACTATAACTATTAGTCGGAATTAATAACACATCTAGGTGTCAACTTTATATCTATTGACAGGAGAAGTGGTTCAGTGGAAACTGTGAAAACAAATTTATGACCGCGGAAATCATCATAAATGATCTCCTCCCACATAACATAGACTTACAAATTAGCGCTTATTCAATCGCGAATGTTTGCATACTTATTAACAGTAATTATGATTAAACCTGTTGCGGCACTTTCATTATCAATTACAGCTCTTTTATTTGACTAGATCTAGATCTATAAAACCAGGAATGAAGAACTTCATTCGTGATAAAACACCTTTGTTTCCATAGCTTCATAGTTGGACGATTTTATGAATTTTGAGAAAATCTGAAGTTAACATACATGTACTGTGTGAAAGGGCCATTTTTGATTACTTTTGCAAACAGTTGGGATCCTGATGAGACGCCGCGAAACACAGCGTCTCAACAGGATCCAAACTGTTTGTCACTTAGACCGTATTTTGAAAATAAATGTTCAACAATTCTAATTTTGGAACAAGCAGACGACAGTGAAGCAACATCTCATCAGGATCCAAGCTGTTTGTCACTCAAGCCTGCAAACGTTGTTAAATCTAGATGTGGATCTATACATTTCTTTAAGGAAAACCTTAAGACGAGAGTCAAACAGTTTGGATCCAGATTAGATGCCGCAAAATGCGGCGTCTGATCTGGAACTAATCTTTTTGTAAAAACCAGTTAAGTCGCGCCCAGCAGGCGACAGGTTGATGTTAAGGGCGTCATGACAACATGGGGATTTATTTAAGTTTTACGGTTTCGAATTCTGTGTTTATCGATTTGTTACATGGGTAACAGTCTTTGTTTTCCTCTAGATCGCTACTTTGGTAAAATAATTTGGTAAATTTTTGTCTAAATCGTTATTTATTGTTTCTATTCATACCTTTCATTGACTCGAATTCAAGTTAACACTGTCGGAGAATTGTTTTCTTCTTCGAAAAAAAAAGTTTTTTCTTAAAGATATTCAGGTTTCAATTAAAGCATTCTGGATCAGGACCAGACGCCGAATTTCTTGGTTTCTTATCTGATTCTAAACTACATGTACATTTGCATGTCCATCACCAGTGAATCGATGTTCATTACATAAATTATGGTCTAAATTTAGTTTTTAGCTCACCTGAGCCGAAGGCTCAAGGTGAGCTGTTGTGATCGCCCGTCGTCCGTCTGTCCGCACAACCGAAATGGGTTAGAGGGCCTTTTCTGGCCAGATAACGGCAAACATAACAAAAGAAGACAATAGAGTTCATTCCGTAACAATAGAATAAGGGGCCATGGCCCGTTATTCAAACAAAAGAAAATAACAAAAGAAAAGGCCCTCTAACCCACTTTGGTCGCACGTCCGTCCGTCCGTCTGTCCGTCCGTTCAAATTTACTTCAAGCGACATCTCCTCTGAAACCGCGAGTTTGAGGGAAAAACTAAATTGCTGACGGTGTTCCTTGGATGCTTCTCTACAGAAATTGTTAAAATAAAATTCATTGGTGGACTACTTATTGAAATTTATTTAAAAAAGTGAAAAAATTTAAACAATTTTTTTGTAAAAAACCACTGTTCCCACACCTTAGATATTGCATGAATAGTATCTTCTACTAAATCACTTTCAAAATTGTAAAAAATCAAAACCCTAGGATCAAATTTGACTCAACCCTGGCCATATCAGTGCTTTCTGATGCAGGTCTGACAGTAAAAACTCTCTAATGAACCGTTTTTATACAGACCCATTGTATCTTCCAGGCTAAGAAGCTACCCTTATACTAAATGCAACATTTTTGCAAACAGTTTGGATCCAGGTCAGATGCCACATAATGCTGCATCTAATCTGGATCTAAACTATTTGCCACTCATTTACATATTTTCTTATATTTAGAAAATATAAGTTATTATTTTTTACATATTTCACATACAAACATTTGGAGCAGACAACAGTTCAGCATGATAATAGTCATTTCAAATGATAGTGATGAGTTCGAGGCATATTACTTTTGGTCTGTCTGTTTGTTTGGTTTGTGTTTTGTTTGTTTGTTTATCTTTCTGTCTATCAGTCCACAATTAATTCTTGGCCATAAACAGTATGGATCCATGTCAGATGCCACATAATGCTGCATCTAATCTGGATCCAAACTATTTGCCACTCATTTACATATAGTTTCTTATATTTAGAAAATGTAAATAATGATATTTATTAACCTATTAACCCATACATATTCCTTTTTTTGTCTTTAATTTATTCTTCCACAGAAGAAAATAATTTCACTTTATACATTCATTGTTGTCTTTAACAATTGCTTCAAATAACATCTCCTCATATACCGCTGAAAAGATTTCAACCAAACTTTACACGAATGTTCCTTGGGTCAAGTTCTTTCAAAATTGTTCAAAGAATTAAAAACAATGTAGAACTCTGGTTGCCATGGCAACCAAGTGAAAAAATAAGGAAATCTTAAAAAATCTTCTTGTCTGAAACTACAAGGGCCAGATCTTAGACATTTGTCACATAGCATCATCTACAGGACTGGTCCTCTATCAAACTACAAACTATGCCCCTGGGGTCAAAATTGGCCCCGCCCGGGGGGTCACAGTTTAACATAGAGTTATATAGTGAAATTTTCAAACGTCTTCTCCTCTGAAACTAATATGGCCAGAGCTTTGATATCTGGCATGGTGACACTTTTAGATGTCCTATACCAATAAGGTTCAAATGGTTCTGGTCGATTGCATATCATCTACAGGTCCTCTATCAAGTTTGTACAAATTATGCCCCTGGGGTCAAAATTAGCCCCACTCCGGGGGTCACAGTTTTCAAACGTCTACTTTTCTGAAGCTAATATAGCCAGAGCTTTGATATTCGGCATGGTGTTACTTCTAGATGTCCTTTATCTATTTTGTTCAAATGGTTCCAGTCTGTTGCATATGTAGGTCACAGGAGCTAAAAATAGATTTTTTCAATGGAAACTTAAAAAAAATCTTCTTGTCTAGAACCCTAGTACCCTGATCTTAGATATTTGGAACATAGCATCATCTACAGGTCCTCTATCAAGATTGTTCAAATTATGCCCCTCGGGTAAAAAATGACCCCGTCCTGGACATAAATCATTATCTCCATTTTGATGTACAGCTATTCTCAGGTGAGCGACATATG
Source organism: Gari tellinella (assembly GCA_922989275.2). Taxonomy (NCBI): domain Eukaryota; kingdom Metazoa; phylum Mollusca; class Bivalvia; order Cardiida; family Psammobiidae; genus Gari; species Gari tellinella. Next base: position 21,024,832 of record OV277869.1, on the reverse strand, counting down.
CCCCATGGGGCTCTTGTTTCCACATGTGTACAATGATTGTCACGTGGTGATCATGTGATCGTGAGTTTTTCAAAATGACGGTGTAAACTTTAAAAATGGATTCAAAAACAAAACACCGATGGAAATGAAAGATAACACGTTACACATGTCAGTATTTTATTTATTCGTTTTATACAATAAATCAAGAAACACTTTGTGTTCACGTAAGGCAAATAAACAAACATTCAACAATACATTTATTAGAATAAAGTAATGTGTATTGAACGGCGCATGGAGAACATGAGTACATGTACACATATTAGTGGCAATCTGCCGACAATCAATAATCCTGACTAAACCGGACACCTCTGACAACCGGACGATCTGGTCAGTCCGGAGGGCGTCCGGTTTTCACAGGGTCTACTGTATTTTGAATGAATATTGTTTAAGTGACACCAGGCACTATTTATATCATTGCCATATTTTCCCCTTTTGCTCAAATAGTAATAATGACAAACAGATTCCGAATTACTTCTTCATTCAACAGTTCACATACATGCAATGACAAACTTCATTTTGCATTGATTAATATATAACACAATAGTCCTCAGGTGAGTGATATAGGGCTGCATGCGGCTCTTGTACATAGACTTATATAGGAAATCCTTTAAAAATCTTCTTCTCTGAAACCGTAAGGCCTAGACCTTTTATATTTAGCATTTGGCTTTGCCTTATAGACCTCTACTAAGCTTGTTCAAATCATGACCCCAGGGTCAAAAATGGCCCCGCCCCGGAGTTTTCAGTTTTACACAGACTTAATTGTATAGGAAAACCTTTAAAAATCTTCTTCTCTGAAACCGTAAGGCCTAGACCTTTTATATTTGGCATGTAGCCATGCCTTATGGACTTCTACTAATATTGTTCAAATCATGACCCCAGGGTCAAAAATGGCCCCGCCCTGGCGCTTATCAGTTTTACATAGACTTATATAGGAAAACCTTTAAAAATCTTCTTCTCTGAAACCGTAAGGCACAGACCTGTTATATTTGGCATCTAGCTTTGCCTTATGGTCCTCTACCAAGATTGTTCAAATCATGACCCCAGGGTCAAAAATGGCCCCGCCCCAGGGCTTATCAGTTTTACATAGACTTACATAGGAATAAACCTTTAAAACTCTTCTTCTCTGAAACCCTAAGATCCAGACCTTTTATATTTGGCATATAGCTTTGCCTTATGGTCCTCTACCAAGGTTATTCAAACCATGATTGTTCAAATAATGACCCCTGGGTCAAAATGGCCCCGCCCGGGGCTTATCAGTTTTTCATAGGAAAACCTTTAAAACTCTTCTTCTCTAAAACTGTATGGCCTAGACCTTTTATATTTGGCATGTAGCTTTGCCTTATGGACCTCTACTAAGACTGTTCAAATCATGACCCCAGGGTCATAAATGGCCCCCCCCCCCCGGGGCTTATCAGTTTTACATAGACTTATATAGGAAAACCTTTGCCTTATGGTCCTCTACCAAGATTGTTCAAATTATGACCCCAGGGTCAAAAATGGCCCCGCCCCGGGGCTTATCAGATTAACATAGACTTATATAGGAAAACATTTAAACTCTTCTTCTCTGAAACCCTAAGACCCAGACCTTTTAATTTGGGCATCTAGCTTTGCCTTATGGTCCTCCACCAAGATTGTTCAAATCATGACCCGCGGATCAAAAAAGGCCCCGCCCTGGGGCTTATAAGTTTTACAAAGACTTATGTAGTAAAACCTTTAAAAATCTTCTTCTCTGAAACCGTTAGGCCCATATCTTTTATATTTGGCATCTAGCTTTGCCTTATGGTCCTCTACCAAGATTGTTCAAATCATGACTCCAGGGTCAAAAATGGACCCGCCCCGGGGCTTATCAGTTTTACAAGGACTTCTACAGGAAAACCTAATTCCGAGTTGTTTCAGTTACATACATGCAATTACAAACTTCATTATGCATCGAGTATAACACAGTAGTTCCTCAGGTGAGCAAATTAGGGCCACGTGTGGCTCTTGTTTATATGACTCTTACATTATACCTTGGTTGAAAGATGTTTGAAAAAAGATTAAATCTGCTGCAAGGGAGGGGCGGGGTCAAAATACCATGGCTAAAATATCTAGCATGGAATTGCTGTTGGTCATATTAATATGATTTTAGAAAATGCTATGGTTGAAAGATGTTTGAAAAAAGGTTAAATCTGCTTCAAAGTGGCGGGGGGGGGGGGGATCAAAATACCATGGCTAATCAACCTGCGGTATTTTGACCTCCCTTACACCCTACTTCAAAATCATAGTAATGGACATGGATTTGCTGTTGGTTTTATTTATATGACTATTACATTATACTTTGGTTGAAAGATGTTTGAAAAAAGGTTAAATCTGCTTCAAAGTGGCGGGGGGATCAAAATACCATGGTGAATAACCTGCGGTATTTTGACCCCCCTCACACCCAACTTCAAAATCATAGTAATGGACATGGATTTGCTGTTTGTTTTATTTATATGACTATTACATTATACTTTGGTTGAAAGATGTTTGAAAAAATATTAAATCTGCTTCAAGGGGGGAGGGGGGTCAAAATACCATAGCTAACCTACAATGGAAAAGTCATTTAAATAAAACTAACAGCAATTCCATGCCCATTACTTGAAAATATTGTTTTCTATATATTAACTAAACAATTCCAATTATTTATGTTTTAAAGTCATTTTGAGGAGAGTTTCATTTAATTTAAAGGGGGGGGTCAAAATACCATGGCAAATCTACCTGCGGTATCATGACCCGCTTCAAAATCATTGTAATTAGCATGGAATTGCTGTTGATTTTATGTATATATTTATATGACTTTAACATTGTACCTTGGTTGAAAGATGTTTGAAAAAAGATTTTACCTGCGGTATTTTGACCTGCGGGTCAAAATACTGCTATGGTATTTTTAACCCCCTACACCCAGCTTCAAAATCATTGTGATTATGCAGTAGAATGTTAATTTTTAGTCATTTAAAAAAAAAAAAAAATTATTGAGAGGGGGGGGGTCAAAATACCGCAGGGGGGGGGGGGGGGGGGGGGGGGGGTCATTTCACCATAGCGGTAAAATGACCCGTGGGTAAAAATAAATTAAGTTATTTTGACCCCGGGTTATTTAACCCCCAGGTCAAAATACCATATGACACCGGGTCAAAATACCATATGACAACGGTGTACGGGTATATCACAATATTAAGCTGTGCGATAAATTATTGCGATATTAAAATTTCATACTGGTATTTGCCGGTATTATACTTAATCTAAGTCATGCTCTTGTTTCTCAGTTGTAGTTTTCTCAATTCCTTACTCCAACACGAATTGACGGTGAAATATTGATGAAACATAATAGCTAACACAATGGCCGACTCATACGCATATGCGTCTTGTACTTATACATGTATATATCTTTCAGTGGTCGGGTGTAAATCTCTTCCCGTTGTATGAAAAACTATCGGGAAGAAAAGTACTGCACTGAGGTTAAGATATGCATGTTAGTGCATATCAACGTAAGCAAATTTAAAATGAAAATATGTAACACGGTTAAAACGTATTTGATCGACTATAACATAGTCGGTTTCTCTGTTCTCAGTCCAAATTCGCTCTGTCTGTGTTTTTAGCTCACCTGAGCTAGCTCAGGGTGAGCTTTTGCAATCCTTGATTGTCCAGCGTCCGGCGTCAACAATTTTTGTGTTTACACTCTAGAGGCCACAAATTTTATCCATTCTTTCTTAAACTTGCTCAGATGGTATATTGCCATAAGATCTCGGATGAGTTCGATTATGGTTGAAATCGGACAAATAGGTCATGAGTTATCTACCTTTGAACTGCTGAAAATGCATATTTAACAGTGTTTACACTCTAGAGGCCACAGTATTTATCCAATCTTTCTCAAACTTGCCCAGATTGTATATGACCATAAGAGTTCGAAAGAGTTCGATTTTGGTTGAAATCGAATAAATAGATCAAGAGTTATCTACCTTTGAATTGCTGAAAATGCCATATTTAACTCTAGAGGCCACAGTATTTATCGAATCTTTCTTAAACTTGCCCAGATTGTATATGACCATAAGAGTTCGGATGAGTTCAATTCTGGTAGAAATCAGACAAATAGATCAAGAGTTATCTACCTTTGAATTGCTGAAAATGCCATATTTAACGATGTTTACACTCTAGAGGCCACAAATTTTATCCAATCTTTCTCAAACTTACTCAGATTGTATATTACCATAAGAATTCAGATGAGATTAATTATGGTTGTAATCGGATCAATAGGTCAAGAGTTATCTATCTTTGAATTGCTGAAAATGATATATTTAACAGTGTTTACGCTCTTGAGGCCACAATATTTATCCAAGCTCTCTCAAACTTGACCAGATTGTATATGACCATAAGAGTTCGAAAAAGGGTGATTATGGTCGGAATCGGACAAATAGATCAAGAGATATCTACCTTTGAATTGCTGAAAATGCCATATTTTACAGCGTTTACACTCTTACAACTACAGTTTTCAATGGATTTTGATTATACTTGTACACAAAGGATGTAGCTATAAGTTCTCGAAGGAGTGCAATTATTGTTGAAATGTAATCATTGTGGCAATAGTTACCTGCCTTTGATGTACTTTGAAATGCTAGAAAAAGGCTTCATTTCAGTAGTTTAGGCTCTAGTTATCTACCTTTGATGTACTCAGGGTTCACCCTGGCTTAAAATTTTCTTGCGCCAACACTTGCGCCAAATGAAAAAAGTTTGCGCCAAAATAATATTTTTGGAGCCAAATTTTTCGCCATTCTTTTATGTATGTTATACATACATGTGATATTTTCTTGGACCCAAATAGGGAGATTTGGTAATTTTAATAGGGAGATTGGGGTGCCAAATAGTAATCAGTGAATAGATAAGTCTATAGACCACTAAGAGTAAGACACTAAGACAGAGACAATTTTCACCCAGAGATATACTTTTTATAATACTGACATGGGCCTATTATTCTAGCATCTAGGCTGAAAGTTAAGCAGAATACTCTTCAGGAGCATTCTGTTTTAGTAAAAGTTTAAGCCTGCATTAAGCTAGATCTAACATCTGCTAGGATATAAGAACTATTTCTTATGGTTCTTATATATATTATTCATTCATGACTGAGAATGAATGAAGTAGTTCAAATGGTCTAGATTTCTATCTATGGAGTAGATCTAGAAAGAGTAAGCAACTTAACAATCTGTTATTCATTAAATTATGCAAACAGTATGGATCAAGATGAGACGCGCATGATCTTATATAGATACAAACTGTTTGACACTGATATTATCTGAAAAAAAAATGCACAAAAATTAACTCAGAGAATTGTTGCAGATGACAAATTCTGCAGACGATATTTACTAGCGCCATAAAGTGGGTGTGGTTTTAACAACGAAATAACGCGTCTTAATTTTCTACCGCGAAAACTGATTGCAACTCAATTTTACGAGCGTAATTGGTTGTAAAACCTAACGTAATAATTATAAATTTGCACAAATCGTATGTAACAAACAGAAGAATTTAGGTCCAATGTTTAATTTTAATTGATTGTTAGAAAACGGCGCTGGGGAATACGTTTTAGACTAACAAAATATACGTAGTTCTCGTAGCAAATGTTACGGCGCCCCGTCATTTTGTAACGGTATCATTTTCGAAGTATTTTTCTGTTATGTAAATATACAAAGTTTTTTGTGGTGGAAATCAATTCATGAATGATAAATTCTGATCAGCTTTCATATAAAATGTGTGTTTGTCCAGAACTTACGGATAATTATCTGATTTAATCCGACCCGTATCAGCGACATAGATCTTTATCCTTCGCATCACCGCTTCTAAAAATTGTCGTTGAAAAGGTCTCCGATTCGGGGCGAACCTGTCAATCACTTTTTTTGATAACCAATTAGATAGCAATCTCGGCGCGTGTGGTCAAACATTGTTTGGCAGCCTGCTATTACACATGCCGTTATCGACGATTGCGTAACGTGTTAACACGCATCAGTAGCATTTGGTGATAGGCTAAGTGTGTGTATGGATTAGCCGAACTTTGAAGCCAATTTTAAGATTTTTAGAGTCGGCGAGAAAATAAACTGTAAAATTATACGGCGACAATTCCGAAATTTCTCGGCGCCAGACACTTTCGCCGATTCGAAATTTCTGTCGCCAGAATTATTTTTTTTGCGCAAATGGCGCCGTTGGCGATGCCCAGCGGGAACCCTGGTACTCTACTAGGTCGACAAAACTTGAATGGATTTAGAATAAAAAGGGTGAAATTCAAAGGTAAAGCTATCAGGCTTCATTACAAATGGTGAGCGATATCAGGGCCTTCAGGCCCTCTTGTATACATATCCAAACCGGTGTTGACATAAACTGTTGTACGGCGTCCTTAGCAATATCAACGATGCGGAATTCAAATTTATTCCCGATAAGAAAAAAAAGACATTTGAGATCGCTTTCTACGTAAAAAAAATCAAACAGCTTAGGAAATGTGAAGGTCTGTACCGGTAAGTACTGTCTTGAATTGGTAATAAATAAAGGGCGTACTTCAAATCTCCGTTCGCATATACCAAATCATTACCGTTTGAAGTTCGGAAAAGGCCACACCCTCTCAGCTTAACACCTCTTTATCAGATCACACTTAGCATTTGGAATCGTGGATACACTTATTATCCTTCAGAAAGTGTTTCAGTAACTGTTTTACTGTTTATTCTGTTCTATCATGCATATCCTTTATACAGATGCAGTAATTACAGTTACAGTGAAGAATGAAGAACATCGTTTTTCATTCGTGTTACAGTCTAGCATAGAAAAATAGTTAAAATAAAATGTGTTCTAACTTCTATAATGACACTTGGAATATGATAAATTTATAAGTTACAACACCTAATTGCTTTTTTCTCTACAAAAACTAAAACAAAACAGTCTTACCCTTCATTAGATGTGTCTTGCTAAGACTAACAAATGATGAACAGATACAGTTAAGAAGAAGAAATAAGAAATAAACTCAGAGTAATCTGTTTTATCAATTTATTTATTTATAACCAATTCACCACAGTACATTGTACTTACAAACCATCATCTCCCTTATGAAGACACTTCACATAGTTCAGCATTTCGTGTTGTTTCTAGATTACAAATATACATGGAAAGTTTATTCTTGTTTCAGTGTACTCCATTCCCATCTAAAAGGAAAATGTTTTAGAGATGATACAAGATTATTTTCTTATACAAATTGTTATATAAGCATAGGAACATGAAAAGCAATATATCGCGATATTTATCGCGATAATTTAAAATATATCGCAATATATCGTGATATGGTCTTCCGATATTGTGATACCCCTAGTAGGTACCTCTTGGATTTATCATTCCAGAGTTATTGCCCTTGTTTTATTAACTTAAAATTTGTAAATTGAAATATCTAAATAACTGTCAAAGTTATTAACTTGAAACTTTAAATACCCAGGGATGTGCCTTTCCAGAGTAATTGCCATTGTTTTTATTTACATAAAACTTGTAAATTGTTTTGACTTAGAATTTGTTAATTAAATTTCTCAATAACTATCGTAGGTATTAAATTGAAACTTTGAATACTTGTTCAGTGTCAAAAGGGCATCACCTTACAACAAGGCAGATTACCATGGGACTTGTCATTACAGATTTATTGCCCTTGTTTTGACTCAAAACTTGTATTTATGAATTTTTCAGTTACTGTAGAAAGTTATTAATTTCAAACTTCCAATACTTTTGAATACTTGTTTTGTATCAAAAGGCAACTTTCCTTGTTTTGACTTGCAGTTTACTTTAAAGTGAATTTCACATTGACTGTCAAAGGCATTAAATTCAAACTTTGAATACTTGTTCACTACCAAAAGAGTAATTTGTTACAACAAGGCAGCTAACCCTGTGATTGATTCTGCAGAATTAGTACCCTTGTTTGACTTACATTGACTTTTAATGGAATGCATATACAGTTATCTATTCTTTTAGATAAGAAATGAGATTTATCAAAAACTTGCATGATATTATTTCCTTTTATATGACCTTAGTAAAGACATGTAGGTCCAAGTATGTTTCAGTTGTTGGTTACAAACTTCTATGATCAAGAAAGCATCAAACACCAACACCATTCTTTAAGTTTGGAAAATGTAGCCATCTCAAGTATATGAAAGTCGAGCGTCCAGCACCCATTTGCGGTGCTCTCGTTGTTTACACATTTGTGTATTGGGATAAAGTTTTTACTGTAGGAAGATTATTACTCATGGCCAGCAGGCTTGACATGCTGCCCGTGGGCATTTGTTTTAGCTCACCAGAGCACGAAATGCTCAAGGTGAGCTATTTGTGACCTGTCTGTCCCACTGTCAGTCAACAATTGCAAACGACTTCTTCTCTAAACCAGTAGCCCCATTGTAACCAAACTTGGTCATATACATGCTGTTGGCTTGAGCTTCATAAGTTGTTCAAAGAAAGTGGTTGGTGCCAGTGGTCTCGTTGCCATGGCAACTGTGCACAGTATCTAGAAAAACTTTTTTCTCCAAAAGTACTGGTCAGATTTCAAATTTGGTTTTCACCAAAATGTTTCTCCATAGATAGACTTCAAAATTTGTTCAAAAATGTTTGATCCGTCAAAAAACATGGCCACAGGAGAGCGTAGTCCCTTTTCTTGCTTGGAAAAATCTAGGTCAAGTTACATAGAGGCCCAAGTTTGTATTGTTTGTTTTTTCTTTCAGAATTTTATTTTGGAGACCAAATATGCCTGTGGTTCAAAGCAGCCTTCATGTGGGGGTGGAACACCCAGTTCTGGACTAAGCACAGGGTCCATACTGCTGATTCTGTGAGTTTGTTAATATATTGGTTGTAAACACTTTTTAGCTCGCCTGTACGTAGTACATGACGAGCTATTGCAATACCCCCGGTGTAGTCGTCGTCGTCGTTGTTGTCGTTGTCGTAGTCGTTGTCGTCTATGTCCCTTGAGGTATTACTTTCATAGTTGGTATGTGTGTGTATATGGACAAGCCCTTCCCATGCACAGAAAAATTTTGACCCCTGTGACCTTGACTTGAACTTAGGGCCTGCGTTTAGGTTTCGAAATCTGCGTTTAGGTTTTGAAAAATGCCTTTAACTTCTATAATTTTTATCCCTTAAGGTATTGCTTCCATAGTTGGTATGTATGTGTATATAGACATGACCTTTCCATGCTCAGAAAAATTTAGACCCCAGTGACCTTAACCTTGAACTTAGGGCCTTTGTTTAGGTTCGAAATCTGCGTTTAGGTTTAGAAAGTGCCTTTAACTTCTATGTCCCTTGAGGTATTGCTTTCATAGTTGGTGTGTATGTGTATATGGACAAGACCTTTACATGCAAAGAAAAATTTTGACCCCTGTGACCTTGACCTTGTTCTAAGGGCCTGTGTTTAGATTTAGAAATCTGTGTTTAGGTTTAGAAAAATGCCTTTAACTTCTATATCCTTTGAGGTATTGCTTTCATAGTTGGTATGTATGTGTATATAGACAAGACCTTTCCATGCTCAGAAAAATGTGGACTCCTGTGACCTTGACCTTGCACTTAGGGCCTGCGTTTAGGTTTCGAAATCTGCGTTTAGGTTTCAAAAAATGCCTTTAACTTCTATGTCCCTTGAGGTATTGCTTCCATAGTTGGTATGTGTGTGTATATAGACAAGACCTTTCCATGCTCAGAAAAATTTAGACTCCTTTGACCTTGACCTTGAAATTAGGGCCTTTGTTTAGGTTTCGAAATCTGCGTTTAGGTTTCAAAAAATGCCTTTAACTTCTATGTCCCTTGCGGTATTGCTTCCATAGTTGGTATGTGTGTATATGGACAAGACCTTTCCATGCTCAGAAAAATTTGGACCCCTGTGACCTTGACCTTGAACTAAGGGCCTGTGTTTAGGTTTCGAAATCTGTGTTTAGGTTTAGAAAAATGCCTTTAACTTCTATAGCCCTTGAGGTAATGCTTTCATAGTTGGTTATGTATGTGTATATGAACAAGACCTTTACATGCACAGAAAAATTTAGACCCCTGTGACCTTGACCTTGAACTTAGGGCCTGTGTTTAGGTTTCGAAATCTGCGTTTAGGTTTCGAAAAATGCCTTTAACTTCTATATCCTTTGAGGTATTGCTTTCATAGTTGGTATGTATGTGTATATGAACAAGACCTTTACATGCACAGAAAAATTTAGACCCCTGTGACCTTGACCTTGAACTTAGGGCCTGTGTTTAGGTTTTGAAATCTGCGTTTAGGTTTCGAAAAATGCCTTTAACTTCTATATCCTTTGAGGTATTGCTTTCATAGTTGATATGTGTGTGTATATAGACAAGACCTTTCCATGCACAGATAAATTTGGACCCTTGTGACCTTGACCTTGAACTTAGGGCCTGCGTTTAGGTTTTGAAAAATGCTTTTTACTTCTATGACCCTTGAGGTATTGCTTTCATAGTTGGTTTATGTGTGTATATGGACAAGACCTTTCCAGGCACAGCAAAATTTAGACCCCTGTGACCTTGACCTTGAACTAAGGGCCCATGTTTAGTTTTCGAAATCTGTGTTTTGGTTTCTCAAAAATTTTATTACTCCTATGTCCATTGAAATATTCCTTTCATATTCAGTTTGCATGTGTATATGGACAAGATCTTTCCTTGCATGCAAAATGTTTGAGCCCTCTGACATTGAACTTAGGACACGCGTTTAGGTTTCAAAGTCTGCGTTTAGGTTTCTCAAAATTTCTTTAACTCATATATCCATTGAGATATTTCTTTCATATTTGGCATGCATGTGTATATGGACAAGACCTTTCCATGCATGCAAAAAAATTAGTCCAGTGTCCTTGACCTTGAACTAAGGTCGCGAAAGGTTTTAGGTATTGAAATCTGCGTTTAGGTTTCAAAAATGCTTATAATTCCTATGTCCCTTGAGGTGTTATTTTCATATTTGATTTGCCAGTGTATATGGACAAGATCTTTCCATGCAGGCAAAAAGGTTGACCTCTGTGACCTTGAGTGTGCTTTTAATTTTCTAAAAGTGCCGGTGACGAGCTTTGTTGTCTCTCTGACAACTCTTGTTATGTTGGAAGTCAGTACAGTGAAACCCCTCTAAACCGAACATGTGTGGGGGGCCACATAAATATTTTGGATCCAGTTTAGAGGGGTTTTGAAAGATAGCTGATCCCTTAAAGCAGGTTTAAAGTAAAGCAGAATGTGCCTAAAGGCTTATTCTGCTTTACTTTTTACCTGCTTTAAGCTATTATCTGCAAGAATTTCCAATTTATGTGCTGGATATTTCTTCTCACTCTTGCACAGTCCTCTACTGGCATAAGCTATTACTCTGTCAATGCCATCCTGTTTCTGGTACAAAACTGCACCAAGACCATTAATGCTAGCATCTGTATGCAGAATAAAAGGACATGTATAGTCTGCATACCCTAAACAGGTGGACTAGAAAGAACTTCTTTAACCCTCCTGAAAGCTACCTTTTGAGCCTCGCCCCATGCCCAAAGAACCACAGGGACCCGGCACGATTGATTTTTGAGATAAATTTTTTTCAAAAGGTATATATAGAGACAAGGGGTACAACTTATTGTTAGTATATTCTCAACCTATCTCGACAAAAACGGTCATATCACGAATAATAATTGATGAAACGACATCCTTTTTGCATTTCTGTCTAGCTAATATAATACCCATCCATAAAAACATAACATAAAACCAACTGTAAGGATGCACTTTCAACAGTAATTGCATTTACTCACAGAAATCAACGACTTTTGGAAAACGGGACAGGTGTTCGTTCACTGCTAACACAGCATTGACCACTACTGTATGCTTGTTTAGGCGGTAATCGAGTGTTACAGTCATTGACAACTACTGTACGTTTGTTTAGGCGGTAATATCGAGCATGACAGTCATACAGTTCCATAAATATACAGCTTTGACACCGATCAAAGCTGATTTCTTCTCAAATCATTGCCGTACCAAAAAAGCCTACATGTACAAGAAGAGCTTTACTGCCGATGAAAACATGCAAATTTGTTGTTGGTATTGCAATGGTTTGAGTATAAATCAGCTTTGATCGGTGTAAAAAATGGATATCCATGGAACTGTATGACTGTCATGTTCGATATTACCGCCTATACAAGCACACAGTAGTGGTCAATGCGGTTTCAGCTGTGAACGAACACCTGTCCCGTTTTCCAAAAGTCGTTGATTTCTGTGAGTAAATGCAATTACTTTTGAAAGTGCATGCTTACAGTTGGTTTTATGTTATGTTTTTATGGAAGGGTATTATATAAGCTAGACAGAAGTGCAAAAAGGGTGTCGTTTTATCAATTATTATTTATGATATGCCCGGTTTTGTCGAGATAGGGTGAGCATGTACTAACAATCAGTTGTACCCCTTGTCTCTATATATACCTTTTGACAATTTTTTCTCTCAAAAATCAATCGTGCCAGGTCCCTGTGACCAGATTGACATAACCATTAACAAAGCACCTGTAGTAGCCTTACAATCCTAAAAACTGACATAATTCTTTTATGTTAGATTGTTCAGGCAAATCTGTCGAAGCACTGATTTTTTCAGGGTCAGTCTGAATACCTTATCAGAAATAACATGCCCTTGAGGTAGCTAACTAAGGTTTTAGATTTTGAAATACTCCCCTTATCTGAAGCTCTGTTACCCTTGTCAGTATGTCGTACATGTATGTACAAAACCAAGATTAGGTTTTACATTTAGGTCAATTATGGACTAAGTACTGTACTGCAGCTATGGTCTCACAACTTTACATGGTTATGCACCTTAAGTCATTACCCCATAGCCTTATTCTATTTTGGCTCACCTGGCACGAAGTGCCAAGGTGAGCTATTGTGATCCCCCCGTGTCCGTTGTCCGTCCATCGTCCGTCATCAAACTTTTTGTTCAAAGATCTTCGTCTTGGAAACCACTGGGCCAATTTCATCAAAACTTCATAGGACTGTTCCTTGTAGGGTACTCTCTCAGATTTCTTCAAATATAGGTCATCCAATTGAAATTGTGGTTGCCATGGCAACCAATTGAAAAACTTTAAAAATCTTGTCAAAAACTACTGGTCCCAATTGAAAATAATTTTACCCAAATGTGCCATTGGTGACCCTCTATCAGATTTCTTTAAATAATTTTCCTATCTTAAAAAACATGGCCGCTAGTGGGTGGGGCAGATTTTCCTTATATGGCTATATAGTGAAAACTTAAAAAATCTTCTTGTCAAAAACTACTGTTCTGATTTGAAAGTAATTTTATGAAAATGATCCATGGGTGACCCTCTACCAGATTTCTTTAAATTATTTTGATATCTAAAAGAACATGACCGCCAGTGGGTGGGGCAAGTTTTCCTTATGTTACTGTATAGTAAAAGCTTTAAAAATATTTTTCTCTGAAAATACTAGTCCAAATTAAAAATAATTTTACACAAATGGTCAATTGATGATCTTCTACCAGATTTCTTAAAATCATTTTGTTATCTTAAAAAACATGGCCGCCAGTGGGTGGGGCATGTTACTGTACAGTAAAAACTTTAAAAATCTTCCTATCTGAAACTACTGGTTCAAATTCAAAATAATTTTACACAAATGGTTAATTGATGACCCTCTACCAAAACATGGCCACCAGTGGGTGGGGCAAGTTTTCCTTATATTTCTGTATAGAAAAACTTGCAAAAAAATTCTCTGAAACTATTGGTCTGATATAAGAATGATTTTACACAAATAATGATTCATGGGTGACCCTTTGCCAGTTTTCTTCAAATAATCTTCCTAGCTCAAACAACATGGCCACCAGTGGGTGGAGATGAATAAGTGAAAACTTAATCATTACTGGTCCATTTACATGACCGTAATCATGGATACCAGGTGAGCGATTTAGGGCCGCATGCGGCTCTTGTTAAAACAGGTGACCACATAAAGCAAGTTGAAAGTAAAGCAGAATGTGCCTCAGGCACATTCTGCTTTACTTTCAACTTGCTTTATGTGGCCTGCTTTAAGCTACCATCTGTTAGAATATAGAAAATATTTCTTATAATATATATTCATGACTGCATAAATGAATGAATGAATGACTTTATTTAACGAGGGTGTCTCATTTAGTCAAATGACTAATCTCCCATGAGGCCCTCCATAAATGTTTTACATTCATATGTCATCTATAGATCTATAAACAGAACAAGTTACAAGAGAAACAAATAATAGTAAATATATATATACATGTACACACGTCTCTTAGAGTATTAACTACATGTAGATCTAAACCCAAACTGACCAAACCCGTCTCTAGTGTAGATAGGGAGTATATTATAAATTAAAGGAGTAAAAAGCTGTATTAATGGGTTAATAAGTGCAGAACAGTTATAAACCTTGAACTTTGACCTTGACCTCTGTGACTTAGGTTAAGTTTGTGCTTTTAGGTCAGTTATAGGCTATAGGCTTATTGTTTAGCATATACCCGGTAGCAGGGCACCCATATTTGACAAGCACATTTCCAGTTTTCGTCGACTTCAAACTGTTTAGGCGTTTACCCCATTTTGAATTTATGACATAGACTGTTTCTAGTCTTGAAGCCAGGTGACCACTTAAAGCAGGTTGAAAGTAAATCAGGATGTGCCTTAAGGCACATTCTGCTTTACTTTCAGCCTGCTTTAAGCAACTATCGGTTAGATTATAGAAACTATTTGTTGTTGTTTGGTCTGTATTGTTTGTAGTGTTTTCATGGATTATCATAATTATAAGCTGTTCTTATTTCAGATTTTTCGTCTTCCTGATCGTGTATTTTGTTGGTGGGATACTATTCCTGAAGTTTGTCAGAGGTGCACAGGGGACTGAGCTGATACCCAATTATGGGTTTTGGACAGCACTTCCTGGTCTTATCAAAGTAAGTTTGGCATGTACAAATCAACAGTGTACAAGGGAGAGTCAATAAGTAACCAGCCTACCTTACTTCTGGTCCAGATTGTCTCGTATTTTTCACTGCCCTCCAGAATGATACGTTTCGTTTACTAGTGTTCCAGAGCTGTTAAGTCGAGAACTGAAGAAGCCATGGTCCTTTACATTGACCCAACTCCTCTACTGCCACCATGACTTCTTCAGAAATGAAGTACGCATTTATTATTTTTCAAGTTCTGGAGGAGGAAATAGTCGCTAGGAGCTAAGTCCGGCAAATAGCTGGGTTGGTCTAGTAGGTTGGCATGGTGCATGCCAGTAATTGTACTTCTGTTTGGTTAATGGCCCAAAATGATAACTCCTTTAGCAAATCAATATACAGATGCCATCACCTTGCCAGCCGAGGGCTGTGTCTTTGGTGTCAGGGATCCACTTCCTACCAATTGGTGACTTTAAGCTTTGTTTTTAGCTCACCTGGCACAGGTGAGCTATTTTGATAGTGCTGTGTCCGTCGTCCGTCGTCAACAATTTCTTCAAACTTCCTACACTACTGGATGGATTTTTAGCTCATCTGAGCACAAAGTGCTCAAGGTGAGCTTTTGTGGTCGGTCTTTGTCCGGCCTCGTGCGTCGTTCGTCGTGTGTCAACAATTTCTTCAAACATCTTCTTCTTCAAAACTACTGATCTGATTGCAACCAAACTTCACAGGAATGTTCCTTGGGTCAAGCTCTTTCAAAGTTGTTCAAAGAATTTGAAACAATGCAGAACTCTGGTTGCCATGGCAACCAAAGTGAAAAAATAAGGAAATCTTAAAAAATCTTCTTGTCTGAAACCACAAGGGCCAGAGCTTAGATATTTGGCACATAGCATCATCTTCAGGTCCTCTTTCAAGATTGTTCAAATTTTGCCCCTGGGGTCAAAATTGGCCCCGCCCCGGGGGTCACCATTTTACATAGAGTTATATAGTGAAATGTTCAAACATCTTTTTCTCTGAAACCAATATGACCAGAGCTTTGATATTTGGCATGGTATAACTTCTAGAGGTATTTGACATATATTGTTGAATTGGTTCCGGTCCGTTGCATATCTGGGTCACCGGAGCTAAAAATAGATTTTTTACCATGAGAACTTAAAAAATCTTCTTGTCTGAAACCATAGTACACTAAGCATAGATATTTTGCACATAGCATCGTCTACAGATCCACTATCAAATTTGTTTAAATTTTGTCCCTGGGGTCAAAATTGGCCCCGCCCCGGGGATCACAGTTTTACATAGAGTTATTTAGTGAAATGTTCAAACATCTTTTTCTCTGGAACCAATATGACCAGAGCTTTGATATTTGGCATGGTATAACTTCTAGAAGTCCTTCACATATATTGTTGAATTGGTTATGGTCTATTGCATATCTGGGTCACCGAAGCTTAAAATAGATTTTTTCCAATGAAAACTTCAAAAATCTTCTTGTCTGAAACCATAAGTACACTGAGTTTAGATATTTTGCACATATCATCGTCTACAGGTCCTCTATCTTAGTTGTTCAAATTTTGCCCCTGGGGTCAAAATTCGCCCCGCCCTGGGGGTCACCTTTTACAAATCTTCTTTTCTGAAATCACGCGACCCATCCTAGTGTCACCATGGTCAGGTGAGCGATCAAGGGCCATTCTGGCCCTCTTGTTACCAAACTTGGCAGGAATGATCCTTGTATGGTCCTCTTACAAAGTTGTTCAAAAAGTTCCGGTCCGTTGCATATCTAGGTCACAGGAGCTAAAAATAGATTTTTTCAATGAAAATCTTCTTGTCTGAAACCACAGTATCCTGAGCAGGGATATTTGGCACAAAGCATTGTTTTCTCTAGGGTAACAAATGACCCCGCCCCGGGGGTCGTAATTTTACATAGAGTTATATAGTGGTTATATAGTGAAATCTTCAAACATCTTTATCTCTGAAACTAATATGGCCAGAGCTTTGATATTTGGCATGGTGACACTTCTAGAAGCCCTTAACTAATATTGTTAATATGGTTCCAGTCCGTTGCATATCTAAGTCACAGGAGCTAAAAATAGATTTTTTCAATGAAAACTTAAAAAAAAATTCTTGTCTGAAACCACGGTACCTTGAGCTTAGATATTTGGCACAAAGCATCGTCTTCACATCCTCTATCAAGATTGTTCAATTATGTCCCTTGGGTAAAAAATTACCCCGCCCCGGGGGTCGTAATTTTACATTGATTTATATAGTGAAATATTCAAACATCTTTATCTCTGAAACTAATATGGCCAGAGCTTTGATATTTGGCATGGTGACATTTCTAGAAGCCCTTAACCAATATTGTAAATATGGTTTGGTCTGTTGCATATCTAGGTCACAGGCGCTAAAAAATTAATTTTTTTTCATTGAAAACTTAAAAAATCTTCTTGTCTGAAACCACAGTACCCTGAGCTTAAATATTTGGCACATAGCATCATCTTCAGGTCCTCTTTCAAGATTGTTCAAATTATGTCCCTGGGGTCAAAAATGATCCCGCCCCGGGGGGTCATAAGTTTACATAGAGTTATATAGTGAAATCTTCGAACATATTTGTCTCTAAAACTAATATGGCCAGAGCTTTGATATTTGGCATGGTGACATTTCTAGAAGCCCTTAACCAATATTGTAAATATGGTTCCGGTCTGTTGCATATCTAGGTCACAGGAGCTAAAAATAGATTTTTTCAATGAAAACTTGACAAATCTTCTTCTGAAACCACAGTACCCTGAGCTTAGATATTTGGCACAAAGCATCATCTACAGATCCTCTATCAAGATTGTTCAAATTATGCCCCTTGGGTCAAAACTGCCAAGGCCCTAGGGGTCGCAGTTTAACATAGAGTTATATAGAGAAATATTCTTCTCTAAAACTATTTAGCATAGTGACACTTTTAGATGTTCTTTACCAATATTGCTGAAGTGGTTCGGGTCTGTTGCATATCTGGGTCATACTAACTAAAAATGGATTTTTTTCAAAGAAGAGTCTTCCTGTCTGAAATCATCCATGTACAAAATCTTAATTTTCAAGTTCATCAGCAAGATTTTTGAAATTATGTTTCTGGGGTGAAAAGTGATCCCACCCCAGGGGTCATGTGACCCTTGTGTTGGTTTTTTTTAGGCCCGCATGGGCCTCTTGTTTTTAACAAGAGCCGCATGCGGCCCTAAATCGCTCACCTGGTACCCATGGTTACGGTCATGGTCATGAACCAGTAATGGTAAAGTTTTCACTATAAGCCATCATTGGTAAATTCATCCCCACCCTCTGGCTGCCATGTTTGAGCTAGGAAGATTATTTGAAGAAAACTGGCAAAGGTTCACCCATGAATCATTATTTGTGTAAAAATATTCTTAAATCAGACCAATAATTTCAGAGAAAAAGATTTTTAAAGATTTTCTTTACAGAAATATAAGGAAAACTTGCCCCACCCACTGGCGGCCATGATTTTAAAGATAACAAAATGATTTTAAGAAATCTGGTAGAGAGTCATAAATGGATTATTTGTGTAAAATTATTTTCAATTTGGACCAGTAGTTTCACAGAAGAAGATTTTTAAAGTTTTTACTATACAGTAACATAAGGAAAATGTGCCCCACCCACTGGCGGCCATGTTTTTTTAGATATCAAACTTATTTTAAGAAATCTGGTAGAGGGTTACCCATGGATCATTTGTGTAAAGTTACTTTCAAATCGAATAAGCGGTTTCAGACAAGAAGATTTTTAAAGTTTTCACTATATAGCCATATAAGGAAAATCTGCCCCACCCACTAGCGGCCATGTTTTTTAAAATAGGAAAATTATTTTAAGAAATCTGATAGAGGGTCACCAATGGCACATTTGTGTAAAATTATTTTCAATTTGGACCAGTAGTTTCACAGAAGAAGATTTTTAAAGTTTTTACTATACTAAGTAACATAAGGAAAATGCCCCACCCACTGGTGGCCATGGTTTTTTAGATATCAAAATTATTTTAAAAAATCTGGTAGAGGGTCACCCATGGATCATTTGTGTGAAATTACTTTCAAATCGAAGCAGCGGTTTCAGACAAGAAGATTTTTAAAGTTTTCACTATAAAGCCATATAAGGAAAATCTGCCCCACCTACTAGCGGCCATGTTTTTTTAGATAGGAAAATTATTTTAAGAAATCTGATAGAGGGTCACCAATGGCACATTTATGTAAAATTATTTTCAATTCGGACCAGTAGTTTTTGACAAGAAGATTTTTAAAGTTTTTAGCTCACCTGGCACGTAGTGCCAAGGTGAGCTTTTAGGATCGCTGGATGTCCGTCGTCCGTCGTCTGTCTGTCTGTCTGTCTGTCCGTCCGTCCACAATTGTTCATTAACACTCTAGCAGGTTCAAATCTCATTGGATCTTGATGAAACTTGGTCACAATGTTTGCCTCAATGAAATCTAGGTCAAGTTCGAATGTGGGTCATGTCCGGTCAAAAACTAGGTCACTAGGTCAAATTATCGAAAAACCTTGTTAACACTCTAGAGGCTACACATTTCATTGGATCTTCATGAAACTTCATCAATATGATTGCCTCAATGAAATCTAGGCCAAGTTAGAATGTGGGTCATGTCCGGTCAAAAACTAGGTCACTAGGTCAAATCTTCGAAAAACCTTGTTAACACTCTAGAGACTACAAATTTCATTGGATCTTCATGAAACCTCATCAAAATGTTTGCCTTAATGAAATCTAGGTCCAGTTTGAATGTGGGTCATGTCCGGTCAAAAACTAGGTCACTAGGTCAAATTATCGAAGAACCTTGTTAACACTCTAGAGGCTACAAATTTCATTAGATCTTCATGAAACTTCATCAATATGATTGCTTTAATGAAATCTAGGCCAAGTTCGAATGTGGGTCATATCCGGTCAAAAACTAGGTCACTAGGTCAAATCTTCGGAAAACCTTGTTAACACTCTAGAGACTACAAATTTCATTGGATCTTCATGAAACTTCATCAAAATGTTTGCCTCAATGAAATCTAGGTCAAGTTAAAATGTGGGTCATGTCTAGTCAAAAACTAGGTCACTAGGTCGAATCATCGAAAAACCTTATTAACACTCTAGAGACTACAAATTTCATTTGATCTTCATAAAACTTGATGAAAAGGTTTGCCTCAATGAAATATAGGTCAAGTTCAAATGTGGCTTATGTCTTGTCAAAAACTAGGTCACTAGGTCAAATCATCGAAAAACCTCGTTAACACTCTAGAGACTACAAAATTCATTGAATCTTCATGAAACTTGAACAAAATGTTTGTCTCATTGAAATCGAGGTCAAGTTAGAATGAGGGTCATGCCCGGTCAAAAACTAGGTCACACGGTGTACATGGTTACCAGGTGAGCGATTTAGGGCCATAGTAGCCCTTGTTTCAATTGGTTGCCATGGCAACCACAATTTCCATAGCAAAATACCTTACCCTCTGTAACTATATGCTTTTAGCTATTTCCATTACTATGTGACCGGAAAAAGTCCCGCAAGCCGATACATGGGCCTACCATTGGCCTACGACTTATACCTAGCCCGCAATAGCCAATCATTAGTCATTTCCGGTTCATTTCATGAAGCCATGCTTGTGACTGTTTTCGATCTCATATATTGTTTGTAATCTGTATTTGTTATCATATTATTACCATCTTTGTCTTTTTGACTTTGTCTTTTAGATTTTCTCCGTTTTTTCGTCCTTTTCTTTCTATCCCCCAGCCACTTCTTTTTGCTGGGATGGCCGATACGTCTCGCGGTTCTTGCGGGCCCACGAGAGGCGCATGGGATAATCATCCCTGCTGCCTCTCGTGTTGCAAATACTCCCGCGACCTACCCTGTGTTGTTTCTAATAAATGGACGAAGGAGATATGGGATAAGGCGGACTCTAGAAGAAGACATGCTCTTCGGCGTCCTTCCCGGGAGCCCAGCAAATCAGTTTCTCCTGATCGAGCTGGGCTCCCTAAGATTCTTATGTCAGATTCTCAAGGTCATGCTTCTGATTCTGCTCAGCCGCATGCACCTGGACAGTCTTCTGGCTCCAGGTATCCTGGTCATCCACCAGGCGCCAGGCAACCTGGTCAATCACCAGGCTCTAGGCAACCTGTTCAGCCAGTCGCCAGGCAACCTGGTCCACCAGTCACCAGTCGCCCTGGCCAGGCTTCTAGCACGAGACCATCTAACCAGGCGTCAGACGCCAGGTTACCTGTCCATACATCGGACACCAGGTTGCCTGGTCAGACGCCTGACACCAGGTCATCAGACCGGGTTTCACGCTCTCGCAGACGTAGTACGAGTCATTCAGACTCTTCATCCTCTGATTCGTCAGGCCATAGAGGTCATTCTACTAGAAGAAGGTATAGGAGGAGGCGTCGTTCATCTAGTTCTCCCCGCAGGCATCCTAGGTCTTCTCAACCAGGTGGGAGAGTTGCATTCAGAGCCTGTTCAGGATTCCTCTTCTCCTTTACCATCTAATTCTATGGAGGAGGATACCCTTTCAGTTTTAGCTGACCCCTCAGATCCTCTGTTAGCAGATGGTCATGCTATACTACCGGATCATTCCGTCCAGGCTTTTTCTACTTCTGGTTTGTCTCGGGCTGGTGACCCCTCACCCCCTGACCACTCTGAAGAGTAAGTTGAAGTGCCTTCTCTTTCTTTTGCACAGGCAGTTCAGGATTGTTACTCCCTCCTGCCGGAAGAAATTTGTCCTCCGGTTGCAGACCTTCAAACATCAGGTAAGGATGGAACTCTTTCCATTCTTGAGAAGTATCTTCACAAGGAAGGTTCCTTAGAACTCAAAAAGGCAAAACCTGTTTTGCCCCTTTCTATGGTGGCGGGGGAGCTGCTTTCCAGAGTTGATAAGGATAGGTCAGGCCATCGCTCTGCTGGTTGGTTTCCTTCATCTCAACTTATGAGACTTTTGTCTCCTCCTTCCTCTATGCATCTCCCTTTATGCTCAGAGTCACTTTTTCCTTGTGACCGCATTCCATCTCTTGATGAGGATGCTGCTCACGCAGGACTGTCTCGTCCTTCTTCAGCTTCTGTGCCTTTGTCATAAGTTGAACGTCTTGAATTACGCCAACGTCAGCAAGTAGGACTTTCTTCCAATGCTGATTATCTTGCTGCTGCTCTTTCTATTGCAGCTTCGGCTGAGGAGCCAGCCTTGGATGTTATTCGGCGTTTGGCTTTTCACCTTGCCAAAAATACCAATAACCTTCTTGCTCTAGGTGTTGCTAATTCATCAGAACTACTGCAGGTTCGCAGAGACACGATTTTGTCTTCGTCTTCTCTGCTGCTGCCATCTTCAAAGGAGATCTTGCGTTGTTCTCCTTCTTCAGGCATACAGCTTTTTGCTGGGAATGTTGCTACGGCTATGAAAGCTGACCGTGAGGAAAAACTTCACCTATCAGCCGCCCGTTCTGCCACACCATCTTCTAAGTGGAAAATCCCCAAGAGAACTGCTCCTCAGGGTTCTTCCCCTTCAGGTCCTAAAAAGGCTAGGACAGATAAACCTCAGGGTCAGAAGCCTTTTGGTCGTAAACTACCACCCTCTGTCTTATCAGCCTTCTACTTCTAGACCGAGGCCCCCTTTCAGGCCTCGTCCTGGTCCTTCCCCTTCTTTGAGTTCCAAGGGCCCTCAGCCCTAGGAAATCGCCCTTTCTACCGCCCAGCGCTCCAGTCCGACCAGATCTTCCAGTTGACGCCAGGCTCACAAATTTTCGTCAGGCCTGGGCCCAGATCACTCAAGATCCTTGGGCACTGTCTATCATCCAAAAGGGATATGTTATTCCCCTAAATCGACATCCTCCCTTATCAAGGGATCCAATAAACATTTCGTCGGACCACCCTTGTCTACCAGCAGCTGTTCAAGTTCTTTTAGACAAGGGGGCGGTAGAAAGGGTTCACAACCCCCACTCTCTGGGGTTTTACAGTCGTCTTTTTCTGGTTCCCAAGAAAGACGGCTCCTGGAGGCCGATCATAGATCTTTCAGTTCTAAACAAATATCTGGTGATCGAGACATTCAAGATGGAAACTGCTACTTCGATTCGGGCTGCCATTCGTCCAGGTCATTCGGGAGTGTCCTTAGACCTTTCAGATGCTTATTTCCACGTCCCAATCCATCCTGGTTCCAGACATCTCCTTCGGTTTTGCCTCGGAGATTCGGTTTTCCAGTTTCGGGCGTTGCCATTCGGCCTCTCCTCGGCCCCCAAAGTTTTTACCAAACTTATGAGAATCTTAGCTTCGCACCTCCGTCGTCAAGGTGTGGTTCTCCTTCAGTACTTCGACGATTGGCTCATACACCAGCTCAATCGTCAAGTTTTGTCAAAGGATCTTCTCTACTGTTGGGACCAGGTCTCAAACCTAGGTCTCATACTGAATCCAGAGAAATCGGAGCTGATTCCCTCCCAAGATTTTGTGTTTGTGGGAATGAACTTCCTGACAGACAGGAATTTAGTTTGTGTCCCTCTCCCTCGGGTCACTGCTATTCGTCATCTGGTAAACACATTTCTCAAGTGCAATCAGGCATCGGCTCGATCCATTCTATCTCTCCTGGGAGTTCTGAATTCAGCAGCAGATTTGATCCCTCTGGGACGTCTCCACCTGAGACCTTTACAGTTTTATCTTCTGGCCTTGTGGAGACCTCATTCTCACCAGTTGTCAGCTCTGATTCCCTTGAGGCCCCCGTTTCACAGGGCCCTTCAGTGGTGGCAATCAGAGGACCGTCTTCTCCAGGGAGTCCCACTCCTTCCCCCAGTTCCATCTATCTTTCTGATATCAGATGCGAGCCTACAAGGGTGGGGAGCTCACCTGGAACCCTCTGGTCTATTGACCTCGGGGGTTTGGAACCAATCAGAATGTCTTCTTCACATCAACAATCTGGAACTCTTTGGAGCTCTTCGAGCTCTACGTTCTTTTCGGTCCCATCTGGAGGGTCGTTGCGTCTTGCTTTCCACAGACAACACGACGGTCGTGTCTTACATCCGCAGACAAGGGGGACTCACTCTCTCTCTCTGTTCAAACTGACCCAAGAGTTTCTCCTGCTGTGTCAGTCCTTGAATATTCACCTTCTAGTCAGACACTTACCAGGTCGATTGAATGCTCTAGCCGACGGTCTATCCAGGAGACGTCAAGTTCTAGCAGGAGAATGGATTCTCAATGCAGAAGTAGTATCGGTGATTTTTCACCTTCTGGGTCATCCCATGGTAGATCTGTTTGCCACGAGGCTCAATCATCGTCTTCCCCTGTATGTCTCTCCAGTAATGGATCCAGCAGCCTGGGCAGTGGATGCCCTGTCTCTATCTTGGGATCAGATGTTCGGTTATGCTTATCCTCCATCGGTTCTTATTCCGATCATCCTCAGGAAGATCAGGGAATCTCAGTGTCACATTCTTCTGATCGCTCCCCTGTCTCCTCAGAGATCTTGGTTCAACGATCTCCTCGATCTTCTCTACGAGCATCCTCGAGCACTTCCAGTACGTTCCGATCTGCTGTCACAGAGAGGAAACATTTGGCACGAGAACCCCTCGGTTCTTTGCCTTCACGTTTGGCCGTTATCAGGGATGGCTTACGAAAGAGAAAATTTTCTCCAGCAGTTGCCTCACTCATTGCTAAGGCTCGGCGCTCTTCCACCACTTCAGTCTATGATGCTAAGTGGAAGATCTTTTCCAATTGGTGTCATTGAAGGAAAATCAATCCTATCCATTCCTCTATACGACACATAGCTGATTTCTTAGTCTATCTCTTTGAGGATTTGAAATTGGCAGTCAGCACTATTAAGGGGTATAGATCTATGCTTTCTAATACCCTTTCCTTCAGAGGCCTCAAATCCGTAGGATCTGACCCAGTTCTTTCAGAGCTCATCCGCTCTTTCGAACTTGCAAGACCTGTCTTTCGTTCGTTGACCCCTAAATGGGATCTATCGTGTGTTCTGTGGTCCTTGTCAAAGTCTCCTTATGAGGCATTAGATAATGCCTCTTTAACTCATCTGACTTGGAAAACTGTCTTCCTACTTACTTTTGCTTCCGCAAAAAGGAGGGGGGAGATCCATGCCCTGTCCGTTGAGGAAGGTCATTTGCACTGGAATCCTGAGGGTTCTGTCACCTTATTGTGCCAGGCAGGTTTTTTGGCAAAGTCACAACTTCCCTCTGTTGCTCCTTTGCCATTTACGATCCCCAGCCTATCGGTAGATCTTGAGAGATCAGACCCTGACCGTTTATTATGCCCTATCAGAGCTCTTAAATTCTATTTGAACAGGGTAAAACCTCTTCCCCAAAATAGGAAAAGACTTTTTATACCTGTGAAGGGTTCGCAGGATGTTTCAGCAGCTTCGATTTCTAGATGGGTAGCGTCTGTCATCAAGCTCGCTTATTCTGACTTGTCAGATCAAGACTTGTCATTTTTGCAGATTCGCCCTCATGAAGTTCGTGCTCTATCTTCTTCTTGGGCTTTTGTAAATCATGCACCTTTGCACGACATTCTTGCTGCAGCTTCGTGGAAGAAAGCTTCTACCTTTTCTTCCTTCTATCTTAGATCTTTCACTGCAGTTAAAGACAATTTATCTTCACTGGGACCTGTAGTGGCTTCCCAGTCTATAATTTCTTAACCTCCCTCTTTCTGTATTTATCAGTCTGAGTGGTTAATTAGCTGGCTGTTTGTTATTTGTTATCCTATGGAAAATTGGATACAATCAAGCCTTGCTGTATGCTGGATATTGAGGTAAGTATTCTTCGTATTTTACTACCTTCCACCTTTGCTTTAAATTCAGCATATAGTTACAGAGGGTAAGGTATTTTGCTATTGAAATGTGGTTTTTTAAGTAAAACCTGTTTCAATTAGAAATACTTACCCTCTGTAACTGAAGGTCCCACCTCCCGTCCCCGCTGTATTATGGTTTGTTTCTTCGGAAATAACTAATGATTGGCTATTGCGGGCTAGGTTTAAGTCGTAGGCCAATGGTAGGCCCATGTATCGGCTTGCGGGACTTTTTCCGGTCACATAGTAATGGAAATAGCTAAAAGCATATAGTTACAGAGGGTAAGTATTTCTAATTGAAACAGGTTTTACTTAAAAAAACACATTTCAATTGGATGACCTATATTTGAAGAAATCTGAGAGAGTACCCTACAAGGAACAATCCTATGAAGTTTTGAAGAAATTGGCCCAGTGGTTTCCAAGAAGAAGATCTTTAACGAAAAAGTTTGACGACGGGCGGACGGACTGACGGACGACGGACACAGGGCGATCACAATAGCTCACCTTGGCACTTCATGCCAGGTGAGCTAAAAAAAAGTGGGTCGGGCAAATGGTCTTGTTGCCATGGCAACCATGAACAAAGTCTAGAAAAATCTTCTTCTCCAAAACTACTGGTCCGATTTCAATTTGGTTTGCACCAAAATGTTTCTCAATGAATAGACTTTAGAAGTTGTTAAAAGAATTTTGATTCATCCAAAAACATGGCCGCTTGAGGACATGGTCATTTTCCGTGTTCCGAAATATCGAATTGAGAGTTAAAAACCTTCTAGAAGTCATATTCGTGGCTATATTTTAATGAGATTGTGTCAGTGTCATGTCCTTGACAAATTTTAGGTCATACTGGAATATAGGTCATGTCAGGTCATAAAGTAGGTCACTAGGTCAAATTGAAAAAAAAGCTTTCTGCCACTCCAGGGGCAAACTTATTTTAGCCCAATCTTCTTGAAACTTGCTTAGAATGATTGTCTTGAAAAAGATAGGCACTGTGTAAATATGGGTTACATTAGTTTAAAATGTAGGTCAGTAGGTCAAAACATAGAAAAAGCTTCTTAACACTGTAGGGACCTTATTAATGGGCCTTATTTTTAGCCATAATTTCACACAGCTTTCACAGAATTATAACCTTGACAATTTCTAGGCAAAGTACTAATATGGATTACTTGGGGTCAAAAAGTGGGTCAGTAGGTCAAATCATAGGAAAAGCTTCAAAGTACTGTAGGACACACATGTTTTGTCCTAATTTCATGAAATTAGCTCTGAATAATAACCATGACAAAATCTAGGTAAATTGTGAATATGGTTTATGTCTGAATACAAAGTAGGTCAGAAGGTCAAATCATAAAAATCCTTCTTATCACTTTTGGGGCCATGTTTTTAGCCCCAGATTCATGAAACTTGCTGAAAATAATAACCTAGACAAAGTCTAGTCAATGTATGGATTTGAGTTATATCAGTTTAAAAACTAGGTCATAAATTCAAATCATAGGAAAGAATTCTGAACCCTCTAGTTCATATGGGGTACACACATGAACAATATCCAGACACTTTTGCTTCTTGTGATATTAGGGGCTAGTGGGGGTATTTATCATCTTTAGTGATAAAGTCTAGTTAAATCTTTGAACCCTGTACTCTGGTGACAGCCTTAGAGCCCATTGGGCTCTTGTTTCTAGCACATAATTATTTTGTCATCTGTGGCATCTAGTTATTATTATTATTTATTTATTTACGTCCAATCATGAAGAGCAATACATAGGCATAATACAAATATAAAACAAAATCAAAAGTACATACCACCACCAAGTAATAACAGGAACAGTAAAGAAGTAACTATATACATAACTAAATGTAGATATCATAAATATGATAAATATTAATATGCACCCCAAATTAATCTCTCTAAAGAAATGAAATTTAGTTGAGATGTTAAGGTACAAAATACAATAACAATAACAACAACTACAATAACAACAACAGTAATATGTAATATTGTTGTTATTACCATTATTATTATCATCATTATTTTAACAACTAATAGTCATTAATCTGCTGACTCATTATCACCATTATAATCAGTATTGATAATAATAGTAACAACAGAGCAAAATCTGCACTAAACAAATTCAGTGTTCTAGGGAAATGAAAACTGGAACACTTAACAGCCATTAACTCGATGTGGCTTTCATTGCATGTTTTTCCTTTCATAAACAAGTAGAAAATCTAAGAAAAACAGGCAATCAAACGACAACACACTATCTCACACTTGTTGTATGGACTGCAATTTTATTTTCCAACGACCAAATAAAGAATTAAAGCATGGTTCGAGTACTCAAATTTTGACAAAAAATCAGCCTTCCTGTAGCTAGCCATGTTTTGACACATGCTTTCTAGTTTGTGAATAGGCTAATGCAGATTAAAATTTGCCCCTAAAACATATGTTAGAAGTAGGCATGAAAATCATGGCTGTTTTTGCCAGCTAGAAACAGGTTAGACTGGTTACTCATTGACTCACCCTCGTAGTTCACTTTTGCCAAGTCCTAATATGGATTATTACTACTATGTACAAGTCCACTTAATTTGTCGAGTCCTAACAGGGTTTATCACTGCTGTGTTCAAGTCCAATTTAATTCTTTAGTGTACTCAGCACTTTTAAAACAATATTTGCAAAAAATAACCGCAAAACACTAAACCTAATGAAAATATGTTGAACTTTAAACACTGAACCCCTTATTTAATTTTAGGATGTCGCATCAACCCCCTGCACATTTAATCCATTGCCCCATAGCCTGTTTCAAGTATGGAAAATATTTGACCTCTTAAAGTAAGCACATTCTGCTTTCCTTTCAGCCTCCTTTAAGTTACTCTCTGATGTAAAAATATTTCTTATGGTGTATATTAATGACTGTATAAAGATGAACTACTTTCTTCAGTGGAAGAATAAATTCAAAGCTTGAAAAGGTGTATTTATTGAGTAATGGGGTTAATGATATATGGTATTCTTGTTCTTTTTCAGGATGGTTGTCTCTTTGTCTCCAGAGGCTGCAAGACAGATTCTTCTTACTCGCAAATTTAGTCGTCGTAGCGACCATACTTCTTAAGTGCCAATTCGTAATGGAGAACACCCTGCAAAAACTGGTTCTGGTTGTTGATGAAATTTAACCCCATCACTGCCATACACAACAACATTTGCACAAGAAGCAGTTTGGATCCATATCAGATGAGGAGTAACTCAGTCTCTGATCAGAATCCAGATTGTTTGAAACTTCTATCAATATCAAACTAATTTAAATCCTAATTTGAAAATTGTACACAACTGCTTTAACCGTTTACTCCATAGCCTGTTTCTATTATTGAAGATAAATGACCACTTTAAGGAGTGTGAAAGTAAAGCAGGCAAATTCTCCTTTACATTCAGCCTGGTTTAAGCCACCATCTTCTAGGATATAGAATATTTTTCTGTTGGTGCATATTTCCTGACTGTATAAAGTGGAACTATTTTCTTCAGTGGAGGGTTAACTTTTTGCGTAAAAGGGCATGTCTATGGAGTAATGGGTTTAACTAAACAATATTATGACATTGATAGGGTTAAAGTGAACAGGGTTAAACATATCTTGCATGTTGTGTTTTGGTTGTATCCAGATCTGTTACATGATTCATCATTTATGAAAGAATTCATTTAACAACTTGTGTGAATGGGGAATAGTGTAGACCAACATTATGATTCAGCATGTTGAAAACAGCTTCTGTCTAGGTCTACTTTATTTACAGTGGTCAAGAGCCTTTTCAACTGTGTCACTGTTATGTTTAACCAGTTACCCCATACTTACTTAGCCTGTTCTTGTTTTGAAAACATGTGACCGCTTTAAGCAGGGTTGAAAGTAAAGTAGAGTGATGGGTAAGGTACCTTCTGCTTTACCTAAGCCTGCTTTAAACTACCATCTACTAGGATGGAAAATGTTCCATAAGGTCAATTTTCTTTACTACATGTATATAGAGTGGAACTTTTTCATGGAGAAGTAAGTTATCAGGCGTAAAACGGCATATTTATGGGGTAATGGGTTAAAGGTTTAAAAAATTTAAGTCCCAGAGGTGAGTGAGTTAACCAAACCCAATGTTGTGACTACTCATTAGACTTGTCTCTAGTCACAATATAGGGTTTGGTGGTATTATTAGGAAGTAAGTATATGAACTAATCACCTCATCTAGATCTCTGGCAATGACACAAATTTGAAATTTAACATTCCATAGAGTTGTTCAGATCATAATCACATTGAAAGGTTGAGAAAGTATTTTAGATTTTTGAAAAAAAGAAAGATTTGTGACATTGTAATAATCCAAAAGTAAATGGGGTGATTTGACATGGTGTAAACTTTAGATAAAGAGCTGAACCAAAGTCTACCTCTCAAAGGTATTGTTAAGCTCCAGTTAACCATTACCCCGTGAATACGTTTTTTGGCCGGATTGAAAATGAGGTCTATAGATTGGCGAATGCCGTCTGTCCGTCCGTCCGTCTGTCTGTCTGACCGTCCTCACTTTGGTTGACCTTTTTGTAAGTGTCAGTTTTAGCCAAAGCTTAAGTCCTACAGCAACCAAATTTGGCATGTACAGTTATAGTGAGGTCATCATCACATGCTGTGGGTAACAAGGTCATTGTGACCTAGATTTCACGGTCCAATGACTTAGAGAATTCTTGGTTAACCTTTTCGTTTGCGTCTTGGTTTACCTTTTTGTTAGTGTCAGTTTTAGTCAAAGTTTAAGTCCTACAGCAACCAAATTTGGCATGTACAGTTGTAGTGAGGTCATCATCACATGCCATGGGTAACTATATTATATATATATATACAAAGCAAAAGTGCAGACAATCCGGCCATACCGACATTGGCGGTTTCTCGTTTATCACATAAACGTGTAAAATATAGAAGTCCGTAAAAATCGTACGGCCCACTGGGCATATATTTTCTACTAATTTTCGAATCACCAAAATACTGTACCACTACGCCAACTGTAAATCAATTAAGAGAATCTAGACAAACTTAGAACACCACTAGGTATTGAAACATTCCCAAGTGTCCTAGAAACATTATTCCGAGCATTCCCGCAAACTCAGGCTGCAAATCAGGCTGCATAGAGCCATAGTATTAACAGTGACTCAGACATTTTTCAAATTTAGATGTTACAATGATAATGACGTCATGTTGCTCTAACCACGTTATTTTGAAAACGAAACTAGATACTAAATGTCAACTGATCATTTTTAGTCAATTACATCAATTTTTAAATTAAATATTAATTTAAAATTTGAATATGGTATCAAGAGAAGTCTTTTCACAACACATTGATGTTGATTTCTTTATTTTAGTATGATAGGTGTTTTTATCTACGGATGAATAAAACCGAATAACGCCTATGACGAATCGTTTCCTAAGAGCCGAGGGCAAAAGTGAAAGTAAGACCGTTCGGATTTTCGTGTCGTTTGTTGTTTATGTGATAAATAGGATATCAAATTTGTGTGTTTTCAGTCGTGAATTTATTGAACTCGTTGGATAAAATGATATGTTGCTCGCCAAGGCTTGCAACATATGATTTTATCCAACTCTTTCAATAAAGTCATGACTGAAAACACACTCATTCAATATCCTCTTATTTATGCCTTAATGTATTCCTCTGCTAAAGAAAATAGATCTTCTTTATATGGTGATGCATAGACAACATAAGAAATAGTTTCTATATCATAGTTGAGGGTAGCTTATAATAAAGAAGTCTGAGAGTAAAGCAGAATGTGCCATAAGACACATTATGCTTTACATTCAACCTGCATTAAATGAGCATCTATCTTCAATACAAGAAACAGGCTATGGAGTAATGGATTAAAGTGTAATACAGTCATATTAACCTCTTAATCCATTACCCCATAAATACTCCTGTATACGCCTTTGATTTAGTCAAACCTTGAGGAAAAAGTTCATATACAGCAATAAATATTTATTAATAAGAAATATTTTCTACATTCTAGCAGATGGTAGCTTAAAGCAGGCTGAAAGTAAAGCAGAATGCGCCCTAAGGCGCATTCTGCTATACTTTCAACCTGCTTTAATTGATCACCTACCTTTAATATTAGAAACAGGCTATGGGGTAATGGGTTAAAGTGAAATACAGTCATAGTATCCTCTTATAGAGCTGCTCTTCTGTCCACACAGGGAAGAAAACCTGTTTTGACTCATTCATCCCTGAAACTTGAAATGGAAAATTCCAATTTATTCTAGTACATTTATTACTCTTAAGGGTTGTTGGGTTTTGGGGTTTGTTTTGCAATATATTGCAAAATGACTAACTGTGCAGACCCTGATCAGAGGGATCTTTCAAGGATTTCTCTGAGCTTTGTCTACACTATTTGTATGAGACACATTTATTAATGTACTATTCCAAGTACACTGTAAAGAATGTGTATACTTGCTAGTAGGGTTCAATATGTTTAAAGATGGATTTGGCTGTATTGTCTGTGTTAAGTTATGTTTATGTGATGGGACCCTATATCATTACAAATGGTGGGACAAAGAGTCCTTATATGTGTGGCTCACTGTTGCAGTTAAGCTTTATGTTAATGTGTCTTAATGATCTGCTATATTTATATACAAAGAGTATGATATTAAACCCTATCTTCCACATGTTAGTGCTTTAGGACATCTCTATCTACTGCTCCATATTCATAATTCACACAATAAATAAGTATTCATTGAAGGTGTTTTTCAGATTACAGCTTAAAATATGGTCAAAGTAAAGCAGAAAGCTTATGTAGGTGCTTTCTGCTCTACTTTCATCTTTCTTTAACTCTTTCCTCCCTGAAACTTTAAATGGACAATTCCAGTTTCAATTTTTGTCTAGTCTATTTCTGACTTTTAAGAGATGTTTTGTCAATTTTGGCATAACTTTTCGGAGCCCTCTGATCTGGGCATTCACTGTTTGCACAGGACAAGTGTATTATTCACATGTACACTGTTTGAAAAGACGCCTATATACGGGAACTAGGGTTCAAAGGGTTAAGCAGTTACCTGCCTTAAACAGTTTGATAGAGATGATTTGCCCTTTTGGCTACAGAGGAAGGAGTTAAACTTTCAAACTTGTACGAGGGGTGTTTCCTAACTAATGCAACTTGTTCTGTAACTTCAATATAATAAGTCTGATATGCATGTGTGATATATCGTTGGAAAGGGCAATTTCTCACCTACACGATGATATAATGCACGTTTAGATCGCATTACCCGCAAAATCGCAATTAATACTCACGTAAATGACCCCTTCTCAAGGGCACTGGAACACAGCTCGTTTTAGGGTTTATTTTTTGACCTAATAAGTTTTTAAAAAGTTAAATTTCTCAATCTTGTTTTAGAAATAAATCAGTTTGTGTCTGAATTTTAGTGTTAATACAATTTCATAACAATGAAAAGGGTCAACTGTCTTAAATCTCAATTTTTCAAAGATAAAATTACTTATTTTGCTAATGAAAAACGTTGAAATGAAATTTTGAACTCTATAAAAAAAGTCTTGATGTGTGTATCTATGTTTTTATTTTTTTAAAGCATGAACATCAACACCAATAGCTTCAATTACAGCCTGTTTTGATGCAACAAAATGTGGTTTAGCTTTCAATTTATACCCTTGAACATAACAGTAGTGTCATATTTTATGATATTTACAGCACAAGCTTTATTTTTGTCATTTTATAAAATAATGTAATTTTTTAACCCTTTATCTTGTGCATTATTGTCTGATTATATTTGACCCCAAACTTTGTTAAATCATTCCAAATAATAAAGCCACTATGTCATCAGTTTTTCGAAAACTTACCTCAACAATACACAAGAATGGCCCAGTGCCCTAGATTTGGGGTCTATACAGAAGACCGATATCAACACAATGAAGTTTAGGACATACATTCATTCATATCAGATTAAAATGGAAAATAGCATACACACTAGCTACCAAGTTTAGGACATACATTCATTCATATCAGATTAAAATGGAAAATAGCATACACACTAGCTACCAAGTTTAGGACATACATTCATTCATATCAGATTAAAATGGAAAATAGCATACACCTTAGCTACCAAGTTTTATGCAGAAAGATCCTTCAGGAGCTTTCTACATTACTCTTTCCCTGCATTTAGCTGCTACTAGGATCTACTTTTCAATAGCTACTGAAATACAATGTTCGTAGTAACCACGGTTCTACCGGTAGATAAGGGGAGTATTTCAGAAATTAAAATCTTTTTTTCTGCATTAAAACATAATGATGTCACTACTCATTAGAATCGGCTCTTCGAGACAATTCAAATGAGTAGTAACGCCATAGGATATTTGGTATGATCGAGAAAGTACCAGATTATTTCAGTTTACTCCCTCTTAAATGGAGCTCTGAGTAATGATTCTGTATACAATGGGGCATCTGTGTTTTACACAAACATATAGGATTTGTCATGAGTCGATGTTTAAGACAAGCTGATCTCAAACGAGTCTAGAATTGAAATGTTATTAAGAAAGCCTTGGCGAGCTTAATAACTT
The DNA here is from genome assembly GCA_922989275.2 of Gari tellinella. Lineage (NCBI taxonomy): Eukaryota > Metazoa > Mollusca > Bivalvia > Cardiida > Psammobiidae > Gari > Gari tellinella. The sequence continues at coordinate 20,990,536 of OV277869.1, read as the reverse complement.
TTCTATTCTAGACGAGTTTGAGATCAACTTGTCTTAAACATCGACGAGTGACAGATTCTTTTTCTCACATTACCAACGATTTAAGCTATTTCAAAGCAATATGCATTTTTTTGGAACCCAGGTGTCGTCAAAACGCCGTTATAAATAGTGACGTTATAGTGACGTCATCAAAGTGATCTTACACATGTTCGCTATAGAAACAGGGGTAGTTATGTGAGAAATTTCTAGTTTCTCATTGCAATTTGTTAGTCTTGCATTGACTTCTTTGTTGCAGTATAAAACATGTGTTTTATTCTGCAGAGTTCTTATATTAATCTCAAGGCAGTGTGCATTTAGAAAAAAAGATCCTGAATGGTATTTTTCCATTGTTTATGTTAGAAACTGTTTTTTCCACCCATGAATCTCTCCATATATTGCATTGAACAAAAGTTGTACTTTATATTATCAAGAAACTTTGATATTTTTATTGAGTAAATATATACCATTGATAATGCATAGGTAGTCTTGCTCTCTTTGTGTGCTAGTTAATTAGCTCACCTGAGCACAAAGTGCTCAAGGTGAGCTATTGTGATCGGTTGCCGTCGGTGTCCGTGTAGTCTGTTCACAATTTGTTTCAAATAACTTCTTCTCTGAAACCAATGGCCCAATTTTAACCAAACTTGGTCAGATACATACTGTAGTTGTGAGCTTCAAAAACTGTTTAAAAAAAGTGGGTGGGGCAATTGGTCTTGTTGCCATGGCAACCATGCACGATATCTAAAAAAATCTTCTTCTCAAAAACGACTAGTCAGTTTTCAATTTGGTTTTCACCAAAATGTTTCTCAATTAATATACTTTCAAAACTGTTCAAAGAATTTTGATCCGTCAAAAAACATGGCCGCCAGAGGGCGTGGTCATTTTCGGTATTTGCGTAATATTGACAACTAAAGTCAAAACTTTAAACATCTTCTTGTCAATAACTGTTAGTCCTAGGACAACCAAATTTCACATGGAGCATCATGTTGTGAACCTTTAGCAAGATTGTTAAAAAAAATGACCCCCAGGTCAAAAATGGCCCCGCCCGGGGCTAATCAGTTTTTTAGCTCACCTGAGCCAAAAGCTCAAGGTGAGCTATTGGGATGGCCCTGTGTCCGGCGTCCGTCGTTAGTCGTTAGTCGTGCGTCGTCGTTAACAATTACTTCAAATGACATCTCCTCCTATACCGCTTGACAGAATTCAACCAAACTTTACAGAAATGTTCCTTGGGTCAAGCTCTTTCAATTTTGTTCAAAGAATTAAAAACAATGCAGAACTCTGGTTGCCATGGCAACCAAAGTGAAAAAATAAGGAAATCTTAAAAAATCTTCTTGTCAAAAACTGGTAGGGCCAGAGCTTACATATTTGGCACATAGCATCATCTACTGGTCCTCTATCAAGTTTTTTCAAATTATGCCCCTGGGGTCAAAATTGGCCCCGCCCCGGGGGTCACAGATTTACAAAGAGTTATATAGTGAAATTTTCAAACGTCTTCTTCTCTGAAACTAATGTGGCCAGAGCATTGATATTTGGCATGGTGACACTTCTAGATGTCCTATACCAAAATTGTTCAAATGGTTCTGGTCGGTTGCATAACTAGGTCACAGGAGCTAAAAATAGATTTTTTTCATTGAAAACTTAAAAAATCTTCTTGTCTGAAACTACAAGGGCCAGAGCTTAGATATTTGGCACATAGAATCGCCTACAGGTCCTCTATCTAGTTTGTTCAAATTATGCCCCTAGGGTCGAAATTGGCCCCGCCCCAGGGGTCACAGTTTTACACAGAGTTATATAGTGAAATTTTCAAATGTCTTCTTCTCTGAAACTAATATGGCCAGAGCTTTGATATTTGGCATGGTGACACTTCTCGATGTCCTATACCAAAATTGTTCAAATGGTTGTGGTCGGTTGCATAACTAGGTCACAGGAGCTAAAAATAGATTTTTTTCAATTATAACTTAAAAAAGTCTTCTTTTCTGAAACTTCAAGGGCCAGAGCTTAGATATATGGCACATATCATCGCCTACAGGTCCTCTATCAAGTTTGTTCAAATTATGCACCTGGGGTCAAAATTGGCCCGCCCCTGGGGTCACAGTTTTACATAGAGTTATATATAGAAAATTTCAAACGTCTTCTTCTCTGACACTAATATGGCCAGAGCTTTTATATTCGGTATGGTGACACTTTTAAATATACTTTACATAATTTGTTCAAATTGTTCCGGTCTGTTGCATATCTAGGTCAGTCCTGGACCTAAATTATTATCTCCATTTTTTCAGCTATTTTCTCAGGTGAGCGAAATATGCCCCATGGGGCTCTTGTTGTTAAAAGTTGTTCCTGTATTGTCATCTACTATTTTTAAGAAAATGAAGAAAATACTCATATACCGTTCTGTCTATTTACATACAGGAAAACCTCTCACTGCTGTTCTTTAAACTAGGTAAAATCTTATGTAGGACGGAAGTAATACAGAAAGTTCCTAAAAGAGCTGTCTGCATTACTTATTTCTTGAATGAAGTAGGAAGTCATATTTTTAAAACCATTCTTCCTTTATGTATTCGTTACTAAATAGAGGTTTATTATATCATATATTAGTATTCTACAAAAGGAGAGAAAGTCTGGATGTGAGTGTCAGAAAGTTTGTATTCAGACCGGACTGGGTCTAAATGAAAATGTTTTGTAACATTTTTAGCTCACCTGAGCTAGCTCAGGGTGAGCTTTTGCAATCCTTGAATGTCCGGCGTCCGTCGTTCGTCGTCCGTCATCAACAATTTTGGTGTTTACACTCTAGAGGCCACAATTTTTATCCAATCTTTCTGTAACTTACTCAGATTGTATGTTACAATAAGAGTTCGGATGAGTTCGATTATTATTGATATTGGACATATAGGTCAAGAGTTATCCACCTTTAAATTGCTGAAAATGCAATATTTAACAGTGTTTACACTCTAGAAGCCACAATTTTAATTCAATCTTTCCCAATCTTGCTCAGATTGTATATAACCACAAGAGTTCGATTAAGTTCGATTATGGTTGGAATCTGATTGATAGGTCAAGAGTTATATACCTTTAAATTGCTGAAAATGCCATATTTAAGGTTGTTTACACTCTAGAGGCCACAATTTTTATCCAATCTTTCTCAAACTTCATCAGATGGTATATGACTATAAGAGTTCAGATGAGTTTGATTATGGTTGCAATCGGACCTGTAGGTCAAGAAGAGTTATCTACCTTTGAATTGCTGAAAATGCCATATTTAAGGGTGTTTACACTCTAGAGGCAACAATTTTTATCCAATCTTTCTCAAACTTGCTCAGATTGTATATAACCATAAGAATTCGGTTGAGTTTGGTTATTGTTGGAATCTGGCCTATAGGTCAAGAGTTCTCTACCTTTGAATTGCTGAAAATGCCAAATTTAACAGTGTTTGCACTCTAGAGGCCACAACTTTCAATGGATTTTAATTATAATTGCACACAATGTATATAGCTATAACTTCTCGAGGGAGTGCAATTATTGTTGAAATCTAATCATTGTGGCAAGAGTAATCTGCCCTTGATATACTTTGAAATTCTAGAAAAGGCTTCATTTCAGTATTATTTAGGCTCTAGTTATCTGCCTTTAATGTACTCTACTATACATACTAGAATGGGTCATATTGCAATGTTGTGTACATGCTATACTACAAATTTGAATGATTTTTGAATAAAACGGGTGAAATTCAAAGGTAAAGCTATCAGGCTTCATTATAAAAGGTGAGCGATATCAGGGCCTTCAGGCCCTCTTGTCTTTAATATTAAGGATAAATGTTATGCATAAATTTATGTTATTAGATGCTGTTTATTTATTGGATGTGTGTGTACTGAAACTGTTTTATTATTTACACTCCAATTATTGAAGTAAACCTGATATGAAATATAGCCAATGTCTGTCAATATCAGTACATGTACTTCACTTAACCCTTTACCCCATAGCCTGTTTCAAGTTTTGAAGATAGGTGTCCACTTAAAGCAGGTTGAAAAAAAACAGAATGTGCCTTAAGTTGCATTCTGCTTTACTTTCAGCCTGCTTTAAGCTATCATGATCTGCTAGGATTTAGAAAACATATATTGTGGTACATTTTCATGACTGTATAAGCGGGAACTATTTTCTTTCAGTGGAGGAATAAATTAAAGGGTAAAAAGGTGTGTTTATGGGGTAATGAGTTAAAGTGATCAGCCATTCTGATCAAATGACAATTGTACCGACCATGTTGAAGCCTGGATAGGTACGGACTGTCATTTTTGACAAGAATAGCTGATTGCTCTACGTAGCTTACTGATACTGACGAACATTAAACTAACGTTAATTGAGGATGTGCTACCTAAGTTTTATTTGCTCAAGGGGACTGCTTAAGACAGGATGAAGGTAAAGCAAAAAGCTCACAGAGGAACTTTTTAGCTCACCAGAGCACAAAGTGCTCAAGGTGAGATATTGTGATACCACCTAGAAAATGCTTCTGAACCCTCTAGTTCATATGGAGAACACACATCAACATTATCCTGACACATTTGCTTCTTGTGACAAGGCACTAGTGGGGGTATTAGTCACCTTTAGCAATAAGGCTAGTTAAATCTGGGGACTGTGTACTCTGGTGAGCGCCTTATGGCCCATTGGGCTCTTGTTATTTGTCCTGCTTTAAGCTGCCATATTTCTTGAACTCCAGTAATGGGAATTTATAGGTGGCTTAAATTGTGTGTGTTTTACTGTAATATAGGTTTTATTTTGTTTATTTTAAATAGACTTGGTTGTATGCATATTCTGTATGTTAAATATAGGAATAAACAACATATTTTTGACGTTCATGACGGTATGACTACATTAGCTTCGCAGGGGGTAAATTCCGTAAACGCCCAAAGGGCGTTTTCGATGAATTTACCCCCCCGAAGCTAATGTAGTCATACCGTCATGAGCGGCAAAGAGATGTTGTTTATTCCTTATATTTATATTTATATTTTCTGTCTTGTCAATTTAATGTGTTTATTGGCCAGATTTGTTTTTCTGTATAAGAATTTATCATATACCGGTCAAAGAGGTTTGATAGATGTAATGTCGATGTAATAGCGATTCCAGTTTCTAAATATGGTGAGAAAGTAGTCCCAACTACATGTACTGTAACTGTATTAAAAATTCAGGATTTTTTCCAGTAAACTTTCTCTCTGTGAATGGAAATGACTTACAAGGCAAACAAATAACAGTGCAACTTGAATATCTATTGCCAAAGCACATTCTAAAATTACAGTTCGCGGTTGTTTTCTTAACCCATTTACACACATAGCAACGCGATGGCAACGACCTATGGGTCTGTATCACTCCGCTAGTGTCATATTACTGTCGACCAATGGGAGCTTAGTGTTAAGTGCCCGATGTAGTCTATTTGAAGAAGTCCACGGATAGCACGGGGGAAATCCGAACTGGTTAAATCCAGATTCGAATTGTAGGTTCATCGGCAGATGACTGCATATTTTTTAATAGGATTACATAAGGACTTTACAGGTTGAATGTAAATATTGAATAATGAATGTAACCACTCATCCACAACCATCAGTACAGATTACCTATATCATATTTTGAAAAAATTGAAATTAAAACGAAACCAGATCTAACAAAGTGCAACCTACCTATAAATATTTTCAGGGTAGGGCATATACATATAGCTCAATACATGGGGAGTTTATCAATAACTGTAATCTGTATGTCTCCTCCAAACCTGATGTTTTGACTACTCAATAGAACTGTCCGTTTGAGACAATTTTAATGAGTAATCACAACATAGGGTTTAGTGAAGAAATACAGAGAAATTGTTGGTTTATAGGAGGTTTATTCATTAGCTCACCTGAGCTAGCTCAGGGTGAGCTTTTGCAATCCTTGAATGTCCGGGGTCGACAATTTTAGTGTTTACACTCTAGAGGCCACAATTTTTATCCAATCTTTCTTTAACTTGCTCAGATGGTATATTGCCATAAGAGCTCGGATGAGATCGATTATGGTTGAAATCGGACAAATAGGTCATGAGTTATCTACCTTTGAATTGCTGAAAATGCCATATTTAACAGTGTTTACACTCTATAGGCCACAGTATTTATCCAATCTTTCTCAAACTTGTCCAGATTGTATATGACCATAAGAGTTTGAATGAGTTCGATTCTGGTTGAAATCAGACAAATAGATCAAGAGTTATCTACCTTTGAATTGCTGAAAATGCCATATTTAATAGTGTTTACATTATAAAGTTCACAATTTTTATCCAATCTATCTCAAACTTGCTCAGATTGTATATGACTATAAGGATTCAGATGAGTTTGATTATGGTTGAAATCAAATGTATAGGTTGAGAGTTATCTACCTTTAAATGCTGAAAATGCCATATTTAAAGATGTTTACACTCTAGAGGCCACACATTCTCAAACTTACTCAGATTGTATATTACCATAAGAATTCAAATGAGATCAATTATGGTTGTAATTGGATCAATAGGTCAAGAGTTATCTACCTTTGAATTGCTGAAACTTATATATTTAACAGTGTTTACGCTCTTGAGGCCACAATATTTATCCAAGCTCTCTCAAACTGGCCCAGATGTATATGACCATAAGAGTTCGAAAAAGGGTGATTATAGTTGGAATTGGACAAATAGATCAAGAGATATCTACCTTTGAATTGCTGAAAAGGCCATATTTTACAGCGTTTACACTCTTACAACTACAGTTTTCAATGGATTTTGATTATACTTGTACACAAAGGATGTAGCTATACGTTCTCGAAGGAGTGCAATTATTGTTGAAATGTAATCATTGTAGCAATAGTTACCTGCCCTTGATATACTTTGAAATGCTAGAAAAAGGCTTCATTTCAGTATTGTTTAGGCTCTACTTATCTGCCTTTGATGTACTCTTCTATGCTAGAGTAAGTCGACAAAACTTGAATGGATTTAGAATAAAAAGGGTGAAATTCAAAGGTAAAGCTATCAGGCTTCATTACACATGGTGAGCGATATCAGGGCCTTCAGGCCCTCTTGTTTTAATGTATGATGGTATGTTTTTTTCTCCACTAGGGGTTTGATATTAATATTTATTATCCTACAGTTGTAGTACTCTCATTTTATCTCATTGTAATCAGATCTGACTCGGTTTCTTTTTAAATTTGTTTTGCTGTCTTTATCTGTAATATCCAGAGCGTCTTTCTTTACTGTATACAAGTGTTTTCTTTATTCTAGAATTGTAGATGCTAATTTTTAGATAGATAATGTGAAATTCCAAATTCTATGCAAGAAATTGCATAAGTCAAACCCATATGAAGTGACCATTGAATTAGGTAGCATGTTGGTATTTTAAGATAAGCAACAGTTTAACGCAGGAGAGAAGTAATACAGAGAGCTCTGATAGCTCTTTCTGTTTTACATTTGTCCTGCTTAAGTTGTTACCTGTCAAATAGGTTATAAATATACACACTTTTAGTGGTTGCTCAATATAGGTTTGATTGCATAGGATCTGGGATTTGTAGATCAGTTTAATATACAGTAAAAATCTCTATTACAACCACTTGAATGAATGTTAGTTGATTGTATAAAGAGAGGTGAACGTGTAAAGCATGGTTATAGAGGAATATCTCAATGGACGTATGGTTATAGTAAATCAAAAAGCTCTCTGTTTTATTGTCACCTTGCTTTAAGCAGTCACCTGTCGTAAACACCTTATAAATTACACAATTTAGTGGTCGTAATAGAGAGGTTTTACTGTAGATTTGTCTTATCTCAATATAAAAGAACTCTTTCGGATACAAAAACCTTATGTCTCCACCCAGTCCTATGGTGTGACTACTCATCTGAATTGTTTCTTTATAAGGATTCTAATAATACGTCACAGTCTAGGTAGAAAAGTAAAGGAGTAACTTTAATTTTCTTATCCTGAGTGCTATGTATCTGATAACCAGTGTAACATCTTGTTTACCACATTCAGATAGTGCTTTACAATGTAGATGAATACGCACAAGCACTCTGTAAGAACGTAAAAGCTTAATGCAAAACGAATTTGTAATCTTATTTATCTGCATGAAACAGCTACCTGTCTTATTGATTAATCTATACCCCATAAATACGCCTTTTTATGCCTCTTATTTATTCCTTCACTGAAGAAAATAGTTCAAATTTATATAGTCATGAATATGTATCATAAGAAATATTTTCTTAAAGCAGGTTGCAAGTAAAGCAGAATGCGCCTTAAGGCACATTCTGCTTTACTTTCAACCAGCTTTAAGCGGTCACATATCTTCAAAACTGGAAACAGGCTATGGGTTCTTGGGTTAATATATACAACATTGCTTTCTAAATGGCCTTTAAGTATTACAGTTATCATATTACCTTATGCCATACAAGTTATCATCAATGATGGTATCTTACAATAGTGTAAGGTAGAAAATATGTCAGGACTGCAAAACACCCAAACAATGCTTTATCTTGGATTTACATGCTTGCTTTCCTTTAAATAGATTGTAATTTATTTATTGAATTTGTATGCTAACAAATTTTTAATCTATGATCACTGTTTTATTCTCATGTTAATACAATGCAATAGTCCATCTTGGTTCAGAAACCATTTAGTGGCTAAGCATAGACATCTGTTTATACAGATGACTGCATAATACATAACTAAAGTAATGCAAACTTAAAGGTGTGCATTCTGCATTACTTTTGTTCAGCATTAATGTAAGATTTCTACATTATATTTTTGCCATTGATCCTTACTGGGTGGGAAACAAGCATATGCATCATTTGCAAACATTATAGACCCAAATCAGAAAGAGCAGCCCTCTATTCAGCATCTCTGTTTGCCATAATTTTAAATAGTTTTTAGCAGACCCCTGAGGAGTCCAAGTAAACTGATCATGGAAGAACATGGAAGAGTGCATTTGGAGAGTAGGATAGTAAGGGTTAAGCTGTGTTAATGTAGTGTACAGCCCTACTGAGTGTGGACCGCTGTCCTGCAATGTACATGTAAGTACCCCTGTCAGTATCTGTCAGTCTCATCAACTGATGGGCTGTACCTAACTGTGCTGGGGCATGGTAGACAGTATGAGCCATTAATCCACCAATGTATTGCTCTACATAGAGTACAAATATTGACTGATAATAGCCTGGTGCCATTAAGAGTGTACTATTTTGAATTATTATGTCCTCTAGTGGTTTCTCAACTATGGTTAGACTGTACATTGCATGTGGTTAAATATATGTCATTGTGAGATTGATATTTATTGCCATTGCACATGTGGATCTTTAACAGAAATTGAATCTGATGGTTACAGTGTGTAATGTCTTCAATCTGGAATACCCTGTCATTATATATTGCAGCAAAGTGTGTGTGAACAGAAGATAATATTGAAAGAATCAGCAATAGTGCAGACCTGGATCTGGGGCTCCAGAAGAACCCTCTTAACCCTTCCACCCATAGAAACGACTTTTACCATATTTAATGTATTCCTCCAATGAAGAAAACAGTTCTTAAGGGACATTCTACTTTACTTTCAACCAGTTTTAAGTGATCCTCTGTATTCAAGATTAGAAACAAGCTATAGGGTAATGGGTACACTGGGTATGCACTGTTTAAAAAAGATGGAACATGTATATACTAGATTCCCACAGATAAATGTTTAAACCCTTACACCATGACCTGTTTCTAGTTTTAAAGACAGCTAACTACTTTAAGCAAGTTGAAAGTAAAGCAGGATGCACCTTCAGTTGCATTTTGCTTTACTTTTATCCTGCTTTAAGCTACCACTGGCGAAGATGAAGAACATATTTCTAATAGTGCATATTGATGACTGTATAAATTGGAACTATTTTCTTTAGTGGCGGAATAGTATGGTATTTTTATGGAGTAAATGGTGAAATGTTTACTCAAACTGTTATTTTCTAAGCATAATAGTTTGTTGGTTTATCAATACTGTCAAACAATTCTTAAATGATAAAAAAATTTATCAGGATAGAATATTTTAACCCAAAAATCAGGTGAATCTCTAACTCTTATGGTGCGGAGAAATTGTTTAGTCTGCAACACAGGGCCCCGACACGATTGCGTTTTGAGAGAAAAAAATCGTCAGAAGGTATATATAGAGTCTCTATATATACCTTTTGACAATTTTTTCTCTCAAAAATAAATCGTGCCGGGTCCCTGTGGTCTGCAACACTTTCCATCTGCTTTGTTCTAAAAATAGAATTTTCAAAATTTATTTTCAAAACAGTCATAGTGTCAAACAGTGTTGACCATGGGGATGCCAGATAACGCAGTTTGATTTAGATCACTATTGTTTGAAAACTTTATTATGGTTTGGTCATTTGCATGCTAAGAGTTGGGCTCCAAGAAGAAGGTTTAGTTGAAGTATCATCTGTTTTATCATTCATAAAGTCAAGGTATAATTTTAGTATTGGCTCAAACTGGTGTCTACTTAACCCTTTACCCCATAGCCTGTTTCTAGTTTATAAAATATGTGACCACTTACAGCAGGTTGAATGTAAAGTAGAATGTTGTTAAGTTCTGCTTTACTTTTAAAGTACTATAAAGTACCATCTGGAAAGACACAGCAAATGTGTTTTGTGTTTCATGTTCAGGACTAGCTAGCTGAGAACTACTTTCCTTAGTATAGAAATAATTAGAGGCATAAAACAAATAGTTATGGAGTAATGGGTTAACACTTTATTTCTGTGATATTGAAATGCATGTTTTATTTCTAGCCTGGTTAGTACTTATATGATCAACAGTTGACACTGGTTATTAGCTCACCTGAGCTAAAGGCTCCAGATGAGCTATTGTGATGGCCCTGTGTCCGTCGTGCAGTAAGCGTCGCCATCAACAATTGCTTCAAATGACATCTCCTCCTATACTGCTTGACAGATTTCAACCATACTCTACAGGACTGTTCCTTGGATCAAGCTCTTTCAAATATGTTCAGAGTTTAAAACAAAACAGAACATGGCATCCGAAAAGAAAAAGATAAAGGAAATCTTAAAAAATCTTCTTGTCAAAAACTACAAGGGTCAGAGCTTAGATATTTGGCACATAAATATCATAGCATATAGCATCATCTACAGGTTCTCCATCAATTTTGTTCAAATTATGCCCTTGGGGTCTAAGTTGGCCTGTCGAAGGGGGTCACAGTTTTACATAGTTATATTGTGTAATCTTCAAACATCTCTTTCTCTGAAACTAATATGGCCAGAGCTTTTAGATTTGGTATGATGACACTTCTAGATGTCATTTACAAATAATGTTGAAATGGTTCCTGTCGGTTACATATCTAGGTCACAGGAGTTAAAAATAGATTTTTTCATTGAAAACTGAAAAAATCTTCTTGTCTGAAACCCTAGTACTTAGAGCTCAAATATTTAGCACATAGTATCATTTATAGGTCCTCTATCAAGACTGTTCAAATTATGTCCCATGGGTAAAGTTGGCTCCACCACAGAGGTCACAGTTGTACACAGAGTTACAAAGTGAAATCTTCAAAAATATCTTTCTCTGAAACTAATAAGTATCAAGCTTTGAGATTTGGCATGGTGACACTTTTAGATGTCCTTTACTAATAATGATAAAGATGGTGTTTGTCGGCTGCATAGCTAGGAGCTAAAAACAGATTTTTTTTAGCTCACCTGGCACGAAGTGCCAAGGTGAGCTATTGTGATCGCCCTGTGTCTGTCGTCCGTCGTCATCAGTCCGTCCGTCGTCAAACTTTTTCTTTAAAGATCTTCTTCTTGGAAACCACTGAGCCAATTTCTTCAAAACTTCATAGGAAATTTCCTTGTAGGGTACTCTCTCAGATTTCTTCAAATACAGGTCATCCAATTGAAATTGTGGTTGCCATGGCAACCAATTGAAAAAACTTCAAAAATCTTCTTGTCAAAAACTACAGGTCCGAATTGAAAATAATTGTACCCAAATGTGCCATTGGTGACCCTCTATCAGATTTCTTAAAATAATTTTCCTATATTAAAAAACACGGCGGCTAGTGTGTGGGGCAGATTTTCCTTATATGGCTATATAGTGAAAACTTTAAAAATCTTCTTCTGTGAACCGCTGGTCCGATTTGCAAGTAATTTCACACAAATGATCCATGGGTGACCCTCTACCAGATTTCTTAAAGTTATTTTGATATCTAAAAAACCATGGCCGTAAGTGGGTGGGGCACAATTTCCTTATGTTACTGTATAGTAAAAACTTAAAAAATCTTCTTCTGTGAAACTACTGGTTCAAATTGAAAATAATTTTACCCAAATGTGCCATTGGTGACCCTCTATCAGATTTCTTAAAATAATTTTCCTATATTAAAAAACATGGCCGCTAGTGGGTGGGGCAGATTTTCCTTATATGGCTATATAGTGAAAACTTTAAAAATCTTCTTGTCTGAAACTGCTGGTTCGATTTGCAAGTATTTTCACACAAATGATCCATGGGTGACCCTCTACCAGATTTCTTAAAATAATTTTGATATAAAAAAAAACATGGCCGCAAGTGGGTGGGGCACATTTTCCTTATGTTACTGTATAGTAAAAACTTAAAAAAATCTTCTTCTGTGAAACTACTGGTCCAAATTGAAAATAATTTTACACAAATGATCCATTGATGACTCTCTACTAGATTTCTTAAAATCATTATGTTATCTTTAAAATCATGGCCGCTAGTGGGTGGGGCAAGTTTTCCTTATATTTCTGAATAGAAAATCTATAAAAATCTTTTTCTCTGAAACTATTGGTCTGATTTAAGAATATTTTTACACAAATTGATTCATGGGTGACCCTTTGCCAGTTTTCTTCAAGTAATCTTCCTAGCTCAAACATGGCCGCCAGAGGGTTGGGATGAATTTTCCAATGATGGTTTATAGTGAAAAACTTTACCATTACTGATTCATTACCATGACCGTAACCATGGGTACCAGGTGAGCGATTTAGGGCCGCATGGGACTCTTGTTTTCAATGAAAACTTTAAAAATCTTCTTGTTAATTTAGAAACTTAAAAGCACACTCTGATGACAAGGTCAACCTTTTTGCCTGCAATGAAAGTTCTTGTCCATATACACATGCAAACCAAATATGACAGTAATACTTCAAGACACATGAAGTTCTTAGCGTTTTTTGAAACCTAAACACAGATTTCCAAACCTAAACATGGTGCCTAAGGTCAGGGTCTCTTGGTCCAAATTTTTTGGCATTCAAGGAAAGGTTTTGTCCATAATATACACATGCACACTGAATATGAAAGGAATATCTCAATGGACATAGGATTACCAGGCATTTTGAGAAACCTAACTTTAAGGTCAACTTCACTGGGGTAAAAATAACTATTTGCATGAGAAGATCTTGTGCATATACACATGCATACCAAATATAAATAGAGGATCTTGTATGAGTGCTCATTATTAATCATTTTTAATAAACGAGTTGACTAAAATAATATAACGCGAGCGTCATATTCATTTTAGTCTACGAGTTTATTAAAAATGATAAATAATGAGCACGAACGTGAGATTCTATTTATCACATAACAAGTTTAAGCACCTATTAAATTCTAGACCCTCAGCTTTATAGAATTTCCGCCAAAGCGTTACGTTGTTTACATTAACGTCATAGTAAATGACGTCATTTGGTGAAAAAAAGATATTCCACTAGTGGATTACGATATTTATACAATCGCTTTATGCAACTCCCAGACCGCAAATTAGGTGATAAAAGCAATGTCTCAAGGAACATAGGAGTTATAAGCATTTTTTCAAACCTAAACACAGATTTTGAAACCTAAACACAGGCCCTAAGTTCAAGGTCACAGATATCAAACCTTTTGTGTGCATGATAAGGTATCGTCTATATACATATGCATACCAAATATGAAAGCAATACCTCAAGGAACATATGAATTATGAACATTTATCGAAACCTAAACACAGATTTTATACCTAAACCTGACCCTTATTTCAAGGTCAAGGTCACAAGGGTCCAATTTTCTAGGCATCATGAAAGGTCTTGTTCATATACACATGCATACCAAATATGAAAGCAATACATCTAGGGACGGACATACAAGTTAAATATTTTTCAAAACCTAAACACAGATTTCGAAACTTAAACGCTGGCGTCAAGGTCAAGGTCACAGGGCTTTTGTTTGCATGGAAAGGTCTTGTCCATATACACACACATAACCAAATATGAAAGCAATACCGCAAGGGATATAAAAGTTATAGGCATTTATAGCTCACCTGAGCCAAAGGCTCAAGGTGATATATTGGGATGGCCCTGTGTCCGTCGTGCGTTGTGCGTCGTCGTTAACAATTGCTTCAAATAACATCTCCTCCTATACCGCTTGACAGATTTCAACCAAACTTTACAGGAATGTTCCTTTGGTCGAGCTCTTTCAAAATTGCTCAAAGAATTAAAAACAATGTAGAACTCAAAGTGAAAAAATAAGGAAAACTTTAAAAATCTTCTTGCCTGAAACTACAAGGGCCAGAGCTTAGATATTTGGCACATAGCATCATCTACAGGTCCTCTATCAAGTTTGTTCCAATAATGCCCCTGGGGTCAAAACTAAGATGGACAGAGCTTTGATATTTGGCATCGTGACACTTCTAGATGTCATATACCAATATTGTTCAAATGTTTCCAGTCTGTTGCACATCAATGTCAAATGAGCTAAAAATAGATTTATTTTAACGAAAACTTATCTGATCGTCAAAAGGGCCAGAGCTTAGCTATTTGGCGCATAGCATCATCTACAAGTCCTCTATCAAGTTTGTACAAATTATGCCCCTGTGGTCAAAATAGGCCCCGCCGGGGGGGGGGGGGGGGGGGGGGGGGGGGGGTGACACTTCTAGATGTCCTTTAGCTATTTTGTTCAAATGGTTCCAGTCTGTTGCCTATGTAGGTCACAGGAGCTAAAAATAGATTTTTTCAATGGAAACTTAAAGAAACTTCTTGCCTAAAACTCTAGTACCCTGATCTTAGATATAAGGCACATAGCATCATCTACAGGTCCTCTATCAAGATTGTTCAAATTATGCCACTTGGGTAAAACATGACCCCGTCCTGGACATAACTCATTATCTCCATTTTTTCAGCTATTCTCAGGTGAGCGAAATATGCCCCATGGGGCTCTTTTAAAAAAAATTGTTTCCGCCATTCAAGACAATGACGACGACTACACTTCATACAGGCAAGCTTAAACTCTTCTTGTCTGAAACCCTAGAACACAGAGCTAAGATATTTGGCACATAGCATCATCTACAAGTCCTCTATAAAAATTGTTCAAATTATGCTCCTTGGGTAAACATCTCAAAACCACAATAGATATTTGGCAGGTATTCTCAGGTGAGCAAAATATGGCCCATGGGCCTCTTGTTATTTCCTCAACCTATCTGAAAATGATGTCTAGTGGCATCAAGGTTATCAATTGTTTTGAATTACATAAACGCTTTCATTGAAGAATCTATTTGATTCTTGATTATTTTAACCCCTTACCCCATAACCTGTTTCTAGTTTTGAATGTGAGCACTTAAAGCAGGTTGAAAGTAAAGCAGAATGCTTTGCAGATGAGCACTTAAAGCAGGTTGAAAGTAAAACAGAATGCACTTTTAGGCACATTCTGCTTTATCATCTGCTAGGAAAAAGGACATTTTTCTTTTGGTACATGTTTATAACAGCTACTGTATAAATTGGAACTACAGTGGAACATTTGTTATTCTTTCCCAATAAACCCCTTTACGCTAAAACTATTATTTGCAGTGCAAACAGTTTTGAGCCAGATCAGACGCCGGGTAACCGGTGGAACATTTGTTATTCTTTCCCAATAAACCCCTTTACGCTAAAACTATTATTTGCAGTGCAAACAGTTTTGAGCCAGATCAGACGCCGGGTAACCCGGCGTCTGATCAGGCTCAAAACTGTTTGCCACCAAGATAAACATGAAATATCAGAAATGTCCAAAAGTTGTACCTTTCTATGTTTTAGTGCTTTGCGTTTGCGTACGTTTGCGTTTAAACGGGAAAGAATAACAGATTCTCCACTGTATTTCTGTAGGGAGGAAGGTGTTTCTTTTGGGGAAAGGGTTAAGATAGATCTTATGTGATTTCTGCATCTGTAATAGAATAATATCGAAACTGATGTGATTGTTGCATCTGTAGTAATGATCATTCCAAAATAAGAATATATATATTATATTATTTGAATAAAATGTATTTTGATTTTACATATCTTATTTTATATCTGCTACTACCATCATGTATAGAAACTTACACAGTACATATTGGGAATCCATCATAATGGCAGTGAAATGTAATTGGACGGATCCATTGAAATATCTCAGGCATTCATAGGTGACCCTTACATACTCAGCTGTCATCTGCTTCGAATATATGGTCTACAAAAATAAATCAAAAATAGTTTTCAAGCTGATGAAAGTTTGAATATGAGTGGCAAACATTTTAGATCCAGATCAGATGCAGTGTTACCCTGCGTCTGGTCTGGATCCAACTGTTTGCAAATGTCAGCCAAGTCATGCTTAGCATGATAAGATTTAAGGCTATCAGATAGGGGTGAGGTAGTAATATGAGAAGGGTAAACACCAAAGAACAGTTCAGGTACACAGATTTATTACTGCTTGCTCTGTTAAGCATGCGTATACCAAGTCATAATAAGTGTGTGCACTTTAGTCCAGTTTTAGATTTCTGACTGACGAAACTACTGTGAATGTCATACAGTTTGGATATTGATAAGTAAATTGGCATCTGAAATGGATAAAGTGTTGAAACATCGCTTTGCAATTTAAAACTGCAATTTCAAAACGCCTCTGTATGGAAACATGATATTTTGTTGTGTGTTAAATCTTCGAGTAGAAGAAATAGGACAGTGCACCCTATATAACTTGAAATGACATACATGTAATTTGAAATATATTGCACGGTGGGGAGAGCTGATGCTGTGCTATACAAACATTCTATTGATACATGTACCACACACCTCCTGTACACTTTATCCCATAACATGTACCCGTTTCTAGTTTTTAAAACAAGTTGAAAATAAAGAAGAATTCTGCTTTACTTTCAGTCTGCTTTAAGCTACCAACTAATAGGAAATAGAAACATTTTCCTATGGTGTATATTCATGAAAGTATCAAATGGAATTGTTTCAATCTGTAAGGAATTTATCAAAGGCGTATCAATTGAGTAAAAGGTTTAGTCACGATGCACTTACCAGTTACAGAATTTGTTATTTCCTCTTAAAAGCACAAATTTATTAACCCATTCACCGCCAGAAGCGACGACCGTTGGGTGAACAGGCTGGAGCTTGATCATACGTGGCGCATGATCAGTACCCAAACTGTTTGAAAATGGCTTCAGTATTCAGTACGTAGCAATAGTAGAGATCAAAGTATTAAAACAGACAATATTATGGCGTGCCGATTTGTTAAATTTGGCTGAGAAATGTTTAAACCGTTTGTATTAAATTACCAGGACTGTAGATCTACTCAAGCTTGTGTTTTGGATCAAACTAGAATAGGTCATATGCCCTGTCGGCTATAGAGGAAACATTCTTAAGAGAGAAGTACTGCAGAGAATATCATATACATACACCGACACCGCAAATTTACCAATACACCATTTGACATACATATAGGACAAGGTAACATAACACAAAGCAAGACAAAGCTGACAGCTAACGCCATTGGTGTCTTTACGAGCGAAAAGAAATATGTTAGAATTTAGCCTCAGCGACTGGTTAAAATTTATAGTGAAACTGACACTGCCATCAAGTCTTTTTAGCTCACCTGAGCTAGCTCAGGGTGAGCTTTTGCAATCCTTGAATGTCCGGCGTGCGTCGTCAGACGTTCGTCGTCAACAATTTTAGTGTTTACACCTCTAGAGGCCACAATATTTATCCAATCATTCTCAAACTTGCTCAGATTGTATATTGCCATAAGAATTCTAATGAGTTTGACTATGATTGAAATCGGACCAATAGGTCAGGAGTTACTACCTTTGAATTGCTGAAAATGCCATATTTCTGTATCTGTATCTGTATCAATACGTCGTAGAATCCTAAAAGGCTTTTACACGACGGGTTAGAAGTGGCGATAATCTCGTAGGGCTGTTTTGAAAGCCTCTACGGAATCAAAATGCACTGTGCTGTCTGGCAGTTTGTTCCATTGTATTACTGTGTCTACAAAGAACGAGTGTTTGTATTGATGGGTCTTGCTATCTGGTACTGTGAGCCCTCTTGTATTGTTGCATACTTGATTTTCTATTATATTATTTGTACTGAAATCTTTAAATCTGGTTGCTTTGGTGTTTCTTCTTGGTTTTGCCGGTTTTGTGAAAGTGGATGTTGGTAGGGCTGGTACCAGACCTTCTACAACCTTATACATTAGTATCAGTCTGAGGCTTAGTCTCCTGTCTTCAAGAGTCTCCAGTTCCAGCTGTTCTCTCATTCTTGTGATTGCCCCCGTCTCTCTGTCCTTGCATGTAGTTCTTTTTTATGAACCTGATAGCCCTATTCTGAATTTCTCTAATGTGTCTATGTCCCCCTTGAGGTATGGATTCCAGATGGTTGCGCCATACTCCAGAATTGATCTCACCACTGAGATGTGTGCCATTTTTCTGCAATTTTCCGGTACACTTCTAAGGCTCCTTCTTAGGAACTCAAGAGTTGTATTGGCCTTTTTGCATACTTGATTTATGTGCACATTCCATTTGAGGTCTTTGGATATCTGTATGCCTAAATATGGATTGTCTTGAACAGTGATTACACTCTAGAGGCCACAATATTTATCCAATCTTTCTCAAACTTGCCCAGATTGTATATTACCATAAGAATTCGAGTAAGTTCGATTATGGTTGAAATAGGAGCAATAGATCGAGAGTTATTTACCTTTGAATTGCTGAAAATGCCATATTTAACAGTGTTTACACTCTAGAGGCCACAACTTTTATCCAATATATCTCAAACTTGTTCAAAGAGTTGTCGGAGGATCTTGAAGTGGTTAGTCAGTGGCTGGTGGATAACAAGTTGTCTTTACACTTAGGAAAAACAGAGTCTATTATTTTTGGCTCCAAACGTAAACTTCAATTTAAATACGAATCTTAATGTCACATGCAAAGGTCAAGCTATTCAGTCTATTTCGTCGGTCAAATATCTCGGAGCTACTATAGATCAACATTTAACAGGCGAAGCAATGGCTAGTTAAATTGTCAAGAAAGCTAATGCTCGGTTAAAATTCTCATACAGGAAACGGAGTTATCTTACTGAACATACAAAAAAGTTATTGGTTTCAGCTCTCATTCAGTGTCATTTTGATTATTCCTGTTCCTTTTGGTATTATGGGTTAACTAAGTTTTGGAAAGACAATTAAGCTTCAGGTTACCCAGAATAAGGTTGTCCGTTTTGTACTCAAGTTGGATCCCAGATCTAGTATTAAACATGAACACTTTACCTCTCTTGATTGGTTAAACGTTTCAAGAAGGGTCGACCAAATTGTTCTCTGTCATGTTTGTAAGATAAAAAATGGTCTAAGACCTGGCTATATGAGTCATAAATTTACAGCTCAGGATACTGTTCATGCCTACGAAACCAGATCTAGTCAGACCGGTTCATTTGTACCCCCTAAGGTTAAAGGTTTTGGTCTCACATCATTTTTAGTTCACCTGAGCCGAAGGCTCAGGATGAGCTATTGTGATCCCATTCCGTCCGGCGTCCGTCATACGCTCACATTTTCAAACAACATCTCCTCAGAAACCACTGACCCGACTTCAACCAAACTTTGTCAGAAGCATCAGTGACAAGGGGGAACGAAATCTTGTTCAAAGATTTTGGCTAGAGTTATTCCGCTTGCTGTGGGACTAGGTTTTCTAACATGACCGTATAGACAACTTTTAATGCATAAGAAAATCTTAAAAAATCTTCTTCTCAGAAACCCAAAGGCCCAGACCTTTGATATTTGGTATGTATCATTACCTAATGATTTTCTAGCAAGATTGTTCAAATTTTGACCCTGGGACCAAAAATGGAAAACCTTTAAAACTCTTCTTCTCGGAAACTGTATGGCCTATATCATTAATATTTGACATGTAGCTTTGCCTTATGGTCCTCTACCAAGATTGTTAAAATTATGCCCCCCCGGGTCAAAATTGGCCCCGCCCCGGGGCTTTTCAGTTTTACATAGAATATATATAGGAAAACCTTAAAAAATCTGCTTCTCTGAAACTGTAAGGCCCAGATCTTTAATATTTGACATATAGCTTTTCCTTGTGGTCCTCTACCAAGACTGTTCAAATTTTGAACCTTGGGCCAAAAATGGCCCCGCCCCGGGGCTTTTCAGTTTTTTCTTAGGAAAACCTTTAAAAATCTTCTTCTCAGAAACCGTATGGCTTAGATCATAAATATTTGACATGTAGCTTTGCCTTATGGTCCTCTACCAACGTTGTTCAAATTATGACCCCCGGTCAAAAATGGCCCCGTCCCGGGGCTTATCAGCTTTACATAGAATTATATAGGAAAACCTTTAAAAATCGTCTTCTCTGAAACTGTAAGGCCCAGGTCTTTAATATTTGACATATAGCTTTCCTTGTGGTCCTCTACCAAGATTGTTCAAATTATGACCCGGACCAAAAATGGCCCTGCCCTCGGGCTTATTAGTTTTTCATAGGAAACTTTTTAAAAATCTTATTCTGAAACCGTAAGGCCCAGATCATTTATATTTGACATGTAGCTTTGCCTTATAGTCCTCTACCAAAGTTGTTCAAATTATGCTCCCGGGTCAAAATTGGCCCCGCCCCTGGGCTTATCAGTTTTACAAAGACTTATATAGGAAAACCTTTACAAATCTCCCTCTCTGAAACCATAAGGCCCAGACCTTTTATATTTGGCATCTAGCTTTACCTTGTGGTCCTCTACCAAGAGTGTGCAAATTATGACCCCGGACCAAAAATGGACCTGCCCTCGGGCTTATTAGTTTTTCATAGGAAACTCTTTAAAAATCTTCTTCTCTGAAACCGTAAGGCCCAGATCATTTATATTTGACATGTAGCTTTGCCTTATAGTCCTCTACCAAAGTTGTTCAAATTATGCCCCCGGGTCAAAATTGGCCCCGCCCCTGGGCTTATCAGTTTTACATAGACTTATATAGGAAAACCTTCACAAATCTCCTTCTCTGAAACTGTAAGGCCCAGATCTTTAATATTTGACATATAGCTTTGCCTTGTGGTCCTCTACTAAGATTGTTCAAATTATGACCCCAGGCCAAAAATTGCCCCGCCCTCATGCTTATTAGTTTTTCATCGGAAAACCTTTAAAAATCTTCTTCTCTGAAACTGTAAGGGATAGATCATTTATATTTGACATGTAGCTTTACCCTATGGTCCTCTACCAAGATTGTTCAAATTATGACTCCGCCGGGGCTTATCAGTTATATCAAAATGTTGTCTTGCCCAGTCAGCTTCTATGGTACAATGTCTCAGGTGAGCGAAATGTGGCCCTCTGGGCCTCTTGTCCTATGTACAACGGATGCACACTATGGAACAAATTGTGACGCTCACGGGGCTTGAGGCGAGGTAATTGTTTGATCCATACTGCCGGAAACAGCAATAAAAGTAAATGGACCCAAATAGGTTCGTACTTAAAGCCCTATTCCAAGCCCTTCATAGCAGCCCCCATCACAGCTTGATACTTGGTGATTAGATCGCCCTTATCAGGGTATGTTTATTACATCAGGATATTAAGCTTAATATTTATCTAATAAGTCACGCGCAGTAATCTACGACCACATACATATAATCAAAGACTGAAGGTCTTGAGAGTCGCCAAGAATGAGTTTTTGCAAATTTCCACTTCCATCTTTATAAGCCAATTGAATTGCACTTACTTCTTCCTAGGATGTGGCTGAAAGTGATGAGAATTTTTAAAGACAGATCAAGATCACGGAATTATACTTCCATGTCTAGATCTACGTGTATAATTTTTATTTTGTAATTTGTAGATACCATAAATTACTAAAATTCGTATGTGTGTGCTCTTTTGTTAGTTGTTTATACTTTAAATATGGTTTGATTGTTTAAATATTCTCAATCACCTGATTTTGATTTGAGATTTTTGGAAAGCACCCCCGAAATATGCCGAATATGAATTGTTTGAAACGACCCCTCAAATGAGAAAGTCATGTTGCCACCGGTAAATAAACTTCAAGAATTCGTGTATGGAATTTGTCTTGTAGAGTTAGTTCTATGTTCTGATTTATTATAATATCTACAAAGTGTAGCAATGTACGTTTTAGGTATCTACGTGTTGTTGGGTAGAGATTGCGATCGCGTTAAAAAAATCACGGTTTGTTTACATTTGAGGTCACAGAGTTGCGCATGTGCTGGAGGAAAACGGTGTTAACACAAAAAATACCCATCGAAATCTTTTCGATATCTAGGTTAAATTCAAACGCCAGTTTTCTCGTAATCTCACTGAATTGTTACTGCTATTCTTTCTTTTTCATATACTTGGTACTAGATTAAAATTATGATCAATTCTATTATGAACAATTTCGTTCTGATTTGCAGAACGCATCAAATCATTGCCGAACTTGAGACAATATGTCATATCTTAAAATAGAAACACTATGTCATTCAAATCACTACCTAACGGTCGGGACACGTAAAATTTCTCGGTTATAACTCACTAGCAGTAGCGGAAAGGCGTGTTTACTACTGGTACCGCTACATAGCAAATCAGCCTATAACAGTCTGTGTCTCTTATTTTACAAATTTGTAAAAGTCAGTAGTCAAGTCTAACCGCTACCCAATCAGACTATTCGATTTTAAGCACGTGTCCTTAAGCTTTCATTTCTGGCCATTCACCATTGGTTGGGCCATATAAGGTTTGAGGCTCAATGAGAAATCAGACAGCTACGCCGAAAAAATTATCACAGCATGTTACTAATTGATAGATGTAGACCAATATAGGGGCAAGTGAAAGCTGTGCATTTAACCCTTAAGCTGTGCATCGTGAGTTGACTGTTATTTTTTCAAACAGTTTGGATCCAGATCTGATGCTGCATAATGTTGCATCTGATCTGTATCCAAACTGTATACCAGTTATCGCTGAGACTTTTTTTAATTGAAATATGTACTAATCAAATTTAAATATTGTTTGCAGACGACAATTTAAAAGCAGAAGATATTACCGCAGGGTCAGGGTTAAGCACACAGTGATATTGTCTGTAGATTAAAAATTGATGAAATTTATTTTATTTTATTATTGTGTAATTTTGGGTCTTATACTATATAGCAAAACAGTGGGATAGTAATCTAGCTTTAATAAATAACATGAAGCATACAACCAAGCAAATCATGACATTAAAGGAAATGATCTAGATGCAAACCTTTGGTTTTTTGTGAAGGCCTATTCTTATCTTTATATTTATGCAACAATATCACAGTGTTGAAATGGATCAGCTAGATCCCTTATCTATGGAAGGCCGGTGCGCCATGCTAAATGCTAAATGCGAATTGCTATATGCGAAATGCTAAATGCGAATTGCGAAATGCTAGTTTAATACAAAACTCTTAAAATGCTAAATGCTGATTGCGAAATGCGTTTTGCGAAATGCCATTTGCTAATTGCAAAAATGCTAAATGCGAATTGCAAAAAATGCTATTCTCAAATTCCTAAATGCCAAATGCGAAGTGCTGTACTAAGGCCAAACAAACAAAAAAAACCATATGTTTTCGGTAACCCGACCGACCCTAGTTTTTCCCTCCGATCCTAAACTCTTTTTTTTCATTTTTCGAAATTAACCATTGACATATTCAACAGGCAGACAACACATTTTATTGACATATTTGACAAACATACAACACATTACAAAATATAATTAATTCCACCTATCATATATAAGCCACTACTTTGCCGGTTTGGTATCCCAATATTGGTTAACAATCATACCAGATTTCAATGTTTAAGGTAAATTTGGTTTTGGGGCCTATCAATTAAATTAATAACAATTTGAATATAATTATATAAAATACTCCATCAGAAAAGTTAAATATATCATCATTATATAATTGTGTTAAAAAAAAACTAGGGTCGGTTTGGGTACCGGAAACCGAGGTATTTTAGTTTGGTCTTAGTACAGCAATTCGCAATTGGCATTAAGGAATTTGCGAATAGCATTTTTGCAATTCGCATTTAGCATTTTTGCAATCCGCAAATGACATTTCGCAAAACGCATTTTACAAATAGCATTTAGCATTAAACACCCCTAATATAGTTTTGTACTTAAATAGCATTTCGCAATTCGCATTTAGCATTTCGCATTAAGCAATTCGCATTTAGCATTTAGCATGGCGCACCGGCCTTCCATACTTATCTACCTCTATTAATACCTAGTACCCTAGGCCATGATGCCCTAGGTGCCTCTGGGTAATATGATGTAACAGTTGTATATCAAGCCCAACCACAATATACAATCCAATAGACATCCTGCTGAGCCAGGAATAGGCCTTTAAGGGGGCAGTACACAATAAGGTAGGGAAATATTCGAATTGGCCCCGGATTCCTTAATTTTAGGTATGGGAAGAATTCTAGTGTACTGTGAGCCTTTAAAATGATTTAATTGTAGTATAATGTGGTTGAACAGCACTAAAGCACTTGAAATATGACCAAGGTCATGACCTTTGCTGCTCCTGCATATGCCACTGAGTGTTAGATGCGAAACTGGGGGTCTGTGTATTTTTGTAACTTTTTTTTATGGGTAGGGTAAAAAAAAGCTGAAATTGTGAAAAGGGTAGAAGGTAACCGTCTTGTTTTTTGGCTAAATCATCCAGCTGGACTTAGTTTGTATATGTAAAAAATAATTTTCCCAATGTGATATTATGAGCGCGAACAGTTCACAAAAAATCTTGAAACGGCACGATTTGAACATTTTTTTTCAAATTTTCCGCATTTAAAAGTGATATTCAACTGGCCACACTGTAGCCTGAATATATGTTTACAAGGTCAGTTTTGGGTGTTTTGCCATGCCTGTGGATATATATCATTGAGTTAATGGGCTTTTTATTTGAGGCTGGAGATAAAATCCAAAAATAAGATGGAATCTGTGATGTGGCCCCTCAATTGGACTGATTTTGTTCTCTTACTGTGTACTGCCCCCTTACGGTGATTCCTTTGTAATTCTCTGTTAATTCTCAAACATATGATTATTTGCATAGCATTAATAAAAAAAAGGAACAGTTTGCCTGTATTTAATTAGTTTGTTATAGTGTATATATACACGAACACCGCAGGTTCCAAAATGAGACGACGTTGATTTTGTTACTTTGGCATATTCTATTCTTAACAAACATTGCCTTCCAAAAGTTATAAAAGGCGGGTGCTCTGTAGTTTTGATTCAGTTTGTATCAAGCTCCCGAAGGGTTAACCTCGGATCTTACAGTAGGCAATAAATAAGCCTTTAATAATATTCTGTACTTTGTTATCTTAGTAGCGTGTTGGTAGAGCGAACAGTTGACTAGTTCAATCTCAGTAGTCTCTATCCCAGGCGTGAACAGTAGCTCATACAGTCTATTATTTCAACGCTGAACGCATTGCTGATGCTGGTGCATTCTGGCTAGTTTGAAGCCATGGGTCTCATCTATACGCCGAGCTGAGATATTCGTAGCTTAGGAGCAATAGCTGATGCTGGCTGGTCGAGCCATGTGTCTCGGGTATAGGCTGAGCTTACATACTCTAATATAACATACAGCTGATGCTGTCTGGCTGGTCAAAGCCAGGAAGCTCATCAATACACTGAGCTGATATAAGCCCATCCACTTTATATAGTTTAAGAGTTGATTCAATTAGTTGATCACACTTGATATTGTTCATCCAATCATTTGCAACTGAGCACATGCTCATGGCCTGTGCTGTTTACACAAAGAATGGACATTCGTCTGTCTGGTATTAGAAGACAAAACCCTACAAAACTTATTCGAATCCCATTAACAGTTCATTCCAAAGTATTAACACCAGTACAACAACAGATATAATTTATATATGTAAACAACTTACCTTAGAATACAATCTTACGTTATGCGACCAATAAATACGAAAGACTCAAGCAGGAAACGCAACACAAACAATACACCCAACTCTCAAGCAGAACACACAGTCATACCATAACACACACACACACACACACACACACACACACACACACACACACACACACACACACACACACACACACACACACACACACACACACACACGCACAATCCCATTCCTTCATCTACACACTAAATAGAAAACAACACGCAAGACAAACATAAAGCAAAGTGAACATAGGAGCCCGCCTTGGTACGGTCAGCAGCAATCAATAATTAATTATAAATTAATCATTAACTACCACTTGGGGGTTAAACCTGGGTTTAGGGGCGCCCAACCTCACACTTATCTCCTATATTCACCTATAAAGACAAACAGTGTACATAAAATATAAACCCTGTTCCACAACCTCACAATCAAAAAGACCGCCAGCACAGTAAGTAAATACATGTAAAACATTTAACAAAAATTCTATGACAAGATCATTAGTAACATGGGAATCTCCTCTGCATATATGCGACATTTGCACGCTTCGCCCGTGGATAGGTCATTATGGAATGTCATTCATTTAAGAAATAATCTATGTTCTACCGTTGTGAAACGGTATTTTACAACGGTTGGGTTGATTCTAACATGACCAGATTTAAAGAAATTCATTAGAAAGGAAATCAAATGTTCCATACTTATTTCCTCAGCGGATGCAGTTTTTCGACCGAATAACTTTTTCCGCGGCATTACAAGAATCTAACACCCAACAGCAAATTTACATTTACCGATCCACAATCTGGCATAGAACAAACATTACATGAAACAAGACAGAAGAATGGGAAAATTACAGTAATATGACTGGTTAAAAGTATATGGTCTTTACAGGCTATATGAATAACGTAAGAAATTTCAGAAACATAACGTATGAATGCATGAGGTCACGTCATGTCATATAACCGCGGGATGAGCGGGGTAGGGAAGAGCATTGTAACGTCTCAGGTATACCACGATGGGCTTGTTCTATTTTTATAGTGACCAAAACGCGTGTCATGTTAGAATCTGTATTGACCTACTCACGGCCAAGCTACTCCAGTTAAAACAAAACCAGACAAAACAACACAGATTTAAAAGCGGATGAAATTGACTATATAATTTCATAGGTTTTTTTCGAGATCCAATCCCCGCTCAAAAAGAATAGTACTTACTATCAACACCATGCTATTATTCGAAATACTTTTTCTCACTGTTGTCACGTAATACCTCATGTACATGCACTTTTAATTCCTCATGCTGCTTGTATGCCTGAGAGTAATAAAGATATGTTCTGTTCTGTTCTGGTAATCATTGTTCATCATATTTACTGGGTTTTGTATATATTCGCACATCATTAGGTTCAACAATCATTGGTCAAAGACTTAAATAGACCCCGAGAAAACATTATACAATGTATATAGTATTGTCGATGTTATTATATGCTCGTATGTTCAGCTGATCAACCATTTTAGTAGCTGAGCTTAGCCCCAAACACGTTACAAAATTACCTGTAAATCTTAGAAGTATGTCAACTTTAACAAAGTTCAAGAGAGGAGTAAAAGATCACATTTTAAATCATAATATGAACGTATAAGATAAATCCACTGGTCAATGTAACTCATATTTAAGTAATATTTATAATCATACGTTAAGGTACAGTTATGTAAACTCAAGTGATAGCCAATGATCTCATTCTAATATATTTTTACACAGATTTATTTTATCTTATAAGTAAACCTATATTGTTAATTTCTTAATATGGATAGTTTATTGCATACTTTTCTTCGTCAGTCTATAACTTTTATCATAATTAAGGGTAGGGACTGGTTTGGTAATTAACAACACCTGTGATATAAAATATAATCAGTATTATTTTTAATTTATTAATTTCATATATCTTATTAGTTCATAGATCACGCCTCTCTATGTCGGACCATCAATATCAATAAGGACCACAATGGAAATAAGAGATGTCCTTTCTCTTTTTAGTGTAATCCCACGGGTGGTGAACAACATTGTTCCTCATTCGTGGTATTTATAATCCTTGATATTGATGTGACTGACATAGTTCATACCACAACATATATTTAAACATTGCAATTTTTATAAATTGTGTTTGGTTTTAAGATGTATGTGTGTGTTGTTAACTATTGTCATGTTACATGATATTGAAATAAATATATCTATCTATCTAATCTATGACTTTAAGAGTTCAGATAAGTTTAATTATGGTTGAAATCGGACGAATAGGTCAAGAGTTATTTACCTTTGAATTGCTGAAAATGTCATATTAAATAGTGTTTACACTCTAGCGGCCACAATTTTTATCCACTCTTTTTCAAACTTGCTTAGATTGTATATTACCATAAGAGTTTGGATAAGTGTGATTATGATTGAAATCAGACCAATAGATCAAAGCAATCTGCCTTTGAAAATGCCATATCTAACAGCGTTCACACTCTTGCAACTACAGTTTTCAATGGATTTTGATTTTTAGCTAACCTGAGCTAGCTCAGGAAGAGCTTCTGCAATCCTTGAATGTCCGGCGTCCGTCATCCGTCGTCAACAATTTTAGTGTTTACACTCTAGGGGCCACAATATTTATCCAATCTTTCTCAAACTTTCTCAGATTGTATATTACCATAAGAGTTCAGATGAGTTCGATTATGGCTGAAATCAGAATAATAGGTCAGGAGTTATCTATCTTTGAATTGCTGATATTGCCATATTTAACTGTTTACACTCTAGAGGCCACTGTATTTACCCAATCTTTCTCAAACTTACCCAGATTGTATATTACCATATAAATTCACGTGAGTTCGATTATGGTTGAAATCAGATTAATAGGTCAGGAATTACCTACCTTTGAATTGCTGAAAATGACATATTTAACAGTGTTTACACTCTAGAGGCCACACTTTTTATCCAATCTATCTCAAACTTTCTAAGATTAGATATGAACACAAGAGGTCTGGAGAGTTAGATTATGGTTGAATTCAGTCTAATAGGTCGAGAGTTATCTACCTTTGAATTGCTGAAAATGTCATATTTAAGGGTGTTTCACCCTAGAGGCCACACTTATTATTCAATCTTTCTGAAACATGCTCAGATTGTATATGACCATAAGAGTTTAAATGAATTTGAATAAGGTTGAAATCGAATGAATAGGTCTAGAGTTATCTACCTTTGATTTGCTGAAAATGCCATATTTAACGGTGTTTACACTAAAGAGGCCACAATTTTTATCCAGTCTATTTTAAACTTGCTCAGATTGTATATGACTGTAAGCGTTCGAATAAGTTCCATTATGGTTGAAATCGGACTAATAGGTCAAGAGTAATCTGCCCTTGAATTGATGAAAATGCCATATCTAACAGCGTTAACACTCTTGCAACTACAGTTTTCAATGGATTTTGATTATACTTGTACACAAAGTATATAACTACAAGTTCTCGAAGGAGTGCAATTATAGGCTTCATTTCAGTATTGTTTAGGCTCTAGTTATCTACCCTTGGTGTACTCTACTATACTAGAAGTATGGGGTGAATTTCCAAATTTGTTGACATGCTATACTACAAGTTTGAATGGATTTAGACTAAAACATGTTAACAGAAAGGTAACGCTACCAGGCTTCAGTACAACAGGTGAGCGATATCAGGGCCTTCAGGCCCTCTTGTACTTACAAGCAAACTATATAGCTATAAGTTCTCGAAGGAGTGCAATTATTGTTGAAATCTAATCATTTTGGCAATAGTTATCTGCCCTTGATATACTTTGAAATGCTAGAAAAGGTTTTATTTCAGTATTGTTTAGGCTGTAGTTAACTGCCATTGATGCACTCTGCTATACTAGAATTATGAGGTTGTAATTCCAAAATAGTTCACATGCTATCCTACAAATTTGAATGGATTTAGATTAAAACGGATGAAAAAGAAAGGTAAAGCTATCAGGCTTTGACAGTACAACAGGTGAGCGATATCAGGGCCTTCATGTCCTCTTGTTATCAACATGATACAAGTGAACAGCTGGTGTCCATGTTTATGATACACATGCTTTTATAGAATAGAATCCACACTATGGCAAAGTCAAAAGCTATACTGTGTACCCCATGTCTGAAGGACGAGGTGTTTGTGGAAGCTGTTAAATACTGTGTGAACTGCAACGAGAATATGTGCAAGCCATGTCTAAGACTACATATTAAGGCCCTTACCACGTCGGCACACAAGCTGATTGGTCGGGATGACGTGCCTGACTGGATGAGATCCTCTGTCGGATCTGGGGAGGAAATGTGTAGGAGACACCCTGACAATCTTCTCCAGCGATTTTGTGCGGACCATGATATACTCTGTTGTGGGGAATGTGAGATTGTTGAACATAGGTAAGAGGCATTCGTTTCTTTTTCTCCTTAATATTGCCATGGTGTCATTTGATTTAAACTCTTTTTGTCTGCCTTTATTTCTCAAATTAATATTTAGGTCAACTGACTAAAGTAATATTGTAATCACGGAGTACTTAGACCGGTCTAAGTACTCCGTGTTGTGATGAATGTCAAACAGTTTGGGTCCTGAACAGGTGCGCATTTCGTGGCCTCTGATCGGAACCCAAACTGTTTCCAAATAACCATTGCACTTGGGGTAATGTAGTTTAAGGGGTTAATGCGTATAGGTGCAATAAACATATTCATATACATGTTATTATGATAAATAACAATTAAATATACATGTACTCATATAAGTATATAGAGCTATAAGTAAGAGAAGACAGCGTATTAGATTTATTTCAGTATAAAATGTAAGAATACATGGTAAGACATTATTACAAACATTGTAAAATAGATAATTAGTACATGAATGAAATAATGGACCATGACAGTCACACCATACACCAAGGATAACACAAAAAAGGGAAATCCCTTATTTCCATTGTGGTCCTTATACATGATGGTGCTGACATAGAGTGGCATGAGTTATGCTATCACAGTTAAGTTATGAATGTTAAGAAATATTTAAAAGGAAATAAAATAATCTACCACATGAAATATACGAGTTATCAGATAAAGGGGTACTGAAATAAATTAAAATGAACCTGATAAAATTATCGCCCTGTTGTCAGATTGACAACTCATTCAACCCTATAATGAGTATCATTCGTCATTTAAAGAGGCTCGCAACCGGATTTAGCATTAAAAATGGTAATTTGTAAATATATGTCAAATGATTATATAAATGGGTAAGATTTAGTTTAGGATAATAAATTCTGTTAAAAAATGCATTTCCAAAAAAAAAAAAGAAGAAGCTCTGGTGGTATTCGAACCCGTGACCCTCCATTGCGGAGACAAACAAGAAAAATGAGGACACGCCTTTACCGCCTCGACCACGGACGCTCTCTCTATATATATGGTAGCGAATTAACGTACTTCAATACTACATTATTCGGCTTCGGTTTATGTCAGAGCCCGTGTAGAGAAGCAACAACAACAGCAAAACCGTAGAATTGATTGATGTGAAATTGATTGTTAACGAGTTCGAAACTTAGTTGAAAAAAGCACAAATCGTTTTACAGAAACATTAAAATGAGCAGAGAAAAGAGAAACACAAAGAATGATAAAAAGGGTAAGGGAGATAATCATAATGCCAAGCAGAAAACTGTAGGAGAAGATCTTTTGGATGATATTGTGAGTTCTATTGACGAAAGTGGATCAAGCAGTAAGTACAGATCACTTGCCAAGGAACTGGCGGCCGTTTTGCTCCCTGCTATATCACAAGTTATCACTGACACTATACAGAAGAATTCGGCATCGAAAGAAGAGCTTGAGAAGTGTAAGGCATCCACTCGTGTGAATCGTTACGATAATGACCGCTTAGAGCAGTACACCAGAAGGGAGAACATTCGTATTTTCAATTTGTCAGTTGCTGATAGTACTGAGCTGATGGACGCAGTCGTGGATCTTCTAAATGACACTATGACGCAAGAAAATGCAGAGACGCCACCCCATAGGTTCTCGGAGAAAGACATAGAGGTATGTCATCGTGTTGGCAAGCCTCCAGCTAGAGGGAGTGTGGACTAGAGACCTGTGATTGTGCGGTTTGAGTCGCGGAAGAGTGTCGGGGTGGTCTTTAAATTCAAGAAGAATCTCAAAGACATAGCCAAATATAACTCTCAGGGCAAGGGTGTATTTATTGCAGAAGATCTAACCCAACTTAGACTACGTATGCGTGATTTTGTGAAGGGGCAATAGGGGGTGGAGAAGGTTTATACAAGGGACGGCAATATCCATTGTACAAAGGGTGGGAAGCACTATGTTGTCACAAACCCAGATGGGTATTGAACCTGACTTTAATGTTCTGAAGCTAGATAGCTACCAATAGGGGGTACAGGGAGGTGGAGATGAAAGTGACAGTTTTGATCTCAGTTCTGTTGTTGATGTTTCATGTTTAGATTTAAATTTAGATCTATTGTTCAAATGTAACTCTGCATTTCAAAATGATCATTGCTATAGTTCTAACCCAAATGTTGATACTTTGAAAATTGCATGTCTAAATGTTTGTGGTCTAGTATGTAAAACAAATTATCCAGATCTGTCTGATTTTGTTGGTAAGTATGATATAGTCGGGCTTGTTGAGACTAAGCTTGGTAGTTTTGACTCTGTAGTCTGTGATGGTTATCGCTTTTTTGGAGTAAATCGTAAACAGTGTAAAAGAAAGTCAGGAGGAGTTGGTGTATTTGTTAAGACAAGCCTGGCGGATCATATTAAGATTTTAAAAGATGATAATGAAAATTGCCTATTGTTCAAATTTGAAAATGTTCTTAATTCTGACATTGTTTTTGGTGTAGTATATATTCCACCAGAAAATTCCCCATATAGTTCTATTGACATATTTGATGCAGTTGAAAATAGTATTATAAACTATGCACAGGAATGCGAAATATGTCTACTTGGAGATTTTAATGCTCGTTGTGGAAATTTGCCAGACTTTACACAATTTGAAGAAGTTATATCTGATGCTCACTTTGATTTTTATACACAGGAAGCGTTTAACAGAAATAATATGGTTGAATTAGGCATTCCTGTGGATAGATTCTCTTTAGATGCTAACTGTAATAATTATGGTTATAGACTGGTAGATCTTTGTAAAAGTTTTGACTTACATGCAAATGGTAGATGTGGAAATGATAAATTCGTTGGAAATTTTACAACTATTAAGAATAGGTGTGTGGACTATGTCTTAATGTCACCACATTTATTTACTGTTGTAAACATGTTTGAAGTCCTTGACTTTGATCCAGTCTTATCAGATATCCCATAGGGCAATTTCTTTTTCTATTCAAAGTCTAATTACTGATAAGGTGAGCATTTGCTCACGTACAGAAGCTTCTTCACAAGTTGAAAAACCAGTTTGGGATATGAATAATGAAGAAAAATTCATAGAATCTCTTGATCTGGATCAAATTGAAGGGTTGAAAACTGAGTTAGAAAGAATGTCAGATTACGTTGTTGATGATGTTGCAAAAAATAAAGATAAGATTGTTGAAAACATATCAAACATTTTTGTAGATGCTGCCAAAAAAGCGGATATGATAATGGTGAAAACTATAAACATTAGTAAGAATGATTAAAAAAGGAAAAAAGTTTGCAAACCATGGTATGATAACGATTGTAAAAATTTGAGATCACAATATATGACTGCAAAAAATGGTTACAGACGTTGTAAATCTAACACTAACTTTGATACTTTAAAATCTGCTAGTAAGAGGTATAAAAAATAAATAAATAAAAATATCAGAATCTATAAGCAAGATATGAACAGAAAGCTTAGAAACTTGAAATCTACAGACCCAAAGACATTTTGGTCGATGCTTAATTAAATTCTCTGGGGATAAGAAGAAGATTTTGTCTAAAATTTCATCTGAAACTTTTTTTGACCATTTCAGTAAATTGAATGAAAACATAGATGATGATAATTCACAGATTGATTTAAGCTCTATCTCAGAAAATAATTCTGAACTCAATAGTAGTATTACAGAAGCTGAAATTCAACATGCTATTGCAAAATTGCAAAATAAGAAGGCATGTTCTCAATATGACAACATTTTAAATGAGTACTTAAAACATTCCAAAGATATCATGCTATCTATCATTTGCAAATTATTTAACTTAATTTTAGATACTGGATGTATACCTGAAGTTTGGTGCAAAGGTATTATTTTACCTATCTTCAAGAATAAAGGAAGTATTGATGATCCAGACAATTATAGAGGGATTACTATTCTAAGTTGTTTTGGTAAATTATTTACAAGCATTCTGAATGAACGTCTTAACATTTTTCTCGAAAATTCTGGACTACTATGTGAAGAACAAGCAGGCTTCAGAAAAAATATAGTACAGTAGATCATATGTTCACCCTTAAGGTACTTCGCATACGGACGTCACTCTTCCGGGCGAGCGGAAATGCGTCTTGACGACATAGACTTTTCCCGCACGTGCTTATACCAGAAAGTTTATATAAAGGATTAAAGGAAATGTTGATACGATTGAGTGTAGTTCTTCATAGCGCAGTCAGTAGAGTGATTGACTAGTGATTGAAAGGTCATAGGTTCGATTCCCATTCGATCCAAATATTTTTTTTTAAATGAAGCGCCCGATTTATTACTTGACTTGTCCATCCATAACGCAGTGATCAAGGGACATGTTATGTTTAGTCTTCGTTGATTAGAATTAGTGATGTTATATACGGTCAAATTATATGTCCACTTACATGTACGTTTTAGTTTAATGGCTTACAAGTCAATAAAATCGGTATACATGGATAAGATTTGATCGAACTATAAAGTCACACATTGAAGCTTTTCAATATCGATATTGCCCAGTATTATGGTTAAACAATATAATAAACCTTGTATGCAAGTCCATGAATAAATAATAATGCATTTTAATGAAAGAATTTCAATTTTAAGGTAGGTAACTGTATTTCATTTTCTTTTCCATATTTTAATAAGAAAAACTGATATTACAACAAATCCTGACTGTAATATTTTCTAATTTTTTCTGACCAACTACTTCATCAACCAAACATTTGAATAAAATGGGGAAAAAACCATTGAATGAGTCAGTTTTTTGTAATTAGATTTTTTAGCATTTTGCAAAATTTGAATAGCCGATAATATCTTTCTTAACACCTTTATTCAAAATGTTTTTAGCTTTTCTTGTAATGAATGTTGTGGGCTACCTATCGGGCGAGACTTGAATTCATTAGCTTTATTTATTTTTGAGAAAATAAAATCATCAAAATTTTCACACATTGTTTCTTAGGCTATTATCATTCTTCAAGAAAAGTTTCATAACACCTTGTATGGAAACTAAGCGCACCCGCGAAGTACCTTAAGATGTTGATAGATTTTTACCTCAGTAAGCACAAGAAACTATACTGTGTTTTTGTAGATTATCGCAAAGCTTTTGACTCAGTAAACCGTGTATGCTTGTGGAGGAAATTGTTACAGTGTAATATTGATGGAAAACTTTTTAAAATAATCCATAACATTTATAACAATGCAAAGTCATGAGTAAAGAGTTGTGATGGACTCTCCAATACCTTTACAAGTTCATGCGGAGTTCGCCAGGGTGAAAATTTGTCACCAATGCTATTTTCAATCTTCTTAAATGATCTAGTTGATCACATCTTTACACTATGAGGGTCTTACTACTTTAGCTGAAGATGTTAAAACTTTCTTGAGTGATGACACTGTTGAAGTATTTTTTAAGCTTCATCTATTGTTGTACGCTGATGACACAGTAATATTCGCTGAGAGTCATGCTGACTTACAATTAGCATTAAATTCTATGCAAACATACTGTGACAGATGGAAATTATCAGTCAACTCAGCCTAAAAAGTGGTCGTGTTCTCAAAAGGAAAATGTAGAAATGTGGCACCTTTTTATTTTAACAATGAAATCCTTGAGAGAGTGGATGATTTTAGTTATCTTGGTGTTAGATTTAACTACAATGGCAAATTTGGTAAAACAATGAAGCATCTTTGTGATCAAGCTCGCAAAGCTATGTTTTCACTTGTAAAGAAATGCAGAGCACTTTTCCTTGATGTTCAGTTACACTTATTCGATTCAATGATTGTTCCAATATTATTATATGGTAGTGAAGTGTGGGGGGTTGAAAATATTTCTATTATAGAATCATTTCAAAAGAAGTTTTTAAAACTTATCTTAAAAGCAAAGAAATCAACTCCTAATAACATGATTTATGGAGAGGTAGGGGTATCATCATTAGATACTTTAATAAAGAATAGAGTTTTAAATTATTGGTGTAAAATTATTAATAGTAAGCCAGACAAAATTTGCAAAATTATGTATAAACTTTTGTATGAGCTAGATAAGCAAAATATTTATCACTCACCCTGGATTAGTTACATTAAGACATCACTTGACAATCTTGGATTTTCTGAACTTTAGGTAAACCAGTGTGTACAATCACCTCTTGCATTTAAACACAGCATTAAGATGAGGATAAATGATCAATATATTCAGACATGGAATGAACAGATCTATAATTCTAATAAATGTGTTAATTATAGAATTTTCAAAGCTACATTCACCATTGAGCCTTACTGGAAAATATTGCCATACAACTTAGCTATACAGTTTTTCCATTTCAGATGTTGTAAGCACAAGTTACCCATTGAGAAGGGTCGTATGTTCAATATTGAACATAATTTAAGGCTTTGTAACCACTGTAATAATAGAATTGGAGATGAATTTCACTATATATATGAGTGTACTTTTTTTAATGATAGGAAAAAGTATATACCTAGAAGACTTCAAATCCCAAATACTCATAACTTTAAAGATCTCTTCCAAAGCAATGATAAAAATACTTTGACTCGACTATGTATCTTTATTAAGAACATTATGGCAGTGATTAAATAATTTCTTCACCTTCCGTTGCTCTTATTTAGATATTTGATTGACTTCCTACTGTCAATTGCGTTGAATTTAAGAGCTATAAAAACACAATCAGAGCTCCAAATGGCTATCGATTGGAGCTCTGTAGATCTATATAAATACAGATAACCTAGTCATTTTTTGTGTATTGAAAGTTAATCTATGTGTTGTACTTTGTATAAAGTATTAATGTTATATAAACATATATACAGGGCCCCAGATAACATGTCCTATTTAGTTAAAATTCATTGTTGCATATGCTACATTTGCTATATGATAAAATTTCTTCTATCTATTTGAATTCATAAATTTTGAAATAAGATTAAAAAAAATTGAGTTCCATAAAATTTATTCTATTTATATATTTGGACTCATAAATTGTGAAATAAGATATAAAAAAAGTTAAGTTCTAAAAAAGTGTTGGAAGCGTTGGGGAAAATGTAGGCTTTGCTCTTCGAGAGCAAATGCTCCATGTTTCATAATGCTTCTTGAGGATCACAGTATGAGTCGGGATAAATTGTCTTTAGAATATAAAAACGTTTAGATTCTAGTTGGGGGTCCAGTATGTTTCTGTAATGTGTTTTTTGTTTGTAATAAGTTAGCCACGATTTGTTGATTTGGAGCGATTTCGGGTTTGTGCGACCGTCTAAGCGGATATTTTGTAAAGTAAACAAGTTTTTTGTCCGATTCCAATACACAATTAGCTAAAAATAATACAAATATGTAACTACTTATATAACAGCTGAAATAGGAAATGTGTGTTACGGCCGAAAAGTGGCGATGGTCGCAGAAGCCTGAGATCGCTCTAATCTACGAAAGCCCCGTGGTGACATTCCATAGTCCTACTTCCAACTTCCATCTTCCAACTTCTTACTTCTTACTTCTTACTTCCAAGATAATTTGCTATTATGGTTATTGTATAACGTCCGAGTTCTAAGTTCCTACTTCTTAGTTCCGACTTTCATGTTCCAAGTTCCAAGTTCCGACTTCCATATTCCAAGTTCCATATTCTGACTTCCAAGTTCCATGTTCCACGTTTTGACTTCCAGGTTCCATGTTCCGACTTCCATGTTCCATGTTCCGACTTCCACATTCCGACTTCCACGTTTATCCTCAGCATATGTTTAGACTATGACGTCACAGGCATTTCGCGCGCGTTCAACACATTGCAAGGGAAGTGAAACACGAAGACAAAAAACAAAAACAAATAAAACATAGCATACACGCTCGTTTCAACAATGATAAGTTTGTTGTTTTAATTTTATAATATTTTTATGTATTTAGCAAGATGTGTAAATCAATTAATTTCCCGGTTAAACGAATGTAATAAAGGGTAAAGGAGACATGTAATCATGCCGCCCCATCCACTTCTTTATCCGAGTCCAGGTACATTGATAAGACAGATAACTTTATGTAGCCGGGCTGAGTTTATAGTGAAACCACGAGAGCTTTAGATGGGTTTGTGTTAGCGGTCTGGTATATCACTATCGGTCGGAAAACCGTTTGCCCGTAACCTAGGTCCAGGGGTCTAAAAATAGATATGCGTGAAGAAAAACGGCGCGAAACTATGACGCCATGAGCAAAGTTAGAATTTTGAAGTAAAAATGTGGAAGCTGGAACATGGAACATAGAACATGGAACTTGGAAGTCGGAACTTGGAACTTGGAAGTCGGAACATGGAACTTGGAACTAAAAACGTGGACATCTTAACTTGGAAGTTGGAATATGGAATGTCACCACGGGGCACTCTAATTACTCTACTGTTTGTTGTTATTATAATGCTCATGCCCTTATGGGCCAAGCTTTTGAATAAAATCTTGAAATCTTGAAGTCAGCTGACGCTATTGAAAAACGATGGAATATATCTAAAAAAAAAATAAGATTCGGTGACGATTCTTGAGACTTTTTTGGACTGATCATAGTTTTTTAATGTCAGAAGCCAAATAATGCCACAAATTTGCTTTTATTTGAGTATTTTATTTTATTTTGACAAGTACACCATCCGGTTGCGAATCGCTTTAAAGATCTGTAGCAATAAAGAGAACACTTGTTAATGCAAACAATGTAGACCCAGATCAGAAGACTCAGGTAGAAGCCCTCTGATCAGGGTCTGTACTGATTCTCATTTTGCAATATATTGCAGAACCCCAAATAGTCATAAATGGACTAAACTGAATTGAAATTAGAAATTGTCCATTCATTTAAGTTTCAATGGTGAATGGGTTAACAAGTGACACTTGTTTTTAAAATGTCTTTTTCCGTCGTAGACAGTATAATTTCTATTCGGACCTCTAGTTTCTATAGATTTTTAACCATTCAGATATATTCAGAAATCTAGATCTATGCTGACTCGCTTGAAACACAATACTCTCATTGGCTAATGGCCACGCTGGTGTATAGATTTCTCACAGATGTAACCTGGATTGAAAACCTTGCAATATAATGAGATACGGTCTAAACCATGGTTGTGGTTATGTTTAAATTCTCATTTCTAAATTTAGCGTGGACCGTGTCTTCAAAAATTCTGTTTATAAATGAAACAAAAACCGACATTGAATTACGTCATCCGCAAGCACTGACATGGCTCAGTATGCCAGATGTCGGAGGTGCGAGATAGGAGGGAGTAGACTAGGTGACTTTTAAATTACTGTTTTAATAATGTCATTAATCTTTCTAGCTCACCTGAGCCAAAGGCTCAAGGTGAGCTATTGGGATGGCCCTGTGTCCGGCGTCCGTCGTCGTGCGTTGTCGTTAACAATTGCTTAAAATGACATCTCCTCCTATACCGCTTGACAGAATTCAACCAAACTTTACAGAAATGTTCCTTGGGTCAAGCTCTTTCAAATTTGTTCAAAGAATTAAAAACAATGCAGAACTCTGGTTGCCATGGCAACCAAAGTGAAAAAATAAGGAAATCTTAAAAAATCTTCTTGTCAAAAACTGCAAGGGCCAGAGCTTAGCTTTTGGCACATATCATTATCTACAGGTCCTCTATCAAGTTTGTTCAAATTATGCCCCTGGGGTCAAAATTGGCCCCGCCCCGGGGGTCACAGTTTTACATTGAGTTATATAGTGAAATTTTCAAACGTCTTCTTCTCTGAAACCAATGTTGCCAGAGCTTTGATATTTGGCGTGGCGACACTTCTAGATGTCCTTTACCAAAATTGTTCAAATGGTTTTGGTCGGTTGCATAACTAGGTCACAGGAGCTAAAAATAGATTTTTTCAATGAAAACTTAAAAAATCTTCTCGTCTGAAACTACAAAGGCCAGAGCTTAGATATTTGGCACATATCATCGCCCACAGGTCCTCTATCAATTTTGTTCAAATTATGCCCCTGGGGTCAAAATTGGCCCCGCCCCGGGGTCACAGTTTTACATAGGGTTATATTGTGAAATTTTCAAACGTCTTCTTCTCTGAAACTAATATGGCCAGAGCTTTGATATTTGGCATGGTGACACTTCTAGATGTCCTATACCAAAATTGTACAAATATTTCTGGTCCGTTGCATAACTAGGTCACAGGAGCTAAAAATAGATTTTTTTTCAATGAAAACTTAAAAAATCTTCTTGTCTAAAACTACAAGGGCCAGAGCTTAGATATTTGGCACATATCATCGCCTACAGGTCTTCTATCAAGTTTGTTCAAATTATGCCCCTGGGGTCAAAATTGGCCCCGCCCCGGGGGTCATAGTTTTACATAGAGTTATATAGAGAAAATTACAAACGTCTTCTTCTCTGACTCTAATATGGTCAGAGCTTGTATATTCTGTATGGTGACACTTTTAAATATACTTTACATATTTTTTTCAAATTGTTCCGGTCTGTTGCATGTCTAGGTCAGTCCTGGACATAAATCAATATCTCCATTTTTTTCAGCTATTCTCAGGTGAGCGAATTATGCCCCATGGGGCTCTTGTTTAACTCATTTTAAAATTGATTTTAAAAACTAATAATAAAAAATCTTATAATCTTAGTAATTATATTGAAATAATTACAAGTAGGATGATTTGCTTTATTGTAAATGTAGTTAATTGTCTTTTCTCAATTTGTAAGTACTTTTATATGATTTCATGTGAAGCGCTTTTGAACGCACACCTTCTGTGTGAAAAGAGCGCTATATAAATCTGGTATAATAAACAAATAAATAATAAATACAAGAGGGCCTGAAGGCCCTAATATCGCTGACCATTTGTTATGAAGCCTGATAGCTTTACCTTTGAATTTCACCCGTTTTATTCTAAATCCATTCAAGTTTGTGGACCTACTGTAGTATAGTAGAGTACATCAAAGGCAAATAACAATGGGCCTAAACAATACTGAAATGAAGCCTTTTTCTAGCATTTCAAAGTATATCAAGGGCAGGTAACTATTGCCACAATGATAACATTTCAACAATAATTGTACTTCTTCGAGAACGTTTAGCTACATCCTTTGTGTACAAGTATAATCATAATCCATTGAAAACTGTAGTTGCAAGAGTGTAAATGCTGTAAAATATGGCATTTTCAGCAATTCAAAGGTAGAAATATCTTGATCTATTTATCAGATTCCAACCATAATCACCCTTTTTCGAACTCTTATGTTCATATACAATCTGGGTAGGTTTGGGAAAGCTTGGATAAATATTGTGGCCTCTAGAGCGTAAAC
The DNA here is from genome assembly GCA_922989275.2 of Gari tellinella. NCBI lineage: Eukaryota > Metazoa > Mollusca > Bivalvia > Cardiida > Psammobiidae > Gari > Gari tellinella. The sequence goes on along the minus strand of OV277869.1, from coordinate 20,948,767 downwards.
ACTGTTAAATTTATCATTTTCAGCAATTCAAAGGTAGATAACCCTTGACCTATTGATCAGATTACAACCATAATTGAACTCTTCTAAAGTATTATGGTAATATACAATCTGAGTAAGTTTGAGAAAGATTGGATAAAATTTGTGGCCTCTAGAGTCTAAACATCGTTAAATATGGCATTTTCAGCAATTCAAAGGTAGATAACTCTCGATTTATGAGTCTGATTTCAACCATAATCGAACTCATCTGAACTCTTATAGTCATATACAATCTGAGCAAGTTTGAAATAGATTGGATAAAAAGTGTGAACTCTAGAACGTAAACACTGTTAAATATGGCATTATCGGCAATTCAAAGGTAGATAACTCTTGATTTATTTATTAGATTACAACCATAATTGAACTCATCTGAACTCTTATAGTCATATACAATCTGGGCAAGTTTGAAATAGATTGGATAAAAATTGTGAACTCTAGAACGTAAACACTGTTAATTATGGCATTATCGGCAATTCAAAGGTAGATAACTCTTGACCTATTGATCAGATTACAATCATAATCGAATTCTTTCGAATTCTTATGGCAATATACAATCTGGACAAGTTTTAGAAAGATTGGATAAATAATGTGGCCTCTAGAGTGTAAACACTGTTAAATATAGCATTTTCAGCAGTTCAAAGGTAGATAACTCATGACCTATTTGTCAGATTTCAACCATAATCGAACTAATCCGAGCTCTTATGGCAACATACCATCTGAGCAAGTTTGAGAAAGATTGGATAAATATTGTGGCCTCTAGAGTGTTGACGCCGGACGACGCACGACGGACGCCGGACATTCAAGGATTGCAAAAACTCACCCTGAGCTAGCTAAAGTGAGCTAAAAAACGAACCGTTGATATAGACATATTTGCACAATGAGTTATTACTTTTACCCTAAATAGCTAAACCTGCAACAAATATCCTTATTAAAGATATTCTTGTTTGCTTGTGATCACGGAAGCGAATCCCTATTTTTTAGCATTCAAATGTTCAGCATCAAACGTACACTATATGCAAAGCTTAGTGGTTGCTTAACACATGTTTAATTGTGTCAAAGTAGAACAGCTCATAGTAGAAAGTGAAGTCATGTTGGTGAAGTGCAGAAGACGTTATTATTTCCCATATAAACTAAAGTACGAGTATTAAAGGCAATCCCAATTCAATACAAGAGGGCCATGGCCCTAAATTCGCTCACCTGAGGTCATTGAAGTTTGTACCTAAGTTGACTGGGCAAGACAACATTTTAATATAACTATAAATGGAGTTATCTTCCAGACAAGAAAACATGACAAAAGTGAATTTTGTTGCCAAGCTTATGACCCTTATCCATGACATATCCTCTTATCAAGCTATCTCCATTTCCAATAAATGATAATTATTTCACTAGCGTCAGCAGAACTGGAATTATTTTCCTGACAATAAAATATGACAAAGGGGAAAAACTAAATATTGCTGCCCTTGTGCATGGCATTTTCTCTCATCAGTTTCTTTCCATACATAAAATTTCATTACAATAGCATCAGTAGAACTGAAGTTGTCTTCTTGACAAGAAAATATCACAAAGGGAAATAACTAAAAAAACAATGATGTCAGAGTTATGGTCTTTGCAAATGGCACTTCCTCTCATCAGGCTCTTTCCAAATAGGCAATTTCATTTTACCCATTACCCCATAGCATGTTTCTAGTTTTGAAAATAGGTGGCCACCTAAAGCAGGTTGAAAGTAAAGCAGAATGTGTCTTAATGCACACTTTGCTTTACTTTCGCATCTTACATTTTCATGACTGTTTAAAGTGGAATTATTTTCTTAAGTAGAGGAATAAATCAAAGGCCTAAAAATGCACATTTATGGGGTAATGGGTTAACAAACGTCAGTGTATGGGGGAAAGGGTTGAATTCTGGACAAGCAAAAATGACAAAACATACAGATAACTCTGACAAAACCAATATTAAACATATGTATAAATATGGCATAAGACATAATTACATAACTGTCAGTGGATCACTTCCAGATCCTGTTTCTCTAAGTATGAAGCAGACTGAACCATATCTAAACTTTAGCAGACAACATGTTCAGCTGATCATGACCAGTTCTGTGATACTCCCAAACTGTTGCATAATATTTGACCTCAGTGGGTAGAGCTCTGGGGCTTACCCTTACCAGACTGAAATGATGTCTGCTTAAAACCTACTGTATGTGAAAAGTGTACAAAAAAACAATTTAGAAAATGTTAAGTTGGTAAATGAGTGGCAAATAGGTTGGATCCAGATTAGATGTAGCATTATGATTATGTTGCATCTGATCTGGATCCAAAATGTTTGCAAATATTGGCTATTTGCCCTTAGTATATTAAGAGTAACTCAGGTAAAATACAGTTCTGCTTCATCAAAAATACTGTGAAACCTGCCTAGAGCAGCACTTTAACTGCGCAGGGTGGCGTCAAGTGTGACCCTAGGGATTTCATTTTAACAAACTATAGAGGGGTCGACCAGGAGATTCTACTGTAAAAATATCAAAGCTTAGGGCCTAGTAGTTTTGGGCAAGAAGATTTTTTAAAGTTTTTTGCTTTTTTGCTTTTTCAAGCTGAGTTTTTGCTTTTTCCCTTTCATTTGAACAACTTCTGTAGAGAAGCATCCAAGGAACATCATGAGCAGTTTGAATCCGCCCTACAATCCGCGGGTTCAGAGGAGATGTCGTTTGAAGTAAATGTGAACGGACAGACGGACAGACGTACTACGGACGGTGAGCGGTCACAATAGCTCACCTTGAGCCTTTGGCTCAGGTGAGCTAAAAATGTAGAAAATTACAGTTTCTTGTAATTCTTGACGTTTCACATTACCTTCACTGGTTAGGAACTTGGTTACAGTGGGGCAAGGGTCCTCGCGACATGTGGTATAGGGATCGTTTCGCAAAATGTTTCAGAGTCATGACTTTTTCTCGCGTGTACATGTAAACATATAATTGTTCAGCGGGTTTACACAGCCTCATAAAAAGGATTCTTCATTAAAACGTTGTAAGAGCTTTTGGCTTCTTTTTAAGACGATACTTAACGTCGCCTGCGTTAGAATTCAGGTAAATAGAGGAAATAAAAGCAAGTGGTCCCAACTGTCTACATGAATATGCACATACTTTTGTTATAAGTTGAATTTATGTAAGAAATTGCAGCATTTAACACAATAAGATAATCTACTTGTTCGTATTTTTCTAATATTGAAGCATTTTTTAAAAGAAATATGTCCGATTTTTAATGTTATCATTTCTCTGTGTCTTTCAGAGCAAAGGCAGAAAAACATCCGCCCATCAAAAAATTGTTTCATTTCGAAAGCTTAGGGACATTAATGTCGATTTATTTAAAAGAGATATCCTTAACTCAGATTCAATTAAAGAAATTCTGAAAATGACAGATATTAACGAAATTGTCGGTGTATACACACATGAACTTAAAGCCCTGCTCAATAAGCATGCACCATTGAAAACTAAGACCATAACTCTCAGGCCATCATGTCCATGGTACACCCAGGAACTTCACGATGCTAAACATTTAAAGCGAAAGGTGGAACGAAAGTGGAAATTATCCAAACTCATAATTGATCATCAACTGTATCGAGAGCAGTGTGCTAAAGTAAACAAATTATTAGCAGAGTCAAAGGTTAATTTTTACACAGAAAAAGTAGAATCCTGTCAACAGGACTCGAAGAGTCTTTTTAAAGTCACTAAGCATCTCCTGGGTGCAAACAGTGAAATTGCACTGCCAAAAAATGTGTCTTCAAAACAACTTGCGCATGATTTCAGCGACTTTTTTATTGAAAAGGTGGACAAAATACGGACAGACATTGCCTCTGAATCAATGTCATGCACCCCAGTCATCACAGAAACGTTGCATTCAATGAATTCTTTAGAAAGCTTTGACTCTGCTACAGCAGCAGAAATTGGGGAGATTGTGAAGGCATCCCCATGTAAGTCCTGTGAACTCGACCCAATACCTACATGGCTTTTAAAGTTATGCCTTGACGAGCTCCTACCGTCGTTAAAAAAATTGTGAACTCTTCGCTGGAATCTGCGTATGTTCCAAAAGAATTCAAAAAGTCGCATGTAAGACCTCTTTTGAAAAAACCTGATCTCGATACAAATGATCTTAAGAACTACAGGCCTGTATCAAATTTGCCATTTATCTCAAAAGTATTAGAAAAGGTAGTAGACAAACGCATTGAGTCCCATTTGACCACAAACAATCTGCATGAACAACATCAGTCAGCATATCGTAAGCATCACTCTACAGAAACTGCTCTTCTAAAAGTTCAAAATGACATCTTGCAATATCTTGATAAGAATGAAATCACAATTCTAGTGATGCTTGACCTATCTGCCGCATTCGACACAATTGATCATGAAACATTACTCAATCGCCTTGAAAAATACTTCAAAATTATTGGAAACCCACTTAAGTGGATGACCTCATACCTGACCGACCGTTACCAAAAAGTCGCGGTAGATGGCGAATTATCTGCCCCAGTTCAAATGAAATATAGTGTGCCACAGGGGTCAGTCCTTGGGCCGAAGAACTACATCTTATACACAAAACCTGTCGGCTCAATTTGCAGAAATCATCAGCTGGATCATCACTTCTATGCAGATGATTCACAGTTATACTTGTCATTTAAGCCTAAAAACACATCTTGTCAACAAGAAGCCCTTTCAAAAGTCGAAGGGTGTCTAAAAGAACATGTTGAAGCTTCACACTGACAAAACTGAGGTCATACTGTTTCATTCAAAAAAGTTTAACGTTCCTGAAGATTTTCACGTACAAGTGGGAAACTCTAAAATCAAACCATCAGTATGTGTGAAGAATCTTGGTGCTAGATTAGATTCCCAAATGGATATGACACAGCACATTAACGCTCTGTGCAGGTCTGGCTACTCACAGCTGCGGCAGATAGGTCATATTAGACAGTACCTTTCTCCAGAAGCTACAAAGACCTTGATCAATTCTCTGGTCACTTCAAAAATTGACTACTGCAACTCACTGCTGTATGGGATTCCCCAAAACTCATTATGCAAACTACAGCGTGTGCAAAATACAGCAGCCCGCATCATTACCAGGACCCCTCGGTACAATCACATCACTCCAGTCTTGAAGGATCTTCGCTGGATTCCAGTTCAACACCGAATTGAATTCAAAATTCTGACACTCACATACAAAGCCATGTGCAATGATTCTCCAAGGTACATTGTCAATATGCTTGACGTGTATAAACCTCGAAGAGAGCTGCGGTCTGCAACTAAATCAGTATCGCTGGTTGTACCGAGGAGTCGTTTGGTGAGGTTTGGAGATAGAAGTTTCATGCATGCAGCCCCAAAGCTCTGGAACAGTCTACCATCAGACATTAGAGATGCAAGCTCAGTTGCAGTTTTCAAAAAGCATCTGAAAACACATTACTTTAATATTTGTTATTAGAGCACTGCTACCTATGAGATATGTTCTTGCTGTAGATGTTGTGGGTCCAAATGGGAGTTTCTGGAGTATTATCTGGTTTTCGGTCTCTTATAGAAATTTTAGTTATTGTCGCATGCTATTTTTCCTAGTTATGTTACATTGGGCGGCCTGCATTGGGCGTTCTGCTATTATTTCTATCAGTCGGCATAAAGAAGCCATTTGCTTCGTTGCTCTCGATTGTTGAGGTAGTGCAATCGCCGTTTTGGGGGCTGTCTTCTGTATGTTTAGTGGCCTTCATTGGGCGCTCTACTGTTATTTCTATCAGTCCGCATAAAGAAGCCATTTGCTTCGTTGCTCTTGATTGATGGGGTAACGTGATCGCCATTTTGGGGGCTGTCTTTTGTACGATTATTATGTTTATTTTACATCTAATTGTAGTTATTTGTCTTTTCCTGGCGGCCTGCATTGGGGCGCTCTACTATTGTTTCTATCGGTCGACAATCAGAAGCCGGTTGCTTCATTGCTGATTGATGGGAGTAATGTGATCGCCTTTTTGGGGGCTGTCTTTTATGTTTTATTCATGTTTATTTTAGATCATATTGTAGTTATTTTGTCTTTTCTTGTTTGTAGGTACATTTGTGTAACTTCATGTGAAGCGCTTTTGAACGCACTACCCCTGTGTGAAAAGAGCGCTATATAAATCTGGTATAATAATAGTAAATAATAATCATAAGTTTGGTGTTACTTATCATTGTGATGTAGAGGTTACAGGTCCCTGGCGACTGTTTGATAAGTGTTACAGGTTCTTCTTAACAGTGTTACAGAGTATTCACGAATCTCGAAATGGGCGAGATCTCGTTAGAAGACCCCCGTTTACCCTATATAAGTCTGGATATTGAAGTAAACGGCAATAGCAATATATGCGGCACTTCCAGCAGCCGGACTCCCGTGCAAATATCGTAAAAGCAGATGAAAAAAAGCAGTTTCTTTGTAAAAAATATCAGTACATTCTTTGTAAAGAATATCAGTACATGACCACAACTTCAGGCATTCTTTAGCGCCACAAAAATACCCCTGTGGGAAGGTATTGAATTATTCTAGAACTATTCTAGAACGATTTCTTGAATAGTCATGAAAAAATAGTAGAAGTGGCCATGAAACGTTCATGAATATGCTGCAATAATTTTAGGAATTTGATGTTTTTAGAACCATTGTTCTAGAATTGCAGAAGTTCTTGAACTCCTTTTGTAGAATGTGTAAAGTATATTTTGAAGCCCTAGAATTATTCTATTTAACGTTCATGGGTATTCTATAATTCCTGAACACTTTTCACAGGGGTAGTTTCATCGAAAAGAACGGTAAATTGCACTTTGTGCAATAAATCTTTCAGTTCAGTCTATGACTTTAATTAACACGTAATAGCGTATCACAGCAAAATCAAAATGCTTTATTAATTATACTGCGGACGGTTTAATAATCGGAAAACTCTGGCAAGACATCAGCATGTTTATCATTCTTGGCAAAAGAGTGCCTTTGAATGTGACACTTGCGGAGCAGAACTCAATACCAAAGCCTCGCTCATTGAACATCTCGAAGACAAACATGGACCAAAGAATCTGGTTTTTGTTTGTGGAACTCATTTTCATGTAGGCCGTCGTTTAGACGACTCCAGAAAAAAAGCAAATTTACTCACGCTTGAGATTTGAATTACTTATTAAATTTTACAAAGTTGATAATATGCACGGGTTCGAGTGCGGTTCGATCCTATTCTCGGAGGAAGATCTGTAACGCATTCTGTTTTATACATTTAATAGACTAACAGTCGTATTTGCAAACAGTTATGAGCATGATGCGGCGCCAACTTTCTCGATGTCTCACCAGGATCGAACGCGAAAAAGGATCTCTAAGATAGTCAAACAGCTTTGATCCGATTCAGACACATACTTAGTCATCTTCTCATTCGAATCTAACCTGTTTATCTGTGTTTATACGGTAAGAGTAAAGCAGTGAACAGGTTAAACATATATTTAATATTTGACGGAACGTTTTGCACATATGATTTATTTGTCTGAGAAATAGTTAGAAAGTTATTAATTAAATTTAAATATATTGAGCAACTTATTGTGAGAATTTGCATTCAAAAAGAGCACAAATAGTGCAAATCGAGACTAGAGATCGCCTGTGGCAAGATATGAGAGAAGAATTTACCTTGCTCACCATAATGTCTAAATTAAAGGTGGTTCTCAGTTTTTTGCATTAACTACTATGCTTTGGTTGACAAGACATGTAATGGACTGAGATAACCATACGATAAATTTGCAGGTTCTTTTTTATTATATGTACCGGTTATGTTTTGCCTTTGGAGCTGTTCCACACGTTAGATTATTTCAGTGATCGCTTTAGAGATATTTGCAAGAATATATTTAATTTTTAAGAGTCTGGTTTTTATTTTGGGAAATAATACAGCAACAGAATCTTTGAAATTGAGTACTTTTTATTATTTTTGCATCGTGTTAACTATTTCGAAATTATTAAATACGACGATGGTTCTTTACATCTGATAAAATATCAAGTAGGCATTAACCGAAAGCAGTAATACGTAATAATTACAGTAAATCTCATTTACAACCGCTAAAACAAAAAAAATGATTGTATAAAAGACAGGTGACAGCTAAAAGCATTGTAAAAGATAAAGGACCTCTTGCAATACATGCACTTTAGATCCATTCTCTCTCAAACAAAAACAAAAATGTCGATAAGAACCTGTAACGTTTAATAACCTGTTGTTAGAGAACCTGTAGCACTCTCTGTTAGACTCTTAACCTTAACAACCACTTGAAATCCAGAAAATGTCATTGACATACGATATTTTTAATGTGATTCTCTTGCAAAGATGCAATTTAAGAATTAATCTTGCCAGATTGCAGGCGAAATTATGCAGTCATTTATAAGAATTGATCGTTGTGAACAAAAACCTTGATTACCGCGTCGTTTTATTAACTATTTCAAGCGTAAATTCCATAAATAAAACGAATTAAGCATGCACGACACTTAGAAAAACATCGGACTATATGGTGACAATAACGATTTACAGTGATTATGTCAATTTGACCTTGAATTACCTCTTTTGCGTTCACTTCAGCGTGCCAAGTTTTGTTTCACGACGAGACTCTGAAACATGTATAGTCAGGACTCCGATACCACCTGTCGCGAGGACCCTCGCCCCACTGTAACCAAGTTCCTAACCAGTGACCTTTGCGTCATAAAAAAGCATTCTTCATGTCTTTAATTGATTTTTCCACCTGAGTAAGTAATTGATCTGTAAACAGTCGTGAATACGTAAGCACCATGAGAAACAGTTTTTATAACGCTAGACGATAGTAATTTTAAGCAGGTTGAAAGTAATGCAGAACATGCCTTAAGGCTCATTTGGTAAATGGCTAAATATGGATGGCAAACAGTGTGGAGACTGACCGGGTTACCCCGTGTCTGGTCTAGCCCCAAGGTTATACATTTTGCATTGCCAAATAGTCTGCAATGGACAACATTGTTTTAGCTGGAAAAGAATAATGTGTTCTCCATTGTTGTCTATTTCTAGTTCTTGCACGAGTGTAGTTGGCCTCCAGGAAGCTGCTCTAAACCAGGACAACAGTGGAATACAGACAACTCTAGGAAACGAGTTAAAATGTCTCTCCAGTGAGCTCGACTACCAACGAGGCAAACACCGGGAAATGCAGGTGAAGGTGAGAAAAACCACAGTCACTTCCCTGGCAGCGGTGAGAGATCTCAGGAAAAGAGCTAATCTTCTCTTTGAAGAGCTTGAAAAGAAAGCTGTTGATGAGCTAAACAGTGACTGTATTGCTAGGGACGATGTGCTTGAAGCAGATATAACATATATAAATGTCACTTCTGCTTTACTGGAAGCGTGTGGGAAGCAAATTGATAATGATGGCGAAACAAGCTTGCAATTTCTTCTCAGACTTCAAAGAGGCAAGAAAATCAAGCGTGAAGGCGAAGAACTTCTGAGAAAGATAAGGAAGAGCGACATGAATGAAATGTTCAAAGAGTTTATCTTGAATCCAAAGGTTGAACAATTTCTTGAGAATCTGCATTCTTTAGGTGGATTTGCAACACGGAAAGACGAAGGGTTGAAACTGGAAGAACACATAGATGTTGACATACACCACGTATCTGACATTTCAGAATGTGACATTCAAGATGCTGAAGTTTTGCAAGATGGCATTGTTGTTGTAACAGATTTTGAAAACGAGAAGATTAAATGTTTGAACAGTTGCTGGGACTTGTGTGAAGAGACTTGGCTACAGATGTGCAGTGAGCCATTTGCAGTTTGTAGCACAGGCGATGGCAAGATTGCAGTGAGCTTGCCCGGAGTGAAGCTAGTGCAGTTTGTGAGCGTGAAACAAGACTTGGTGTTGGAGAAGGCCATACAGGTAGACGAGTACTGTCGGGGAGTGGCCTATAGTTACCTCTATGATGAACTCTATGTATCATGTGGAGGGCGGTCACAGTCAGGGGAAGGGCTCGGCCATATTCGTGTCTACAAGTCAGGTATTTGCTCCATTTCCTTGCCATCTGATCTAGCATCAAACTGCATGCACCCCAGGAAATAAGTTTTAGCATAAACACGTTCATTTTGGGAGTGTTAGATCTAATGTCTTCCGAGATGTATGAAAATACAGTAAAACCCATATAGATCTAAGACAAACATTTCAATTGAAAATATATTTGTAGTCTTATATAACGATAGCAGCTCAATTGAGGGCAAACGTAGGAACAATGTTCTGATATCGCTCACCTGTTGTAATGATTAGGTCTTGCATTGAGCAAATCCATCACTGTTTTTCATGTTTCTTTTTTAGATGGAAGCTAAACATAGATCTACAGTATAGAAAAAAAAACAAGTTTCATCGCTCGGACATGCGATAAAAGTATTGGGAAAATATTTTGAAATAAAACCAACACATTATTATCTATCTTTAGGGAACCTTCTACATACATTCAAGACAGACACAACTGGCAAACCTTTGACCTCTCAACCTATGCATGTGGCAGTTAGCAACAACGGCAGCAGAATACATGTGGCAGACATGGTGAAGGGCTTAATAACTCTTGATCGACAAGGGAATGTGTTATCTACCTTTACAGCTAAAGAACTCGAGGGAGCCAGAGGAGTGTGTGTAGACGTCAACGACAATATCATGGTGTCTGGATACATGTCTAACAATGTGTTACATGTTAAGAAAGGGGGACAGGGGTATAGCGTGCTGCTTGATGAGGCTGATGGAGTTAAACATCCCACTTCTGTTAGCTACAACACTAGGACAGCCTCACTAATTGTAACTAGTGGTACCTGTAACTATTTAAAGGTCTTCAAGGGGAAGAACAAACAAGTGTCTTTCAGTTGACCCATTACCCAACAAATGTGCCTTTATACATCATTTTAAAGTCATGAGTATGTATCATAAACATTTTCTATATTCTAGCAGATGGTAGCTTAAAGCAGGCTGAAAGTAAAGCAAATTCTGATTTGCACCATTCAACCTGATTTAAGTGGTCACCAATATCCTACTTTAATACTAGAAACAGGCTATGGTACAGGTACTTGACACATTTAAAACAAGAGACCCATGGGTCATGTATTGCTCACCTGAGAATGGCTGACAAAATGGTGAATTATATTTATGTTTCGGGCCGGATCATTTTTTACCCAGAAAGCATAATTTGAACAAACTTGATTGAGGACCTGTAGATGATGCTATGTGCCAAATATCTAAGGGCTGTGTACTAGGGTTTCAGACAAAAAGATATTTTAATTTTTAGCTCATGTGACCTATGCAAGTGACAGGAACAATTTATTCATTACTGGTAAAGACATCTAGAAGCGTCACCATAACTAATATCAAAGTGCTGGCCATATTAGTTTCAGAGAAGAAGATATTTGCAAATTTCAGGATATATCTCTTTGTAAAACTGTGACCCCCGGGGCTTGACCAACTTTGACCCCAGGGGCATAATTTTTACCAACTTTATAAAGGACCTTTAGATGATGCTATGTGCCAATTTATCTAAGCTCTGTGTACTAGGGTTTCAGACAAGACGATTTTTAAAGTTTTCATCGGAAAAATCTATTTTAGCTCATGTGACAAGAATCATTTCATCAATATTGACAAGAGCCGTATACGGCCCTAAATCGCTCACCTGGGACCGTTGATGTAAATGTAACATATCTTGGAAAGCTGAGAAATTATGACAATATGAGTGTGCCAATTGCTGATTGGATGATGCTGAGTGCAGAATAGCTAAGCTTAGGATACTGTAGTTTAAAGAGGCTCGCAAACGGATTTAGCATTAAAAATAGTAATTTGTAAATATAAGCCATAAATGGGTAAGATTTAGTTTAGGATAATAAATTCTGTTAAAAAATGCATTTAAAAAAAAGAAGAAGAAGCTCTGGTGGGATTCGAACCCGTGACCCTCCATGCGGAGACAAACATGAACAAGAGGGCCTGAAGGCCCTGATATCGCTCACCTTTTATAATAAAGCCTGATAGCTTTACCGTTGAATTTCACCTGTTTTATTCTAAATCCATTCAAGTTTGTAGTATAGCATGTACACAACATTGCAATATGACCCATTCTAGTATGTATAGTAGAGTACATCAAAGGCAGATAACTAGAGCCTAAATAATACTGAAATGAAGCCTTTTCTAGCATTTCAAAGTAAATCAAGGGCAAATAACTCTTGCCACAATTACCAGATATCAACAATAATTGCACTCCCTCGAGAACTTATAGCTATATACATTGTGTGCAATTATAATTAAAATCCATTGAAAATTGTGGCCTCTAGAGTGCAAACACTGTTAAATAGGGCATTTTCAGCAATTCAAAGGTAGATAACTCTTGACCTATAAATCTGATTCCAACCATAACCTAACTCATCTGAATTCTTATGGTTATATACAATCTGAGTAAGTTTAAGAAAGATTGGATTAAAATTGTGGCCTCTAGAGTGTAAACACCCTTAAATATGGCATTTTCAGCAATTCAAAGGTAAATAACTCTTGACCAACAGGTCCAACTGCAACCATAATCAAACTCATATGAACTCTTAAAGTCATATACCATCTGATGAAGTTTGAGAAAGATTGCAGTAAAATTGTGGCCTCTAGAGTGTAAACCACCTTAAATATGGCATTTTCAGCAATTTAAAGGTAGATTATTAACTCTTGACCTATCAATCCAATTCCAACCATAATTGAACTTATCCGAACTCTTGCCGTTATATACAATCTGAGCAAGATTGGGAAAGATTGAATTAAAATTGTGGCCTCTAGAGTGTAAACACTGATAAATATTGCATTTTCAGCAATTCAAAGGTGGATAACTGTTGACCTATATGTCCAATATCAACCATAATCAAACTCATCTGAACTCTTATGGTAATATACAATCTGAGTAAGTTACAGAAAGATTAGATAAAAATTGTGGCCTCTAGAGTGTAAACACCAAAATTGTTGACGACGGACGACGAACGACGGACATTCAAGGATTGCAAAAGCTCACCCTGAGCTAGCTCAGGTGAGCTAAAAATGAAGAATCGCCTTTAACCCCTCGGCTACAAGCGCTCTCTATATATATGGTAGCAAATTAACGTACTTCATTGGTAGGGATTGATAGTTCTTTATTCGGCTCGGGTTTATGTCTAAGCCCGTGTAGAGAAGCAACAACAACAACTATACCGTCAGCTGACGCTATAGAAAAACGGTTGAAAATATCTAAAACAAGAGCACCGCAGTGCGGCAAAATATGCCCGTCATGGCCAGCGGGTGTCAAAGTCGTCCGGACTCAGGCCGACTAGAAAAAGTCGCCCGGAGTGTAGGCCCGACTATCGATCTCAAAAAGACTATGCTGTAGTATTGCAATAGCTCAAGTACTATCCCGATAGTATTGCGATAGTCAAGAAAAAAGTTCTGTTTTTTTTAAAAAATGCCCATTTTTGACAATAAAGGGGGCATAACTCTGCTAACGGACGTTCTTAGCAGACGGTTGTTGTGGGGTTAGATGCTATATAAACCCTAACCTTAAAACTAACTCCACATGCATCATTTTGAACCCCACAATACTCTCTTTCAACCCCACAATCACTAACTGGCCAAGTTAATGACCCAAACGGACCCCATAAGGTAGCTCCTGTAAGCCCGGACAGACAGACAGACGACGGACATCCAGCGATCCTAAAAGCTCACCTTGGCACTACGTGCCAGGTGAGCTAAAAAGTTAACGGACGGACGGATGTACAGCGCTGGGTATACCATAATACGACCGTAGATGACGGGCGTATAAAAACTAAGATTCAGTGACGATTCTTGAGACTATTTTTGGACTGATCATATTTTTTTAATGTCAGAAGCCAAATAATGCCACAAATTTGCTTTTATTTGAGTATTTTATTTTATTTAGACAAGTACACCATCCGGTTGCGAGTCGCTTTAAGAGAAGATTTTTTAAGCTATTTATTAAAAAAAATCTATTTTTAGCTCCTGTGACCTAGATATGCAACGGACCGGAACAATTTGAACAATATTGGTAAGTATACCTCTAGAAGTTACACTATGCCAAATATCAAAGCTCTAGCTATATTAGTTTCAGAGAAGAAGAGGTTTGAAGATTTCTCTTTATAACTCTATGTAAATTTGTGACCCCCGAGCGGGGTCATATTTGACCCCAGGGGCATAATTTGAACAATCTTGATAGAGGAACTGAAGATGATGCTTTGTGCAAAATATCTAAGCTCAGGGTACTGTGGTTTCAGAGAAGAAGATTTTTTAAGTTTTTATTGAAAAAAATCTGTTTTTAGCTCCTGTAACCTAGATATGCAACGGACCGGAACCATTTGAACAATATTGGTAAAATACCTCTAGAAGTTTTGGTATAGGACATCTAGAAGTGTCACCATGCCAAACATTAAAGCTCTGGCCATATTAGTTTCAGAGAAGATGAGGTTTGAAGATTTCACTATATAACGCCATGTAAATTTGTGACCCCCGGGGCGGGGTCATTTTTGACCCCAGGGACATAATTTGAACAATCTTGATAGAGGACCTGTAGATGATGCTTTGTGCCAAATATCTTAACTCAGGGTACTGTGGTTTCAGACAAGAAGATTTTTTAAGTTTTAATTGAAACAATCTATTTTTAGCTCCTGTGACCTAGATATGAAACGGACTGTAAACATTTGAACAACTTTCAAAGAGGACCATATAAGGATCATTCCTGCCAAGTTTGGTAAAAATCCTTCCAGTAGTTTAGGAGGAGATGTTGTTTAAAGAAATTGTTGACGACGGACAAAGGAAAGGACGGATGACGACGGACACAGCACGATCAAAATAGCTCACCTTGGCACTTTGTGCCAGGTGAGCTAATAAAGGACATCAAGAAATGTCACCATGCCAAACATCAAACCTCTGGCCATATTAGTTTCAGAGATGTTTGAAAATTTCACTATATAACTCTATGTAAAACTGTAACACCAGGGCCGGGCCAATTATGACCCCTAGTGCATAATTTGAACAAACTTGATAGAGGACCTGTAGGTGATGCTATGTGCAAAATATCTAAGCTCTGGGCCTTGTAGTTATTAGCTCACCTGAGCCGAAGGCTCAAGGTGAGCTATTGTGACCGCTCATTGTCCGTAGTACGTCTGTCCGTCCACTTTTACTTCAAACGACATCTCCTCTGAATCCGGGGATTGTAGGGCGGATTCAAACTGCTCATGATGTTCCTTGGATGCTTCTCTACAGAAGTTGTTCAAATGAAAGAGAAAAAGCAAAAACTCTGCTTGAAAAAGCAAAAAAGCAAACAATTTTAAAAAATCTTCTTGCTAAAAACTACTAGGCCCTAAGCTTTGATATTTTTACAGTAGAATTTCCTGGTCGATCCCTCTATAGTTTGTTAAAATGAAATCCCTAGGGTCACACTTGACGCCACCCTGCGCAGTTTAAGTGCTGCTCTAGGCAGGTTTTACAGTATTTTTGATGAAGCAAAAGCAGAACTGTATTTTACCTGAGTTACTCTTAATATACTAAGGGCAAATAGCCAATATTTGCAAACATTTTGGATCCAGATCAGATGCAACATAATGCTGCATCTAATTTGGATCCAAACTATTGGTACTCATTTACCAACTGAACATGTTCTAAATTCTTTTTTTTGTCACTTTTCGCATACAGTAGGTTTTAAGCAGATATCATTTCAGTCTGGTAAGGGTAAGCCCCCAGAACAGTTGCTAATTCTACCATACTCCCCAGTATTTGACCTCAGCCACTGAACTGATGGTCTTAGCTGAACATGTTGTCTGCTAAAGTTTAGAAATGGTTTAGTCTGCTTCATACTTAGAGAAACAGGGTCTGGAAGTGATCCACTGACAGTTATGTAATTATGTCTTTTGCCATATTTATACATATGTTTAATATTGGTTTTGTTAGAGTTATCTGTATGTTTTGTCTTTTTTTCTTGTCCAGGATTCAACCCTTTCCCTCCATAAATACTGACGTTTGTTAACCCATTACCCCATAAATGTGCATTTTTAGGCCTTTGATTTATTTATTTACTTAGATAATCATTTCACTTTAAACAGTCATGAAAATGTAAGATGCGAAATAAGTTTCTATATCCTAGTAGATGGTAGCTTAAAGCAGTTTGAAAGTAAAGCAAAGTGTGCAACTCATCTATGGCTCTGAACCAGTCACTGAGATACAGCAACTGAATAGATGATGTTGTCTGCTACAATTTTTATGCCCTGGCAACACTTTGTTGGGGGCATATTGTTTTGGGTCTGTCTGTTTGTTTGTTTGTTTTTGGTCCGTTTGTTTGTCTGTTTGTTTGTCTGACTGCCTGTCTGTCAGTCCACAACTTTAATCTTGGCCATAACTTTTGAACTAGATCTACATATACAGTAATAAAAATGTAAGATAATAAAGAAATAGTTCCTATATCTAGAAGTTGCTAGTTTAAAGCAGGTTGAAAGTAAAGCAAAATGTGCTTTTTAAAGCATTCTGCTTTACCATTAACCATTTTAAGTGGCCATCTATTTGCAAAACTGATATTTGCAAACAGTTTGGATGCAGATATATAAATGCTGCATCTGATTCGGATCCATTGTTATCTTTTGGCAACATTTAGTTGCTAGCTTAAAGCAGGTTGAATGTAAAGCAAAATGTGCTTTATAATAATAAAGCAATCTGCCTTACCTTTTACAATTTTAAGTGGCTACCTATTGGCAAAACTGATATGTATATATATATATATGTTGGGTGCATATTGCTTTGGGTCTGTCTGTTTGTTTGTTTGTTTTTGGTCCGTTTGTTTGTCTGACTGTCTGTCTGTCAGTCCACAACTTTAATCTTGGCCATAACTTTGGAACTAGATCTACATATACAGTAACAAAAATGTAAGATAATAAAGAAATAGTTTGTATATTCTAGAAGTTGCTAGCTTAAAACAGTTTGAAAGTAAAGCAGAATGTGCTTTATAAAGCATTCTGCTTTACCATTAACCATTTTAAGTGGTCATCTATTTGCTACACTGATATTTGCAAACAGTTTGGATGCAGATATATAAATGCTGCATCTGATTGGGATCCATTGTTATGCCTTGGCAACATTTAGTTGCTATAGTTTAAAGCAGGTTAAATGTGAAGCAGAATGTGCTTTATAAAGCTATCTGCTTTACCTTTTACCATTTTACGTGGCTACCTATTTGCAAAACTGATATTTGCAAACAGTTTGGATGCAGATGTATAAATGCTGCATCTGATTGGGATCCATTTTTATGCCCTGTTTATTAGCTCACCTGAGCCAAAGGCTCAAGGTGAGCTATTGGGATGGCCCTGTGTCAGTCGTGCGTCGTCGTTAACAATTGCTTCAAATGACATCTTCTCCTAAACGGCTGAACAGATTTCAACCAAACTTTACAGGAATGTTCCTTGGGTCAAGCTCTTTCAAATTTGTTAAAATAATTGAAAACAATATAGAACTCTGGTTGCTATGGCAACCAAAGTGAAAAAATAAGGAAATCTTAAAAAATCTTCTTGTCTGAAACTACAAGGGCCAGAGCTTAGATATTTTGCACATAACATTATCTACAGGTCCTCTATCAAGTTTGTTCAAATAATGCCCCTGGGGTCAAAATTGGCCCCGCCCCGGGGGTCACAGTTTTACATAGAGTTATATAGTGAAAATTTCAAACGTCTTCTCCACTGAAACTAATATGGCCAGAGCTTTGATATTTGGCATGGTGACACTTCTAAATGTCCTTTACCTAGTTTGTTCAAATGGTTCTGGTCGGTTAAATATCCAGGTCATAATTCACATTCAAAATATGTATAGCAGACAGCAATTCAGCATTATAAGAGTTAGACCCTAGCCAAATTTCCTACTGGCAGAGTTACATAACTGAACTCAGGTCAGCTGGTCAGCTGATGAGGTTCACAGCATATGGTGTTGTCTGCTATATTTTTATGCCCTGCAGTTGGGGGCATATTGTTTTTGTCTGTCTGCTTTTTTGTCTGTTTGTCCATTTGTTTGTCTGTCAGTCCACAACTTTAATCTTAGCCATAACTTTGTTAAAGTTAGAAACTTTATAACTTGGGTCATGTCCTACAAAGGTCAATGTCATTTTTGAGATATTTCCCAGTGTCATCTTTTCTTGTCTTTGAGATAACTCCAGTTCTACTGATGTTAACCCATTACCCCATACATATGCCTTTTTACGCCTTTAATTTATTCCTCCTCTAAAGAAAATAATTCCACTTTATACAGTCATAAACATGTAAGATATAAGAAATAGTATCTATATCTTAGTAGATGATAACTTAAAGCAGGTTGAAAGTAAAGCAGAGTGCGCAATAAATAATCATATGGAAATACATGTAGCTTGATAAGAAGAAGTGTCATGGATAAGGGCCATAACTCTGCCAACAATATTTTTTTAAGTTATTCCAATTTGTCATATTTTTTTTTGTCTGGAAGATAATTCCATTTACAGCTATATTAAAATGTTGTCTTGCCTATTATGCTAAGGCACAATGACCTCAGGTGAGCGAATTAAGGGCCATGGCCCTCTTGTTGACAAGATTTTTTAAGATTTCTGTATTTTTTAACAACCAGAGTTCTGCATTGTTTTTAATTATTTGAACAATTTTGAAAGAGCTTGACCACAGGATCATTCCTGTAAATTTGGGTTGAAATCTGTTCAGAGGTATAGGAGGAGATGCCATTTGAAGCAATTGTTAATGACGAATCACGCGGACGGACACAGGGTCATCCCAATAGCTCACCTTGAGCCTTTGGCTCAGGTGAGCTAAAAATAAAAATATATATTTTTCGACTATAATTGTGAAAGTTAACCATGAAGTTAAAAATGATGTTTTGTTTAATCAATTTACCAATAGCCCTGAAAACAGATGGCCACTTTAAGCAGAATACGCCTTATGTTGCAATCCACTTTACTTTCAGCCTGCTTTAAATCATCTAGAGTCTACACTGTTTGCTGGTAGGAATTTAAGTATAAAATGAAAATGAAAATTTAGACACCAGGTACCCCTTAGATCAAAATGGACTAATTTAATATATAAACAATGAAGAATCCACTGAGTGCAAATGAGTTAACACTAATGTGACTGTGAAATACTAATCTGAATATAAGACACATACACATTGTTACTGAAGTGTGTGATTAACAGTACAACAACTGAGCAAGTCTTATTTCATTTTATTCAAATATATATTCAACATGAAATAAATAATTAACAATTTACCTTCTATATCTAATCTATATAAACAGTACAAAATCTCGCAATTTGCACAATTTTCTCCAAATTAATTAGACATAATACGGTAATGTCATTGCTACAACAACCATTCAAAATATCGACTAATTTTAGTTTCTAACTCTTTGACTTTTAATTAATTTCTCGTCTGTGACAATCGCCATTTGCTACTGCTCTTAAATCATAACTTTGCCCAAGAGAGTCAGAGTTTCAAACAGTTTTGATCATGATGACAGGCCAAGTTACTTGGCATCTCATAGGATTCAAAACTGTTTGCTAAGATAATATCAGTGTTGCTGTCAGCATGCTAACATTTATGACAAGAAGCAATTTAAAGTAGGATAAAAGGAAACCAAACGCCCCCAATAGGGAGTTTTTTTTGCTTTACTGTCATCTAGCTTTAAGGTGTCATCTGTATTAACCCTTTCAACCCTAAATATATCTTGTGGGTATTTATTATCCTTTTGGACTCTTCTAGTACAGGCTTTTTGAACCAGTCTACTGTTGCATTTTTGATATGACAACAAAAACGAATGCAAATATCAAACAGTACAGACCCTGATCAGAAGGCTCCTATAGGAGCCCTCTGATCAGGGTCTACACTGTTTGCATATGTAATTAGTAATCTGTAGAGAGGGCTGTAGGGTTGACCGGGTGAAACATCAATGGGTGGTTGTTTGAGTGGTTGTATTACCAGCACTGTGCTGTATATATGCAGTCCCACTCCTCTTGCACAATACGCTTCTACATTTGATACAAGTACACGACTTTTTTTGCATCTAAAAAGTATGGTAAAAACTTAAAACTCATTTAAGTCAAACCTAACCATATTTCAAAGTGAAAAAGTGGTTTAGCCATGGCATATTTGACTTAAGTAATGTCTAGTTATCAAACTTCAACTAATCCAACTTCAGCTGTCAATTGATTGCAGGGTTTCATTTGTTATGACTTAACATCACTTTAACAAGAACCAAGTAAATTCACGCTGTCAAGCTAATTACAGTGGTAATTATCCTTTGACATCCACTTTAAAACAAAAAGAAATAAAAGCAAAATTGGATATCGCAAATCACTCATTCGAGAAATATGTTATAAAAAAAATGAAACTAAAATTTGAACTAATTTCAAATGTTTAAAGTTTGATGCCCAAAATGCAATACCATGGCCTTGTTTTCCATTTTTGGTTTCAAACAAGATGGCCTTGCATATATGCATGGTTCTACAATGAATATTCAACTTTTGCAACAGATGTAAAACCAAGAACTTTAAATTGTATATGAAAGCCTTTTCTTTTCAGAATGCACCTTTTAACACCTTCAATCTATACAGTCATGAATAGGTATCATTAGATTTGTTTTCTTATTCTAGCGCATGATCATCTGTCTTCAAAATAATAACCAGGCTATGCGGTAATGGGTTAATTACAGCAAACACCTTAAATTCAATTGAAAGTAAAGCAGAAAGCTTTCAGCTTTCCTTTCACCTTAATTTAAGCAGAAGCCTGCCTTAAACACAGTAAGATAAAGGTAATTTGCCCTTCTGGCTATGGAGGACAGGATTAACCAGGAAAGACTGATGTCTTCTCCATAGTACATCATCTGGTTCTATAGAGCTTAAGTACATGTAGGCATACTGCTCATGCTAATCCATTCTGACATCTACAGATGAATGGGTCAGCTTCAATACATATTCAAAACATATATTTGGTTAGTAACTTAGTACACATACAAAAATAATACTACATGTAATGTTTTTTGAAGACTAGCTTAAAAACTATGATGCCACAAGCTAAAAGGAATGCATTAAAATAACATAAAAAGCATCTCTCTTGATGAAATAATACGACTAGTTTCCATGATTAAAATCACTCAAAAGAAGGCTTGTACTGAGTGTTTAATGCTTTTGGGAACTTAAAGAAGTATGAAAGTAAAGCAGAAAGTTCCTATGGGAACTTTCTGCTTTATTTTCATACTGTTTTAAGCAGAACTAGTGCCTAAGATCAGGAGATAAACTTACAGAAATATTTACAACTGGTTCCCCATCAATGTTACATTTCAAGTGAATGGGAACCAGTCCTACCATCAGGAGTTACCACAAGCCTCACTCTAATATTGGTGTACAACTTGTCTACTCAAGACACAGCTATTGCTCTATTATGACTGTATGATTTATTAGCCAATAATCACCATATAGAATCGTTATTAACTGGCTAAACAATTTATTGAGACTTCGATTTTGATTGTTTTTATTCTAATCAAGTTGTATGATAACTTTGTGCATATGGACTACATATTTTGATTTAGGCAGTATTTATTCAAGCAAATATGTATACTTTTGTGTGTATTGACAATGATTTTGACTTTGATGATAGTTATTATTCAAGCAAAAGTGTATAATAATTTTGTGCATAATGATGACTTATTTTGATTTTGTTTGGCCCATTACCCCATAGCCTGTTTCTTGTTTCAGGTGTCCACTTTAAGCAGGTTAAAATAAAGCAGAATGCACCTTTAAGAGCATTCTGCCTTATTTTCAACCTGCTTTAAGCTTCCATCTAGAAGTATATTGGTAAATGTGTTTTGTTTCATGTTCAGGACTTGCCAAGTGAGAACTACTTGCCTCAGTGTACAACTATTTACAGGTGTACAATGTAGTTTTATGGAGTCATGAACTATAATGTTAAATGTGTATTGACATCTTTTTATTTTTTTTAACCAAATTGTATGAAATATCAGAGCATGAATTGCCATGAAGAATATTTAAAGAAGAAAAAGGCAATGTTAAACACTTCTATATACACCAGGTTTTCCATTTAAGTGCATAGATCCAAAGTACAAACAAAAGAATACAAGAATGTTTGCTGCAAGTATAGTCAGGAACTGGTATAGTATAGAACCTGTATAAATGATACTAAACTCTTTTTGCTATACTATCTAGAAATTGACAATCATCAAAATAAACCAACATTTACACTTTTCTTAACCCCTTACTCCACAAAAACACCTTTTTTTTTGACATCTTTAATGTATGCCTCCTCTGAACAAAATAGTTCCATATATTTTTACAGTCATGAATATATATCATAAGAAATGTATTCTTTATCCTAGCAGAAGGTAGCTAAACCAAGCTGAAAGTAAAGCAGAATGTGCCTTAAGGTGCATTCCGTCTTACTTTCAACCTGCTTTAAGTGGTCACCCATCTTCAATAATATAAACAGGTTATGGGGTAATGGGTTAAGACACATATAAAACAAGTCAGGGTTTATTTTTTGGCAGAGTAGGCAGCTTATTGCAGGATAAAAATAAGGCAGAAAGTTTCTATAAGAGCTTTCTGCATGAATGTTGTCCAGTATTAAGCAACCCCAAGCCTTGAAAAGTCCAAATCTTTTCTTTCCCTATTGATAACTGAACAGAGTTCTGGACTGGTAAAATAGTTAACAGAGATTGTACTGTAGATTGAAACCATATACCAGTCTAGAATGACAGGCTCGTAGCATATGCACGGTGAAAAGCAGATTCACAATGAAACAGAAACAACAACTAATATAGTCTTCTAGCAGAGAACAGTTTCAGTAGGCTTTAACCCAATACCAGATAGTC
Source organism: Gari tellinella (assembly GCA_922989275.2). NCBI lineage: Eukaryota > Metazoa > Mollusca > Bivalvia > Cardiida > Psammobiidae > Gari > Gari tellinella. Next base: position 20,925,845 of record OV277869.1, on the reverse strand, counting down.
TGTTTCTAGTTTTGAAGACAGGTGACCACTTAAAGCAGATTGAAAGTAAAGCAGAATGTGCCTTAACCCTTAACCTCATAGAGGCGCCTTTTAGCGCATTCAGTTTAATCCTAGGCTGAAGAAAAAAGTTCCAATTTAAACAGTGATGAATATGTATCAGAAGGAACATTTTCTTTATTCTAGCAGGTGGTAGCTTAAAGCAGGCTGAAAGTAAAGCAGAATGCACCTTAAGGTGCATTCTGCATTACTTTCAACCTGCTTTAAGTAGTCCTTAAAACTAGAAACAGGCTATGGGGTAAAGGGTTTAGCTTGCTTTAAGTTACCACCTGCTAGGATAAAGAGAATACATATTCATGACAGTATAAAATGGAAGTACTGTCTTTGTTGGAGGAGTATTCATGAGGTAATGGGTTAATTACTACAGCAGTGATGATCTCTTGTTGATTCCTGCTAGGCAGGTGTTAGTATAATGACGGGATTCCAATGAACCAATATATACAAAATGAGTGAACCAAGTCATAGTTGTGAATTTACGGATCACTTGTCTAACAAACATGCCCTTATTATAGTAGAGAGGATGGTACTCTTGCATTTATGCTGACAACATTTTGTTCATTACAAACAGTTTGGAGTCAGATCAGATAACCAGGCGTCTAATCAGGCTCCAAAAAACTAGTTGCAACTCAGAAATAAATCAACAAACTTTTCAGGGTTGCCATAAGTTGACATAAAAAATCCTAAGATTTCCAAATTTGCATTTTTCAAGTGCGATTTTACGAATCGTACCTTTACCACATCGTCTGTTTCTAGTTTTGTTGACATGTGGCTGCTTAAAGCAAGATTTTCATCCTGCTTTAAGCACCCACTTGTCTTTGACAAACAAACCCCAGACTTTTTCATGAGTTTATAATAACTGCACTTTAGTGTAACAGTTTTACTACTACGTGTATGTCCATTGAACAGATATTTCAGAAGTGTACCATACCGTATCTATGAGAACTGATATTCTTTCATTATCAAGATATTACCTTTCAAAATATACAAACAAGGGCCACTATGGCCCTAAATCGCTCACCTGGTAATCATGTAACAATGTACACTGTGTGACCTAGTTTTTGACCTGGCATGACCCTCATTCTAACTTGACCTCGATTTCAACGAGACATTTTTTTCAAGTTTCATGAAGATTCAATGAATTTTGTAGTCTCTAGAGTGTTAACGAGGTTTTTCGATGATTTGACCTAGTGACCTAGTTTTTGACAAGACATAAGCCACATTTGAACTTGACCTATATTTCATTGAGGCAAACCTTTTCATCAAGTTTTATGAAGATCAAATGAAATTTGTAGTCTCTAGAGTGTTAATAAGGTTTTTCGATGATTCGACCTAGTGACCTAGTTTTTGACCGGACATGACCCACATTTTAGCTTGACCTAGATTTCATTGAGGCAAACATTTTGATGAAGTTTCATGAAGATCCAATGAAAGTTGTAGTCTCTAGAGTGTTAACAAGGTTTTTCGAAGATTTGACCTAGTGACCCAGTTTTTGACCGGACATGACCCACATTCGAACTTGGCCTAGATTTCATTGAGGCAATCATATTGATGAAGTTTCATGAAGATCCAATGAAATTTGTAGCCTCTAGAGTGTTAAGGTTTTTCGATAATTTGACCTAGTGACCTAGTTTTTGACCGGACATGACCAACATTCGAACTTGACCTAGATTTTATTGAGGCAAACATTTTGATTAAGTTTCATGAAGATCCAATGAAATTTGTAGTCTCTAGATTGTTAACAAGGTTTTTCAATAATTTGACCTAGTGACCTAGTTTTTGACCGGACATGACCCACATTCGAACTTGGCCTAGATTTTATTGAGGCAATCATATTGATGAAGTTTCATGAAGATCCAATTAATTTTGTAGCCTCTAGAGTGTTAACAAAGTTTTTCGATAATTTGACCTAGTGACCTAGTTTTTGACCGGACATGACCCACATTCGAACTTGACCTAGATTTAATTGAGGCAAACATTGTGACCAAGTTTCATTAAAGGGACTTGCAACCGGATGGTGTACTTGTCAAAATAAAATAAAATACTCAAATAAAAGCAAATTTGTGGCATTATTTGGCTTCTGACATTAAAAAAATATGATCAGTCCAAAAAAAGTCTCAAGAATCGTCACAGAATCTTAGATTTTTAGATATTTTCCATCGTTTTTCTATACCGACTAGTAGACGGTATAGTTGTTGTTGTTGCTTCTCTACACGGGCTCAGACATAAACACGAGCCGAATTACGAAGTTGTATGCACTTTCGATCGCTACACATTGAAATACGTTAAATCGATCCGAGATAAACGGATAGTTCCGTGGTCCATTGGTCTAAGCGGTTTCCCCTATTTTGCCTTCTGTCCGCCAATGCCGGGCCCCGGGTTCCAATCCCACCAGAGACCAATATTTTTTTTTATTGAAATACATTTTTTTAAACAGAATTTCTTATCCTAAACTAATTCTTTACCATTTATATAAGCGTTTGACACATATTTACAAATTATTATTTTTAATGCACCATCTGGTTGCGAGTCGCATTAAGATCTAATGAGATTTGAACCTGCTAGAGTGTTAACGAACAATTGTGAACAGACGGACGGACGGACAGATAGACGACGGACGACGGACATCCAGCGATCCTAAAAGCTCACCTTGGCACTACGTGCCAGGTGAGCTAAAAACTGTTACAGACTTGCTGATCAACTGTAACAGCAGATTTGCATGTACACAGTAAAATATTTACATGCTGTTATAATATTATCAATACTACAGTACTGCAGGTCCTCTGATAACCAAACCCTTCCAGACTGAGTATACAGTTTGATACAGCAGACACCTGTATATGGGCTGGTATACCTCTTTGTCCCACCATTGTTACCCTAGTAAAAGGCATGTCTGATACAGAAATACTAGTTTGGTTTAAGTCCCTTATCCCATAGCAAGTTTCTAGTTTTGAAAAGTGACTATTTAAAGCAGATTAAAGGTAAAGAAGAATGTGCCTTAATGCACATTCTGCTTTACTTTCAGCCTGCTTCAGACAACCATCTGCTAGGTACATATCATGATTAGATAAAGTGCAACCATTTTCTTCATAATCAAAGGCATAAAAAGAGGTGTTCATGGAGTATTGGGTTGAGAGACTTCTAGTTAGAAGGCGTCAGGTTATGAGAGATTAGACTTTATATATATATCAACCCCTTAATTAACACTACCTATGCCTTCCTGCCTTCCTCTTTAAAAAAAAAAAAGTTGTTTACTGTACTAACACTAAGTAGTACTGGGACAAACAGATGTAAGCAAACAGTGTAGACCCTAATCAAACTGCTCCTCATAGAGTCTAAAGGGTCTTTGCCATTCAGTTTGCACCTTTTGGACACAATTCTGTGTGATAAAAGCAATTGATATAATTCTAGGATAGTCTAGTTACAACAATTATACAGATGATCCAATTTTTAGGAATTTTATATCTGGCTATATTACATCAGTCTACAACTGAACAAGATTTTTGTGAACAATCTTTGCTTTTGTGACTATTAAATTATCACATATTGACGATTTGTAAATTCAACTACAATATTACTATACTAGTCATTCCATAAAGTGAATCAAAGCTTGTTGTTTCACACTAAAGTTAACCCATTTCTCCAACAACAAGAACCCAATGGGCTCTAAGGCACTCACCAGAGTACAAAGTTCCACTGTATGCTCTGGTGAGCTAAAAATATGGCCTTTTATACCTTAAATTTATTCTTCCACTGATGAAAATAGTTCCATTTTATACAAACATGAATATGCACCTGAAGAAGTAGTATATATATTCTAGGGATGGTAGCTTAAAACAGGCTAGAAGTAAAGCAGAAGGTTCCATAAGGAGCATTTTGCTTTACTTTCAACCTGCTTAATGTGACCAGTTGTCTGCAAAACTAGATACAAGCAATGGGTGACTGTGTTAATAACCATAACAGAGGCTCTAAAGACAGGTAAATGCTTTATGCAGGAGAGTATTAATACACAAAGCTAGAGGTTTTTTTTTTAACTTTTGTTGTGCATTGCAAATTATGTGAACATCTTGTACAATGAGCGTGTTCAAAGTGTTTTCTTGTTCAAACTGAACAAAAGTCTAAACTAACTACAAACAGACCATAGTTATCTTTTTATGTACAGTTAAATTCTGCTGTAATTATGGCCATTCAAAAGATAGCTTGTTTTCAGTGTGACAGACTGCTTGTCAACTCAGGTTGAAAGTACAGTCTATATCTTCCTAAGACATTTATAAGTCTATATCTTCCTAAGACATTTATAATTTAAGATAAATTAAATGAATACCAGTCTATGATCGTGCAATAGAACACCAGTAGGAGTAGAGATGTGTAGTAATTTAATTTCCAGCATCTCAACGACTGAAAATATTCCAACAACTCTCTGTTTGGACAGATATAATTGCTTGAGCAGACATTTCAGGTTGAAAGTATAGCAGAATGTGCCTTAAGCCTGTTTTAAGCTATCATCGGTCAGGATATAGAAAATATTTTTTGTATCATATTCATGACTATATAAATTGGAACTTTTTTCTTTAAGGTATGAATTAAATTAAGGAATGAATTTTAAAGGAATAAAAAATGTGTATGGAGTAAAGGGATAACACTTTCAACAAGTCTTTTTTGAATGGTTATAATAGCTGATATAGTTTTGCTGCAGTTGCACTATATACTGATTTCTCATCTTTTACCATTGAACATCTGATATCGTTTTTATCTCCAGTATTTTTCACATGGAATGTTTACTCCTCTTGTATTTATCTCCTTATTTTGGCAATATTTTGCAACAAGCTTATTGTGATATCATCTGATTGGTAAAACAAAACCTAACTATCTGGAAAATTAAATGCAGGTTAACTCTTATAGTGAATGGATCAAATTGCCCTGTGCTTATAAAGCCTTTAAGTTGAGTCTGACATTGTTCACAAGCTTTAGATTGGTCAGATCTAAACATTCTGCTCAAACCTGACCAATCTGAAGCTTGTGAACAATGTCAAAAGCTTGAGAATCATTTATGACTAACTCAATCGCTTTATGAGCATGGACTCTTGAATCATTTGCAGTTATCAAGTTTTAAAATGTATTTGATTCCACATTGCAAGTTACCATGCAACATATCTAATGACAAATATCAAATTACTCAATAACATATCTGAGGGCAGTTGTAAAGTTACAATGACAACATTTGATTTCACATGGCAAGTTACCTAGTAAGTACGGTACCTGACAATATATGTCAAATTACTCAATAGCATTGTCATGGTACCGCATTGTCAAGGTATTCAATAATATATGGGATGGCAAGTGTCATGTTATCATGACATTCTATTAAACATGGCTAGTTACCTAGTAAGTACCTGACATAATTTGTCAAGTTACTCAATAGCATTGTCATGGTACTCAATGAATGAATGGTACAGTAAACCTCACTTATAACGACCTCGGTTATAACGTACACTCGGTTATAAGGAACAGTTTTAAAACCCCCGAATCTTACCCTTCTTTGTTCTATATAAAATAATACGGTTATAGCATACTCGGTTATAACGAAAACTCGGCTATAGCGTACACCATTTTCCGGTCCCGATTCATCAAATTTCATTAAAATATCAACGGTTATAGCGTACCGTCGATTTTGAGTGTTTCAACTGTATGTCGCCGAGTAATTATCGATCGATAATTACCTCAAAGGGAAAATGTTTGTCAGCGATCGTCTTCATGCTTTGTGTGTAGGTGTGAGCGATATTAACAGACAATTATTATGTTGGAATGACTTAAGATATGAGTGTCAAACAGTTTGAATCCTGACCACACACCGCATTGTGCAGCGTCTGGTCTGATTCCAAATTGTTAACAAAGTCAACATTAAGCCATAAACGGATTGAATAAGTCTACAATTGATCTCTGTGTTTGTTCCCCCGAGTAAAGTGGTTGAATGATTGATAAAAATATTGTTTTGTCAAGAGTAATACATGTATAAATTATTTGTTGCCCCGTAATGCGGAAATGTTAGAGCCTCGTTTTAGGTATCTCAGTCACCTGCAAGTTAGGTTTTTTCCGAAAGTGAATTAATTTTTAGCCTGACATAAAACTTAGGCATGGATGCAAATGGTGACCAGTCGTGAAAGTTTTGTCTGATAAACAATGAACATAAGACTACCTCCGCACGAGCTGTCATGTTGAAGGTAAACAAACTTGCAAAATTACTGAAATACTATTTCGTTAAAAGATAAATATTCTTGTTTGCTAAATTTATAATGTTTCATGTAAACAAAATGGTTTAAACATATACACAAGTACATGTACATGTCTTGTGTTTGTTATAAGTCCGATCAGTTCGTTATACTAACCTCCCCTTTATCATACTAGTTCGCTATACGGTTATAACAAACTTCGGTTATAGCGAACACTTTTTTGAGGTCCCAAGGTGTTCGTTATAAGCGAGGTTTACTGTATTTTACAGCCCATCGGTTACCAAGACAATATTTGATTTTACAGGACAAGTTACTTAGTAAGTACCTGACATTATTTGTCAAGTTAATCAAATAGCATTGTCAAGGTCGTCAATGAATGAATGGTATTTTACGATCCATCCATTACCAAGACATTATTTGATTTCACATGGCTAGTTACCTAGTAAGTACCTGACATCATTTGTCAAGTTACTCAATAGCATTGTCAAGGTACTCAATGAATGAATGGTATTTTACAGCCCATCTGTTACCAAGACAATATTTGATTTTACAGGACAAGTTACTTGTTAGTACCTGACATCATTTGTCAAGTTACTCAACAGCATTGTCAAGGTACTCAATGATATATGGGATGACAATTGTCATGTTATCATGACATTCTATTTAACATGGCAAGGTACCTAGTAAGGTATCTAACATAACTACATATATACATGTATATATATTAAAATGACTTAGTTATCTCATTACCCAGTCCACTGTATTAGCTCTTTCACTGCCTGGATACTATTTACAAACAAGACTGTGTGTTCAATAAACACTTACGCCCCCGGTGGCATCTGTGACAATATGTTCTGAATCTTTTCTAAGTCCAATTTAGGTCAAGGTCAAATTGAGGTTGGGTAATTTGGGTGGATTGGTAGTGGTCCAAGGCAACAATTGTTTAAACTATCAAAGCATTGTAGTCAGTTGTGTTGACACTAGAACAAACGGCAAAATCTAGTTAATTAAAAAATAGCCCATTTATAAGGTCAAGGTCAAAATCATGGTTTGGTGATATTGGTGGATTAAGAGTGGTCCAAGGCAACAACTGTTTAAGTATCTAAGTATTTGAGTAAGGAATGTTGACGCTAGACGAAATGGTACAATCTAGCTAATCTGTTTTGGACGGATGGAAGGATGTTGGTTCTTAGGAGATGGTTTTGTGGGGTTAGATGCTATTAAAACCCTAACCCTAAACTAACACCACATGCACAACACTCTCTTTCAGCCCCCAAATCACTAACTTGCCAGGTAAAGGACCCAAAACGGTCAGGTTAGGACCCCTTAAGGTGGCTCCTGTAAGGGTGGGTGGTCAGAACAATCACTATATGCCTCCACATCTACAGATGCCAGGGGCATAAAAAAATTGCTATATCCTGTACAGTGAAGAAAACCTTATTCTTTCCTGCTTTAATGCAATGTTTTGAAATTCTCGCCATTTAATTCAATCTGAGTGGCATAATAAGTTAGAGCCTGATCAGACGACCCGTTACCTGACATCTGATCTGGTTTATTGCTAAAGAGGAATGTCTTCACTACTGTAAATGCTAAAGATTCTAAATTATTAATTAGACTGAAGAAACATCAAATGAGTGTCAAACAGATTGGATCCTGATCAGATGCCTAGTAACAACATAGCAAATGGTCAGGGTCCAAACTGTTTACAAATGCATATTGCAGTAAAGACCAGGCAGTGAAAGGGTATTATGCTCTCACATACATGAACAGTGTAACCTCGCTATTAACACTACTCAAAATGGTGTTTTAGACAGGTGACAGCAATCTAAAGCAGGAAGCTTTCTGCTTTATGTTTTTCTTGCTTTAAGCAACCACCTGTCCAAAAAATGTAATATTTAGCTCATTTAGAGGTTGTAATAGAGAGGTTTGGCTGAGTTTATTTAACTACCGAAAGTGCTCATTGTCCAACACAAGAACAAACACTACTGTCCTTTTCACTCAGCTCTGTCACTCAATTTTTATTGAGATTTTTTTGTTTCAAACAATATCAGCTTTGTACCTGCACGAGACAATCAGATTGTTTTTTACGAACTCACATGTAAAGTGTCAGATTTATCCAGGCTGTGAATGAAAAATGATCGTGAAAAATGTATTTTCCCCATAGTGAAATAGGCCTCAGTTGTTTACAAAATGGCTGACTTTGTGAATAGTGTGTGACGTTGTGGGACAGTCTATTTTTACAGGGGTGGAGAAGGCCTATTAAAATAAAACATATAAATGATATTGTCAATCCATGAATGGTAATCTAAATGTGAAATTAAGATAAAAATAGATTTTAACATCGCTATTTTGAAGGTGTTGTTAAAAAGAATATTAAAACACACAGCGGCCATTTGCAAACACAGCTGATCCCAAGTTTACTATAGGAAAAAACTACTTATTTAGGATATCTCCCTACTCACGGTCCCGATATTACTCAAACTTTGCATGTGAGTTCGTAAAAAATGATCTGATCGGCTCATGTAGGTACAAAGCTGAACTTGTTTAAAATAAACAAGAGGCCCAGAGGGCCACATTTCGCTCACCTGAGACATTGTACCATAGAAGCTGACTGGGCAAGACAACATTTTGATATAGCTGATATAACTGATAAGCCCCGGGGCGGGGCCAAATTTGATCCAGGGGTCATAATTTGAACAATCTTGGTAGAGGGCCATAGGGCAAAGCTACATGACAAATATAAATGATCTGGGCCTTACAGTTTCAGAGAAGAAGATTTTTAAAGGTTTTCCTATGAAAAACTAATAAGCCAGAGGGCGGGGCCATTTTTGGCCTGGGGATCATAAATTGAACAATCTTGGTAGAGGACCACAAGGCAAAGCTATATGTCAAATATTAAAGATCTGGGCCTTACAGTTTCAGAGAAGAAGATTTGTAAAGGTTTTCCTATATAAGTCCATGTTAAACTGATAAGCCCCAGGGCGGGGCCAATTTTGACCCGGGGGTCATAATTTGAACAACTTTGGTAGAGGACTATAAGGCAAAGCTACATGTCAAATATAAATGAACTGGGCCTTAAGGTTTCAGAGAAGAAGATTTTTAAAGGTTTTCCTATGACAAGAGCCCCATGGGACATATTTCGCTCACCTGAGAAAATAGCTGAAAAAATGGAGATAATAATTTAGGTCAAGGACTGACCTAGATATGCAACAGACCGGAACAATTTGAACAAATTATGTAAAGTATATTTAAAAGTGTCACCATACCGAATATAAAAGCTCTGGCCATATTAGTGTCAGAGAAGAAGACGTTTGAAATTTTCTATATATAACTCTATGTAAAACTATGACCCCAGGGCCGGGCCAATTTTGACCCCAGGTGCATAATTTGAACAAACTTGATAGAGGACCTGTAGGCGATGATATGTGCCAAATATCTAAGCTCTGGCCCTTGTAGTTTCAGAAAAGAAGATTTTTTTAAGTTATAATTGAAAAAAATCTATTTTTAGCTCCTGTGACCTAGTTATGCAACCAACCAGAACCATTTGAACAATTTTGGTATAGGACAGCGAGAAGTGTCACCATGCCAAATATCAAAGCTCTGGCCATATTAGTTTCAGAGAAGAAGACATTTGAAAATTTCACTATATAACTCTATGTAAAACTGTGACCCCCGGGGCGGGGCCAATTTCGACCCCAGGGGCATAATTTGAACAAACTAGATAGAGGACCTGTAGGCGATTCTATGTGCCAAATATCTAAGCTCTGGCCCTTGTAGTTTCAGACAAGAAGATTTTTTAAGTTTTCAATGAAAAAAGTCTATTTTTAGCTCCTGTGACCTAGTTATGCAACCGGCCAGAACCATTTGAACAATTTTGGTATAGGACATCTAGAAGTGTCACCACGCCAAATATCAATGCTCTGGCCACATTAGTTTCAGAGAAGAAGACGTTTGAAAATTTCGCTATATAACTCTTTGTAAATCTGTGACCCCCGGGGCGGGGCCAATTTTGACCCCAGGGGCATAATTTGAACAAACTTGATAGAGGACCAGTAGATGATGCTATGTGCCAAATATCTAAGCTCTGGCCCTTCCAGTTTTTGACAAGAAGATTTTTTAAGATTTCCTTATTTTTTCACTTTGGTTGCCATGGCAACCAGAGTTCTGCATTGTTTTTAATTCTTTGAACAAATTTGAAAGAGCTTGACCCAAGGAACATTTCTGTAAAGTTTGGTTGAATTCTGTCAAGTGGTATAGGAGGAGATGTCATTTGAAGCAATTGTTAACGACGACGGACGACTAACGACGGACGACGACGGACACAGGGCCATCCCAATAGCTCACCTTGAGCCTTTGGCTCAGGTGAGCTAAAAAACTGATAAGCCCGAGGGCGGGCCTTTTTTGGCCCGGGGGTCATAATTTGAACAATCTTGGTAGACGACCACAAGGCAAAGCTACATGTCAAATATTAAAGATCTGGGCCTTATAGTTTTAGAGAAGAACATTTTTAAAGGTTTTCCTATATAAGTCTATATAAAACTGATAAGCCCCGGGGGTGGGGCCATTTTTGACCCGGGGGTCATAATTTGAACAATCTTGGTAGAGGACCATAAGGCAAAGCTACATGTCAAATATTAATGATCTAGGCCATACGGTTTCTGAGAAGAAGATTTTTAAAGGTTTTCCTAAGAAAAACTGATAAGTCCCAGGGCGGGGTCATTTTGGCCCAAGGGTCAAAATTTGAACAATCTTTGTAGAGGACCACAAGGAAAAGCTATATGTCAAATATTAAAGATCTGGGCCATACAGTTTCAGAGAAAAAGATTTGTAAAGGTTTTCCTATATAAGTCTAGATTTTCCTATATAAGTCTATGTAAAACTGATAAGCCCCGGGGCGGGGCCAATTTTTGGTCATAATTTGAACAATCTTGGTAGAGGACCATAAGGCAAAGCTACATGTCAAATATTAATGATCTAGGCCAAACGGTTTCTGAGAAGTAGATTTTTAAAGGTTTTCCTAAGAAAAACTGATAAGCCCCAGGGCGGGGCCATTTTTGGCCCCAGGGTCAAAATTTGAACAATCTTGCTAGAAAATCACAAGGTTATGATACATACCAAATATCAAAGGTCTGGGCCTTTGGGTTTCTGAGAAGAAGATTTTTTAAGATTTTCTTATGCATTAAAAGTTGTCTATACGGTCATGTTAGAAAACCTGGTCCCACAGCAAGGGGAATAACTCTAGCCAAAATCTTTGAACAAGATTTCGTTCCCCGTTGTCACTGATGCTTCTGACAAAGTTTGGTTGAAATCGGGTTAGTGGTTTCTGAGGAGATGTTGTTTGAAAATGTGGACGGACGACGGCAGACGGACGGTGGACGACGGACGAAGAGCGATCACAATAGCTCATCCTGAGCCTTTGGCTCAGGTGAGCTAAAAAGAAATCAATAAAATTTGAGTGACAGAGCTGAGTGAAAAGGACAGTAGATCCTTTACACCTATAAAATTGTATCACATGATTGTAAAATATCTGAACATGACATATCTTTGGAAACAGAAAACACCATCATCTATCACTTTCACCAATATTTGCATACACATAATTACAGTGGAGAGGAAGCCACAATCTTTTTCAGTAAATAATTTTGCACATGAAGAACTATTTCCATGGCAAACAGTTTAGAGACAGATCAAATGCAGTATAACCGGCATCTGATCAGGCTCCAAACTATTTGCCACTCTGCCTTAAGTTGCCACCTTTATTCAACACCATCATTTTAATTTTATTTTTAATTTTTTTTTTTTGAGGAGAGCAAGGCTAGTACTTCAAAATCTTTATTGAAAAATGATGCATTAAAGTTTAAACCCTATAGTGTCACTACTTATTAGAATCGTCTCTTCAAGACGATTATAACGAAAAGTAACACCATCCGATTAGGTGCTGGTAACACCATCCGATTAGGTGCTGACATAAATGAGAAAATGTTTGATTTGTTCAGTTTACTCCATCTTATCTGGAGCCTTGTATCAGTAGGTAGAGGTGGCCTATTGAACTTATGTGGAGGAAAGGGCTAATCTGCCTGATTTCTCCGCAAACTTTAATTACATTAGCCATATCTTGGGCCGAAAGTGAATGTAAGATACATTTAACCCATTACCCCATAGATACAATTTTTTATGCCTTTCACTGAAGAAAATAGTTCCAATTTATACAGTCATGAACTTGTACCAAAAATAACTTTCTATATACTAGCAGATGGTAGTTTAAAGCAGACTGAAAGTAAAGCAGAAGACACCTAATGGCACATAGTCATTCGCTTCACTTTCAACCTGCTTAAGTGGTCACTTGCTTCAAAACTAGGAACATACTATGGTGTAAAGAGTTAAGCAAAGGAAGAAATTTGGAGGCAACCAAAGTCTGGTGACTGCAGAATAAGGGGAATTTCTCAAAAAATGGGCCTTTTGGGAGAAAATTCACATATCAAAACAGTTTTTAGGCAAAGACAAGGATTAATTTAGCACTGGGGAATTCAAGTTTATTTTATTATTGAAGAATGGGGTCGACATTTTGGGGCCAGAAAAATGCCATAAAAAAGGGCTAAATGCAGATTTGACAATAATAATAACATTTCAAATACAAGGGCTGTCCCAAAACACAGTGGACTAATTTTTTTTTTTTGAAGTACCCAACGTAATATTTCTATGATTTTTTTAACCAATGCTATTTCAAACATTTTCACATTTGAATAAGAAATAATAAGGTTCCTGAACACACCTAGTTCCTGAACACACCTAACCCTATTTTATTTGTAAATATTCATTGTTGGTTAGATTATGCGGCCCACACCAAAATCTTAAAGGTAGATTTAAATTAAAGAGTACATTTTACAACCTCCTACAAAGCAATTTCCAATTGGAATTTGCGTAAATTTGCGTCATGAATATTGACGATATATATGACGTCATCCTGGAAAAATCGTTAACATAGCATCATTAAAAAAAAAAGATATCTAATGATGGCGAATGATACCGTATTCTGAAAACGCCAGAAATGACAACATCAAAGGAAAAGGCGGCGCAGCAGAATGTCATAGAATACTGCTTTGAGTTGACTTTGATCCGGAAACAGACGTTAAAACAACTACAATCAACAGAAATTTATCAATCAGCAGCTCAAATAGCATACGCGATTTTCAGAAGGTTGGGTTGAGAAAATAATGTAAGATGAGACTGCCAGAAGAAATTGACGATTTCATTGTAGAAAACGTGAGGAGCGTCATGAATGGTGCTGGGCGTCTGGCAGTGAACTCCTCGGGGTTAGCAAATTGTCTGTACATCGACTTTTATGCGAGAAACTAAACATGTCGAGAGTCGGTGCTACATGGTTGCTACGCTTGTTAAGCGCAGAAGAAAAAGAAAGATGTGTCCAGGTATCAACCCTCTTATTGAGACGATATGCGAGAGATCAGGACTTTTTCAGCAAACACCCATCACACAGATCTCTTGCATACAATACGAGAGAAGTGACCGGAGTTCATTGACAACTTAGAAAGCAACATATTTCACCAGGTTATCACTTCCTGCCACATTTCCCAGCATGCACATTTGGAACTTGCCGTCTTGGGTTTTCAAAAGCTTAAACATGCGCCACATACCATTGACATAGCCCATTAGATTTTGCAGTATTTTCATACCTAAGTCCTCAGTTACGCGGACAAAAATTGAAAACGTTGAGGCCAGCTTAATAAGAAACATTGAAAGTGTTGCGTGAGCTACATGTAGATAAATAAAAGGCTAAAAATATTCAGCTGACACACTCTCTTCTGTTACCACGGTAAAACTCATACAAACACACCTGAAGAAGTTTAAGTCTTTAGCTGAACATTTCAACAAGTATTCCCTTCACCTAACACACATTACTTTTTATCAGATAACATGAACATAGTTGGAATTTGCTGATGTATCTGCTGTGGAGAAGATACTATTTTTCCCCATGAACACATTTGTGCTAAATCAATTTCTTACATTGAAACTCGGTGTCTGATCAGGGTTATAAACTGTTTCTATGTGACAATGTTAAAGATTCTGACTTTTTTAACCTGGCTCCAAACTGTTTGCAATGGATGTAATAGTTGAAGTGTAAACATGATTATTTGGGAAAGAATACCATCTTCTCCAGCATACTATCAGGAAGTCGTTCCTAACTGTCTACACCACATTGACTTGTCATCACACACTATTTTTTATTTGCCATGCAGGTAGAATATACAGTTATACCACATATCCTATTCATGTCCCATATCACACGATTCTGTCAAGACGTGAACATTTCTCGTTTAAACATCAAGACTGACTGCTCTGACATTTTTTTCCCATTCGCTGTAAAAACACAATCTGCCAGTTGATTGGTTACACAGTGTTCTGTTAAAGAGTCTTGCTCTCTTTCTCTCTCTCTTTTCTTCTAGTTTCTTCCTATCCCCTGGTTTTACACAGATCTATTCTAGAATATTATTGTAGCCTACGTTATAGCTTCATATCTGAAAATATCCACTTTTGACCTTGGCTGCCATTGCATGAACCTGAAATATAAATCATCCATGCCGTGAGAAAACCAGCGTTATTGCAATACAAAACAATACAGACAAAGCCTAGCCTTCATCTTAGGCTAGTGATGCAAGATAACATTGTCCAGCCAGCCAGCTAACATGATACTGTAGATGCTGGTGGACGTTAAACAGTGCACACTCACACCAGATGGCATATCTCTAATGAGGTGACTAGTCTGGCTCTACACTGTTTGTTATGCTAAAAGTCTGGTTTTCTCATGCCATTACTCTTATCGTAAATATTATGATACTACTTCAGTACTAAATGTAAGTTTCTAAAAACATGGATACCCCATGGCATGCTTGAAACGTATATATATATACATGTGTGGAGTAAACTTAACCTATGCAAATAGTGTAGACTCTTATCAGAGGGCTGATACTTTATGGATCCCTCTGACCAGGGTTTACACTGTTGTTTTGAAATATATTGTTAGTAAATATCCTATATAGCTGAAAAAATAAATAATTAATTTATCGGAAACTGGAATTTTCCATTGAAAGTTTCAGGGGTGAATAATTAAAGAAAGGTTTTTACTGTACACTAATGCTTCCCTTACCAACTGATGGTGATTCTCTATCGTGTTGAGTTGATGAACCTAGGCATTGGTTGCTGTTTATATGCTTAAGCTCCTGCGTCTGAAACAAATAAAAAAAAAAATTGGTAAAACCTAAAAACTGTAGTTGAGAAATACAATGCACATGTAAAACATCACGCACAATTATAATATTGTAGCTTGGAAATTGTAGGAGGAGTTAGGAGGACATTATGAACCATACATCATGTGTGGACAGACCAACTGACAAACAACAGACAAATGTGGGTAAAACAGTACTAAGACTATGGGGGCATAAAATGTTTTGTTAAATTCTAGTTGTCTATTTTAACAAGATGTCTCTGTGAAACACTTTGCCCTCTAATGTGATCATGACCTCTAAATGTACTGAGCTCAAAAACGTTTGAGTTTAGTACACATGTATGCAAAATATGAAGTCTCTATCATATGTAGTTCCAAAGTTATGGCCAAGATTAAAGTTGTGGACTGATGGACAGACAGGAAGACAGAGGACCAGAAACAATATGCCCTCATCTACCCTATGTCCTACTGGGGTATAAAAATACTGTCAAATTAATGACAAGTCATTTGGTGGGGTTGCTTCTTAGGTTTATTGCCAATTTAACCAAGAGGTATTATATGGACTTATTCTTTATTTATTCATTCATCCAAAAGCGGGAAAGAAGCAAAGCTGTAATGAGAGAAACCTGTGTCTTAAAGCAAGAAGCTTGACTAGAAGACCGGAGACGCTCCTTTAACCCATGCTCTATTAGCTTTCTTTGCACTGTTTAAGACAGGTGCTTACTTAACCCATTCCTGTATTAATACGTCTTTTTACGCCTCTAATTATTTCAACATTAGGGAATATAGTCCAAACCTAGGAGTGAGTAATTTGGGTTTTACGGCACTCCGACATGGTATAGGTCATATAGCGCCCGAACCTCACCTAGGCAATTCCAAACATAAACACAGCAAGCATTTTATGTAGCTTCTCCAGATGGAAAAGTTTGAAAGTAAAGCAGAATGCTCCTCTACTTAAAACAGTTTGAAAGTAAAGCAGAATGCTCCTTTAGGAGCATTCTGCTTACTTTCAACATGTTTAAGTGGTCAAACATCTTCAAAACTAGAAACATACTTAAGGGTTAAAGCAGGCTGAACTTTCAAAGTAAAGCAGAAGTGCTCATTATTGATTGTGAGTATACACAAGTGCTGTTCTATAAGAGTTGTGCCACCAAAACAACAGTGTAGACCCAGATCAGTTTCCAAGTTCAAATGGCAGAAGTAAAAATACTAAATATAGATCTAGTACACCCTGTCACTCTCCAAGAACCAATAATACGGCTGACTAACTAGTAGTCAACCCTTGTCATCCTGAATGTTCAAATGGACCAGTCTGTTTGATGATGGATGACTAGTTAACATTGACTATTAAGGGCTTTGTATGACAAATAGTGCAGAGCCTCATCAGAGGATCCCTCTGATCTGGGTCTGCTATAAGTCTACACTGTATACAAAGGATGGATACATCTGGTTGTGCCACTACAAGTGTTAACATTTATACAGAGAACAACCCTATATGTGTCTTCTGGTTCTTTTACTCTTTCCACACTAAGTAATAGTGTTGTCTGCTACTCTCCTAAATATAGAACTTTAAAAAATTTGTTTTAAAAATAGGGTCACAATGTCGAACATATCTTAATCTGATAAGATGCCCCGTAACACACTGTCTCAACTGGATCAATACTGCTTGCAAAGATAAGTGCAGTTTTGACACAAGCGTGCAAAGAATAAACATACCACGTGTAGCCCACTTATACACAGTGCTATCTATGCCCTGACCAAGTCACTTCATCCTGACACCAAGACAAAAGCCGCATGCGGCCCTAAATCGCTCACCTGGTACCCATGATTACGGTCATGTAAATGGACCAGTAATGATGAAGCTTTCACTTATTCACCCCACCCACTGGTGGCCATTTTGTTTGAGCTATGGAGATTTTTTGAAGAAAACTGGAAAAGGGTCACCCATGAATCATTATTTGTGTAAAATAATTCTTAAATCAGACCAATAGTTTCAGTGAATTTTTTTTTGAAAGTTTTTCTATACAGAAATATAAGGAAAACTTGCCCCATCCACTGGTGGCCATGCTTTTTAAGATAACAAAACGATTTTAAGAAATCTGGTGGAGGATCATCAATTGACCATTTGTGTAAAATTATTTTTAATTTAGACCAGTAGTTTCTGAGAAGAAGATTTTTAAAGTTTTTACTATACAGTAACATTTATAGGAAAACATCCCCCACCCACTGGCGTCCATGTTTTTTAAGATAACAAAATGATTTTTTAGATCATCAATTGACCATTTGTGTAAAATTATTTTTAATTTGGACCAGTAGTTTCAGAAAAGAAGATTTTTAAAGTTTTAACTATGCAGTAACATAAGGAAAACTTGCCCCACCCACTGGGGGCCATGTTTTTTTGGAAATATCAAAATAATTATAAGACATCTGGTAGAGGGCCACCCATGGATCATTTGCATAAAATAACTTTCAAATCGGACTAGTAGTTTTTGACTAGAAGATTTTTTAAGTTTTCACTATATAGCCATATAAGGAAAATCTGTCCCCACTCACTAGCGGCCATGTTTTTTAAGATAGGAAAATTATTTTAAGAAATCTGATAGAGAATCACCAATGGCACATTTGGGTAAAATTATTTTCAATTCGGACCTGTACTTTCTGACAAGAAGATGTTAATTTTTTTTCAAATGGTTGCCATGGCAACCACAATTTCAATTGGATGACCTATATTTGAAGAAATCTGAGAGAGTACCCTACAAGGAACAATCCTATGAAGTTTTATTGAAATTGGCCCAGTGGTTTTCAAGAAAAAGATCTTTGAACAAAAAGTTTGAAGACGGACGACAACGGACACAGGGCGATCACAATAGCTCACCTTGGCACTACGTGCCAGGTGAGCTAAAAACCAAACACTGGTCTGGGTCTACACTGTTGGTGATATATCCAAGTGGTCATTTTGCCATGTGATTCATTATCTAACTCATTAACCCCTAATATTTCAGACTGACAATTTGAGTTTACAGTAAAGTAGTGTCCAGTTTCGACTATTTAGGGTTGTTTTTAACAATTTATTTTATTGCAAAATGACAAAAAGTGCAGACCTTGATCAGTGTACTTCTTTACTCTTTAGCCTCTAATCTGGATCTACTGTTTACATAGGGCAGTTGTACTCTTCATATGTATACATGCACTGTTTGTACATGATGAGTATACTCATCACTAAGGTTGAATGAATTAAATATTGAAAAGCAAAAAACTAATGCTTAACCCTTTCAGTGTATGGACAAAATTGTCTTGACAGTTTCTGACAGTCTAGTTCCTGATCAAATACCAAGTAACAAGCTTCCAGGACTGTGATCTAGTTCCAAACTGTTTCAATTGGTCACTAAGTTTTTAGCATAAACATATTTGCTTGGAAAGAATGTCTTAACCACAGTACAAGTTAAATCATATCAGTCATACCATCTGATGCTTAATCACCTCAATGTATGCAGAAACAGGAAGTGAAATGCTTCTATGCATATTGAAGGCTGATCACACTCTTTTCACACCAGCAGCAAAATTATGATTACCGTACCTTTGCAAACAGCTTGGATCCTGATGAAATGCTGCTTAATGTGGTGTCTCATCAGGGTCAAAACAGTTTGACTTTGATCTTGTTTTGAATTTTTTTTTGAAAATTCTATTTTAAGAACAGTAGTAGATGACAAAAAATTACCATTGAAGCAAATAGTTAAGTGCAAGTATGTATATTGCTTTGACTGATCAATTTTAACCCTTCAACTGCTAATGGCACATAATATTGGTGCTTTTTTAAAACATCTTGATCATAGTGGGCAGTTTTACATAATTTTTATGAATATTCAGTGAGAGCAAATGTTAATCTGATGTTATATAAAACCCAAGCAATCTTCAAATTTTAAAGTTATAACTTGCTATGAACCACAGTTAATTTCTGCAAACTAACTAGATAAATGTGTAACTATTACAGTTCAATATATATCATTCATACACATAAGAAGTAACCGTTGTCCATATAAAATCTTTCTACTGAATCACATCATGCATTAGCCACACACTACACATATGATACCATGCTTACATTTGTGCTTGAGGCAGCAATGGAACTATTTAACCCATTACCCCATTAATTTATTCCTCTACAGAAGAAAATATTTCCAATTTATGCTGTCACAAATGAGAATCATAAGAAAGTTTCTATATTCTATCAGATAATAGTTTAAAGCAGGCGGAAAGTAAAGCAAAATGTACCTTAAGGTACCGTATAGCTGGTATTTTCTGCGGGGTAGAAATTTCTGCCATTCTGCGGTTCCAACATTGGATCGCAGAAATAAATCGGCAGAATATAATTACCATACTATTTTATCACGTAAAAATAATAAATAATCCTCCAGTAGCTTCTTCGATAAGTGATCGGTATTTGCACTCAGGCTCGGACATTGGTTGCTTTCAGATCATACTATGATAACCACAGAACACACTCACTCGGCAATTTAGACCATTAAATTTGTATTGTTATTTTAGTTTCTATCAAATTTCCTTATATTAGACGCTGGAAAACCCCTAACAAATCGTATTTAAAATGTACCGATATTTACCACGGCAAAGTTAATTTTAAGCGACTAAGTCCAAGGTACTCCAAATACAACAAAGCGGGTAATGTATAATTATAGGTAATTATCGGTCCAAGCTGTTTGCTACTGTTAGTGTTGCCGGATTAGGTCGTGAAGGCTTTAGGGTATATGATTTCTCTGCTGTGACGTATTTATTTTTTATGATAATTACAGATGTAATTCATGTTAATAAACATACTTGACCAGATATTTATTGCATTTATTTCACATTTAAACCCAATTGCAAATTATCGTAGATCTACATACCCGTTACTCTATATATGAAAAGCCGATTTTAGGATTGGGTTTTAGCCCATATCGGAAGTACAGTGAAATCTACGTACATGTAAACAACAGCGAGTGTATAGGTAAAATAGCTTTTATAACTATCTTAAGAATCGAATCCGCAGAATTTTATTATGCTGCTTTCAGAGAAGCGCAGAAATAAAAACAGTAGAATATAATTCACCCTGCTTTTTCATAAAATCGCAAAATATTATGACAGCAGAAAATACCAGCTATACGAAACATTCTGCTTTACTTTCAACCTGCTTTAAATGGTCAACTATCGTTAAAACCAAAAACAGGCTATGGGGTAATGGGTTAAAAACATTGCTTTATATTAACAGAAGGCTAAATAATATTGTTGTTTACAACAACATTTTTCTGCTACTGTTCCATAATTAGAATTCTCAAAAAATCCTTTTTAAATACAGTTTGAGTGTCAAAACAATTTGTATCCTGGTGAGACATCAAGTTACTTGGCGTCTCAACTTGATCCAGACTGTTTGCAAAGGCAATCAAAATTTCGCTGTTACCACACAAAGAGTCCAGCTAAAAATTTGGGTTAGAATCACAATAATGTTAGATCAGGAAACACAAATGCACTAATCCTTGATATTCTGAGACCACTACAACCAGTTTGAATCCAGGTCTGACATCAGAAACTCAGCGTCTGATCAGGATAAAAACTGTTTGGCACTCTGGTCATATTCAGAAATTCAAAATTCTCGGATTGGTTTATTTCTGTTAACATTTCTAGACACACTTTTATAGTGACACACAATTTAACTCTTCTCATGCTGAATTGTCGTCTGCTTAAAATATATTGTCTGGTAAAGTACTAGAAATTAGTTTTCATGCTTTATATATATACACCGATATTCAAGATTATCTAAAATTCATGCAAATGTGTGAGGAACAGAAATGTTACACTATTATGACCAATCAATGAAAAGCCAAGACTGGTGACAATTTTGAATATGTATGATAAACAAGAGGGCCTGAAGGCCCTGATATCGCTCACCTGTTGTACTGAAGCTTGATAGCTTTATCTTACTGTTTCATCAGTTTTAATATAAATCCATTCAAATTTGTAGTATAGCATGTAAACAGTTTTGGAATACAACCTCATAATTCTAGTATGGTAGAGTACATCAAGGGCAGATAACTAGAGCCTAAACAATACTGAAATGAAGCCTTTTCTAGCATTTCAAAGTATATCAAGGGCAGATAACTATTGCCACAATGATTAGATTTCAACAATAATTGCACTCCTTTGAGAACTTATAGGTATATACTTTGTGTGCAAGTAAAATCAAAATCCATTGAAAGCTGTAGTTGCAAAAGTGTAAACGCTGTTCAATATGGCATTTTCAGCAATTCAAGGGCAGACAACTCTTGACCTATAGGTCCGATTTCAACATAATCACACTTATTTGAACTCTTATGGTCATATACAATCTGAGCAAGTTTGAAAAAGACCGGATAAAAATTGTGGCCTCTAGAGTGTAAACACCCTTAAATATGACATTTTCAGCAATTCAAAGGTAGATAACTCTCAATCCATTGGTCTGATTTCAATCATAATCAAACTCAATCGAACTTTTATTGTCATATACAATCTGAGCAAGTTTGAAAAAGACTGGATAAAAATTGTGACCCCTGGAGAGTTAACACCCTTAAATATGACAATTTCAGCATTTCAAAGGTAGATAACTCTTAACCTATTAGTCCGATTTCAACCAAAATCGAACTCATCTGAACTCTTATGGTCACATACAATCTGAGCAAGTTTAATATAGATTGGATAAAAATTGTGGCCTCTAGAGTGTAAACACCCTTAAATATGACAATTTCAGCAATTCAAAGGTAGATAACTCTAAACCTATTAATCTGATTACATCCAAAATCGAACTCATCCGAACTCTTATGGTCATAAAAAATCTGAGCAAGTTTGAGATAGATTTGATAACAAGAGGGCCATGGCCCACAAGTCGCTCACCTGAGAACATTGCACCTAAGCTGACTGGGCAAAACAATATCGTGATATATATAGCTATAAAAAGAGTTTTAAAGGTTTTTCCTATATAAGTCTATATAAAACTGATAAGCCTTGGGGCAGGACCAAATTTGATCAAAGGGTCATAATTTTAACAATCTTGGTAGAGGACCATAATGCAAAGTTACAGGTCAAATATAAATGATCTGGGCCTTACAGTTTCAGAGAAGAAGTTTTTTTAAAGGTTTTCCTATGAAAAACTAATAAGTCGAGGGTGGGGCCATTTTTGGCACGGGGGTCATTATTTGAACAATCTTGGTAGAGGATCACAAGGCAAAGCTATGTGACAAATATTAAAGAACTGGGCCTTACAGTTTCAGAGAAGAAGAAATTTAAAGGTTTTCCTATATAAGTCTATGTAAAACTGATAAGCACCGGGGCGAGGCCAATTTTGACCCGGGGGTCATAATTTGAACAAACTTGGTAGAGGACTATAAGGCAAAGCTACATTTCAAATATAAATGATCTGGGCCTTACAGTTTCAGAGAAGAAGATTTTTAAAGATTTTCCTATGAAAAACTGATAAGCCCAAGGGCGGGGCCATTTTTGGCCCAGGGGTCATAAGCTGAACAGTCTTGGTAGAAGACCATAAGGCAAAGCTACATGTCAAATTTGAAAGATCTGGGCCTTACAGTTTCAGATAAGAAGATTTTTAAAGATTTTCCTATATAACTCTATGTAAAACTGATAAGCCCCTGGGCGGGGTCAATTTTGACCCGGGGGTCATAATTTGAACAATCATGGAAGAGGACTACAAGGCAAAGCTATATTTCAAATATAAATGATCTGGGCCATACAGTTTCAGAGAAGAAGAATTTTAAAGGTTTTCTGAAGAAAAACTGATAAGCCCAAGGGCGGGGCCATTTTTGGCCCAGGGGTCATAATTTGAACAATCTTGGTAGAGGGCCATTAGGCAAAGCTATATGTCAAATTTTAAAGATCTAGGCCTCACAGTTTCAGAGAAGAAGATTTTTAAAGGTTTTCCTATATAACTCTATGTAAAACTGATAAGCCCGGGGGCGGGGCCAATTTTGACCCGGGGGTCATAATTTGAACAATCTAGGTAGAGGACCATAAGGCAAAGCTACATGTCAAATATTAATGATCTAGGCCATACAGTTTCAGAGAAGAAGATTTTCAAAGGTTTTCCTAAGAAAAACTGATAAGCCCTGGGGCGGGGCCATTTTTGGCCCCAGGGTCAAAATTTGAACAATCTTGGTAGAATATCATTAGGTCATGATACAAACCAAATATCAAAGGTCTGGGCCTTTTGGTTTCTGAGAAGAAGATTTTTAAAGATTTTCTTATGCATTAAAAGTTGTCTATACGGTCATGTTAGAAAATCTGGTCCCAAAGCAAGGGGAATAACTCTAGCCAAAATCTTTGAACAACATTTCGCTCCCCCTTGTCACTGATGCTTCTGACAAAGTTTGGTTGAAATCGGGTCAGTGGTTTCTGAGGAGATGTTGTTTGAAAGTGTCGACAGACGACGGACGTCGAACGACGGACGGAATGGTATCACAATAGCTCATCCTGAGCCGAAGGCTCAGGTGAGCTAAAAATTGTGGCCTCTAGAGTGTAGACACCCTTAAATATGGCATTTTCAGCGATTCAAAGGTAGATTACTCTTGACATATTAGTCCAATTTCGACCATAATTAAACTCATTCAAAATCTTATGGTAATATACAATCTGAGCAAGTTTGAGAAAGATTGGATAAATATTGTGGCCTCTAGAGTGTAAACACTAAAATTGTTGACGACGAACGACGCACGGCGGACATTCAAGTATTGCAAAAACTCACCCTGAGCTAGCTCAGGTGAGCTAAAAATAGTTTCTATATTCTAGATGATGGTAGTTTAAAGCAGGCTGAAACTAAAGCAGAATGTGCCTTAAGACACATTCTGCTTTACTTTCAACCTGCTTTAAGCGGTCACCAATTTTCAAAACAAGAATCAGTAATGGATTAAATAGTCACCTGTTATCAACACCTAATAATTAATACAACTTCATGGCCGTTATAAAGAGGTTTTACTGTACATACTAAATGAAGACATAGTGCAAATATAAACAGGATCAATAGAACCCAACACCTCATAATTAAAGCATAATTTAAAGCAGCTTCACACACATACACAGAGCTTTCATTAACATAACAGTATACCCTCCCTGATGGTCCACTTGTATATAGGAATTGAGTCATCACGAAAGCCAGACTCATAAAGTTATTGTATTTCAAACAATGTAGACCCAGACCAGTCACAGAGACACAACAACTGATCTAAGGATCCACATTGATTGACAGGGGTTTACTTTGTGAAGACATTGCATACACAAAGACGTATATGATATGCAAACAGTGAAGAGCCAGAAGCAAGCCCTCTGATCTGGGTCAAGGCTGTTTGTCACAATTATTAAACCCCTCAAATATGAATGTAAACTAGTAATTACCTAGAAGATGGAAGAGACTATTTGGAAGGTAAGCATAGTAACTGTTAATGCCTAGATTATAGGAATTTTAACCCATTTGCGCCCAGGTAATTCTTCTATGCTTATATATATGGATTAGGTTTTATCTAAGGGGTGCCTCGTCTAAATTTTTATAAACTGAAATTCCTACCAGCAAACAGTGTAGCTTCTGATCTGAGTCTACACTGTTTCTCCATGTTCCATGATATATACATGTATATATAGAATCATAGGCACAAATGGGTAAGGGCAAGGTGTCAGTAATGAAAGCTCAGCTGCTACAGTACACACAAGCAAAGAAGTCAACAGCCATGTTAGCAAACACTGATACATAATAGTGACACTGTTGGCACTCATAGTTGTCAAAATCAGCAATCCTAATCAACTGTCTCATTCATATTTAACTCTTCAGTGACAGAGAAGAACTTAATAATTTCTTAAGCTTTCATTCAAATCCTATACTGTTATTCATTGTATCTATCATGTATTCTGTACACTTTCTAAAATTAATATTTTTAAACCAATTCTTTAGTATATGGAATGACAGTTGCAAGTATTTTAAACATTTCCAGAAACTTAACTTTTCATCTCGATAAAAAAGGAAATTTTCTGATAATTAGTAGGCTTGTAACTTTCTATAATTTATGAATGAGAAAATCATATGCATAGATCTTGTATAATCAAAACTTCTATAAACGTTACCCTTTTTTGTGCCTTAAGCTTATACTAACGCTTTTTGAAAACAATGTAGACCCAGACCAGATAAGTCGTGAAGGAACTGTCTGATCAGGGTCTGTACTGTTTTCTAATTGGATCTGTCTGACACAAGTCTGCACTCTTTCTATTATTATATTATCCAATGTAATAAATAGTTCAGATGATGAATATTCATAGTGAGTGGGGTTTTATATATGAATATTCAGGGTTCGATGGTTAATTGATAATAAAGTTCAAGAACAGCAGGTAAAAACACAAAGCATCAAGTTAAAGCACTTTGATAAGACAAGCGCTTCAGGTAAGTGAACTACTTGTTATTCAAATACCAAACACCAAATGCTTTGTTGTGACTACTCATTAGAATCATCTCAAAGAGACGATTCTAATGTGTAGTCACAACATATGTTTTGGTGAAAAAAAGAGTATTTATTTTTAAATGTTAGGTTCAATGGCAAACACTGTATGTTGTGATTTCTCGTTAGAATCGTGTCAATGAGACAGTACTAAGGAGAAGTCACAACATGATTTGGGGTGAAAAAATTGTTTTTGAATTGTTGGTTCAATGTCTCTTATCTAAAGCCTTGACAGGTTATCCTGTTTTCTTCTCTTTTCACCATGACAACTATACGTCTTTATGCAGTTTTTTTTGTCTACCTCCTTGCTATAATCCCACTCCGGTTTGTGGTCATTGTCGCAGGCTTTAAACTTGACCACGCCTAGGTTCACTGTGATACAAACGTTTTCATCCATCATAAGCTGGTGTTTGCCGGTGTATGAAAAGACCTGTCGTGTAGTAGTAGTTGTAAAGATAAGAGTTAAGCGCATGCTGGTGGGGAGATTAATAATGCACCTCAAGTGTACAATGCCAGTAGTGTTAAACAACCCTGATAGTGAACACAAAGTCTAAACCCTTAAACTAAGCTAGATTTTACTCATATTTGCAAACAGTTTTGATCTAGATCAGATGCGAGTAACGCAACATCTAATCAGGATACTTCAACAGAGCTACAGATAAGGGGAGTATTCAAACAAGAGTCCAATGGGCTTTAAGGTACTCACCAGAGTCAAGGTGATTATTGTGAGCAAGTTTTGTGAATTTGGGGGTAAAAATATGGCCCCTAAAGTGTTTTCTTTAGACTCGACCTACTAACCTACTTTTATTTCAGACATAACCCATATTCATAATTGACCTATATTTTGTCAAGGTGATCAACCTGAAGAAGTTTCATGAAATTAGGGCCAAAGATGTGGGCCCTAGAATACTTTTAAGCTTTTCATACGATTCGACCTATTGACCCACTTTTTGAACCCAAGTAATTCATATTCTGCCATGTGGGATAGAGATATTCCCCATGTGGAATCACTCTATCCTCCATACCACGTGACTTCCTTTATTGTTTGCCCAGCTTCACCACAAGCACTGCATGACACGGGTAACTAAATGACGTCATTTCGGACGACGACACTATAATCAAAGTTGTGTTTTGGTGGAAAAAAAGTGCACAGAAACTGCAATTATTTCGTTATTTCTATCATGTTTTAATGATTTAAGTTGGAGAAAAAAAATTCACCATTCGTTTTGTTGATGTAGGATAGGAATTTACTCCCCCTCGGGTCAGAAAATTCCTATCCTACATCAACACTCATGGTGGATTCTTATACTACTACATTGCCTGCATTTTGTTAAGGTGATCATTCTGAGAAAGGGCGTGTTCGTTTATCAGTCCGGAATCTTCCGGATTGATGGAATCGAAATCAAATGGTCCGTAATTCAATTCCAGAACTGTTCTATCAATTCTGCCCGAGGAGGTGGTGTGAGCAGAATTGTGACGTATCATCATGGTTCCCGGCACAATTTATGAACGCCTAATAAGTAGGGAACCAGACTACCATATTTGCAAGGGTTCAATTCCGTTTTTATTTGATTTACTAATTCCATGGAATCGTTCCAAACAGTTCTGGATCTGATAATCGAACACGCCCCAAGTTTAATGACATTTAAATTATAGCTTAAAATATGGCTCCAACAGTGTATACAAGCTTTTTCTATGTTTTGACCTACTGACCTACTTTTAAACCTTATGTAACCCATATTCACACGATGTGTAGCCTTTGTCAAGATAATCATTCTAAGCAAGTTTTAAGAAGACGGGGCTAAAAATATGGCCTTTGGAGTGACAAAAAGCTTTTTCTGTAATTTGACCTACTGACCTCCTTAATGACCTGACATGACCTATATTCCAGTATGACCATAACTTTATCAAGGACATAACAATGACAAAATCTCAAAAAGATATAGCCAAAAATATGACTTCTAGAATGTTTTAGCTTTTAATTCTATATTTCCAAAACCGAAAAATGATCACGCCCTCTGGCCACCATGTTTATTGACGGATCAAAATTCTTTTAACAAATTTTAAAGTCTATCCATTGAGAATCATTTTGGTGAAAACAAAATTGAAATCGGACCAGCAATTTCAGAGAAGAAGATTTTTCTAGATATCGTGCATGGTTGCCATGACAACCAGACAAATTATCCCACCCACAAACTTTTAACAAATTTTCATTTCCCCACCCTACTGATGCTTTTGATGAAGTTTGGCTAGACTGGGGCCATTGGTTTCAGAGAAGAAGTTGTTTGCAATTGTTGACGGAGAGACAGACAGACGGACGGGGAGAGGGACAACGTACAAAGCGGTATCACAATAGCTCACCTTGAGCTGGTGAGCAAAAAATAGATGGGTTCCTCAAAACAAGTGTGTCACCTGCCAGCAAGCATCAGTCTAACAATTTCTCTTTCCATAAAAGAAATTTCATTTCAAAATCTTCAGTAAAACGGAAGAAATCTGCATGAAAAGAAAATGTTGAAAAGGGAAATAACTCTCACAATATTGATGCACAATATGCGATACACTTCCACTTGTCAAGCTCCTTACATAAATAAAGTTTCATCAGAACAGGAGTTATGAGGCTTGACGCAAAAAGAGTGACAGACAGACGGAAAGATGGACAGACCCCAGAAAAGTGATCCCCAAGTGTAACCTCTGCCTACAGCAGATGACAAACAAGAGGGCCTAAAGGCCCTGATATCGCTCACCTCTTGTACTGAAGCCTGATAGCTTTACCTTTCTGTTTCTCTCCTTTTAATCTAAATCCATTCAAATTTGTAGTATAGCATGTAAACAGTTTTGGAATACAACCTCATAATTCTAGTATAGTAGAGTACATCAAGGGCAGATTTATCTAGAACCTAAACTAAACTGAAATGAAGCCTTTTCTAGCATTTCAAAGTATATCAAGGGCAGATAACTATTGCCACAACAATAAGATTTCAACAATAATTAATTGCACTCCTTTGAGAACTTATAGCTGTATACTTTGTGTGCAAGTATAATCAAAATTCAATGAAAACTGTAGTTGCAATAGTGTAAACCCTGTTAGATATGGCATTTTCAGCTATTTAAGGGCAGATAACTTTTGACCTATTAGTTTGATCTCAACCATAATCACACTTATTGCAACTCTTATGGTAATATACAATCTGAGCAAGTTTGAAAAAGACTGGATAAAAATTGTGGCTTCTAGAGTAGAAACACTGTTAAATATGGCATTTTCAGCAATTCAAAGGTAGATAACTCTTGACCTATGCGTCTGATTACAACTATAATCAAACTCATTTGAACTCTTGAGGTCATATACAATATGAGCAAGTTTGAGAAAGATTGTGTAAAAACTGTGGCCTCTAGAGTGTAAACACCCTTAAATAAGGCATTTTCAGCAATTCAAAGGTAGATAACTCTCGACCTATGCGTCTGATTTCAATCATAATCAATCTCACTTGAACTCCTATAGTCATATTGAATCTGAGCACGTTTGACATAGATTGGATAAAAATTGTGGCCTCTAGAGGGTAAACACTGTTAAATATGGCATTTTCAGCAGTTCAAAGGTAGATAACTCTTGAACTTTTAGTCTGATTTCAATCATAATCAAACTCATTCGAACTCTTATGGTAATATACAATCTGAGCAAGTTACAGAAAGTTTGGATAAAAATTGTGGCCTCTAGAGTGAAACACTGTTAAATATGGCATTTTCAGCAATTCAAAGGTTCATAACTCTTGATCTATTGGTCAGATTTCAACCATAATCGAACTCATTCGAACTCTTATGGTAATATACAATCTGAGCAAGTTACAGAAAGTTAGGATTAAAATTGTGACCTCTAGAGAATAAACACTAAAATGATTGACGACGGACGCCGGACATTCAAGGATTGCAAAAGCTCACCCTGAGCTAGCTCAGGTGAGCTAAAAAACTAAACTCTTTGTATCAACATTAAACCCCATGGTGTTACTACTCAATAGACTTGTCTCTTTAAGATAATTCTAATGAGAAGTAAGTAACACCATAGGATTTGGTGCTGAAAAGAGTGAGAAAATGTTGGATTTGTTCAGTTTACTTCCTCTTATCTGAAGCCCTGCTTCCTCCACATACAAAATGCCTTTTCTCTTGATTGTTAACTGTTGACAGTCAGTGTAGGTCTGGATCAGGTGCTGTTACAAAGGCAGCAGGTGAACCTAATCTACACTATTGACAAATTTAACTTTTGCATTTCTGTTTACTGAAAATAGTTGTAGTTTTCTTTGTGTTTTAAAACCATCCCTCTCTGGGTGTTTGAACTGCTGGCAGTACACTTTCGCCTGAAACAGCGCAGAGTAGCAGCACTCTTGGCTAACCAGCCGCCTGCTTCAGTGTTTAGCCTGGAGAACTGGCAGTGCTGCATAGCACGCTTTGGAACAACCAAACAAGGGCTTAATCTTTAGCATGCTGAGTAAAACATTCAATGGCTGATCAAGGAATCAAACAGCTTATCTCTAAGTTACATGTTGGTAACTTTAAAAGGTTAACCAAAAGTGTGGCCAATGCCCAATGGGCAGGGAGTGTTTAATCAACATGCTATATCTTAAGCTTCATTAACAGGCCAACAAAATTAGTCTTAATTAAGACATATTATAATCAGCCAATGGGAAGTCGGGCAGAAGTACAACATAACCTACAACAAAAGAGAAACCCAACGTATTAGTAAGACTAACACTAGCATGAGTCTGTTTTCTATGCCTTAAAAAACAAACACCTGCTACTCAAATTAAAATGAAAACAAACTTGTCCTTTAACATCATGGCTGAAGTAGATTAATTCCATGAATTGGGAAATTTGGAAATCAAAATGCACAACAGTCAACTTTGAATTAACCTTTGCCTTTTAATGCAATATAATCTTCCCCTGAAAAAAACAGTTCAACTTTATACAGTCATGAACCTGTACCATAAGAAATGTTTTCTATATTTTAGCAGATTGTACCTTAAGCAGGCTGAAAGAAAACAAGAATGTGCCTTATGGCGCATTCTGCTTTACTTTTAACCTGCTTTAAGTGGTCACCTGTTTTAAGACTAGAAACAGGCTATAGTTAAACAGCGATTCCATAGAAAACCTATTGGTAGTTTTAAAACACAAGTGGTTGCTTAATGCAGAATAAAAATAATGCAGGAAGCTCTTTCTGCATTATTTCATTTTGCAGTAAGCAGTCATTTCTCTTAAGAGATCTCGAGAATACTTTAATGGTTGCCTATCCCTTTACTCTATTAGTGCCTGTTTCTAGTTTTGAAGACAGGTGAGCAATTAAAGCAAATTAAAAACAAGGGCCACCATGGCCCTAAATCGCTCACCTGGTTCACCATGTAAAATTAACCTATAGTGACCTAGATTATGACTGGACATGACCCACAATCAACCTGTGGAGTGTTAACAAGATTTTTCTATAATTTGACCTAGTGACCTAGTTTTTGACCAGACACAATCCACATTTGATTTTGACCTAGATTTGATGTAGGCAAACATTCTGAAAATAGTTCATTCAGATTTAACGAGATTTGTAGCCTCTAGAGAGTTAACACTGTTTTTCTTTGATTTGGCCTAGTGACTTAGTTTTTGACCCGACATGACCCATATTCGAACTTGACCTAGATATCAATTGGGCAAACATTCTAATTAAGTGACATTAAAATCCAATAAGATTTGTAGCCTCTAGAGTATTAACAAAGTTTTTCTAAGATTTGATATAGTGACCTAGTTTTTAAATGGACATAACCCACATTTGAACTTGACCTAGATTTCATCAAGACAAACATTTTGATAAAATTTCATAAAGATCCATTGAGATTTGTAGCCTCTAGAGCGTTAACAAGGTTTTTCTATGATTTGACCTAGTGACCTAGTTTTTGACCGGACATGACCCACATTCGAACTTGACCTAGATATCAATGAAGCAAACATTCTGACCAAGTTTCATTAAGATCCAATTAGATTTGTAGCCTCTAGAGTGTTAACGAGGTTTTTCTATGATTTGACCTAGTGACCTAGTTTTTGACCGGAAATGACCCACATTCGAACTTGACCTAGATATCAATGAGGCAAACATTCTGACCAAGGTTCATTAAGATCCAATTAGATTTGTAGCCTCTAGAGTGTTAACGAGGTTATTCTATGATTTGACCTAGTGACCTAGTTTTTGACCGGACATGACCCACATTCGAACTTGACCTAGATATCAATGAGGCAAACATTCTGACTAAGTTTCACTAAGATCCATTGAGATTTGTAGCCTCTAGAGTGTTAACGAGGTTTTTCTATGATTTGACCTAGTGACCTAGTTTTTGACCGGACATGACCCACATTCGAACTTGACCTAGATTTCATCAAGACAAATATTGTCATGAACTTTCATGAAGATCAGATGAATTTGGTAGGCGCTAGAGTGTTAACGAACAAATGTGAACAGACGGACGGACGGATGACGGACGACGGACTTTCAGCCATCCTAAAAGCTCACCTTGGCACTTCGTGCCAGGTGAGCTAATAAAGCAGAATGCACTGCAAGGCAAGCTTTAAGTTACCATATGCTAGGATATAGAAAGTATGTTTAATACTGCATATTCATGACTGTATAAATTGGAAGAATTTTCTTCAGTACAGGAATAGATTAAAGGTGTAAAAAGTTGTATCTACTGGGTAATGGTTAATACAAGATTGACTGTACTTGGTAATAGCCACTTAAAGGGAAGAATGTTATGATTTCACTAGTCTTACATACATGCACAGTGTACTTCACCCTATATTCTATAGATATTTAACTTCACATGAAAGCAAACAGTTTGCCCAACAAAGGGTTAAGCAGATATCTGCCTGACATATATTACCAACGGCAGTGGTCCAGTGGTAACACATTGGACTACGGTATCAGGAGTCTAGAGTTTGATCCCCCGCCGGACCAGCAGTCTGACTAGGGGATTTTTTTCTGAATCCTCGATGATGTACAGGAATGTTCTTGAGCAAGACATGTACTGCGCATTGCTCCTCTCTACCCAGGGGTTAAAATGGGTACCTGTGAAGGGTCTAAGTCGGTACTGCGGCTGCATTTGACTGCGCCATATGTTAGCAGTGCTCAATAGTGTAGGCAAGATGGCTCAATGATCAGGGGAGTAAATGTACAGTCGGCTCAGCTGTCACTCAGACTGAAAGTAGACTTTAACTTGGTATATTACTTTTTATATTACAGATAAGCAGAGCTGCTAGGGGGGAGTGATTTGGCTGTACTGTATCTTATAACTAAGCATTCCTTTCAGAATTCCAGCACTCGCCTGCGCATCTTGCTAGCTTTAATATTACAGAGATCCAGATAAGGGGATTATTTCAAAAACTAAAATCTTTATATCTGCACTAATTCCTATGGTTTTACTACTCATGGGAATCATCTCTTCGAAACGATTCTAATGGGTAGTAACACCATAGGATTTGGTGCTGACATAGTTTAGAAAATGTTGGATTGTTCAGTTTACTCTAATCTGGAGCGCTGAGTATTACAAATAACTCTTGATGTTGTCGCCACTGCTGTCAAAATAAGGTACCCTTAAACTTTGTTTGTGTAAGGGGGTAGAGACAGATTGAATTATTTAAAACAGAAACAAATCTTTGTTTTCTAATTGCAAAATAGAAAACTGCAATAAAGCCAGAAATACACTATACATGCTGTATAAACTAGAGAAGGGAAACGGAGGATCAATCATTCAGCTATGAAGCGCATAACCCACAAAAAACAACACGCACAAGACACATCAAATGGAAAAAAAACGACATGCATATGGTAGATTATGTATACATTGGTATATATGCCATATACACAACTACAGAGTAATCTCCCCTGATCTCCTTCTACATAATTGGATTTTGGAGTAATCTCCCCTGCTGCTGTTGCCCTACCTCCTTGCTGTACTCCCATTTCTGGTTCCCTCCAAGCCCATGACACTGAAACAGTTTCACAGGCCCGCTGATGGCAGAAATGTCCAGACAGACATCATCTGTCTGGAGTGCCTGTTTTCTTGTATAAGCAAAAATCTACAAAACAACATACACTTTGCATGGTTACATATGATTAAACAATACAATATTGAGCCCATATATTCCTGAAACATCTCAGTAAACCATTATTTTATCAGGGCTCTAAATATGGAGAGTAGTTCAAAATCTAAAATCTTTATGTCTGCATTAAACCCTATGGTACTACTACTAATTAGAATTGTCTCTGCCAGAGGATTCTACTGAGTAGTTACACCACGCCATAGTATTTGATGCTGAAATAAGTGAGACCAGAAATGTGTGTCAGAGCCACCTGATGCGCGCCTGTTTAAAAGTTAAGTCTCAATATATTTCGTATACAAGGGCCACCATGGCCCTAAATCGCTCACCTGGTTCAATATGTAAAATTAACCTATAGTGACCTAGATTATGACTGAACATGACCCACGATCAACCTTTAGAGTGTTAACAAGATTTTTCTATAATTTGACCTAGTGACCTAGTTTTTGACCAGACACAATCCACATTTGATTTTGACCTAGATTTGATGTAGGCAAACATTCTGAAAATATTTCATTCAGATCTAACGAGATTTGTAGCCTCTAGAGGGTTAACAGTTTTTCTTTGATTTGACCTAGTGACCTAGTTTATGACCAGACATGACCCATATTCGAACTTGACCTAGATATCAATTGGGCAAACATGATAACCAAGCTGCATTAAAATCCAATAAGATTTGTAGCCTCTAGAGTGTTAACAAGGTTTTTCTAAGATTTGACCTAGTGACCTAGTTTTTGACCTGACATATCCCACATTCGAACTTGACCTAGATATCAATGAGGCAAATATTTTGACACAATTTCATAAAGATCCATTTCGATTTGTAGCCTCTAGAGTGTTAACAAGGTTTTTCTATGATTTGATCTAGTGACCTAGTTTTTGACCGGACATGACCCACATTCGAACTTGACCTAGATATCAATGAGGCAAACATTCTGACCAAGTTGCATAACAAGGGCCACTATGGCCCTAAATCGCTCACCTGGTAACCATGTAACCATGTACACAGTGTGACCTAGTTTTTGACCGGGCATGACCCTCATTCTAACTTGACCTCGATTTCAATGAGACAAACATTTTGTTCAAGTTTCATGAAGATTCAATGAATTTTGTAGTCCTTAGAGTGTTAACGAGGTTTTTGGATGATTTGACCTAGTGACCTAGTTTTTGACAAGACATAAGCAATATTTGAACTTGACCTATATTTCATTGAGGCAAACCTTTTCATCAAGTTTTATGAAGATCAAATGAAATTTGTAGTCTCTAGAGTGTTAATAAGGTTTTTCTATGATTCGATCTAGTGACCTAGTTTTTGACCGGACATGACCCACATTTTAAATTTACCTAGATTTCATTGAGGCAAACATTTTGATGAAGTATCATAAAGATCCAATGAAAGTTGTAGTCTCTAGAGTGTTAACAAGGTTTTTCGAAGATTTGACCTAGTGACCTAGTTTTTGACCGGACATGACCCACATTCGAACTTGGCCTAGATTTCATTGAGGCAATCATATTGATGAAGTTTTATGAAGATCGAATGAAATTTGTAGTCTCCAAAGTGTTAATAAGGTTTTTCGATGATTCGACCCAGTGACCTAGTTTTTGACTAGACATGACCCACATTTTAACTTGACCTAGATTTCATTGAGGCAAACATTTTGATGAAGTTTCATGAAGATCCAATGAAATTTGTAGTCTCTAGATTGTTAACAAGGTTTTTCAAAGATTTGACCTAGTGACCTAGTTTTTCACCGGACATGACCCACATTCGAACTTGGCCTAGATTTCATAGAGGCAATCATATTGATGAAGTTTCATGAAGATCCAATGAAATTTGTAGCCTCTAGAGTGTTAAGGTTTTTCGATAATTTGACCTAGT
The DNA here is from genome assembly GCA_922989275.2 of Gari tellinella. Taxonomy (NCBI): domain Eukaryota; kingdom Metazoa; phylum Mollusca; class Bivalvia; order Cardiida; family Psammobiidae; genus Gari; species Gari tellinella. Next base: position 20,889,806 of record OV277869.1, on the reverse strand, counting down.
GACCTAGTTTTTGACCGGGCATGACCCATATTCGAACTTGACCTAGATTACATTAAGGCAATCATTTTGATGAAGTTTCATGAAGATCCAATGAAATTTGTAGCCTCTAGAGTGTTAACAAGGTTTTTCGATAATTTGACCTAGTGACCTAGTTTTTGACCGGACATGACCCACATTCGAACTTGACCTAGATTTCATTGAGGCAAACATTGTGACAAAGTTTCATCAAGATCCAATGAGATTTGAACCTGCTAGAGTGTTAACGAACAATTGTGAACGGACGGACAGACAGACGACGGACATCCAGCGATCCTAAAAGCTCACCTTGGCACTACGTGCCAGGTGAGCTAAAAAACCCAACAAAAACAATAGGGCAATCACGAGATTAATGGAATCTATTGTTCTCCCTACCCAGCAAAGGACCTTTCGTGCGCTCGGACGGACAGGACGATTACTATATGCACCCCATCTGTAGATGCTGGGGGCATAAAAAACGTAAGTTCAAAACATGTCCAAAATTGACATAAACTTAATTTATTTTTTTAAATTATAACTTCAGAACATCAATGTTTGACCCCAAATGAGCCTTCATACAAAACTTAAACTTTAAAACAAGAGCCACAAGCGGCCCTAAATCGCTCACCTGAGGAACTATTGTGATATACTCGATGAAAAATGAAGTTTGTCATTGCATGTATTTGGACTGTTGCATGAAACTGAAACAACTCGGAATTAGGTTTTCCTGTAGAAGTCTATGTAAAACTGATAAGCCCCGGGGCTGGTCCATTTTTTACCCTGGGGTCATGATTTGAACAATTTTGGTAGAGGACCATAAGGCAAAGCTAGATACCAAATATAAAAGGTATGGGCATTACGGTTTCAGAGAAGATGATTTTTAAAGGTTTTACTACATAAGTCTTTGTAAAACTGATAAGCCCCGGGGCGGGGCCATTTTTGACCCGGAGGTCATGATTTGAACAATCTTGGTAGAGGACCATAAAGCAAAGCTAGATGATAAATATAAAAGGTCTGGGTCTAAGGGTTTCAGAGGAGAAGATTTTTAAAGGTTTATCCCTATATAAGACTTTGTAAAACTGATAAGCTCTGGGGCGGGGCCATTTTTGATCCAAGGGTCATGATTTGAACAATCTTGGTAGAGGACCATGAGGCAAAGCTAGATGCCAAATATAAAAGATCTGGGCCTTACGGTTTTAGAGAAGAAGATTTTTAAAGGTTTTCCTATATAAGTCTTTGTAAAACTGACAAGCCCGGGGCGGGGCCATTTTTGACCCTGGGGTCATGATTTGAACAATCTTAGTAGAGGTCCGCAAGGCAAAGCTACATGACAAATATAAAAGGTCTAGGCCATACAGTTTTAGAGAAGAAGAGTTTTAAAGGTTTACCTATGAAAAACTAATAAGCCCCAGGCGGGGCTATTTTTGACCCGGGGGTCATTATTTGAACAATCTTGCTAAAGGTTCACAACATGATGCTACATGTGAAATTTGGTTGTGCTAGGACTTGTAGTTATTGACAAGAAGATGTTTAAAGTTTTTACTATAGTTGTCAATATTACGTAAATACGGAAAATGACCACGCCCTCTGGCGGCCATGTTTTTTGACGGATCAAAAATCTTTTAACAACTTTGAAAGTATATTAACTGAGAAACATTTTGGAAAAAACCAAATTGAAATCGGACCAGTCGTTCAGGAGAAGAAGATTTTTTTAGATATCGTGCATGGTCGCCATGGCAACAAGACCGATGGCCCCACCCACTTTTTTTTTAACAAATTTTGAAGCTCACAACTACTGTATGTATCTTACCAAGTTTTGTTAAAATTGGGCCATTGGTTTCAGAGAAGAAGTTATTTGAAACAAATTGTGAACAGACGACACCAACATGGACACGGACACCGACGTACGATCACAATAGCTCACCTTGAGCACTTTGTGCTCAGGTGAGCTAACAACCCGTCCAAAAAACTTTAACCTTGGTCAGGCTCACGCTCGCTCACACCGGGGGTGTCATATCTCTGCTCTTCTACGAACAGGTGAGCTAAAAATGAGAATTGTTCAGGTTACTCCCTCATATCTAGAACCCTATTTTATCCTTAACCATCTTATGCTTAACCCTTCTCCAACTGAAAATTCAGATATATCACTTGGCACACTTTAAATATTTATTATCTTAAGTTTTAACCAATTTATGCCTGGATATTGCAATGAACTCTCGATATGTGCTTTCTGGAACATTTCGTTGTAGAGAAACAAGGATGATCTAGAGACACTACAGTATTTGCACATACAGCAGAATATCTCATATAAAATGGCAAACAGTGTAGACCCTGACGTCTCATGAGAGTGTACACTGTTTGCTAATGTCTACTTTGTGAACAACAGGCATTAATGGGTTAACTTTTACGATGGCTAACAAAATACATGTAGTGAAGTTTTTTCACAGAAAAGAGTGCAAACTTGTGCCAGACATGCTGGGGATTTTTTTTGTCTGTAAAAGTTGTTGTCTACAACTGTTTCCGTAATTTCTTTTCAAAACAGGGTCAGAGTTAAAAGAAATCAGTGCCGATCCTGATCAGATAAAGGAGCTGTCTGATCTGGGTCTTCATTGCTTTCAAAAGGTGTTGATGTACACAACTGTTGGTAGGAGAAAGGTTAATGGTAAAATCCATTACAAGATAAAGTTGAAGATATAGGTTATATAGATATGGTATTTGCAATAAAACCATGACATTATTTAAACCATAACATGCTCAAGTGTTGTCTTCACCACATAATTATGTTTGTCTGTGAAATAACTCAGAATCAGTTTTCATACCTTATTCAAATGATTAATATCCAACTAGGAGCATCTAACAGTTCAGAAGCATTTTCTTTCAGAAAATATTATTGGAGTGTCAAACAGTTTGGACCCAGCTCAGTTTCTCGGTATCTCATCTGGATCCGAACTGTTTGCAATTGTTATCACAAATTCACCGGAAGTGTGCTAGAAGTTAAACATTGACAGCAAAACACTGTGTATTTGTCTAGAGAACTGGAAATAACAAGAGCCGCATGCGGCACTAAATCGCTCACCTGGTACCCATGATTATGGTCATGTAAATGGACCAGTAATGATTACGTTTTCACTTATTCACCCCACCCACTGGTGGCCATGTTGTTTGAGCTAGTAAGATTATTTGAAGAAAACTGGCAAAGGGTCACCCATGAATCATTATTTGTGTAAAATCATTCTTAAATCAGACCAATAGTTTCAGAGATTTTTTTTTGAAAGTTCTTCTATACAGAAATATAAGGAAAACTTGCCCCAATCACTGGCGGCCATGTTTTTTTTAGATAACAAAATAATTTTAAGAAATCTGGTAGAGGGTCATCAATTGACCATTTGTGTAAAATTATTTTGAATTTTGACCAGTAGTTTCAGAGAAGAAGATTTTTAAAGTTTTACTATACAGTAACTTAAGGAAAACGTGCCCCACCCACTGGCGGCCATAGTTTTTAAGATAACAAAATGATTTTAAGAAATATGGTAGAGGGTCATCAATTGACCATTTGTGTAAAATTATTTTGAATTTGGAAAAGTAGTTTCAGAGGAGAAGATTTTTAAAGTTTTTACTATACAGTAACATAAGAAAAACGTGCCCCACCCACTGGCGGCCATGTTTATTTAGATATCAAATTAATCTTAAGAAATCTGGTAGAGGGTCACCTATGGATCATTTGCATAAAATTACTTTCAAATCGGACCAGTAGTTTTTGACAAGAAGATTTTTAAAGTTTTAACTATATAGCCATATAAGGAAAATCTGCCCCACCCACTGGCGGCCATGTTTTTAAGATAGGAAAATTATTTTAAGAAATCTGATAGAGGATCACCAATGGCACATTTGGGTAAAATTATTTTCAATTCGGACGTGTAGTTTTTGACAAGAAGATTTTTAAAGTTTTTTCAATTGGTTGCCATGGCAACCACAATTTCAATTGGATGACCTATATTTGAAGAAATCTGAGAGAGTACCTTACAAGGAACAATCCTATGAAGTTTTGATGAAATTGGCCCAGCGGTTTCCAAGAAGAAGATCTTTGAACAAAAAGTTTGACGACGGACGGACGACGACGGACACAGGGCGATCACAATAGCTCACCTTGGCACTTCAAGCCAGGTGAGCTAAAAAACACTAAAACCTCCCTAGGTAACTTATAGAATTTCTATGCTTAAATTTCAACAACCATAAGTTTTAAAGCAAAAACAAGGCTAGCCGCATTTGAACTTTAAACAAGAGCGTGTCCAAGTTACACGAACACCCCGATGGTACAGGGAGGGGAATCCAGACTACCAAATGTAAACTGTACGAGTTATAGAGCAGAAACTGTCATGGAGCACCATAATATCACCATTTTGAGGAACTCAAATGCCATAACTCCAAAGGGCCTAGCATGAATTGGCCCAGCTGATTATCAAACTTGGTATCCATTTTATGTCAAACAAACATTTTCAGAGAGTTTGGTGAAAATCAGATGAAAAGCAATGTGTTTTGTGAAACACAAATGCCCCCAGCCAGCATCGTGTTTGGTAATGTAATATCAAGGTCAAGGTCATAAGGTCAAAAAGGTTTGTAAGGTTGGAAAGGTCTTCGCACAAGGAAAACACATGCCAAGCATAAAAGGCCTAAGTGCAAAAGTTTTTTGGTTAAAGTTTGATTCAATAGGTCAAAGGTCAAGGTCACATGGTCAAAGAAATTGGTATAGTTGAAAAGGTCTTGACACAAGAAATATACATACAAAATTTGAAAGCCCTGGGCCTACTGGTGCAAATGTTATAGCCACTTAAAAGATTTTTACAAAAGTAGGTCAAATGTCAAGGTCACGGTCAAAAAGTTTTGTATGGTTGGAAAGGTCTTGATACAGGGAAGACACATGCCAAGTATAATAGCCCCATGAGGAACAAGAGCACCGCAAGCCGGGCACAATATACGCCCGTCAAATCGATCTTAGAATGTAGTCATACTAAAACCCTATCAAAGCAAAGTGGAAAAAAGTGGAAGAACCCTGAAAGTTAGGGGTCATATGCTGACTAAGTTTCAAAAGGATTGGACTAAATTTGTTTCAGTTAGAGAACAGACAAACTAAAAAATGCCCGTTTTTGACGAAAAAGGGGCATAACTCTTGAATGTCTGGGGCAATCTTGCTGGTTATCGATACATGAGCCAACCACATTACCTCACACACATGCGTGTGTATTGAGCTTTATATCATATATTTGAGTATGGGCCGGAGGCCTAATTGCATAATAAAATATTGAATTGAAATGAATTGACCTTGACGGAGATATCATGGTCATACACATGCTGACCAAGTTTCAAAAGGATTGAAATAAATTTGTTTGAGTTAGAGAGCCACCAAACTAAAAAATGCCAGTTTTTGACGAAAGAACGGGCATAACTCTTGAATGTCTGGGGCAATCTTGCTGGTTATTGTACTTAACCGAGATATTATGGTCATACACATGCTGACCAAGTTTCAAAAGGATTAGAATAAATTTGATTGAGTAAGAGAGCGGACAAACTAAACAAGAGCCCCATGGGGCATATGTCGCTCACCTGAGAATAGCTGTACATCAAAATGGAGATAATGATTTATGTCCAGGACGGGGTCATTTTTTACCCGAGGGGCATAATTTGAACAATCTTGATAGAGGACCTGTAGATGATGCTATGTTCCAAATATCTAAGATCATGGTACTAGGGTTCTAGACAAGAAGACTTTTTGTTAAGTTTCCATTGAAAAAATCTATTTTTTAGCTCCTGTGACCTACATATGCAACAGACTGGAACCATTTGAACAAAATATATAAAGGACATCTAGAAGTAACACCATGCCGAATATCAAAGCTCTGGCTATATTAGCTTCAGAAAAGAAGACGTTTGAAAACTGTGACCCCCGGGGTGGGGCTAATTTTGACCCCAGGGGCATAATTTGTACAAACTTGATAGAGGACCTGTAGATGATATGCAATCGACCACAACCATTTGAACCTTATTGGTATAGGACATCTAAAAGTGTCACCATGCCAGATATCAAAGCTCTGGCCATATTAGTTTCAGAGGAGAAGACGTTTGAAAATTTCACTATATAACTCTATGTAAAACTATTTTAACAATTTCTGTAGAGAAGCATCCAAGGAACACCGTCAGCAATTTAGTTTTTCCCTCAAACTCCCGGTTTCAGAGGAGATGTCACTTGAAGTAAATTTGAACGGACGGACAGACGGACGTACGGACAGACGGACGGCGGGCGATCACAACAGCTCACCTTGAGCCTTCGGCTCAGGTGAGCTAAAAAGACACACAGTGTATATCTGGGTGAAATAAAAGTTGCACAATGTATCATTCGCTAGAACGGACAGACAGATGACGGACGACGGACATCCAGCGATCCTAAAAGCTCACCTTGGCAGGTGAGCTAAAAAAAGATTGACAGAAGCAAGTTCAAGTTATCAAGACAAATAGATCAAGTGCTGATCCAAAAATGACACTGCAGTTCGTGACTTCATTAATGTTTATACTGTTTGCAAATGACATTTTTGGGGCAATAAACATACATAGGTTAAACCCTTCTCATGCTTACAGAGAATACTGATATTTTTGGCAAACAATTTGTATCAAGATGAGCTGCAGATGTACTTTCTAGTTTTGAGGTAAAGTTACCTCTTAAAGCAGGTAGAAAGTAAAACAGAATGCGCCCTAATGCACATTCTGCTTTACTTTCAGCCTGCTTTAAGCTTACATAAACTAGGCTATAGAAACATTTCTTATGATAATTAGTCATAAATGTATACAAGAGCGGCATGCGGCCCTAAATCGCTCACCTGGTACCAACGGTCATGGTGACGTCCAATTAAGCAAGTGGTTTGGGATAAAGAAGATTTGTATTTAGCTTTTATTTAGACTATTTGAAGAAACTTACAAAGGGTCAACCATGAATAATTTCTGTAAATTTATTCTTAAATCTAACCAGTAGTTTCAGAGAAATAGATTTTTTAATTTTTCCTATACAGTAATATAAAGAAAACTTGCACCATCCACTGGCTGCCCTGTTTTTTAAGATAACAAAAATATTTCAAGAAATCTGGTAGACGGTCATCAACAATTCATTTGTGTTAAATCATTTTAAATTTGGACAAACAGTTTCAGAGAAGAAGATTTTTAAAAATTTGACTATACAGTAATATAAGGAAAAAATGCCCCACCCACTGGCGGCCATATTTTTTAAGATAAAAAATATATTTTAACAAATCTGGTAGAGGGTCATCAATGGATAATTTGTGTAAAATTACTTCAAATTTGGACAAGTAGTTTCAGAGATTGATTTTTTTAAAGTTTTTACTATACAGTAATATAAGGAAAATGTGCCCCACCTACTGGTGGCCATGTTTTTTAAGATAACAATTATTTTAAGAAATCTGGTTGAGAGTCATCAATGGATCATTTGTGTTAAAATACTTTCAAATCAGATCAGTGGTTTCAGACAAGAAGATTTTTAAAGTTTTCACTGTATAGCCATATAAGGAAAATCTGACCCACCCACTAGCAGCCATGTTTTTTGTGATATGAAAATTATTTTAAGAAATCTGATAGAGGGTCACCAATGGCGCATTTGGGTTAAATTATTTTGAATTTGGACCAGTAGTTTTGGACAAGATGATTTTTAAAGTTTTTTCAATTGGTTGCCATGGCAACCACAATTTCAACTGGATGACCTATATTTCAAGAAATCTGAGAGAGTACCCTACAATGAATAATCCTATGAAGTTTTAATGAAATTGGCCCATTGGTTTCTAAGAAGAAGATCTTTAAAGAAAAAGTTTGACGACGGACACAGGGCGATCACAATAGCTCACCTTGGCACTTCGTGCCAGGTGAGCTAAAAATGGAACTTTTTCCTCTAGTTGAGGAATAAATTCAAGGCATAACAAGACTGCGTTCAATAAACGCTTATGCCCCCGGTGGCATCCTTCTAAGTCCAAATTAGGTCACGGTCAAGGTCAAACTAAGCTTGGGTATTACTGGTGGGTTGGTAATGGTCCAAGGCAATAACTGTATAAGTATAGAAGCATTGTAGTAAGTAGTGTTGATGCTAGACGAAACGGTAAAATCTAGTTAACCAAGAAATAGCCCATTCAAAATATTCTAAGTCCAAGTTAGGTCAAGGTCAAGGTCAAAATCACGGTTGGGTGATATTGGTGGATAGGGAATGGTCCAAGGCAACAACTGTATAAGTATCCAAGCACTGGAGTAAGCGGTGTTGATGCTAGACGAAACGGTAAAATCTAGTTAACCAAGAAATAGCCCATTCAAAATATTTTAAGTCCAAATAAGGTCAAGGTCAAGGTCAAAATCAAGGTTAGGTATTATTGGTGGCTAGGGAATGGTCCAAGGCAACAACTGTATAAGTATCCAAGCATTTGAATAAGTGGTGTTGATGCTAGACGAAACGGTAAAATCTACTTAACCTGGTTACGGACGGAAGGACAGGACGATTACTATATGCTCCCGCATCTGTCGATGCCGGGGGTATAAAAAGGTGTATTATGGGGGTAATGGATTAAACCATTTCATCCATAGAAATAAGTGCAAATCACCTACAGGTTATGATGCTTATCCAACTATGTTCAAGGAAGAATACTGAAAGCGAGATGACAGTAAAACAGAAAGCTTTATTTTCCCACCTGTATGACACTAATGTGGTGGAAGGGGTAGAGGCATTCTATGGCAATAATGTGGAGAAAAGGGTTAAAATGAAATAGATCTGATCAGCATGAGAAGGGTTCCAGTATATGATACATGTAAATGCAATCTAATTATAAATCCTATAAAGAATCAGTCATAAAATAAGGGCTCCAGATAAAAGGTAGTAAACGAAGCATTTTCAACTTTATCTCCTGAAACCCTTTACCCCATAGCCTGTTTCTAGTTTTGAAGACTGGCCACTTCTTAAAACAGGTTGAAAGTTAAGCAGAATGCACCTAAAGGCACATTCTGCATTACTTTCAACCTGCTTTAAACTAATATCTTCTAGGATAAAGGAAATATTTCTGATGGTGCACATTCCTGGCTGTATTATATTAGAACTATTTTCTTCTGTGGATGAATAATTTCAAGACGTAAAAAGGCGTATTTATGGGGTAATTGGTTATTTCTGCACCAAATTCTACTCATAAGAATCCTCTCTTCCATACTGTTCTAATTAGCAGAAATAATTATTGGATTGGCAGAGAAATAAGGATTCTAATATTTGAAATACGCCTTTTATCTAGAATTCTGCATAAAACAAGAATGCGCGTTCAATAAACACTTATGCCCCCGGTGGCATCCTTGACAATATATTCTGAATTTTTTCTAAGTCGAAATTAGGTCAAGGTCAAGGTCAAAATCAAGGTTGGATAATATGGGTAGATTGGTGGTGATCCAAGGCAACAACTGTATAAGTATCAAAGCATTGTAGTCAGTTATGCTGATGCTAGACGAAACGGTAAAATCTAGTTAACCAAGAAATAGCCCATTTAAAATATTCTAAGTCCAAATTAGGTCAAGGTCAAGGTCAAAATCAAGGTTGGGTGATATTGGTGGAAAGGGAATGGTCCAAGGCAACAACTGTATAAGTATCAAAGCATTGTAGTCAGTTATGCTGATGCTAGACGAAACGGTAAAATCTAGTTAACCAAGAAATAGCCCATTTAAAATATTCTAAGTCCAAATTAGGTCAAGGTCAAGGTCAAAATCAAGGTTGGGTGATATTGGTGGAAAGGGAATGGTCCAAGGCAACAACTGTATAAGTATCAAAGCAATTGAGTAAGTAGTGTTGATGCTAGACGAAACGGTAAAATCTACTTAACCTGTTACGGACGGACGGAAGGACGGACGGATGCACGGACGGACAGGACGATTACTATATGCCTCCGCATCTATAGATGCCGGGGGCATAACAAAACAAGAGCGAGTCCCAGTTACACGAATGCCCCCGATGATACAGGGAGGGGATTCCAGACTATCAAATGTAAAATGTACGAGTTAGAGAGCAGAAACTGTCATGGAGCGCCATAAAAGCGCCATTTTGATGAATTCAAGGGCCATTACTCCAAAGAGCCTAGCATAAATTGGCGCCGCTGGTTATCCAACTTGGTCTCCATTTTATGTCAACAAACATTTTCAGAAAGTTTGGTGAAGATCAGATGAAAAGCAATGTGTTTGTGAAACACAAATGCCCCCAGCCAGCGAAAATGTTCTGTAATATAATGCTTATTTGCAAAAGTAGGTCAAAAGTCATGGTCGCATGGTAAATGAAACATTGGCATGGTTGAACAAGTCTTAACACAAGAAACATACAATGTACATGTACATACAAAGTATGGAAGCTCTAGGCCTATTGGTTCAAATGTTATAGGCATATAAAGATTTATACAAAAGCCGGTCAAAGGTCAAGGTCACAAGGGCAAAAGCGTAGGTATGGTTGGAAAGGTATTGACACAAAAAATATATAAACAAAATATGAAAGCCGTAGGCCTACTGGGGCAAATGTTATAGCCATTTAAAGATTTTAACAAAAGTAGGTCAAATGTCAAGGTCACAATGTCAAAAAGTTTTGTATGGTTGGATAGGTCTCGCCACAGGGAAGACACCTGCCAAGTATAAAAGGCCCAGGTGCAAAAATGCAAAAGTTATATCCAAGGTTTAGGTTTTTGGTTAAATGTTGATTAAATAGGTCAAAGGTCAAGGTCACATGGTCAAAGATGTTGGTATGGTTGGAAAGGTCATGACAAAAGAAATATGCATACAAAATATGAAAGCCCTGGGCCTACTGGTGCAAATGTTATAGCCATTTAAAGATTTTTACAAAAGTAGGTCAAATGTCAAGGTCAAGGTCACAAGGTCAAAAAGTTTTATATGGTTGGAAAGGTCTTGCCATGAGGAGTACACATGCCAAGTATAAAAGGCCCAGGTTAAAAAATGCAAAAGTTATAGCCAAGGTTAAGGTTTTTGGTTAAAGTTTGATTAAATAGGTCAAAGGTCAAGGTCAAGGTCACATGGTCAAAGATGTTGGTACGGTTGGAAAGGTCTTGACAAAAGAAATATACATACAAAATATGAAAGCCCTGGGCCTACTGGTGCAAATGTTATAGCCATTTAAAGATTTTTACAAAAGTAGGTCAAATGTCAAGGTCACAAGGTCAAAAAGTTTTATATGGTTGGAAAGGTCTTGCCATGTGGAATACACATGCCAAGTATAAAAGGCCCAGGTTTAAAAATGCAAAAGTTATAGCCAAGGTTAAGGTTTTTGGTTAAAGTTTGATTAAATAGGTCAAAGGTCAAGGTCAAGGTCACATGGTCAAAGATGTTGGTACGGTTGGAAAGGTCTTGACACAAGAAATATACATACAAAATATGAAAGCCCTGGGCCTTCTGGTGCAAATGTTATAGCCATTTAAAGATTTTTACAAAAGTAGGTCAAATGTCAAGGTCAAGGTCACAAGGTCAAAAAGTTTTATATGGTTGGAAAGGTCTTGCCATGAGGATTACACATGCCAAGTATAAAAGGCCCAGGTTTAAAAATGCAAAAGTTATAGCCAAGGTTAATGTTTTTGGTTAAAGTTTGATTAAATAGGTCAAAGGTCAAGGTCAAGGTCACAAGGTCAAAACGTTTTATACGGTTGGAAAGGTCTTGCCATGAGGAATACACATGCCAAGTATAAAAGGCCCAGGTTTAAAAATGCAAAAGTTATAGCCAAGGTTAAGGTTTTTGGTTAAAGTTTGATTAAATAGGTCAAAGGTCAAGGTCACATGGTCAATGATGTTGGTACGGTTGGAAAGGTCTTGACACAAGAAATATACATACAAAATATGAAAGCCCTGGGCCTACTGGTGCAAATTATATAGCCATTTAAAGATTTTTACAAAAGTAGGTCAAATGTCAAGGTCAAGGTCAAGGTCACAAGGTCAAAAAGTTTTATATGGTTGGAAAGGTCTTGCCATGAGGATTACACATGCCAAGTATAAAAGGCCCAGGTTAAAAAATGCAAAAGTTATAGCCAAGGTTAAGGTTTTTGGTTAAAGTTTGATTAAATAGGTCAAAGGTCAAGGTCACATGGTCAAAGATGTTGGTATGGTTGGAAAGGTCTTGACAAAAGAAATATACATACAAAATATGAAAGCCCTGGGCCTACTGGTGCAAATGTTATAGCCATTTAAAGATTTTTTACAAAAGTAGGTCAAATGTCAAGGTCAAGGTTAAAAAGTTTTATATGGTTGGAAAGGTCTTGCCATGAGGAATACACATGCCAAGTATAAAAGGCCCAGGTTTAAAAATGCAAAAGTTATAGCCAAGGTTAAGGTTTTTGGTTAAAGTTTGATTAAATAGGTCAAAGGTCAAGGTCAAGGTCACATGGTCAAAGATGTTGGTATGATTGAAAAGGTCTTGACAAAAGAAATATACATACAAAATATGAAAGCCCTGGGCCTACTGGTGCAAATGTTATAGCCATTTAAAGATTTTTACAAAAGTAGGTCAAATGTCAAGGTCAAGGTCACAAGGTCAAAAAGGTTTGTATGGATGGAAAGGTCTTGATACAGGAAAGACACATGCCAAGTATAAAAGGCCCAGGTACAAAAATGCAAGAGTTATAGCCAAGGTTAATGTTTTTGGCACAGACAGACGGACGGACAAACCAACAGACATGACAAAAACTATATGCCCCCGAATCGTAGATTCTGGGGGCATAAAAAGGTTGTATCCACATTTATTGCAAAGAATGAATGCAGTCATTTTGGTACAAGAAGAAACAAGCTAAGCACTCAACAAATTTCATGTGAAACTGATATTGCAAATAAACTGGTTCTGAAACAAACTGTTCTACTTCTATAACAGCCCTACTCACTCTAAAGATAAATCTATGATGCACAGGCTTTCTTCAATAATTCAATACAGAATATCCTAGATTTTGGAAAAAATTGGAAACGGAAGTCCAGATGTCTTTGTAGATTGTCAGAGCAAAAAGAATGAAGCATTCATCCTTCAAAATAAGTCATAATCATGTGAATTTCAATAAAACTCATTAAGTACAGTATAAACAAGACTGCACGTTCAATAAACGCTTATGCCCCCAGTGGCATCCTTGACAATATGTTCTTTTCTAAGTCCAATTTAGGTTAAGGTCAGGGTTAAACTGAGCTTGGGTATTATTGGTGAGTTGGTAATGGTCCAAGGCAATAACTGTATGAGTATTGAAGCATTGTAGTAAACAGTGTTGATGCTAGAGGAAACGGTAAAATCTAGTTAACCGAGAAAGAGCCCATTTAAAATATTCTAAGTTCAATTTAGATCAAGGTCAAGGTCAAAATCAAAGTTTGGTGATATTGGTGAAATGGGAATGGTCCAATGCAACAACTATATAAGTATCAAAGCCTTGTAGTCAGTTGTGTTGATGCAAGACGAAACGGTAAATTCTAGTTAACCAAGAAATAGCCTAGATTTAAACTATTCTAAGTCCAAATTAGGTCAAGGTCAAAATCAAAGTTGGGTGATATTGGTGGATAGGAAATGGTCTAAGGCAACAACTGTATAAGTATCAAAGCATTTGGGTAAGCGATGTTGATGCTAGACGAAACGGTAAAATCTACTTAACCTTGTTACGGACGGACACACACGAACTGACAGGACGCTTACTACATGCTCCTGCATCTGTCGATGCCGGGGGCATAAAAATAGTTTTTGATTTTAATCATGTATATGCACAGTCAATCTTATGTTAAGCAAGTTATCTTTGATAAAGCATAGAGATCTCTAAGGATAGGTGGCTTCTTAATGCAGAAAACAACCATTCCATACAGAGCAGAAGGTTCAATCAGCTGTCTTTAAGCTCTCTATGTGCCATGTTCAAGGTGTGTAATTAACCCTTTCTATGTCCAAAACTAGAATACACTTAATTTGCCAACAGTGAAGACCCTGACCAGAGGGCTACTTAAGGACAAATTGTACTGAACTTTCCCACTCAGAGACATGGTGCTCTCTAAAGACAGGTGATAGCTTAATGCTCTGTGAAGACAGGTGTCAGTTTAATGCAGGAAAAAAGTAAAGCAGAAATCTCCTACAAGAGCTTTTTTGCTTTACTTTTAATCAGCATTAAACTGCTATCCGTATCAAAGAATGAGAGTTCATCATGTTTTGAATGGCAGTTTAAGACAGGTTTGACTGAGCTAGTTGTCACTGACAAGATTCTAACTTACCTGATTGCCACCCATACCATGACAGTGCACTAAGCCAACTTTCTCTCCACTCTTCCGCCCCATACTGTCTATACAAGCACCAGTTTCTTTATTTTTAATCTGAAATACAGAAAATAGTTAAAACCTCCAGCAACTATATAACACAGATGTGATTAATTAGGATATCCCTCACCACAAGTGGACACAAGGAAAGGTATAATAAATTTCATAGAAATACAAACCATCAAACTATCAGTGATTCTATTCTGGATTGTGTTATCATAACAACTAGATGTGGGTGTGGCTGTAAGAAACTGGCAATTAAAGTATGTCAAAATCCATAGGATATGCTCACCATGTGGAACATTGTGTACAGAGTTTTATTTTGAAAACTGTAGGAGGAGTTAAGACGGACACAGACAGGGGTAAAACAGTACCACCACACACTTTCCACATTACTGTGGAGGGGGCATACAATTCTTTATGTGCTAGTCCAATTTTGGTTAAAGACAAAATGGGTAATATAAGCTTATTTAGACATCTGTTCTGTGAAGAATAACAATGCTATTTAGAAAAGAAAAGTATTTAACTCTCTGGTATGTGTTTTAACTTACCTCTCCTAGAGAGTAGTATTCTAATGGCATCTGAGATTCTGGATATATATTCTCCAGGTACCACTTAAAACTTTTACACTGTTTCTTCTTACGGAACTCTTTTCTTTCAGTAACGTCTCCATATTCAGTGTTTTTAACACCTGAAAATGTTTTTGAAGATAAAGTTGATAGTTTCTCCTCTGATATATATCCATTAGAAGACTAGTTACTTCATAGCCTGTTCCTTATTTTGAAGGCAGGGGATCACTTAAAGCAGGTTGAAAGTAAATCGGAATGCACCTTAAGGTGTAGTCTACTTTACTTTCAGCTTGCTTTAAGCTATTTTTGCTAGAATATAGAAAATGTTTCATATTGTGCATACTCTTTGTTGTATAAAGAAGAATTATTTTCCTCAGTAGAGGAAACAAGAGGGCCTGAAGGCCCTGATATCGCTCACCTGTTGTACTGAAGCCTGGTAGCTTTGCCTTTCTGTTTCATCCGTTTTAATCTAAATCCATTCAAATTTGTAGTATAGCATGTAAACAATTTTGGAATACAACCTCATAATTCTAGTACAGTAGAGTACATCAAGGGCAGATAACTAGAGCCTAAACAATACTGAAATGAAGCCTTTTCTAGCATTTCAAAGTATACCAATGGCAGATAATTATTGACACAATGATTAGATTTCAACAATAATTGCGAGAACTTATAGCTATATACTTTGTTTGCAAGTGTAATCAAAATCCATTGCAAGAGTGTAAATGCTGTAAGATATGGCATTTTCAGCAGTTCAAGGGCAGATAACTCTTGACCTATGGGTTCGATTTCAACCATAATTGCACTTATTCAAACTCTTATATGGTAATATACAATCTGAGCAAGTTTGAAAAAGACTGGATAAAAAGTGTGGCCTCTAGAGTGTAAACACTGTTAAATATGGCATTTTCAGCAATTCATAGGTTAATAACTCTTGACTTATTGGTCTGATTTCAACCATAATTGAACTTATCTAAAATCTTATAGTAATATACAATCTTGGTAAGTTTTAGAAAGATTGGAAAAATATTGTGGCCTCTAGAGTGTAAACACTGTTAAATATGGCATTTTCAGCAATTCAAAGGTTGATAACTCTTGACCTATTGGTCGGATTTCAACCATAATCAAACTCATCCGAACTCTTATGGTAATATACAATCTGAAGAAGTTTGAGAAAGATTGGATAAATATTGTGGCCTCTAGAGTGTAAACACTAAAATTGTTGACGCCGCACGACGGACGACGCACGGACATTCAAGGATTGCAAAAGCTCACCCTGAACTAGCTCAGGTGAGCTAAAAATTAAAGGCATAACAAGAGGGCCATGATGGTCCATGGTTATCAAGAAAATAGGGATTTCTCACCTACTTCGATGGCGACATGTACCATTGATGACGACGTTTACAAATGGTTAATAAGGGGGAATCTCAAATAATATATTGATTATCGGCGAAGTGTGGTCAGTATATAACCAAACCCGTGTTTTGACCATTCATGCTAAGTTATCGTCTGCTTTTAAAGATATCGCCTGCGAAAAAACTCAGTTATCTTTCCATGATTGTTTGTCTTCAAATATTTTGGATCCGGAACAGATATCGCGTTACCCGGCGCATGTTTAAGATCCAATCTGTTTGCAAGTGTAAAAGCCCCTGTATTCTCGTTACGATCCGTGTGTGACAAACGTTGCGCGAAAGTTCTGCTCTGTATAAATAATTTTTAGTATGAGTCAATAATTATGCTTTTTATCCACATCTAAAACACGAAACATGTGAAATAGAAATATCTTATCTGCATTCAGTATTTACCTTTGCCACTAAAACACAAGCGGTGAGGAAATCCTGCCCGAGAAAATTGTGCAAAACAGATTAGTATAAGCAGAGTTACAGTAAATCCCAACTAAAGCCTGTACCAAGTTTAGACGTTCGGAATTTTGGGACAGGTAGTTGTTTTAAGACAGGTAGTTTCTCAATGGAAAATCAAAGCTCAAAATACAGACCGTTTCATATAGCTGGTTTTACATGTACGTATGATTTGGCAATAAATCGTTCAGTTAAATTATCAAAAACGAAACACAAACGAAATGCATTTAAATGTAGAAAATAATAACGTCTTGGGATTTCTAAGAATTATTTTCAATCTGAGAGGCAAAAATTTCTAAGAATTATTTTCAATCTGAGAGGCAAAAATTTTGAAGCCTGATCAGAAGCATGGTTACCCGGCGTCTAATTTGGCTCCAAGCTGTTTGCAAAGGAAATAATAGTTTAAGCGTAAACGTGTTTATTGGGAAAGAGCGTGTCCTCCACTGTACGTCCATCACACTGTATAGATGTTGATAATAATACATTTATACAGTAGATCCTGTTTTAAGCGACCATACATAATACATGTAAGTAACAAAGATGTCTGAATACTGCTGGCTTCACAACGCAGAACGAAAGTAATGCGAAGAGCTCCATTAAGCCACCTTTCTGAAGTGTCTCATTTTATAGTCGCTTACCTGTATAGGTTTAACTGCAGTTCAAATTATATTCTTCTATAATTGAATACTTATAGATTTTGAATGCAGAATTGACAAGGTATATAACTATTTTGACTAACTGGCAATAATTTTGGAGAAACATTTTATCAGGAGACACACACGTTCCTACTTGATAGTGAAGAACGTATAGAAAATGTAGTAAATGTGCCTTTTTATTTCCTATGAATTATGGACGAATAGAGAAGCACACTTTTTTAAGTTTTACTTCCAACCCCCCCCCCCCCCCCCCACCTCCCTAACGGATGTTAACAAGAACACAGGGGTTAACACTTGGAAACAGTTTGGATCTTAAACATGCGCCGGGTAACGCAGTGTCTGTTCTTAGTTCAAACTGTTTGGGGAAAAAATCTTGAAAAGATAACTGAGATTTTTCACAGACGATAGCTTTAAAAGCAGACGATAATTTAGCATGAATGGTCAAAATACAGGTTTGGTTATGTACTGACACACTTCGCCGCTAATCAATATATTATTTGAGATGCCCCCTTATTAACCATTTGTAAACGTCATCATCAAGGGTACAACTCGCCATCGAAGTAGGTGAGAAATCCCTATTAGTATGTCCAAAATTTCATGTTAAAAAGGGGCATAACTCTTATCAAGTTTTGTGCAAGAGTTATGAAAAGTGTCTGAACATAATATACTAAAAGAAATTAGAAACGCAACTTTTTTAAACGGAAAATATTCATGTACAAATATTTTCTCAATACTGTGCACTACTTTTCCGTGACTGCAACGAGACACACTTGCCCAGTGATGGAAAAACGTTGTCGAACGCCCACTGATATCACGTGTAGCACGAGCTTAGCGTAAACTAAAGGTCACGTGACTACGGGTAGTTGTATAGAGCAAACCTGTTCGGTTACATAAAACAAGGGCCACTATGGCCCTAAATCGCTCACCTGGTAACCATGTACACCGTGTGACCTAGTTTTTAACCGGGCATGACCCTCATTCTAACTTGTCCTCGATTTCAATGAGACAAACATTTTGTTCAAGTTTTATGGTATACATTCAATTAAATTTGTAGTCTCTAGAGTGTTAACGAGGTTTTTGGATGATTTGACCTAGTGACCTACTTTTTGACAAGACATAAGCCACATTTGAACTTGACCTATATTTCATCGAGGCAAACCTTTTCATCAAGTTTTATGAAGATCAAATGAAATTTGTAGTCTCTAGAGTGTAAACAAGGTTTTTCGAAGATTTGACCTAGTGACCTAGTTTTTGACCAGACATGACCCACATTTGAACTTGGCCTAGATTTCATTGAGGCAATCATATTGATGAAGTTTATGAAGATCCAATGAAATTTGTAGCCTCTAGAGTGTTAACAAGGTTTTTAGATAATTTGACCCAGTGACCTAGTTTTTGACCGGACGTGACCCACATTCGAACTTGACCTAGATTTCATTAAGGCGATCATTTTGATGAAGTTTCATGAAGATCCAATGAAATTTGTAGTCTCTAGAGTGTTAACAAGGTTTTTCGATAATTTGACCTAGTGACCTAGTTTTTGACCGGACATGACCCACATTCGAACTTGAACTAGATTTCAATAAGGCAAACATTTTGATGAAGTTTCATGAAGATCCAATGAAATTTGTAGTCTCTAGAGTGTTAACAAAGTTTTTCGAAGATTTGACCTAGTGACCTAGTTTTTGACCGGACATGACCCACATTCGAACTTGAACTAGATTTCAATAAGGCAAACATTTTGATGAAGTTTCATGAAGATCCAATGAAATTTGTAGTCTCTAGAGTGTTAACAAAGTTTTTCGAAGATTTGACCTAGTGACCTAGTTTTTGACCGGACATGACCCACATTCGAACTTGACCAAGATTTCATTGAGGCAATCATATTGATGAAGTTTCATGAAGATCCAATGAAATTTGTAGCCTCTAGAGTGTTAACAAGGTTTTTCGATAATTTGACCTAGTGACCTAGTTTTTGACCGCACATGACCCACATTCGAACTTGACCTAGATTTCATTGAGGCAAACATTGTGACCAAGTTTCTTCAAGATCCAATGAGATTTGAACCTGCTAGAGTGTTAACGAACAATTGTGAACGGACGGACGGACGGACGGACAGACGACGGACATCCAGCGATCCTAAAAGCTCACCTTGGCACTACGTGCCAGGTGAGCTAAAAATCATCATTAAGACCAAGTTAGTAAATTTTAAAAGAAAAAAATCTTATCTGGTCAAAGATGGCAATGCCGCGCTTACGCAATGATCAACGTAAAGCAGCCGTTCGGGTGCTGATGAACGGAAGTTCTCAGAGTAACGTTGTAAATCATCTTACTGTACACAAAAGCACTATTTCCAGGCTGTATGATCATCTGCGTGCCATTGATACAAGGAACGACCATCTTCGACCTTGCCTACCCCGAGTAACGTCATGTCGTAATGACGTTTTTATAAGGCTGACACACTTACGTCAAAGGCACTAGACACCCGGAGAAACCGCCAGAAAATTTAGAGGTTCTAATAGCACCAGTTAATGCGCACGAATTGTGTCAAACAGGCTCCGGAACGCGGGAATCAAGGCAAGAAAACCACACGTAGGATTGCCGTTAAAAGGCATCGACGTCAACGTCGTATGAATTGGCTGCAGGTACATCGTCTAGAATTGTTGTCCATGCATCGATGGAGGAGTGTGTTGTTCATGGACAAATACAGCCCCGATCTTTGCCCCTTGAACATCTATTGAATGTCTTGGACAGCCGTGTTCGGAGACGTCATTCAGCACCGACGACACATGGCGAATTAAGGTGTGCATTGCAAGAGGAGTGGAAAAACACCCCATTTTGTCAAATTAAAGGACTCATCTACTCTCTGCATAGACTTATCCGCGCTGCCATGGCGGCACATTAGGGTCATACCAGATATCGGCCATATCGTTGGGACTTTACACTGACGCGACTTCCTCAACGTCATCTCTCCATCACACTTTTTTAGTATGCAAAATTTCTTAGGATGCAACATATTGATAAATGTTTAACGTTGAAAATGATATATAGCTTTTATAACCAAACGAGTTGCGTTTCTAAATTCCTTTAGTATATTTATAATGTGTACCAAATTCTTAGTATCATCGACATTTCTTTAGACCAAAAATGGGTGTCAAAGCCACCTGATGCTCACCTGTTTTAAGTTTAAGTCTAAAAAAAACACTCTCGTGATTTGTAGTCCACAGTCCAAAACATGTCAAAAATTTACATAGATTAAAGTTATTTTTAAATTCTAATTTGATAACATCAATGTTTGACCTGAAATGAACCTCCATACAAAATATCAGTACCCTAGCCCAAGTATTAAGCTTTAAAACAACCCGTCCAAAAAACTTTAACCTGGTGATTTGTAGTCGAAACAAGAGCCCCATGGGGCATATTTCGCTCACCTGAGAATAACTGACAAAATGGAGAAAAAGATTTATGTCCAGGACAGAGTCATTTTTTTCTCGATTGGCATAATTTGAACAATCTTGAAAGAGGACCTGTAGATGATGCTATGTGCCAAATATCTAAGATCAGGGTACTAGGGTTTTAGACAAAAAGATTTTTTTAAGTTTCCATTGAATTTTTTTTTTTTTAGCTCCTGTGACCTACTTATGCAACAGACTGGAACCATTTGAACAAAATACGTAAAGGACATCTAGAAGCGTCACCATGATGAATATCAAAGCTCTGGCCGTATTAGTTTCAGAGAAGAAAACGTTTGAAAATTTCACTATATAACTCTATGTAAAACTGTGACCCCTGGGGCGGGGCCAATTTTGACCCTAGGGACATAATTTGAATAAACTTGACAGAGGACCTGTAGATGATGCTATGTGCCAAATATCTAAGCTCTGGCCCTTGTAGTTTTTTTTAGTTTCCATTGAACAAATCTATTTTTAGCTCCTGTGACATACTTATGCAACCGACCGGAACCATTTGAAGAAATTATGTAAAGGACATCTAGAAGTGTCACCAAGATGAATATCAAAGCTCTGGCCATATTAGTTTCAGAGAAGAAGACGTTTGAAAATTTCACTATATAACTCTATGTAAAACTGTGACCCCCGGGGCGGGGCCAATTTTGACCCCAGGGACATAATTTGAACAAACTTGATAGAGGACCAGTAGATGATGCTATGTGCCAAATATCTAAGCTCTGGCCCTTGTAGTTTCAGACAAGAAGATTTTTAAAATTTTCATTGAAAAAATCTATTTTTAGCTCCTGTGACCTACTTATGCAACCGACCGGAATAATTTGAACAAAATATGTAAAGAACATCTAGAAGTGTCACCATGCCGAGTATCAATGCTCTAGCCATATTAGTTTCAGAGAAGAAGACGTTTTAAAAGTTCCCTATATAACTCTATGTAAAACTGTGACCCCTGGGGCGGGGCCAATTTTGACCCTAGGGACATAATTTGAACAAACTTGATAGAGGACCTATAGATGATGCTGTGTGCCACATATCTAAGCTCTGGCTCTTGCAGTTGTTGACAAGAAGATTTTTAAAGATTTCCTTATTTTTTCACTTTGGTTGCCATGGCAACCAGAGTTCTGCATTGTTTTTAATTCTTTGAACAAATTTGAAAGAGCTTGACCCAAGGAACATTTCTGTAAAGTTTGGTTGAAATCTGTCAAGCGGTATATGAGGAGATGTCATTTGAAGCAATTGTTAATGACGACGGACGACGACGGACACAGGGCCATCCCAATAGCTCACCTTGAGCCTATGGCTCAGGTGAGCTAAAAACTAAGTCAAAAACATGTCGAAAATTGACATAAATCAAAAGTATTTTTAAATGCATACTTTATAACATCAATGTTTGACCCAAAATAAGCCCCCTTAGCACAAGTATTAAACTTTAAAGCAACACGTCCAAAAAACTTTAACCTAGATTTGTAGCAAAAAATCTAAGTCCAAAACATGTCAAAAAGTGACAAAAATAAAATTTTATTTTAGATTTCAACTTCATAACATCAATGTTTGACCCCTAATAAAGCTCCATACAAAATTTCAGCCCCCTAGCACAAGTATTAAACTTTAAAACAACCCGTCCAAAAAACTTTAACCTGGTGATGTGTAGTCTAACGAGAGCACCGCAAACGGGTGCTGGACGCTCGACTTTCATATACTTGAGATGGCTACATTTTCCAAACTTAAAGAATGTGTATGGGTGTTTAATGCCCTATTGATCATAGAAGTTTGTAAGCAACAACAACTTTAACATACTTGGACAGCCTGCATTCCATTTAAAGTAAACTATAAGTCAAAACAAGGACAATATCTTTATATCTATAAACAAGAATTCTAATATATTGGAAGTTTGAAATTAATAACTTTCTACAGTTACTGAATAATTTCATATACAAATTCTTAGTCAAACAAGGGCAGTAACTCTGCAATGACAAATCCCATGGTTATCTGCCTTGTTGAAATGTGATGCCCTTTTGAAACTGAACAAGTATTCAAATTTCAAGTTTATACCTATGGTAGTTATTGAGAAATCTAATTAAATTCTAAAAAGTCAATACCAAAGGGCAATAACTCTGGAATAACAAAACCCAGGGTTACCTGCCCTCTTGTAATGAGTTGTCCTTTTGATACTTAACAAGTATTTAAAGTTTCAAGTAAATACCTATTGAGAAAATTTAATTGACAAGTTTTATGTAAATAAAAACAAGGGCAATAACTCTGGAATGGCACATCCTCTGTCACCTTTCTTGTTTGAATGAGTTGCCCTTTTGATATAACACAATTACTTAAAATTTCAAGTTAATACCTTTGACAGTTATTAAGATATTTCAATTGACAAATGACAAATCCCAGGGTTATCTGCCTTGTTGTTATGAGTTGCCCTTTTGATACTGAACAACTATTCCAAGTTTCAAAAGGGTACCTTTGATAGTTATTGAGATATGTTAATTTATAATTTTTAAGTAAATAAAACAAGGGCAATAACTCTGAAATGACAAATCCCAGGGTTACCTGCCTTGTTGTTATGAGTTGCCCTTTTGATACTGAACAACTATTCCAAGTTTCAAAAGGATATCTTTGATAGTTATTGAGATATGTTAATTTATAATTTTTAAGTAAATAAAACAAGGGCAATAACTCTGAAATGACAAATCCCAGGGTTACCTGCCTTGTTGTTATGAAATGCCCTTTTGATACTGAACAAGTATTCCATGTTTCAAATGGATATCTTTGAAAGTTATTGAGATATGTTAATTTATAATTTTTGTAAATAAAACAAGGGCAATAACTCTGAAATGACAAATCCCAGGGTTACCTGCCTTGTTGTTATGAAATGCCCTTTTGATACTGAACAACTATTCTAAGTTTCAAATGGATACCTTTGATAGTTATTGAGAAATGGACTCTTACAAAAACCTTAAGCAAAAAATTTAACCGACGCAGACGCTGACGCAGACGACAGGGTGACGACAATAGCTCGACTTTTCGAAAAAGTCGAGCTAAAAACCTAAGTCTAAAACATGTCGAAAACTGACATACAGCAATCCCTCCCTACAACTGCCCTCCCAACAACTACTCCCTCCTCAAAACGACTCTTGTCGCAGTCTCCTAAACACGACAATTATGTCCAACCTATTGACAACTACAATGCCGTCTGCTTAGAATTGTCGTTTTCTGTTCATCTTAAAGTTACATAATGGACATTTTGACAAAAAAAAGATTTAATGACGAGTAACAAACAGCTTGAATCCAGATCAGACGCCGCGTCACGCCGTGTCTGATCTGGATTCAAGCTATTTGCAAGTGTCAGCCAATTTCCCTGCCTATAACGACTCCCTCCGAACAACGTACCTAATCTGTGTCTCCCGTTGGGTGTCGTTGTGGAGAGGGAGCGCTGTAGATTAAATTGTTTATTTAATTTCCAACTTCATAACATCAATGTTTGCACCAAAATAAACCACCATACAAAATTTCAGCATCTTAGCACAAATATTTAACTTTAAACAACCCGTCCAGAAAACTTTAACCTGGATTTGTAGCAAAAAAACCTTAGTCCAAAACATGTCAAATAAAGACAAAAAAATTATTTTTAAATTCCAACTTCATTACATCAAGTTTTGACCCCTAACAAACCTCCATATAAAATTTCAGCCCCTTAGCACAAGTATTAAACTTTAAAACAACCCATCCAAAAAAATTTAACCTGGTAATTTGTAGTCGAAAAATATAAGTCCAAAACATGTCAAAAATTGACATAAATTAAAATTAATTTTAAATTCCAACATCAGAACATCAATGCTTAACCCCAAACGAACCTCCATACAAAATTTCATAACCCTAGCACAAATATTAAGCTTTAAAACAACCTGTCCAAAAAACTTTAACCTTGGCCACCCTCACGCTCACTCACGCCGGGGGTATGACATTAGCTCACGAACAGGTGAGCAAAAAATGGCCAAATATCCCATTAAGTAACAAAATTCCAAGTTAAAAAGGGGAATAGTTTTGTCAAATTTTGTGCAAGAGTTTTTAAAGTTAATGAAGAGTTTCCTAACACAACACTGATTCTGTGTACCAAGTTTGAAGACAATATCATAAACAGTTTTCAAGAAAGTGGCATGTCCAAAGAAAAATGTCATTAATAACTCATTCAACCCTGAAACTTTAATTGGGCAATTCCAGTTTAAAATTAAATTTAGTCCATTTTTTAATAATTAGGTCATTGTTAACAATCATTTTCAAAATGACAAACATTGTAGACCCTGATCAGAGGGCTCTTTAACACTGTTTGCATAGGACAAGTGTACTCTTGATAGGTATATGATCTGTTCATGACTAGTATACTGGTTGCTAGGGTTCAATGCCTTAAAGGGCAAAATTTTAAATTGAAAAGGGGCAAAAATCTGTCAAATTTTATGCAAAACTTATGAAACTTGTAAATGAGTGTCCCCACATAACACTGATAACATGTACCAAGTTTGAAGATTGCATCACAAATACATGTAGTTATTAAGAAAATGGCAAATGTTTGGAAAAAACTCAAGGGACGGACCTACAAGGCGTTTCCTATATAGCACAGTAGCGCGTTCAGTTACCGTATCGATTGCATAAAAAAAACGTAACAATTTAACTAAAACTGACTGTTTGCACGATATCGATTGCGAACGGCACAAATGGCCTCATAGGTAGTTAGCCAACACAAACAAGAAAAACAAAATGGCGACCAAATTAGTTTACAACAAGACTGCTTGTTCAATAAACGCTTATGCCCCCAGTGGCATCCTTGACAATATATTCTGAATCTTTTCTAAGTCCAAATTAGGTCAAGGTCAGGGTCAAACTGAGCATTGTTGAGTTAGTAATGGTCCAAGGCAACACCTGTACAAGTATCAAAGCATTGTAGTCAGTTGTGTTGATGCTAGACGAAACGGTAAAATCTAGTTAAACAAGAAATAGCCTATTTAAAGTCTAAATTAGGTCAAGGTCAAAGTTTGGTGATATTGGTGAGTTGGTAATGGTCCAAGGCAACAACTGTATAAGTATCAAAGAATTGTAGTCAGTTGTGTTGACGCTGGACGAAACGGTAAAATCTAATTAACCAAGAAATAGCCTATTTAAATTTTCTAAGTCTAAATTAGGTCAAGGTCAAGGTCAAAGTTTGGTGATGTTGGTGAGTTGGTAATGGTCCAAGGCAACAACTGTATAAGTATCAAAGCATTGTAGTCAGTTGTGTTGATGCTAGACGAAAGGGTAAAATCTAGTTAACCAAGAAATAGCCTATTTAAAATTGTCTAAGTCCAAATTAGGTCAAGGTCAAGGTCAAAATCAAAATTTGGTGATATTGGTGGATAGGGAATGGTCCAAGGCAACAACTGTATAAGTATCAAAGCATTTGGGTAAGCGGTGTTGACTTTAGACGAAACGGTAAAATCTACTTAACCTTGTTATGGACGGACACACGCTCGGACGTCCTTCCATTTGGGCACTTGTTGGGTTTTTCTTTTGTTTAAAGGGATACTCGGTATTTGAAAAATTCGACAGAATCTCATGTAAAGTTCTACAAGTTGAATTATGGTCTATATAAGCAAATTGCTAAAACAAAAATTGGGGGTTGCAAAGCTTTTTTCAGCTCTAGCTGGCTTTGAAAAGTGTGACGTTTGCCGCATTTGCTCATTGTCAGAGCAGAAAACGTCACAAGGGACAAATGCACTTATATTACTACACAATAACATATTTCTAGTACACTTTTTAATTTTCTAGCATTCATTTATCACAAGCAAGTGTGAAATAAACTTTCTAAAGCTCTTTCTTGTGTTTTTAATGAGCTTTTGGGCTAAAATGAATGCTGAAAACCGGAAAATAAGACATTTTTCTTGCCAATTTCTCACAAATACATCAATTATGTAAAATAATTCCAAATAAAATTCTTTAAACTTTCTAGGCATCTAGGTTAAAGTATTTCTAATCAAACGGTGTAAAGAAACCTAGGTGTCGCGTTGTTCATTAATGAAATATGGTAAAAATTCTAACCCTACCCCCTTATATTTTATGCAGAAAATATACCTCCCCCAATAGCCAAATTCGGTCTCTGTTGGCCTAAAAATGAGAAATATTCATCCAATATTTGCTTAAATTGGTAAATATATGAGTGTATGTGAATACAACAGCATTTAATAAAGCTTTAGTTACTTAAAACATTTACAGTGCTGCTGATAAAAACATAAACATAATTTCTACAAGAACTGCTACTCGGGACAGTTTTTTTTCAAATCTTGAAACAGTGCCTGTATGGAAAGGACTGTATTTTACATAATTTACCAATGAGAACTTTTCAAAATTCATTTTTATGGTAAAAAATGTATTGCAAATCAGAAAATATATATTAATCAAGGTATTTAAGAAGTTTATTTTTCAGCATTTTTAATATAGGCGAGTATGTCTTTAAAAGTACCCAATAGCAACAAACAAGACTGCGCGTTCAATAAACGCTTATGCCCCCGGTGGCATCCTTGACAATATATTCTGAATCTTTTCTAAGTCCAAATTAGGTCAAGGTCAAACTGAGCTTGGGTATTACTGGTGGGCTGGTAATGGTCCAAAGCAATAACTGTATAAGTATCTAAGCATTGTAGTAAGTAATGTTGATGCTAGACGAAACGGTAAAATCTAGTTAACCAAGAAATAGCCCATTCAAAATATTCTAAGTCCAAATTAGGTCAAGGTCAATGTCAAAATCAAGGTTGGGTGATATTGGTGGATAGGGAATGGTCCAAGGCAACAACTGTATAAGTATCCAAGCATTGGAGTAAGCGGTGTTGATGCCAGACGAAACGGTAAAATCTAGTTAACCAAGAAATAGCCCATTCAAAGTATTCTAAGTCCAAATTAGGTCAAGGTCAAGGTCAAAATCAAGGTTGGGTATTATTGGTGGCTAGGGAATGGTCCAAGGCAACAACTGTATAAGTATCTAAGCATTTGAATAAGCGGTGTTGATGCTAGACGAAACGGTAAAATCTACTTAACCTGGTTACGGACGGACGGAAGGGCGGACGGACGGACGGACAGGACGATTACTATATGCTCCCGCATCTGTCGATGCCGGGGGCATAAAAAAAAACCAACAATAACAATAGGGCAATCACAGAATAAATGGAATCTATTGTTCTCCCTACCCAACAAAGGACCTTTCGTGCGTGCGGACGGACAGACGGGACAATTACTATATGCCCCGCATCTGTCAATGCTGGGGGCATAAAAATAAGAGAACATTCCGGAGTTAATTTCTCATCAATAAACCAGCATTTTCCGATACTTAATGTATCAAACAAAGCAGCTTACATCTGAGCAGCTAAATCTTATTTTTATATGCGGTAAAATTGATGCATTTCAGTTGATCAGTACACTTTTGCTTGTGTTATTTCAATTCGTACATAGTTTGTTCGTACCCTTGAAAAGTAAATAAACATGGGGCCGCAACAAGTTATAATTGAAGAGTATTGGTGAACATTAGAATGATGTCGTACTATAAGTGTTGTTTGCATCGGTTAATGTTGCTGTTCACCGATACGGTACTTGAACGCACTACAGAAGATAGGGGTATAATGTACTGCATTATTTTAAATATATTAAAGAATACTTGAGGCTTTTTTTCTTCGTCCAATTTAAGACCTTTTTTGTTAAAATTTTATCCAACAATTGATCAGATATCTTTGTCTTGGAAACAAAATGAGCCTTAAATTTATCATTATTGTTCTCAAACATTTGATTGGTCCGATTTGAACTTTCGACAAATCTGATTAATCAAATGCTTGGAAACCATCTGAGACTCAACTCTAACTCTTCATAACCTTGTAGCCAGGGTTCCAGACCAGTTTTCCAACATTTTTCTTCTTTATTTCTGCATTAAATCCTACAGAGTGACCACTCATTAGAATCTTCTCTTGAAGACGATTCTAATGATCAGTTACACAATATTGTATGGTGCAGACTGCAGACATAAAGATTTTAGTTTTTGAAATACTCCTCTTATCTGTATGAAAATCTATTTGCTGATCACTCTAACAGAATAACCTACCTGGATTTATTTTATAAAAGAAGTCTTTATATTCATCCATCCAGACTTCCACTATTCGCTGTGTATTGTGGTTTATTATTCTAGCTACTCCACCTGGCCAAGAGTAAGGTGAGGTTTTTCTGAACACATGCCCCACTCGTGAACAGGTCACAATAAATACCTTGCCTCCACACATCCAGACCTATAACATATAGGAACAGATTACATACATCCGGTACAAGTTACAATTTGATAATAATGTAAAAGATGTAAAACTATGTCACTAGGAGGTCAAAGGTTAACCCACTTAGCCCTAGCAGTGCATATAGGCATCCTTGACAGTGTACCTTTGAAGTACACATGCCTTATGCAAACATTGCAGACTCAGGTCAGAAGGCTCCTAAGGAAGCCCTCTGATCAAAGTCTGCCCTGTTTTGTCATTTCGAAATTAACTGCAACAGATGTAATTGGAGAATGGCAACTTCAGGGCTCAGTGAGTTAATCCTTGTCACACTAAGTTACAGTCTGGTAACGTAACCCATTTCCCCATAAACACTCCTTTTAACACTTTTAACTTATTCTTCCACTGAAGAAAATAGTTCAAATTTATACATTCATGAATATGTATCAAACAAAATATTTTCTATATTCTAGCAGATGGTAGCTTAAAGCACACTGAAAGTAAAGCAGAATGCGCCTTCAGGTGCATTCTGCTTTACTTTCAACCTGGTGTAAGTGTTCACCTATCGTCAAAACTAGAAACATGCTATGGGATAATGGGTTAAATCTTAAATCAAACAGTCTGGACATTGATCAGGACCTGGTACAGAGTAACTTAGTTCTGATCTGGACTCTAACTGATTGCAAAATAAGACTCCATTTCAAGCTTAGCATTTCTTTAGCCTGCTTCCAGCAGCCATGTGTCTTAAATCCACTTTATACAGTCATGAATCTGTACCATAAGAAATGTTGTCTTATCTTAGCAGAATGTAGTTTACAGCAGGCTAAAAGATATTGCAGAATACACCTTAAGGCACATTTGAAATTATTTTCAACCTGCTTTATGTGGTCACCTGACTTCAAACTAGTTTAGTTAAATCGTTAAGATGTATGCTTTCCAAAACTTTGCAAATAACAATATGATCAAAAGTTCAAGTGTTGTACCATATCAAATAAATCAGCCTTACTGATTTCTACCAAATACATTGCACAAAGCAGTTCTTACTCTAAAGGACATTTCTAGGTTCTCGGCTCCCCATATATCCATGCCTTCGTCATAGGAACCAATCTCATAAAAGTAGTCCCGGTCAATAGAAAATAGTCCGCCGGCCATGGTAGGTGTTCTGCAGATAGAACAATCATTACAGACAATCCTGTATTTAGCAATCTTTCTTTAAGAGCCTTGTAGGTAATGAAAGACAGGTCAATGCTAAAAGCAGGAAATAGCCCATTCAAAATATTCTAAGTCCAAATTAGGTCACGGTCAAGGTCAAAATCAAAATCAAGGCTTGGTGATATTGGTGGATAGGGAATGGTCCAAGACAACAACTGTATAAGTATCCAAGCATTTGAGTAAGCGGTGTTGATGCTAGACGAAACGGTAAAATCTACTTAACCTTGTTACGGACGGACGGACAGGACGATTACTATAAATCTTAGGGGGCATAAAAATAATGCAGAAAGCTCCTAAGATTTTTTTTGCATTATTTTGATCCAGCGTTTAGCAACAACCTGTATAAGAAACTGCTAATGGTCACTGTATTGAATGGTGACTTAATACAGGTTTGACTATTTTGTAAATTTGATTGATCTTGTTTTGAAGAGCTAAATATGGCAGCATTGAAATCAAATAAAAACTTGCAACAATCACCAATATAATATGCTATACATTTCAGACTAACAAACTAATCCTGTAAGAGTTAACACAGACCAACAATTTCAAATTATTTCTGAGGTCCAAAAAAGTGCTATACAAGGGGCGTTCATTTAATTATGTCACTCTTGCCTTTTTCTACAATCCAACTAATACCAGCACATTGAAATTTTGTTTGCGTCACAATAAAGTTGGTCCATTCAAAGACACTGGCTATTGTAGTGTATGTAATGGCCTTCTGTGAAATACGGGCTAACGGTAAAGGTCGAATATTTTGAAAATTTTGATTATATTGATATACTTTCAACTTTATTTGATAAATTGAAGATTTGTAGTAATGTCCTTTTCTAATCGAAGCAAACAATTTAAAGATTACTAGTTATAGACGGCCACTATTCAATTTGGCAGGTGCCATTTGGCAGGTGCCAAAGTTAAAGCTGCTGCTGTGGTTAATCTACTTAAACAGTACGCAAGACAAGCATTTAAATATATAACTGACAGTGTTGGTAAAATATCGGGTTCAGATCATATGTTTTTGATACGCGAGTGTAAAGTTAGAAGTTGTTTTGTGTGGTGGACCCCTTATATTTTTATTGAAAATAATTCTAAATACTCATGAAATACGTTGTAAAATCCTTGACGAAAACAGAAATATATACAAATTACACATTTCTGAGCTGCCTTAAAAGTAGGGATGTTAACTGTTACTGATATTGTAACCGGTTAATCGCAAGCAATAACGGTTAAACGACAGGTTAACCTGACATTAAATTAAACCATTTTATTGTTGAGGAAAAAATGTCTACCTACTGTTAGTTCTGAATCAAAATGTTAATGAAAGCCATCCATTCTTTGGAGAATCCTTTTGACAAATGTCGAACAGTCCGATTTCTGATCAGACGCCGAGTGAAACTGCTTCCGATCTGGATCCAGGCTGCTTTCAAAATCCTTAAAAAATTCTCCGACCTTACATGTGTGTATGAAATATTCGGCGATGTTCTATTAGGCTTTAGATCCAATTCCAAACTGAATTTCAAAGAGTATGTTCCAGTTCTGAAGTGCTACATGTTTTCATCTGCACGCAAAATTTTTGTTTGATACAAAGAATGTACATGCACTGGTAAGCATCCGATCTGGATCTTGAATCATTTATTGTTACACTCAATTTTAAAGTAAATATGAGGGCATTAAACCCTTAATATGGCATTTTGTTCTGAATAAAGCCAAACAGAAGCAGTTTAACATACTTGTAAGTTGTAAGTAGAAGAAATTTTCAGCAGATTACATTTTTGCCACTCCTACAAAAGTAGCAGACGACAATACGGAGTGTAAGTTACGTAACCTGTTTGTGAATGGTACAGTACGAAAATTAATCAACTTGACAATTGAATCGGAAACGCACCTAAATACACTTTTTGACTCTTTTGCAAGTGATTCTAAATAATAAAATACGCAGAGTTAATTAATAGGCGTCTCATCTAGATCCAAACTGCTTCCCTGCTGAACAGATAAACGTGTCATTTTCAGCTCGGAGCAGTTATGTGTAGATCTATTTTCTCCGAAATTTCAAGTACTGTATTTCATTGCTGGATTTATATGATCCATATGATATTGGGTTCGGTTACACATTTTCTACACATTTCTTAATAATAGGACACTAATCTTAATCTAGTAAAATTACAACAATAACGTCAGTTAATTGGCGACCTATCACTTGTCTCATCCCACTGGTTTGATATCAGGGTTACCTGGCAACCTCTGTGTAGACGGGGTAGTACACGCCCGCAACGTGTTATTCCACAAGGTGTCAAGGCAGTTGAAACGAGCAAAGGAGATATTGTCCGCTGATTACGTGCAGCGGATTTTATGATCCAACTTCAAAATTTTTGTTTTTTCAGGTTAACCTTTTGAAGGAAAAGTGTAACCGATTAACCGTGCTTCCAAAGGTTAACTTAAAAGTGATTTATAATTATATGCAACACATATGAATCATTTTATCTCCAGATGATGTGTAAAATTAGATTTAGATCGGTTATTGCGAAATGCGCGAGAAAATGTTTTAAATGCAATTACGTCGAAATCCGATTACACTTTACTAAAATTTAGAAACCAGTCAACCTAAAAGTTCTGAGGAGGGTTTATAAAGTCAATATACTGAGAACAAGAGCACCGCAAGCCGGGCACAATATACGCCCGTCAAATCGATCTTAGAATGTAGTCAAACTAAAACCCTATCAAGGCAAAGTGAAGAAAAGGGGAAGAACCCTGACAGTTAGGGGTCATATGCTGACTAAGTTTCAAAAGGATTGAACTAAATTTGTTTGAGAAAGAGAGCGGACAAACAAAAAAATGCCTGTTTTTGACGATAAAAGGGGCATAACTCTTGAATGTCTAGGGCAATCTTGCTGGTTATGGTAAATACCTGAGACAATATAGTAATACACATGCTGACCAAGTTTCGAGCAAGTTTGAAATAGATTGGATAAAAATTGTGGCCTCTAGAGTGTAAACACCCTTAAATATGGCATTTTCAGCAATTCAAAGGTTGATAACTCTTGATCTATTGGTCTGATTTCAACCATTATTGAACTCATCCAAACTCTTATGGTGATATACAATCTGAGCAAGTTTGAGAAAGATTGGATAAAAATTGTGGCCTCTAGAGTGTAA
Organism: Gari tellinella; assembly: GCA_922989275.2. NCBI lineage: Eukaryota > Metazoa > Mollusca > Bivalvia > Cardiida > Psammobiidae > Gari > Gari tellinella. Next base: position 20,856,282 of record OV277869.1, on the reverse strand, counting down.
ACACTGTTAAATATGGCATTTTCAGCAATTCAAAGGTAGATAACTCCTGATCTATTAGTCCGATATCAACCATAATCGAACTCATCCAAACTCTTATGGTAATATACAATCTGAGCAATCTGTGGCCCTTAGAGTGTAAACACTGTTAAATATGGCATTTTCAGCAATTCAAAGGTAGATAACTCTTGACTTATTGGTCAGATTTCAACCATAATCAAACTCATCCGAACTCTTATAGCAATATACAATCTGAGCGAGTAACAGAAAGATTGAATCAAAATTGTGGCCTCCAGAGTGTAAACACTAAAATTGTTGACGACTAACGACGGATGACGGACATTCAAGGATTGCAAAAGCTCACCCTGAGCTAGCTCAGGTGAGCTCAAAATGTCCGTTTTAGATGAAACAAGACTGCGTTCAATAAACGCTTATGCCCCCGGTGGCATCCTTGACAATATATTCTGAATCTTTTCTAAGTCCAAATTAGGTCAAGGTCAGGGTCAAATTGAGCTTGGGTATTACTGGTGGGTTGGTAATGGTCCAAGGCAATAACTGTATAAGTAAAGTAGCATTGTAGTAAGTAGTGTTGATGCTAGACGAAACGGTAAAATCTAGTTAACCAAGAAATAGCCCATTCAAAATATTCTAAGTCCAAATTAGGTCAAGGTCAAAATCAAGGTTGGGTGATATTGGTGGATAGGGAATGGTCCAAGGCAACAACTGTATAAGTATCAAAGCATTTGAGTAAGCGGTGTTGATGCTAGACGAAACGGTAAAATCTACTTAACCTGTTACGGACGGACGGAAGCACGGACGGACAGGACGATTACTATATGCTCCCGCATCTGTCGATGCCGGGGGCATAAAAAGGGGCACTCTTGATAGTCTGTGGCAATCTTGCTGGTTATAATACATAATCGAGACATTATAGTCATACACATGCTGACGAAGTTTTTAAAGGATTGGAATAAATTTGTTTGAGTAAGGGCGCGGACAAACTAAAATATGCCTGTTTTTTACAAAAAAAAGGGGCATAACTCTTGAATGTCTGGGGCAATTTTGCTGGTTATTTAACTTGATCCAGACATTATGGTCACACACATGCTGACCAAGTTTCAAAAGGATTGAAATAAATTTGTTTGAGTTAGAGAGCGGACAAACTAAAATATGCCCGTTTTTTACGAAAAAAGGGGAATAACTCTTGAATGTCTGGGCAATCCTGCTGGTTATCGAACTGTACTGAGATATTATGGTCTTACACATGCTGACAAAGTTTCAAAAGGATTAAAATAAATTTGTTTGAGTTAGAGAACGGACAAACTAAAATGCCCATTTTTGACGAAAAAGGGGCATAACTCTTGAATGTCTGGGTCAATCTTGCTGGTTATCGAACTTGACTGAGATATTATGGTCATACACATTTTGACCAAGTTTCAAAAGGATTGGACTAAATTTATTTGAGTTAGAGAGCGGACATGAAAAAGTTAACTGACGGACAGCGCCACGACATAATACATCCCGTCTGAAGACGGGCCTATAATAAAAAGAAGAGTTATTATGCAAAACTGCAATCCCAATTTAAAGATATGCCTCATAATAAAATTGTAGATTTTCCCCACTTGTATAATGGTAAATGATTTCCTGGAAAATTAAACAATAACCAAGCTACCCCCCCCCCCCCCCCCCTTTCCAATGAAAATCCTGTTATTCATACTTTGTAATATTGGCAAATGATCTAAAATTGGAATACAGATAGTAGCCTGATTAAATATCAGAATTCTACAGGAAGTCAAACCTACCTGACCGGCTGGCTCCTGTCTCCGCCTCTCCTGTCAAGTTCTCGTTGTGGTACTGGGTACCAGCGGAAGTTTAATTTCCAGTTAAACCCGCCCCAGGTCATGTCTGAGCCAGTGATATACTCAAATGTATCATCACTTATCACATCTATTATAGGACAAGCCACCGCAGTCCTGTGAAATATACAAGGCAAATCAAAACTCATTCAAGACTCATTAATCTTCAAATGGACAATTCCAGATCTCAATTGAATCTAACTTCTGTTTACTACTTAAGTAGCCCTCTGATCTGTGTCTACACTGTTTACATAGGACAAGTGTACTCTTCCTAGGTGCACTGTTTTTATAGGATGCATATATGAATGTCACTAGGACTCAGTTGGTTACCGTTTAGTATGGTATATAATTGTTGTCTGCCATGATGTCATCTATTTCAATTCTCAAGAGTTGATTTTATTGTCATTTTGTTTCAGACAATACGATCAGGTATCAATCAGTATGAGAGGCCAAGTTACTCTACTTGAGGACTACTTCCCATCGGCTTCAAAACTGTTTACAACACATTCACCCATAGCTTCTCAACTATAAACACACAGCTTCATATAAGGAGAGTATTTCAGAAACAAAAATATTTATTTTTACATTAAACCCTATGGTCTTATTACTCATTATAATTGTCTCTTTGAGACAATCTTAATGAGTATTTACACCACAGGATTTGGTGCTAAAATGAGTGAGAAAAAGTTTGAATTGTTCAGTTTACTCTCTCTTTTCTGGAGCCCTGAAAGATCTAATTCTTCTGATCGGCAAATCACAATCAGGGATTCATTAGCGCAGTGATCATTCTGGATTGGATGACTGGTGGGCCATTGGCCCACCAGTCATCAGAGAAGTGGGCCATTTGGCATTTTTGGTGGGCCGAGCTTAAAACACCTAGATTACTGAAACAAGAGCCCCATGGGGCATATTTCGCTCACCTGAGAATAGCTGAAAAATTGAGATCATGATTTATGTACAGGACAGGGTCATTTTTTTACCCGAGGAGCATTATTAAAATTGAACTATCTTGATAGAGGACCTGTAGATGATGCTTTATGCCAAATATCTAAGATCAGTGTACTAGGGTTTTAGAAAAAATTTTTTTTATAAGTTTCCATTGAAAAAATCTATTTTTAGCTCCTGTGACCTACATATGCAACAGACTGGAACCATTTGAACAAAATAAGTAAAGGACATCTATCAGTGTCACCATGCCGAATATCAAAGCTCTGTCCATATTGGTTTCAGAGGAGAAGATGTTTGAAAATTTCACCATATAACTCAATGTAAAACTTTTACCCCCCGGGGTGCGGCCAATTTTGACCCCAGGGGCATAATTTGAACAAACTTGATAAAGGACCCTATGTGCCATATATCTAAGGTATGGCCCTTGTAGTTTCAGACAAGAAGATTTTTTAAGTTTTCATTGAAAAATCTATTTCTAGCTTCGGTGACCTAGGTATGCAACCGACCAGAACCATTTGAACAAAATAGGTAAAGTACATCTAGAAGTGTCACCATGCCAAATATCAAAGCACTGGCCAAATTAGTTTCAGAGAAGAAGACGTTTGAAAATTTCACTATATAACTCTATGTAAAACTGTGACCCCAGGGGTGGGGCCAATTTTGACCCCAGAGGCATAATTTGAACAAACTTGAAAGAAGACCTGTAGATGATGCTATGTGCCATATATCTAAGCTCTGGCTCTTGTAGTTTCAGACAAGATGATTTTTTAAGATTCCCTTATTTTTTCACTTTGGTTGCCTTGGCAACCAGAGTTCTACATTGTTTTAATTCTTTGAACAAATTTGAAACAGCTTGCCCCAAGAACATTCCTGTAAAGTTTGGTTGAAATCTGTCAAGCGGTATAGGAGATGTCATTTGAATCAATTGTTAACGACAACGCACGACGGACAACGCACGACGACGGACACAGGGCCATCCCAATAGCTCACCTTGAGCTTTTGGCTCAGGTGAGCTAAAAACAATGATGTCAGAGTTATGGCCTTTGCCAATGGCACTTCCTCTCACTGGACCTTTCCACATTAAACTTAAATGTAAATGTAAACTTAAATGTACTATGTATTTGCTTTATTTCTGAGGGGCTTTCTCAATATTATTTTAATTGCAATATAACGCACAAGGGCATGCACTTTTTATTGGTTAAATGGATAACATTTAATGTTTTCCTTCTTTTTGTCATGCATGCGGTCAATTTTACACTGATTGGAAGCAGCATCCTTCTGTTCCTTCAACCTGAGCTAATAGCCCTGTATTTTTTACGTTCGCAAAAGCTTGTTCAACACAGACCCTGTTCCGGTGTAACGCAGTAGAATGACCCACCTCTTCTAAAATGACCCATGGGTCATGTTATACGTAGCACAGTGACCCGGGTCATTTTACTACGTAGAAAAATGACCCCAGACCGTAGAAAAAAGGACTCCGTCGACTCGTAGAAGAATGATCCCCTCACGGTATTAGGTCATTTCTGTACATAGTATAAAGACCCGGGTCCTTTTACATGGGTGGGTCATTCTACTGCGTTACAGCATATAATCTGGTTCAGTTTTCTCCCTTTCCTTCGTTCTCTTTCACATCGTCTATTAGTTGTTACCGGGACATAGGCGCTTCTAGCGAAAGCAGTGGCATCTTCGAAGAACATGCACTGCTTGACATTAGGATAGGACCAGGGTTGGAATTTGTAAAGAAATGAAAGCCGATCTAATCTGTTGGAAATTATCTTTTTCGTCCTCTGTAGATTGAAGTAAAGCAAAAAGCGAAGCTAATAGCAAGTGCCGTCGATTATTATTCCTCTGAAAAGAACCTTAACAAGCGTTACACTGTACTTAACTCTTGATAGCAGAAATGAGTCGATATGCACACAGTGTAGGCCCGAACCAACCACTATTATTCCAGATTTATCAGAAAATAGGTCTAAAAGAAGAAGACGCAATTTTATCGATTCGCTTGGGCTGGTCTAGAGAGACTCTGTGTGCATAGATTATTTACGTTTTTGGGCAAGTAAAATCTTGCTACAACGCCTTGTGGGGTTTAGTAGATATAACGACACGAAAGTCCCGTGCGTACCAGCTTATCATACCTGTATGGTTTATCAATCGGGTACAGCAAATAAACTTTCAATGTCGTGTACATGTAAGTACTGTGATCATTCCCAACACCGGCTCTCCTAACAATGACTCCCTCCTCACAACGACCATTGCTGTCGTTCCATAAACAGGTCAATTATGCCTAACGCTTTTACTGCTGCAATATCGTCAGCTTAAAATTGTTGTCTGCTGTTTTTCTCTAAGTTACATAATGGATATTTTGACTGAAAAAACTGAATGACTTGGGACACAGCTTGAATCCAGATCAGACGCCGCTTTACGTGGCGTCTGATTTGGATTCAAGCTGTAAACAAATGTAAGCCACTTTCCATCCCTATAACGACTCCCCCGAACAACGCACTCAATTTGTGTCGTTCATTGGGTGTTGTTGTAGAGAGGGATCGGTGTAGTAATGCGAAAATGGAAAACCATTTGCAGAATGTTCATTGTTCATTGGGGTTTTGGAGCTGAACTTGGCACTTCGTGCCAGGTGCGCTAAAATGGATTTTAGGCCGTGACAAAACTAGAACTATTGACACGTAAAGAGTGTAGACCAAAAAACCAGTCGCCGTCGCCACATAAGACTCTTTCCACGAATTCTATACACTGATAATAAACTTGGATGTGTTCGGATTAATTGCAAACGGTGCAGACCGTGACCGGACGCCGCGTCACATACGCCGCAGCTGATCTGATCATATACTGTTTTCATTTCGATGAGTCTGGTTTTGTCATGGCACGCTAAATTTATTAGTATGAAGTTAGGAGCGCTTCAAAATATATAGATTTTTTTATATATATTTTGAGACCACCCCCAATTTTATTACATATTACGTTTTACATTTACATTTCAATGTGGAAAGGTCCACTAGGCTCTTTCCAAATACATTTGTATGCAATTTCATTTTACCCATTACCCCAAAGCCTGTTTCTAGTTTTGAAAATAAGTGGCCACCTAAAGCAGGTTGAAAGTAAAGCAGAATGCGCCTTAACCCTTTACCCCATGGTCTGTTTCTAGTATTGAAGGTATATGACAACTTAAAGCAGGTTGAAAGTAAAGCAGAATGTGCCTTAAGGTAAATTCTGCTTTAAATTCAGCCTGTTTTAAGCTTTTATCTTCTAGAATTAAGAAAATATTTCTTAGGGTTCATTTTCATGACTGTAAGATGGGAACTATTTTCTTCATTGGATGAATAAATTAAATGTGCTAAAAGGCGCTTCTATGTGGGGAAGGGTTAAGGCACACCCGCTTTACTTTCAAACTGCTTTAAGCTACCATCTACTATAATATAGAAACTTATTTCTTATCTTACATTTTCATGACTGTATCAAGCGGAATTATTTTCGTTAGTGGAGGAATAAATTAAAGACCTAAAAATGCATATTTTTATAGGGTGATTGGGTTAACAAACATCAGTATTTATGGGGGAATGGGTTTTTAATTAGATTATCTCCTGGACAAGAAAAAATGACAAGACATACAGATAACTCTGATAAAACCAATATTAAACATATGTATAAATATGGCATAAGACATAATTACATAACTGTCAGTGGATCACCTCCAGATCCTGTTTCTCTAAGTATGAAGCAGACTGAACCATTTCTAAACTTTAGCAGACAACATGTCCAGCAGACAGTTCTGTTGGTGTACAACAGCTGACCTGAGGTCAGTTATGCAATTCTGCCACTAGCTGGAAACTTAACTCTTATAATGCTGAATTGATGTCTGCTATACATATTGTACGTGAATTTTGCAAAGCAAATCATACCTTACATTTTCTAAATTAAAAAAACTATGTAAGTAAATGGCAAATAGTTTGGAGCCAGATTAGATGCAGCATAATGTAGCATCTGACCTGGATCCAAACTGTTTGCAAATATAGGTGATTTAGTATAAGGGTGCTTGAAACCCTGCTTAAACCTCCAGTAAAACAGTATAACCTGAATAAAGCGGCAATGAATCCTGCATAAAGCGGCAATGAAAAAATCCCTATGGTGAATCCCTATGGTCAGTTTTAGTTTTGATATTAACAATTTTGAGAGAGAATCACCAGGAGATACTAAAAAACAAATATCAAAGCTGTGGGCCTAGCAGTTTTTTACAAGAAGATTGTTTAAAGTTTTTCACTTTTTTAAATAAATTACAATATTAAGTAGTCCACTTGAAAGTTTCATTTTAACAATTTCTGTAGAGAAGCATCCAAGGAACACGGTGAGCATTTTAGTTTTCCCCTCAGACTCACGGTTTCAGAGGAGATGTCGCTTGAAGTAAATTTGAACGGACGGACAGACGGACAGACGGACGGCGGGCGATCACAACAGCTCACCTTGAGCCTTCGGCTCAGGTGAGCTAAAAACATGCAGAACAGAAACTGTAACATGCATCAAGAACTGAAATAAACCAATGTGGAAATAAAATTACACTTTCCTACCTATTGTTGTCTCTTATAGTGATGACCATGCAGTATACACTGTCTATTTCTTGAATATCAGGTGTATTCCTGACACAAGAAATCCATACTTGCTAAGTGGGAGGTCTGTTGTACCCAAATAGTGAGCTGTCTTCATGCAATTGATAATGGCTTTTTCTTTGCTGACTTATAATACAGAACTAGCGATCGCTACTCTAAGCATGTGTTATCAAAGTGTTTGACCTAAAATTTACACAGCCGTTAACAAAAATGGTTAGCCGAGTGTTCTCTTTGCATAGTTCACAAATTCATTATTTTTTACCACTGTTGTAGCGTAGCCATTTGAATTTAGCTAGGCTTTTTGATCGTCGGCCATTTTTTCGAGTTCGATTTAGTCAGGGTGCGAGTCGTTCAGACGCATTCTCGATCTGTGTTGGGACATTATAATTTGTTTTCGGCTGTGTAATAAAGAAATGCAATTTAGAGTTTCACCCTCGCATCCATGTTTGGTTCGTTTCGACATACTTTGCTTTTCAAAACAACACTGACATGTGATTCAATCGCAGACCGGAAACCAGCCGCAATATATCAACAACCAATCAAAGTTATCAATACTTATCACCGGAGGCTGTAACTAAGCAACATGCAATCGCAGCTACTCGGACATGTACAGATCAAACGAATGTCGAAGAGAGATCTCGATCTATGAGCATCATTACCGGGAAGCGTGATTATATTAATAAATAAATGAAATTGGGTCTAGTATTCGCTGTTGTCTTCACGGAAATTTGGACACGAAAGTGAAACTAGACAAACCTATGGCCCTTCAAGTAAGATTTCGCTGCGGGATTACGGATTTCTGTGCGCCGATATGGCCCACATACAAAATTCTCTTTGCGCCATTTGTGATTTTTATGCGGGAATCCCGCAAGGGCGCATCCCAGAATGAACACTGATAGCGTTACATTTGGTACTGCCAAAATAATGCTGGGTTAAACTAAATGATGACTTTGTTATGTGTTTTTGTTTTTCAACCCCCTATTGCTTTTAAACAATTCTGTACAAAAAATTGTATGAAGAAAAAAGCTAAAAATAAGTTTATTTTTATCCTATGACTTGACTTTGACCATTCCACAAATTTTTTTGCAAGTTCTATACTCCAGGAATAATGCCAATTAGCTGAAGTTCCAGAAATAAATTCGGCCAAATTTCTGTAGAGTCTGTGATACATATCCTGTACAGTAATATAAAGATAAATCTTTAAATTCTATACATTATGTAAATGACCTACTCTACTAGACTCAGATTATTCAGGTTATAGATCTTTGTCAATATGATAAGATGCAATATTTTAAACAAGAGCCGTTTAAACAAGAACCCTAAATCGCTCACCTGGGACCGTTGATGCAAATGTAACATATCTTTGAAAGCTGAGAAATTGTGACAATATGATTGTGCCAATTGCTGATTGGATTATACTGAGTGCAAAATAGCTAAGCTTAGGGTACTGTAGTTAAAGAGAAGATTTTTTTAAGGTTTTTTTTAAAAAAAAAAAAATTATTTTTAACTCCTGTGACCTAGATATGCAACGGACCGGAACCATTTGAACAGTATTGGTAAAGTATACCTCTAGAAGTTACACCATGCCAAATATCAAAGCTCTAGCTATATTAGTTTCAGAGAAGGAGAGGTTTGAAGATTTCACTATATAACTCTATGTAAATTTGTGAACCCCGGGCGGGGTCATATTTGACCCAAGGGACATAATCTGAACAATCTTGATATAGCAACTGTAGATGATACTTTGTGTAAAATATCTAAGCTCAGGGTACTGTGGTTTCAGAGAAGAAGATTTTTTAAGTTTTTATTGAAAAACATATTCTATTTTTAGCTCCTGTGACCGAGATATGCAATCGACCGGAACCATTTGAACAATATTGGTAAAGTACCTCTAGAAGTTACATCATGCCAAATATCAAAGCTCTAGCCATATTGATTTCAGAAAAGAAGAGGTTTGAAGATTTCACTATATAACTCTATGTAAATTTGTGACCCCTTGGGTGGGGTCATTTTTTACCCCAGGGACATAATTTGAACAAACTTGATAGAGGACCTGTAGATGATGCTATGTGCAAAATATCTAAGCTCTAGGTACTGTGGTTTCAGAGAAAAAGATTTTTTAAGTTTTTATTGAAACAATCTATTTTTAGTTCCTGTGACCTAGATATGCAACAGATCCGAAATATTTGAACAACTTTCAAAGAGGTCTATATAAGGATCAATCCTGCCAAGTTTGGTTAAAATCCATTTAGTAGTTATGGAGGAGATGTCGTTTAAAGAAATTGTTGACGACGGACGGACGAAGACGACGGACGAATTTATCACGATCAGAATTGCTCACCTTGGCACTTTGTGTCAGGTGAGCTAAAAAAGAAGTGAAAATGTAGAGAATGTGACACATGTAGAGTCTGTGACATTTAATACTAGTGATTCAATTTTAGCAGCTTTCTGTTATTTAAATGTTTTCTACACCTTTTAACACATGAACTGGATCACAAATAATGACATCAAAAGTTATGACATCAGTGTTCGCTGATGATATCATAAATTTTATGTTGATGATTTTATCAGTTTCTGCCATTTACATTATCCTTCTGCTGCTGCTGTTATAATCAAAATAGATAATCTACAAAGTTCTAATGGCCTGTATCATTATAAAATATAGAATATTGAGTATTTTATGCAGAACTAAGTAATTCATGCTTATTTACTTTTGTCACAGGCACTACAGAAAAATTGATAAGAATAACTTTGTACTGTATGTATAAGTCAACAAGAGCCCCATGGGGCATATGTCGCTCACCTGAGAATAGCTGTACATCAAAATGGAGATAATGATTTATGTCCAGGACGGGGTCATTTTTTACCCGAGGGGCATAATTTGAACAATCTTGATAGAGGACCTGTAGATGATGCTATGTTCCAAATATCTAAGATCAGGGTACTAGGGTTCTAGACAAGAAGATTTTTTTTAAGTTTCCATTGAAAAAATCTATTTTTAGCTCCTGTGACCTACATATGCAACAGACTGGAACCATTTGAACAAAATAGATACAGGACATCTAGAAGTAACACCATGCCGAATATCAAAGCTCTGGCTATATTAGCTTCAGAAAAGAAGACGTATGAAAACTGTGACCCCCGGAGTGGGGCTAATTTTGACCCCAGGGGCATAATTTGTACAAACTTGATAGAGGACCTGTAGATGATATGCAATCGACCAGAATCATTTGAACCTTATTGGTATAGGACCTATAAAAGTGTCACCATGCCAGATATCAAAGCTCTGGCCATATTAGTTTCAGAAGAGAAGACGTTTGAAAATTTCACTATATAACTCTATGTTAAACTGTGACCCCCCGGGCGGGGCCAATTTTGACCCCAGGGGCATAGTTTGTAGTTTGATAGAGGACCTGTAGATGATGCTATGTGACAAATGTCTAAGATCTGGCCCTTGTAGTTTCAGACAAGAAGATTTTTTAAGATTTCCTTATTTTTTCACCTGGTTGCCATGGCAACCAGAGTTCTACATTGTTTTTAATTCTTTGAACAATTTTGAAACAACTTGACCCAAGGAACATTCGTGTAAAGTTTGGTTGAAATCTTTTCAGTGGTATATGAGGAGATGTCATTTGAAGCAATTGTTAAAGACAACAATGACTGTATAAAGTGAAATATTTTCTTCTGTGGAAGAATAAATTAAAGACATAAAAAGGAATATGTATGGGTTAATAGGTTAATAAATATCATTATTTACATTTTCTAAATATAAGAAACTATATGTAAATGAGTGGCAAATAGTTTGGATCCAGATTAGATGCAGCATTATGTGGCATCTGACCTGGATCCATACTGTTTATGGCCAAGAATTAATTGTGGACTGATAGACAGAAAGATAAACAAACAAACAAAACACAAACAAACAAACAAACAGACAGACCAAAAGTAATATGCCTTGAACTAAGTTGTGCTTGAGCATAAAATAGCAGACATCACTTTCATTTCTGTTATGTATCTCAGTGACCCGAGTTCAGAGCTAGCTATGGGTCAGTTATGCAATTGGAGACGGTCTCAGAGAGAAATGACTATTATCCTGCTGAACTGTTGTCTGCTCCAAATGTTTGTATGTGAAATATGTAAAAAATAATAACTTATATTTTCTAAATATAAGAAAATATGTAAATGAGTGGCAAATAGTTTAGATCCAGATTAGATGCAGCATTATGTGGCATCTGACCTGGATCCAAACTGTTTGCAAAAATGTTGCATTTAGTATAAGGGTAGCTTCTTAGCCTGGAAGATACAGTGTGTCTGTATAAAAACGGATCATTAGAGAGTTTTTACTGTCAGACCTGCATCAAAAAGCACTGATATGGCCAGGGTTGAGTCAAATTTGACCCTAGGGTTTTGATTTTTTACAATTTTGAAAGTGATTTAGTAGAAGATACTATTCATGCAATATCTAAGGTGTGGGAACAGTGGTTTTTTACAAAAAACTTGTTTAAAGTTTTTCACTTTTTTTAATAAATTTCAATAAGTAGTCCACTTTAAAGTTTCATTTTAACAATTTCTGTAGAGAAGCATCCAAGGAAAACCGTGAGCAAATTAGTTTTTTCCTCAGACTCGCGGTTTCAGAGGAGTTGTCGCTTGAAGTAAATTTGAACGGACGGACAGACGGACGGCGGGCGATCACAACAGCTCACCTTGAGCCTTCGGCTCAGGTGAGCTAAAAATGGGGTCATGATTTGATATTAGTAGAGGTCCATAAGGCAAAGCTACATGCCAAATATAAAAGGTCTAGGCCATATAGTTTTAGAGAAGATGAGTTTTAAAGGTTTTCCTATGAAAAACTGATAAGCCCCGGGCGGGGCCATTTTTGCCCTGGGGGTCATTATTTGAACAATCTTGCTAAAGGTTCACAACATGATGCTACATGTGAAATTTGGTTGTCCTAGGACTTATAGTTATTGACAAGAAGATGTTTAAAGTTTTGACTTTAGTTGTCAATATTACGTAAATACCGAAAATGACCACGCCCTCTGGCGGCCATGTTTTTTTATGGATCAAAATTCTTTGAACAATTTTGAAAGTATATTAATTGAGAACTATTTTTGTGAAAACCAAATTGAAATCGGACCAGTCGTTTTTTAGAAGAAGATTTTTTTAGATATCGTGCATGGTTGCCATGGCAACAAGACCGATTGCTCCACCCACTATTTTGAACACTTTGAAGCTCACAACTAAAGTATGTATCTGACCAAGTTTGGTTAAAATTGGGCCATTGGTTTCAGAGAAGAAGTTATTTGAAACAAATTGTGAACAGACGACACAGACACGGACACCGACGGACGACGGACGGCAACCGATCACAATAGCTCACCTTGAGCACTTTATGCTCAGGTGAGCTAAAAATCAATACAAGTTTGGACCCAATATTTGTCTAGTTTGGTGCTTAATGTATATGCCTTTTTTACATTTTTCCCCAGAATAAAGCTGTCATATTCATATTAGACTGCCTGAGCTTTCTACTTTACTTTCATTCTGACTTAAAGTTAATAAACAACCTTTCATGTTCAGTGGCAGTACTATGGATCCTAGCTAAGAACAAGACTGCACGTTCAATAAACGCTTATGCCCCCGGTGGCATCCTTGACAATATATTCTGAATCTTTTCTAAGTCCAAATTAGGTCAAGGTCAAGGTCAAACTGAGCTTGGGTATTACTGGTGGGTTGGTAATGGTCCAAGGCAATAACTGTATAAGTATCTAAGCAATGTAGTAAGTAGTGTTGATGCTAGATGAAACGGTAAAATCTAGTTAACCAAGAAATAGCCCATTCAAAATATTCTAAGTCCAAATTAGGTCAAGGTCAATGTCAAAATCAAGGTTGGGTGATATTGGTGGATAGGGAATGGTCCAAGGCAACAACTGTATAAGTATCCAAGCATTGGAGTAAGCGGTGTTGATGCCAGACAAAACGGTAAAATCTAGTTAACCAAGAAATAGCCCATTCAAAGTATTCTAAGTCCAAATTAGGTCAAGGTCAAGGTCACAATCAAGGTTGGGTATTATTGGTGGCTAGGGAATGGTCCAAGGCAACAACTGTATAAGTATCTAAGCATTTGAATAAGCGGTGTTGATGCTAGACGAAACGGTAAAATCTACTTAACCTGGTTACGGACGGACGGAAGGACGGACGGACGGACAGGACGATTACTATATGCTCCCGCATCTGTCGATGCCGGGGGCATAAAAAGAAACAGACCCCAGAATATCATTCCAAACAGCTGCATGAATACAGGTCTGTTTTTCTGATATGATATGTGAAACATGTCTTTAGATATCAAGATCAGTCAATATTCATTAGAACCCAAGGCACTTTTCTTCCATAGAAATCTGTCATTTGCAGTAATCCTGACGGTAGATTTATCTGCTATTTCTGTAACTCTTTCTTCAATATCCATATGGGTAAATCATTTGTATCCTAAAGGGTTTAACACTTTACCCCATAGTCTGTTCTAGTTTTGAAGACAGGTGACCATTCTGCTACACTTTCCGCCTGCTTTAAGCTACAGTCTTTGAGGATGTAGCATACATTTCCTTGGTAAATGTTTAGCAGTGTTTGATTTGGACCTATTTTCTTCTGTGGAAGAATTAATTTTATGCGCTCAAAGGCGCTTCTATAAGGGAAAGGGTTAAGGTATGTGAATTTTGACGCAATCGGCTTTATTTTTAGCTTGCTTTAAAATAAAGTAAAGAACCAAGTTAAATACTTTCAGTCCAAATGACCATTTAGCCAACTATACATTCACTCCCCTGATCATTGAGCCATCTTGCCTATAATATTGAGCACTGCTAACATATGGTACAAAGGCAGCCACACTACCAGCTCAGACCCTTCACAGGTACCCATTTTAACCCCTGGGTGGAGAGGAGCAATATTGGCTTTACATATCAAGCTCAAAAACATTCCCATACATCATCTGGGATTCAGAGAAAATCCCCTAGTGAGGGAGATGGAACTCATGACCCTTGGTAGGGTAGTCCAATGCATTACCAATTAGGGGTGACTATAGAGGTCAAAAAGACTATCCTGATAGTATTGTGACAGTTCAAATACTATCCCGATAGTATTGCGATAGTCAATAAACTATTGCGATACTATCACGATAGTTGTTTTAATAACTATTTTCTTATAAACAGAGGCTTGTTTCGCTAGCTTCGAAGCCGTGTTCTGAAGGAAGTTTTCAGACGTTTTCAATGAGTTCGCTATTGCCACAGACAGGTGTTTACGTTTCATGTGATCCATTTAATTGGATGTATTTCCACTAAGTTTTATAGTACAGTTTCTGCATGCAACTTTTGTCTGATCTACTGTGTCGTTTTGCTTGACGAAGCCAAAGTGCTGCCAAACTGCAGCTTTACCTTTCTTGTTGTCAACAATTTCTACTTCGTCTGCCATTTTCACTAGTTTCAGTTTACACCAAGATCGAATGGAATGCCGGCGTCTCGTTTTCAAGAACCAGTATTCAAATTAATTCAATTTTTTACAGTCTGATGGCTAATCTAAAATGATTTAATGTAAGGGGAAAAGACGTTTATATAAGTTACGAACTAAATTAATTAAATTTTAAATGATTTTAAGTCATTGATTCTCATTTCCGAATTTTCCATCCGGTCTCGGCTTTTACCTTTATGTGATCATATCGTCTGAACGCTTTACGGTAAACTAATAAGAGAGAAATACAAGCGTTTGTCGATTGATTTTAATAAACAAATAATTAGTCACATCAGCTGATTCCGACAAAAGAGTTTTCCACTAAAAGCTAAGTATCACTATCGTAACTATCGATAGTTGTAGTAACTATCGGCAATAGTATCAACTTTCAAAAATGTTATCGACTTATTGCTATCGGAGCCGGTACTATTGCAATAGTTCGATAGGTCGACCTATCGTTACACCTCTATTACCAATAGACTTCTACCGCTGCTATCATCTGCTGAAATGTAGAAAATGTTTCTTATTGTGCATATTCTTAGTTGTATAAAGAACTTTTTTCTTCAGTGGAAGAATAAATTAAAGGCATAAAAAGTGTATTTATGGGGTAATGGGTTAAAGAATGAACCTATAGCTGGTACCTGTCTTTATGTATTTCTGTCATGAGGGGCTCCAGCCAGCCCTCTGTAGCCTCACAATGGGCATCAAGGAATGTGATTACCTTACCCTTCGCTTTCGCTGCACCTGTAGATGATATAGGACATTATTTTATTTTAATAAACATCCAACACACAGTCAATTGAACAACTAGTTTTAGAGGCTCAGTATAAAGTACAGTCTATGATGCTATTGTAATGTATTGTTGTCATTTGGTGAAAACATACGTGATTTGATTGAAGACTCTTGTGCCGTATGCAAACCACGCTGTTGCTTGATGCAGGAAGTAAATAATGCAGAAAACTCCTATAGGAGCTTTCTTCATTATTTCTATCCTGTACTAAGCAGTCACTTGTCTTTAGAGGTCTTTACACAACTTCACTAGGTGGTTGCTAAACCTTTAACCCCCCCCCCCCCCCCCCCCAAAAAAAAATAGATTTAGTAGCATTCTGCTTTACTTTAAGCCTGATTTAAGCTACCATCTGCTAGGATATAGAAAATAGTTCTTACCAAACATATTAATCGCTGTATAAAGTAGAACCAGGGGTGTAAAATTCTACTCGCCCGCTCGCCATGGCGAGTAAGATTTTGTCAGGGCGAGCAGATTTTCTGATAATTTACAACAGAAACTAATGAGCAAAATGTCATTATCACCCAGCAGGGCGAGTAACAATTTTGAAAATTTTACAACCCTGAGAACTATTTTCTTCTGTGGAGGAAAAAAATGTATAATAAGGCATATCAATGGAGAAGTAGGTTAATACAACACCTGGCTCAAGTTAAAGGGAGTGTTTCCAAAAACAAATCTTTATTTCTGCATTAAACCCTATGTCGTCACTACTCATTAGAATCACCTCTTCAAGATGAGTCTAATGAGCAGTAGCACCATAGGATTTGGTGCTGAAATGAATGAGAAAATGACGGATTTTTCAATTAAGTACCTCTTATCTGGAGTCCTTGATATATCTGCATCTTGACAAAGGGAAAAGCAAATGCATGTGATTTAGTCAAGTCATTATACACTACATGTGTGATGAGTAATGCTTGTAACATATGGTTTGATAACGTGATATTGCATATATCAAATCCAAAACCCTGTTCTTTTACTTGCAATGAGTTGTTGAGATTTGGGCCAAAGAATGGGAAAACATGGCCACTGTTTAGACAAGGGTCAACTCATTCTACTCCACTGTAGCATGTAACCACGTTCAAACCATTCTGTTCTCACCTTTCAATCTGGCTCTAATTAAACCTGTTCTTTCTTCAGTTCGTAGTACATATGTATGGACAGTCAATTTGGCTAAATATTCTTCCAAAGGTTTCTGGAGCTCCTCTGTCAAAACAGAAATGATAGATATCATCTTCATCAAATAACTCTCATCTAGAGCCAAACTTTATATATTGTATGTTAAGTCTTGGTAGCCCAATGCCGGGTTAAACAATCAGTAGAGTAGGAAGTGATCAACATGATACATGATATGCTTGTAATTCAAGCTATCTTTATACCAATCTAAACACAGCCTCATAAATCTGTCTAAAACACAGTAAAACTGGTATTAACCCTCATCATGCTCAATGGTCTTTAAGTTTTTTTAAATGGAAGAAAACTTTAATATGAGTGACAAACAGTTTGGATGTGGATCAGACACAGGGTTACGCAGCCTCAGTAGCGCGTTCAAGTACCGTATCGATGCAATCGATTGCATTGGAAAACGGTAACAATTCACCTTTAACAACCGTTAGTGTGTTACCGATTGCGAACGACACGAACGGCCTCAGAGGTAGTTCGCCGTCCCCAACAAGGAAAACAAAATGGCTACCAAATGAATTTAATACAACCGGCGAACAGTCCCGACATAATTTCTCATCAATAAACCAACATTTTCCGATACTTAATGTATCAAATAAAGCAGCTTACATCTGAGCAGCTAAATCTTATTTTAAATGCAGTAAAATTGATGCATTTCAGTTGATTAGTGCACTTTTGCTTGTGTTATTAAGATTCGCACATAAATCGTTCGTACCCTTGAAAAGTTAATAAACTTTGGGGCGCAATGAGTTATTATTGAAGAGTATCGGTGAACGTTAGATGTCGTACTATATGGGTTGTTTGCATCGGTTAACCTTACTGTTCGCTGGTACGGTACATGAACGCCCTACTGATCTGTATCAAAAATGTTTGCAAAGTTAGCCAAGAAGGGTACAGGTAATCTATGAAAGGCTCAATGTAGGACAAAAATAATGAAGGAAGCTCCTTCTGAAGCTTTTAGCATTATTTCTGTCCTGCTTTAAGCAACCACCTGTTATACAGACTGCTTATGATAATTGTATTAGATTGTCACTTAATACAGGTTTGTCACTATAAATTGGTCATTTAGTAGAAGGTGAATGGGCTGTCTACAAAGACAGGTGACTGCTTAATGCAAAACAAAAGTAACACAAAAAGTTCCTAATAGTAAAGGAACTTTTTCCATTACTTTTACTCTGCATTAGGCACTAAGAAGGTCCCTGTCCTGACTGGTCTTCAATATATTTGTCTCATAAAACCCTGCCTTACACAAGAAGTATGACTGTAGAGGTTTTGACATTTATAACTCCTTAACTTGTCCCTGCTAACACCTTTATTTCATTTGCAAACAGTTTGAATCCAGATGAGATGCCAAGTAACTTGGCATCTCATAAGGATTCAAACTGTTTGACACTCTAACCCCTATTTGCAAAGAAGTTTTTTAGAAACTTATAATTTTTTATGAGTAGCAGATGACAATTGTGGCAGACAAAAAAACAACTTAGCATTTAAAGACTTTGTCGTTATCACACTGCAATATCATTCAATATTGTTTTTATGCTATTATCGCACTGTAATCACTTACCTGAGAATAGCTGACAAAATGGAGATAATGATTAATGTCAAGGACGGGGTAATTTTATACCCGATGGGCATAATTTGAATCTTGATAGAGGACCTGTAGATGATGCTATGTGCCAAATATCTAAGATCAGGGTGCTAAGGTTTTAGACAAGAAGATTTTTTTAAGTTTCCATTGAAATTTTTTATTTATTAGCTCTTGTGACCTACATATGCAACAGACTGGAACCATTTGAACAAAATAGGTAAAGGATATCTAGAAGTGCCACCATGTCAAATATTAAAGCTCTGGCCATATTTGCTTCAGAGGAGAAGACATTTGAAAATTTCACTATATAACTCTATGTACAAGAGGCCCATGCGGGCCTAAATATCGCTCACCTGGAAAAACCAACACAAATTTATTTATTTGAGTTCGCTTTGTACAGTGTTGACTGTATTTAGATGGTCACGTGTTAGTGACCAGTATAAATACTGGTTGTACACGTGGTCAAGGCATTCGAGGCTATACCGGACAGTATAAAGTCGTACTTGTGTAATGGATGAATTGGACAGGACACATGAATCGTCGCCACGTGCTCGTGCTGAGCAACGCCGGTGTGGCTAGACAACCCAGGTTCGAGTCCCCATTGGAGAGTCAGACACAGCAGCTTTTTCGGGGCCAACGTGTCAGCACTGCCAGAGATGTCTGTTTTTCCTGCGGTCAACGGGGGCACTACCGTTCTGAATGCCGAGTTACAGACAATAACAGAAGGGTCGGATACTACTACGACAGGCAACGTGGTACAGGGGTGTCAGCGACCGCCACGGGAGACAAGTCAACAGATAAATGATAAGTATTTATTTCAATGGCCTTACGATAAAGACTTTTTTGAGTTTGAGGAAAAACGCTTTCAGCCTGATTTGTCTAGTAATTCCAAAAATGTTAAAGGTAGATTGAAGGCACATGTAGATTTCTGGAAGCAGATTGGTACAAACAATGAAATTTTAGATACTTTGAATAATGGATACAAATTACCATTTTTTAGTGTACCAGAACCTTCTATATCTGGAAATAATAAGTCAGCTTCAGAAAATATAGATTTTGTAGAATCTGCTGTCCAGGAGCTCTTACAAAAAAAAGGTGCGTAATTCAGACCGACTTTGTGCCCCATACTGTTAGTCCTTTGAGTGTTTCTATTAATAAACAAGGAAAAAAGAGGCTAATTTTAGATTTGAGAAAAGTAAATAAATATCTGTGGAAGGACAGTTTTACTTTTGAGGACTGGAAAACGGGTCTGGAATATTTTGAAACAGGCTCGTTCTGTTTCAAATTTGATTTGAGTCAGGGTTATCACCATATTGACATTTTTGCTCCTCATCAAACGTTTTTGGGGTTTTCTGTTAAAGGAAAATTTTACTGTTTTACAGTTTTGCCGTTCGGCTGCTCAACTGCTCCATTCATATTTACTAAAGTTCTGAGAGAGTTAGTTAAATATTGGAGGTTTAAGGGCATCAGGATAGTTATGTTTTTGGATGATGGGTGGGGTACAAATAGGTTGTTAGATAAAACTACAGCTGACGCGTTATTCGTTAAAAGTACATTGATTAAAGCAGGATTTGTTATTAATAACGAAAAGTCGATTTGGATCCCAGTACAAGTAATCGAATGGATTGGACTGGTTTGGAACAGTATGCAATTTTCTTTGTCTATCCCAGAAAGAAGAGTAGTCGATTGTTTGGAGAGTATAAAATATGCTCTTGACAATTTTTCTCAAATTTCAGCTAGAAATTTAGCCAAATGTACGGGTAAGATCATTTCGATGAAACCTGTTTTAGGGAATTTAGTACGTCTATTAACCAGATTTTCTTATTATGTGATTGAGACACGTACTTCTTGGGACAGACCTTTGAAGGTTAGAGTCAATGATCCTTGTTTAGACGAACTCAGGTTTTGGTTTGATAATCTACGTAGTTATAACGTTAGATGCTTAACAGGGTATTTGCCAGTAGAAACGTTGGTTTATTCAGACGCTTCTGAAGACGCGGCAGGGGCATATGTAGTAAATTGCAAAAACGGGGTTTTTCGTTCTGTTTGGTCAGAAGAAGAATTAGACACTAGCTCAACGTTTAGAGAATTAAGAGCTGTGTATTTAGCTTTAAGAGCTTTCGGGGATTTGTTGAGAGGCAGAAAAGTTAAGTGGTTTTCAGACTCACAGAATTGTGTTCACATTGTTAAGTGTGGAAGCACAAAGTTGAATTTACAACAAGAGTCTTTGAATATATTCAATCATTGTTTGAATTTCAGTATAGATCTCAATATTCAGTGGATTCCACGAGAAATGAACGAAGTGGCAGATAGCATAAGTAAATACTCGAGTACTGATGAGTGGGAGGTGACTAAGGAGTTTTTTGAGTACATAGACAGCTTTTGGGGTCCACATGATATTGACAGATTTGCCACGTTTGAAAATCGTAAAACAAAGCGTTTTAATTCTTTGTTTTTGGATTTTGAAACAGAAGCAGTGGATTGTTTTACACAAGACTGGGGTCAGTGTAACAACTGGCTTGTGCCGCCAATTTGTTTAGTTGCAAAGACAATTTTACATGTACTACATTGTAATGCGACTGCTACGTTGATTGTACCTAAATGGTCAAGTTCGACGTTTTGGCCGATTCTGTTTAATGCAGATTTTTCTAAGAGAGACTTTGTATATGATGTTTTGGAGTTTGAAAAAGGGCAAAATATTTTTACTTGCCAGAAAATTCCCAAATGTACCTTTAATTTCAGAAGATTTCATAGCAAAGTTCTTGCAGTCAGATTTGTTACAAGGGAGATTACTGATGTTGAAAATTTTAAGAGTTGAGATTGAGTAGCCTCCCTTATACTGTTAATTCATCGGAAGGGTGAATGTTTTTGATGACAGAAAATGATATTTTGTTTACAATTGTGGGCGACAGAAGCGTATAAGGGTTACGTTGTCGTGGACAATAGTGTTTTATTTGAATGATTTTATGTGACTGTTTATTATTGTATGTTCGATTATATCAAGTTTTGTGGGCGACGGTAACGTTGTTGCTTGATGCGACGGTAACGTGGTCGTGGGCAATTGTGTTATTTGCGGTCGGCTGTAACGTTGTCACTGTATGTGACGGTAACGTAGTCGTGGGCAATAGTGTTTTATTTGCGGTCGACTGTAACGTTGTCACTGTATGTGACAGTAACGTAGTCGTGGGCAATAGTGTTTTATTTGCGGTCGACTGTAACGTTGTCACTGTATGTGACGGTAACGTAGTCGTGGGCAATATAGTTTTTTCATTTGCGGGCGACGAAAACGTTGTTGCTTTATGTGACGGAAACGTTGTCGTGGGCAATGAATTTATGTATTTTTTATATGTAACGGTCGGCTTTATTATACATTTTTCAGATGTGTTTAAAGCAGGCATGTGGAGAGAAATTGATTCTATGCAAGTTCATGAAGAACTGAAGTCGGCTCATGAAAATATAAAGAAATTATCTAAGAGTTCAAAATCGGACAATACTGTGAAATCTTACAAAATACAATTTAACTTATTTTGTAATTGGTGTAAGAAATATGATTTTCAACCTCTTCCTTGTTCAGATTATACTTTAGCATTATATTTGTCAAGTTTAGAGGATACTATCTTTTCGGAATCAAAGTTAAATGCCGTTATTTACAGTATTTCATATGCTCATAAGTTGAGTGGTCATCAAGATCCATGTCTTTCTCATTTGGTAAAAAATGTTAGAGAAGGTTTATTGAGGTCAGTAGGTAAAGCTCATCAATCTAAGAAACCATTCACGAAGGAAAATATTGTTAAATTAGTTAACATAATAGGTACTGATGACTGCCTGTTGAATAGGCGGTTTGTAGCTATGTCTTTACTAAGTTTTACAGGTTTTCTTAGATTTAGTGAGCTGGTTGCCTTGAGACGCTCAGATGTTATTTTTAAAGAAGATTGTATGGAATTGTTGATTAGAAAATCTAAAACAGATCAGTATAACAAGAGGGCCATGGCCCTTAATTCGCTCACCTGAGGACATTGAAGTTTGTACCTAAGTTGACTGGGCAAGACAACATTTTAATATAACTATAAATGGAGTTATCTTCCAGACAAGAAAACATGATAAAAGTGAATTTTGTTGCCAAGCTTATGACCCTTATCCATGACACATCCTCTTATCAAGCTATTTCCATTTCCAATAAATGATAATTATTTCACTAGCGTCAACAGAACTGGAATTATTTTCCTGACAATAAAATATGACAAAGGGGAAAAACTAAATATTGCTGCCCTTGTGCATGGCATTTTCTCTCATCAGTTTCTTTCCATACATAAAATTTCATTACAATAGCATCAGTAGAACTGAAGTTGTCTTCTTGACAAGAAAATATCACAAAGAGAAATAACTCAAAAAACAATGATGTCAGAGTTATGGCCTTTGCAAATGGCACTTCCTCTCATCAGGCTCTTTCCAAAAAGGCAATTTCATTTTACCCATTACCCCATAGCATGTTTCTAATTTTGAAAATAGGTGGCCACCTAAAGCAGGTTGAAAGTAAAGCAGAATGTGTCTTAACCCTTAGCCTGCCACTCACGACTATAGCTTTATATGCAAACAGCTTGGATCCGGATTAGACGCCGAGTAACTCGGCGTCTCATCCGGATCCAAGCTGTTTGACACTCGGACAACATTTTCAGCAATTTTGAGCAACTTTGAAGCACTTTGAAACTTGAAGCAGACGAGAAATATAGCAGACGACAATTTATTTGGCGGGCTAAGGGTTAATGCACACTTTGCTTTACTTTTGCATCTTACATTTTCATGACTGTTTAAAGTGGAATTATTGAAAAGACATACATATAACTCTGACAAAACCAATATTAAACATATGTATAAATATGGCATAAGACATAATTACATAACTGTCAGTGGATCACTTCCAGATCCTGTTTCTCTAAGTATGAATCAGACTGAACCATATCTAAACTTTAGCAGACAACATGTTCAGCTGATCATGACCAGTTCTGTGATACCCACTACCAGTTCAGAGTTGCATAATATTTGACCTCAGTGGCTAGAACGCTTGGGCTTACCCTTACCAGACTGAAATGATGTCTGCTTAAAACCTACTGTATGTGAAAAGTGTACAAAAAAACAATTTAGAAAATGTTAAGTTGGTAAATGAGTGGCAAATAGGTTGGATCCAGATTAGATGTAGCATTATGATTATGTTGCATCTGATCTGGATCCAAAATGTTTGCAAATATTGGCTATTTGCCCATAGTACATTAAGGGTAACTCAGGTAAATACAGTTCTGCCTAAATCAAAAATACTGTAAAACCTGCCTAGAGCAGCACTTAAACTGTGCAGGGTGGTGTCAAATGTGACCCTAGGGATTTCATTTTAACAAACTATAGATAGATCCACCAGGAGATTCTACTGTACAAATATCAAAGCTTAGGGCCTAGTAGTTTTGGGCAAGAAGATTTTTTAAAGATTTTTGCTTTTTTGCTTTTTCAAGCAGAGTTTGTGCTTTTTTTTCCTTTTTTTTGAACAACTTCTGTAGAGAAGCATCCAAGGAACATCATAAGCAGTTTGAACTCTCCCTACAATCGGCGGGTTTCAGAGGAGATGTCGTTTGAAGTAAAAGTGAACGGACAGACGGACAGACGGACAGACGGACAGACGGACAGACGGACAGACGGACAGACGGACAGACGTACTACGGACGGTGAGCGGTCACAATAGCTCACCTTGAGCCTTTGGCTCAGGTGAGCTAAAAAGGGCAGTTCAGTTGTTATTGCTAAAACAGATGGGAATTTGTGTGCCGTTAAACATTTGAAAAGTTATATCTTATCAGCAGGGATTCTTCAGAATTCAGATGAGTTTTTGTTTAGAAATATTTATTTTTCTAAAAAGACTGGTACTTACAAATTAAGATGTGGTAAACACATGTCATATACAAGGGCCAGGGAAATATTTCTAAGTCATTTAAAAGATCTGGGTTTTGACAGTTCTCAGTACGGTTTACATTCTTTTAGGTCAGGTGGAGCCACTAGCGCGTCTGAACTTGGTGTGTCAGATAGAATGATAAAAAAGCATGGGCGGTGGAGTTCAGATATTTCAAAAGATAAATACATTCATGAAAGTGAAACTACAAGAAAAGATTTGTCTTTTAAACTTTGCAGTTGAACCGTATTTTCCCGTTCTTTTTCAGTTCGATAAATATTGACCGGTATAGGCCACTCCTATTATGTGTTTATTATTTATTACTTGTTCAAAGGGTTATTAAATAAATAATTTATGTTTGGCTGAAGGTACTGATAGAAAACATAAATTTATTTATTTGAGTTCGCTTTGTACAGTGTTGACTGTATTTAGATGGTCACGTGTTAGTGACCAGTATAAATACTGGTTGTACACGTGGTCAAGGCATTCGAGGCTATACCGGACAGTATAAAGTCGTACTTGTGTAATGGACCCACCCGCCCAGCCCTAAAGAGTTTTGGAATACATGTAAATTGATAAATGAAAACTGTTGTTTTCATTTAAGTTTACACAATAAGATTTGTTTATTTGCATATTCTGATATTTTCATTTATTTTCAGATAGACGATTTTTTGTCGTCAAGTTAAAGAGAGTTTGTTTTGTCAGCATGGATGTTTGAGTGATTGTTGTGGTTCCATGGACTTTCTACTCTAGTTTTGGAGTAGAGTTTAAATTCTGTTGGCATATAGTTTATGTATAAGTGCTTGGACACACATACCATTTACTAAATGGTATTTTTCAGTGGAACTACAGTGTGTGGAAGAGTGAATTTTTGTTAAATTCTAAAATAAATATTGACCGGTATAGGCCACTCCTATTATGTGTTTATTATTTATTACTTGTTCAAAGGGTTATTAAATAAATAATTTATGTTTGGCTGAAGGTACTGATAGAAAACATAAGGGTCACATAACCCCTGGAATGGGATCACTTTTCTCCCTAGTTGAAAAAATCTATTTTTAGCTCCTGTGACCTAGATATGCAATGGACCGGAAATGTTTGAACAACTTTGAAAGAGGACCATATAAGGATCATTCAGGCCAAGTTTGGTAAAAATCTATCCAGTAGTTTCGGAGGAGATGTCGTTTAAAGAGATTGTTGATGACGAACGGACAGACGAACGACGACGACGGACAGAGGACGATCAAAATAGCTCACCTTGGCACTACGTGCCAGGTGAGCTAAAAATGGAGATAATGATTTATGTCCAGGACTGACCTAGATATGCAACAGACCAGAACAATTTGAACAAAATATGTAAAGGATATTTAAAAGTGTCACCATACAGAGTATACAAGGGCCACCATGGCCCTAAATCGCTCACCCGGTACACCATGTTAAACTTGACCTATAGTGACCTAGATTACGACTGAACATGTTTTTGACCAGACACAATTTTGAATTTGACCTAGATTTGATGTAGGCAAACATTCTGACAATATTTCATTGGATCTAATGAGATGTGTCGCCTCTAGAGGGTTAACACTGTTTTTCTTTGACTTGACGTAGTGACCCAGTTTTTGACCAGACATGACCCATATTTTAACTTGACCTAGATATCAACTAGGCAAACATTCTGACCAAGTTGCATTAAAATTCAATGGAATTTGTAGCCTCTAGAGTATTCGCAAGGTTTTTCTATAATTTGACCTAGTGACCTAGCTTTTGACCAGACATGACCCACATTCACGCTTGACCTAAATATCAATGAGGAAAACATTTTGACCAAGTGTCATGAAGATAGGGTGAGATTTGTAGCCTCTAGAGTGTTAACAAGGTTTTCCTATGATTTGACCTAGTGACCTAGTTTTTGACCCGACATAACTCATATTCAAAATTGACCTAGATATCAATAAGGCAAACATTCTGACTAAGTTTCATTAAGATCCAATGAGATTTGTAGATTCTAGAGTGTTCACAAGGTTCTCCTATAATTTGACCTAGTGACCTAGTTTTTGATCGGACATGACCCACATTCAAACTTGACCTAGATTTAGTCAAGACAAACATTGTCATAAAGTTTCATGAAGATCAGATGAAATTTGTAGACTCTAGAGTGTTCACAAGGTTTTTCTATAATTTGACCTAGTGACCTAGTTTTTGACCGGACATGACCCATATTTTAACTTGTCCTAGATATCAATTAGGCAAACATTCTGACCAAGTTGCATTAAAATTCAATGGAATTTGTAGCCTCTAGGGTATTCGCAAGGTTTTTCTATAATTTGACCTAGTGACCTAGCTTTTGACCAGCTGAATATCGGATGAAATTTGTAGTCGTTAGAGTGTTCACAACCAATTGTGAACGGACGGACAGACAGACAGACGACGGACATCCAGCGATCCTAAAAGCTCACCTTGGCACTTCGTGCCAGGTGAGCTAAACAAGGGCCACCATGGCCCTAAATCGCTCACCTGGTTCACAATGTAAAACTTTACCTATAGTGATATAGATTACAACTGGACATGACCCACAATAAACCTCTTAAGTGTTAACAAGAATTAGCATTCACCCTTGACCTAGATATCAATGAGGAAAACATTTTGACCTAGTGTCATGAAAATCGGATGAGATTTGTAGCCTCTATAGTGTTAACAAGGTTTTCCTATGATTTGACCAAGTGACCTAGTTTTTGACCGGACATAACCCATATTTGAACTTGACCTAGATATTTATTAGGCAAACATTTTGACCCAGTATCATGAGAATCGGATGAGATTTGTAGCCTCTAGAGTGTTAACAATGTTTTCCTTTGATTTGACCTAGTGACCTAGTTTTTGACCCGACATGACTCATATTCAAACTTGACCTAGATATCAATTAGGCAAACATTCTGACCATGTTGCATAAAAATCCAATGAGATGTGTAGCCTCTAGAGTGATCACAAGGTTTTTCTATGATTTGACCTAGTGACCTAGTTTTTGACCGGACATGACCCATATTTGAACTTGACCTAGATATTAATTTGGCAAATATTTTGACCAAGTTTCATTAAGATCCAATGAGATTTGTAGCCTCTAGAGTGTTCACAAGGTTTTTCTATGATTTGACCTAGTGACCTAGTTTTTGACCCGACATGACCCACATTCGAACTTGACCTAGATTTCATCAAGACAAACATTGTCATCAAGTTTCATGAAGATCTTATGAAATTTGTAACCGCTAGAGTGTTCACAACCAATTGTGAACGGACGGACAGACAGACGACGGACGACGGACATCCAGCGATCCTAAAAGCTTACCTTGGCACTTCATGCCAGGTGAGCTAAAAAGGGAGGCAATTCAATATTTGGAGATGACAGAGTCATAATTCTTGTGTACTACACTTCTTTTTGTCATCCGCTAACACAGTATCAAGGTTCAAGTTACAGTGCGGCAGAAAATTTGATTTTTTTAAGTATTTATGTAGAAAAAGGGAGATAATTCATTATTGGGAGATGTTAGAGTTATTGTTCTTGAGTACAGCACTCTTTCTGTCATCTCGTATCACTGTATCAAGTTTCATCAACTTACAATGCAATGCTCAGGAGATATGCTCCAGAAAACATTTGATTTTTTTTAAATAGAAAAGGGAGATAATTAAATATTGGGAGATGAAATAGTCATGGTTCTTGTGTACTGCACCTCCTTATGTCATCACCTATCACTGTATCAAGTTCTATAAACTTACGGTAGCACTCAAATTTTTTTTGTGTTTTTAGAAAAAGGGAGATAATTCAATATTGGGAGATGACAGAGTTACTGTTATTGTGTACTGCACTTCCTTTAGTCATCCTCTATCACTGTTACAAGTTTCATCAACTTTCAGTGTAACGGTCCAGAGATATGCTCCGGACAAAATTGATTTTTTTATGAGAAAAAGGGAGATAATTCAAAATTGGGAGATGAGAGAGTTACGGTTCTTATGTACTACACCTCCTCCTGTCATTCTCTATCACTGTATCAAGTTTCATCAACCTACGGTGTACCGTTCAAGAGATATGCTCCGGACAAAAAAGCGTGACGGACGTTCTTACGCTACGATACTTATGTGGCTATTTTCTATTGTTTTCTCTTGCGTGGCTAGCCACACAAGAGACAATTTCTTTTGCTCTAACTTGGAATAGAATGATCTGGAGGCTAACCCTACCCCTAACCCTATGTCCCACAACTGGCCAGGTTAATGTTTTTCTATTATGGGGCTAAGAATTTTAGCCACATAAGTATCCTAGCGTAGGCACGGACAGACGGAAACACAGACGGACGGACAAAGCGGAGACTATATGCTCCGCCCCCTAAAGGGGAGCATAACAAGGGCCACCATGGCCCTAAATCACTCACCTGGTACACCATGTAAAACTTGACCTATAGTGACCTAGATTAAGACTGGACATGACCCACAGTCAACATCTAGAGTGATAACAAGATTTTTCTATGATTAGACCTAGAGACCTAGCTTTTGACCAGGCACAATACACATTTGATTTTGACCTAGATTTGATGTAGGCAAACATTCAGATCTAATGGAATTTGTAGCCTCTAGAGTATTCGCAAGGTTTTTCTATAATTTGACCTAGTGACCTAGTTTTTGACCGGACATTACCCACATTCAAACTTGACCTAGATATCAAGAAGGCAAACATTTTGACCAGGTGTCACGAAGATCGGATGAGAGTTGTAGCCTCTAGAGTGGTAACAAGATTTTCCTATGATTTGACCTAGAGACCTAGTTTTTGACCCCACATGACCCTGATTCGAACTTGACCTGGATATCAATTAGGCAAAAATTCTGACCAAGTTGCATAAAAATTCAATGAGATTTGTAGCCTCTAGAGTGTTCACAAGGTTTTTCTATGATTTGACCAAGTGACCTAGTTTTTGACCGGACATGACCCACATTCCAACTTGACCTAGATTTCATCATGACAAATATTGTCATGAAGTTTCATGAAGATCGGATGAAATTTGTAGCCGCTAGAGTGTTCACAAGGTTTTTCTATGATTTGACCAAGTGACCTAGTTTTTGACCGGACATGACCCACATTCCAACTTGACCTAGATTTCATCATGACAAATATTGTCATGAAGTTTCATGAAGATCGGATGAAATTTGTAGCCGCTAGAGTGTTCACAAGGTTTTTCTATAATTTGACCTTGTGACCTAGATTTTGACCCGACATGACCCACATTCAAACTTGACCTGGATTTTATCAAGACAAACATTTTCATGAAGTTTCATGAAGATCGGATGA
This sequence comes from Gari tellinella, assembly GCA_922989275.2. Lineage (NCBI taxonomy): Eukaryota > Metazoa > Mollusca > Bivalvia > Cardiida > Psammobiidae > Gari > Gari tellinella. The sequence goes on along the minus strand of OV277869.1, from coordinate 20,826,553 downwards.
AATTTGTAGCCGCTAGAGTGTTCACAAGATTTTTCTATAATTTGACCTAGTTTTTTATCGGACATGACCCACATTCGAAGTTGACGTGAATTTTATCAAGACAAACATTTTCATGAAGTTTCATGAAGATCGGATGAAATTTGTAGCCTCTAGAGTATTCATAAGGTTTTTCTATAATTTGACCTAGTGACCTAGTTTTTGACCGGACATGACCCACATTCGAACTTGACCTAGATTTCATCAAGACAAACATTGTTTCATGAAGATCGGATATAATTTGTAGCGGCTAGAGTGCTCACAACCAATTGTGGACGGACAGACAGACGACGGACATTCAGCGATCCTAAAAGCTCACCTTGGCACTTCGAGCCAGGTGAGCTAAAAATATCAAAGCTTAGGGCCTAGTAGTTCTGACAAGAAAATTGTTTAAAGTTTTTCGCATTTTTTAATAAATTTCAATAAGTAGTCCACCTTAAAGTTTCATTTTAACAATTTCTGTAGAGAAGCATCCAAGGAACACCGTGAGCAAGTTAGTTTTTTCCTCAAACTCTCGGTTTCAGAGGAGATGTCGCTTGAAGTAAATTTGAACGGACAGACAGATTGACAGACGGACGACGGACGGGGGGCGATCACAACAGCTCACCTTGAGCCTTCGGCTCAGGTGAGCTAACAAGAGCCGCATGTGGCCCTAAATCGCTCACCTGAGGACTATTGTGTTATAATTTTTATATTACTCAATGCAAAATGAAGTTTGTCATTGCATGTATGTGGACTGTTGCATGAAGAAGTAATTCGGAATCTGTTTGTCATTATTACTATTTGAGCAAAAGGGGAAAATATGGCAATGATATAAATAGTGTTACTAAAGGGTCACTTATACAATATTCATTCAAAATATTATTGAAATCAGACAATGGTTTCAGAGAAGCATATGTTTTTAAAAAAAATCCATTATAAGTCTATGTAAAACTGATAAGCCCCGGGGCAGGGCCATTTTTGACCATGGGGATTTGATTTGAACAATTTTTGGTAGAGGACCATAAGGCAAAGCTAGATGCCAAATATAACAGGTCTGGGGCTTACGGTTTCAGAAGAAGAATTTTAAAGGTTTTCCTATATAAGTCTATGTAAAATTGATAAGCCCTGGGGCTGGTCCATTTTTGACACAGGGGTCATGGTTTGAACAATTTTAGTAGAGGACCATAAGGCAAAGCTAGATGCCAAATATAAAAGGTCTGGGCCTTACGGGTTCAGAGAAGAAGATTTTTAAAGGTTTTCCTATATAAGTCTATGCAAAACTGATAAGCCCAATGGCAGGGCCATTTTTAACCCTGGGGTCATGATTTGAATTTTTTTTGTAGAGGACCACAAAGCAAAGCTAGATGCCATATATATTAGGTCTGGGCCTTACGGTTTCAGAGAAGAAGATTTTTAAAGGTTTCCTATATAACTCTATGTAAAACTGATGATGCAAGTACGGAAATTGACCACGCCCTCTGGCGGCCATGTTTTTTGACAGATCAAAATTCTTTGAACAATTTTGAAAGTATATTAATTGAGAAACATTTTGGTGCAAACCAAATTGAAATCGGACCAGTCGTTCTTGAGAAGAAGATTTTTTTAAATATTATGCATGGTTGCCATGGCAACAAGACCTATTGCCCCACCCACTTTTTTTTTTAACAATTTTTAAAGCTCACAACTACAGTATGTATTTGACCAAGTTTGGTTAAAATTGGGCCATTGGTTTTTAGAGAAGAAGTTGTTTGAAAGAAATTGTGAACGTACGGCGACCGATCACAATAGCTCACCTCGAGCACAAGCACAAAGTACTCAGGTGAGCTAAAAAGCCTGTATTTGACGATAAAAGGGGCATACCTCTTGAATGCCAGGGGCAATCTTGCTGGTTATCAAACTTGACCGAGACATTATGGTCATACACATGCTGACAAAGTTTCAAAAGGACTGGAATAAATTTATTTGATTTAGAGAGCGGACAAACTAAAACAAGAGACCCAGAGGGTCACATTTCGCTCACCTGAGGACATTGTACCATAGAATCTGACTGGGCAAGACAACATTTTGATATAGCTATGACCCAAGTGCCATAATTTGATCTTGGTAGAGGACCACAATGCGAAGCTACGTGTCAGATATTAATGATCTGGGCCTTACGGTTTAAGAGAAGAAGATTTTTAAAGGTTTTCCTATAAAAACCTGATAAGCCCTGGGTGGGGCCAATTTTGGCCAGGGGGTCATAATTTGAAAACACTTGGTAGAGAACCACAAGGCAAAGCTATATGTCAAATATTAAGAATCTGGGCCTTACAATTTCTGAGTAGGAGATTTTTAAAGGTTTTGCTATATAAGTCTATGTAAAACTGATAAGCCCGGGGGCGGGGCCAAATTTGATCAACGGTTCATAATTTGAACCATAGGGCAAAGCTACATGTCAAATATAAATGATCTTGGCCTTACGGTTTCAGAGAAGAATATTTTTAAAGGTTTTCCTATGAAAAACTAATAGGACCGAGGGCGTGGCCATTTTTGGCCCGGGGGTCATAATTTGAACAATCTTGGTAGAGGACCACAAGGCAAAGCTAAATGTCAAATATTAAAGATCTAGGCCATACAGTTTAAGAGAAGAAGATTTTTAAAGGTTTTACTATATAAGTCTATGTAAAACTGATAAGCCCCGGGGCGGGGCCAATTTTGACCCAGGTGTTATAATTTGTACAACTTTGGTAGAGGACTTTAAGGCAAAGCTACATGTCAAATATAAATGATCTAGGCGTTACAGTTTCAGAGAAGAAGATTTTTAAAGGTTTTCCTATGAAAAACTGATAAGCCCAAGGGCGGGGCCATTTTTGGCCTGGGGGTCATAATTTGAACAAGAGCCCCATGGGGCATATGTCACTCACCTGAGAATAGCTGTACATCAAAATGGAGATAATGATTTAGGTCCAGGACGGGGTCATTTTTTACCCGAGGGGCATAATTTGAACAATCTTGATAGAGGACCTGTAGATGATGCTATGTTCCAAATATCTAAGATCAGGGTACTAGGGTTCCAGACAAGAAGATTTGTTTTAAGTTTCCATTGAAAAAATCTATTTTTAGCTCATGTGACCTACATATGCAACAGACTGGAACCATTTGAACAAAATAGATAAAGGACATCTAGAAATAACACCATGCCGAATACCAAAGCTCTGGCTATATTAGCTTCAGAAAAGAAGACGTTTGAAAACTGTGACCCCCGGAGTGGGGCTAATTTTGACCCCAGGGGCATAATTTGTACAAACTTGATAGAGGACCTGTAGATGATATGCAATCGACCAGAACCATTTGAACCTTTATTGGTATAGGACATCTAAAAGTGTCACCATGCCAGATATCAAAGCTCTGGCCATATTAGTTTCAGGAGAAGACGTTTGAAAATTTCATTATATAACTCTATGTTAAACTGTGACCCCCCGGGCGGGGCCAAATTTGACCCCAGGGGCATAGTTTGTAGTTTGATAGAGGACCTGTAGATGATGCTATGTGACAAATGTCTAAGATCTGGCCCCTGTAGTTTCAGACAAGAAGATTTTTTAAGATTTCCTTATTTTTTCACTTGGTTGCCATGGCAACCAGAGTTCTACATTGTTTTTAATTCTTTGAACAATTTTGAAAGAACTTGGCCCAAGGAACATTCGTGTAAAGTTTGGTTGAAATCTTTTCAGTGGTATATGAGGAGATGTCATTTGAAGCAATTGTTAAAGACAACAATGACTGTATAAAGTGAAATTATTTTCTTCTGTGGAAGAATAAATTAAAGACATAAAAGGAATATGTATGGGTTAATAAATATCATTATTTACATTTTCTAAATATAAGAAACTATATGTAAATGAGTGGCAAATAGTTTGGATCCAGATTAGATGCAGCATTATGTGGCATTTGACCTGGATCCATACTGTTTATGGCCAAGAATTAATTGTGGACTGATAGACAGAAAGATAAACAAACAAACAAAACACAAACAAACAAACAGACAGACCAAAAGTAATATGCCTCGAACTAAGTTGTGCTTGAGCATAAAATAGCAGACATCACTATCATTTCTGTTATGTATCTCAGTGACCTGAGTTCAGAGCTAGCTATGGGTCAGTTATGCAATAGGAGACGGTCTCAGAGAGAAATGACTATTATCATGCTGAACTGTTGTCTGCTCCAAATGTTTGTATGTGAAATATGTAAAAAATAATAACTTATATTTTCTAAATATAAGAAAATATGTAAATGAGTGGCAAATAGTTTAGATCCAGATTAGATGCAGCATTATGTGGCATCTGACCTGGATCCAAACTGTTTGCAACAAGACTGCGCGTTCAATAAACACTTATGCCCCCGGTGGCAACCTTGACAGTATATTTTGATTTTTTTTAAAGTCCAAATAAGGTCAAGGTCAAGGTCAAAATCAAGGCTGGGTGATATTGGTGGATAGGGAATGGTCCAAGGCAACAACTGTATAAGTATCCAAGCATTGGAGTAAGCGGTGTTGATGCTAGACGAAACGGTAAAATCTAGTTAACCAAGAAATAGCCCTCTCAAAATATTCTAAGTCCAAATGAGGTCAAGGTCAAGGTCAAAATCAAGGTTGGGTATTATTGGTGGCTAGGGAATGGTCCAAGGCAACAACTGTATAAGTATCCAAGCATTTGAATAAGTGGTGTTGTTGCTAGATGAAACGGTAAAATCTACTTAACCTGGTTACGGACGGACGGACGGACGGACGGACGGAAGGACGGAAGGACGGACGGACAGGACGATTACTATATGCTCCCGCATCTGTCGATGCCGGGGGCATAAAAATGTTTCATTTAGTATAAGGGTGGCTTCTTAGCCTGGAAGATACAATGGGTCTGTATAAAAACGGATCATTAGAGAGTTTTTACTGTCAGACCTGCATCAAAAAGCACTGATATGGCCAGGGTTGAGTCAAATTTGACCCTAGGGTTTTGATTTTTTACAATTTTGAAAGTGATTTAGTAGAAGATACTATGCATGCAATATCTAAGGTGTGGGAACAGTGGTTTTTTACAAAAAACTTGTTTAAAGTTTTTTACTTTTTTAAATAAATTTCAATAAGTAGTCCACCAATGAATTTTATTTTAACAATTTCTGTAGAGAAGCATCCAAGGAACACCGTCAGCAATTTAGTTTTTCCCTCAAACTCGCGGTTTCAGAGGAGATGTCGATTGAAGTAAATTTGAACGGACGGACAGACGGACAGATGGCGATCACAACAGCTCACCTTGAGCCTTCGGCTCAGGTGAGCTAACAATCTTGGTAGAGGACCACAAGGCAAAGCTATATGTCAAATATTAAGGATCTGGGCCTTACCGTTTCAAAGAAGAAGATTTTTAAAGGTTTTCCTATATAAATCTATGTAAAACTGATAAGCCCCGGGGTGGGGTCAATTTTGACCAGGGGGTCATAATTTGAACAATCTTGGTAGAGGACCATATGGCAAAGATACATGTTAAATATTAATGATCTAGGCCATACAGTTTGTGAGGAGAAGATTTTTAAAGGTTTTCCTAAGAAAAACTGATAAGCCCCAGGGCGGGGCCATTTTTGGCCCCATTGTCAAACTTTGAACAATCTTGGTAGAAGATCATTAGGTAATGATACATACCAAATATCAAAGGTCTGGGCCTTTAGGTTTCTGAGAAGAAGATTTTTTAAGATTTTCTTATGCATTAAAAGTTGTCTATAGGGTCATGTTAGAAAATCTGGTCCCACAGCAAGGGGAATAACTCTAGCCAAAATCTTTGAACAAGATTTCGTTCCCCCTTGTCACTGATGCTTCTGACAAAATTTGGTTGAAATCGGTTCAGTGGTTTCTGAGGAGATGTTGTTTGAAAATGTGAACGGACGACGTACGCCGGACGCCGGACGGAATGGTATCACAATAGCTCAACCTGAGCCTTCGGACCTTGATCGCTCACCTGACAATGGTGACACTAGGATGGGTCACGTGATTTCAGAAAAGAAGATTTGTAAAAGGTGACCCCCAGGGCGGGGCCAATTTTGACCCCAGGGGCAAAATTTGAACAACTAAGATAGAGGACCTGTAAACGATGATATGTGCAAAATATCTTAACTCAGTGTACTATGGTTTCAGACAAGAAGATTTTTGAAGTTTTCATTGAAAAAATCTATTTTTAGCTCCGGTGACCCAGATATGCAACAGACCAAAACCAATTCATCCATATATGTGAAGGACCTCTAAAACTTACATCATGCCAAATATCAAAGCTCTGGTCATATTGGTTCCAGAGAAAAAGATGTTTGAACATTTCACTATATAACTCTATGTAAAACTGTGATCCCCGGGGCGGGGCCAATTCTGACCCCAGGGACAAAATTTGAACAACTTTGATAGAGGATCTGTTGACGATGCTATGTGCAAAATATCTAAGCTAAGTGTACTATGGTTTCAGACAAGAAGATTTTTTAAGTTCCCAGATATGCAACGGACCTGAACCGATTCAACAACATAAGTCAAATACCTCTAGAAGTAATACCATGCTAAATATCAAAGCTCTGGACATATTGGTTTCAGAGAAAAAGATGTTTGAACATTTCACTATATAACTCTATGTAAAACGTTGACCCCCAGGGCGGGGCCAATTTTGACCCCAGGGGCAAAATTTGAACAACTTTGATAGAGGACCTAAAGGTAATGCTATGTGCAAAATATCTAAGCTCTGGCTCTTGTGGTTTGTGACAAGAAGATTTTTTAAGATTTCCTTATTTTTTCACTTTGGTTGCCATAGCAACCAGAGTTCTGCATGGTTTCAAATTCTTTGAACAACTTTGAAAGAGCTTGACCCAAGGAACATTCCTGTGAAGTTTGGTTGCAATCAAGCAAGTGGTTTTGGAGAAGAAGATGTTTGAAGAAATTGTTGACGCACAACGCACGACGACGGACATTGACTGACCACAAAAGCTCACCTTGAGCACTTTGTGCTCAGGTGAGCTAAAAATGCCCATTTTTTACAAAATATGGGGCAGAACTCTTGAATGTCTAGGGCAATCTTGCTGGTTATGCAACATAACTGAGACATTATGGTAATACTCACGCTGACAAAGTTTCAAAAGGATTGGAATAAATTTGTTTGAGTAAGAGAGCGGACAAACTAAAAAATGCCCTTTTAGATTGAAAAAAGGGGCTTAACTCTTGACTGTCTGTGGCAATCTTGCTGGTTATGGAACATAACCGAGACATTATGGTCATACACATGCTGACCAAGTTTCAAAAGGATTGGAATACATTTGTTTGAGTAAGGGCGTGGACAAACTAAAATATGCCCTTTTTTACGAAAAAGGGGCATTACTCTTGATTGTCTAAGGCAATCCTGCTGGTTATCGAACTTGACCGAGATATTATGGTCATACACATGCTGACCAAGTTTCAAAAGGATTGGACTAAATTTGTTTGAGTTAGAGAGCGGACATGAAAAAGTTAACGGACGGACAGACGGACTTCCTTCCATTTGGGCACTTGTTGTTTAAAAGAACCCAATAGCAACAAAAACAAGAGGCCCATGCGGGCCTAAATATCGCTCACCTGGAAAAACCAACACAAGGGTCACATGACCCCTGGGGTGGGATCACTTTTTACCCCAGACACATTTTTCAAAAATCTTGCTGATGAACTTGAAAATTAAGTGTGCTGTCAAATATTTTGTACATGGATGGTTTCAGACAGGAAGACTTTTCATTGAAAAAAAACCACAATTTTTAGCTAATATGACCCAGATATGCAACAGACCCAAACCATTTCAGCAATATTGGTAAAGAACATCTAAAAGTGTCACTATGCTAAATACCAAAGCTCTTGCTATAGTAGTTTCAGAGAAGAATATTTCACTACATAACTGTAAAACTGCAACCCCTAGAGCCTTGGCAGTTTTAACTCAAGGGGCATAATTTGAACAATCTTGATAGAGGACCTAAAGATGATGCTTTGTACCTATTTTTAGCTCCTGTGACCTAGATATGCAACTGACATGAACCATATTTACAATGTTGGGTAAGGGCTTCTAGAAGTGTTATCATGCCAAATATCAAAGCTCTGACCATATTAGTTTCAGAGATAAAGATGTTTGAAGATTTCACTATATAACTCTATGCAGTGATTTTTTTACCTCTGCGTCCTGCTTCCTAGACGCACACTTTTCGCCGTGGACACACAGTTCCAAACTGTATGCGTTCCCGGGACGCATAAAATTTGAATGAGCGCATCCTTTAATTTTAAAATTCGTATTATGATCTGCCAATAACCCTTACCCTGATAGAAGCGGCTTTTCGCGTGTTTAATTTATTCCTCCTCTGAAGAAAATAGTCCAAATTTATACAGTCATGAACATATACCATCAGAAATATTTTCTACATCTTAACTGATGATAGTTTAAAGCAGGCTGAAATTAAAGCAGAATGCGCATTGAGGCACATTCATCTTTACTTTCAGCCTGCTTTAAGTGTCAACATGTCTTCATAACTATAAAACAGACTATTGGGTAAAGGGATAAAGAATAAACTAAGACTTTGCATTCAGTTTTAACAAGACTCGATCATCTTTCATTCGATTCCATTCCAATTCAAGGGGTGAATGTTTACCCTAGCACCGATTTTTCTAGGGCGAATCTGATTGGTTCAAGCACCGTTTTTGTCCAATCCAAATCGGCGACACATACCGGTGTTAGTATAAACAAATCAACTGTCAACTGGCGTACATTATACAATGGTTTCGAAGAAAAAAAGACTTCGTTTACGGATGCAAAGAATCAAATGCAGATATTAACGTGATCGACGACAGTGTTAACGGCAAAGTCCTTAAGAACCAGTCATAATAGACACTCATTTTAAAGCATTTATTTTATTAATTGCGAGATCATCACCAAGACTTTCCGCACCCGTCGTGTAACTGTAAGTAAAACCATGGAGATTATTACAGTAATTTCTCCATGGTAAAAACGGAATATCACGACAGTGTGTGATCCGGGGTCTTGTATCAGTTCGAGTTTTGGTTGTGTAATCCGGATCTCTCGAGAGGCGTAGCCTCGAGTGTGATCTGGATTACACAACCAACGAGAACTGATACAAGATCCCGGATCACACACTGTCGTGATATTCCTTTTATTATATACCTAAACTGTTTGGGATCTATATGTTGTTCAACCGAATAATCAAATATACGCATACATTTAGGCCCCTATATGTCAAAAATTCTGCGTTCATATGCAATCTTAAACTATTTATGGAAGTCATGTGACCACCAATAAATTACGTCATATCTCGATTGAATCCGTTATCTAAGCAGTGGCATTTTGCAAATAATGGTCATTTAAACGTTTAAGAGTATGAGTCGAACTGGTTTAAGATTTATCCTTTTGAGGAAAACATTAGTAAAAGTAGGTGTTGTTGGTTTTTCAAGCTTAAAATGGAAACGAACTGTTCAAAGTTGATCCTCGCTTAGTTCCAACTTGTTTTAAAAATAGCATCGGAGCCGGGAATTCCGAAACGTCACGCGCACAGCTTCTTTATATAAATAGCTCATGTAAAATTTGTGTTGCATAAAAGCAGTGACGTCAACATTGTGTAGCATATATACTTTGTCGGCAAATAAAGTCAAAATCCAATGAAATCTGTAGTTGCAAGAAAGTTTATGCTGTTAGAAATGGCATTTTCAGCTATTCAAGGGCAGATAACTCTTGACTTAAGGTCTGATTTCAACCATAATCACCCTTATTCGAACTCTTATGGTAATATACAATCTGAGGAAGTTTGAAAAAGACTGGATAAAAATTGACGGCGCTAGAGTGTAAAAACCGTTAAATATGGCATTTTCAGCAATTCAAAGGTAGATAACTCCTGACCTATTCGTCCGATTTCAATCATAATCGAACTCATCTGAACTCTTCTGTTCATATACAATCTGTGCAAGTTTGAGAAAGATTGGATAAATATTGTGGCCGCTAGAGTGTAAACACCCTTAAATATGGCATTTTCAGCAATTAAAAGGTAGATAACTCACAACCTATTTGTCTGATTTCAACCATAATCAAAGGCATCCAAACTCTTATGGTCATACACAATCTGAGCAAGTTTTAGATAGATTGGATTAAAATTGTGGCCTCAGTGTAAACACTTAAATATTTTCAGATTTCAGATCTAATTGTAGTTATTTTGTCTTTTTTCGATTTATAGGTACATATGTGTTATTTCATGTAAAGCGCTTTTGAACGCACAATCCCAGTGTGAATAGAGCGCTATATAAATCTGGTATAATAATAATAATAATAATAAATATGGCATTTTCAGAAATTCAAAGGTAGATAACTCCTGACCTATAGGTCCGATTTCAACCAAAATCAAACTCATTTGAACTCTTATGGTAATATACAATCTGAGCAAGTCTGAGAAAGATTAAATAAATACTGTAGCCTCTAGAGTGTAAACACTGTTAAATATAGCATTTTCAGCAATTCAAAGGTAGATAACTCCTGACTTATTAGTCCGATTTCAACCATAATCAAACTCATTTGAACTCTTATAGTAATATACAATCTGAGCAAGTCTGAGAAAGATTAAATAAATATTGTGGCCTCTAGAGTGTAAACACTGTTAAATATGGCATTTACAGCAATTCAAAGGTAAATAACTCCTGACCTATTAGTCTGATTTCAACCAAAATCGAACTCATCCGAACTCTTATGGTAATATACAATCTGAGCAAGTTTGAGAAAGATTGAATAAATAGTGTGGCCTCTAGAGTGTAAGCACTAAATTGTTGACGACGCACGACGAACGACGGACATTCAAGGTTTGCAAAAGCTCATCCTGAGCTAGCTCAGGTGAGCTAAAAACTCTTTATATATGGTCTCAGTCACTCTACGCTAGATTCACCCACACCAGAAAATAAATTCCACGTTATAGTCATGAATATATAATACCCTATAAGAAATATTTTCCTGTTATTCTAGCAGACCGTGGCTTAAAAGTACTTTCTTCTTTACTCTCAACCTACTTTAAACACTAATTTTCTTTCAATACTGAAATCAAGCTATGGAGTATAAATTGTTTCTTGCAGTTCAAATGAATTTTATAAGAACATGTTAAGTGAGCTTTTAACTTATTTTAAGCTCCAACTTGGTACTCAATTGAGAGAATAAGTGATCACAGAGTCATTTATAGAAAAATTCTGCTGATTAAGTTTCTATCAAATGTGTTCTGTAAACATGATAATTGCTTATTTAACAGTCCTTTCACCGCTTTGGAGTTGAAATTTAACAAATAGGTCTAGATCTAACTCTCTTACTGAATTCAGTCTTATTTCTTGGAGGTTGATGGTAAATACCACAGTCAATTTTTTGTGGGACTCATAGTTTTGGACTCCAGCTAGTCCTGGGACTCATAAGAAAAAAATTGTAAACAAGAGGGCCATGGCCCTAAATTCGCTCACCTGAGGACATTGAAGTTTGTACCTAAGTTGACTGGGCAAGACAACATTTTAATATAACTATAAATGGAGTTATCTTCCAGACAAGAAAACATGACAAAAGTGAATTTTGTTGCCAAGCTTATGACCCTTATCCATGACACATCCTCTTATCAAGCTATTTCCATTTCCAATAAATGATAATTATTTCACTAGCGTCAGCAGAACTGGAATTATTTTCCTGACAATAAAATATGACAAAGGGGAAAAACTAAATATTGCTGCCCTTGTGCATGGCATTTTCTCTCATCAGTTTCTTTCCATACATAAAATTTCATTACAATAGCATCAGTAGAACTGAAGTTGTCTTCTTGACAAGAAAATATCACAAAGGGAAATAACTCAAAAAACAATGATGTCAGAGTTATGGCCTTTGCAAATGGCACTTCCTCTCATCAGGCTCTTTCCAAATAGGCAATTTCATTTTACCCATTACCCCATAGCATGTTTCTAGTTTTGAAAATAGGTGGCCACCTAAAGCAGGTTGAAAGTAAAGCAGAATGTGTCTAAGCCCTTAGCCTGCCACTCACGACTATAGCTTTATATGCAAACAGCTTGGATCAGGATTAGACGCCGAGTAACTCGGCGTCTCATCCGGATCCAAGCTGTTTGACACTCAGACAACATTTTCAGCAATTTTGAGCAACTTTGAAGCACTTTGAAACTTGAAGCAGACGAGAAATATAGCAGACGACAATTTATTTGGCGGGCTAAGGGTTAATCAAAGAGGAATAAATCAAAGGCCTAAAAATGCACATTTATGGGGTAATGGGTTAACAAACGTTAGTATATGGGGGGAAAGGGTTGAATCCTGGACAAGAAAAAATGAAAAGACATACAGATAACTCTGACAAAACCAATATTAAACATATGTATAAATATGGCATAAGACATAATTACATAACTGTCAGTGGATCACTTCCAGATCCTGTTTCTCTAAGTATGAAGCAGACTGAACCATATCTAAACTTTAGCAGACAACATGTTCAGCTGATCATGACCAGTTCTGTGATACTCCCTACCAGACTACAAGTTGCATAATATTTGACCTCAGTGGCTAGAAGCTCTGGGGCTTACCCTTACCAGACTGAAATGATGTCTGCTTAAAACCTACTGTATGTGAAAAGTGTACAAAAAAACAATTTAGAAAATGTTAAGTTGGTAAATGAGTGGCAAATAGGTTGGATCCAGATTAGATGTAGCATTATGATTATGTTGCATCTGATCTGGATCCAAAATGTTTGCAAATATTGACTAGTTGCCCTTAGTATATTAAGAGTAACTCAGGTAAAATACAGTTCTGCTTCTGCTTCATCAAAAATACTGTGAAACCTGCCTAGAGCAGCACTTAAACTGCGCAGGGTGGCGTCAAGTGTGACCCTAGGGATTTCATTTTAACAAACTATAGAGGGATCGACCAGGAGATTCTACTGTAAAAATATCAAAGCTTAGGGCCTAGTAGTTTTTAGCAAGAAGATTTTTTAAAGTTTTTTGCTTTTTTGCTTTTTCAAGCAGAGTTTTTGCTTTTTCTCTTTCATTTGAACAACTTCTGTAGAGAAGCATCCAAGGAACATCATGAGCAGTTTGAATCCGCCCTACAATCCGCGGGTTCAGAGGAGATGTCGTTTGAAGTAAAAGTGAACGTACTACGGACTGTGAGCGGTCACAATAGCTCACCTTGAGCCTTTGGCTCAGGTGAGCTAAAAAATCACTGTCTATGTAAAATTACGACCCCACAGGGCGGGGTCATCTTTTACCCCAGGGACATAATTTGAACAAACTTTATAGAGGACCTGTAGATGATGCTTTGTGCCAAATATCTAAGCTCAAGGTACTGTGGTTTCAGACAAGAAGATTTTTTAAGATTTCATTGAAAAAATCTATTTTTAGCTCCTGTGACCAAGATATGCAACAGACCGGAACCATATTTACAAGGATTTGAATAAATTTCTTTGAGTTATAGAGCGGACAAACTAAAATATGCCAGTTTTTGACGAAAAAAGGGGCATAACTCTTGAATGTCTGGGGCAATCCTGTTGGTTATCGATCTTGATCGAGATATTATGGTCATACACATGCTGACCAAGTTTCAAAAGGATTAAAAATAAATTTATTTGAGTTAGCGAGCGGACAAACTAAAATGCCCGGTTTTGATGAAAAAAGGGGCATAACACTTGAATGTATGGGGCAAGCTTGCTGGTTATCGAACTTGACCGAGATATTATGGTCATACACATTCTGACCAAGTTTCAAAAGGATTGGACTAAATTTGTTTGAGTTAGAGAGCGGACATGAAAAAGTTAACGGAGGGACGGACAGCGCCATGACATAATACATCCCGTCTGAAGACGGGCGTATAAAAAGAATTATTTTCAAAGAGGAAAAGGGAAGCAGAATTTTAGCCCAGAAATGTATTGTGGAACACAAATCAGTGAGAGTTTGAAAATCTTACCCCCTTCACTGAAGTCATCAACTAGAATAATTTCTTTGAGAAGTGGTCGTGGAGATCTGTTGATTACACTGTGAACTGTCCGCAGTAGAGTTGTCCATGCCTCATTGTGAAATACTATAACTACTGAAGTGTCAGGGAGTTCTGATACTGGAGGATACTTTTTACTTCTACACCTGAAGACAGAACAAACAATATTCTATATTAATTAAAAAATTACAAACAACAAAAATATCGTTCCCAACAATGGATTCTCCCCACAAAGAAAACCCCAAGGCATAGCATGTTAAGTAGGTGAACACAGTATCAAGTTTCATCAATTTATTCATGATGTAACATTCAGAAAATATGCTTCAAACAAAAATGTTTTCCTTTATGAAGGGCCTAAAGGCCCTGATATCGCTAACCTGTTGTACTGAAGCCTGATATTTTTACCTTTCTGTTTTACCAGTTTTAATCTAAATCCATTCAAAACAAGCACCTTAGAGCTGATATCCCCTGCCGCAGCGATTGTCCAGAAGAAAGTGGCAAACTTTATTGTGGGAGGAAGGGGCAAATGGTGATCACCTGTCTTTAAAGATCAACATTCAAAAGCTTTTTACAAAGTTTTATAAAATCCATTCAATTTTGTACATTTTAAAGCCTAAACAATACAAAAAATAAAGCCGTTTGTAGCATTATAAATCTAAGTATGACAGGGGCAGGTAACTCTCGATTCAAGTTCAATAGTAATTAAACACTTTCAAGAACTTATAATTGTGTGCAAGTATTATTAAAAAAAATTCAGAACTGTAGAATTTACTAGAGTGTAAACACATTTTCATCTCATCAAGGGCAGAGTATTCTTGACTAATTTGCACATTTTCGATAAAAATTGAACTCATTCTATAAATAATAGCCATATATGATTTAATTTTTTTTTCAAAATCCATTCACATTTGTACACAATAGCATGTAAACAATAAAGCCATGTTGAGCATTACTAAGTACATAAAGGGCAGATAACTCTTGCCACAAAGTATCCTATTTTGACAATAATTGCAACCCTCATCAGTGTTCTGCCGAGGCCGCGTATCTGCGACATTGTTTCTAAAAAATTACGATTGTCGCTTTTATTTTCGTCCCGGGGCGACAATTGTCGCGGTCTGGGGCCGAATATTGACAAGGCGTGAAATTCTCACGAGTTAGCGATTTTCACGGTGCCTGCATCAAATTTACTCGACTGGTTCTATAATTATTACTGAAATAAATAGTACGCGACACGGCAATGGATAAACCAGTCATATTATTAAGCGTGTCTGTCGTCAAGCACAGGAAATTTAAAAATGGCGTCTCCGTGAAGAAAAAGACGAAAATAATTTTAAGTTTCTTCAAACGGACAGTTCAGATAATGCCGATTTATCGTCCGGAACAACTTTTGAGCCCTCACCCACTACTTCCGAATCCCCATCTTCGCTTTTAAAGCATGCAGAACCGCAATAATCGAGGGGAAAATGGTAACCTGATTCCTCTAAAAAGGCTCATCGTCAGTTTCAAGATAAGGGGTTACGCGATTATTCAGTGAAGATAGTGGGATGGGAGATTGGAAACTTTGATTTAAACAGGGCTCTGAAACATTTGAAATCATCCAAAGCAAGAAAGCTCTTTCAATGACAGGTTATACCATGCATTAAAGCACTTTACTTTGAATGTTTCTCCTTTGTCCCCCTTTTTTTGAAAATGTCGCCAACTTTTCATGCCCACCGAGACATGTGTCCCCAACTTTTGGATGTCTTGGCAGAACACTGCCTCATATTTATATACATCATGTGTAAGTTAAATCAAAATTCATTAAAGACTGTAGTTTCTAGATGGTAAAAACTGTTAAATATGGTTTTTTTGACTCATCAAGGGCAGATAACTGTTGACTAGTTTCTCCGTTTTCAAAAATGATAACAATTATTTGACAAGAGGGCCATGGCCCTTAATTCGCCCACCTGAGGTCATTGTGCCTTAGCTTAATAGGCAAGACAACATTTTAATATAAATGTAGCTGTAAATGGAATTATCTTCCAGACAAAAAAAAACCATGACAAATTGGAATAATTTAAAAAAATATTGTTGGCAGAGTTATGGCCCTTATCCATGACACTTCTTCTTATCAAGCTACATGTATTTCCATATGATTATTCATTGCCCATTCTGCTTTACTTTCAACCTGCTTTAAGTTATCATCTACTAAGATATAGATACTATTTCTTATATCTTACAGTTTTATGACTGTATAAAGTGGAATTATTTTCTTTAGAGGAGGAATAAATTAAAGGCGTAAAAAGGCATATGTAAAGGGTAAAGGGTTAACATCAGTAGAACTGGAGTTATCTCAAAGACAAGAAAATATGACACTGGGAAATAACTCAAAAATGACATTGACCTTTGTAGAACATGACCTAAGTTATAAAGTTTCTAACTTTAACAAAGTTATGGCTAAGATTAAAGTTGTGGACTGACAGACAAACAAATTGACAAACAGACAAAAAAAAGCAGACAGACAAAACAATATGCCCCCAACTGCAGGGGCATAAAAAATGTAGAGACAACACCATATGCTGCTGTTACAGTACCTCAGCTGACCTGAGTTCAATTATGTAAATCTGCCAGTAGGAAATGTGGCTTAAGGGTCTAACTCTTATAATGCTGAATTGCTGTCTGCTATACATATATTGAATGTGAATTATGACCTAGATATTCAACCGACCAGAACCATTTGAACAAAATAGGTAAAGGACATTTAGAAGTGTCACCATGCCAAATATCAAAGCTCTGGTCATATTAGTGTCAGAGAAGAAGACATTTGAAATTTTCACTATATAACTCTATGTAAAACTGTTACCCCCGGGGCGGGGCCAATTTTGACCCCAGGGGCATAATTTGAACAAACTTGATAGAGGACCTGTAAGTGATGCTATGTGCCAAATATCTAAGCTCTGGCCCTTGTAGTTTTTGACAAGAAGATTTTTTAAGATTTCCTTATTTTTTTACTTTGGTTGCCATGGCAACCAGAGTTCTGCATTGTTTTTAATTCTTTGAACAAATCTGAAAGAGCTTGACCCAAGGAACATTTCTGTAAAGTTTGGTTGAAATCTGTTCAGCGGTATAGGAGGAGATGTCATTTGAAGCAATTGTTAACGACGACGGACGACGGACGACGACGGACGACGGACACAGGGCTATCCCAATAGCTCACCTTGAGCCTTTGGCTCAGGTGAGCTAAAAAATAATAGCCATACATAGTTTAAGAATTTTTTTTTATCAAAATCCATGCATATTTTTAGATACTAGGATGTAAACAATATTAAAATAAAGCATTTTCTAGCATTTCAAAGTACATCAAGGGCAGATAACTCTTGCCACAAGTATCCTTTTTTGACAATAATTGCACACCTTCAAGAACTTTTACTTATAGACATCATGTGCAAGTATCATTTAAATCTATTTATAATTGTAGTTGCCAGAGAGTAAAAACAGTTAAATATGGCTTTTTTTACTTATCAAGGGCAGATAACTCATGACTAATTTCTCCGTTTTCACCTATTCATTTGAAAACTAATAGCCATACATAATTCAAGAAAGTTTTTTCAAAATCCATGCATATTTATAGGCTCTTGTATGTAAACAATACCAAAATAAAGCATTTTCTAGCATTTCTAAGTACATCAAGGGCAGATAACTCTTGCCACAAGTATCCTTTTTTTACAATAATTGCACACCTGCAAGAACTTGTACTTATAGACAATGTGTGCAAGTATAAACAAAATATGTTGAATACTGTAGTTGCTAGAGTGTAAAAACTGTTAAATATGGCATTTTTAACACAAAAAGGGCAGATAACTCATAAATTCCTAAAATTTTCTGAAAAAAATTGATTTCCCACGGTGCTCCTATGATGACAAATAAGTATACCAAGTTTCATCCAAATCTGTTTATAGGTTTCGGAGATACAGTTGCGGACGGAAAACGTGACGGATGCACGGACAGCATTTTTAACACAAAAAGGGCAGATAACTCATAAATTCCTCAAATTTTCTGAAAAAAATTTGATTTCCCACGGTGCTCCTATGATGACAAATAAGTATACCAAGTTTAATCCAAATCTGTTTATAGGTTTCGGAGATACAGTTGCGGACGGAAAACGTGACGGACGCACGCACGGACAGCCGGACGGACAGACCTAAAACAGTATCCCTCTGCCTTTCGGCAGGGGATAATTATAGTATAGCATGTAAACAATTTTGGAATACGACCTCATAATTCTAGTATAGTAGAGTACATCAAGGGCAGATAACTAGAGCCTAAAAAATACAGAAATAAAGTCTTTTCTAGCATTTCAAAGTTTTTCAAGGGCAGATAACTATGGCCACAATGATTAGATTTCCACATTAAGTGCACTCCTTTGAGAACTTATAACTATATACAGTGTGTGAGAGTAAAAAATAAAATTCATTGAAAACTGTAGTTGCAAGACAGTCGGTGGTCCAGTGGTAGGATGCTAGACTAGGAAGCGAGAGGTTCCTGGTTCGAGCCCTGTCAGGATCACTGAAATTTTTCTGAGCAAAAAATTAACCCTAAATTGCTCCACTTCACCCAGGTGATTTATATGGGTACCTGAGAGGGAAATAAGTCAATGTGTCATGGCTGCTAGTAGCGCCATATGTGACTTGATGAACAGGGAGGTAATTGTAAAAGTCGGTAGAATATGACATATAAATTTCAGACTTGATAAACCCATACCTTTACCTTTACAGTAAACACTGTTAGATATGACATTTTCAGCAATTTAAGGGCTGATAACTTTTGACCTATTGGTCCAATTTCAACCATAATCACACTTCTGCAAACTCTAATGGTCATATACAATCTGAGTAAGTTTTGGAAAGATTGGATAAAAATTGTGGCCTCTAGATTGTAAACACCCTTAAATATGGCATTTTCAGCAATTCAAAGGTAGACAACTTTCAACCTATTAGTCTGATTTCAACCATAATTGTAGTCGTCTGAACTCTTATAGTAATGTACAATCTGAGCAAGTTTGAGATCAATTGGATAAAAATTGTAGCCTCTAGGGTGTAAACACTGTTAAATATGGCATTTTCAGCAATTCAAAGGTAGATAACTCTTGATCTATTTGTCCAACTTCAACCACAATCAAACACATCTGAAATCTTATGGTAATATACAATCTGGGCAAGCTTGAGAAAGATTGGCTAAAAGGCGTGGTCTCTAGAGTGTAAACACCCTTAAATATGGCATTTTCAGCAATTCAAAGCTAGATAACTCTTGATCTATTGGTCCGAATTTCCACCATAATCAAACTCATCCGAACTTTTATGGTAATATACAATCTGAGCAAGTTTGAGAAAAATTGGAAAAATATTGTGGCCTCTAGAGTGTAAACACTAAAATTGTTGACGACCAAAGAATAGCTGACAAAATGGAGATAATGATTAATGTCCAGGACGGGGTCATTTTTTAGAGACCCCTTTTATTTGAGTGATAAATACTGTGGCCTCTAGAGTGTAAACACTGTTAAATATGACATTTTCAGCAGTTCAAAGGTAGATAACTCATGACCTATTTGTCCGATTTCAACCATAATCGAACTCATCTGAACTCTTATGGCAATATACCATCTGAGCAAGTTTGAGTAAGATTGGATAAATATTGTGGCCTCTAGAGTGTAAACACTAAAATTGTTGACGCCCGGACGACGCACGACGGACGACGGACAATCAAGGATTGCAATAGCTCACCCTGAGCTAGCTCAGGTGAGCTAAAAATTGTGACCCCTGGAGAGTAAACACCCTTAAATATGGCATTTTCAGCAATTCAAGGACAGACAACTCTTGACCTATAGGTCTGATTTAAACCAAAATCGAACTCATCTGAACTCTTATGGTTATATACAATCTGCGCATGTTTGAGATAGATTAGATAACAAGAGGGCCAGAATGGCCCTTGATCGCTCACCTGACAATGGTGACACTAGGATGGGTCACGTGATTTCAGAAAAGAAGATTTGTAAAAGGTGACCCCAAGGGCGGGGCCAATTTTGACCCCAGGGGCAAAATTTGAACAACTAAGATAGAGGACCTGTAAAATATGATATGTGCAAAATATCTAAACTCAGTGTACTATGGTTTCAGACAAGAAGATTTTTGAAGTTTTCATTGAAAAAATCTATTTTTAGCTCCGGTGAGCAAGATATGCAACAGACCAGAACCGATTCATCCATATATGTGAAGGACCTCTAAAAGTTACATCATGCCAAATATCAAAGCTCTGGTCATATTGGTTCCAGAGAAAAAGATGTTTGAACATTTCACTATATAACTCTATGTAAAACTGTGATCCCCGGGGCGGGGCCAATTCTGACCCCAGGGACAAAATTTGAACAACTTTGATAGAGGATCTGTTGACGATGCTATGTGCAAAATATCTAAGCTCAGTGTACTATGGTTTCAGACAAGAAGATTTTTTAAGTTCTCATGGGAAAAAAATCTATTTTTAGCTTCGGTGACCCAGATATGCAATGGACCGGAACCGAATCAACAATATAAGTCAAATACCTCTAGAAGTAATACCATGCTAAATATCAAAGCTCTGGACATATTGGTTTCAGAGAAAAAGATGTTTGAACATTTCACTATATAACTCTATGTAAAACGTTGACCCCCGGGGCGAGGCCAATTTTGACCCCAGGGGCAAAATTTGAACAACTTTGATAGAGGACCTATAGGTAATGACATGTGCCAAATATCTAAGCTCTGGCTCTTGTGGTTTTTGACAAGAAGATTTTTTAAGATTTCCTTATTTTTTCACTTTGGTTGCCATAGCAACCAGAGTTCTGTATGGTTTCAAATTCTTTGAACAACTTTGAAAGAGTTTGACCCAAGCGACATTCCTGTGAAGTTTGGTTGCAATCAAGTAAGTGGTTTTGGAGAAGATGTTTGAAGAAATTGTTGACGCACAACGCATGACGCCGGACATTGACTGACCACAAAAGCTCACCTTGAGCACTTTGTGCTCAGGTGAGCTAAAAATTGTGGCCTCTAGAGTGTAAACACTGTTAAATATGGCATTTTCAGCAATTCAAAGGTAGATAACTCTCAACCTATTGATCCGATTGCAACCATAATCGAACTCATCAGAACTCTTATGGTCATATACAATCTTAGCAAGTTTGAGATAGATTTGATAAAAATTGTGGCCTCTAGAGTGTAAACACCCTTAAATATGGCATTTTCAGCAATTCAAAGGTAGATTACTCTTTACCTTTTAGTCCAATTTCAACCATAATCGAACTCATCCATAATCTTATGGTGATATACAATCTGAGCAAGTTTGAGAAAGATTGGATAAATATTGTGGCCTCTAGAGTGTAAACACTAAAATTGTTGACGACGAACGATGCACGACGGACGACGGACATTCAAGTATTGCAAAAGCTCACCCTGAGCTAGCTCAGGTGAGCTAAAAATCTTGGTAGAGGACCACAAGGCAAAGCTATATGTCAAATATTAAAGACCTAGGCCTTAAAGCGACTCGCAACCAGATGGTGCATTAAAAATAGTAATTTGTAAATATGTGTCAAACGCTTATATAAATGGTAAAGAATTAGTTTAGGATAAGAAATTCTGTTTAAAAAAATGTATTTCAATAAAAACAAGAGCCCCATGGGGCATATGTCGCTCACCTGAGAATAGCTGTACATCAAAATGGAGATAATGATTTAAGTCCAGGACGGGGTCATTTTTTACCCGAGGGGCATAATTTGAACAATCTTGATAGAGGACCTGTAGATGATGCTATGTTCCAAATATCTAAGATCAGGGTACTAGGGTTCCAGACAAGAAGATTTTTTTTAAGTTTCCATTGAAAAAATCTATTTTTAGCTCCTGTGACCTACATATGCAACAGACTGGAACCATTTGAACAAAATAGATAAAGGACATCTAGAAGTAACACCATGCCGAATATCAAAGCTCTGGCTATATTAGCTTCAGAAAAGAAGACGTATGAAAACTGTGACCCCCGGAGTGGGGCTAATTTTGACCCCAGGGGCATAATTTGTACAAACTTGATAGAGGACCTGTAGATGATATGCAATCGACCAGAACCATTTGAACCTTATTGGTATAGGACATCTAAAAGTGTCACCAAGCCAGATATCAAAGCTCTGGCCATATTAGTTTCAGAGGAGAAGACATTTGAAAATTTCACAATATAACTCTATGTTAAACTGTGACCCCCTGGGCGGGGCCAATTTTGACCCCAGGGGCATAGTTTGTAGTTTGATAGAGGACCTGTAGATGATGCTATGTGACAAATGTCTAAGATCTGGCCCTTGTAGTTTCAGACAAGAATTTTTTTTAAGATTTCCTTATTTTTTCACTTGGTTGCCATGGCAACCAGAGTTCTACATTGTTTTTAATTCTTTGAACAATTTTGAAAGAACTTGACCCAAGGAACATTCGTGTAAAGTTTGGTTGAAATCTTTTCAGCGGTATATGAGGAGATGTCATTTGAAGCAATTGTTAAAGACAACAATGACTGTATAAAGTGAAATATTTTCTTCTGTGGAAGAATAAATTAAAGACATAAAAAAGAATATGTATGGGTTAATAGGTTAATAAATATCATTATTTACATTTTCTAAATATAAGAAACTATATGTAAATGAGTGGCAAATAGTTTGGATCCAGATTAGAAGCAGCATTATGTGGCATCTGACCTGGATCCATACTGTTTATGGCCAAGAATTAATTGTGGACTGATAGACAGAAAGATAAACAAACAAACAAAACACACAATATGCCTCGAACTAAGTTGTGCTTGAGCATAAAATAGCAGACATCACTTTCATTTCTGTTATGTATCTCAGTGACCTGAGTTCAGAGCTAGCTATGGGTCAGTTATGCAATTGGAGACGGTCTCAGAGAGAAATGACTATTATTATGCTGAACTGTTGTCTGCTCCAAATGTTTGTATGTGAAATATGTAAAAAATAATAACTTATATTTTCTAAATATAAGAAAATATGTAAATGAGTGGCAAATAGTTTAGATCCAGATTAGATGCAGCATTATGTGGCATCTGACCTGGATCCAAACTGTTTGCAAAAATGTTGCATTTAGTATAAGGGTAGCTTCTTAGCCTGGAAGATACAATGCGTCTGTATAAAACGGATCATTAGAGAGTTTTTACTGTCAGACCTGCATCAAAAAGCACTGATATGGCCAGGGTTGAGTCAAATTTGATCCTAGGGTTTTGATTTTTTACAATTTTGAAAGTGATTTAGTAGAAGATACTATTCATGCAATATCTAAGGTGTGGGAACAGTGGTTTTTTACAAAAAACTTGTTTAAAGTTTTTCACTTTTTTTAATAAATTTCAATAAGTAGTCCACTTTAAAGTTTCATTTTAACAATTTCTGTAGAGAAGCATCCAAGGAACACCGTGAGCAAATTAGTTTTTTCCTCAGACTCGCGGTTTCAGAGGAGTTGTCGCTGGAAGTAAATTTGAACGGACGGACAGACGGACGACGGACGGCGGGCGATCACAACAGCTCACCTTGAGCCTTCGGCTCAGGTGAGCTAAAAAATACTGGTCTCTGGTGGGATTCGAACCCGGGGCCCGGCATTGGCGGACAGAATGCAAAATAGGGGAAACCGCTTAGACCAATGGACCACGGAACTATCCGTTTATCTCGGATCGATTTAACGTATTTGAATGTGTAGCATCGAAAGTGCATACAACTTCGTAATTCGGCTCGAGTTTATGTCTGAGCCCGTGTAGAGAAGCAACAACAACAACTATACCGTCTACTAGTCGGTATAGAAAAACGATGGAAAATATCTAAAAATCTAGGATTCGGTAACGATTCTTGAAACTTTTTTTGGACTGATCATATTTTTTTAATGTCAGAAGCCAAATAATGCCACAAATTTGCTTTTATTTGAGTATTTTATTTTATTTTGACAAGTACACCATCCGGTTGCGAGTCCCTTTAAGTTTCAGAGAAGAAGAATTTTAAAGGTTTTCCTATATAAGTCTATGTAAAACTGATAAGCCCTGGGGCCGGGCCAATTTTGACCCAGGGTCATAATCTAAACAATCTTGGTAGAGGACCATAGGGCAAAGCTACATGTCAAATACTAATGATCTAGGCCATACAGTTTCTGAGGAGAAGATTTTTAAAGGTTTTCCTAAGAACAAGAGGGCCAGAATGGCCCTTATAGTCCGGCAGAGAAATGAGGATTTGGAGGTCAACCTAGAAATGGCGTCCTAAGTTTTTTTCTTGATTGATATTGAGAGTTCAAAGTATTGTCATTCAGAATTGACCGGGTGCCACCTTGGCACCCTTGAGCATTTTGATATATTTCCGGTTTACCCCACCCACCATTTTTTACTCATTTCCACGAAATTGGGCCTTTTATACTATACCCCGGCATCGAATACCGGGTAAATTCCTTGAAATTTTAAGTATTATATCAATGAAACTTAAACCATAGATACGCCTTAATGTGAGTAGCATGTTGCATTGCAGTTTGATAACCTTGACCTTTGTCCTTGACCTCTGTGACATTTGTAAATTGTTTTGCGTTTTATAGGTCAATTTTGGACTAAGTACTTCAATTACGTTCACATAACTTCACATGTATGTGCACTTCAACGAGTAAAACTAGTTACAAAAGTAAATTACTAACATTGACCTTTAACCTTTGAACTCTGTGGCCTAGATATTTTTTTCTTTTTGGTCAGTGTTGGACTAAGTACCAGCAGCTAGGGTTACGTAACTGTACATGCTTTTGTGCGTCAAAATATTTCATTCTTACCATATAGTTTTGGTGGTATACTTTTACTCAACAGCTTAGTTGCTGATGATGGTAGTTTGATGGCAGACCTTGGCTTAGCCTTTATATTTGCTGATGCCTTGAAAGAGTGTAGTATATAGTGAAATGCTGCCTTTAAAATCTGATTCAGGTCATGTTAACTAACAATGGCAGATGTGGCATGGCTTACCTGAAAGAAAGGGAGGCTCTCCGAAGAGCGGTGCTCAGAATAATTTTGAAAATTAAGATTTGATGAGGCATGGACGAGGTATATAAAAGTGAATATGTCATAAATTATGTTCATTAAAATCCCCTTTATGTGCCATGGGCATGTGGCCAATTGCATAATTAAGATTATAATTAAGCAGAAATACTCATAGGCTTTATAAGTCACATGTACAATCAGTTGCAAGCAAACTTTGATATCATGGTGGCTCACAGGGATGATCCTGAAACTGACTTTGAGGGGCACAAAGGAGGCGGAAAATAGAAAACAACGCAAAGGACACGGAAGGCACGGTAAGACAAGGGGACCATGATGACCATAACATCTCTCACCTGAATTGAATCGGGTAGTTTTATCTTTAAGTTTCATCAATAATCAAAATCTTCCAAAAACTTAAAGACTTACTTAACTTGTGAACGTTTGGAATATATATATATTCAAATTTGTAGACACTAGAGCGCAAACGTTGTTAAAGTCTTGCCTTTTCGAGCCTATCTGAGTGCATCAAGGATGAATAACTCTTGACAAAGGGGTTCTATTGCACCCAAACTTTAACTTATGGAAGAACTTACAGTAATATGCACTGTGAGCAAGTCAGTTTAAAGTGCATTTAAAAAATTGTAGTTGCTAGATTGATAAAGAAACTGATAAAGATTAAGATAGCGTTTTCAACAGTGTTACTGAAGAAATGGAATCAGATGATGTGCAGAACAGCTAGAAACCAGGCTGGGGGCTGCTAATAGAATTGGACAAACAAGATAACGGAGAAGAACTCGCCGTGACCAGAAGAATGTGATGGTAGGTCATATCATGTGAAATCTACTCAATAATCTTCAAAAGTCTTCAAGCTAGCAGCCATGAGGTTGATATCGGAGATGTTCTGTCCCATGAATTGACACCTTTTCCAACAGCACTGTTTGGTAATCATAATGATATGACAGTTACAAAATTTGATAAAGCAGTTCAAAAAACAAAATCCAGATAGGTGTTTTTGACACCAAAATGGGACCAGTAGACACTCACCATAGACTGATCGATATTATTTAGGTTTTATGACATATCCCACAAAAGGCTCTGTGCAGAACATTTAAGTTGGAAGAAAACAATGTTGACCTATACGTATATACAGCACTTACATTTCTATAAGTGTTCGAGAGCAACAGGTTAAAATCGATAACTATCAATTGCATGCTAACAGCATATTACCAAAAACAGTTTATCTTACAGTCACTGAAAAAAAGCAGTTAATGAAGCTGATAATCTCTTACATTCCAGATGCTGAGACTTTTCAAATTGAGCACACACAAATTAACAAGCAAGTGATAATAGGTAAAAATGAAACCCAAGCTTAATCAAGCCGATGTATTATGTCAGAAAGAAAACATTTGAAAGCAACATATGAAGAGATAGACAACATGATTGTGTAGTAGGTATTCTCATGCAAAAGAAATTATTCGAATCCTAAGCTGTCAGTCATATTATAAAACAAGAAGGGCGAATTAAATGTTAATCAAATCTATTATTGATATTGCATGTGGCAAACATATGGACATTGCTGAGGACATTCTTCCTACACATGCCCTCTCGGGATGTAACACAGTTGCAGACAGCTTTGGAATAGGAACGTGAACTGGGAGGTCCAATATGTCATGGAGGGAGCTGACTGTAAGAGACCGCCAAGAATGGGGACTCGCAGCAGTTGACCCACATGATAGAAAAGCCTGGAGGTCCTGTGTAAGAACCGCCATGCCTGCAGCTAGCCAGTTACCTGGAAGGGAGCCCACTGCTGTGGACAATGCTCCCACCCCTGCACGTTAATCAAAATTCCGATGATGAGGATGATGATGATGATGATGAACTGCTGCAAGGAAATAATTGTGGTCCAACTGTGTGTTTTAACTTATCGGTTGACTTGATTTTTCTATTGAAACTTACATTTCACAAGCAATAGTATTTCCTTGAGTTCATATCTGAAACACGCGTTCAAGTATAGACCACACAGCTTAGCGATGAAACATCAGCAAAACTCTGCTACCTTGATTTAGGCATTTATTAGAGGAAACAATCTACCTGAAATTGACCCAACAGGGTTTGGCTGGAGGAAGGATAAACAGATAACATCATCACAGCCAGCGACTTGGACCGGAAACCTTGTCATAACGCTATAGTTAATTTGAAAACAGAGCAATGTGTGGCTGTCAAGGTACGCTCGTAGCATGCCCTGTATAGAACGTAAATATTGATATGTAAAAGCATGCATGGACAAGTTGGGTTTTAGGGTACTGCAACACAGAATAGATCATATAGTGCAGATAAAAGATGAGAAGTTAGGAGATGAGATGATGATTATTTCAGAAAGATGATTTCGACTAGTCTCATTCGTTGCGAATCAGCGCATGGGAACAAAATCAGCGACCTGCCTTCCTTCAAATACACAGAAATAGTCCCAGAACCCCGATCAGGTAGGAAGTCTCTTGGGTTAAATGTAAAAGCGCTCTTGTGAACAAATACCAGGTGCTTAAAAGGAACCAGTCAAGAAACAGCTATTTATTTTGACTTTTGAACATTTTAAATATTTTAAGCATTTCTATCGCAATGTTGGCCGGTTTCTTGATAACGAAAATGCTCGAAGGTGAAAAGATGTCCCCCAAAGTATTTCAATAATGAGTATCATTCTGTCAATAATAAGTATCATTCTGGTAAAGTCAAGCCATTTAAAAATAAGAAATAATGATTGTTGTTGTTTTGACTTATTTTGATTTAAAGCATATCGGTCAACGCTTTGGTCGCATTCTCGAACATATGGAAATGCTCAAGGGTGACAAGATGTCATCCACGTACAGTTCCATAAGAAGTATCATGTTTTCAATAATAAGCATCACCATCTTAAATATACAGAAATACTCAAGGATGAAAAGATGTTACCCATTTCATTTCATCAATAAGTATCATAAATCAAAAAGTAAGTATAATTACGTTGATATCGAGTCAGTTATGAATATAAAATGTATGATTGTTGATTTTTCGACATTATTTGCTAAACAAAATTTTAATCACTATTTTGGCCGCCATCTTAAATATCCGGAAACGCTCAATGACAAAAAGATGTCACCCGTAACATTTCAATAATTAGTTTGATTATTTCAATAACGAATATCATAATGGTGAGATCAAATCAATTAATAAAAAGAAATTATGAATGCTGATTTGTTGACCATTTTGTTTTAAAGCATTTAGGTAGCCATTTTAGCCGCTATTTTGAATATACAGATGTGCTCAAAGGTGACAAGATGTCATCCGTACCAGTTCAATAATATGTATCATCATTTCAGTAAAGCTTTCATGATGGTGGAGTCAAATAAATCTAGAAAACCAAACTATGAATGCTGAAGTTTAGAGTAGATTTTAACGCATTTTGATAGCCATATAAGCCGCCATTTGAATAAACGGAAATGCTGAAGGGTGACAAGATGTCACTCGTAACATTTTTGAAACATAAATTGTCCATGTAGATAATAACTCTCATTATGGTGAGGTCAAATCAGTTTAAAAAGAGAAACAATGAATGCTGCTTTTTGGACTATTGTTTCGGTAGCCATTTTGGCCGCCATCTTGAATATACAGAAATGATCAAGGGTGACAGGATGTCATCCGTAACAGTTCAATAATATGTATCATCAGTTCAGTAATATTTATCATTTTGGTGGGGTCAAATCAGTGAAGAAAACCAAACCATGAATGCTGAAATTTAGAGTAGTTTGTTTCAACACATATAGGTAGCCATTTTAGCCGCCATTTTGAATATACTGAAATGCCAAAGAGTGACAAGATGTCACCCGTTATATTTTGAAAACATTAAACATCTTTTGAATAATAACTATCATTATGGTGAGGTCAAATCAGTTAAAAAAAGGAAAAATGAATGCTGATTTGTATGCTATTTTGTTTAAAAGCCTTTCGGCAGCCATTTTGGCCGCCATCTTGAATATACGAAAATGCTCAAGGGTGACAAAGTGGCACCCGGTGGTTTTTCAATAAGTTACATATGCTGAAGTAGAATCAGTCGAGAAAAAAACTTAGGACGGCATTTCCAGGTCAAGTCAACCCTCTGCCGGACTATTAATCGCTCACCTGTACATGGTGATGGGTCAGTGATTTCAGAAAAGAAGATTTGTGAAACTTTGACCCACGGGCGGGGTCACTTTTGACCCCAGGGACATAATATGAATGCTCTTGATACAGGACCTGTAGACGATGCTATGTGCCAAATATCTAAGCTCAGTGTACTATGAATTCAGACAAGAAGATTTTTAAAGTTTTCATTGAAAAAAATCTATGTTTAGCTCTGGTGACCCAGATATGCAACAGACCGGAACCAATTCATCAACATACCGGTATGTGAAAGACCTCTAGACATTACATCATGCAAAATATCTAAGCTCTAGCCATATTGATTTCAAAGAAAAATGTGTTTGAAAATTTCACTATAAACATTTGTAACTCCATGTAAAATGGTGACACCCGGGCCGGGGCCAACTTTGACCCCAGTGGCAAAATTTGAACAAATTTGATAGAGGACCTGTAGACAATGCTTAGTGAAGTTTGGTTGCAATCAGGCATGTGGTTTTGAAGAAGAAGATGTTTGAACATTTCACTATATAACTCTATGTAAAACGGTGACCCCCCGGGGCGGGACCTTGATAGAGGACCTATAGATGATACTATGTGCCAAATATCTAAGCTCTGGTCCTTGTGGTTTTTGACAAGAAGATTTTTTAAGATTTCCTTATTTTTTCACTTTGGTTGCCATAACAACCAGACTTCTGCATTGTTTCAAATTCTTTGAACAACTTTGAAAGAGCTTGACCCAAGGAACATTCCTGTTAAGTTTGATTGCAATCAGACATGTGGTTTTGAAGAAGAAGATATTTGAACATTTCACTATATAACTCTATGTAAAACGGTGACCCCCGGGGCGGGGCAAATTTTGACCCCAGGGTCAAACTTTGAACAATCTTGATAGAGGACCTATAGATGATACTATGTGCCAAATATCTAAGCTCTAGCCCTTGTGTTTTTGACAAGAAGATTTTTTAAGATTTCCTTATTTTTTCACTTTGGTTGCCATGGCAACCAGAGTTCTGCATTGTTTCAAATTCTTTGAACAACTTTGAAAGAACTTGACCCAAGGAACATTCCTGTGAAGTTTGGTTGCAATCAGGCATGTGGTTTTGAAGAAGAAGATGTTTGGTAATTTCACTATATAACTCTATGTAAAACGGTGACCCCCGGGGCGGGGCCAATTTTGACCCCAGGGTCAAACTTTGAACAATCTTGATAGAGGACCTATAGATGATACTATGTGCCAAATATCTAAGCTCTAGCCCTTGTGGTTTTTGACAAGAAGATTTTTTTAGATTTCCTTATTTTTCAATTTGGTTGCCATAGAGTTCTGCATTGTTTCAAATTCTTTGAACAACTTTGAAAGAGCTTGACCCAAGGAACATTCCTGTGAAGTTTGGTTGCAATCAGGCAAGCGGTTTTGAAGAAGAAGATGTTTGAAGAAATTGTTGACGCACAACGCACGACGCACAACGGACGCCGGACAAAGACAGACCACAAAAGCTCACCTTGAGCACAGGTGAGCTAAAAACTGATAAGCCCCAGGGCGGGGCCATTTTTGGTCCCAGGGTCAAACATTTTTTGCCCCATGGTCAAATTTTGAACAATCTTGGTAAAAGATCATTAGCCTAGGTAATGATACATACCAAATATCAAAGGTCTGGGCCTTTGGGTTTCTGAGTAGAAGATTTTTTCAGATTTTCTTATGCATTAAAAGTTGTCTATACGGTCATGTTAGAAAACCGGGTCCCACGGAAAGGGGAATAACTCTAGCCAAAATCTTTGAACAAGATTTCGTTTCCCCTTGTCACTGATGCTTCTGACAAAGTTTGGTTGAAATCGGGTCTGTGGTTTCTGTAAGAATTTGATCATTATAGATCTATGTCTTATATATGAAGCTTTCATGACGTCTTAACTACATGTAGAATGTTTGATGATTTTAGATAGTGTATGCGTGATATTGGTCGTTTAAGAAAAGCGTCATTTGAGCTGCTATGATTGGCGATATTAACAATTATTCGTCTTTTTTGATTGGATACTCTTAAATGTCCTGTGCTAAACATCCCTCTTTTGTTTGGCAACTCGGGTTCCCCAACATGTCAATTAAGGATACCTCATTTGCCACATGATCTTTTGTGTTAACTGCGAGTCCATTGGTCCAATCTTAAGGTATAAGCACCGTCGATTACATAACACGGGTAATGTTTGCAAACTGTGTACAACTGACTAGCCGGGGTGATAATCACCATTCACACGAGATTTAATGGCGAACGATTAGCCTGGTCGTAGAAAATGAATCAATCTCTCAAATAAATTAAATAATCCATATTATGTTTTTAATAAAAAACAAGAGGGCCATGGCCCTTAATTCGCTCACCTGAGGACATTGAAGTTTGTACCTAAGTTGACTGGGCAAGACAACATTTTAATATAACTATAAATGGAGTTATCTTCCAGACAAGAAAACATGACAAAAGTGAATTTTGTTGCCAAGCTTATGACCCTTATCCATGACACATCCTCTTATCAAGCTATTTCCATTTCCAATAAATGATAATTATTTCACTAGCGTCAACAGAACTGGAATTATTTTCCTGACAATAAAATATGACAAAGGGGAAAAACTAAATATTGCTGCCCTTGTGCATGGCATTTTCTCTCATCAGTTTCTTTCCATACATAAAATTTCATTACAATAGCATCAGTAGAACTGAAGTTGTCTTCTTGACAAGAAAATATCACAAAGGGAAATAACTCAAAAAACAATGATGTCAGAGTTATGGCCTTTGCAAATGGCACTTCCTCTCATCAGGCTCTTTCCAAATAGGCAATTTCATTTTACCCATTACCCCATAGCATGTTTCTAATTTTGAAAATAGGTGGCCACCTAAAGCAGGTTGAAAGTAAAGCAGAATGTGTCTTAACCCTTAGCCTGCCACTCACGACTATAGCTTTATATGCAAACAGCTTGGATCCGGATTAGACGCCGAGTAACTCGGCGTCTCATCCGGATCCAAGCTGTTTGACACTCGGACAACATTTTCAGCAATTTTGAGCAACTTTGAAGCACTTTGAAACTTGAAGCAGACGAGAAATATAGCAGACGACAATTTATTTGGCGGGCTAAGGGTTAATGCACACTTTGCTTTACTTTTGCATCTTACATTTTCATGACTGTTTAAAGTGGAATTATTGAAAAGACATACAGATAACTCTGACAAAACCAATATTAAACATATGTATAAATATGGCATAAGACATAATTACATAACTGTCAGTGGATCACTTCCAGATCCTGTTTCTCTAAGTATGAATCAGACTGAACCATATCTAAACTTTAGCAGACAACATGTTCAGCTGATCATGACCAGTTCTGTGATACCCACTACCAGTTCAGAGTTGCATAATATTTGACCTCAGTGGCTAGAACGCTTGGGCTTACCCTTACCAGACTGAAATGATGTCTGCTTAAAACCTACTGTATGTGAAAAGTGTACAAAAAAACAATTTAGAAAATGTTAAGTTGGTAAATGAGTGGCAAATAGGTTGGATCCAGATTAGATGTAGCATTATGATTATGTTGCATCTGATCTGGATCCAAAATGTTTGCAAATATTGGCTATTTGCCCATAGTATATTAAGGGTAACTCAGGTAAATACAGTTCTGCCTAAATCAAAAATACTGTAAAACCTGCCTAGAGCAGCACTTAAACTGTGCAGGGTGGTGTCAAATGTGACCCTAGGGATTTCATTTTAACAAACTATAGATAGATCCACCAGGAGATTCTACTGTACAAATATCAAAGCTTAGGGCCTAGTAGTTTTGGGCAAGAAGATTTTTTAAAGATTTTTGCTTTTTTGCTTTTTCAAGCAGAGTTTGTGCTTTTTTTCCTTTTTTTTGAACAACTTCTGTAGAGAAGCATCCAAGGAACATCATAAGCAGTTTGAACTCTCCCTACAATCGGCGGGTTTCAGTAGAGATGTCGTTTGAAGTAAAAGTGAACGGACAGACGGACAGACGGACAGACGGACAGACGGACAGACGTACTACGGACGGTGAGCGGTCACAATAGCTCACCTTGAGCCTTTGGCTCAGGTGAGCTAAAAATTCAGAGACCACTATTCGAATACTAAAATGGGATTCGAATATTTGGCCCGTATGCGAATATTCGAATAGTTGGTCCCGTCCCTAGTGTAAACGCTGTTAGATATGGCATTTTCAGCAATTCAAGGCCAGATAACTCTTGACCTATTGATCCTATTTCAACCATAATCGCTTTTTCAAACTCTTATGGTCATATACAATCTGAGCAAGTTTGAGAAAGATTGGATAAAAATTGTGGCCTCTAGAATGTTAACACAGTTAAATATGGCATTTTCAGCAATTTAAAGGTAGATTACTCTAGACTTATTGATCCGACTTCAACCATAATCAAACTCATCTGAACTCTTACGGTCATATACAATCTGAGCAAGTTTGAGAAAGAATGGATAAAAAGAGTGGCCTCTAGCGTGTAAACACCCTTAAATATGGCATTTTCAGCAATTGAAAGGTAGATACCCCCTCCACCTCTTAGTCTGATTACAACCATACTCAAACTCATACAAACTCTTATAGTCATTTACAATCTGAGCAAGATTGTGACAGATTGGATAAAAATTGTGGCCTCTATAGTGTAAACACTGTTTTTTGAAGTCGGGCGAGTGCTTTCAAATAGATGCTCGACCTTCAGGGCGATTGGATTTTTTGGTCTGGTATTTTCCTAACTAATAACTTTGCGTAATGTAATTAAATTGCAAATTAAAACGGCTGAAATTCTCCACATGTGTCAACATCAGAGACACATTTTCTACAACGTCGTACATGTCACTATTATCAATGAAGAAGTTCTTCTTTATTCGGCCCTCGACGTACGAAAGTTTCAGCCCAAAACGGTTTATTTGTGTTAAAAATTTCGAGTGATGGCTCATATATTTATTCGAGTTATGAAATTCAAATTATGAAATTAAAGTATGCATAGCAGTGCTATAATGTGATTTTTTGTTCAATCATCGGTCAAACTGTGAACATTTCTTAATAAAAAGCTTCAAGGATTTCGTACCTAATTTGAACGAGTCAAAATTTTACATGCCAATAAAACGGAAGCCCCGTTAGTTTTCCGGCTACATGTCAAAATGCAAACAAACTTACAAAACTATCTTAGTCATTCTTCGGAGTAAAGTAGCAGCATTAGCAGGGGTGTCGAGACGATGACAAGACCCACAATAATTACTTAAGTGTTGAAAGAGTTAAACAGTATTTTCCTATTAGTTGATATTTTGGGGTTAAGAATGATAAATAAATAGGAAAATTGTGAAAGTTTAGTACAAATGAATAATATAATTATGAAAATTCAAAAGTGAGTAAAAGTTGCGGAAGGGCGAGTGGATTTCAATGGTTACTAGTCCTGCAAGGCGAGTAGTTTTTGAAATTTTTTTACAACCCTGCGAACTCTTATGGTAATATACAATCTGAGCAAGTTTGAGAAAGATCGGATAAATGTTGTGGCCTCTTTAGCGTAAACACTAAAATTTGTTGACGCCGGACATTCAATGATTGCAAAAGCTCATCCTGAGCTAGCTCAGGTGAGCTAAAAAGGCTATTGGGTAAAGTGTACATTAAGAGAAAAGTAAGCACCTACCCTGGAATTCTATAGTCTGGTAAAGTTCTGTTTAATGACATCATATCGCTGGCTACAAGGTTAAACTGATGTGTTTTAAATTTATCCTGGGACTCTTTCTGCCTGTCTGGGGGAATAACCACGGCTTTACCATTGTCCCCAGGCATAGACGGCCGGCCCATTAATCCTGAAAAACAAACAAATCACCAAATTGAACATCTGATAGTCAGCAGGCAGACACATTAACTATGGTACTCCAAGATGCTAAAT
The DNA here is from genome assembly GCA_922989275.2 of Gari tellinella. Taxonomy (NCBI): domain Eukaryota; kingdom Metazoa; phylum Mollusca; class Bivalvia; order Cardiida; family Psammobiidae; genus Gari; species Gari tellinella. The sequence continues at coordinate 20,791,398 of OV277869.1, read as the reverse complement.
CTTTTTCACCAAACCAGCGACTTAACCCATTACCAAATATCCTGGTCCTAGTTCTGAACAACTTAAAGCAGGTTGTTATTAAGCAAAAGGTGCAATATACTTTACTTTGAGCCTGCTTTAAGCTTCCATTGGCAGCGATTTAAAAAATGATTTGTAGGGTACAGTCGACTGAATTAAGCGGAACTATTATCTTCAGTGGAAGAAACGAAGGGCCACCATGGCCCTATATCGCTCACCCGGTACACCATGTAAAACTTGACCTATAGTGACCTAGATTATGACTGAACATGACCCACAATCAACCTCTAGAGTTTTAACAAGATTTTTCTATGATTTGACCTAGTGACCTAGTTTTTGACCAGACACAATTTTGATTTTGACCTAGATTTGATGTAGGCAAACATTCTGACAATATTTCATTGGATCTAATGAGATTTGTAGCCTCTATTGTTAACACTGTTTTTCTTTGATTTGACGCAGTGACCCAGTTTTTGACCAGACATGACCCATATTTTAACTTGACCTAGATATCAATTAGGCAAACAATATTTTAACTTGACCTAGATATAAATTAGGCAAACAATATTTTAACTTGACCTAGATATCAATTAGGCAAACAATATTTTAACTTGACCTAGATATAAATTAGGCAAACAATATTTTAACTTGACCTAGATATCAATTAGGCAAACAATATTTTAACTTGACCTAGATATCAATTAGGCAAACATTCTGACCAAGTTGCATTAAAATTCAATGGAATTGGTAGCCTCTAGAGTATTCACAAGGTTTTTCTATAATTTGACCTAGTGACCTAGTTTTTGACTGGACATGACCCACATTAACACAAGTCTTGACCTAAATATCAATGAGGCAAACATTTTGACCAAGTGTCATGAAGATAGAGTGAGATTTGTTGCCTCTAGAGTGTTAACAAGGTTTCCTATGATTTGACCTAGTGACCTAGTTTTTGACCCGACATAACTCATATTGACCTAGATATCAATTAGGCAAACATTCTGACTAAGTTTCATTAAGATCCAATGAGATTTGTAGACTCTAGAGTGTTAACAAGGTTTTTCTATAATTTGACCTAGTGACCTAATTTTTGACCGGACATGACCCACATTCGAACTTGACCTAGATTTTATCACGACAAACATTGTTATCAAGTTTCATTAAGATCCAATGAGATTTGTAGACTCTAGAGTGTTCACAAGGTTTTTCTATAATTTGACCTAGTTACCTAGTTTTTGACCGGACATGACCCACATTCGAACTTGACCTAAATTTCATCGGGACAAACATTGTCATCAAGTTTCATGAAGATCAGATGAAATTTGTAGCCGCTAGAGTGTTCACAGCCAATTGTGGACGGACGGACAAACAGACAGACGACGGACGACAGACATCCAGCAATCCTAAAAGCTCACCTTGGCATTTCGTGCCAGGTGAGCTAAAAATTAAAGGCTTAAAATCGGTTTTTATAGAGTAATGGGTTAAGAAGCCTTCAGTTTTTACTCTAACTGAAGGAGCACTCTGATCTAGATATACACTTTTTTCAAAGGCTGCATATTAGTGGTTCTAACATTTAAAGTGTTACAAGAGGCCCAGAGGGCCACATTTCGCTCACCTGAGGACATTGTCCCATAGAAGCTGACTGGGCAAGACAACATTTTGATATAGCTATGAGCCATGTATCAAAATTTGATCTCAGTAGAGGACTACAATGCAAAGCTACACGTCAGATATTAATGATCTGGGCCTTACAGTTTAAGAGAAGAAGATTTTTAAAGGTTTTCCTATATAAGTCGATGTAAAACTGATAAGCCCTGGGGCGGGGCCAAATTTGATCCAGGGGTCATAATTTGAACAATCTTGGTAGAGGACCATAAGGCAAAGCTACATGTCAAATATAAATGATCTGGGCCTTACAGCTTCAGAAGATGATTTTTAAAGGTTTTCCTAGAAATAACTGATAAGCCCGAGGGCGGGGCCAATTTTAGCCTGGGGGTCATAATTTGAACAATCTTGGTAGAGGACCACAAGGCAAAGCTATATGTCATATATAAAAGATCTGGGCCTTACAGTTTCAGAGAAGAAGATTTTTAAAAGTTTTCCAATATAAGTCTATGTAAAACTGATAAGCCCAGGGGCGGGGCCAATTTTGACCCGGGGGTCATAATTTGAATAATCTTGGTAGAGGACCATAAGGCAAAGCTACATGTCAAATATTAATGAACTAGGCCATACAGTTTCAGAGTAGAAGATTTTTAAAAGTTTTCCTAAGAAAAACTGATAAGCCCAAGGGCGGGGCCATTTTTGGCCCCAGGGTCAAAATTTGAACAATATAGGTAGAAGATCATTAGGTTATGATACAAACCAAAATATCAAAGGTCTTGGCCTAGCGGTTTCTGAGAAGAAGATTTTTTAAGATTTTCTAATGCATTAAAAGTTATCCATACGGTCATGTTAGAAAATCTGGTCCCACGGCAAGGGGAATAACTCTAGCCAAAAACTTTGAACAAGATTTCGTTCCCCCTTGTCACTGATGCTTCTGACAAAGTTTGGTTGAAATCGGGTCAGTGGTTTCTGAGGAGATGTTGTTTGAAAATGTGGACAGACTAGCAGACTGACGCCGGACGGTTGACGACAGACGAAGAGCGGTCACAATAGCTCATCCTGAGCCTTCGGCTCAGGTGAGCTAAACAAGAGCCGCATGCAGCCCTAAATCACTCACCTGGTATCCATGATTACGGTCATGTAAATGGACCAGTAATGATTACATTTTCACTTATTCACCCCACCCACTGGTGGACATGTTGTTTGAGCTAGTAAGATTATTTGAAGAAAAGGGTCCCCCATGAATCATTATTTGTGTAAAAATATTCTTAAAGCAACCAATAGTTTCAGAGAAATTGTTTTTGAAAGTTTTTCTATACAAAAATGTAAGGAAAACTTGCCCCACCCACTGGCGGCCATGTTTTTTAAGATAACAAAATGATTTTAAGAAATTTGGTAGAGGGTCATCAATTGACCATTTGTATAAAATTATTTTGAATTTGGACCAGTAGTTTCAGAAGAAGATTTTTAAAGTTTAACTATACAGTAACATAAGGAAAACTTGCCCCATCCTCTGACGGCCATGTTTTTTAAGATAACAAAACGATTTTAAGAAATTTGGTAGAGGGTTATCAATTGACCATTTGTATAAAATTATTTTGAATTTGGACTAGTAGTTTCAGAAGATTTTTAAAGTTTAACTATACAGTAACATAAGGAAAACGTGCCCCACCCACTGGCGGCCATGTTTTTTAAGATAACAAAATGATTTTTAGAAATCTGGTAGAGGGTCATCAATTGACCATTTGTGTAAAATTATTTTGAATTTGGACCAGTAGTTTCCGAGGAGAAGATTTTTAAAGTTTTTACTATACAGTAACATAAGAAAAACGTGCCCCACCCACTGGCGGCCATGTTTTTTTAGATATCAAAATAATTTTTAAGAAATCTGGAAGAGGGAAATGTTCATTTGCATAAAATTACTTTCAAATCGGACCTGTAGTTTTTGACAAGAAGATTTTTAAAGTTTTTTCAATTGGTAGCCATATAAGGAAAATCTGCCCCACCCAATAGTGGCCATGTTTTTTAAGCTAGGAAAATTATTTTTAGAAATCTGATAGAAGGTCACCAATGGCACATTTGGGTCAAATTATTTTCAATTCGGACCTGTAGTTTTTGACAAGAAGATTTTTAAAAAAATTTCAATTAGATGACCTATATTTGAAGAAATCTGAGAGAGTACCTTAAAAGGAACAATCCTATGAAGTTTTGATGAAATTGGCCCAGTGGTTTCCAAGAAGAAGATCTTTGAAGAAAAAGTTTGACGACGGACACAGGGCGACCACAATAGCTCACCTTGGCACTTCGTGCCAGGTGAGCTAACAACCTACATGACCTTGAAAGCCCTGCATGATATCGCTCACCTATTGGAATAAAGCCTGATAGCTTTACCTTTGAGTTTCACCAGTTTTAATCTAAATCCATTCAAAAATTTTGGTATAGCATGTAAACAATTTTGGAATTCAACCTCATAATTTTAGTGTAGTAGAATACATCAAGGGCTGATAACTAGAGCCTTAAAATGAAGCCTTTTCTGTCATTTCAAAGTACAGTCGAGACTTCTGAGGGAGATGGGAAAGACACTTAGCAGCGCTACACACAAATTCCAAGTTTCCCCCCTGTAGTTATTGATTCAAAATGGAAAGGGGGGCTTACAGTGTATAACTATACAGGTAGTCATTGCAATATGTGTTAAAAAAGAAAAATGTGAATAAATTGTAATAAACTGCATTTGATTTGTATTCATTACCTTAAACAGACATCAGAATTTTAATTTTATGTTTGCTTTCTGCATCATGATTGTTTCCGCAGAACGATACCACTGGCCATCCATATTACACCCACCTGATCACTAATTGGTAAGCTTTGTGTGTTGACTCTTAATCACCGTTAACGGATTATAATAATTGCCAGTACACACTACACACTTGTTTATATGCCTTTGAAGTTTGTTTTCATATAAAAATCGCACCTCGATCTGGGAATAACACCTCCATCATTCAAACTTTTTTCTTCGTTGGAAGGCTTCAAGCTAAATGTGTAAACCATTAACGCTAGCTTTTCTTTCAGTAAAGAATGTTCGCAATATCACGCACGAAAATAAACCAGCAAAATTTCATAATTAATGCGTATAACTGCGCAATCAAGAAAGCATATGTCGTAGAAGCAAAGTGTTACTGTGACTAACACTCGTGCAATTAGGTCAGACAATGGGCGACTTTTTCAGTAGCAGCTGATGTATGATTTTCTAGTGTTTGAGTAAACAAGAATATTGTTCCCAATGATGGATGCTCCCCACAAAGAAAAAGCCCAAGGTATAGCATGTTTAGTAGGTGAACAAAGTATCAAGTTTCATCAACTTACGATGTAACATTCAGGAGATATGCTTCGGACAAAAATGAATTTATGAAAAAGGGAGGCAATTCAATATTTGGAGATGACAGAGTTATAATTCGTGTGTACTACACTTCTTTTTATCATCCGCTAACACAGTATCAAGGTTCAAGTTACAGTGCGGCAGAAAATTTGATTTTTTAAAAATTTGTGTAGAAAAAGGGAGATAATTCAATATTGGGAGATGGCAGAGTTATGGTTCTTGAGTACAGCACTCTTTCTGTCATCTCGTATCACTGTATCAAGTTTCATCAATTTACAATACAATGCTCAGGAGATATGCTCCAGAACAAATTTGATTTTTTTTTAAATAGAAAAGGGGAGATAATTAAATATTGGGAGATGATAGAGTCATGGTTCTTGTGTACTGCACCTCCTCATGTCATCACCTATCACTGTATCAAGTTCCATTAACTTACGGTGTAGCAGTCAAGAGATATACTCCGGACAAATTTTGTTTTTATTTTTAGACAAGAGCCCCACGGGGCATATTCGCTCACCTGAGAATAGCTGGAAAACGGAGATATTGATTTATGTCCAGGACTCACCTAGATATGCAACAGACCGGAACAATTTGAACAAATATGTAAAGTATATTTAAAAGTGTCACCATACAGAATACAAGAGGGCCTGAAGGCCCTGATATCGCTCACCATTTGTAATGAAGCCTGATAGCTTTACCTTTGAATTTCACCCTTTTTATTCTAAATCCATTCAAGTTTTGTCGACTTACTCTAGCATAGTAGAGTACATCAAAGGTAGATAACTAGAGCCTAAACTACTGAAATGAAGCCTTTTTCTAGCATTTCAAAGTACATCAAGGGCAGGTAACTATTGCCACAATGATTACATTTCAACAATAATTGCACTCCTTCGAGAATGTATAGCTACATCCTTTGTGTACAAGTAGAATCAAAATCCATTGAAAACTGTAGTTGCAAGAGTGTAAACGCTGTAAAATATGGCATTTTCAGCAATTCAAAGGTAGATATCTCTTGATGTATTTGTCCGATTCCGACCACAATCACCCTTTTTCGAACTCTTATGGTCATATACAATCTGGGCAAGTTTGAGAGAGCTTGGATAAATATTGTGGCCTCAAGAGCGTAAACACTGTTAAATATATCATTTTCAGCAATTCAAAGGTAGATAACTCTTGACCTATTGATCCGATTAGAGATCTAGAGTGTAAACATCGTTAAATATGGCATTTTCAGCAATTCAAAGGTAGATAACTCTCAACCTATAAATCTGATTTCAACCATAATCAAACTCATTTGAATCCTTATAGTCATATACAATCTGAGCAAGTTTGAGATAGATTGGATAAAAATTGTGAACTCTATAATGTAAACACTATTAAATATGGCATTTTCAGCAATTCAAAGGTAGATAACTCTTGATCTATTTGTCTGATTTCAACCAGAATCGAACTCATCCGAACTCTTATGGTCATATACAATCTGGGCAAGTTTAGGAAAGATTGGATAAATACTGTGGCCTCTAGAGTGTAAACACCGTTAAATATGGCATTTTCAGCAATTCAAAGGTAGATAACTCTTGATCTATTTATCCGATTTCAACAAAAATCGAACTCATCCTAGATCTCATGGCAATATACCATCTGAGCAAGTTTAAGAAAGATTGGATAAAATTTGTGGTCTCTAGAGTGTAAACACTAAAATTGTTGACGCCGGACGACGCACGACGGACGCCGGACAATCAAGGATTGCAATAGCTCACCCTGAGCTAGCTCAGGTGAGCTTATAAAAGCTCTGGCCATATTAGTGTCAGAGAAGAGGACGTTTGAAATTTTCTCTATATAACTCTATGTAAAACTGTGACCCCCGGGGCAGGGCCAATTTTGACCCTAGGGGCATAATTTGAACAAACTTAATAGAGGACCTGTAGTCGATTATATGTGCCATATGTCTAAGCTCTGGCCCTTGTAGTTTAAGACAAGAAGATTTTTCAAGTTTTCATTGAAAAAAATCTTTTTTTAGTTGCTGTGACCTAGTTATGCAACAGCCCAGAACCATTTGTACAATTTTGGTATAGGACATCTAGAAGTGTCACCATGCCAAATATCAAAGCTCTGGCCATATTAATTTCAGAGAAGAAGACGTTTGAAAATTTCACTATATAACTCTATGTAAAACTGTGACCCCCGGGGCAGGGCCAATTTTGACCCGAGAGGCATAATTTGAACAAACTTGATAGAGGACCTGTAGGTGATGCTATGTGCCAAATATCTAAGCTCTGGCCCTTGTAGTTTCAGACAAGAAGATTTTTTAAGTTTTCATTGAAAAAAATCTATTTTTAGCTGCTGTGACCTAGTTATGCAACGGACCAGAACCATTTGTACAATTTTGGTATAAGACATCTAGAAGTGTCACCATGCCAAATATCAAAGCTCTGGCCATATTGGTTTCAGAGAAGAAGACGTTTGAAAATTTCACTATATAACTCTATGTAAAACTGTGACCCCCGGGGCGGGGCAAATTTTGACCCCAGGGGCATAATTTGAACAAACTTGATAGAGGACCTGTAGGTGATGCTATGTGCCAAATATCTAAGCTCTGGCCCTTGCAGTTTTTGACAAGAAGATTTTTTAAGATTTCCTTATTTTTTCTCTTTGGTTGCCATGGCAACCAGAGTTCTGCATTGTTTTAAATTCTTTGAACAAATTTGAAAGAGCTTGACCCAAGGAACATTTCTGTAAATTTTGGTTGAATTCTGTCAAGCGGTATAGGAGGAGATGTCATTAGAAGCAATTGTTAACGACGACGGACGACGACGGATCTGGACACAGGGCCATCCCAATAGCTCACCTTGAGCCTTTGGCTCAGGTGAGCTAAAAAAGGGAGATAATTCAATATTGGGAGATGACAGAGTTACCGTTCTAGTGTACTGCACTTCCTTTAGTCATCCTCTATTACTGTTACAAGTTTCATCAACCTTCAGTGTAACGGTCCAGAGATATGCTCCGGACAAAATTGGTATTTTTTTATGAGAAAAAGGGAGATAATTCAAAATTGGGAGATGAGAGAGTTAAGGTTCTTGTGTAATGCACCTCCTCCTCCTGTCATTCTCTATCACTGTATCAAGTTTCGTCAACCTACGGTGTACCGTTCACGAGATATGCTCCGGACAAAAAAGCGTGACGGACGGACGGAAACACGGAAGGACGGACAAAGCGGCGACTATATGCTCCCCCCCTAAAGGGGAGCATAATGAAGGCGGAGCTTATTAGTTTGATTGACAGATAATCATTGCCAGTATACTGACCATTCTACCAGCGTAGTACCTACCCATACATGTCTAAGTAGCGGTTTACACTATGTAGCGCTACAATACATAATGTGTTTCTGAAGGAATGGCTGCCATTACCAAAGTTGCGAATGTCGCTGTAGGAGTCCAAAACTTCGAATCGGGAGTTAAAATCATGGTCGTTGTACGGATTTCGCATGGAGTCGTTATATACAGAGCCTTTCTAGTGTAAAATGCAATGGGGGGATATAAAAGGGTCGTTCATGACAAAACGTTGCTGTACGTAAGGGGTCGCAAAGACAGTCTCGACTGTATATCAAGGGCAGATTACTATTGCCACATTGATTAGCTTTCAACAATAATTGCACTCCTTTAAAAACTTATAGCTATATACTTTGTGTGCAAGTATATTTGTTTGTTTTGTTTGTTAACGTCAGTTTCTGCCATCTATGGGCTAGTTGGATGCCCCAGAGAGGGGTGCGGATACAGAGAACACGGGTGCCATGCCCTTCTCTTATAATCTAAAGAGTTCTCTGGTTCTTTTAGATGCCAAATGTAATAGAGCACTCATACATCGGACCTTGGTTTAAAAAATCTCATCCGAAGGGGGACTAAACTCACATCCCGACGTCAAAAGCGGGTGCTTTTACCCCTCGACTACATCCGCTGGTGTGCAAGTATAATCAAATCCATTGGAAACCGTAGTTGCAAGAGCATAAACCCTGTTAAATACGACATTTTCAGCAAATTAAGGGTAGATAACTCTCAACCTATTTGTCTAATTACAACTATAATCATACTCAGTCGAAAAGAATATTTGCTTCTTGCAGAAACTCCGGCAGAGTAGGTAATTTCCGTTGACTAGTTTCGTTGCAGTTGCAACTCATCAGAACGTATGAAATTTCGTATTGAAACTTCGTGAATTTATACCCTTGGGATTGTATCACGTGATATCTTTTATTACGTTTTTGACACGTTTTACGCATTTTTTGATGACAAATTACGCTAGTTTGCGCAGATTTTGACTGCGTCATCCACTGTTTTTGGTGACGTAGCTCGATCTATTGTGGTAACTAAGGGCCTTGTTTGTGTAACTAAGGCCAAAAAATGGCTTCCGCTTGTTAGAGAAATTATCCCAAATCAAAGAAAATCCTTATATAATCAAAGATATTCTGTCCCAACATTGATTTTGTTGAGTATTTGATGGTTTCTCTGTGTCCAAAGTTTTTGGTACGTTCTACTACACGTTTTGTAGTTTGTTTTCTTGGAAGCGGGTGTGGTTTGGGTCTCTCAAATTTGGAGATTTGCTTAGTCTGGAGCGTTGTTTTCTCCAGTGTAAAAGTGTCATAATGCTTGAATTATGTCTAATTTGACATATTTCAGTGTGTAGTGAGTACTACACATCCCAGAAAGGGTACGTTGAGACAGATTTAGTCTCTGAACGTTTTTACTGTTTTTCTCTATATTGCGTTTGATCCTACAATTAGCACTACAATGTTCCTGAAGTAAAGTGACATACTACGACAAAAGGGGGGGCAGGAACATTATCGTGTTAATTGGAGATTAATGCCTTTAGGGCGCACAGTTTGTAATGTGGTGATCCAGACTTGCTCCAGTTTGTTTCTGAGGCTGAGTGATTTAGGATCATCCGGGTGGCTTGACAGTACTTCGATAATTTCGAAGTTGGCGTCAGAGGGTTTGTGGTTTGGAAGGTTGAAATGCCTTCCCGTGGGCTGATCGAGGTTCTCCCTCATGTATCGGACGTGCTCATAGATCCTATTTCTTATAGGTCGTTTGCACTGTCCGACGTACTGCTTGTGGCATTTTCCACAAGAGATGAGGTAGATGACATTGCTTGTTTCATAGTCGTAGGTGTGCTTCTTTTTGAAAGTTTTCCCTGTAGAGTGGCTTTTGAATTCTGTTTTGAGGTCCAGTAGATCACCGTATTTACACTTGTCTCTGGTACAGCCTGTTTTTTTGGATTTTTTGGCGTTTACCGTGTCACATGTCCTTTCTAGTTGGAACTTGCTGTGAATCAGTAGATCTCTGAGATTTTGGTTTCTCCTGTAGGCAAAAATTGGTGGTTTGTCAAACAGCTTTCGGCATGTGTCAGAGTGTTTGAGGATGTCCCATTCCTTTTTCACAAGTTTTTTTAGATCAGGATTTCGTGGGTTAAAAGTAACCACAAATGGGACCCGTGATGTGTCCTTCTCCTTTTTGTTGCTAAGGAGAAGTGATTCTCTCACCCGGGTCCTGGTAGTAGCTAGATGTTTCTCTAGTAACTGTTCTGGATATCCTCGTCTCATGTAGTGTGTCTTTGTATCTGTCGCAGACCTTTCAAAATCTCTTTCACTTGTGTTGTTCCGTTTCAATCGCAAGAATTGCCCGTACAGATTTGCATCCTTCATTCTTTTAGGATGACAGGAGTCATACTTGAGGTAGGCATGAGTGTCAGTGGGTTTTGTGTAAAGCCTCACTGCTAGTTTGTTCGTGCCCTGAACCCTGTACACTGTTGTATCCAGGAATGATATCTCTGTTTTAGAGATTTCACAAGTGAACTTGATGGTTTTGTGAGAGTTGTTCATGTAGTCGATGAACTCCTGTAGTAGCTTGTAGCTGTAGGTCCAGATGAGAAAAATGTCATCTATGAACCTTTTGAAAGTGTGAGGTCTGTGTGTTGCTCTTTCTAGGAGTCTTTTTGCAAGATCTCCCATAATCATACTCATCTGAACTCTTATAGCCACATACAGTTTGAGCAAGTTTGAGATAGATTGAATAAATTTTGTGGCCTCTAGAGTGTAAATACTGTAAAACTCTTGATCCATTTGTCCGATTACAACCATAATCAAATCATCCGAACTCTTAATAAACAATCTGAGCAAGTTTGAGAAAGATTGGATAAATAGTATGGCCTCTAGAGTGTAAACACTAAAATTGTTGGCGACGAACGAGGAACACGGAACGACTGACGACGGACATTCAAGGCTCACCCTGAGGTAGCTGTTCAATAAAACATCTCTATAAGACCACTAAAACGCTAAAATTAACATCTAATAATAAACACAATTCAATGGTCATATTTATTATATAATAGGTGGGTTTACTGTGCTCTGAAAAGATAATGAATTCCATGAACAGATCTGACAAATAAAAGAGTTATCTTTATTTACCTCCACAGTTGAGTGTCTATGAATATCAAGCTTTATATTATTGCAAACTATATACTCATAGCCCCATACATATTTGTATTTGACTCTCAACTTTATTGTCATTTCAAACCAGTTTCAAATACCAGCTCCAATGATGTATGTGTTTCTGTCCTAAAATTGCTTTTTCCCATGTTTTATTACCAGATCCCAATGTGTGGATGTTCATACAAGAGCCACACATCAATTGCTACGAAACACAAACTTTGTGCTGAATCTAGTTGTCAGTTCCTGTAAGACTGATTAAAACTGAGCTTAATGCAGGACAAAAATGATGCAGAAAGCTCCTATAAAGAAGCTGCATTAATTACTTTTAGTAGTCATGTGTCTTAGCAAGCTCCATGCTTCCTCTTCTAATGGCTGTTTGTTTGATGTAATCTACTGTACTGTACTGTCACTGTGCAGCTCTTTTTCAGACATTGGCAATCACTGAATGCAGGACAACAGTTATACAGCTTTCTGCATTACTTTTGTTCTGAATTATGCAAGTATATGTCTTTAACGAGCTCCATGTTCTTCTTTTAGCCCCTCTCCCCTTAGCATGTTTTCAGTATTGAAGACAGATAAAGCAGCATTCTGCTTTACTTTAAACCAGCTTTAAGCTACTATCTGCTACAATGTTGAAAACATTTCAATTAATAGTGCATATCCATGACTGAATAAAGTGCAACTATTTTCTTCAGTGGAGAAATAAATTTAAGACATAAAATTTACTTAAAGGCATATTTATGGAGTAATGGGTAAATGGCCATTTGTTTTTGGGCCAATTTTACAGTATACCACAATTCTTTAGCATCTGGTTTAGCATAAAATAATGAGATATCCAGCTGAAAACGACACCCTATGATAATAGCCTTTGATATGATTTATAATTGAAAAGCAAGAGATAATTAAGAATCAACTGCAAGGTTCCTACATAAATCATGGTACGAATTTACATAAAGGTTTATGTATGCCACTGTATATCATAAGATTTAGAAGTCTGTGGCTACTACACAATACAAACATTTTATTTGCTTAAAACCGGTATATGTATGGTATCTGTGTGCGAACAGTATTAATGGACACAAATCAAAGGGCTCCTTATCAGGGTCTACACTGTCTGGTTTCATTTGAATTGTAGTTTTGAAAAGACCCTTAAAATCGTTGTAAATTAACTGGCCATTTTAAACCACTTACAGTGCTGGCTTTAGAGAAAAAAGTACATTATTTGTAAACAGTGGAGATCCATATAAAATGGCTCTTGGATATTTCAACTGTTTGAATCATTGGTCACAATGCATAATTACACGATTTCTTTGAAAACTGTAACTGTGAAGAATACACTATAAGTCTTGAACTATGACAACAAATATTTTCAGAATGCTTGGTGAAGATCAGATGAAAAGCAATGTGTTTGTGAAACACAACTCAGGGTTGGCCGGTAAAAACCGGGGCGGTTAAAACCTCCCGGTTTTAATCGGTTAAAACCGCCCGGTCAATAATCCCTGAGGTGGTCAATACTGGTCAATACCGGTCAATACTCTCTTTTTGTTAAAATAAAGCTCTTAAAGCTTTAAAAGGGTTTAATTAAAGTGTAATGATGTATTACAGATACACAGGAAGCTATTTCAAGTGTATATAGGGGGTATAGGAAGCACAAAGTGGATTTTTCAAATCTGAAAAGACAACCCTGGTCGATTGAACTGACCACATTTGTTGATTGAACTGACCACTTGTGGTCAATTGAAATAGCCACTTGTGATGGATTGAATCGACCACTCTGGTTGATTAAAAAGACCACCCTGGCCAATTGAAACAAGTGTATAGTGATTCCTGAAGTATTTGTTGACTTCTACAACTTGCTTTATCACCTGGTCAGGAGCAGTATCCTATCCCAGCAGATTCAGCCAGTGTGCAGAGCAATCATAAACTGTCAGGCTGGGGTCGTCCTCCTTTAGGTTCTGGTTCATCACAGATATCTTGCAGCCATACTCTTCAGCAGAGGAGTAATAAAGTGTCAGTGTATAATACCCCTGTCAGTGTATAATCACCCTGTATCACAACATTTGATTGGTCACAATCAGATCTATGACTGACTCCCACTGCAGTGACATGGGGCTAATCTGCTTTGGCAGCAATTTACAGGTGTTGCAAACATGCAAATACTTATCATTTTCCCATGATTGTTAATAATCGACATCATTTAATTGATGAATGAATATGGGTATATGACCTTAATGGTTAATAAATTTCTGTAATAAATTCCCTGGAAGTGGTCAATACTGGTCAATTGAAATTTTGAGTGGTCGATTGAGTTTTTTAATGATCAGTTGAGTTGTAAGTGAACAGTTGATTGAGTTGAAGTATTTAGTAGTTGATATAACTAGCCTTTTGGTTGGTAAACTCCCAAACTGATCCTAGGTGGCCAATACTGGTTGATTTTCAATTGACAAAGCCGGTCATTTCAATTAACCACTTTGTAGTCCTGGTTTTATCAAATATTTACAAAATGTAATTCAAATTCAATCTTTAGATTAAATCATTGATATGATAATTATTCCCAGTATGCTTTTCATGACATAGAGGATAACTGTTTTTTTCAGTGTAAGATCGAAATTTAATCCATTGAGTGAACATCAGACGTTATATTTTCACGAGTGGCGAAGCCACGAGTGAAAATATAACAGTCTGATGTTCACGAAATGGATTAAATTCGATCTTACACTGAAAAAACACAGTTATTCTATTTATTTATGCTTTTAAGCCACTTTTTAAACGAAATTGTTTAAAAATTGAAAGCGAACGTACATTATTTATCCCGTGTTGAGCCCCACGTTTTATGTCGAACACATGTGCGTGACAGTTGGCGGTATGATGACGTCATCCGAATGACTTCGTTGCTCCCGAGTTTGGATTCGTGCTCTTCCGGTGAGTAGTTCGCGACAAATCGGACTGCCGGAATTTAACGATAAGACACGATTGACTACGATTCTTGGGGAGCCCTACGGGGAAAATTCATAATAAAAGCGATTGGTGATAATCCACTGCAGTGGATTACCAAGTGATCATCCACTGCTATATCGTGGTAATCCACCGAAAAGCATAAATAAAATGTATGAATAAGATAGGTAGGGTACTAGTTCTTTATTTCATAGGTAGTCTGATTGAAATTGACCACATCAAATGGCCACCTGGCAAAAGACCACTTGTGGTCATTAAAGAAAAACTTTGAAAGACAACATCAAAATATCATACTGTTATTAAACAAGAGTTGTCAGAGAGACAACAAAGCTCGCCACCGGCACCTTTAGAAACTTAAAAGCACACTCAAGGTCACAGAGGTCAACCTTTTTGCCTGCATGGAAAGGTCTTGTCCATATACACTGGAAAATCAAATATGAAAATAACACCTCAAGGGACATAGGAAATATAAGCATTTTTGAAACCTAAACGCAGATTTCGAAACCTAAAACCTTTCGCGACCTTAGTTCAAGGTCAAGGACACTGGGCTAATTTTTTTGCATGCATGGTAAGGTCGTGTCCATATACACATGCATGCCAAATATGAAAGAAATATCTCAGTGGATATATGAGTTAAAGAAATTTTGAGAAACCTAAACGCAGACTTTGAAACCTAAACCCGGGTCCTAAGTTCAAGGTCAAGGTCAGAGGGCTCAAACATTTTGCATGCAAGGAAAGATCTTGTCCATATACACATGCAAACTGAATATGAAAGGAATATTTCAATGGACATAGGAGTAATAAAAATTTTGAGAAACCAAAACACAGATTTCGAAACTAAACATGGGCCCTAAGTTCAAAGTCAAGGTCACAGGGGTCTAAATTTTGCTGTGCCTGGAAAGGTATTGTCCATATACACACATGAATCAACTATGAAAGCAATACCTCAAGGGACATAGAAGTAAAAGGCATTTTTCAAAACCTAAACACAGGCCCTAAGTTCAAGTTCAAGGTCACAAGGGTCCAAATTTATCTGTGCATGGAAAGGGAAAGGTCTTGTCCATATACACACACATACCAACTATGAAATCAATACCGCAAAGGATATAGAAGTTAAATGCATTTTTCGAAACCTAAACGCAGATTTCGAAACCTAAACACAGGCTCTTAGTTCAAGGTCACACAGGTCTAAATGTTTCTGTGCATCGAAAGGTCATGTCCATATACACATACATACCAACTATGAAAGCAATAACTCAAAGGACAAAGAAGTTAAAGGCATTTTCTACACCTAAACACACATTTCGAAACCTAAACACAGGCCCTAAGTTCAAGGTCAAGGTCACACGGGTCTAAATTTTTCTTTGCATGTAAAAGTCTTGCCCATATACACATACATACCAACTATGAAAGCAATACCTCAAGGGACATAGAAGTTAAAGGCATTTTTCGAAACCTAAACACAGATTTGGAAACCTAAACGCAGGCCCTAAGTTCAAGGTCAAGGTCACAGGGGTCTAAATTTTTCTGAGCTTGGAAAGGTCTTGTCTACATACACACACATACCGACTATGGAAGCAATACTTTAAGGGATATAGAAGTTAAAGGCATTTTTAACGAGAGCCCCGCAAACGGGTGCTGGACGCTCGACTTTCATATACTTGAGACGGCTACATTTTTCAAACTTAAGAATGTGTATGGGTGTTTAATGCCCTATTGATCATAGAAATTTGTAAGCAACAACAACTCAACATACTTGGACAATCTACATTCCATTTAAAGTAAACTATATGTCAAAACAAGGACAATAACTCTGGAACGGCACATCCAGATCACCTTTCTTGTTTGAATGAGTTGCCCTTTTGATATAACACAAGTATTTAAAGTTTCAAGTTAATACCTTTGACAGTTATTAAGATATTTCAATTTACAAGTTTTAAGTAAATAAATCAAGGGCAATTACTCTGGAATAACAAATCATAGAGTAACCTACCTTGTTGAAAGGAGTTGTCCTTTTGATACTTAACAAGTATTCAAAGTTTCAAGTTAATATCTTCCATAGTTACTTAGATATGTTAATTTATAACTTTTAAGTTAATAAAACAAGGGCAATAACTCTGGATACACAAACATCAGGGTTACCTGTCTTGTTGTAATGAGTTGCCCTTCTGATACTGAATAACTATTAAAAAAGTTTCAAGTAATATCTTTCATAGTTATTTAGATATGTTAATTTACAATTTTGAAGTAAATAAAAAAGGGCAGTAACTCTGAACTGACAAATCCCAGAGTTACCTGCCTTAATGTAATTAGTTGCCCTTTTGATACTGAATAACTATTCCAAGTTTCAAGTTAATATCTTTCATAGTTATTTAGATATGTTAATTTACAATTTTTAAGTAAATAAAACAAGGGCAATAACTCTGAACTGACAAATCCCAGAGTTACCTGCCTTAATGTAATTAGTTGCCCTTTTGATACTGAATAACTATTCCAAGTTTCAAGTTAATATCTTTCATAGTTATTTAGATATGTTAATTTACAATTTTTAAGTAAATAAAACAAGGGCAATAACTCTGAAATGACAAATCCCAGGGTTACCTGTCTTGTTGTAATGAGTTGCCCTTTTGATACTGAACAAGTTATTCAAAGTTTCAAATGGATATCTTTTATAGTTATTGAGATATGTTAATTTATAATTTTTAAGTAAATAAAACAAGGGCAATAACTCTGAAAGGACAAATCCCAGGGTTACCTGACTTGTTGTAATGAGTTGCCCTTTTGATACTGAACAACTATTCCAAGTTTCAAATGGATACCTTTGATAGTTATTGAGAAATCAACTCTTACAAAAACCTTAAGCAAAAAACTTAACCGACGCTGACACAGACGCAGACGCAGACGCAGACGCAGACGACAATAGCTCGACTTTTAGAAAAAGTCGAGCTAAAAACCTAAACGCAGATTTCGAAACCTAAACACAGGCCATAAGTTCAAGGTCAAGGTCACAGAGGTCAAACTTTTTCTTTGCATGTAAAGGTCTTGTCCATATACACATACATACCAACTATGAAAGCAATACCTCAAAGGACATAGAAGTAAAAGGCATTTTTCTAAACCTAAACACAGATTTCGAAACCTAAACACAGGCCCTAAGTTCAAGGTCAAGGTCACACGGGTCTAAATCTTTCTTTGCATGTTAAGGTCTTGCCCATATACACATACATACCAACTATGAAAACAATACCTCAAGGGACATAGAAGTTAAAGGCATTTTTCGAAACTTAAACACAGATTTCGAAACCTAAATGCAGGCCCTAAGTTCAAGGTCAAGGTCACAGGGGTCAAAAAATTTCTGTGCATGGAAAGGTCTTGTCCATATACACACACATACCGACTATGGAAGCAATACCTCAAGGGACATAGAAGTTAAAGGCATTTTTCGAAACCTAAACGCAGATTTGGAAACCTAAACGCAGGCCCTAAGTTCAAGGTCAAGGTCACAGGGGTCTAAATTATTCTGAGCATGGAAAGGTCTTGTCTATATACACACACATACCAACTATGGAAGCAATACCTTAACTCTTTGCTCCCTAAGCCTTTATCAGTACACGCAGTCTAAGCTTATCTCAGGGGTTGCAGTCTAACACTAATCTAGGCTGATAAGATACCTGGCAGACTTGGGATTTAACTGATGCATGCAAAACAAAAAACACAATAACTAAATCATTTTTCAACCTTTTAATACCAAATTTTCAGTATATATCTAAAACTTCATACTCAATTGTAATATCTAAAAATAATATACATTTTTACAGGCAAAATAAATAAAACGGCCACTCTATTAGACACTCTCTTTGATGTTGAAAGATATTGCAATGGAAAATTTCTAATGATCAAGAAGATAACTGTAACTTTTCTGTTGAAATATCTTTCTAAACCAAACCTAACATTAAGTATCTATACTATATAAACTATTATATACATTCTGTCTTTATCTCTGTTTTTTTTAGTTTTTTGAAATAAATAAAAAACAGTCAATCTTAGGCACGCTTCACAGGTGTAGAAGGATACTTCAGCTGAACAGTTATAGTAAAAGATTGTTTTAAAATGATTTGATGAAATATCCTTTAAAACAAAACATAAACTTTCTGATGAACCTATGGAATTTAAATAAATAACAGTCATTCTTATATACACGTCACTCTCAGTCTGATGTTGAAAGATATTTCATTCGAGAATTTTAATAACCAAAGAAAGAAAATTATCATAAGTTTTCTGATGAAATATCTTTCAACATAAACTAAAACACCTATACTATACACTCTAATATACTTTCTTATGAACATATATAACTTGAATAAATAACAATCAAATTTATATACACCTCACTTGATGTTCAAAGATATTTCATCTGAAAAAATTAAAATAATCAATGAAGATTGTTTTTAAATTTTTTCAGATGAAATATCTTTCAAAATCAAACACAAACTAAATATCTATACCATATACACTCTCATATACTTTCTTATAATCCTATAGAATTTGAATTTGAATAAATAACAGTTGATCATATATACACGTCACTTGATATTGAAAGATATTTTACTCCCAAAAAATTAAATAATCAATGAAGATTGTTTTAAATGTTTTAATTTTTTTCTGATGAAAGATCTTTCAAAATCAAACACAAACATAAATATCTATACTATATACACTCTAATAAACTTTCTGATGAACCTATAAAAATTAAATAAATCACAGTCAATCTTATATAAGAAAATTATCATAAGTTTTTCTCATGAAATATCTTTCAAAATCTTAAATATCTATACTATATATACTTTCTTATGAGCCTATGATACACTTTCACAGGTGTTGAAAGATATTTCAACTGAAAATTTTCAATAATCAAAGAAGATTATTATAAAGTTTCTGTTGTAAAATCTTTCAAAACCAGACATAAAATATCTATACTATATACAATCTCAACTATTTCTTATATATCATTGGAACTTGAGAAAAAATCCTTTTACTGCCATGACATTGTCTGCAGTTAACAATTGATGTCAGCTTTTATTTCTCAAATCTAAATTTTATTTCTCAAATCTAAATTTTATGTGAATTGACTAATAATGAACATCAAACAGTTTGGATCTTTATCAGACACAGTGTTACACTGCGTCTGCTCGGGATCCAAACTTGTTGTAGATATCAGTTGTGCTCGGGTAAGGCAGTAAAAGGATTATAGACACTTTCACAGGTGTGGAAAGGTGTTTCAGCTGAATACTTTTAATAATCACAGAATAATCAAATTTTAGGCAAATTGGATTATTTCTTTAAAATTATATAAGATTTTATAGTCACAACCAGTTTGGATCCTTATCAGACATCGTGTTACACGGTGTCTGATCAGGATCCAAACTTTTTGCAAATATCACTTGTACTCGGGCAGGGCGGTGTCGAAATAGACACTGTCACAGGTATAGAAAGTTGTTTCAGCAGAATATTTATAATAATCAAAGAAGATTGTTTTAAATTTTCTGTTGAAACATCTTTCCAAACCAAACACGGAATAAGTTATCCAATTGAATTTCACTTCACTTTCTAACTTTCTTCACTAGAATCACTTCACTTCACATAACTTCCAAACTTTATCTCCAAAATCTCTCAGGGAACTTGTCGACGTGGAATGGTTTGAAACATTCCAAACACAAATTTACTGAACATCCGACACAGCCAGAACGAGGTTCCCTTCTACGTCCTTCTTTGCTGCACTGCTTACAGGTCCGTTTCTTCTCCATGACGGTGATCCAACAGTTTGTTCCATTGTCGTCGATTTGCTTCAGTACGTGCCGTTTACGTTTTATGCTGTAACTGCTGATCAGCTGTTTGGCAAGCTGCTGACGGAATTCCAGTTGTCTCCTCGGTTTCCGCTTGCCTGTCCTTGTTCTTCTCAGATGGTTTGGGGATTCCTTCATCAGTATGAATGCGTTTACGATGGAGATGTCGACAAGGAACCAGAAAACATACTTCCACCACTTCACTGACTTACGTCCGATCGGATACATTGCACGAAGTTGGTCGGCTCGATCTACACCATTCATGTGTTGTGTGTACATGTGTACCACTCCGGGTGCTTCGACCTGCTTGACACAGGCGTACGTGTTATTGTCCAGCAACTCTTCGAATAATCTCACCGACGTGAAGTAGTTATCACAGTACACGTGATGACCTTTATCCAAGATTGGTTGGCACAAATTCCACACCACGCTTTCACCGAGTCCACGATCAGTGTTCTGGGCTGACTTTCCACAGTAAATGTCAAAGTCATTGACGTAACCATTGTGCGGGTCTGCCCGGACCCAGACTTTGATGCCCCTTTTTGTCGGTTTGATTGGCACGTACTGTTTGAATCCCAAGCGTCCAGTAAATCCAATCATGGCTTCGTCGATACTAGTTTCCCTGTGTGGCAGATAATTCTCAGCTAGTTTCTCCTTCACAGCGTTGATCACTGGACGTATATGTGCCAGTTTGTCATGTCCATTCATTCCCCTGGGTGGATTTGATGTGATATCTGCTACATGGAAGTACTGGGTGAGTTTATCATATCTGTCCCTAGTAATCCTTTCACCGATCCCAGTGGCCTTGAACAAAGGATCAGTGGTCCAATACATGTCCACTTCTGGTGCCGGAATAACTCCCATTGTGATTTGAAAGCCTATAAAAGCTTTCATTTCTTCCATTGTAACTGGTTTCCATTTTGAGTCTGGCTTTTGCTGCATCTTTAGATCCGCGTAATTATTCGTCTCAGTTACAAGATGTGCTATCAAATCTGGTGTGAATATCAGTTGAAAGAAATCCAGTTCTGTTTTATTTTCAGCTAGAATGTTAGTAGGTCCAGTGTTTTCTTCAAACGATTTCATCCTAATAGGCTGCCGACGTGCCGACCATTTCCCGTCTGTGTTTTCCCGTAATTCCAATTCGGGTCGGTTTCTGAATCTAATTAGCGGTAAATCATCCTCTGAATCACTGCTGTCAGAAAGAGAAAAGTCCGACTCTTCATTTTCCATGATTGTCCGTTGTCTACTTTCACTTTCACGTAACTCATTCTCCGAAAATCCGTCAAACTCGCTCTCAGTATCACTAGCCATTTTTACAAGAAATCTGACAACGTATCACGTGCAAAATGAGTTTTTATAAGGAGGTCAAGTGTCAATCACGTGCAGCATTCAAACGTCATTATTTTCTCTATTTTTTTCATCTAATCAAACAGCCTCTTTCATAATGAAGCGATTACATCAATTTTAATTGGTTGTTCAAAAAAAGGAAGCTGGGAAGACCTTATTGATAAACAATAAAGCACCTAAAAACAATAAACGGAAATCGCACAGCATGTCGCTTTCCTTCTTCTGATCAATACCGCTGCCACGCGCCGGGGCGGGGTCTAGACTTCAAAGGGTAAATCACACCACGCTGATAAGCGGGCCTCAGACTGTTAAAGAGGCTGACCGACTTTGATATCTCCCGGCGTTTTGGTCGGCTCTTTTTATTATATTTTTCTGTCTTGAAAATCATTTCCCGCAAATTCTATGTAAATCTATACCGCACACCATATTTCATAACGTCCGTCGTTTGCCGAGTAAATTTCGTACATTTCCGTGACACGTGTTATTTTTAGACGTTGTTTTTTCTTTTTATTCTTAAATAATCTATTTTAGTTTGTCAACTTCTCATTTAAATCACAAAGTGTTTTATAAACAAGAGGGCCATGGCCCTTAATTCGCTCACCTGAGGACATTGAAGTTTGTACCTAAGTTGACTGGGCAAGACAACATTTTAATATAACTATAAATGGAGTTATCTTCCAGACAAGAAAACATGACAAAAGTGAATTTTGTTGCCAAGCTTACGACCCTTATCCATGACACATCCTCTTATCAAGCTATTTCCATTTCCAATAAATGATAATTATTTCACTAGCGTCAACAGAACTGGAATTATTTTCCTGACAATAAAATATGACAAAGGGGAAAAACTAAATATTGCTGCCCTTGTGCATGGCATTTTCTCTCATCAGTTTCTTTCCATACATAAAATTTCATTACAATAGCATCAGTAGAACTGAAGTTGTCTTCTTGACAAGAAAATATCACAAAGGGAAATAACTAAAAAAACAATGATGTCAGAGTTATGGCCTTTGCAAATGGCACTTCCTCTCATCAGGCTCTTTCCAAATAGGCAATTTCATTTTACCCATTACCCCATAGCATGTTTCTAATTTTGAAAATAGGTGGCCACCTAAAGCAGGTTGAAAGTAAAGCAGAATGTGTCTTAACCCTTAGCCTGCCACTCACGACTATAGCTTTATATGCAAACAGCTTGGATCCGGATTAGACGCCGAGTAACTCGGCGTCTCATCCGGATCCAAGCTGTTTGACACTCGGACAACATTTTCAGCAATTTTGAGCAACTTTGAAGCACTTTGAAACTTGAAGCAGACGAGAAATATAGCAGACGACAATTTATTTGGCGGGCTAAGGGTTAATGCACACTTTGCTTTACTTTTGCATCTTACATTTTCATGACTGTTTAAAGTGGAATTATTGAAAAGACATACAGATAACTCTGACAAAACCAATATTAAACATATGTATAAATATGGCATAAGACATAATTACATAACTGTCAGTGGATCACTTCCAGATCCTGTTTCTCTAAGTATGAATCAGACTGAACCATATCTAAACTTTAGCAGACAACATGTTCAGCTGATCATGACCAGTTCTGTGATACCCACTACCAGTTCAGAGTTGCATAATATTTGACCTCAGTGGCTAGAACGCTTGGGCTTACCCTTACCAGACTGAAATGATGTCTGCTTAAAACCTACTGTATGTGAAAAGTGTACAAAAAAACAATTTAGAAAATGTTAAGTTGGTAAATGAGTGGCAAATAGGTTGGATCCAGATTAGATGTAGCATTATGATTATGTTGCATCTGATCTGGATCCAAAATGTTTGCAAATATTGGCTATTTGCCCATAGTATATTAAGGGTAACTCAGGTAAATACAGTTCTGCCTAAATCAAAAATACTGTAAAACCTGCCTAGAGCAGCACTTAAACTGTGCAGGGTGGTGTCAAATGTGACCCTAGGGATTTCATTTTAACAAACTATAGATAGATCCACCAGGAGATTCTACTGTACAAATATCAAAGCTTAGGGCCTAGTAGTTTTGGGCAAGAAGATTTTTTAAAGATTTTTGCTTTTTTGCTTTTTCAAGCAGAGTTTGTGCTTTTTTTCCTTTTTTTTTGAACAACTTCTGTAGAGAAGCATCCAAGGAACATCATAAGCAGTTTGAACTCTCCCTACAATCGGCGGGTTTCAGAGGAGATGTCGTTTGAAGTAAAAGTGAACGGACAGACGGACAGACGGACAGACGGACAGACGGACAGACGGACAGACGGACAGACGGACAGACGTACTACGGACGGTGAGCGGTCACAATAGCTCACCTTGAGCCTTTGGCTCAGGTGAGCTAAAAAAAATAGAAGAACAGAAATAATGCTTTATGTCTAAATAGATGACACTGTAGTAATACACATGTATATGTCAACACACTGAATGTTCGTAACTTGCATATATGCGTTGAAGTTCTGCTGTGCAATTTTGACACATCTCTATGTTTCTCTTACGGGTTTTTACGAATGTTTGATTGAAAAAACAATTCTTATAAGTCAACTTCCGATCTGGATTCATATAAAATATTCAATACACGGATATTTCCGGGAGAAAATTAGGATTATAATTCCCAAACCGCTTCATTGCTAGTGACGGATTCGGAACGGATTTTTCAACCGTTTTAACTGGAAATAATCATCTGGATAGCTGTTTTTGTGGTAAGAAATGCATGATTCTTCGATTTCTAATAGTATTTTTATAATTTATTGCTTTCTGATAGCTCGTTTCTCCAAAACAATCCCGGATCGCTGTATCCACCCACGGCTATATTCTACTCACCTCAAAATCTTAACACTCGATTTTGAAACTTCAATTACAGGTTACAAAATTAAAAAATCGAAAATATTTTTTCAGATTTGGGCATTATAAGGTCTACTCTTATTGGATATAAAACAAAAATGCTGTCAAACACGTTTTTGATAACCAAATAAACCTTTAAAAGCAACGTGTCTACATCCCGCATATATGCGTGATTCGACTTGCAGCTGATACCTGTAGACACGCACATAGGCGTAGTTCGACTGGAACGGGGAGGTTGAAATCACGCATATCGGCGTGATTCGACTGGAAAGAGTTAAGGGACATAGAAGTTTAAAGGCATTTTTCGAAACCTAAACGCAGATTTCGAAACCTAAACGCAGGCCCTAAGTTCAAGGTCAAGGTCATAGGGGTCAAAATATTTCTGTGCATGGAAAGGTCTTGTCCATATACACACACATACCAACTATGAAAGCAATACCTCAAAGGACATAGAAGTTATAGACATTTTCTTAAAATTGTTTACGCCGTTCACGACGCTGCCGACGACGACAACGACAACAACGACTACACCGGGGGTATTGCAATAGCTCGTCATGAACTACGTACAGGCGAGCTAAAAAGACCCTAAACAGTACAGTTTGTATGTACTGTATATATTAAACAAGAGCCCCATGGGGCATATGTCGCTCACCTGAGAATAGCTGTACATCAAAATGGAGATAATGATTTATGTCCAGGACGGGGTCATTTTTTACCCGAGGGGCATAATTTGAACAATCTTAATAGAGGACCTGTAGATGATGCTATGTTCCAAATATCTAAGATCAGGGTACTAGGGTTCTAGACATGAAGATTTTTTTTAAGTTTCCATTGAAAAAATCTATTTTTAGCTCCTGTGACCTACATATGCAACAGACTGGAACCATTTGAACAAAATAGATAAAGGACATCTAGAAGTAACACCATGCCGAATATCAAAGCTCTGGCTATATTAGCTTCAGAAAAGAAGACGTTTGAAAACTGTGACCCCCGGGTGGGGCTAATTTTGACCCCAGGGGCATAATTTGTACAAACTTGATAGAGGACCTGTAGATGATATGCAATCGACCAGAACCATTTGAACCTTATTGGTATAGGACATCTAAAAGTGTCACCATGCCAGATATCAAAGACCTGGCCATATTATTTTCAGAGGAGAAGACGTTTGAAAATTTCACTATATAACTCTATGTTAAACTGTGACCCCCGGGGCGGGGCCAATTTTGACCCCAGGGGCATAGTTTGTACAATCTTTATAGAGGACCTGTAGATGATGCTATGTGACAAATGTCTAAGATCTAGCCCTTGTAGTTTCAGACAAGAAGATTTTTTAAGATTTCCTTATTTTTTCACTTGGTTGCCATGGCAACCAGAGTTCTACATTGTTTTTAATTCTTTGAACAATTTTGAAACAACTTGACCCAAGGAACATGGTTGAAATCTTTTCAGCAATATATGAGGAGATGTCATTTGAAGCAATTGTTAAAGACAACAATGACTGTATAAAGTGAAATTATTTTCTTCTGTGGAAGAATAAATTAAAGACATAAAAAGGAATATGTATGCGTTAATAGGTTAATAAATATCATTATTTACATTTTCTAAATATAGGAAACTATATGTAAATGAGTGGCAAATTTGGATCCAGCTTAGATGCAGCATTATGTGGCATCTGACCTGGATCCATACTGTTTATGGCCAAGAATTAATTGTGGACTGATAGACAGAAAGATAAACAAACAAACAAACAGACAGACCAAAAGTAATATGCCTTGAACTAAGTTGTGCTTGAGCATAAAATAGCAGACATCATAATTTCTGCTATGTATCTCAGTGACCTGAGTTCAGAGCTAGCTATGGGTCAGTTATGCAATAAGAGACCGTCTCAGGGAGAACTGACTATTATCATGCTGAACTGTTGTCTGCTCCAAATGTTTGTATGTGAAATATGTAAAAAATAATAACTTATATTTTCTAAATATAAGAAAATATGTAAATGAGTGGCAAATAGTTTAGATCCAGATTAGATGCTGCATTATGTGGCATCTGACCTGGATCCAAACTGTTTGCAAATATAGGTGATTTAGTATAAGGGTGCTTGAAACGGGAGCTAGTCATTTCGTAACCGAGTCATTTCGTAACCGGTAAAATAAGTCATTTCGTAGCCGAATTTTTGGTCATTTCGTAACCGCGCAAAACCTAAAAGTCATTTCGTAACCGATTTTTTGGTCATTTCGTAGCCGACAAAAAAGTTGAAATAGTCATTTCGTAACCACCAAAAATTAAAAAATGAATGGCCTCAAAGAAGGCATAAGTCATTTCGTAGCCTAGGAAAATTGTTAAAGTCATTTCGTAGCCGAATATTGTTTTCTTTATCTTTTTTATAATTTTTTTGTGCAGTTTCCTGACATTATTTCAACAAAAATGTGCAAATATGCAAAGTTAAAAAATATATGTTAAGAGAGTGTGGGGTCCGAAAAAATTATAACCTTGATTAATAGAATTGTAATCAAGTTGTTGAATGTTTTTTAAAACAGGAATATTATTACTTGTCTTTTATTCAATTAAATGGTCAATTTGTTAACAATGAACATGTATTATCGCTCAATGTATGTGAAGCGTGTCAAACATTAACTTGTATGTTGTTATAACAGTTTACACATCGGATAAACACTCATACCAAGGCAATTATCGCCTCCCGCACGTGCCGGAAATGTGGAAAACAAATCACTTTTAATTTCACAAATGACAAGAAAAATGACTTTATAATCTACAATCACTGTTTATTTGTTATTACAATCAATAAGCACATATAAGTTCAACTGTTGACAGCATAAATACAAAATGACGGTTAAATACAGTGGTGCAATTTTCAATTCAGTCTAGTCCATTTTTGACATTTTAGGGTTGACTTTCACAGTATATGTCAAAAGAACAAACAATGTAGACCCTGATCAGGTGGCTCCTTAGGGTGCATAGGACAAGTGTACTTATCACGGATACACTGTTTGCAAATGATGCATATATGCGTGACTAGAGAGTTAATGACAGGTGGCCGTATTAGAGAGGTTTTACTTTAGCTGGTAGAAAAAAAACTATGTATTGATAAATATCTTGGGATAAACATTTTCAAAAACGGGAATTGGTTCCGAACACAGCAAAAAATAGCAGAACGTTCACTATTTGCTATGCATAATATATTCATAATTTTTAACAAGCTAGACCTAGCTGTAAATGATAAATGTAAACTTTTTATGAATATGCTTATGCTTATGCTATTTTATGCCGAATAAAGATCTGTATCTGATAAGAGTGAACGGTGTTCTATTTTAGGCATTACACACCAAATTATAGCTATTTAATATTAATATATAAAAGCATTTTATTACAGATGGCCTGCATCAAATAAATCTTAGAAACGAATGTCTACATCAAAAAATAAAGAATTACTGAATCTAAGTAAACTTATTTATATTTCAAAGAAACTACAAAGTTCACTTATTTTATAAAAAGTTAAAAACAATCGTATTAATTCGTTTGCATCAGGTTATTCTTTCAATCCAATCATATACATCTATATCATAAACCACACCCAATATCTAATTTTTATTGTTCGAAGTCTACAGGTTATTGTTCTCAAAACATTCAACCAATCAAATAAATCTTCTTCATAAGCCACACCCACTACCAATTTTTAAATGTTCGAAGTCTACAAGTTGATATCTCACACCTTTCAACCAATTAAATAAATCTTCTTCATAAGCCACACCCAATACCTACTCCTACAGCGATTGCATTGTCACGGTCCATTACACTTATCTCGCTAAATTAGACTAAAGCATCTCATTCACATTTACTTTTGTACCTGTAATTCAATTAAGCAATCACCTTGCTTTAAGCTGCCATCTGTCTTAAATACCAATAAAAAATGTTTGACCTGTTTTTCAACTAAAGTGCATATGAAGGCAACGTTATGTACAAGCGGCTGTTCAAGAATGAATTTAATGCACAACTAGTTCAATCTTTTATTCCTACGTATTGTAAATGTACAATTAGGCACATCACTGCTTAAAGCAAAATAAAAGTAAATCAGCAATCATTTATTTACTTTAAACTCTACTCTTATTCATATATACTTTTGGACCTGTATTTCAACTAAGGTGCGTACAGTAGAGAAAACGTTATTCTTTCCCAATAAACGTGTTTACGCTTAAACTATTTTTTTCCATTCCAAACAGTTGGGAGCCAGATAAGACGCTGGATAATCAGGCGTCTGACCAGGCTCCAAACTGTTTGCCATACGAGTATATACTACCCGGGATGAATTAAAGTATGAAAGAAGAATACCCGAATAGTTTGTAAACCGTTAGGTTAGGTAAAATGTTATTCATCGAACAGTTTGCATTGTGGAATACATTGTACATGAAGAGTAAATCCACCACTTTGATCACGTTTGAAGAATCCTACAGTAGAAAAGACGTATTTCTTTCCCAATAAACGCACTAAGCTAAAACATGTATTTCCACTGCACACAGTATGTAGCCTATGTAATCTAACCAGTTATTCAGAAGGCTCTATATTGTTTTGGAACAGTTATTTTCAACAGTTTGCTTTCGTTTAAGGAAAAATAAAAAATAAAATATTCCCCACTGTACTACACAGACGATTGAAAAAATGTCACAAGGCAGGATTAGATGCAGAAATTAATAATAATAGAGACTTTCAGAATACTACTTACGACATTATGTTAGGTTCTATATTGTTTGCTTGGGTTTGACTAAAATCTAAAAAAAAATGAAAATATATGACTAGGAAAACATTAACTCTTTCACTGCCAACGACGCCAAAAGTCGACTATGCAAACAGTTTTGAACCTGATCAGACGCCACCTCACGCGGTGTCTGATCAAGATCCATACTGGTTGACACTCGTATCAACATTTCCTCAGTCACAACATCCCAAAAGCTGACCGCTTCAGACGACATTTTCAAGTGTGTCAAAAATTAAAGGTGTGGACAATATACCTCTTCGTGGTATAATGATCGATTAACGATAAATTAAACATCCAACTGTAAACCAATTTGTGTCGGTGTTGGGTTTCATCTTAAAACACGCGTAACATATAATGAGCGATTAATGATCAATTATAAACCTTTTATATATCTATTTATGTCGGATGTCGGGTCCAATTTTAAAGAATAGAACACTCATATGAATTTAATTGCATATAGAGACACGTACTATTATTTCTATTTAAAACAATATTCAACAACTTGATTATAATTCTATTAATCAAGGTTTATAATAAATTCGGCCCCATTACACTCTTTACATAATTTCTTAACTTTGCATGTTAGCACATTTTTGTTGAAATAAGTTCAGGAAACTGCACAAAAAAAATTATAAAAAAAACAAAGAAAAAAATGTTCGGCTACGAAATGACTTTAACAATTTTCCGAGGCTACGAAATGACTTATGCCTTCTTTGGGGCCATTCATTTTTTAATTTTTGGTGGTTACGAAATGACTAATTCAACTTTTTTGTCGGCTACGAAATGACCAAAAAATCGGTTACGAAATGACTTTTAGGTTTTGCGCGGTTACGAAATGACCAAAAATTCGGCTACGAAATGACTTATTTTACCGGTTACGAAATGACTCGGTTACGAAATGACTATAACTCCTTGAAACCCTGCTTAAACATTCAGTAAAACAGTATAACCTGAATAAAGCGGCAATGAATCCTGCATAAAGCGGCAATGAAAAAATCCCTATGGTGAATCCCTATGGTCAGATTTAGTTTTGATATTAACAATTTTGAGAGAGAATCACCAGGAGATACTAAAAAACAAATATCAAAGCTGTGGGCCTAGCAGTTTTTTACAAGAAGATTGTTTAAAGTTTTTCACTTTTTTAAATAAATTACAATATTAAGTAGTCCACTTGAAAGTTTCATTTTAACAATTTCTGTAGAGAAGCATCCAAGGAACACGGTGAGCATTTTAGTTTTCCCCTCAGACTCACGGTTTCAGAGGAGATGTCGCTTGAAGTAAATTTGAACGGACGGACAGGCGGACAGGCGGACGACGGACGGCGGGCGATCACAACAGCTCACCTTGAGCCTTCGGCTCAGGTGAGCTAAAAACAATTTACATTGCTAGGGGAATGATACATAGGTTATAAGTTGGTTCGAAGTGGTCATTTCAATTGACCAGTAATGACCGGTAATGACCAGTAGTATTGACCGCCAGTATTAAAACCAGTATTGACCACCCGGGTGGTCAATACTTTTATTGACCGGTCGATTGCCAACCCTGAAACAAATGCCCCAAGCCAGCAGCATATTCTGTAATTTAATGCTTATTTGCAAAAGTAGATACAAGAGGGCCTTGAAGGCCCTGATATTGCTCACCTATTGCAATGAAGCCTAACAGCTTTACCTTTGAGTTTCACCTGTTACAATCTAAATCCATTAAAATTTGTAGTGTAGCATGTAAACAATATTGGGATACAACCTATTGTAGTACATTAAGGGCAGATAACTATAGCCTAAACAATTGTGAAATGAAGCCTTTTTCTAGCATTTCAAAGTTCATCAAGGGCAAATAACTCTTGCCACAATGATCAGATTTCAACAATTGCACTCCTTCTAGACCTACATTGTGTGCAAGTTTAATCAAAATCCATTGAAAACTGTAGTTGCAAGAGTGTAAACACTGTTAGATATGACATTTTCAACACATCAAGGGCAGTTAACTCTAGACCAATTGGTCCGATTTAAACAATTTCTGAATTAATCTGAGACCTTATATAGTCATATACAATCTGAGCAAGTTTGAGAAAGATTGGATAAAAATTGAGGCCTCTATAGAGTGTATTGAATACCCTTAAATATTACATTTTCAGCAATTCAAGGGTAGATAACTCTTGACCTATTGGTGTGATTTCAACCATAGTCAAACTCATTTGAAACTCTTATGGTTATATACATTCTGAGAAAGTTTGAGAAAGATTGGATAAAAGTTGTGGCCTCAAGGGTGTAAACACTTTTAAATAACCGATAACACCGATAACTCTATACATCTGATTTCATCCATAATCAAATTCATTCTTCTTCTTCTTCCAATGAAAGGAGTCACTATGACTGTAGAGTTGACCATTCAAACTCTTATTGTAATATACAATCTGAGCAAGTTTGAGAAAGATTGGGTAAAACTGGTGGCCTCTTGAATACCTTTGTAAATATGGCATTTTCAGCAAATTAACTCTTTGCGGCCCAACGCTAAATCTCACCTTACAGTCGGTAGATTATTACGGGGTTCCAGTCGACCGGATGTATATACCTATATAGACTGACTGCTGACAGATTCGGGTGCATAACTATTATAACAATTACTTACATAATTTGTTGACTATTCGTCCATAAATGTACAAAATCTATCAAATATCTGAACAACCTCCTGAAATATCCGTCGGTTCGGTGTTTCAGTGATATTTTTCAGTTACAGCTTCGTCCACAACTTCAAATTTTCCTTCGACTTTGTTGTAAACAGGTCTATTAACTTGAAATTCATATTTGGAATTGCTACTTATGGTGAGAGAAATATCATATTTTTTTATCCCGGCGTGTGTTTGTTTCTTGTGTTGCCTTTGTTTTCTGTCGCCTGTAAATTCTTCTCGAAATTTCCACGTTTCTTCGCATCAAGTATGGCGGCCATTTTTCTCGCTTGTCAATTTCAAACAAGAGCCCCATGGGGCATATTTCGCTCACCTGAGAATAGCTGAAAAATGGAGATCATGATTTATGTCTTGGGCAGGGTCATTTTTTACCCGAGGAGCATTATTAAAATTGAACAATATTGATAGTGGACCTGTAGATGATGCTTTATGCCAAATATCTAAGATCAGAGTACTAGCCTTTTAGAAAATATTTTTTTTATAAGTTTCAATGAAAAAAATCTATTTTTAGCTCCTGTGACCTACATATGCAACAGACTGGAACCATTTGAACAAAATAGGTAAAGGACATCTATAAGTGTCACCGTGCCGAATATCAAAGCTCTGGCCATATTGGTTTCAGAGAAGAAGACGTTTGAAAATTTCAATATATAACTCTATGTAAAACTGTGACCCCCGGGTGGGGCCAATTTTGACCCAAAGGGGCATAATTTGAACAAACTTGAAAGAGGACCTGTAGATGATGCTATGTGCCAAATATCTATGCTCTGGCTCTTGTAGTTTCAGACAAGAAGGTTTTTTAAAATGTCCTTATTTTTTCACTTTGGTTGCCATGGCAACCAGAGTAGAGTTCTACATTGTTTTTAATTCTTTGAACAAATCTGAAAGAGCTTGACCCAAGGAACATTCCTGTAAAGTCTGGTTGAAATCTGTCAAGCGGTATAGGAGGAGATGTCATTTGAATCAATTGTTAACAACGACAGACGACGGACACAGGGCCATCCCAATAGCTCAACTTGAGCCTTTGGCTCAGGTGAGCTAAAAATAATGATGTCAGAGTTATGGCCTTTGCAAATGGCATTTCCTCTTATTAGGCTCTTTCCAAATATGTAATTTCATTTTACCCATTACCCCATAGCCTGTTTCTAGTTTTGAAAATAGGTGGCCACCTAAAGCAGGTTGAAAGTAAAGCAGAATGCGCCTTAAGGCACACCCTGCTTTACTTTCAAACTGCTTTAAGCTACCATCTACTAGGATATAGAAACTTATTTATTATCTTACATTTTCATGACTGTATAAAGTGGAATTATTTTCTTCAGTGGAGGAATAAATTAAAGGCCTAAAAATGCATATTTATGGGGTAATGGGTTTACAAACATCAGTATAATTTTTTTATGGGGGATTGGGTTGACTTGGGATCACTTCCAGATCCTGTTTCTCTAAGTATGAAGCAGACTGAACCATTTCTAAACTTTAGCAGACAACATGTTCAGCAGATATCACCAGTTCTGTTGCTGTACAGCAGCTGAACTGAGGTCAGTTATGCAATAATCTAGCTGGGAACTTAACTCTTATAATGCTGAATTGATGTCTGCTATACATATTGTATGTGAATTTTGTAAAGCAAATCATACTTTACATTTTCTAAATACAAGAGCCCCATGGGGCATATTTCGCTCACCTGAGAATAGCTGAAAAAATAGAGATAATGATTTATGTCCAGGACTGACCTAGATATGCAACAGACCGGAACAATTTGAACAAAATATGTAAAGTATATTTAAAAGTGTCACCATACCTTATATAAAAGCTCTGGTCATATTAGTGTCAGAGAAGAAGACGTTTGAAAAGTTCACTCTACAACTCTATGTTAAACTGTGACCCCCCCGGGCGGGGCCAATTTTGTCCCAAGGGGCATAATTTGAACAAACTTGATAGAGGACCTGTAGATGATGCTATGTGCCAAATATCTAAGCTCTGGCCTTTGTAGTTTCAGACAAGAAGATTTTTTAACTTTTCATTGAAAAAAATCTATTTTTAGCTCCTGTGACCTAGTTATGCAATCGACCGGAACCATTTGAACAATTTTGATATAGGACATCTAGAAGTGTCACCATGCCAAATATCAAAGCTCTGGCCATATTAGTTTCAGAGAAGAAGACGTTTGAAAATTTCACGATATAACTCTATGTAAAACTGTGACCCCCGGGGCGGGGCCAATTTTGACCCCAGGGGCATAATTTGAACAAACTTGATAGAGGACCTGTAGGCGGTGCTATGTGCCAAATATCTAAGCTCTGGTCTTTGTAGTTTCAGACAAGAAGATTTTTTAAGTTTTCAATGAAAAAAATCTATTTTTAGCTCCTGTGACCTAGTTATGCAATCGACTGGAACCATTTGGACAATTTTGATATAGGACATCTAGAAGTGTCACCATGCCAAATATCAAAGCTCTGGCCATATTAGTTTCAGAGAAGAAGACGTTTGAAAATTTCACTATATAACTCTTTGTAAAACTGTGACCCCCGTGGGGAGGGCCAATTTTGACCCCAGGGGCATAATTTAAACAAACTTGATAGAGGACCTGTAGGCAATGCTATGTGCCAAATATCTAAGCTCTGGCCCTTGTAGTTTCAGACTAGAAGATTTTTTAAGTTTTCATTGAAAAAATCTATTTTTAGCTCCTGTGACCTAGTTATGCAACGGACCAGAACCATTTGAACAATTTTGGTAAAGGACATCTAGAAGTGTCACCATGCCAAATATCAAAGCTCTGGCCACATTGGTTTCAGAGAAGAAAGACGTTTGAAAATTTCACAATAAAACTCTATGTAAAACTGTGACCCCCGGGGCGGGGCCAATTTTGACCCCAGGGGCATAATTTGAACAAACTTGATAGAGGACCTGTAGATGATGCTATGTGCCAAATAGCTAAGCTCTGGCCCTTGTAGTTTTTGACAAGAAGATTTTATAAGATTTCCTTATTTTATCTCTTTGGTTGCCATGGCAACCAGAGTTCTGCATTGGTTTTAATTCTTTGAACAAATTTGAAAGAGCTTCACCCAAGGAACATTTCTGTAAAGTTTGGTTGAATTCTGTCAAGCGGTATAGGAGGAGATGTCATTTGAAGCAATTGTTAACGACGACGGACTCTTATGGTCATATACAATCTGGGCAGGTTTTAGAAAGATTGGATAAATACTGTGGCCTCTAGTGTAAACACTGTTAAATATGGCATTTTCACCAATTCAAAGGTAGATAACTCCTGACCTATTTGTCCGATTTCAACCATAATCGAACTCATCCGAACTCTTATGGCAATATACCATCTGAGCAAGTTTGAGAAAGATTGGATAAAAATTGTGGTCTCTAGAGTGTAAACACTAAAATTGTTGACGCCGCACAACGCACGATGGACGACGCCGGACAATCAAGGATTGCAATAGCTCACCCTGAGCTACCTCAGGTGAGCTAAAAACTAACACAAGGGTCACATGGGGTGGGATCATTTTTTACCCTAGAGACATAATTTCAAAAATCTTGCTGATGAACTTGAAAGTTAAGTGTTCTGTCAAATAGTTTGTACATGGATGGTTTCAGACAGGAAGACTTTTCAATGTAAAAAAAATATTTTTTAGCTAATGTGACCCAGATATGCAACAGACCTGAACCATTTCAGCAATATTGGTAAAGATCATCTAAAAGTGTCACTATGCTAATTATCAAAGCTCTGGCCATAATAGTTTCAGAGAAGACGATTTCACTATATAACTCTACGTAAAACTGTGACCCCTAGGGCCTTGGCAGTTTTGACCCAAGGGGCATAATTTGAACAATCTTGATAGAGGATCTGTAGATGATGCTTTATGCCAAATATCTAAGCTCAGGGTACTGTGGTTTCAGACAAGAAGATTTTTTAAGTTTTCATTGAA
This sequence comes from Gari tellinella, assembly GCA_922989275.2. Classification (NCBI taxonomy): domain Eukaryota; kingdom Metazoa; phylum Mollusca; class Bivalvia; order Cardiida; family Psammobiidae; genus Gari; species Gari tellinella. The sequence continues at coordinate 20,755,531 of OV277869.1, read as the reverse complement.
AAAATCTATTTTTAGCTCCTGTGACCTAGATATGCAACGAACCGGAACCATATAAACAGTATTGGTTAAGGGCTTTTAGAAATGTCACCATGCCAAATATCAAAGCTCTGGCTTAAAGTCTTGATAGAGGATTTCAGTGGTTTCAGACAAGAAGATTTTTTTATTGAAAAAAATCTATTTTTAGCTCCTGTGACCTAGATATGCAAAGGACCAGAAATGTTTGAACAGCTTTGTAAGAGGACCATATAAGGATCATTCAGGCCAAGTTTGGTAAAAATCTATCCAGTAGTTTCGGAGGAGATGTGGTTTAAAGAAATTGTTGACGACGAACGAACGGACAGACGAACGGACGCACGGCGACGGACAGAGGACGATCAAAATAGCTCACCTTGGCACTACGTGCCAGGTGAGCTAAAAAAAGTTTAATACTTTGAAAAAATCGCTTATGGGTTTGATACTCCTTTAAGGATAAAGAAAATGTTTCTTACGTTACAAACTCATGACTGTGTAAAGCGGAACTATTTTCTTCAGAGCAGGAATAAATCAAAGGGGTAAAAAGGTATTTCTGTGGGGGGAATGGTTAATATAGCTTCCTCATTAAAGTTTAAAAACTCCAAGTTGCCCCTAGGGATAAATCATTCTATAGCATTCATTGTCATACAATGCTTTATCTAAGTCACAGTATCTGATATCATGAAGTCATAATGGAAACAAATCTGTTTCACAGAATATGTGTCACTTAAGATTCATGTTTTTGTCCTCCCAAAAGTGTAAGTCAATGATGGTGGTGGTTTGGAGAGGCGAAATAGTGTCATGTTTGATTGATGCTTAACTTTTTTTTAAAGACATATGGATGCAAGCTGAGAGTAAAGCAAACAAGAGCCGCATGCGGCCCTATATCGCTCACCTGAGGAACTATTGTGTTATACTCGATGCATAATGAAGTTTGTCAGTGCATGTATGTGGACTTGCATGAAACTGAAACAACTCGGAATTAGGTTTTCCTGTAGAAGTCTATGTAAAACTGATAAGCCCCTAGGTGGGTCCATTTTTTACCCTGGGGTCATGATTTGAACAATCTTGGTAGAGGACCGTAAGGCAAAGCTAGATGCCAAATATAAAAGGTATGGGCCTTATGGTTTCAGAGAAGAAGAGTTTTAAAGGTTTTACTACATAAGTCTTTGTAAAACTTTTAAGCCCCGGGGCAGGGCCATTTTTGATCCGGAGGTCATGAATTTTAACAACCTTGGTAGAGGACCATAAGGCAAAGCTAGATGCCAAATATAAAAGGTCTGGGTCTTAGGGTTTCAGAGAAGAAGAGTTTTAAAGGTTTATTCCTATACAAGTCTATGTAAAACTGATAAGCCCCAGGGTGAGGCCATTTTTTACCCGGAGGTCATGATTTGAACAATTTTGGTAGAGTACCATAAGGCAAAGCTAGATGCAAAATATAAAAGGTCTGGGTCTTAGGGTTTCAGAGAAGAAGAGTTTTAAAGGTTTATTCCTATATAAGTCTATGTAAAACTGATAAGCCCCGGGGCAGGGCCATTTTTGAGCTTGGGGTCATGATTTGAACAATCTTGGTAGAGGACCATAAGGCAAAGCTAGATGCCAAATATAAAAGGTCTGGGCCTTACGGTTTCAGAGAAGAAGATTTTTAAAGTTTTTCCTATATAAGCCTATGTAAAACTGATAAGCCCTGGGAAGGGGCCATTTTTGACCCTGGGTCATGATTTGTACACTCTTAGTAGAGGTCCATAAGGCAAAGCTACATGCCAAATATAAAAGGTCTAGGCCATACACTTTTAGAGAAGAAGAGTTTTAAAGGTTTTCCTATGAAAAACTGATAAGCCCCGGGCGGGCCATTTTTGACCCGGAGGTCATTATTTGAACAATCTTGCTAAAGGTTCACAACATGATGCTACTTGTGAAATTTGGTTGTCCTAGGACTTATAGTTATTGACAAGAAGATGTTTAAAGTTTTGACTTTAGTTGTCAATATTACGTAAATACGGAAAATGACCATGCCCTCTGGCGGCCATGTTTTTTGATGGATCAAAATTCTTTGTACAATTTTGAAAGTATATTAATTGAAAAACATTTTGGTGCAAACCAAATTGAAATCGGACCAGTAGTTTTTGAAAAGAAGATTTTTTTTTATATCTTGCATGGTTGCCATGGCAACAAGACCGATTGCCCCATCCACTTTTTTTGAACAATTTTTAAAGCTCACAACTACAGTATGTATCTGACCAAGTTTGGTTAAAATTGGGCCATTGGTTTCAGAGAAAAGTTATTTGAAACAAATTGTGAACAGACGACACGGCAACGGACACCGACACGGACACTGACGTATGACGGACGGCAACCGATCACAATAGCTCACCTTGAGCACTTTGTGCTCAGGTGAGCTAATAACAAGAGCCACATGGGGCATATTTCGCTCACCTGAGAATAGCTGACAAAATGGAGGAAATTATTTATGTCCAGGACAGGGTCATTTTTTACCCGAGGGGTATAATTTGAACAATTTTGATAGAGGACCTGTAGATGATGCTATGTGCCAAATATCTAAGATCAAGGTACTAAGGTTTTAGACAAGAAGATTTTTTTAAGTTTCCATTGAAAAAATCTATTTTTAGCTCGTGTGACCTACATATGCAACAGACTGGAACCATTTGAACAAAATAGGTAAAGGACATCTAGAAGTGTCACCATGCTGAATATCAAAGCTCTGGCCATATTAGTTTCAGAGGAGAAGACTTTTTGAAAATTTCACTATATAACTGTATGTAAAACTGTGACACTCGGGGCGGGCCAATTTTGACCCCAGGGGCATAATTTGAACAAACTTTATAGAGGACCTGTAGATGATGCTATATGCCAAATATCTAATCTCTGGCCCTTGTAGTTTTTGACGAAAATATTTTTTAAGTTTTTATAGAAACAAGAGGGCCAGAATGGCCCTTAATCGCTCACCTGTACATGGTGATGGGTAAGTGATTTCAGACAAGAAGATTTGTGAAACTTTGACCCATGGGCAGGGTCACTTTTGACCCCAGGGACATAATATGAATGCTCTTGATACAGGACCTGTAGACAATGCTATGTGCCAAATATCTAAGCTCAGTGTACTATGATTTCAGACAAGAAGATTTTTAAAGTTTTCATTGAAAAAAATCTATGTTATACAGACCGGAACCAATTCATCAACATATGTGAAAGACCTCTAGACATTACATCATGCAAAATATCTAAGCTCTAGCCATATTGATTTCAAAGAAAAATGTGTTCGAAAATTTCACTATATAACTCCATGTAAAATGGCGACACCCGGGCCGGGGCCAACTTTGACCCCAGTGGCAAAATTTGAACAAATTTGATAGAGGACCTGTAGACAATGCTTAGTGAAGTTTGGTTTCAATCAGGCATGTGGTTTTGAAGAAGAAGATGTTTGAACATTTCACTATATAACTCTATGTAAAACTGACCCCCGGGGCGGGCCAATTTTGACCCCAGGGTCAAACTTTGAACAATCTTGATAGAGGACCTATAGATGATGCCATGTGCCAAATATCTAAGCTCTGGTCCTTGTGGTTTTTGACAAGAAGATTTTTTAAGATTTCCTTATTTTTTCACTTTGGTTGCCATAGCAACCAGACTTCTGCATTGTTTCAAATTCTTTGAACAACTTTGAAAGAGCTTGACCCAAGAAACATTCCTGTTAAGTTTGGTTGCAATCAGACATGTGGTTTTGAAGAAGAAGATGTTTGAAGAAATTGTTGACGCACAACGCACGACGGACGCCGGACAAAGACCGACCACAAAAGCTCACCTTGAGCACTTTGTGCTCAGGTGAGCTAAAAATCTATTTTTAGCTCCTGTGACCTAGATATGCAACAGACCGGAACTATTTGAACAAAATATGTAAAGGATATTTAGAAGTGTCACCATACCAAATATCAAAGGTCTGGCCATATTAGTGTCAGAGAAGAAGACGTTTGAAATTTTCACTATATAACTCTATGTAAAACTGTGACCCCCCGGGCGGGGCCAATTTTGACCCCAGGGGCATAATTTGAACAAACTTAATAGAGGACCTGTAGATGATGCTATGTGCCAAATATCTAAGCTCTGGCCCTTGTAGTTTCAGACAAGAAGATTTTTAAGTTTTCATTGAAAAAATTCTACTTTTAGCTCCTGTGACCTAGATATGCAACCAACCAGAACCATTTGAACAATATTGGTATAGGACGTCTAGAAGTGTCACCATGCCAAATATCAAAGCTTGGCCATGGCAACCAGAGTTCTACATTGTTTTTAATTCTTTGAACAAATTTGAAAGAGCTTGACCCAAGGAACATTCCTGTAAAGTTTGGTTGAAATCTGTCAAGCGGTATAGGAGGAGATGTCATTTGAAGCAATTGTTCACGACGACGCACGACGACGCACGACGACGGACACAGGGCCATCCCAATAGCTCACCTTGAGCCTTTGGCTCAGGTGAATTAAAAACTCCTTAACATAATTATCAAGCTTTTCCGCTTGCCTTTAAGAATCTATCTGTCTTAATTCTTAAGCATCTTTAGGATCCCTATCGAGCTTTTGTGCTTTACTTCCAACCTGCTCAAAACAATCACCTGTCAGAATAAGACAAAAGTCCCTGTTTTATGTAAACTGTGCAGACACTAAATGACTTTTGCATTAAATATTATGTTCAACTAGATAAACATGGTTGGTCTAGATTAGGAGAATATAATATCCAAAGCAAAAATGTTTAAGTCATTAGTGATGTTCAGTACTGTAGAAATATCATATCTCTCTCCCCAATATCTGCAGTTCCGAGATATATGGGACTATAATGCTGATATCTGATGGCCCTTTCACTCTCGATGCAATTTATACAACCTATTGAACAAGTCATAACATGATCTGCTGAAGAAAAGAATAGCTTGCCTAGATGCCAACATACGAAACAATGATAAGTCTATCTGCAGAATGATGTATCAAGCTAATTACATGTATCATATCTAACATTAACTTGAGACTTGAGCTAAAAGGTTAAGAGCAAACATGTTAAATATTCTTACAAGAAATTAAAATATTTTTTTCTGTATTAACTACATTCAGCCCATAGGGAAACCTGTATCCCACAAATCAGCAAATATTTGATAGTGTCATCTTAGTGGATTTCCACTTGCATCATAATCACCATTCATCAATGCCCACGTGTAGGCCGGCCGGTATACTTACATGACATAAGTGCTCCCATGTTTTGGATTTAGGCTTAATGCCCAGTTTAATTCCAACACTGAACAGATAACAACAAAGGATCTCTTCAGACCAGTAGATTATGCAAATCGTCAAAACAGTCACTCAATAAAGAAGCATGGAGATCTCTAAACCCTTTTCCTGCTAATAGCATTATTTACCCTTTTTCCAAAATAGTGTAGACCCAGATCAGAAGCTCCTGAAGGAGCTGTCTGATCAGGATCTGCACTGTTCTCCTATTGAACCTGTCTGATATTTTAAGTCCATATACTCTTTCCTAAGAATTCTTTTTAATTAGCCTTCAAAGGCTTCTGCATTACTTTGTCCTGCAATAAGCCTGTATTTGTCATATTTTTAGTGTCTGCTTAACTCTTTCAAAATAATGGACCGCCCTCTTATCACTCACCTGTTGTACTGAAGCCTGATAGCTTTACCATTCTGTTTCACCCGTAATTTGTAGTATAGCAAGTAAACAATTTTGGAATACAACCTCATAATTCTAGTATAGTAGAGTACATTAAGGGCAGAAAACTAGAGCCTAAACAATACTGAAATGAAGCCTTTTCTAGCATTTCAAAGTATGTCAAGGGAAGATAACTATTGCCACAATGATTAGATTTCAACAATAATTGCACTCCTTCGAGAACTTATAGCTATATACTCTGTGGGCAAGTATAATCAAAATCCATTGAAAACTGAAGTTGCAAGAGTGTAAACGCTGTTAGATTTGACATTTTCAGTAATTCAAGGGCAGATAACTCTTGACCTATTGGTCCGATTTCAACCATAATCACACTTATTCGATCTCTTATTATTGTCATATACAATCTGAGCAAGTTTGAAAAAGATTGGATAAAAATTGTGGCCTCTAGAGTGTAAACACCCTTAAATATGGCATTTGCAGCAACTCAAAGGTAGATAACTCTCTATCTTCTCGTCTGATTTCAACCATAATTGAACTCCTTTGAAGTTTTATGGTCATATACAATCTGAGCAAGTTTGAGAAAGATTGAATAACAAGAGTTGTCAGAGAGACAACAAAGCTAGCCATTGGCACATTTAGAAACTTAAAAGCACACTCAAGGTCACCGAGGTCAAGCTTTTTGCCTGCATAGAAAGGTCTTGTCAATATACACATGAAAATTGAATATGAAGTTACACCTCAAGGGACATAGGAAATATAAGCGTTTTTCGAAACCTAAACACAGATTTCTAATCCTTAAACTCTGGATCTAAGTTCAAGGTCAAGGGGTTCAAATTTTTCTGTGCATGGAAAGGTCTTGTCCATATACACACACATACCAACTATGAAAGTAATACCTCAAGAGACATAGAAGTTATAGGCATTTTTCAAAACCTAAACACAGATTTCGAAACCTAAACGTGGACCCTAAGATCAAGGTCAAGGTCACAGGGGTCCAAATTTTTCTGTGCATGGAAAGGTCTTGTCCATACACACACACATACCAACTATGAATGTAATACCTCAAGAGACATTGAAGTCATAGGCATTTTTCGAAACCTAAACAAAGATTTGGAAACCTAAACGCGGACCCTAAGTTCAAGGTCATAGGGGTCCAAATTTTTCTGTGCATGGAAAGGTCTTGTCCATATACACACACATACCAACTATGAAAGCAATACCTCAAGGGAAATAGAAGTTATAGGCATTTTTCGAAACCTAAACACAGATTTCGAAAACCTAAACGTGGGCCCTAAGTTCAAGGTCAAGGTCACAGGGGTCCAAATTTTTATGTGCATGGAAAGGTCTTGTCCATATACACACACATACCAACTATGAAAGCAATACCTCAAGAGACATAGAAGTTATAGGCATTTTTCAAAACCTAACCACAGATTTCGAAACCTAAACGCGGGCCCTAAGTTCAAGGTCAAGGGGTCCAAATTTTTCTGTGCATGGAAAGGTCTTGTCCATATACACACACATACCAACTATGAAAGCAATACCTCAAGAGACATAGAAGTTATAGGCATTTTTCGAAACCTAAAACAGATTTCGAAACCTAAACGCGGGCCCTTAGTTCAAGGTCAAGGTCACAAGGGACCAAATTTTTCTGTGCATGGAAAGGTCTTGTCCATATACACACACATACCAACTATGAATGCAATACCTCAAGAGACATAGAAGTCATAGGCATTTTTAGAAACCTAAACAAAGATTTGGAAACCTAAACGCGGACCCTAAGTTCAAGGTCACAGGGGCCCAAATTTTTCTGTGCATGGAAAGGTCTTGTCCATACACACACACATACCAACTATGAATGCAATACCTCAAGAGACATTGAAGTTATAGGCTTTTTCGAAACCTAAACACAGATTTCGAAACCTAAACGCGGGCCCTAAGTTCAAGGTCAAGGTCACAGGGGTCCAAATTTTTCTGTGCATGGAAAGGTCTTGTCCATATACATACACATACCAACTATGAAAGCAATACCTCAAAGGACATAGAAGTTATAGACATTTTCTTAAAATTGTTTACGCCGTTCACGACGACGACGACGACTACACCGGGGGTATTGCAATAGCTCGTCATGTACTTCGTACAGGCGAGCTAAAAACTGTGGCCTCTATAGAGTGTAAACACCCTTAAATATGGCATTTTCAGCAATTCAAAGGTAGATAACTCTCGACCTATTCGTCGGATTTCAACAATAATTGAACTTATCTAAACTCTTATAGTCATTTACAATCTCAGCAAGTTTGAGATAGATTGGATAAAAAAATGTGGCCTCTAGAGTGTAAACACTGTTAAATATGGCATTTTCAGCAATTCAAAGGTAGTTAATTCTTCATCTATTGGTCCGATTTCAACCATAATCAACCTCATTTGAACTCTTATGGTAATATATAATCTGAACAAGTTTGAGAAAGATTGAATAAATATTGTTGCCTCTAGAGTGTAAACACTGTTAAATATGGCCTTTTCAGCAATTCAAAGGTAAACAACTATTGACCTATTGGTCAGATTTTAACCATAATTGCACTTATCCGAACTCTTATGGTAATATACAATCTGAGCAAGTTTGAGAAGGATTGGATAACTTTTGTGGCCTTTAGAGTGTAAACTCTAAAATTGTTGATGACGCACGACGGACGAAGGACATTCAAGGATTGCAAAAGCTCACCCTGAGCTAGCTAAAAAGTGTAGACCCACATCACAGGGCTTCTATAAGAGCTCTCTGGATAGGGTCAACACTGTTTGCTAATTTAGAACACTATTTATTCAAGCTTCTGAGAATTCCAAGTAGACAGGTTCATGTTTTGGTAACCAAAAAGACCCCAAACGGAACCTTATAACCCACAAGATTTACTAAGTGTTGAAAGAGTTAATGCAAGTTTAACTGTATAGTCACCTACTACCAACATTTTGGACGCTGAAAATAATACAAATGTTACCCCTTTTCAACACAGGGTGTACAAAACCACAAGACTTTTGGTCCTTCTCCCAACCAACCCAACAAACCATAAACAGGGAGGATAATAAGCATAACATTTAGTCTACTTTGACCATGATAACATAATGCAGTGAACAAGCTCTTGCAATGATTTTGGGATGTGAAGAAGAAATTTGGTCTACTTTGACCACAAAGTTGTGCTATAAACAAACTGTTGCTAATATTTGTGGTTACTTAGGCATGGAGAAGACATTTGGTCTACTTTGACCAAACAGGAGGGTTATGCAAGTAGCAATACTTATGATGCTGAAACTGGGAACAGTTATTATATCTATGATAAATAGACTATTTGTTCTACTTGGGATACTGAACATCACAGTTGGTCTACTTTGACCAAAGGGGTTTTAAGCATTGTTGGTTATGACCTGTGGTTATTCAGTGTAACATGTAAAAGCATACTTTATTGACAAATTATTGAACATTTGTTTTTCAAATATTCAATTCCTTATCTCCCCAATTAACTTCATGTTGTGACTATTCATTTGTATAGAATAGTCAACAAGTGTTCACAACATACAGTTTTGCAGAGATTAAATAAAACTCTAGATATGGTCAAGCATATATAACTTTTTCTCAACCAAACTCTATATTGTAACTGCTCTTTAGAATTCTCTTTGAGACCATTCTGATGAGTATTGCAACATAGTGTTTGGTGGGAGACATTAAGGTGAAAAGCTTGAACATGTTCCTTTGATTCACTATTATCAGGAGCCCTCAGCTGCATAAGAGGTTCACTTTGGAATTAATTACATTACTCTTTCTCTTATTATCTATAGCACTGTGATAGTTATCTAGCTACCTATAACTTATTACAGCCTGATGTAAAATTCAATAAACTTTCAATTCTCATAATTCAGAGTTCAAATACATTATAGAGTGATGGAAGATGTTGCTGTTCTCATGTAAACAAATCTAAAATGCAGTGCAGAAAATCACATGTTACTGAAATGAAGATTTACTCAAATCTGAATTGCAAACAGTTTTGAGCCTGATTAGAGCTACTTGTTGTGTGATCTTGCTCCAAACTGTTTGCAATAGACATATACTCAGTTTAACACCAGCAAGTTTATTGGTATAGAATTAATTCTTCTCCACTGTTCATCTCTTTGCAAAACAGTGCAGACCCAAAAAAGAGGGGCTCCTTCAGGAGTATTCTGATCAGGGTCCACGCAGTTTGTCATATATTTAGACAAACCCAGGCCTTGGAAGACAATATAAACTATTTTCATAGTGGTATAATCCATTTTCAAAATTCAGCATATTATAAGGGTTAACTAAATGCCTTTGATATGGTAAAATGCCCTTGATGTGGTTAAATTTCTGGTTAAATCTCTTTGATACGGTTAAATATCATTGATATGGTTAAAGATTCTTCAGACCATTAAGTGTTTTAAGTGGACATGTAGATAAGACTGAGTGTTAACCATTACAGTGGGGTGACAGTGTACATACATCCTTTGCAAACAGTGGACCCAGCCTCTGATCAGGGTACGGTATGCACTGTTTGTCATATTTTAAAGGCAAATTCCAAAAGAGTGCATGTAAACCATTACCAGAAAATGGAAGAGCCCATTTGTCAATTAAGCATAGTAAAACTACCCATAGTAATGACTGTCATTTCCTGCATTGTGGTTAAAGTTTTAGAAATTTTAATTCCGTTTTTCTTTAACCTTTCAACTCTTGGACAACTGTTGGCAATTTAAATTGGCATCTGCTAAACTCATTACTCCATAAATAGACCTGTTAAACCTCAAGTTATTTTTACACTTAAGGAAAGTAGTTCCTATCAAGAAAATCCTGAGCATGCAGAGAAGGCATTTCCAGTCATTTTCAAGATGGTAGCCCTTTAAGTGGTCATCTGTCTTCAAAACTGGAAACAGGCTATGGGTAATTTAAGGGTTAATTAAACCCTTTCAATACTGAGCAATTGTCATCTGCTATCTAGAAATGCTGTCAGCTATGATTCTTAATCTATGTTGGTTTTCTGTATTAATTATAGAAACAGCAACAGTGTCAAGGTGTCAAACAGTTTGGATCCTGACCAGGCCTCACAAAATGCAAGGCTTGATCAGGATCCAAACTATTTTTCATTCAGATCATTTTTCTGTATCCAAGCACTCACTCAGGGCCTCCGCTGCCAGTTGTCAAAAACTGCTTTTCACTAAAACACAATTCTTCAGATACTGATTCACAGCATATGGTAACTGTAAATTCTCTAGGCTCTATTTGTCTTTTACGGGTCCAGGTGGGGTATACGATTTTCTAATAAATTCAATACTCTATTCAAGTCCATTTGCAATAGAGCACAAAGAAACTGATGAAGACGGTTTATACTGCTAATGTACAAACATAATAAGTTATTAAACCCTTCCTATAATTACATCCACTGTTGAAATTAACCAGTTAACATTGATTTATAGGGATATTTCAGAAAGTATATTGGAAAATCAAAGTAAGATCCGATTAGAGCCTGATTAGGGTCTACATTGTTTGCAAAGTATAGGTATACATCAACTAGTTTCCAACATAGGATGGGGTAAAAAAAAACACCAGAAGACATGTGACAATGCATTAATTGTGCTCTATGATAGACTGTCCTCTGACCAGGGACTGTCCTCTGACCAGGGTCTGCAGATAAGATGAAGTTAACTGAACAATCCAATACTTTCTTAAACATTTCTTACTCATTTCAACAAAAATCTCAAAGTGACCATTCTAATTAGTAGTGACACCATAGGGTTTAATGCAAAAATAATATTTTATTTTTTACAATGCTTCCCTAAAGCTAGCTTTGAGCCCTGGCCAGCACTGGTAAAAACCTTCCTATACTTTTGAACAGGTTTTATTCTCAGAGGTTTATGCATCTGAGTTTTAGATAGGTCCCCTTAACCATTCATACTTTTAAGGGACCAATATGTTAACCCCCAGAGGAGAACACATTTATTGTAGACTTTAAATCAAAATTCACACAATGATGACGCTTTTGATTTTTGATATGTTTTTGATTTTACGTCGCTTTCAAAAGTATTTAAGTCATATCGCGACGTCCAGCTAATTATAGGTGGAGGAAGACCCCAGAAGTCCTTTATGCACTGTTTCAGACACAAATCGGCAACTGGGTAGAACCACCGACCTTCCGCAAGCCAGCTGGAAGGCTTCCCCACATGAAAAATCCGAACGACCCTACTGGGATTCGAACTCACAGCGGTGAGGAGCTTAGTGATGTTAGTCACAGTGACTATACCACTAGACCACGGAGGCCCCGATGACGCTTTTGAAGCATACATGTATATGGTATCAATTCAGTGCTCATAACTTCATAAGGTTAATAATTAGTTATTGAAAAAATTAATATTAATTGAAGGCCTTTAAAAACAATTTGATTGAGATCAGTCCCCATTTGTTGTAGATTGCAATTACTATACAAATTGGATTCCTCGTTTATTCAAAAACCAAAAGAGTTTAGACAAGATTGACCCTCTGAATGATAAAATTTTAAAACTTTAACAGATTCCTTTTTTTTTAACAGAAAATAGTTTCTTAATGTTGACAGATGCAACCCATTTACCCATGAAACTAATCAAATAGGTAATTGGGGTAATGCCTGGTTCCAATTAAGTCTAGTCCATGTCTGACTTAATTATTATTATAATCTATAGTTGTTCTTACAATATTTCAACATGACAAACAGTGATGACCCTGATCAGAAGGATCCTTAAGGAGCCCTCTGATGTAGGTCAGCACTGCTTTCAAATGACAAGTGTACTCTTCACAGGTACAGGATGTTTGTTAAAGGGTGTATACATGCATACAGTCACAGGGCTTCAATGGGTTAAAAATTGCATGCAGAATTCTTTAAGAAAAACAATGACCACGATACTCTCAATTAACAGCCATTACTAAAAAACTCACAACAATCATAACCAACAATGCTTTATCTAGCAACACAGGCCATCAGCCTATACACAGATCTGTGATCTCTGCCCACATTGAAATAATACCTGCACGCTTATTGGGAATATTTCTATTCCCTGCTATTGTCGGTACTTTCCAAGGCTTTTTCGGTGGTATTTTGTACTTGGTGGGTGAAGGCTTGTTGTCCTTGGCTTGATGTGGGGCATGCAAATTCACTACGGGCTCTGTGTGCAGAATACAATGACGATACAAAACATGTGACAACCATCAATATAACTGAGTGCTCACATGACCACTTATGCTCTTTGAATTCTGGTACTTCTCCAGCAGCAGCTATAAGGATATATTGATGCTTTTTTGAAAACACAGCTATATCATATGAGCACCCTGTACTAAACTACACTATATCAATAGAGCAGAGCTCCAGATAAGGAAGCATTTCAGAAACTTTTTATTTCTGCATTAAACCCTATGATACTACTCATTAGAATTGTTTCTAAGATGATGCTAATAAGTAGTGACACCATAAGTTTTGTATGCTGATTGAGTGACAAAAATGTTGGTTTTTTTGTTCAGTTAAACTGTCTTATCTGGAGCCCAGAATAAAGGATTTAACATAAATCTAGAAAACAAGAGCTTGTCCCTGTAATACGAATGACACCCCCCCCCCCCCCCCCCCCCCCAGCAGAAAGTTTGGTGAAGATCAGATGAAAAGCAATGTGTTTGTGAAACACAAATGCCCCCAGCCAGCATCATGTTTGGTAATGTAATGTCAAGGTAAAGGTCACAAAGTCAAAAGGTTTGTATGGTTGGAAAGGTATTGACACGAAGAAGACAGATGCCAAGTATAAAAGGCCCAGGTGCAAAATGTTAAAGGTATAGCCAATGTTGAGTAAATAGGGCAAGGGTCAAGGTAACATGGTCAAAGACGTTGGTATGGTTGGAAAGGTTTTGACACACGAACTATGCATACAAAATATGAAAGCCCTGTGCCTACTGGTGCAAATGTTATAGCTATTTCAAGATTTTTACAAAAGAAGGTCAAATGTCAAGGTCAAGGTCAAAGTCATTGGTATGGAAGGAAAGGTCTTGACACAAGGGAGACACATGCCAAGTATAAAAGGCCCAGATGCAAAAATGTTTAAATAGGTCAAAGGTCAAGGTCATGGTCATAGACGTTGGTATGGTTGCAAAGGTCTTGACACAAGAAATATACATACAAAATATGAAAGCCCTGTGCCTACTGGTGCAAATGTTATAGCCATTTCAAGATTTTTTTAAAGTAGGTTAATTGTCAAGATCAAGGTCAAAGTCATTGGTATGGTTGAAAAAGTATGGACACAAGGAAGACACATGCCAAGTATAAAAGGCCCAGGTGCATAAATGCAACAAGAGCACCGCAAGCCAGGCACATTATACGCCCGCCAAATCGATCTTAGAATGTAGTCATACTAAAACCCTATCAAGGTAAAGTGAACAAAAGGGGAAGGACGTGAAAGTTAGGGGTCATATGCTGACCAAGTTTCTAAAGGATTGGAATAAATATGTTTGAGAAAGAGAGCAGACAAACAAAACAAGAGGGCCATGGCCCACAAGTCGCTCACCTGAGAACATTGTATCTAAGCTGACTGGGCAAGACAATATTGTGATATATATAGCTATAAAAAGAGTTTTAAAGGTTTTCCTAGTCTATATAAAACTGATAAGCCCCGGGGCGGGGCCAAATTTAATCAAGGGGTCATAATTTGAACAATCTTGGTAGAGGACCATATGGCAAAGCTACAGTCAGTGGACATAATTATTCCCCACCCTGCCAAAAAGTTGCATATTTTTATCAGTATTTCTCAACTGTTTATTAGAATTAAAACTATAGACAACATGCATTGTAGTTCTGTTTGGTTTTAAGAGTTTGAGCAAAGAGTCGTAAAATGTTTTCTAGTCTCGAAATGAGCATGTGGTTCTTTGGTTCCAGGTTGCTAGGTAATTTTAGAATGTACATTCAAAATTTGAACCATGTTCACATAATATGGTTGTCATGGTAACAATAGATGAAAATTATGTAAAACTACACCGGATTAACGAACACCTTACATATGCGATTAATAGTAAAATAGGAAAATGTCATTCTAAAGCTCTGTAACTTCATGGTCAGTCACACAGTTCTAAATTTTAATCGGTAAACTTGATTTCCCATAGACTCCCATGTTAATTTTAGCATTTATCGCATGTCAGTAAACTTGAACATTAACAATTTCTTCAACTTTCTTTATTTTCCCTTTGAATTCGCACCATTGTGTGGAAGAATATGTTTTTAAATAAAAATGTTCTTCAGTTCTAGTTATTTGTCCCATTTGTTACCATGGCAACCAGTTTAGTGGAATGAGTCGACTTTTTTCATTTATATTCTAAAGTTGTCTAGCAACAGATGTAATGGTCCTAACAACAGAGATTAGATCTATATTTGAAAAGTCAACACCCTAACTGTTAACCTGCCCTACACTGTTGTGTAATATTTTGTTCGACAATTGTATGGCAACACCAGTAATATAAAAAATATGTTGAAAAAATGCCAAAAATTCGTAGGGTGGCGAATAATTATGTCCCATGACTGTACATGTCAAATATAAATGATCTGGGCCTTATGATTTCAGAGAAGAAGAATTTTAAAGGTTTTCCTATGAAAAACTAATAAGCCCGAGGGCAGGGCCATTTTTGGCCCGGGGGTCATAATTTAACCAATCTTGGTAGAGGACCATAAGCCAAAGCTATGTGTCAAATATTAAAGATCTGGGCCTTACAGCTTCAGAGAAGAAGAATTTTAAAGGTTTTCCTATGAACAAGAGGCCCATGCGGGCCTAAATATCGCTCACCTGGAAAAACCAACACAAGGGTCACATGACCCCTGGGGTGGGATCATTTTTTACCCCAGACGCATTTTTCAAAAATCAGGTTTACTACCAACCTGCTTTTAGTGGTCTACTATTTTCAAATCTTGAAACAGGCTATACTATACTGGCTATACTATACTAAGACGAAAAAGAAACGCAGGGTACATAAAATATTCAATTTTCTTTTTATTACTTGGCCTTAATTTTTGAAAATTGGTAGATTGAAAATCTTGGCCAATGTCCACAATTTCCGGTGGATAAAATTACGCAATCTCGTTAAAAGTTCGCCGTACGCGGGGAAGGTGTGAAAATGCAAAATACCCGTGTAAAATTTTGATGACGAGATATTCAATTGTCAAAATCAGTCAATGGTGTAAGTTTAAAGTTGACACATTGATTTACGGATTTAAAAACTCCTTTTAACATCTTCGAAGTATGGTACGCTTAATCAAAGTTCAGAGGGGGCAAGCTGTTGCACCACTATTGGTGCGTCAAGGCTAACCACAGGCTGTTGCTCAGTTCAATGTGCATTTCTCGACTATAGAACATCTTGTCAGACTCATGCGAGAGACGGAAAGTCTTGCATACCGACCGCAAGCGGGACGTCACTACGTCACGTTAGGACAGGACTATCTACCCATCCCACCTGTGCAATCGCCACTGTACTGTCAGTTAACCACTGATAACACGTTAGGCAATCATAGTCAACATATCCATGCCGACACTTTACGGAACTGGTTACGCATCAACGGTCTGCGAGCTGACGTCTTTACGTTTGTTTGCCACTTGCCGCTCAGCGTCGTGCACACTGTAGCTGCGGTAAGCGGCACATTCGCCCAACAACTTTCCACTGATGTTGTGTAGACAGGTTCTTTGTCAATATGTTCAATAATGATAAGTTGTCAACATAAAATAATCGTTCTGAATATTCGATTAAATGATATCATACCATTTAAAACTACCTTGAAAGGTTACCCTGCGTTTCTTTTTCGTCTTAGTATATATAGTAACATAAGGAAAACTTGCCCCACCCACTGGTGGCCATGTTTTTTAAGATAACAAAATGATTTTAAGAAATCTGGTAGAAAGTCATCAATTGACCATTTTTGTAAAATCATTTTTAATTTGGACCAGTAGTTTCAGAGAAGAAGATTTTAAAGTTTTTACTATACAGTAACATAAGGAAAACTTGCCCCATCCACTGGCGGCCATGTTTTTTAAGATATCAAAACAAGAGGGCCTGAAGGCCCTGATATCGCTCACCATTTGTAATGAAGCCTGATAGCTTTACCTTTTCATTTCACCTGTTTTATTCTAAATCCATTCAAGTTTTTCGACCTACTGTAGTATAGTAGAGTACATCAAAGGCAGATAACTAGAGCCTAAACAATACTGAAATTAAGTCTTTTTCTAGCATTTCAAAGTATATCAAGGGCAGGTAACTATTGCCACAATGATTACATTTCAACAATAATTGCACTCCTTCGAGAACGTATAGCTACATCCTTTGTGTACAAGTATAACCAAAATCCATTGAAAACTGTAGTTGCAAGAGTGTAAATGCTGTAAAATATGGCATTTTCAGCAATTTAAAGGTAGATATCTCTTGATCTATTTGTCCGATTCCAACCATAATCACCCTTTTTCCAACTCTTATGGTCATATACAATATGGGCAAGTTTGAGAGAGCTTGGATAAATATTGTGACCTCTAGAGCGTAAACACTGTTAAATATATCATTTTCAGCAATTCAAAGGTAGATAACTCTTGACCTATTGATCCGATTACAACCAAAATTATAATCATCCGAAGTCTTATGACAATATACAATCTGAGTAAGTTTGAGAAAGATTGGATAAAATTTGTGGCCTCTAGAGTGTAAACATCGTTAAATATGGCATTTTCAGCAATTCAAAGGTAGATAACTCTCGACCTATAAGTCTGCTTTCAACCATAATCAAACTCATCTGAACTCTTATAGTAATATACAATCTGAGCAAGTTTAAGAAAGATTTGATAAAAATTGTGACCTCTAGAGTGTAAACACCGTTAAAAATGGCATTTTCAGCAATTCAAAGGTAGATTACTCTTGATCTATTTGTCAGATTTCAACCAAAATCAAACTCATCTGAACTCTTATCGTCATATACAATCTGGGCAGGTTTTAGAAAGATTGGATAAATACTGTGGCCTCTAGCGTGTAAACACCGTTAAATATGGCATTTTCGGCAATTCAAAGGTAGATAACTCTTGATCTATTTGTCCGATTTCAACCAAAATCGAACTCTTCCGAACTCTTATGGTCATATACAATTTGGGCAGGTTTTAGAAAGACTGGATAAATACTGTGGCCTCTAGAGTGTAAACACTGTTAAATATGGCATTTTCAGCAGTTCAAAGGTAGATAACTCATGACCTATTTGTCCGATTTCAACCATAATCGAACTCATTCGAACTCTTATGGCAATATACCATCTGAGCAAGTTTGAGAAAGATTGGATAAAAATTGTGGTCTCTAGAGTGTAAACACTAAAATTGTTGACGCCGCACGACGGACGACGGACAATCAAGGATTGCAATAGCTCACCCTGAGCTAGCTCAGGTGAGCTAATAATTTTAAGAAAACTGGTAGAGGGTCACCCATGGATCGTTTGCATAAAATTAATTTCAAATCGAACCAGTAGTTTTTGACAAGAAGATTTTTTAAGTTTTGACTATATAGCCATATAAGGAAAATCTGCCCCACCCATTTTAAGATAGGAAAATTATTTTAAGAAATCTGATAGAGGGTCACCAATGGCACATTTGGGTAAAATTATTTTCAATTCGGACCTCTAGTTTTTGACAAGAAGATTTTTAAAGTGTTTTCAATTGGTTGCTATGGCAACCACAATTTCAATTGGATGACCTATATTTGAAGAAATCTGAGAGAGTACCCTACAAGGAACAATCCTATGAAGTTTTGATGAAATTGGCCCAGTGGTTTCCAAGAAGAAGATCTTTGAACAAAAAGTTTGAAGACGGACGACGGACAGACGACGACGGACGACGGACACAGGGCGATCACAATAGCTCACCTTGGCACTTCGTGCCAGGTGAGCTAATAAAAACACTATTTTAGTTTCTACGTAGTTATTCATACGCTTAGAAAATTAGTCCCCAGTCTTAGACATTTTTAGTGCCGTAACTATGGAGTTTAAATCAGGCTGAAAGTAAAGGAGAATGGGCTCTGTTAATACTGCTTTTCTTTCAGCTCTCGTCAACTAGAGCAACCATTTGTCATTATGTCTTTATCATGGAAAAAACTATGGGGAAAACATCTAGAAAAACTCATGAAGAAGCTGTCTGAACCGCGTTTGCACTGTTTTCTTATACAATCTGTCTGCCAGGAGTGCATACTCTTTCCAGGGAAATTTTTCGCCAATGTTATCATGTTCAGATGATAGATATTCAGAGTTTTATATATGAACTAGAGCTTGTTTTTGAGAAAAACACAGGTCTCCCCCCGGTACCCCGCCCCAGCACCCATATGAGGAATAAAGTCACCCCCTGGCAACCTCCACCCTGGCACCTATAAGAGGAATACTGACATTGTAAAATTGTAAGCAATTTATTTTCAGATTAAAATTGTGTGTATACTAACTGTGTGACTTCTGTCATAATAGTTGCAGCCCATATGCCTATCTACATGACCATCCTCACATATAGCTGGTTCATATGTAAAAGTTTGAATGAAAACTCTTACATAGTATTATAGGAGGAGTTAGCTGCACAAGACTTTTTCGCTATATAATCTATATAAGGAAAAACTCCAAAGGGCCATAACTTCTGTCAAAATTGTTGGAGTCAAAATTCCAAACCACACAGCTGGTACATGTGTAAAAGTTTGAAGTAAATCCCTCAAAGAGTGAAGGAGAAGTTAGCTGCACAAGAATTTTTCGCTATATACTCTATATAAGGAAAAATTATAAAGGGCCATAACTTCTGTCAAAATTGTTGCAGCCAAAACTCCAAACCACATGACCATCCTAACATATAGCTGGTACATGTGTAAAAGTTTGAAGTAAATCCCTCAAATAGTGTAGGAGAAGTTAGCTGCACAAGAATTTTTCGCTATATACTCTATACAAGAGCCCCATGGGGCATATTTCGTTCACCTGAGAATAACTGACAAAATGGAGAAAAAGATTTATGTCCAGGACAGAGTCATTTTTTACTTGATTGGCATAATTTGAACAATCTTGAAAGAGGACCTGTAGATGATGCTATGTGCCAAATATCTAAGATCAGGGTACAAGGGTTTTAGACAAAAAGATTTTTTTATGTTTCCATTGAATTTTCTTTTTTTTTAGCTCCTGTGACCTACTTATGCAACAGACTGGAACCATTTGAACAAAATACTTAAAGGACATCTAGAAGTGTCACCATGATGAATATCAAAGCTCTGGCCGTATTAGTTTCAGAGGAGAAAACGTTTGAAAATTTCACTATATAACTCTATGTAAAACTGTGACCCCTGGGGCGGGGCCAATTTTGACCCTAGGGACATAATTTGAACAAACTTGATGGAGGACCTGTAGATGATGCTATGTCCCAAATATCTAAGCTCTGGCCCTTGTAGTTTCAGACAAGAAGATTTTTTAAGTTTTCATTGAAAAAAACACTATTTTTAGCTCCTGTGACCTACTTATGCAACCGACCGGAACCATTTGAAGAAAATATGTAAAGGACATCTAGAAGTGTCACCATGATGAATATCAAAGCTCTGGCCATATTAGTTTCAGAGAAGAAGACGTTTGAAAATTTCACTATATAACTCTATGTAAAACTGTGACCCCCGGGGCGGGGCAAATTTTGACCCCAGGGGCATAATTTGAACAAACTTGATAGAGGACCTGTAGGTGATGCTATGTGCCAAATATCTAAGCTCTGGCCCTTGTAGTTTCAGACAAGAAGATTTTTAAAGTTTTCAATGAAAAAATCTATTTTTAGCTCCTGTGACCTACTTATGCAACCGACCGGAACCATTTGAACAAAATATGTAAAGGACATCTAGAAGTGTCACCATGCTGAGTATCAATGCTCTAGCCATATTAGTTTCAGAGAAGAAGACGTTTGAAAAATTCACTATATAACTCTATGTAAAACTGTGACCCCCAGGGCGGGGCCAATTTTGACCCTAGGGACATAATTTGAACAAACTTGATAGAGGACCTATAGATGATGCTGTGTGCCAAATATCTAAGCTCTGGCTCTTGCAGTTTCTGACAAGAAGATTTTTAAAGATTTCCTTATTTTTTCACTTTGGTTGCCATGGCAACCAGAGTTCTGCATTGTTTTTAATTCTTTGAACAAATTTGAAAGAGCTTGACCCAAGGAACATTTCTGTAAAGTTTGGTTGAAATCTGTCAAGCGGTATATGAGGAGATGTCATTTGAAGCAATTGTTAAGCACGACGCACGACGACGCACGACGACGCACGCCGGACACAGGGCCATCCCAATAGCTCACCTTGAGCCTAATAAGGAAAACTACAAAGGGCCATAACTAGGGCTGTAACGATTCACTCATGGATTCGGTACACCGAATTTCTTGTTTCCGCGATAACTGTATCGTATTCGCGACTTGACGAACTGAATATTACGAATACAAATAAAAACATATAGAAAAGTGAACTGAAGTGCAAATTATCAACAACAAACGAACAGAAACACAGAAACTAACTCAAATATTCCGGCGCCTATGTTTGGTAAACAATCTTGACATGCGAGTTCCGGTGAGTTCTGTCGAGTTGACCCCAGTTGACACTTGCATGTTTAGATCCTTCGAACAGATTTTTAAGTTCTTAACATAGATATTACGTTTTGTTTTGACATGCAACTGATATTTTTGTAATTCCCAAGCTCAGTTTTTGTATTTGAAAGTTACAAAATGATTAAAACAGGCGTAAACACAACTGTGATCCGGTCCGTGAATGATAATCGAACACGCCCTAAATGTCGGAGCCTAAGCACATTGTAGAAGCGTCGGCAAAGTAATAAGAGCCCGGTGTGGCAACATTTTGGCTTTTTAAAGGGCGCCGATGGTATTAAAAGGGATGATATATTACGATCTGTAAGATATGTCACCACGAAATAAGGTAAGCATACCGGCTGTTGATTGAAACTTAAAATTATCGAAGCATCCCCTTGCCTGAACGTACCCACTTTAAATTGAAGCCTATTGAATTATTTTAATAAATCCGTGTGGCGCTCAATGCTTTTGGTGGTATTGTTAATTGATTAACCAGGCAGTTACAGTCTATATATTCTATTCTATTATGTTAAAATTGTTAATGAAAAAATAACAGATGATAAATTACTTCAAATTAATTAGTTTGTCTGTAAAGATTTTGATACATTCAACAATGAATCAATGATGCAGTAATTCAGTCAAATTTGCAATTATGAAGGCAGAATTCAGATACACTTTTGAGTTATAAAATTGCAAACCTCATGTTTTGATCAAGATCACTGTGTCCTAATTTAATGCATACACAATTATAAAACATCATCCCTAACAAGTAACAATTCAGTTTTTAAAAAATAATTGTTAAGCTGTAGCCTGAGAGTCAATCAGCTTAGATCTGGATGAGACATAGACTTATTCTGTGTCTTATCCGGATGCAAACTGTTTGAAAATGCAATCACCTGGCATTTGGCTGTAACTCTGGATAAGACCAACACAAAACAAGTTCACTTAACTATTTATTAATGTATTTATTTTCATTTATGTTTCAGGTACACCTGCAAGAACACTTCCAACATGGCTATACATTTGGCTATTTATTTTGGACAAATATCTAGTCTGGGTGACGTCTGTTTGAAATTAAAGCTTTAAAACAACTACTGCTTCTTTCTTTTTATCATAAGCAACTATTCATTAACATTTAACCCCAAATGTAAAAGTCAAAAAGTTATTGCTCCATTAAATCATAAAACAATCTCTAATACCATAGCATATTTATAAGTTGTAATTATATTCGTATTCGTGAATAATTATTCGTATTCGCCAGGTCATATCGTGATACGTATTCGTATTCGCTACATGAGCGTATCGTTGCAGCCCTAGCCATAACTTCTGTTAAAATTGTTGCAGCCAAAATTCCAAACCACATGACCATCCTCACATATAGCCAATTCATTTGTCAAAGTTTGAAGTAAATCCCTCATAAAGTGTAGAAGGAGTTAGCGGCACAAGAATTTTAACAGACAGACGGACGGAGGGACAGACAGACAGAAAGCACAACACCAATATGTCTCCCTCCCCTAAAGGGGGGAGACATAATCATCAGGGGAAGAAAGTTGAACATATATCATAGCACAATGAAGTACCTATCCCCTTATGGTGCTGAACTTGCCTTGACTAAATACCTTAACACTTTGGATCCAGATCCAGAGACTAAGATCAAAACCATTTACTGTTGATATTATGTTTCGTGAAACTCTTTATCAGTTCAAACATTTTCTATGTAACCAGCAGTTTTAATCTCCTTGATCCCAGTATACCCCGACTGCTTAAAACAAGATAGAAGTAAAGCAGAAAGCTCCTAAAAGGAGCTTTCTGCTTTACTTTTATCATGCTTTAACCTGCTGCTGTATCTAATACTATCAATGAATACAAATGTGTGGGGCTTGTGGAGGGACCTATGGTGCACATGTGGTAGAAATGGCTTTAAGACATTTAAAATAAACTGTTTTTTGAAGACAATTTGAAGCAGACCATATAAAAGCACAGCAGGGGTTAATAAATCAGTGTTTCTCCCTTATTCGTTGCTTCAAGCTATGCGATACACCTGACAAGTGATGACTTTATGACATCAATCATGCATTAACCAGTATGGTAAACCTTTAACAGCTGGCCCTAAGAAAAGTCGGATTCACAAATAATTGCAGATTTCCTGAAACACTTTTCTCCAACAAACTAGAAAGATGTTATAAATAAAGCAAACAATGGTATGAATACTAAACAGGAAATAAATAAAAACCATGACTTTGTTTCTGTACAGCAGTTACTATTTCTGTACAACTACTTCATTTCTGATTCTAGAAATTTGTCTCCGTATATACGGTTCATAGCGACAAACTATTTTGGTGGAAAGCAGAGGTTAATTGCAGCCTATGGGCACATGAATTGTAACAGCTATCACGAAACCTCTCTAAACTGGAAACTTATATAAATGATGTTTACCGCCACTAAATCAGTTAAACTTTGTGCAGGATAAAAGTAAGACAGAAAGCTCCCTGTGCACGGAGTTTAGTTACCCCTCTGTAGTGGTCTACCTTCTTTAACAAACTAGTGGCTGGTTTACAGAGGTTTTACTGTAAGTGAAATGAATTCAGATATCAGTGAAGGAAATTGTGCCTAACATCATGATCATTCATGATAGGAGTGAAGACAAACTTCTATTGATCTGTTGGTATACTCCTACTTTACAGACAGTATGCGCGGAAATAGCAACCTTGTCTTGTCCCCATAATGCAAGCAGTGCAGACCAAGAAAACAGTTCCTTAACCCCATTACCCCGTAGCCTGTTTCTAGTTTTAAAGAAAGGTGATAACTTAACCCATTATCCAATATATACACCTTTAAACACCTTTAATTTATTCCTCCACTGAAGAAACTAGTTTAATTTTATACAGTCATGAGTATGCACAATAAGAAATATTTCCTATAAACATAGCAGAAAAAGCTTAAAGCAGGCTGAATATAAACAGAATGTTCCTTAAGGATTATTCTGCTTGACTTTAACCTGCTTTCAGGAATCGTCTGACTTCAACGCTGAAAATAAGCTATAAGGGAGAGTTAAAGCAGGCTGAAAGTAAAGCAGAATGTGCCTTAAGGCACATTCTGCTTTACTTTCAGCCTGCTTTAAACTTTTATCTGGTAGGATACAGAAAATATTTCTTATGATACATATTCATGACTGTATAAAATGGAACTATTTTTTTTAATGGGGCAATAAATTAAGGCGTAAAAAGGTGTAATCATGGGGTAATCGGTTAAGCTATTCCTAAGAAACTCAAAAGGATAATTATCTTTCCGAAAGGTGACAGCTTAACAGAGACAGCCTCTACAACATTATGCAGATGTCAATCTTAGGATTTTTAATGAATGGGTACTTAAAGCTTGACAGAGTAATTGGATGTGGTCTATAGGTGTGAATTATACAAAACCTCATTAGCCTTTTCTCCCTGACAACCAGTTTGGCTTGGTTTGTTGAAATCTTCAGATTTTTGTAGCTTAACCTGAATTAAAAGTAAAGCAGAATGTGCCTTAAGGAGCATTCTGCTTTACTTTCAACCTGCTTTAAGTTTAAACAATTCTTTTTTAATCAACTTCTAGCAGCACTGTGCTAATGATGGGCATTCTTGCGATACATGGTCCATGTTGATTGTTCTGTTAAACATGCCTTGTATCCGATATAGTACCATCAATTTTATGTTGTTATGTATAATATATGTTATTATGATGAGCTTGTATATAAAGTCAAATAAAACATCTGTTCTGTTATTATCCATTTCTGACACCTATGGGCTATATCGAATGTCCCGGGGAGAGGGGAGAACTGTGCCAGGCCTGATGCCCTACTCTTAAAATTGATACAATTCTCTGTTTCTCTGATGCCCAGTGATACACTGATACATCAAACCTTGGTTAATAAAGTCTCATCCCAAGGAAATTGGCCCCCAGCGAACACACAATATTGAAACAATGTTTGAATGAACTATGTTTAAACTTTGTGTTCCTGCTGGGGTCCGATTGGGGATCAA
Source organism: Gari tellinella (assembly GCA_922989275.2). Classification (NCBI taxonomy): domain Eukaryota; kingdom Metazoa; phylum Mollusca; class Bivalvia; order Cardiida; family Psammobiidae; genus Gari; species Gari tellinella. The sequence goes on along the minus strand of OV277869.1, from coordinate 20,730,169 downwards.
ACTCACGTCCCCTGGTATACTAGACTCTTCCAGCATGCCTACCTGTCCAAAGCAATCAGTAAGGTCAAAACCACAAACAGGCAATGGAGTAATTTAAGAGTTAAAAGGCTTGTTTCTCCTTCTTCATGTTTTCTACTTTTCTTGAGAAGGTGCTACAGAAACCATTTCCTACATCCTGACAGATGATATCACTACTAAATTCACATTCCCACCTAGAAGGTCCTTTTAATGCAATCAGTTTCTTCATCCACTGAAGAAAATAGTTCAAATTTATACAGTTATGAATATATATTATGAGACTCAGAAAATCAGAGGAATATTTTCTTACAAGGGGTAGCTTAAAGCAGGCTTAAAGTAAAGCAGAATATGCCTTAAGGCACATCTGTCTTCACTTTCAACCTGCTATAAGTAGTCAATTATTTTCAAAACATGAAACAGGCTATGGGGTAAACTTAAAGGCTTTAACGTAAAGCATCAATTTCCCTGAGGGGGGCTCTAATCAAAGCCTACTTTAAGCAGTCATCTATCTTAAACAATAGAATTAAGCAGCTTAAAGCTAGGAGGGAGAAGTGTCATAAACTTATTCAAACAAGCCTTCTTGTGGTTAGTCGCACAAAAAAAAGTATTGACAGCAAATAACATCTGATACATCAATGACTCAAATGTGTGATTCAGATATTTTAATATTAAAGTCTTTGCACCCTAGTCATGCATATATGTGTCATTTGCAAACAGTGTACCAGTGTGAAGCACACTTGCCCTATGCAAAAAGTGTTAACCCTGATCAGAGGGCTCCTTTAGGGTCTTTTTGTGATTTTCATATATATTGTTACAAGAGCCACATGGGGCATATTTCGCTCACCTGAGAATCGCTGACAAAATGGAGATAATGATTTATGTCCAGGACGGGGTCATTTTTTACCTGAGGGGCATAATTTGAACAATCTTGATAGAGGACCTGTAGATGATGCTATGTGCAAAATATCTAAGATCAGGGTAGTAGGATTTTAGACAAGAAGAATTTTTTAAGTTTCCATTGAAAAATATATTTTTAGCTCCTGTGACTTATATATGCAATTGCCTTCCTGATTTGGAGATTGTATTTTTAAGAAAGTATGCATGGCATAATGGGGAAATTATGTTTAATTAATTAAAGAACTATAATTTAACGGCATTTTGCAGAGATATTCTGCAAAATGTTAGTCATACTAAAACCCTATCAAGGTAAAGTGAACAAAAGGGGAAGAACTCTGAAAGTTAGGGGTCACATGACAAAGTTTCAAAAGGAATGGAATAAACTTGACTGAGACATGGTCATACACAAAATAAATATGCCCCATTTTTACGATAAAAAATCTTGCTGGTTATTGAACTTGACCAAGACATTATGGTCATACACATGCTAATTAAGTTTCAAAAGGATTTGAATAAATTTGTTAAAGAACGGACAAGATAAAAAAAATGCCCATTTTTGACGAAAAAACGAGTTAGAGAGGAGACAAACTAAAAATGCCTGTTTTTGACGATAAAAGGGGCATAACTTTTGAATGTCTATGGCAATCTTGCTGGTTATCTAACTTGACTGAGACATTATTGTTATACACATGCTGACCAAGTTTAAAAAGGATTGTAATAAAATCGTTTGAGTTAGAGAGCGAACATGAAAAAGTTAACAGGTGAACAGAGGGACGGACCGACAGCACCATAACATAATATGTCCCATCTGAAAAGGGGCTTTTAAAAATGGATTAGACTTAATTGGAAGCTTGAAAAGTACATTTGAAGCGTCAGGGAGTTAACCATTAACTACCCCCTACCCCACCCCCTACAGTCACATTTATTATTGCTGGGGACTGGGAACATTCCTAATATTAACCCATTACAACATAACCTATGTCTAGGTTTGAAGATAGTTGGCCACTTAATAAAAGCAGGTTGAAAGTAAAGCAGAATAAGCTTTAAGGCTAACATCTGCCAGGACATAAAAAGTATTTCTTCTTTATTCATAGCTGTATAAATTTGAACTATTTTCTTCTGTGGGTGAATAAATAAATGGCGTAGAAAGGCGTATTTATGGAGTTAAGGGTTAAATGAGAAACAATCACACTGACAGTTTTACTCTTTTCCAATATGTCTTGTTCTAATATTTCAGGTGTATCTAATTATGACATAAGCTAACAAGAGGGCCTGAATGCCCTGGTATCGCTCACCTGTTGTACTGAAGCTTGATAGCTTTACTTTTCTGTTTCATCCTTTTTAATCTAAATCCATTCAAATTTGTAGTATAGCATGTAAACAATTTTGGAATACAACCTCATAATTCTAGTACAGTAGAGTACATCAAGGGCAGATAACTAGAGCCTAAACAATACTGAAATGAAGCATTTTCTAGCATTTCAAAGTCTATCAAGGGCAGATAACTATTGCCAAATAAATTTGATTTCAACAATAATTGCACTCCTTCGAGAACTTATAGGTATATACTGTGTGTGCATGTAAAATCAAAATCCATTGAAAACTGTAGTTGCAAGAGTGTAAACACTGTTAGATATGGCATTTTCAGCAATTCAAGGGGAGATAACTATTGGCCTATAGGCCCGATTTCAAGCATAATTGCACTTATTCCAACTCTTATAGTCATGTACAATCTGGGCAAGTTTGAGATAGATTGGATAAATAGTGTGGCCTCTAGAACTGTTATAGTAATATACAATCTGGGCATGTTTTAGAAAAGATTAGATAAATATTGTGGCCTCTAGAGTGTAAACACTGTTAAATATGGCATTTTCAGCAATTCAAAGGTAGATCACTCTTTATCTATTAGTCAGATTTCAACAATAATCGAACTCATCCAAACTCTTTTGGTAATATACAATCTGAGCAAGTTTTAGAAAGATTGGATAAATAGTGTGACCTCTAGAATGTAAACACTGTTAAATATGGCATTTTCAGCAATTCAAAGGTAAATAACTCTTGACCTTTTGGTCCAATTTCAACCATAATCGATCTCATCTGAACTCTTATGGTAATATACAATCTGAGCAAGTTTGAGAACCATTGGATAAATATTGTGGCCTCTAGAGTGTAAACACTAAAATTGTTGATGATGCACAACGGACCACGGAAGACGGACATTCAAGCATTGCAAAAGCTCACCCTGAGCTAGCTCAGGTGAGCTAAAAAGTAGTTAACTCAGTAAAATGCTGAATTCTTGAATTGACTTGCAATTTCTGATAAATTATATGTTTACATAGACTCTAAATGGGGGTTTTCCCCCAGCATACCTAAAATTGTAACAAACAGTGTAGACCCTGATCAGAGGATTCCAAAGGATTCGTCTGAAATGGGTCTACACTGTTTGCAAATGATATATATCATATGCTACAACGGGACTTTGTAAGGGTTTAAATGCGAGACACATTGTTCAGTATATACATGTAGGACCATGAAGTGTGTAGTACTCAAGGCAATTTGTAATTTATTACCTATGCACTTTGGGATGAAAGTATCCGTTCCTGACATACCCTGAACTTTTACAATACAAATAACTCTAATGGACTAATCTCATTCAATTAAAAAAGGCCAGGGGCCCGTTTCATAAAACTTTGTATGACAAATGTTGTCCTAAGTCAGATTATAAAGTCTCAATTACTGTTTATTTCTTTATCAAATCCTGTCTCGTGGCATCTCTTTGGAATCGTCTTGAAAAGGATTAGATAGAGGAATCAGAAATTAAATGTATTTTAAAGTTTCAATTTATGACCATTTTTGTTGTACAAAGTTTTATGAAATGGACCCCAGCTAGAAAATCGTCTTGAAAAGGATTAGATAGAGGAATCAGAAATTAAATGTATTTTAATGTATTTTAAAGTTTCAATTTATGACCATTTTTGTCGTACAAAGTTTTATGAAATGGACCCCAGCTTATATTGATTGAGGACACATCTGTAAAATGATTCTTTACAGATGTGTCCCCCTATCTTTTAACCCATTATTCAATAAATACCCCTTTTTACACCTGTAATCTATTCTTCCACTAAAGGAAACGGACATCAATATGTCGCATACAAAATATTTTCTATATCCGAACAGATAGTTGCTGCAAGCAGGCTGAAAGTAAAGAATAATGTGCCTTACATTATAGCTACATAGTAACATACAGAATACATTTCAAATTAAACACTGTCTGACAGGTTGCTTAATGCAGTTGAAAATAAAGTACTTTCAGTCTGATTTAAGCAGCCACCTAAATTAGAATGTAAGCAACAAATCTTATTTTTATAAATAATTTATAATTGCAATTTAAAAACACCTAAAGATATATCTTTATATCTTGAATACATTTATGAACAGGTCAAGGCGTGAAAAGACATATCTATAAAGGTATTCAGCGGAGAGCATTAGTTTTTCATGAAAACAACAAAATGTCACTTGACCTGTCAATAACCATGTCTATTTATGACTAATTTGACAGACACCTGTCAATCTCCTTACACTGCCAATACTAATCATTAGGTAGAGATGTGAAAACGAACACTACCTGTATTCAGATACTGACTATACATCAATGAGCTTTCAACACAATATGCCCTATAGATGATACAGTAACTTTCCAGCTATGAAGACTCCTAAGTGATCAGGGGTTTTCCTCTGAGTTTGGGGAAACGACCTAGCCTTTTGTGAGGGGAAAAAATTAAGACCGGTGAGATCAAATTTGGACCCCTGTAAAAAATGTCCATTTTTGATAGCGAAATATGGACCCCCCCTGTAAATTTTGGACCCCCCCCCCCCCCCTGAAAAGTTGGTAATGCTTCTCCCTAATGCAAAATATTGATTACTCCTATCCTGAGGTTGTTATTCCCTGCAAATTATATCAGTTGGAGAGGGGGGTCCAAATTTGATGCCATCAAATTTGGACCCCCCTCCTTCATCAACACCTAACCATCAAACCTTAAGTCATTTGATCTACACATCAACTTTAATTCATTTCATTTAGTTAATTAGCCTGCAAATTATTCGAAGATTTGACCTTGTGACCTAGTTTTTGACCGGACATGACCCACATTCGAACTTGGCCTAGATTTTATTGAGGCAATCATATTGATGATCCAATGAAATTTGTAGCCTCTAGAGTGTTAACAAGGTTTTTCGATAATTAGACCTAGTGACCTAGTTTTTGACCGGACATGACCCACATTCAAACTTGACCTAGATTTCATTGAGGCAAACATTGTGACCAAGTTTCATCAAGATCTAATGAGATTTGAACCTGCTAGAGTGTTAACGAACAATTGTGGACGGACGGACAGACAAACGAAGGACGACGGACATCCAGCGATCCTAAAAGCTCACCTTGGCACTACGTGCCAGGTGAGCTAAAAAAGGCAAATGTCCCGGAAAAACGCGACGGACGGACGAGCGACGGACGGACAAGGCGTTTCCTATATAGCCCCCACCACTAGTGATGGGGGTATAAAAATGTCGCCTCTAGAGTGTAAACGCTGTTAAATATTACATTTTCAGCAATTCAAAGGTAGAGAACTCTTTACCTACTTGTCAGATTTCAACCTAAATCAAACTCATCTGACCACTTATATTCATATACAATCGGAGCAAGTTTGAGAAAGATTGAATAAAAATTGTGGCCTCTAAAGTGTAAACACCCTTAAATATGGCATTTTCAGTAATTCAAAGGTAGATAACTCTCGACTTAATGGTCTGATTTCAACCATAAACAAACTCAATCGAACTCTTATGGTCATATACAATCTGGGTAAGTTTGAGATAGATTAGATAAAAATTGTGGCCTCTAGAGTGTAAACACTGTTAAATATGGCAATTTTAGCAATTCAAAGGTAGATTACTCTTGATCTATTAGTCCCATTTCAACCATAATCGAACTCATCCGAACTCTTATGGTTATATACACATAATCGAACTCATCCGAACTCTTATGGTTATATACAATCTGGGCAGGTTTAAGAAAGATTGGATAAATATTGCGGCCTCTCACTGTTAAATATGGCATTTTCAGCAAATCAAAGGTAGATAACCCCTGACCTATTTGTCAGATTTCAACCATCAAACTCATCCGAACTCTTATAGTAATATTATAATCTGAGCAAGTTTGAGAAAGATAGGGGAAAAAATGTGACCTCTTGAGTGTAAACACTAAAATTGTTGACGACGAACGACGAACGCCACACGCCGGACATTCAAGGATTGCAAAAGCTCACCCTCAGGTGAGTTAAAAATGCAAAAACCTGAACAAAAGTTATCAGGGCTCCAGATAAGAGGGAGTTTTTCAAACAAATTCATCATTTTCTCACTAATTTCAGCATCAAATCCTATGGTGATACCACTTATTAGAATCATCTCAAAGAGACGATTCTTATGAGTAGTGACACCATAGGGTTTCATGCAGAAATAAAGATTTTAGTGTTTGAGAAAACTCTACTTATCTGGAGCCCTGGTAATAAAGGAGCTTTCTGCATTCCTTTTGTACTGCATTTAGCTTCGAAACTATTCTGAAATAAGCCTGCTTATCTATAGCTCACACAGCTGCAACCTGCCCATTGAGCAGCTTAACACAAGCTGACTGTCAAGTATAACCCACATTACCTTTTGGAAGTATACGCTGCAGCAAGGAATTCTCATTTTTCTTTATAGTGCCCTTGTTGTTACAGTCCGTGGCTGCACTGGTTGCACAGTCTGTGTAGTACATCAGCAGTATAACATCTAGGAGGAACCACACCAGAGAAGTTGCAAGCACAATCTTGCAGTACTGAAGTTTGAGTCTGCTAACCATCCTGATGCTGGGTATAAGCAGCCTGGAGAACAAAATAGTGCAAACATATGCAGGACTCAAGATAAATGGGAGTAAACTGACCAAATCAACATTTTCTCACTCATTTCAGCACCAAATCCTATGGTGTTACTTCTCATTAGAATCATCTCAAAGAGAAAATTCTAATGAGTAGTGACACCATAGGGTTTAATACAAAAATATAGATTTTAGTTTTTGAAATACTTCCCTTATCTGGAGCCCTCAGATGTATATGATACTTTCACCCAGGAGAACATGAAACAGAGATGCATGCCTATTTTCTAAGAACTAAAGAAGACATGCACAGGGTTACAGAAAAGGCGCATATTGGGGTATTTTAATTTTACCCAATTAAAATTATGGAAAAAAAAATTGCAGGGTTTATTCTAGGATCAGAAATGGTGGGGTCATGTGGCCCAACCAAGTGAAAAAACATGGGTCATAAGATTAAAAGTGGGGCCCTTAGTTTAAGTAAGTCATAATTTTTTTAACCACAAGCATTGAGAGGAATGAAAACTGACATATATCAGGGATCAAATTTAACACTGATTGCAAGTGCCTAAATTAACCACTTGAAGAAATGTGCGAGTCCATATTCAAATCACAGATTTGCATAATATTTGGAAGACGGGTGTGTAAAACAAGAGGGCCTGAATACCCTGATATAGCTCACCTGTTATAATAAAGCTTGATAGCTTTACCTTTGAATTTCACCCGTTTTATTCTAAATCCATTCAAATTTGTAGCATAGCATGTAAACAACATTGGAATACGACCTACTCTAGTATAGTAGAGTAGTCTGAGTACATCAAGGGCAGATAACTAGAGCCTAAATAATACTGAAATGAAGCCTTCTCTACCATTTCAAAGTATATCAAGGGCAGATAACTCTTTCAACAATGATCAGATTTCAACAATAATTGCACTCCCTCAAGAACTTATACAGTTATTATAGGAATAAACAACATATTTTTGCCGCTCATGACGGTATGACTACATTAGCTTCGCAGGGGGTAAATTCCGTAAACGCCCAAAGGGCGTTTTCGATAAATGTACCCCCCGAAGCTAATGTAGTCATACCGTCATGAGCGGCAAAGAGATGTTGTTAAGTCCTTATATTATATTTTCTGTCTTGTCAATTTAATGTGTTTATTGGCCAGATTTGTTTTTCTGTATAAGAATTTATCATATACCGGTCAAAGAGGTTTGATAGATGTAATGTCGATGTAATAGCCATTCCAGTTTCTAAATATGGTGAGAAAGTAGTCCCAACTACATGTACTGTAACCAGTGTTGTGCCTAGGTCAAAATTTTTGGGGGACACGGTGGCGCGCTGTCAAAATTTTTAGGGGACATTTGAAATTTTTGGGGGACACACTAAAAAAACTTTAAAACACGATATACCTACCTTTTAATTAGAATACTGTTTTTACAGCTTACGGTCTTTAACTGTCATGACTGTCTCTGTAAGACTGTACAGCTAGGGAAGATTCTCCGATCGGGAGACAGTCGCTGTATCTCGTATCGTAGAGTCGCTGTTTACACGACGGGCAATTTGATTTTTGTCTTTTTTTAAACATGTTGAAGCGAGTGTCTTGGTTCAGATGATGTTGAAGGAGTATCCTCAACACTTTGTTTAAACGAAGCATCGTCTGCTAGTTGTCTATTTTAATCGGAAAGAAAATCCGTCAAGCGCATCGTTCCGACGCCATTATCACAAAGCGGAACCAGACTGGTTTACATACCGATTCTATATGCCGATATTCTTCACGTATATTATACGCGCACAGTCTATTTTCAATACTAAGATTAATCTCCCTTTGTGATCTCTCTATTCTCCGGAATTGAGTCGGAATGGAGCAGAAACTAGTAGAAATTGCCGAAAATGCGATTTTTTTACGGCGCGCCCATACGCCCGCGCAAGGCGAATTTTTAAGGGACAATCGTGAAAAAAATGCGGGATTCCCGCAATGCCGCGGCCTAGGCACAACACTGCTGTAACTGTATTAAAAATTCAGGATTTTTTCCAGTAAACTTTCTCTCTGTGAATGGAAATGACATACAAGGCAAACAAATAACAGTGCAACTTGAATATCTATTGCCAAAGCACATTCTAAAATTACAGGTCGCGGTTGTTTTCTTAACCCATTTACACACATAGCAACGCGATGGCAATGACCTATGGGTCTGTATCACTCCGCTAGTGTCATATAACCGTCGACCAATGGGAGCTTAGTGTTAAGTGCCCGATGTAGTCTATTTGAAGAAGTCCACGGATAGCACGGGGGAAATCCGAACTGGTTAAATCCAGATTCGAAGTGTAGGTTCATCGGCAGATGACTGCATATTTTTTAATAGGATTACATAAGGACTTTACAGGTTGAATGTAAATATAGCTATATACATTGTGTGCAAGTATAATTAAAATCCATTGAAAACTGTAGTTGCAAGAGTGTAAACACTGTTAGATATGACATTTTCAGCAATTCAAGGGTGGATAACTCTTGACATATTGGTTCGATTTCAACCATAATCGAACTCATCTGAACTCTCATTGTCATATACAATCTGAGTAAGTTTGAGAAAGATTGGATTAAAATTGTGGCCTCTAGAGTGTAAAACACCGTTAAATATGGCATTTTCAGCAATTCAAAGGTAGGTAACTCTTGACCTATTAGTCCGATTTCAACCATAATCGAACTCATCTGACCATTTGAGCAAGTTTAAGAAAGATTGGATAAAATTTGTGGCATCTAGAGTGTAAACACGGTTAAATATGGCATTTTCAGCAATTCAAACTATTGACCTATTAGTCCGATTTCAACCATAATCGAACTCATCCGGAATCTTATGGTCATATACAATATGAGCAAGTTTGAGATAGATTGGATTACAAGAGGGCCTGAGGCCCTGATATCGCTCACCTGTTGTACTGTAGCTTGATAGCTTTACCTTTCTGTTTAATCCGTTTTAATCTAAATCCATTCAAATTTGTAGTATAGCATGTAAACATATAGATTGGAATACAACCTCATAATTCTAGTATAGTAGAGTACATCAAGGGCAGATAACTAGAGCCTAAACAATACTGAAATGAAGCATTTTCTACCATTTCAAAGTATATCAAGGGCAGATAACTATTGCCCCAAAGATTAGATTCAACAATAATTGTACTCCTTCGAGAACTTATAGCTATATACTTTGCTTGCAAGTATACAGGTGTCATATCAAATTTGGACCCCCCCTATAAAAAATGGACCCCCCATTGCAAAAATTTAGAATGATAAAAAAACATAATAAAAAGTTAAGAAACAAGAAACCAATGAATATTTTAACCCATTACTCAATAAATATGCCTTTTTACGCCCTTAATTTATTCTTCTACTGAAGAAAATAATTCCAATTTATTCAGTCACAAACATTTACTGTATAGGAAATATTTCGTGTATCCTAGAAGATGGTAGCTTTACCAATTACCAAATAAATATACCTTTTTACGCCCTTAATTTATTCTTCCACTGAAGAAAGTAGTTCCTTTTTGTACCATGTATTCCTACATTGAAGAAAATATTTCCATTTTATACAGTCACAAACATTTACTGCATAGGAAATATTTTATGTATCCTAGAAGATGGTAGCTTAACCCATTACCCAATAAAAATGCCTATTTACGCCCTTAAATTATTCTTCCACTGAAGAAAGTAGTTCCATTTTGTACAATGTATTCTTACATTGAAGAAAATAATTCCATTTTATACAGTCACAAACATTTACTGTACAGGAAATATTTTATGTATCCTAGAAGATGGTAGCTTAACCAATTACCCAATAAATATGCCTTTTTATGCCCTTAATTTATTCTTCCACTGAAGAAAGTAGTTCCATTTTGTACAATGTATTCCTACATTGAAGAAAATATTTCCATTTTATACAGTCACAAACATTTACTGTATAAGAAATATTTTATGTATCCTAGAAGATGGTAGCTTAACCCAGTATCCAATAAATATGCCTTTTTACGCCCTTAATTTAATTGGACCCCCCCCCCCTCCCTTGGCAACACCCAACCATTAGTCATTTGATATTCACATCAATTTTAATTCTTTCCCATTATTTGTTTTGTTTAAGTAATGTTTTTTCCCTTTCCTGAAGTTACTATGCCCTGCAAATTATTTTGGTTGGAGAGGGGGGGGGGGGGTTTCCCAAATTTGATGGCGTAAAAAATGGACCCCCCTCCCTTTTCAACACCCAACCATAAGTAATTTGATTTCCACATCAACTTTAATTCTTTTCCATTACTTGTTAAGTTTTAGTGATGTTTTTCTCCTAATCTGAGGTTACTATGCGCTGCAAATTATTGCAATTGGAGAGGAGGGTCCAAATTTGATGGCGTAAAAATTGGACCCCCCTCCCTTTTCAACACCCAACCATAAGTCATTTGATTTACACATCAATTTTAATTCTTTTCCATTAGTTGTTTTGTTTAAGTAATGTTTTACTCATTTCCTGAAGTAACTATGCCCAGCAAATTATTTTGGTTGGAGAAGGGGGGGGGGGGGGGGGCCAAATTTGATGGCGTAAAAATTGGACCCCCCCCCCCCCCCCCCCCCCCCCCTCCCTTTTCAACACCCAACCATAAGTCATTTGATTTACACATCAATTTTTATTTTTTTCCATTAGTTGTTTTGTTTAAGTAATGTTTTACTCCTTTTCTTAAGTTACTATGCACAGAAAATTATTTTGGTTGGGTGGGGGGGGGGGGGGGGGGTGTTTCCAAATTTGATGGCGTAAAAATTGGACCCCCCTCCCTTTTCAACAAACAACCATAAGTCATCAAATTTGGACCCCCTCTCCAACAATTTTTTTTTTTTTTTTTTTATTTAATTTTTTTATGGGCATAACAACCTCAAGATAGGAGTAATAAATATTTTGCATTAGGGAGAAGCATTACCAACTTTTATTGGGGGGGGGGGGGGTCCAAAATTTACAGGGGGGGTCCATATTTCGCTATCAAAAATGGACCCACGGGTCCATTTTTTACGGGGTCCTTTGATCTGACACCGGTAATCAAAATCGTTTGAAAACTGTCAACAGTGTAATTTATGGCATTTTCAGCAATTCAAGGGCAAATAACTCTTGACCTATAGGTCTGATCTCAACCATAATTGCACTTATTCGAACTCTTATGGTCATGTACAATCTAGGCAAGTTTGAGAAAGATTTGATAAATATTGTGGCCTCTAGAGTGTAAACACTGTTAAATACGGCATTTTCAGCAATTCAAAGGTAGATAACTCTTGACCTATTGGTGTGATTTCAACAATAATCGAAATCATTCGAACTCTTATAGTAATATACAATCTGAGCAAGTATGAGAAAGATTGAATAAATATTGTGGCCTCTAGAGTATAAACACTGTTAAATATGGCATTTTCAGCAATTCAAAGGTAGATTTCTATTGACCTATTGGTTCGATTTCAACCATAATTGAACTCATCCAAACTCTTATGGTAATAAACAATCTGAGCAAGTTTGAGAAAGATTGGATAAATATTGTGACCTCTAGAGTGTAAAAACTGTTAATTATGGCATTTTCAGCAATTCAAAGGTTGATAACTCTTGATCAATTTGTCTAATTTCAACCATAATCATACTTATCCGAACTCTTATAGTAGTTTACAATCTGAGCAAGTTTGAGAAAGATTGCATAAATATGGTGGCCTCTAGAGTGTAAACACTGTTAAATATGGCATTGTCAGCAATTCAAAGGTAGATAAACTCTTGACCTATTGGTTCGATTTCAACCATTATCAAACTCATCCGAACTCTTATGGTAATATACAATCCAGGGTTCGACATTGGCCTACGTCCGATAGACATTCACTAGTAATGGCGATGTTCGGTCTAGTGATCCCTCGCAGTTACTAACCCGAATGGTCTAGTTAAAATCTGAGGATGATATTTTTTAATTCACGCATTTAGAAAAGGACATCATTATGTTCAAGCTAAAAATCCTGCCAAGTTCGCCACTGTGGTTTCAGACAAGCAGGTTGTTCAGACCTCAAAACTGTTTCCGCATCTAAATAAAACTCGCAGTCGGGAAATCCTTGTTCTAAAATTAGTAGTAGTCAGTAACGAGGGCGAAGAGTAAAATCCGGTTCAGTTACGAAAAATATCGGTGTTATTAATTGATCATCTCGCGTTCTACTTAAAACACCTGATTGTGTTGTTAACAGTTACGTTTTGAATGTTTTTAGAATTTATCATTTTTAATTAGAAAGATACAATATCCGAAAAGGTAACTGCAGTCTCAGTTTTTGGGATTGAAAATGACAATTAATTCTGCGAACCGATATTTCTCGGTAGTCACTGGATATTACACTTTCCAACGCTTTTCAATACCATGATTGTCGTAAGTATCTACAATGTAATTATTTCACCTAAAACACAATTTTGTATCATTTTTTATATGCGAAACCGAAATCAATCCAAGTTCTGATATATAATTTGTTTTTGTTAACGAAAATAACCATTTTTCTGCGAAGCATAAGTACGACATTGAGCGAACGCTTTTTTGTTTGTGTACATCGAAACGTCAAATCATGTCATATTTATTCAGCTTCGGTTTTAGTGGTAAGGAAAAGGAAGAGAAAAGGGTGAGTACAGCTACGGCGGAGCCAGAGACACGCTATGAAAAGCAAAAAAAGTTAACCAAAGATTCAGTTGTTTCTGTTTGGTCTACCAACTTTTTGGTCTGGTCTAGTAATGTTTGCAGGCTACAAGACCGAATGTCTAGTGAAAAAAAAAGTTAATGTCGAACCCTGCAATCTGAGCAAGTTTGAGAAAGATTGAATAAATATTGTGGCCTCTAGAGTGTAAACACCAAAATTGTTGACGCCGCACGACGCACAACAGACATTCAAGTATTGCAAAAGCTCACCCTGAGCTAGCTCAGGTGAGCTAAAAATTGTGGCCTCTAAAGTGTAAACACCATTAAATATTGCATTTTCAGCAATTCAAAGGTAGATAACTCTTGACCTAATAATCCGATTTCAACCATAATCGAACTCATTCGAACTCTTATGGTAATATACAATCTGAGCAAGTTACAGAAAGATTGGATTAAAATTGTGGCCTCTAGAGTGTAAACACTAAAATTGTTGACGACGGACGACGAACAACGGACATTCAAGGATTGCAAAAGCTCACCCTGAGCTACCTCAGGTGAGCTAAAAAGAGAAAAGAATCTATTCACGTCATGTCCAGTGTTTATATCAGTCAGACTCCTCAAAAAGCTTGATTCCAATCGTGGCATCTTCTCAGTGTTCCGTTAAAGACTATATAGCAGAAATCGGCGAGGTATTCCGATTGACAAAATAGCGTGGTTGTCTGGGAGCTTGATCACAAAATGTTTTGATTGAAGACAGAAAATTGTTTTAACCCTTTCCTCCATAGAAGAGCATTCCCGCATAAAACCCCAGCGTTTTTTTTCCTTCTTTGGACGGTACCCAGGAAAGGACCCGTTCCAAATTGGGACAGGACCCGTTCCCAATTGGAACAGGACTCGTTCCCAATTCAAAGAAGGGACCTGGCAATATGGTGAAAATAGTATTTTCCGTGAAAAAAAGAGCATTTCTATTACTAGTGTTAGCATTGCCTGTTGATACGAACTGCATAATTGCTACTTGATAAGTTAGATCAATATAGGCCTACATATATTACAAGAGCCCCATGGGGCATATTTCGCTCACCTGAGAATAGCTGACAAAATGGCGATAATGATTTATGCCCAGGACAGGGTCATTTTTTACCCGAGGGGCATTATTAAATTTGAACAATCTTGATAGAGTACTTGTAGATGATGCTATGTGCCAAATATCTAAGATCAGGGTACTAGGGTTTTAGACAAGAATTTTTTTTTAAGATTCCATTGAAAAAATCTATTTTTAGCTCCTGTGACCTACATATGCAACAGACTGGAACCATATAAACAAAATATAGTTTTTATAGTAAAACTTATTTTAATTAGAAAATACTTACCTGCTATGAATCTTGCTATCGGTTATTAGTACTACTACTTTACCAGAAAAAGCGAAGTCCACCTGAGCTACCCTAGTATAGCACCGCATATACGCCCGCACCACGGCTGTCCGCTTAATCATATAGAGGCTTGCATTAAACCTCGTGGTTTTTCCCAATTAAGAAGAAAAAATAGTCACAAGAAAAGATAAGCGGGGTGGGAGGTGGGACTCCAATTCATAGCAGGTAAGTATTTTCTAATTAAAATGAGTTTTACTATAAAAACTATATTTTATTAGCAAAAATACCTTACCTGCTATGAATCTTGCTGACTTCGTAGAAAGGTGGGAAGGTAATAATTAACATCATGTACTCACCTAAGTACTGTCAGACGGCATCCTCTTCAGGTAGCATAAGCTAGCTGGATTTCTTAAACGATAACTGTGTATTCCAGTCGCCAAGAAAAGAGGATAGCAAAGGTTAGAACAGAGATATTAGTGAATAATATTCTGAGCAGCCACTAGGGGGCCAAGAGCCTGAAGATTATCTCTAGTCAGGGGTGTGATTAGCCTGACAGCTGAGGGGCTGAAAATAATTTGGCCGGGGGTTTCGGGGGCCGGCAAGGCCCCGAATGGGTTCCAAGGGCAACGCCCTGGTGGGGGTAACAGGGGGCAAAGCCCCCATAAAAAAATGGCATTTTCAGCATTTTTGAAGGTATTTTGTGGGCCCTCCTGTGATAAATTTAAGAGCTCTAAAGGATGCAAAAGTGAAAATTAAAAAACAAAATTAGAACTTTTATAAGAACAATTTCATAATTTAACTAGGGTGAGGAATGACTGACTAGATTTTAATCATGAAACAGTAAAGATGCCTGTAGTAACACATTACTGATTACAGGCATGCATCTTCTTTTCTGTTTCATTATTAAATTTCAATCTGATCTTTTCAATGTCAATGCCATGGAGTCAATAGCTATTGGCCATCTTGACTAAATTATAAGTTTGTCTTAATGTCTCAAATCTTAACAACTCTATGCATTTTGAAGGTTTGAAACTGTGCTCGTATGAATAACTGTTTGGAAGTGACAAGCAACATTTTCTTGGTTACAATGCTGTCCAATAATTGAAGAAAAACAGCATAGCCATTATTTCAATTTGATGTTATTGAACAGATGATGCAACAGGCTTTGAGCAAACTCTTTTCAAACTAAAAGATAAAGCATTTTGCTTTTACCATTACGACCGCAAGGCCCAAAAAATGTGTGTGTCTTGTTAGATCCATGGATGAGTTAGATCCAAGCGTGAAAAATATGGGATGGGATGTAGATTATTATTATTATTGTCTTATAAAGCTGTATATATAAGATCGAGTTTGTATCATTGAAGTTGATACTTAAAGATAATTATTATTATTACTATTATCATTATTATTATTGTCTCATAAAGCTGTATACATGTATATAAGATAGAGTTTGTATCCTTGAATTTGACACCTAAAAATTATAACAAATATTCTCATAAAAAATGTTTATAATATACTCTACTTGCAGTGACGCATTACCATAGAGATTAATACCTATGAGTAGTTTTATTATTTTACAAGGATAACTGTATTGATAATGTGTCATACATGGTCCCTGGTTATAGTAAAGTGTTGAGAGTATATAGGCCTACTATGATACAGATACTTAAAGCCATTTTCACAGAATACAACCAAAGCAGTCCTGTCCAATTCTGTTTTGACACATGTTTCAAAATTAATATAGACCTAAAGTTACGAGTATGTGGGTCTATGAATACAATCCAATGCTTCCCTTCCATGTGACAATATCATATTGTAAAGGGGAAGGTGGACTGATCCCCCAACTGTTCTAACCCACTTAACAAAAAATTGGGATAGGTTACTCTATATATAAGAACAATTATTAAAATTATTATAATTATAATGCCAAATGTGTGCAGGCCATTGACATTTAAAGGCATGAAGTGTGAAAGTGTGGGGGTAGGCATTTCATTTATCTTATGAAAATAGCTCCCCCTCTCAGCTCAATAGATTTATTCATAAAGTAAAGCACTCACTTGTCCATGCCCCATAAATGATTTCTTATTTACTAAATTTATAGTTCTTTTATTATAAATGCATTGTTACATTGATATAGCCGCTACTCAACACATGGGTCTATGATTATAATTCAAAGCTCCCCTTTCTTATGACATTATTGTGAAGGGGAATTCGGACAGACACCATTGCCCCTCTTCCCAAAATATGTTGACATGGGTTACCCTATATACTATATGCAAAAAGATTTCTTTATTATTATGTGTACAGGCCATTCTAAAGTTTGGGATATTTAATAATGACATGAAGTTTGAGAGGGGTGGGGATAGGTATTTCATTTATCCTGATGAAAATACCTCCCCTCTCTGCTCGAAAGGTTTATTAAATAAGGCACTCACCTCTGTGTCAAATCTGTGTCATTAATTGATTTCTTGACAAATTAGTTCTAACTTGATCTATATATTTTTATGAAACCCATGAAAAGTTCTTCCTATTGCTGGCCAAAATCAACAGACTGATTATTTTGCCTGGGGTTGGGTTCTTCTTCTCCAAAATTTTGCATTGTTTAGATCATGCAGATTGATCTCGCCGCTACCATGGTTATTCAATGTTGAATACATTTCAGAAATTCATGTATTTTTACTTTCAATTAGGCTATTTGTATAAAAAGTATAGGTGGGCCGTTTTGATCCGAGGTCGTTTTGACCCGAGGGCGTTACGATCTGGTACCGACGTCTCGACTCGCTTGCCGTTGGTTTTAACGGGGAAAAAATCAATATCATAATCAAACCCCTTTTAAATTTGCTAACCTTGTTCTTTTAGGAAGCTGTCATATTAATGACAATCTATTAACATCGTTCAAACATCAAAACACAAAAATATTTTGGTCTCGAAAAGCGGTGCTGTCGCGAAGACTGGTTTCCGAGTTTTCAATAAATTGTAAATGCACGCGCAGCCACTAATGCGGTAACCAGTTAAATTGATGTGGAACACTCGGACTTTTCCGTGACCGTTAATGTACGACGATTTCCGGGTCAGACTAAAACACGTCCGCGGACGCGACCGACTTTCGACCTCACCCCCCTTATAGTCGTCAGATTTTCTCAACGAATCTGGACGAATCTCAGAAATGGTCTCGGCGGCAATCCCATCCGCGGAAATCCGCGGATCCGCGGAAAAATCACAGGCCTGCTAGTATGAGAGAAGGATCTCAAATTAAATGAAGAGAAGGTAGATGCATTTTTCCACGAAGAGGCGCTCAAAATGTCATCTAAAGGCGCATGGTTAACGAAGGCCCACGAAGAAGCGAGAGCCCTGAGTTCATGAGAACGAATCTGTAGGAGAGACAAATTGTTTTCAGACAGGTTAGAATACGCAAAGCGTATAGTAGAAGCAACCCATCTCGAGATGGATGCTGCAGAGATATCACCTTTCCCTTTCACGGGAATAATGAGACGTTTACGAGAACCGCGAGTAGTGCTAGTTCTGTCAACGTAAAACTTTAGAGCTCTGATCGGGCAAAGAGTACGATCAGGGTCTGCTCTGTTTAAAGTGTGAGCTAGGCTAGGAATCTTGAAAGGTTCCGGAGCCTTAGAGGGGAGTTGAGTTTTGGCTAGAAACCCTGTTTCACACAAAAAAGTGACCGAATCGTCGCTATGCCAACTTAGATGTCCCGCATCAATAGATAAGGCGTGGATTTCACTCCGGCGTTTTGCTGAAGCGAATGTGAGTAAAAAGACTGTTTTCCACGTTAAGTGAAGGAGAGAAGCTTTATCTAAGGGTTCCTACGGAGCCTTAGTAAGCGACCAGAGAACACACGATAGGTCCCACTTGGGAGTGAGAGACGTAGACACAGGTCGAGCTAGTTCAAAAGAACGAAGCAGATCTGATAGGTGAATGTCTGAACCAATAGAATTTTGTCCACGAAACTTGAGAGTATGAGAGAGCATAGCTCTATACCCTTTTATAGTGCTCACAGCTAGTCCCATATCTTCGAAGAGATATGTTAGGAATTCAGCTATGTGATGGATAGAGGGATGGACTGGATCAATCTTCCCTCTACTACACCAATCTGTGAAGATGTTCCATTTGGCGTTATAGACTGTACACGTCGAAGAACGTCTAGCCTTGATGATATGTGTGGAGACTTCAGAAGAAAATTTCTTCTTTCTGAGGCCTTCCCTGATAACGGCCACACGTGAAGGTGGAACAAGAGAGGATTGTCGTGAAAGACGTTTCCTTTTTGAGACAGCATATCCTCTTGGTGAGGAAGAGGTCTGGGATGATCGTAAAGAAGTTCCAGGAGATCGATGAACCACGATCTCTGGGGCCAGTACGGCGCTACTAGTAGAATTTTGCATTCCGACTGTCTGATCTTGTTTAGTACAGCCGGAATCAGAATGAATGGGGGAAATGCATACGCGAACAGGTGATCCCAATTCAGAGTTAGGGCATCTATCCCCCAAGCTGCGTGATCCAGAACTGGGGACACATACAGAGGGAGTCTGTTGTTCAGTTTGGTCGCGAACAGGTCCACTAGTGGACGATCTAAGCAAAGGAATATCAGGTTGGCTACTCTCTGATTGAGAGACCATTCTGATGGCACAATCTGGTTCCGGCGGGACAGGCTGTCTGCTATAGAGTTCAGTCTGCCCGCTAGATGTTTGGCCCGTATGGTGATCCCGGAGGATTGACACAGGAGAAAAAGCTTCTTTGTCTCTTGAAAAAGAGTCAGAGAGTGAGTTCCGCCCTGTCTGCGGATGTAAGAAACTACTGTCGTGTTGTCAATGGACAGAGCTAGTCTTACTGTCATCAATTCTAGGTTGTTGATATGAAGTTGAGATTCCTGTCGAGACCATAGGCCCGAAACCATTAGACCCGATGGTTCCAGGTGTGCTCCCCACCCTTCTTTGCTCGCATCTGTGAAGAGAAACAGGGACGGGGCCGGAAGATGGAGAGGAACGCCTTTCAGCATCCTGTCCTTGTTCAGCCACCATTCCAGAGCTTGATGGAATGGAGGGCGGAGGGGAACTAACGTCGAGAGGTGGTCCCAGCGGGGCCTCCATAGAGCTAAGAGATAGAACTGAAGGGGTCTCATAAAGAGGCGACCCAGTTCTATGAAGTCCGCCGTTGAGTTCAGAGTCCCTAGCAGAGACAGAAGAGACCTGGCTGAGCAATGACGTATGAGACCTAGACCTGAAACGATTCCCCAGCAACGGGCCAGATCGGCACGAAGAAAATGACGATATCCTTGATGAAGGAGCCAATCGTTGAAGTATTGGAGAAGGATCGAACCTCCCACTCTTAAGTGTGAGGCTACTATCCTCATCAGTTTTGTGAAGACCCTGGGCGCTGAAGACAGGCCAAAAGGTAGGGCACGAAACTGGTAGACCGCAGAGCCATGGCAGAATCTGAGAAGATGCCTGGATCGTTTGTGGATTGGTACATGGAAGTACGCATCTGATAGGTCCAAAGATAGACCCCAATGACCAGATAGAGGCTTGCGTCTCCATCTTGAAAGATTCCTTCTCTAGATACAGATTTAGAGAAGAGAGATCGATGATCGGTCTCCAAGAGCCGTCTTTCTTGGGAACAAGAAAAAGGCGACTGTAGAATCCCGGGGATTGAAGATCCCGGACCCTTTCTACCACCGCTTTGTCTAGCAGGCTTATCACAGCTTGAGCTAGGCCAGGATATTCCGACGTTAGATTGATCGGGACACTCTATAGAGGGGGGGTTTCTCGAGAGGAATGAAATAGCCCTCTCTGAGGATGGCAAGAGCCCACTTGTCCTGAGTAATTTGGGACCAGGCTTGAGAGAAATGAAGAAGCCTGGCGCCCACTGGAATGTCGGAAGCATTCTGGGGAGGAGGTAGAAAGGGCGAGTCCCTAGGAAGGGCCCCTAGGGTTTGCACCAGACGCCTTAGAAGAAGAAGGCGACTGCGCAGACTTGAAACCAGTCGATTTGTCCTGGTAACTCGTCTTGCCCTTAGCAGAGTTATCATACTTCCTCTGATTAGTCTGTTTGTTCTGTTTAGTCTTCTGCCGCTTAGGCTGATTAGGGGTAGAAGAAGAAGAAGGTGAACTGCGACGAGTATTAGCTTGTTTTGAGCTATTAGCCCGTGCAGCAGACTTGTGAAGTTGCAACTCCCGATCAGCTTTGGCTACCTCCTTGATGAGTCCGCCAAAAAGCTGAGGGGAGGATAAAGGAGCGGACCTCAGAGTCTCCTTAGAGGAAGCCACAGGCAGAGATGTTTTGCTGAGAAACGCATCTCTCCTGACCCGAAGCATTTCGGCGGTGCTAGAGCAGGCTAACCCCGAAAGGATGCGGGTAGAGCGGCTGACCTGGAAGGCCAGCTGTCTAAGATCCTCGGGGGAATGATTATCCTCTGAGGAGAGCTGAATCAAGGCAGCGGCGAACAGGTTGGCGTTGGAAGCAAGTCCCACCTGTTGCCTCTGCCTTAGTTCCCACCTGTCCAAGAAAGACATGGACAGGGGAACCGAAGAAGGCTGAGAGAGACCCAAGAGTTGGGCATCAGCATCCAGTGGAGGAATATTCGCCACTGGAAAAGGAGCGTCAGGTGACGGGACCGGAAGACGCATAGATGAGTTCGGTGCCACTTCCCTAGTGATTTTGGAGGGCACCGACCAAGAGGCTTCTGATCTGACCTTGTTGGAAGAATCCAACTTACAAAGCACTCCGGCAACGGTATGAGTTACCGGAAATGCCAGCTTGGAAGCCCGGGGAGACAGAACTCCCCGAGCGGAAAGAAGCTTCTCACCCGCAGACAAGGCCATCGGTTCTGAGCAAGAGACAGGTCTGCTACAGAGGTCCTCAGGGAGGATATCAAAGACATCCTCACAGGCCTTGTCGAAGGAGAGAATGGCCGGGTCGATCTCCCCCATCGTCCTCAGTGACCGACTTAGAGTCGTCCTGAGAGCGATCAGTAACGGGGGAGAGCAGACCCTGAAGAGGAGTAGAAGGGAAACTGCTTCTGGTAGGACCGGGAGCAGGAGAAGTTTCCACTACCGGCACAGAGGCCGACGGTAGTGGAAGACTAGGTACCGGATATCCGGAAGGGATCAGGAACTGCGATCCCGGCACCTGGATCCAACCCTGCTGAGAAGAGCCTGAAGAGAGACCGGACTGGTGCCTATGATGGAAGGTTGGTCGGTGGCAGAATGGATCCGGACCAGCCAACAGAATGGTCGGTGCCCGGTGCTCGATGACCAGTGAGCGGGAATGGCCGGTCCGACCCTGAGAATGGTCAGTGGCCGGTGCCCGGTGGTCGGACCGACCACGAGATGACTGGCCGGTAGGAACGGCAGTAGTCAGGGGCTCCAAAGGCCGGTGGTCAGACCGACCATCGGAGGCCTGGTCGGTACCGACCACCGCACGAGGTGGGTGGTCGGAGACCTGAGAGACCGGGTGAGCCAGGCGCAACCGAGGCTCCCTTGTCAGAGCAATAGGGGCTGCCGCCGAATAAAGGCTTAACCCCTGGCAGAGGAGATTCTCGAGAAACTGAGCTATCTCGAGAGCCTCTGCGCTCCTTCCTAGATTTATAGGACCGTCGTTGTTCCAGCTTGGACCATGTTTCGGTTGATCAGCTAGAGGACAGGGAACATGGGGCGGAGCTGGAGCAACCACAGCAGCCAAGACAGCTGTTGTGGTCATCCCAGCTCGCCTTATTATGCCCGCATGAACCTCTTATTTGGGGCATGCTGGGACCCTGCAAAAAGGAACAAAGACAATAAACGAGTAGAAATAGATTAAATAAAATTAATATCCACTCGAAAAGAGTATAAATCTAGAGAAAATACGTTTTTTACTGTAAATAACAAAGAGGGCCTGAAGGCCCTGATATCGCTCATCATTTGTAATGAAGCCTGATAGCTTTACCTTTGAATTTCACCTGTTTTATTCTAAATCCATTCAAGTTTGTCTACCTACTGTAGTATAGTAGAGTACATCAAAGGCAGATAACTAGAGCCTAAACAAAACTGAAATTAAGCCTTTTTCTAGCATTTCAAAGTATATCAAGGGCAGGTAACTATTGTCACAATGATTACATTTCAACAATAATTGCACTCCTTCGAGAACGTATAGCTACATCCTTTGTGTACAAGTATAATCAAAATCCATTGAAAACTGTAGTTGCAAGAGTGTAAACGCTGTAAAATATGGCATTTTCAGCAATTCAAAGGTAGATATCTCTTGATCTATTTGTCCGATTCCAACCATAATCACCCTTTTTCCAACTCTTATGGTCATATACAATATGGGCAAGTTTAAGAGAGCTTGGATAAATATTGTGGCCTCTAGAGCGTAAACACTGTTAAATATATCATTTTCAGCAATTCAAAGGTAGATAACTTTTGACCTATTGATCCGATTACAACCAAAATTAAACTCATCTGAAGTCTTATGGTCATATACAATCTGAGTAAGTTTGAGAAAGATTGGATAAAATTTGTGGCCTCTAGAGTGTAAACATCGTTAAATTTTGCATTTTCAGCAATTCAAAGGTAGATAACTCTCGACCTATAAGTCTGCTTTCAATCATAATCAAACTCATCTGAACTCTTATAGTAATATACAATCTGAGCAAGTTTAAGAATGATTTGATAAAAATTGTGAACTCTAGAGTGTAAACACCGTTAAAAATGGCATTTTCAGCAATTCAAAGGTAGATTACTCTTGATCTATTTGTCAGATTTCAACCAAAATCAAACTCATCCGAACTCTTATGGTCATATACAATCTGGGCAGGTTTTAGAAAGATTGGATAAATACTGTGGCCTCTAGAGCATAAACACCGTTAAATATGGCATTTTCAGCAGTTCAAAGGTAGATAACTCATGACCTATTTGTCCGATTTCAACCATAATCGAACTCATCCGAACTCTTATGGCAATATACCATCTGAGCAAGTTTGAGAAAGATTGGATAAAAATTGTGGTCTCTAGAGTGTAAATACTAAAATTGTTGACGACGGACGAAGGACAATCAAGGATTGCAATAGCTCACCCTGAGCTAGCTCAGGTGAGCTAAAAAAGGATACTTAGTATCGATAAGAGTCTGGAAAGCAGAAAGTCTGGGAGCCTTGAAATTCGTGACAATAGCAATGGCGACCAGAAAAAACCACGAAGTTTAATGCAAGCCTCTATATGATTAAGCGGACAGCCGCGGTGCGGGCGTATATGCGGTGCTATACTAGGGTAGCTCAGGTGGACTTCTGGTAAAGTAGTAGTACTAATAACTGATAGCAAGATTCATAGCAGGTAAGGTATTTTTGCTAATAAAATACATCAAGGACATCTAGAAGTGTCATCATGCCAAATATCAAAGCTCTGGCCATATTAGTTTCAGAGGAGAAGAAGTTATATGGTGAAATTTTCAAACATCTTCTCCTCTGAAACTAATATAGCCAGAGCTTTGATATTTGGCATGGTGACACTATATAACTCTATGAAAAACTGTGACCCCCAGGCGGGGCCAATTTTGACCCTAGGGGCATATTTTGAATAAACTTGATAGAAGACCTGTAGATGATGCTATGTGCCAAATATTTCAGCTCTGGTCCTTGTAGTTTCAGACAAGAATTTTTTTTAAGTTTTCATTGAAAAAATCTATTTTTAGCTCCTGTGACCTATATATGCAACCGACCAAATCCATTTGAACAATATTGGTATAGGACATCTAGAAGTGTCACCATGCCAAATATCAAAGCTCTGGCTATATTAGTTTCAGAGGAGAAGATGTTTGAAAATTTCAACATATAACTCTATGTAAAACTGTGACCCCCGGGGTGGGGCCAATTTTGACCCCAGGGGCATAATTTGAACAAACTTGATAGAGGACCTGTAGATGATGATATGTGCCAAATATCTGAGCTCTGACCCATGAAGTGTCAGACAAGAAGATTTTTTAAGATTTCCTTATTTTTTCACTTTGGTTGCCATGGGAGTTCTGCATTGTTTTTAATTCTTTGAACAAATTTGAAAGAGCTTGACCCAAGGAACATTTCTGTGAAGTTTGGTTGAATTCTGTCAAGCGGTATAGGAGGAGATGTCATTTGAAGCAATTTGAAGATATCTCCCGATATGGCCGGGAGCTCCCGAAAATAGACCTCTACTCATGATCTCCCGGTCGGGAGACGAAATCTCCCGATATTTCATTTGACCAGATTCATTTTTTTAAATGAAACTTTATATCATTTACCTCGGTCGCCGACGCTAAAAATCTTAAAATTTGGCTTCAGAGTTCTCTGGCTAATCCCTACACACGCTTATCACCAAACGCTAAGTGATGCGTGTAAACACGTTACGCAATCGTCGATTACTTTGATTGTGTACACGGAGTGACATGTGTGGCACTATTGTTATGGCAGGCTGCGTGATAACTATGTTGGGTAAAAGTTTGCCCACACGTGCTGATTAGATCTAATTGGTTATCAAAAAAGTGATTGACAGGTTCCCCCAGAATCGGAGACATCAACAACGGCACCTTTCAGAAGCAGTAATGCGTAGGATAAAGATCCATGTCCCCGATGCGAATCGGATTAAAATCAGATAATTCTTCGTAAGTTCTGGACAAACACACAATTTAGATGAAAGCTATTCAGAAGTTAACATGTATGAATTGATTTCCACCACAAAATACTTTGAATATTCACGTAACAGAAAAATACTTCGAAAATTATACCGTTACAAAATGAAGGGGCGCCGTAATATTTGCTACGAGAACTACGTATATTTTGTCAGTCTAAAAAGTATTCCCAAGCGTCGTTTTCTACAATCAATTAAAATTAATCTGTTTGTTAAATACGATTTGTGCAAATGTATAATTATTTAGTTAGATTTTACAACGAATTACGCTCGTAAAATTGATTTGCAATCAGTTTTCGCGGTAGAAAATTTAGACGCATTATTTCGTTGTTAAAACCACACCCACTTTATGGCGCTAGTAAATGTCGTCTGCAGACTTTGTCACCTGCAACAATTCAATTCTCTAAGTTAATTTTTGTGTATTTTCTTTCAGAAAATATCAGTTTCAAACAGTTTGTATCTAGATGAGATGATGCGGCGTCTCATCTGGATCCATACTGTTTACAAAATCAATAACAGATAGTTAAGTTGCTTACTCTTTCTATATCTACTCCATAGATAGAAATCTAGACCATTTGAACTAATTCATTCATTCTCTCAAGCAAATAGATATAATTCCACTTTATCTTTACTATAGTCATGCATAATAATATAAGAACCATAAGAAATAGCTCTTATATCCTTACAGTTGGTAGATCTAGCTTAAAGCAGGCTTAATCTTTTACTGAAGTAGAATGCTCCTGAAGA
Organism: Gari tellinella; assembly: GCA_922989275.2. Lineage (NCBI taxonomy): Eukaryota > Metazoa > Mollusca > Bivalvia > Cardiida > Psammobiidae > Gari > Gari tellinella. Next base: position 20,703,913 of record OV277869.1, on the reverse strand, counting down.
GTATTCTGCTTTACTTTCAGCCTGCTTTACACAACCATCCCTCTGCAGTACTAAGATACTAAAATAATAGGCCCATGTCAGTATTATAAGAATTATATCTCTGGGTGAAAATTGTCTCTGTCTTAGTGGTCTATAGACTTATCTATTCACTTATTTAAAAAAAATAAGCAATTAGTGATTAACTTATGAAAATATATAAAATATTGGATTTTCATCGCCTGCGCCTAGTTTTGTCGCGAAAAAAGTGTCGCGAAAAAAGCTCCCTATTTGGCACCCCTATCTCCCTATTAAAATTTCCAGATCTCCCTATTTGGGTCCAAGAAAATATCACATGTATGCGCACGCCGGACACAGGGCCATCCCAATAGCTCACCTTGAGCCTTTGGCTCAAGTGAGCTAAAAACAGAATGGTTTGCGACACTCCTCAATAGAGATATGCTCCGGACAAGCTTTTTGACCTGAAAGTGGTATGCGACACTCCGCCATCCCAAGATGTACTCACACAAAAAATTTGGAATCCCTAGCTGGTAAGGTATACACAGGGGCGGAACTCTGCAGCACTTATTTATTCCACATTATTACTTGAAATAAGTATATTCATATTCATTGAGGTTTAATGAATGTCAGCATAAACGGTAACGGAGTTAAAAAGGGTTCATTGTAGCTACAAATGCCAAACTGACTGCAACATTCCTTATTATAGTGCATTTTAACAGTGAACTGCTATAATAACGAAATGATATGTAATTAATCAAATTAAGTATTAACACTATTAATTTTGAGTTCGTTAATAATTTCGATCAGTCGTATGGCGTAAATAAGTAGTAGTTTCAAAAGTAAAATGTCACGCTTGCAGGACGACGCTGTAACAAACACCGGGACGATCTCATTTTCAATGTAATGGATACGCGACGACGCTTTTTGCCTGTTTCAGGACAAATTCTTTGATCCACCTTTTGCTTTTGGCGATTTGAAAAAGACATCGAGGTGATCAAACTTCAAGTTAGGGTTTATCAAATCGAAAGCTCAAACTGTTTGTAGACAACAACAATAACAAAGGCCCCTATGGCCATATATTGTTCACCTGGTTCACCATGTAAAACTTGACCTAAAATACCTAGATTTAAGCTGAACATAACACAAATTTTAGCGTGGCATAGATTTCAATGAGGCAAACATTTTGAGCAAGTTTCATCAAGATCAAATGAGAAATGTAGCTTCTAGAGTGTTAACAATATATTTTTGATTTGACCTAGTATTTAACCCGACATAGCCCACATTTAAACACAGATTTAAAACAGATTGACTGACACAGTGCCCCAGATAAGAAATTGGTAAATAGGGTACTTCACTCCTCTCTTTCAAATTAATAGAGTACCCGCTGATTTTCGTAACTCTTGTCGCTGAAAAAAGCTCTTACAAAGTGAAAATTGTGGTATTCTTAAGTATTAATTAGCATCCATTAATCTTATTATTTAAAGGTATGCCGTTTATATATAGAAAAGAAAAAACTATACTGGAATATTGTAAATGGAACTTCATGTAATGCTGGTCTTGTAAAATTCAACTGCAGACATAACACTCACTGTTGTTTGTAAGTGATGTTTAGATATTTAAATCTGTAGCTAGTCTAACAGTTTAATACAGGCAATTATCTAACAATTAACTTTTCAATTTTCAGCATTCATCAGTCCTTGCCTCTGCATTTAGTCTCCTGCCTACACATTGTTATACTTAATTTAGTGCAGTATACACGTTTTCGCTGATTTCCGTGTATATCTTACCAGGGGGGAGTTTTTGTTCACTGCTAAAATGCCTCTTCTTGCACACGAACACTGTGCGTAAATTGTTTTACTCTGCTCGTGATTCTGATTTATCCACCGCCGATCGAACTATAATAGTAGCTTTACTATACTGGCTTAGGAAATCTTCGATTCCGATTGAAAATAACATAAAATGTTGGTTTTAAAAGCCCAAATGAACGTTTTACTAACACTTTCGGTCGCAGCGCGACATTTTAACAGAAACTGCGAAAACTAGTGTCAATTAGACTAGTTGAACAAGTTATCGAGGCGCTTATGGAGATAAAGAGCAGAAAAACAAACATTCGGAATGCCTCATCTATTTCCCCATTGCGCCTAGCAAAAAAGATGTTGCAATCAGTAACGATTTTCGAAGAAAATGAAACTGGAAGCCGTTAGCGAAATCAGCTTAGATTGTTTTTTTTGTACGCATCTACGGTAATATGGTAGCGTATTTCATAAAAAGCTTGTGTAACTGATACGCACTGAATTGATTTTCAAAGTGTATTTGGCTATCTTTAATGCGTAAAATACGCCGATACGCAGCTTATCTGGGGCACTGCTGACAGTTGAAAATGGAAGTCAACGTTTACGTCCACTATGCACAGGGGAAACTACTGATAACAATAACACACCTACGTTTAGTTCATTGTAGACGATGGTTATGTTTTAAAACAACAGGGCAGCTTAAACACCTACTACCTCGTGTTGTTTCCCAGTTAAGTGAAAATGTTTGGCTCTCAGAATAGGTTGCATTATTTTGAATTGGTTGCGTCCGAGAACTTTGATATATGTAGATCACATTGCATTTCAGCTTTTTCTTGGTGTTGTAAAATTTAAAACCGCAGGAAACGTTCACATAATGAAATTTACATCAGAAGTTATGTACAAAGAAACAAGTTTTTACTAGATTTTAAACTAAAGTTATGTCCAACTTTGAATTAACTCTATTTGACCTCTATATGACCTTGACCTTTGGCTGACATGACCAAACTGCACTGAGCTAAAGAGCTTTTTAAGTTGAGTGCACATGCCAAATATGGGGTCTCTATATTATGTAGCTCAAGAGTTATGGCCAATGTCAAATTAATCGCATTTGACCTCTAAATGACATTGACCTCTGTTAGACATGACCCAAGTTGTACCAAGCTCAATAGCTTTTTGAGTTGAGTACACATACCAAGTATAACGTCTCTATTACAGGATTTTACATCTAAATGACCTGTAAATGACCCAAGTTGTGCCGAGCTCAAGAGATTCTCAAGATGAGTACACATACCACATATAAAGTATTTAGTTATGGCCAATGTTAAATTGTGGACATGCAGACGAACAGAAAAGCAAACTAACAGACAGACCATAAACAATATGCCCCCGATTAAGTCATGTGGGACATAAAAAATAGACAAAACGTTCGCCACTTCAAGTTCACGTTATGCCAGAACGCGTAAACTTATGTATCATACACACTGCAATCCTCTGCAGTGCCTTCTATCAATGTATGTAGTTCTAATCTTATATAATTATGTAGCAGTTGAAATATCGTTAGCCAGACCGTGACGCTTTCTTAAACAGACTGTGACATAAACACCCTAATCGTTATCCAAACCGTTACATTTCTGTTCAGATTGCAGTAATCATTTTCCAGTTTGAAATAGTGCACAAACTAAAAAAATCGAAGCGGAAATGACAGTATTTTCATGATCTTGCAGTTTTTAAACAATTGAAGCATTTATTTTACATTTACAACGGTTGAAATGGCTGAAACATGTGCGAACTGCAGAAAATCTACTTTCATTTTCAATTTGCGACGGTTTTCACGGAAATCTCACGATTATGGAAATTACGCTCCATCTAAATTATACAGAATGGCTCAGTATAACATGTTTCACTTAACTTTCGTAAATGTAACCAAGAAAGGGTTTATTTTTATAATAAATATCCCAAAATAGTCTTTCAATTGTACGGGACACTTTGCAACCGTTTCGTGACGAGCTGTCGCAACCATGCCAATTTCCATTGTGACGGAGTTGAAAATTGTGTACCAGTGAAGTTGTTTACAAGGTTTTTCTATGATTTGATCTTGTGACCTAGTTTTTGAACTGACATTACCAACATTTAAGCTTGATCTAGAAAGCAACAAGGCAAACATTTTTAGCAAGTTTCATGAAAATCGAATGAGATTTGTAGCCTCTAGAGTGTTAACAAGAGTTTTCTTTGATTTGACTTAGTGACCTAGTTTTTAATTGGAGGTAACCCAAATCAAAATGTCACCTTGATATTAATATGTCACACATTTTAACCAAGTTTCGTGAAATTTATTTTGAGATTTGTAGCTTCTAGAGTGTTGACAAGGTTTTTCTATGATTTACCATAGCGACCTAGTTTTTTAACCAACATGACCCAAACTCAAACTTGATCTAGAAATCATTACTGCAAACATTTTGACTAAGTTTCATGAATATCTAATGAGATTTGTAGCCTCTATATAGTGTTAACACGGATTTTCGATAATTTGACCTAGTGGCCTAGTGTTTAATCCGACAACACCTTTATTCAAACTTGACCTAGATATTAATTAATAAGACATACATTTTGACCAAATTGCATTAAAATCTAATGCTATTTGTTGCCTCTAGAGTATTCACAAGGTTTTTTAAATTATTTGGCCAAATGATCTATTATGTGACCGGACATATCCCACATTCAAACTTAACCTTGAAAATAATGAGACAAACATTTTGACTAAGTTTCTTGCAGATCTAATGAGATTTGTATCCTGTAGTATGTTCACAGTGTTTCGTCCTCAACAAAACTGATTTTCATGATCGTCCCGTGTCTGAAACAGCTGAGTCGACATGCAGGCTTTACACAAGGAAAAACGAAGTCTACGGTGTGCGTTACATACACAGCATTCACTGACTGTCCACTAGATGCTCGTTTTCTCGTCATTGGTTAAAGCAAATACCGGTTAACTCGCTGATTTATTAGTAGTTTGCATGAATGAACTTACTAAAACTATTTTTTTTTATTTCCAAAGGAAATTTGCTGAGTTATTGTAGCAAAGACACGTTAAACAGACATTTCTAAGATAAACGATGACTTTAACAGGCCATTCTTTATCAAACATAGCTCTAAATCCCCTTAAACTTATCACTTGTATCATATATTTGTTCTAAAACAATATTGCAAACATTTCATCAAGTTCAATTGAACAAAATGCCTTTCAGACAGACTTGAGCTACTGCATTTGCAAAAATGAAAGTACAATCACAGCGCATGTTTACAAAATTATCAATGTTAATCGTCGTGCAGGTGTGACCGAGCGTCGTCCCGTTTCCACTTATTGTGTGACAGAGTTCCGCCCCTGTGGTATAGGAGATATGCTCCGGACAAGCTTTTTGCTAAATCCAGGTCAAAGGTCAAGGTCACCGTGACCTGAAAGTTGTATGTGACACTCCGCCATCCCAAGATGTACTCACACACCAAATTTGGAGTCCCTAGCTGGTCAGGTATATAGGAGATATGCTCCTGACAAGCTTTTTGTTAAATCGAGGTTAAAGGTCAAAGTCACAGTGACCTATATGTGGTACGCGACACTCTGTCATCCCAAGATGTACTCACACCCCAAATTTGGAGTCCCTAGCTGGTAAGGTATAGGAAATATGCTCCGGACAAGCTTTTTGTTAAATCGAGGTCAAAGGTCAAGGTCACAGTGACCTGAACGTGGTACGCGACACTCTTCCATCCCAAGATGTACTCACACACCAAATTTCGAGTCCCTAGCTGGTAAGGTATAGGATATATGCTCCAGACAAGCTTTTGTTAAATAGAGGTCAACGGTCAAGGTCAGAGTGACTTGAAAGTGGTACGCGACACTCCGCCATCCCAAGATGTACTCACACACCAAATTGGAATCCCTAGCTGGTAAGGTATAGGAGATATGCTCCGGACAAGCTTTTGTACACACACACACACCCACCCACACACGCACGGTGCGATTACTATATGCGCCCAAAGCCTATTTTTGGGGGAATAAAAATACCTATGAATAAAGAATGTTCACACATTTTTACAAACATGTATAAATGTCCAATACCAGCCTTCTTTACAATAATTGCACTGTATAATTGCGATCAGTTGTCAAATGTGTTTTACGAGTTGATTTGTGAAGGTCATTAACCAGCAAACTTGGGTACCAGCAAACTTACATGTTTCGATACTTGATGGGAGCCGAAGCTTCAATATTTTATATTTTCTTAGATCTACCACTTTATATTCAAAGCCAGTTAGGAAGCTACATCAGCAGTAATTTCGTACAAGCTTATTATATTAATTAAGTTACGAATCAAATTTTTAAGAAAACAAGAGCCCCATGGGGCATATTTCGCTCACCTGAGAATAGCTGACAAAATGGAGATACTGATTTATGTCCAGGTTGTGGCCAATTTTTACCTGAAGGGCATAATTTGAACAATCTTGATAGAGGACCAGTAGATGATGCTATATGCCAAATATCTAAGATCAGGGTAGTAGGGATTTAGACAAGAAGATTTTTTTAAGTTTCCATTTAAAAAATCTATTTTTAGCTCCTGTGTCCTACATATGCAATAGACTGGAACCATTTGAACAAAATAGGTAAAGGTCATCCAGAAGTGTCACCATGCCAAATATCACAGCTCTGGCCATTTTAGTTTCAGAGGAAAAGACGTTTGAAATTTTCACTTTATAACTCTACCTAAAACTGTGACCTCCAGGGCCAATTTTGACCCGAGGGGCATAATTTGTACAAACTTGATAGAGGACCTGTAGGTGATGCTATGTGCCAAACATCTAAGCTCTGGCGCTCATAGTTTTTGACGAGAAGATTTTTTTTTAACGTTTTTATAGAAAAAATCTATTTGTAGCTCCTGTGAACTAATTATGCAATAGACCGGAACCATTTGAACAAAGAGCGTAAAGGATATTCAGAAGTGTCACCATACCAAATTTCAGAGCTCTGGCCATATTAGTGTCAGAGGAGAAGAAGTTTGAAAATTTCGCTATATAACTCTATGTAAAACTGTGACCCCCAGGGCGGGGCCAATTTTGACCCCAGGGACATAATTTGAACAAACTTGATAGAGGACCTGTAGTCGATGCTATGTGTCAAATATCTAAGCTATGGCCCTTGTAGTTTCAAAGAAGAAGTTTTTCTAAGTATTCATTGAAAAAAATCTATTTTTAGCTCCTGTGACCTAGATATGCAACTGACGGGAACCATTTGAACAATATTGGTAAAGGACATCTAGAAGTGTCACCATGCCAAATATCAAAGCTCTGGCCATATTAGTTTCAGAGGAGAAGACGTTTGAAATTTTCACTATATAACTCTATGTAAAACTGTGACCCCCGGGGCGGGGCCAATTTGAAAAAACTTGATAGAGGACCTGTAGGTGATGCTATGTGCTTAATATCTAAGTTTTGGCCTTTGCAGTTTTTGACAAGAAGATTTTTTAAGATTTCCTTATTTTTTCACTTTGGTTGCCATGGCAACCAGAGTTCTGCATTGTTTTTAATTCTTTGAACAAATGTGAAAGAGCTTGACCTAAGGAACATTCCTGTGAAGTTTGGTTGAAATCTGTTCAGCGGTATAGGAGGAGATGTCATTTGAAGCAATTGTTAACGACGACGGACGACGAACCACGCACGACACAGTGCCATCCAAATAGCTCACCTTGAGCCTTTGGCTCTGGTGAGCTAAAAACTTAACATTGGTCACAGAGTTTCAGATATAGGGCGTATCTGAAGATAATTAACCATATACATGCAGAGCTGTTGATAAGCTGCGTATTTGCGTAATTACGCAAAAAAATTGACCAGAAAGTAATTTTTATAATTCGTCAGCGTACTAAAAAGCAAATAATATTCATTCTAAGCAAATAGTTTAAAATTCAGTGCGTATTAAAAAGAAAACATTTGTATGCCGTTACTTAACTTTCATTCTTTTAAACAGACAGTATATGCATTACGTCATCGGTCAGTGTGCGTTATTGTTAGACTGGTATAAAATCTTATTATTGTCATCACTGGTGCAGCATATCGCGCTGTATAAAATAACTAAGGCAGTCCATTTCGCTCATTTTGGCTCTTCTTGTGATAGTTGTAAACCAGTCTTTTATAACCAATTTCCGTTTCCGCTTTTCACGATGTGCCGCGAGGTCGAAGGAAGCTGGCAAGTGTTCAAACCAACACCTTACTTGGGTATATCGCTCCCTCTGTGGAAAATAGCGAGAAAGTTTGTCGTTATATAGTTGATGATCTATTGAAAGACGTTCTTTACCGTAGCGAATCACGTGTTAAAGAAATTTTAGACGATGTTTTAGACCGGGTTTGTCCTCCAAGTAAATGCAGTAAAACTAACAAGAGGGCCATGGCCCTTAATTCGCTCACCTGAGGTCATTGTGCCTTAGCTTAATAGGCAAGACAACATTTTAATATAGCTGTAAATGGAATTATCTTCCAGACAAAAAAAACATGACAAATTGGAATAACTTAAAAAAATATTGTTGGCAGAGTTATGGCCCTTATCCATGACACTTCTTCTTATCAAGCTACATGTATTTCCATATGATTATTTATTGCGCACTCTGCTTTACTTTCAACCTGCTTTAAGTTATCATCTACTAAGATATAGATACTATTTCTTATATCTTACATGTTTATGACTATATAATGTGGAATTATTTTCTTTAGAGGAGGAATAAATTAAAGGCGTAAAAAGGCATATGTATGGGGTAATGGGTTAACATCAGTAGAACTGGAGTTATCTCAAAGACAAGAAAATATGACACTGGGAAATATCTCAAAATTGACATTGACCTTTGTAGGACATGACCCAAGTTATAAAGTTTCTAACTTTAACAAAGTTATGGCTAAGATTAAAGTTGTGGACTGACAGACAAACAAATGGACAAACAGACAAAAAAGCAGACAGACAAAAACGATATGCCCCCAACTGCAGGGCATGAATATATAGCAGACACCACCATATGAAACCTCATCAGCTGACCAGCTGACCTGAGTTCAGTTATGTAACTCTGCCAGTAGGAAATTTGGCTAGGGTCTAACTCTTATAATGCTGAATTGCTGTCTGCTATACATATTTTGAATGTGAATTATGACCTAGATATTTAACCGACCAGAACCATTTGAACAAACTAGGTAAAGGACATTTAGAAGTGTCACCATGCCAAATATCAAAGCTCTGGCCATATCAGTTTCAGTGGAGAAGACGTTTGAAATTTTCACTATATAACTCTATGTAAAACTGTGACCCCCGGGGCGGGGCCAATTTTGACCCCAGGGGCATAATTTGAACAAACTTGATAGAGGACCTGTAGATAATGTTATGTGCCAAATATCTAAGCTCTGGCCCTTGTAGTTTCAGACAAGAAGATTTTTTAAGATTTCCTTATTTTTTCACTTTGGTTGCCATAGCAACCAGAGTTCTATATTGTTTTCAATTCTTTGAACAAATTTGAAAGAGCTTGACCCAAGGAACATTCCTGTAAAGTTTGGTTGAAATCTGTTCAGCCGTTTAGGAGAAGATGTCATTTGAAGCAATTGTTAACGACGACGGACGACGCACGACGGACGACGGACGACGGACACAGGGCCATCCCAATAGCTCACCTTGAGCCTTTGGCTCAGGTGAGCTAATAAATCAAAGGCCTAAAAATGCACATTTATGGGGTAATGGGTTAACAAACGTCAGTATTTATGGAGGGAAAGGGTTGAATCCTGGACAAGAAAAAAAAGACAAAACATACAGATAACTCTAACAAAACCAATAGTAAACATATGTATAAATATGGCAAAAGACATAATTACATAACTGTCAGTGGATCACTTCCAGACCCTGTTTCTCTAAGTATGAAGCAGACTAAACCATTTATAAACTTTAGCAGACAACATGTTCAGCTAAGACCATCAGTTCAGTGGCTGAGGTCAAATACTGGGTAGTATGGTAGAATTAGCAACTGCTCTGAAGGCTTACCCTTACCAGACTGAAATGATATCTGCTTAAAACCTACTGTATGCGAAAAGTGATAAAAAAAAGAATTTAGAACATGTTCAGTTGGTAAATGAGTACCAATAGTTTGGATCCAAATTAGATGCAGCATTATGTTGCATCTGATCTGGATCCAAAATGTTTGCAAATATTGGCTATTTGCCCTTAGTATATTAAGAGTAACTCAGGTAAAATACAGTTCTGCTTTTGCTTCATCAAAAATACTGTAAAACCTGCCTAGAGCAGCACTTAAACTGCGCAGGGTGGCGTCAAGTGTGACCCTAGGGATTTCATTTTAACAGACTATAGAGGGATCGACCAGGAGATTCTACTGTAAAAATATCAAAGCTTAGGGCCTAGTAGTTTTTAGCAAGAAGATTTTTTAAATTTTTTTGCTTTTTTGCTTTTTCAAGCAGAGTTTTTGCTTTTTCTCTTTCATTTAAACAACTTCTGTAGAGAAGCATCCAAGGAACATCATGAGCAGTTTGAATCCGCCCTACAATCCCCGGGTTCAGAGGAGATGTCGTTTGAAGTAAAAGTGAACGGACAGACGGACAGACGTACTACGGACAATGAGCGGTCACAATAGCTCACCTTGAGCCTTCGGCTCAGGTGAGCTAAAAAAAACACAATGGTGTGCGTGTTAAACAGAAAACGATATCTGAATGGATAACTCCTTTTAAAATCAACAAATATTATTATTTTTCCAACAATGTAAGAGTCCACATGAATATTTAAGCATAAAAAGAGTTAAACTTTTCCTCATTAAACCTCTGTTAACACGGCTATTTGTTCCATCACACAGACTGCCAATGTCAAATTTTATGCCTAGGTGACAGGTAGTTGTTTAATCTTCATAGTTTCTGCAGGGGGCTTTAACAAGATTGAAAGTAAAGCAGAATGCTTCCAGAGAGCATTCTGCTTTTCTTTCAAACTGCCTTAAATAATGAAACAATCTATAAGGAAAATATTTCAGAAATTCATCATGAGTTGCTTTTTTAAGCAATTAACCAAATATCAGTGGGGTAACAATTTTATTGTTACTCAATAAACAAGAGCCCCATGGGGCATATTTCGCTCACCTGAGAAAATAGCTGAAAAAATGGCAATAATAATTTATGTCCAGGACTGACCTAGATATGCAACAGACCCGAACAATTTGAACAAATTATGTAAAGTATATTTAAAAGTGTCACCATACCGAATATAAAAGCTCTGGCCATATTAGTGTCAGAGAAGAAGACGTTTCAAATTTTCTCTATATAACTCTATGTAAAACTGTGACCCCAGGGGTGGGGCCAATTTTGACCCCAGGTGCATAATTTGAACAAACTAAATAGAGGACCTGTAGGCGATGCTATGTGCCAAATATCTAAGCTCAGGCCCTTGTAGTTTCAGACAAGAAGAATTTTTAAGTTTTCAATGAAAAAAATCTATTTTTAGCTCCTGTGACCTAGTTATGCAACTGACCAGAACCATTTGAACAATTTACGTATAGGACATCTAGAAGTGTCACTATGCCAAATATCAATGCTCTGGCCACATTAGTTTCAGAAAAGAAGACGTTTGAAAATTTCACTATATAACTTCTATATGTAAATCTGTGACCCCCGGGGCGGGGCCAATTTTGACCCCAGGGGCATAATTTGAACAAACTTGATAGAGGACCAGTAGATAATGCTATGTGCCAAATATGTAAGCTCTGGCCCTTCTAGTTTTTGACAAGAAGATTTTTTAAGATTTCCTTATTTTTTCACTTTGGTTGCCATGGCAACCAGAGTTCTGCATTGTTTTTAATTCTTTGAACAAATTTGAAAGAGCTTGACCCAAGGAACATTTCTGTAAAGTTTGGTTGAATTCTGTCAAGCCGTATAGGAGGAGATGTCATTTGAAGCAATTGTTAACGACGACGGATGACTAACGACGACGGACACAGGGCCATCCCAATAGCTCACCTTGAGCCTTTGGCTCAGGTGAGCTAAAAAAACAAAAAAAGCAATTACCTTAAAACAGGTGGGGTAAATACCCTATTCTAACAAGAGCGTGTCCCAGTTACACGAATGCCCCCAATGATACAGGGAGGGGATTCCAGTCTATCAAATGTAAAATGTACGAGTTAGAGAGCAGAAACTGTCATGGAGCGCCATAAAAGCGCCATTTTGAGGAATTCAAGGGCCATTACTCCAAAGAGCCTAGCATAAATTGGCGCCGCTGGTTATCCAACTTGGTCTCCATTTTATGTCAACAAACATTTTCAGAAAGTTTGGTGAAGATCAGATGAAAAGCAATGTGTTTGTGAAACACAAATGCCCCCAGCCAGAGTCATGTTCTGTAATGTAATGCTTATTTGCAAAAGTAGGTCAAAAGTCATGGTCGCATGATAAATGAAACATTGGCATGGTTTAACAAGTCTTAACACAAGAAACATACAATGTACATGTACATACAAAGTATGGATCCTTGCCACCTGAATTCCTGGCAATCATCAGAGATCTTATAGTTGGTCGTACTTGTCAGAGAAAAAAACATCTGACACTCGACTACCAAAGAGCGTGGTAGTCGCTATTTAAAGGAGCCGTCAATAGACGGTTCTTTGCGTTACACCGGCGCAAGCAGAAAGCATTTCAGTCCTCCTGCAGTAGCATTTCAGCTTAATAAGGTGAAACTAGCATTGCTTTTTTTTCGAATCACCTTTTCCCACAGCGTAAGAACTTCGGTTCTCTGCTGACACCCAAGTATCCACACTCCAGTCACGTGAAACTTCACTGGCAGGGACTGTCGCGTGTACACTTGCAACATGAAAGGCAGGTTAGGTCTAGAACGGTCCAGATAATTGCTAGGCTGTGCTACGTCTCCAGGAGAAGTAAACTCCTCTATGAGCGAGGCTCACTCGCCGGCGAAACTCAGCGATGCCGAGAGGAAAAGCATGGGGAGAACCTACCACGAGACGGCATGTCTGAAAAGCCCGACAACGAGCTATCAGACTACAAGCTCGAATCTGAGGAAACAGAGTTCAACAGGAGACCCAAAGGGGGGGGTAGAGACTCGCCACCTGGCACAGTGGCGATGGGAACCTCTAAAGAGTCTGGGAGAGGCAAGTGCTTTTAAATTGTCTGTCGAGCCTAATAAAATAAGCATATTTTTTTCTGTTTCAGGGCTATAATTCGAGCGCGATTTCAGGTATCTTACCTTTAACTCTTCGCTGCCAGGCCATATAGAATATATACTATCAATATGTTTGGATCCGGGTCTCGTAACGCGCGTCTGATCTGGATCTAAACTATTTGTCACCCATATCAATGATTCGTAATTTAATAAAACAAGAGGGCCATGGCCCTAAATTCGCTCACCTGAGGACATTGAAGTTTGTACCTAAGTTGACTGGGCAAGACAACATTTTAATATAGCTATAAATGGAGTTATCTTCCGGACAAGAAAACATGACAAAAGTGAATTTTGTTGCCAAGCTTATGACCCTTATCCATGACACATCCTCTTATCAAGCTATTTCCATTTCCGGTAAATGATAATTATTTCACTAGCGTCAGCAGAACTGGAGTTATTTTCCTGACAATAAAATATGACAAAGGGGAAAACAAAATATTGCTGCCCTTATGCATGGCATTTTCTCTCATCAGTTTCTTTCCATACATAAAATTTCATTACAATAGCATCAGTAGAACTGGAGTTGTCTTCTTGACAAGAAAATATGACAAAGGGAAATAACTAAAAAAACAATGATGTCAGAGTTATGACCTTTGCAAATGGCACTTCCTCTCATTAGGCTCTTTCCAAATAAACAATTTCATTTTACCCATTACCCCATAGCCTGTTTCTAGTTTTGAAAATAGGTGGCCACCTAAAGCAGGTTGAAAGTAAAGCAGAATGGGTCTTAATGCACACTTTGCTTTACTTTCAAACTGCTTTAAGCTACCATCTACTAGGATATAGAAACTTATTTCACATCTTACATTTTCATGACTGTTTAACCCTTTCCCCCATAGAAGCGCCTTTTAGCGCATTCAGTTTATTCTTGCTCTGAAGAAAATAGTTCCAATTTATACATTCATAAATATGTATAATACAAAATATTTTCTATATTCTAGCAGATGATAGCTTAAAGCAGGCTGAAAGTAAAGCAGAATGCGCTTAAAGCGCATTCTGCTTTACTTTCAATCTGTTTTAAGTGGACACCTACATTCAATACTAGAGATATGCTATGGGGGGAAAGGGTTAAAGGGGAATTATTTTCTTAAGTGGAGGAATAAATCAAAGGCCTAAAAATGCACATTTATGGGGTAATGGGTTAACAAACGTCAGTATTTATTGGGAATAAGGGTTGAATCCTGGACAAGAAAAAATGGCAAAACATGCAGATAACTGTGACAAAACCAATATTAAACATATGTATAAATATGGCATAAGACATAATCACATAACTGTCAGTGGATCACTTCCAGATCCTGTTTCTCTAAGTATGAAGAAGACTGAACCATTTCTAAACTTTAGCAGACAACATGTTCAGTTCTGTTGGCCTGATCACTGAGGTCAACTATTATGCAAGAGTACGGTACTGTAGCATTAGCAGCAGTGTGCTGGTGGCTTACCCTTACCAGACTGAAATGATGTCTGCTAAATACCTTCTGTGTGTAAAAAATGTACATTTTTTTTTTTTAGAAAATGTTAAGTTGGTAAATGAGTGGCAAATAGTTTGGATCCAGATTAGATGCAGCATTATGTTGCATCTGATCTGGATCCAAAATGTTTGCAAATATTGGTTATTTGCCCATAGTATATTAAGGGTAACTCAGGTAAATACAGTTCTGCCTAAATCAAAAATACTGTAAAACCTGCCTAGAGCAGCACTTAAACTGTGCAGGGTGGTGTCAAATGTGACCCTAGGGATTTCATTTTAACAAACTATAGAGGGATCCACCAGGAGATTCTACTGTACAAATATCAAAGCTTAGGGCCTAGTAGTTTTGGGCAAGAAGATTTTTTAAAGATTTTTGCTTTTTTGCTTTTTCAAGCAGAGTTTGTGCTTTTTTTCCTTTTTTTTGAACAACTTCTGTAGAGAAGCATCCAAGGAACATCATGAGCAGTTTGAACTCTCCCTACAATCGGCGGGTTTCAGAGGAGATGTCGTTTGAAGTAAATGTGAACGGACAGACGGACAGACGTACTACGGACGGTGAGCGGTCACAATAGCTCACCTTGAGCCTTTGGCTCAGGTGAGCTAAAAACGCATACAATTCCAAATTTTAAGATTTTTAACACCAGAAATCCGAAAAAAAATAAGTCCGTAGGTCCGGAGAAACTAAGAAAACTCTGAAATTCTGCTGCTACCCGTCAGTTTCTATATTTCTTGATTTCATTAACCTTTTCTAGAAGATTTACTTTCAATGTGGACATAAATGTTATAAGTGGCTTACATTCATACGCGCCACGAGTCCACGACATATTTGGGAAACAAATTAGGTTGATGAGAATTGCGTAATTACGTTATGTACGCGGCTACATAGAATGCAAATATCTCGTCTACATTTTCGATCCGTAAAATCATAGCAGCCGCCCGTGCCGGTGTCATCGGCAACGGGTATTAATTTGCATAAATTCATTCGGCAAACTTCGGCTCTATCAGAAGCCATAATGGAGTAACTTTGAAAAAGCAGCTGTTTTACCATTGTTTTACTGCTTACAATTGTTTGTTAGTCGGTTAAAAAAGCTTTGCAGCTTATGTTCATTGTTATATGTCTTGCCGACTCAAAATAAAATTTATTTGATTTGATTTGATTCGACCTGCAAGGAATTAAGTTTGGATTTCTTGTGGAAAGAGGTAATTGTTTTCTGTTTTACACATATGCAGGGATTTCCCCAGGCCTTTTTCGCCTGTCGCGGGCGACATGCCTTCCTTCCTGGCGGTCTCTTCGCGACATGCTTTGATCTTGCCGACATGTCTTAATCTGTAAAGCGACTAGCCTTAATCACGGCTCTGTGTTGTATACTCGAGTAAATTGTTTCATATGTCAAACACCGTCACGCGTGTCGGGCGTGAGCATAGCATCATTAACCAATCACAAAGCCGAATTTCCCTATCGAAACGGTGATTGACAGGGTCTTGGATTATTTGTTTGACCGAGATTAACTTTTGATTGACGCTTCATAAACCGTTAGTACTGGCAATGGCGGGAATCTGCAACATTATTTTCGGAAAACAAGCTACGAATAACGCTGAAAGAAAGATGAATACTAACCGAAACCGGAATCTCAGACATTATTTTTCCCCAATCTAAACTTTAAGAAGATGTTTACCATTTTGCGGACTGAAATTGAGACGAGAGTAACAGCGGCGGAATCGCTTGTCGCCTCGGAAAATATACTCGATACGGGGCCTATTAAATAAGAAAATTCTACGAATATATTGAACAAACGAACATTTTAGATTGATATTAATTACCTTTAAGAATTGATTTCCTCGACAACTCCGTATTAATAATCACGTAACAGACACAAACAGTATTCCAAACTTCCGAAATGAAATCCAATTGCGCGGCACGCTTCGAACTTTTACACATGTCTTTACTCGTTTTATTGGTTATCAAAAAGGTAACTCCCAGCGTCATTTAGAAAACATCCAATTAGATTAGACGTTATATACTTCCATTTAGAAAGACAGCTTTGATACTAGTGAAATTAACATAAATTACGATGGTTAAAATTAGCGCTTATTCGTATGAAATCGCTAGCGACGCGGAAGACGTTTTTCGTGGGAGTTTCGGGAAATAAGTTTTTTACAAAGACAAAACATACACACGGGAATCGAGGAATTTGCATTCTGGCATTTTTGGTATATATAGAAATTGAATACTTCGTGATGAAATATTGAAAAAGAAAATCGAGACAACAAATATTTAAGTAGACCTGGATTTATCCCGTGACACAGTCATACCATACAGTCTTAATTCTTCACAAAGTTAAATTGTTTTTCTGTTTTTATGATGGATCGTTGTTTAGAGCAGGCTTAAAGTAAAATTGAATCCTCTATTAGACATCAACTTGTCGGGATGCAGTGAAATTGTATATGCTCTCTTAACCCACAGGTTCTTGAAACATAAAAAAAAAATTAAAAAAAAAGATTTTTTTTTTTAATTTTTTTTTTACTAGAGTCTAGACCTCTATTAGATCTATATTACCGTATCTAGATAGAATCTGTCTTCGATAAAATAAAAACAAAATTATTTACTTTAACTTCAAGGGAATAGTAAAGGCATAAAAACTTATCTCAAATGACTATGAGGAATAAGAGGTAAAACATTATACATTCAAATCACATTATACATGCACTGTGCTTAATTCTAAGTAAGGGTAGGTGTTTGTGTGTATGTTTGACTGTGTATGGCAAGTTAATGTTAAACTTTTTCAAAAAAATTCTTTAAGTTTATGAAACTTATGAATGTTTTTCCATGACAATGAATTAAGACAACCAGTTCTAACCTGATCAGGGGCTTCCTGTTCTGGATCTACTGTTTGCAGCACATGCTCTATCTACTTGTTTCTGCATTCCTGTTTCAGAATTTATTTATTTATTTGAAAGCAAAAGTGAGTATTTCTAGTATTTGTGTGTATTATCTGATTGAGTGTGACAGTAGTGTAGTGTGTATGGCAGAGAAAAATGAAAAGGTGTGTACATTTCACATGCTTAAAACTTTCAAAATCTGATTTTAAAAAAAAAAGACTTTTCCATTTTGGTTAAAAGACTACATTTTGTTTGCGGTTTCTGTCAAAAATAATTTTTCCAAAGAATTTACAATCTTGTAAATGGCACTGACACTGATCAGAGGACTCACCCAGGAGATCAGACTGGGTCTACACTTTTTCCATAGGTCCAGGCATTCATAGTTTCTGGATATATTTTTTTTTGTATAATTATGTATAAAATAAGTGAATTAATGTGTTTCAGCTATTTATCATTTTTGTACTTTTACAACCTGTAAGGCTTTACAATGTAATACTTTGTTGCAAAATAATGGAATACTAGTTAATGCAAGATGCAGTCAGCAACTGTATTGGGAGATCAGCAGGTATTATTGTAAACTTTAGTTATGATCGAGTTATAACTTAAATATTGGTGCTGAACATGAAAACAAAAACCCTACACACACTAGTTCTTGCAAACAGAATAATACTTATTTCAGCCATTTCCATATAAATACACTATAGTATACACTACATATATGTATTGCTAAAAATGCACTATTTCATTGTTTAAAAGGGAAAATTTTTCGCCGCAGCGCGGGAGGGGGAGCCCTCCCGCACCCTCCCCCTATGCCCCAAATTCAACATGCCTTCAGGAAATCCTGGGGAAATCCCTGATATGTATTGGTAGAAAAATATTTAGTTAATCGAAGAAGTGTTCTCTTTTCGCCATAGCACGTGGTTTGTATTTATAGGACCTCGTCAAACGCGCGACAAAGATCCTTGTCGCGATTTGCTATAGACAACTAAGGGGAAGCCGATAAGACCTGACGTTCCAGAAAATGTAAAAATGTGAAATAGCTACGTCAGGTCTTATTTATAGGACTACCCCTTTAGTCACTACCTAAATCTAAAGGTAGTGACTAGGGGTACGTGACCGTACCTCTAATATTAGAAATTAGTGGTACGGTCACGTACCCCTAGCGAGTCCTGTGAGGGAGGGGTACGTGAGTCATTTAAACTATGTAGCAACACATTATTTTGCCTGCAGATACGTTTTAATGATGGTAATATTACTAATCTCTCATGTTTACCTTATTTTGGGGATATTTAATGGAGAAAAACAAAGAAACTACGAGAAATATTCTCCACCCAAACTTGTTTTCACCGCAGGGATAAGAATAGAAGTATTCCGCATATAGGGTATAGTGTTAAATATCGTGAGATAGGCTACGCCCGATATCTGAAAGAGTTCCCATCTGAAATCCGTCCCCAATGTTTTTTTCTTCTTTTTCTTATAAATTGGATTCAAATGTAACTTATAATTATATAATAGGCGTGTTCGAAATTACTGCCGTTGTTGCTATCTAACTTAGCGTGGAATATAAATTGAAAGTGGTAGATCTAAGAATATAGAAACTAGCGAAACTTCGGCTGTCATCGGGTATCGATTCATGCAAGAAGTTTGCTGGTTAAAGACAGACCTGTGAAAAAAATCACCTTGAAAACACGTTTGACAATAGATCGCAATTAAACAGTGCAGTAATTCTAAACAAAGCTGGTATTGGATAATTATACATGCTTGTAAAAATGTGTCTATACGTTCTTGGAAATTTTTTGTTGATGAAGTTTCTATAATGTTCTGCGTTAAACAGTCATATTTAAGGTAGAAATGATATATTATTAGCATTAACATCGATATTAAGGTATCTGCGGACAAAATAAAGTGTTGCGTTATAGTGTTTTTGACTCACGTACCCCTAGTCAACCCTCACAGGGCTCGCTAGGGGTACGTGACCGTACCGCTAATTTCAAATATTAGAGGTACGGTCACGTACCCCTAGTGGGTGACGGACGTTTCGGTAAATGACCAGTTCGGTAAATTGATTTTATATAGTGAAAGTCTGGACGTTTCGGTAAAAAGGTAAATTATAGTAATTATAGGTTTATGTACAGGTCTGTATATCACACCTTTCGCTAGATCAATAACTGATGGCGCTTGATCTCTAATCACTTGTCTTGCAAATAGGTTGGGTCTAAACTATACGATCTAGTTCTGGAATTGGTAAAATTTCTATGCCGAATTGGGGCAATAAAGTCGGTTATGAAGGAAATATAAATTTTGGTTTTTTTAGTTCTTAATTATTTTGAGATGTAACAATAAACTCATCTCCTTAGAGAAGAAATGAAAAAAAAAATATTGAAGAATTCAAGTTATTTTTACCCCCTTCACATGCCCTTTATTTCGTTTTGTAAACAGGCCGAAAAATTGTATCTGTTGGTAGACCAGGATCAACACATACTAAAACAACCCTGCAAACTTGGCACAAACACTGTGCCACAGTCTCATTGTTACCGAGAGAGGTGCGATGTGCGATATACTTAATCCTATAATTACTATAATTTACCTTTTTACCGAAACGTCCAGACTTTCACTATATAAAATCAATTTACCGAACTGGTCATTTACCGAAACGTCTGTAAATCCCCCTAGTCACTACCAAATCTAAAAGGTCCCCTGCATGATCTGCATTAACTCAAAATTTAACAAGAAAGCAATACGTCAATATGTGGCAAAATAAAACATCATAAAAAGCTCCAATTCATTCAAACTTTGTATTTTTTTCTTTAAAAAAAGGAAAACAAACGCAAGTCACTTCCCGCCCTGATAAGTGACAGTTCTGTTTCCCGAAATTCAAGTCCGATTTATTTTCCTGTTGCAAAGACTTTAGTCTTTCTGTCAATCATTTATGTCCGTAACGATAATAACAAAAGAACTTTTATTGAACTTGCTCCTGCAATTGTTGTAAATATTTACCTCTAACGACGATGTTTCATAGTTAACTGCCTTCAATATCGATTCCACGTCTACTTCGATTTACACCGGAAGTAACCATTTGGGTGAAGACAAAAACTCGCTCTGTGCATCGTTGTCGAAGGGTTATGGTCAAGACGGTTGATAGTCACAAGGCCGACCCTACCTAAGGCCGACCTTAATTAATTATTTGTATAGTAGACCTATAGTCACAAGGCCGACCTTATCTTTATAGATAGCAATTTAGGTTTCACACCTATTTTACAGGTATTTTGGCGCGTGGTGACAATTATCGATAGACGCATAATTATTGTTCATACCAAGGAGAAATCACAGATACACAGATTTCTCCATGTTCATACCCAGATCATAATCGCTTTATATCTGATGCAAATGAGTGTCATTGCAGAATTTCATTATTTATAAATAATTCACCTACTTAATACCTCAGACCCAGGTCATGGTCATGCAGTTGTTGCTGTATATAGGCCTATATAGGTAGTTCAGACCCAGATCAACATCGAAAAATCTCTTGATAACGTTATGTTTTGTATCTTTTACAGAGTGTACATCGTCTGATTTCAATGTGTAACTATAACCGTGTTAGCGACTCGCAACCAGATGGTGCATTAAAAATAGTAATTTGTAAATATACGTCAAACGCTTATATAAATGGTTAAAAAATTAGTTTATGATAAGAAATTCTGTTTAAAAAAATGTATTTCAATAAAAAAAAATATTGGTCTCTGGTGGGATTCGAACCCGGGGCCCGGCATTGGCGGACAGAAGGCAAAATAGGGCATGTAATTATTCACTGACTTCTGTATATTTCCGTGAATAGGGAAAACCGCTTAGACCAATGGACCACGGAACTATCCGTTTATCTCGGATCGATTTAACGTATTTCAATGTGTAGCGATCGAAAGTGCATACAACTTCGTAATTCGGCTCGTGTTTATGTCTGAGCCCGTGTAGAGAAGCAATAACAACAACTATACCGTTAGCTAACGCTATAGAAAAACGATGGAAAATATCTAAAAATCTAAGATTCGGTGACGATTCTTGAGACTTTTTTTGGACTGATCATATTTTTTTAATGTCAGAAGCCAAATAATGCCACAAATTTGCTTTTATTTGAGTATTTTATTTTATTTTGACAAGTACACCATCCGGTTGCGAGTCCCTTTTAAGACTTATTTATAAACATTTACATACCTTCTTTTTTTGTTTTTTTGAATAACATCCTTTTTAAAGAAAAATATTATGGTGATCGGGATCTGGATCTGAACTATTATTACGGGTTTTGCGACAATTGCCGACTCTGAAAAAGAGTAAAAAGAGGTTTGAAAACCTAATTGCTATATACCATAAACATAAGGTCGGCCTTGTGACTATAGGTCTACTATACAAATTAAAGTCGGCCTTAGGTAGGGTCGGCCTTGTGACTGTAAATCGTCAAGACGTACCATTGTCAAAGCGTACCATATCATAAGCGTACCATTTTTGGTCGAAGCGTACCACATAAAGGATTATAATGGGGGGATAGTTATTAGGTGATTATTGGAGGCAATTTATGGGCGTGTTCGATTATCAGTTCCAGAACTGTTTGGAACGATTCCATGGAATAAGTAAATCAAATAAAAACGGAATTAAACCCTTGCAAAAATGGTAGTCTGGTTCCCTACTTATTACACTTTTGCTGTCGAAGCGTTCGTAAATTGTGCCGGGAACCATGATGATACGTCACAATTCTGCTCACACCACCTCCTCGGGCAGAATTGATAGAACAGTTCTGGAATTGAATTCCGGACCATTCGATTTCGATTCCGTCAATCCGGAAGATTCCGGACTGATAAACGAACACGCCCTAGCCGTTTTCCGAAATGGGAACTGGTCATTTCGTACCCACGCCTTTTCGTACCCTATTTTTTTGGTCGTTTCGTACCCATATTTTTGGTCATTTCGTACCCTTTCAAATTCACTAGTCATTTCCATTGTCCTTTCTCCATGTCATTTCGTACCCATATTTTTGGTCATTTCGTACCCTCGAAAAAATTATTTTTTATTACATGTATTTCATCATTTTTACGCAAAATTTAATAAGATATATCAGAGACATACAATGTTTGTATGTCTCTGGTGAGTTTAACGCGTGAAAACGACGATTTTTCATGTGTGATGTTAAATTCTTTAATATGTAGGGTGTGGTAGCGCCCATTTTATAGAACTGAAGCCTATTTGTGATATTTACTTCAGAATGGTTTCTTTGTAATAAGAACATGTTGGTGCAGTTTTTTTAAAATTTTGGTGAGGATTGAATGAATATTTCTTATCTTTTTCATGTTTTGAATGTAGTACTTTTTTTTCAATTTTCGAGCATTGCAGACATTTTGAAATCTGTTATGTGTTGTCTAATCGTTGTCTCAAATTCATTCAAAATCATCAGATTTTGTATTATTTTCACTGAAAAAGGTTTGCTTGTTATGAAAATATCCTATTACAGCTATAATGTGGTTTCTTTTTATATAAGTCTCCCAAATCTGATATAAAAATCATCTATTTTATGTGTCCTACTTTTTTAAAATGGTAAAGAATTTAAATAAAAAAACTAGTTTATCATTATTTTCATCATGCCAAGTGTTATGTCTAATATGTTTTTACTTATATAGGTTTCTCTACCAATGTGAAGTGGTGGTCAATCAGTACCGGCAGTCATGCTCCCAAAGAAACGACCGAGGCACGGATGTTATTTTGACATATATTGTAAAAATCAATCCCAAAAAGTCAAAATGGACTTGACTAAATTTAAAACAAGAATTGTCCATTTGAGGGAGGAAAGGCCCTCATACTTATATCTACTGAAGACCAGTTCAAACGTCTAGTTGTATACATCTTCTAAAGGCTAGCAGGCATTTTAATCCCTTTATCTGTCCAATTAGTGGTGACAGGAGATATGGTTTATTGGAAATCTCCTCTGAGGGAAGGGGACATATGGTTTTGGGGGCTAAGACAGGAAGTCACCCTCCCATGATGTAAGATTATGCAATCAGTCAATCACCATCATAAAACACTGGTCTAAGTGTAATCACTTTAGACTTAGACTCTAACAAGCGACTGAAGACTACAAGCTCAGAAAATGCAAAAGCTTTTCAGTCATTGATACTCTTTCATTGACAGGCCGCTTTATGTCTCACAAGAAATATTTTCCACACCCTAGCAGATGGTAGCCTAAAACAGACTGAAAGTAAAGCAGAATATGCCTTAAGGAGCATTCTGCTTTACTTTCAATCTGCTGTAAGGAATAACCAATTTTCAAAAAAAGAAAAAGGTAATTGGTTAAAGGAAACATGCATTCACAAAATGCTGAGGAAACCTGTTTACAAAAACTAAAATCTTCATTTCTGCACCAAACCCTATGGTGTCACTACTCAGATTTGTCTCGAAGAGAAGGTTCTAATGAGTAGTAACGCCATAGGATTTTTTGCAGCATTAGCTTGAAAATGTTGGATTTGATCACATTACACCCCCTTATCTGGAACACTCTGTGTTGTTAAATGAAATGTTTATAAGAAATAAAAATTAATTATTCACTTTATCTTTGTTTTATATGTCCTTTCAAATAAGTGCATCCCATACATGTGCAGGGCCAGTATTGAAGGCAAAAGATATCCCTGATAACTTACACTTTCAATTCAATGTTAATTATCAATGTTTTAGGAGAATTCTTTTCATCTTAAATGTACTTTTATGGTTGTTTTGCATTGACAGTTTGTGGTACAGTCATATCTATAATACCTTGATTAATCCTTTACCCCATATCCTGTTTTGAGCTTTGAAGACTGGTGACTACTTAAAGCAGGTTGAAAGTAAAGCAGAATGCTTTAGGGCTTAGGGCACATTTTGCTTTACTTTCAGTCTGCTTAAAGTCAACATCTGCTAGAGAAAAGAAAATATTTCTCAATATACTTATTCATGAATGTATACTATGAAACTATTTTCTTCAGTGGAGAAATAAATAAAAGCGTAAAAAGGCGTATTTATAGGGTAATGGGTTAAGTAAAAAAAATGAATACCAGTGTTTTATCAATTGCAATCAAGCACGTGTATAGTCCCGCATAAGCTTTTTCAGATCTTGCAATAGAAACGGTCAACTTATAAATAAACAGTAAAACCTCTATATAACAACCACTTAAGTGTGATAATTTATTAGGTGTTTTCGACAGGTGACTGCTTCGAGCATGGTGACAGTTCTTCATTCGTGTCAAAACTGAAGAAAAATTATTTCATCAGTTCTTTGTTACGAGAAAACTGTCCATCCTCTTTCAACTGCAATAATCGTGTCCGGTCTGCATTATTTGCTTAGGCTAATATATAACTCGCGACTGCTCTTATTTAAAATAATATGAATTCATGGTGTTTATACAGTTTAAATATACAGATGTCTGCTTTTTTTTAAGATTTTGACTGTAAAAATCGGATGAAAAATGATTTGTGTTTAGGCTTTTTTATAACGGTAGGTAACCCTTTCTTGTGCGAGAATCTGCGGTCAAATGCCTGCTGGTTCATTAGGTTTATACTCTTTAACCTGTCGTAAACAATCACTCGCTCAATATAGAACGTTATTATTTTCACAAATAAAAGCTGAATATCTTAGCTCTCATTTGAGCCCTATATTTTAGAAATCGGGTGAAAATTAAAGTTTTAACGGACTTTTTATTAACAATAGGTAGCCGCCCCAGGCGAACGCGCGCGCTTAAGACGTGTTTACCGATCGATTAACCGCGAGTCGGCGGACAGGTATCGATCGGCGAATAAACGACAGCATTATTGGGGAAATGCATGGGTAAATAGCTTCGTTTCAGATCCGGTTATAATTCATTCGTGATAAGCAGTTATAATTCATTCGTGAATATATGTAATAAAAAATTATTTTTTCGAGGGTACGAAATGACCAAAAATATGGGTACGAAATGACCAAAAAAATAGGGTACGAAAAGGCGTGGGTACGAAATGACCATAACTCTATGAAATAGGCACAGCCTACAAGCGAGCGAAGCTGTCAAATAATGGAGCATTTGTATGGAAGGCCGGTGCGCCATGCTAATTGCTAGTTGTAAAATGCCAAATGCTAAATGCGAAATGCTATCTGTGAAATATTACATGCTATTTGCTATATGCGAATTGCTATTTGCGAAATGCTATTTGCCAATGCCAAATGCTTAATGCTATTTGCGCCGAATGCCAAATGCTTTGGCGGACTCCTCAAATCGCATTTAGGCCAAATAAAAAATTACCCTTGTTTCCTATTACATGCAAAAAAAAAAAGAATAAGGGACAGACGGTCGGAAAATCTTTTTTTTTAACACAATCATATAATGATATAGTCTATTTAACTTTCCTGATGGCGTATTCAATATAATCATATTCATATATGAAAACATATGAATGTATTTTATTTTGCAGAGCCCTGGGCTATACATAAAAAACCTTAAAAATATCAATTCAAATTATTAATTGATAGGTCCCATCAGTCCCAAAATTACCTTAAAATTGAAACTGGTATGATTGTTAACCAGTATTGGTATACCAAACCGGCAAAGTAGTGACATATATATGGTGGGATAAATAATATTTTGAAATGTGTTGTATGCTTGTCAAATATGTCAATAAAATGCATTGTCTGCATGTTGAATATGTCAATGGTTAATTAACTAGCAGATCATAACTGCATGGAAGGTACTTTATGGCAAATTGAGATCAAATTTCTTTTAGATATTTGTTTATCTAAAAATCAATTTTTAAAGCACTCAAAAGACTATCGGAGGGGAAAAGTAGGATCGGTCGGGTTACCGGAAACAGAGGTATTTTTGTTTGGCCTTAGTACAGCAATTCGCATTTGGCATTAAGGAATCTGCGAATAGCATTTTTGCAATTCGCATTTAGCATTTTTGTAATTCGCAAATGGCATTTCACAAAACGCATTTCGCAGCATTAGCATTTGGCATTTTACAAATAGAATTAAGCATTAAACACACCTTAATAGAGTTTTGTACTTAATTAGCATTTCGCGATTCGCATTTAGCATTTCGCATATAGCAAGTCGCATTTAGCATTTAGCATGGCGCACCGGCCTTCCATACATTTGAACAAATTAACACATTACCCCATAGCCTAATTCTAGTTTTGAAAACAGAATGAAGGGTTATTTAAAGCAAATTGAAAGTAAAGCAGAATGCGCCTTACGGCGCATTCTGCTTTACTCCAAACCTGCCTTAAGTCAGTATCTGCTAGGATATAGAATATAATTTGGTAGTGACTAGGGGTACGTGACCGTACCTCTAATATTTGAAATTAGCGGTACGGTCACGTACCCCTAGCGAGCCCTGTGAGGGTTGACTAGGGGTACGTGAGTCATTTAAACTATGTAGCAACATATTAATTTGCCTGCAGATACGTTTTATTGATGCTAATATTAATGATCTCTCATTTCTACCTTATCTTGTGGATATTTAATGGAGAAAAACAAAGAAACTTCGACAAATATTCCCCACCCAACTTGTTCTCACCGGCAGCGATGAGAATAGAATTCCGCATACATGTATTGGGTTAATTATCGTCAGATACGCCCGATATCTGAAAATCCGTGACCAATGTTAAGTTTTTTTCTCAAAATTTTGATTCAATGGTAACTTAATTAATACAATAAGCTTGTAAGAAACTACTGCTGCTGATGTGCCTTCCTAACTTGACGATGATTATAAAGTGGTAGATCTAAGAAAATAAAAAATATCGAAGCTTCGGCTCCAATCAAGTATCGAAACATGTAAGTTTGCCGGTACCCAAGTTTGCTGGTTAATGACCTACACAAATCAACTCGTAAAACACGTTTGATAACTGGTCGCAATTAAACAGTGCATTTATTCTAAACAAGGCTGGTATTGGATATTTATACATGTTTGTAAAAATGTGTGAACGTTCTTTATTCATAGGTATAGTTTTCGCTGCCGTGAAAAAAATGCCGATTGGAAATTATTTTTGGATTAATTTTTTTTTTTGCTTTTCTGCGTTAAACAGTCAGAATAGAAGGTTGAAATGAGATATTATTAACATTAGCATCGCTATTAACATATCTGCAGACACAATAAAGTGTTGCTATACAGTGTTATGGACTCACGTACCCCTAGTCAACCCTCACAGGGCTCGCTAGGGGCACGTGACCGTACCGCTAATTTCAAATATTAGAGGTACGGTCACGTACCCCTAGTCACTACCATATAATTTTATGGTACAGATTTAAGACTGTATCAAATGGAACTATTTACTTTTTGAACAGTTTGGATCCTGATCAGAAGCCTCGTAATTAGAGACTATATTTTGCATGGGCGCGAAATTTATTTTTCAAGCAGTTTGGATCCTGATCAGGAGCTGCGTATGGCGGCGAATGATCAGGATCTACCGTACACAATTGTTGACACTAATGTTAATATTTCGAAATTTTGAGAACTGAATCTTCAAAGATACTGTGGTGCATGGGTGCACAATTTATTTTCAAGCAGTTTGGATCCTGATTAGAAGCTGTGTACGGCGACGCATGGATCAACATAATTATTGGCACTAATGTTAATATTAATAATTTCGAAACTTTAAGAACTGATGATCATAATGGCAAATTTGTTCCTAATGACTAAAGTTTCAAAGATACTGTTGTGTCTGGGTAAAAACTATACATCAAGACATATATTTAATACACTAGATCTAATTACGATATTTACGCGAGGTTATATGATGTGCGAAAAACAATAAATTATCGACTAATAACATATTGAAAATGTTCCCTATGTATGCTTCGACCAAAAATGGTACGTTTTGACTTGGTATGCTTTACCCATGGTACGCTTTGACTATAACCCATTAAGGCGTATTTATTGGGTAATGGGTTAATAAACCAAATGATTTAATAACCTGAAGGCCCTGATATCGCTCAACTGTTGTACTGAAGCTTGAAAGCGTTACCTTTCTGTTTCATCCGTTTTAATCTAAATCCATTCAAATTTGTAGTATACCATGTAAAACTTTTTGGAATACAACCCCATAATTCTAGTATAGTAGAGTACATCAAGGGCAGATAACTAGAGCCTAAACAATACTGAAATGAAGCCTTTTAAGCATTTCAGAGTACATGTATATCAAGGGCAGATAACTATTGCCACAATGATTAGATTTCAACAATAATTGCACTCCTTTGAGAACTTATAGCTATATACTTTGTGTGCAAGTATAATCAAAATCCATTGAAAACTGTAGTTGCAAGAGTGTAAACGCTGTAAGATATGGCATTTTCAGCAATTCAAGGGCAGACAACTCTTGACCTATAGGTCTTATTTCAACCATAATCACATATATCTAAACTCTTATGGTCATATACAATCTGGCCAAGTTTGAAAAAGACTGGATAAAAATTGTTGCCTCTAGAGTGTAAACACTGTTAAATATGGCATTTTAAGCAATTCAAAGGTAGATAATCCTCAACATATTGATCCGATTTCAACCATAATTAAACTCATCTAAACTCTTATGGTCATATACAATCTGAGCAAGTTTGAGATAGATTATATAAAAAGTGTGGCCTCTAGAGTGTAAACACCGTTAAATATGGCATTTTCAGCAATTCAAAGGTAGGTTACTCTCAACATATGGGTCCGATTTCAACCATATTCAAACTCATATGAACTCTTATGGTCATATCCAATCTGAACAAGTTTAGGATAGATTGGGTAAAAATTGTGGCCTCTAGAATGTAAACACCCTTAAATATGGCATTTTCAGCAATTCAAAGGTAGATAACTCTCGACCCATTTGTCTGGTTCCAAGCATAATCACACTCATCTGAACTCTTATAGTCATATACAATCTGAGCAAGTTTGAAGAAAAAGTGCGACCGCTAGAGTGTAGACACTGTTAAATAAGGCATTTTCAGCAATTCAAAGATAGAAAACTCTTGATCTGATCTATTGGTCTGATTTCAAGCATAATCGAACTCATACAAAATCTTATGGTTATATACAATCTGGCCAAGTTTGAGAAAGATTGGAGACATATTGTGGCTTCTAGAGTTTAAACACTGTTGAACTTGGGTGGATTTGGGTGACTTTGGGTGAATTGATGAATGAGGATAAGTGTATCGTAAATTAAATTTAGTTGGCACTAATATTATTACTTCCATATAGCTGACTGGCATTCAGATAACGAAAACTATTACAGAAAATGACTTTTTCATGGATATTGGACGGTGGGTTTTAATAGTGGATAGCCCTGGGTTTCTAGGTGTTTCGAAACCGGCTGAAACTGTCAACACTGCCAGACTATCTACGTAAATCTACCCCACCTGGCATGATCGAGCACAGTGTTGAAATCATCTGTGTACACATGCACTTTGATATTGACAAGAATTAGAAACAACATATCTGATATTACAGAAATAAAGATCTAGGCCTAGTCGAAACAGGTCGTATGTGTGTGACATGGTACTTTTCTAATCTTAGGAAGTGACGTCATAAACATCACAACTGATAAACAAAGGGGGGAAACTCAATAAAACAGTTTTTACTGTGTTGATAATTTCAGTAGGATGGTATTAACGAGCGAGTTTTTTTTTATTTAAATTTGATGTGTGATTCTCGCAATTAATTATGTTTTCTTTGGAGATAACCGGAAATGTGCACTTAAAAAATCTCAAATAGACTCGTCCAGAGCTGAGCATAGGTGTCCGGCTTTTTGTTTGCTTCTGTAGTGCTAGATCTATCATATACACTAAACGACATTTATAAGTGTGCATGTATAAAAATGTAATTTGTAAGATTATTCCTGGTTTGTTTTCAACCAGATTTTTACCCAATATTAAAAACAATAACTCGCTATTCATTTTTTGAAAAGCGTGTCATCTTCACGGTCCAGTGCGTAAACAAATAAAAACACAAAAATGCATGTGGAATTCGATGCAGCGTGCAAAATGAAATTGCACTTGACCATAAGTAATGAAATAGCTCACGCTTGTATGAAAAACAGAGAAAAAAAATCAAGTTATCTATCCCGCAAGGAGGCGGTGTCTGTCAATGCAAAGTTTGCATCTTATTTTTTGATTTACAAATCAATCTGTTGTACGAAAATAATAAACTCACCCGTGAATAATAACAAGTATTTGTTCTACAGATTGGATTTTTTTTTTTTGCAAAATGGTTTCTTTTATTTCATAAAAAAAATAATTTTACTTGCTCTTATATTGTGCCATCTAACTCAATACATATCCCATGTAGGCAATTAATTTTTTAACACAATATTTTTGAAACATTTTCTAATAAAGTCCAAAAATATTTATGCAACATCGCGCTTAGGTGAAAATCCACAGGGTTCTGAAATTGTTCAAAAATTTGATTCCATACCGATTTATACTATTGACCTAAGCATACGCCAGCAGCGGAAAAATCGATAATCAATCGTATTATTAAATAATGCCTACAGGTAAAGGGCGCAAACACTGTGTTAGATGAAATTTAACGCTGTGTTAAAAATCGACATGATGTAAGTTTTTGATATTAAGAATCAACTCAGGGTCAGTTTTCTATGTTAAGAATTGACCCAGGTTATTTAACCTTAATTTTTTATCCCGTTGGGCTCATTTTTAACTGTAAGAAACGACCAAGGATGTAAAGCAGCTAGTTCTATCGGGTTTTAGGTTTTTTGGTATTTCGTGTGATTCATCAGTACTTTTTTAACCTTTGTCATTTGTTCGCTATTCATTAATATGAAATAAAATATAAATCAGTGTGAGACATGGTCTCTTAAGCACACATCCTGAGAATTTGACTTAATTCGGTTGATGCGTTAATAAGATATCTAAAAAATAATACATGCACACTTATAAGTGTCGTTTAGTGTATAAGAGTCTCTTATATATGATAGATCTAGCGCTACAGAAGCAAAAAAATATTTTTTTTTTTTAATTTGAGCCGGACACCTGTGGAGCTGAGAGGTCAGTCAGAATAGTCGCGCGTGTTAGATAATAACATCCGGGTCAACCTATGGGTAACCGGAAGCAAAAATTTTAACGAAACTTTTTTTGTTGAACATGTTCATAAATAAAACGTGAGCAGGGTCGACCAGTCTGTGAAAAATAGCCGAGAGGTCGCAAGTGATAGACAATAACTTCCGGGTCAACGTACGGGTAACCGGAAGCAACATTTTTAACGAAACTTTTTTTGTTCATCATGTTCATAAATAAAACGCGAGCAGGGTCGACCAGTCTGTGAAAAATAATGTAGCAAGTAGATCCGGCGGAAGTACAAAAAACCTACGAAGAAAAATCTATACAATGTAAATGTGATTTTTAACTTGAAATTTATTGTATACGTAACCATAGAAGCTCGCTTCGCTCGTTATAATCAGTGTTTAAACACGATTAACATGTTAATCAGTGTTAAAACACGATTAACATGTATAAATATGTTATTTAGTGGTTGCGATACATATGATGGTTACCAGACGTTTCGCTACCCCGGACGTTTCGCTACAGTCGTTTCGCTACCCAACCTTCAGTCGTTTCGCTACCCCGGATGTTTCGCTACCTGTACGTTTCGCTACCCAATATTCAAAATTAGGGAAAATTAATGAATCTGTAGAAATTAAAACTCGGATAATCAATTTAAACCATAAATAAAGAAAACTTTAATTATTTGATGATACTTTACCATAATAAACATGAATAAAATGAGAAAAAGAGTTAAATTTCAGAGTTAATACTGTGTACTTTTATTTAACGCTCGCGCTGGAAAATTAATGAATCTGTAGTAATTAAAACACGGAGAAACAATTTAAATAATAAATAAAGAAAAGTTAATAAAAATTATAATTTGATGATAATTTACCAAAATATACTTGAATAAAAGGAGAATAAGAGTTATATTTCAGAGTTAAAATTGTGTATGTTTATTTAATACACACGCGATGAAAATTAATGATTCCTAATCATGAACCCTAATTCTTTCTATAACTTTAGAACTTACATGAAATTTTACTTTAAGGGATAAATTACCGGTCCCATAAATTATCCCCCCCCCCCATTGAATAAAAGGTGTGTGTCATCATTGTGTAACTCGGCATGTGACCAGGTTACCGAAACTGTTGACACTCATGTATTTATTAATTAACCCCCTCGCTGCCTTGTATCGGGTAGAACGCCTTTTTTTGCGAATTGTTTACATCCTGATCATTCTCTTCTGCAGTGCCATATGCAGGCACGGCACGTGCCGAAAAAGAAAAATCTCTATTAAAATAAGTGACTATTTAAAGCACTCGCATTATAAATTGACATGAGAAATGTACTGCTTAACGCTTGACAGATGTAACGTAGAAAACTCACAGTAGAGTATTTGCAATACTTCTGCTCTGCATTAAGAAGATATACATTGTATCAAAAATAAGAGCACCGTACAATATCATTGAGTGACCGTCAAACAAAGGCTTCACTGTATCGTGCCGAGTCAACGATTGATTAAAACAGCACCAGCAATCGAACTGATTGCATTCCTAATGATTTCCTAACTTTAGAATGAAACTGACTTTAAGGAATAAATTAACCCCCTTGCATAAAAGGTGTCATCATTGTGTAACTCGGCATCTGACCAGGTTTCAAACTGTTTGACACTCCTTTAAGCATCCTGACCAAACTGTTGTGCTGTGCCATATAAAGACACGTTGCGATTAAATATATATCGCTTAATGCTTGACACGTGTAACGTAGAGCTTTTGCATTAATTTTGCCTTGCGTCAAGCAGGTACATGTATATACATTGTCTTTAAAGTAAAGTATAATTAAGTTAATAAACAGGTGTTTATGACAGGTGACTGCTTTAAGCAATGTGACAGTAAAATAGAAAGCTCCTATAGGAGCTTTTCTGTTTTACTGTCACATTGCTTAAAGCTGTCACCTTTATTTTATAAAATCAATTAGCCTTCGTTTAGTGCCCGTAATAGAGAGGTTTTACTGTACAATCGGTGTCTGATCAAGTGATCAGGATCCCAACTGTTTGGATAGTCGACATTCATATCGCTAATTATACACGCAATAGTCATATCTTCTTAACTATCTTCTAAAGCGGCTACCATGTGTATATGCGCCGCGGAGTAATGGGTTAATTGAAAAGATTAAGTGCATCATATGTGCTTATGTGTGTCACATTGTTTTGTTTATAGAAGTTTTATGAAAGAATAAAGTGGATTACTAGAATATTTATCAGTTTATGTTTTTTTCTCACGTCAAACTTTCACATATTTCGCCGTAAAAAGTATTTTTTCTAATAACTATATTTAATTTCTAATGCATTATGGCCATTTAAGATCCTGACGAGAGGCCGCTTAACAACGCGTCTCGTCTGGATCCAATGTTTTTGTTTAATTATGAGGCTAAAGTAGCAATAAGCAAAGTATTACATGTATATTTATACATCAAATATAGCAGCATCTATTTTTAGTGTAACTGACACGATTTTTGTCAATAAATCGATCATTTTTTCAGTTATTCATTCAAAAATAAGTTTGTAATACATATTTTAGCTCAATAGTATATCGCCATATCTTATTCAACCAAAAAAAAATTAAGTTAATATCATTTTAAAAAATTGGGTAGCGAAACGACTTACCTTTAGGTGTCGAAACGACTGTAGCGAAACGTCCGGGGTAGCGAAACGTCCCGGGTAGCGAAACGTCCGTAAACCCATATGATCATATGTGCATACCCGCCGATATTTTACCATGGAGAATGTGTAATTTCTCCATGAGTTTACGTATTGTGGGTTCTCATATTATGCATGTATGTGCTATATCTGCTTTTGTGTGCTTTTAACCCCTACTGTGCTTGAGCCGAGATTTACACTCCTGCAAACAATGTAGACCCAGATCAGTGGGATTCTGTTCGTTTCATGTTGTCACGGGTATATGTATTTTGTTTTTGTTTATGTAAAATGCTCTCCTTAATGGAGGAAATAAAAGATACTACCCAGATCAGTGGGATTCTGAAGGAACCCTCAGATCAGGGACTATGCAGTTTGCTATAAATGTCAGTGCTTCTAGATAACATTCCTTTAGAGACATTTGTTAAATTGTCGTTCATTTTTTCCGATAGTCCAGCAAAATAGGGGTTAATCAAACTGTTTATATTTTCTTTTTGCTTATGAAACTAT
Organism: Gari tellinella; assembly: GCA_922989275.2. Taxonomy (NCBI): domain Eukaryota; kingdom Metazoa; phylum Mollusca; class Bivalvia; order Cardiida; family Psammobiidae; genus Gari; species Gari tellinella. The sequence goes on along the minus strand of OV277869.1, from coordinate 20,669,314 downwards.
ACTCTCATAAGCTAGATCTTGACTTACAGGCTGGTACTACCATTTTCATTCAAATTTTATTGAAACAACCTTACTGTGATATAAAGTCTTAAATTAGTGCTCTTGAGTGTTTCAGAACGATGGTGCATGACGCAGGTGACGTCCGTGATGTATGGAATTCCATATAACTGCTTACTTTCAACTGCTTCCTGTCAATAATTCAAAATTCATGTATATGGATTAAATATGGAGGATCTTCTGGTAAAATACTGCCCGCTGCGGCAACAAAACTTCACATTGGACCAAATAGCTGCCGTATAAGAAGTGAAACATGGAGTTTCGTACAGGTGTGAAACGTACAGTAAGTAGTTGGCAGTAAGCAGTTGGCAGTAAAGAGTAGACAGTAAGCAGTTGGCAGTTGACCGTAAGGATTTGACTGTTGTACATGGAACTCCATAGCGAGGAAAACAAACTATTGTGCATTTGTTGTCAAATGTTTGGATAGGAGTAAAACAATGAATATTTTTAGGCGCCGCATTTCGAACTACGAGTGCATCTGTATATCAATACGTCGTGGAATCGTGGCGGATTTCCATCAATTTAATTATATATATAGCACTTATAAATTTGGAAAATAGAAGAAAAAAATAACTTAGGAAACGACAAGCTTATTTCAGTAACAGTTCATAGGGTTTTCACGGTTCCTTGCTTTGCTTTATTCGTTTTTACGTCTCTTTCCCGGGGTACTCTCTTATAGAGATCTAACCCATGGTTCCTGGTTCGGGGCTTCGGTTTTATACCCTTCATCAAGTATTCATACAGTACGCATTTTGGCGGTGAGCAGTTGGCAGTAAGAAGTAAAGAGTAGACAGTTGACAATAAGAAGTTGGCTGTCGTATATGGAATTCCATAGTGATGTGACATCCAACTGCAACACCAATGGTTAATAAACCCTCTTTGTTTTAATAATGTTAAGCGATCAGTTTTTATGTAAATTATTTTTAGCTGTGCTTAAATTGCTTTAATTTGGTATTTAGCAAATGCGTCTATCAGAAAAATACTAATTCTGAATATCCATTTCCATTTTTAATTAAGTTTGATCAGCTTGTAGATTTTATGGAAAAATAAAACAAATTTGAATTTAAATTTTTAAAAAGTGTATTAGAATGACAGGATTGACAGCTTTCTCATAGGCTAAATTGTTTTACTTGTATATGTCTTGTCGACTCAAAATAAAGCTTATCTTATCTTATTTTTATCTTATCTTACGTTTGATCTAAGTATTTTCCTAAAACAAATTCCCCTAACTGCTGTTATTTCACACCTATAATCACTGTAAAAACACGATTTAGTTTGGATACTAATCACAAATAGTGTAGATTTTTATTTATTAATTATAATTAGTTTATAAGCCAGCGTAATACATTTATTTCATAGTTATTTTATTGATGTGTAGGTTAATAGAAAGGCATTACAACTATTTATTTATTTGTACCCTGTACATCCAAAGTAACCGACAACATGCATGGGGATGTATGACGTCACAAATAGGATAAAGACCGAATAGTTCCGCTTGCGAATATGCAAAGATGGCGGCCTCCTATTTAATTAGTGAAGACTTATCTGGCTAGTTTATTATCTATTTTTTACGCTTATATGCATCCTAACGACAATGGGATTTGGACATATGTTGTTTGTAAGACAAAATCTACAATATAAGACCGACTTAACCGGAACTGTCCATTTTCCTTTAATCTATTTATAAAGCAGATACAAGTAGTGTACATTTGATACTGATCACCTATATTCTCACCTATGTTTTGAAACTGATCACATTTAGAATCAACTATGTTTTGACCAGAATAAAAAGTATTGTAAATCCCGATTGCTTGACGTTGAATAAATGTAGTTGATGTAATTTCCATGGTTATTTATATATATATTTGATTCAAATACCCACATGTTATTTTATCCTATTCCATTCACAGGTTTTAATCTACGATTAATATTTAAAGATCATGTATTTTACATATGAAGACCCATTGGAGGAAATGGTTGAGAAAGAAACATGTGGAGAAAAAGACTACTTGCTTCTTGTTTCTTGGTAAAGAGACTGAATACGTGTGTGATCAAATGTGTAGAGTCTGATCAGTTGACAAATGTTTTGCATATCAGTAGTATATGCGCCTCTTTGCATGCAAACAAAGATGACGTAATCGGCGGCCATCTTGGCTGACCAACTTTTCTAAAGATAGGATAAACACGTGGGTCTATATATAGCCCAGGGGTGAGGGGCCTTTAGGGGGTCACGGGGGATTTCATGTAGATTGGAGGTGTACTGTATGTATAGGATCTACACGGTATAGGTCTACACGGTATACCGAGCTGACATTAGAACATGTACAGACAAAGCCTTTCAAAGTTAATCCCTTCTCAGGAGACAGGATGTCTCGGTCCTGGTAAGCGGACATGAGCCCCCCCCCCCCCCCCCCGGACACGAGCCCCCGGTCGATTTTGCGCGGGCGTACACGAGCCCCCCGCCTGTTTTGCGCGGGCGGACATTAGCCCCCGAACCACCCTATGATAAGATACATGTATTATTGTGTAAAATTGTAGATTTAAAACTTCAAAACGTGTTTTTCAGTGTTATGTTGTCATTATTGCACTTTATATATTATGCTTTTAACCGCAAATGTTTGAGAACTTTGATATGTTTGAGAATTATGAGACACAAACAACACCTTTAACTTACGATTAAATGGACAATGGATTCAATCAATCTATCAAACTTACACGTTTCACTGGCGGTGTTTCTTCAGTAAAAGGAGACAATTTAACAATTAATTCCATGTATTATCAAAGTGTTACTTTGCTTCGCTAATAGGCAACGATTATCTTATTTTGTCGCTATAGTGTAATCAAGTTGACAATATAAATGATTAGATCATCATTATATTTTTCCTAAGAGGTATCGTGATTAAAATGAAACAATTAATAATTGGTGAATTATTACAAACAAGCAAGACAATATTTGCAGCCGAAGAAAAACTTCATTGATTGCTAAAAATAATAACAAAACATTAGTTAATTATCTGTTCGACCAGGGGGGGGGGGGGGGGGGGGCTTACGTCCGCCCGCGCAAAACAGGCGGGGGGATCGTGTCCGCCCGGGCAAAATCGGCCGGGGGGGTCATGTCCGGCAATTCCCGGTCCTATTGACTCGAGACAGGATATGAGAACAATGGCTTATTCAGCCGTCAAGCTTAATCCCTCCCCGGGGAGACAGAATGTCTGGCGTGGCTTTATTCAAAACCGGACGTAGGAACAAAGGCCCATTGAACCATCAACCATAATCCCTTACAAGTCTCCACAGTGTCTGACTGTGATTGGCCTAGGACCGGAAGGTACAACAATGTCCTATTCAGTCGTCAAAGTTAATGCAGTAGACGCGGTGTCTACAACCCTGAACCATCAAGTTCTTTAGAGGCAGTTACTAACATGATAATACTTCGTACAGGAGTTACAAGCAATATTATCAAGTTTTGTATAAAGTTAAAGCTGGAAACCTACTGTCAAACCGTAAGTAGTCCATTCTTCATCGTTTTATACGTTACACTGACGTTTACGCTGAGCGTGTCGTAAACCGTGTCCCTTTAATTTCAAAATAAAGACAAGATACATGTACCGAATTTCTATAATTCAAGATTAGTTAAACTTTCTTCAATTTTACAGAGTTTATTCGTATAACGAAACCTTTAAAGCCATTTATACGTCAATATTGGTTGACTTGAGATGGTATTAAGATAAGAGTACAAAGAACCTATTGTTGGGGAATTAAGTTTACACATTAATAGCGGTAGTCACTAGCAACCCATTAAAATTTCACAAAAATACATGTACTGCGCATTATACAGATAATATATATATAATGTTCATCATTTTAGAAAAAAACATAAACTCAAAAAGGAAGGATAGCAATGAAAAGTGGCGTATTCTCCTTTCTCTGTTGGTGCACGTTTTTACGCTGTTATCTTATTTCTTTAGATGCCTATTGTGAGCTCTTATCCTCAGCTTTAAGTTTGGAGTAACTATCACCATAGAGTGTCAGTCATTTTCCAGTTATTCCCCTTTATTGATTTTTATACCTAAAGATCAAACTTCACGTTACCCTATGATTTATAGACCGTTCGAAAGAGCACGTCGCGCTGATCAAGAATAATTTATGGATGTGTGGGTCTAGAATGCATAGTTCGCGAGGTACAGGGGATTAAAAAGTCACCTATGACGTCATCAAGTAGAATGAAACTATTCAAATCGTCCTCTCTCCTTTCGTTTTAGACCGAATAGAGTCATGTTTGGTCTCGTTAGAAAGGTCTCGAGACCACCTATCGACTTACGTAACCCCAACCGGAAGTCTCGCTTCCTTGACGCCTTTCTCTCTTCCAATGTTCCTATTTCCGTTATTTTATGTCTCATGACCGTGATTTAGGTCTCGTTTGATAGGATGTCGGTCATAGACAAGTCTGTACATGACTCCGTGTTACTTAAATTAATCACAATAATGATAATACTAACAAATAATTCAATAAATAAATACCTCATTCTACCGTGTGTACTACTCGACATCTACGGCCCAAATGACTGACTAACCAGTACTCCGGTCCTTAATACGCTACGTGCGCATGCGTGGTATTGTATGTATAGCTATTTTTAGAACTACATTGTAGACATGTTTAGACAAGTCCTTAATCCCTTTTAAATTTAACCCCTTAAGAGTAGACAGAGTGTCTGACTTTTATTGACCTAGGACCGGAAGATACAAAAATAGTCCATTCAAATGTCAATACTTAAGTACCCACAAAGAATATGATTACACGTTTATAATGACGTGTTTAACACTCGTTTGTCTTTTGTCCTACGCCTTATATGACACTCTTAGTTTCACTGTCATGACTTTTTGCGCACACCGTGTGTACAAAGGATGATGACGGTTACTCACGTTCTGAGCTAACGAGAAGGTGGTGCCTTAACTCAGAACATCACCCACACAGTTTATTTACAGCTATTTACACTTTCTTGTTCAATATTTCTTGCATAATGCCTTTTTAGTTCTCACACACTGGCACTAACTTTTCGTTAAGGTTCAGCTTCGTTATTCGCCTTAGTAATTGTTCCAATTCAAAGTATCATTGCCCTTTCTACCCTGCTCTTGCATAACAGTTTTGTCCTCCCTATGGTTCTTAGTATTTTGTCTGATTTCCGACTTTGCCATTTCGATCGCTTGAGCCATCGGAGTGGTTAACTTGACTGTAGGCCCACGTTTCAATTTCACGTTCTCCTCTTCCAATTTCCTTTCCGTCTGTTTCAATTTCTCTTCCGTGTCTCGTAACATTTTAGACAAATACCCTGGTCCATGCTTCTTGTGCTTCACTCCGGTCTAATGTCTTTTGATAATAACGTTCCACGTCTTCGGGGGTACCAAGATAAGGCATCCATTTGAGCAGTTTGTTATCGAAGACTTCTATGGATCCCATGTTCGTTTCAAATGCAAGACGCAATGTAAGTCGTTTGTGTTAAAAACCACAGGTTTCAAGTTTTCGTCAAGTAACTGCAACTTCAGTGTATGTAACCGATTTGTTTTCAAAGGTACGTAGAGAGGGTTGATGTAGAGTTCAGTTTTGAATTTCTTGTAACGTGTATTCACTTCGATATTTCTCAGTACCGGAAGTAGAGTGTCTCTGATGCAGGACTCTTGTACAAGGTCACAAGTTGGGAGCTTCTCGGTTTAAAATCGCAATCGAGGGCTAAGTCAATCAAGGCACAGGACCAATGACCTTCTAAACTATAGGATTTAGACAGTTGGATCCAACACTCTGCAGGGTTGTTGTTCTTATAGAGATGGAGAGAATCTCGACTAGTCACACATAAATGCAATTCATTCATTCTTATAGACATGGTAACACTTCTCCGATTCAGGTTCACTCTTCTCGCGTAGTCACGATTTCATCTAGAATCGCTTGAATGAGAGTCTTAATAACGCAGGTACTACGGAATGGTGACGTTTGAGGAGATTTATTCTTATACTGTGTCTTCGGTCAATGATTTATCTTCCTTATAGGTCATCTCATCTTCTTCTGGAATGACCAGATCAGGCCATACCTCATCAAACAATTTTTTTCTCAATTTAACCGCTTGACGTATAGACTCTTTGACATTCATTGAATGCTGTCACCTGAGATGATCAAAGATTTGAGAGGTCTGCAATTATTGAAAAATGCCGATCAGAAAAGCAAATTTCATGATAATTTTGACCCAGACCAAGATCAGCTTTATGTTTTGATCAGGGTAATTTTTCTAATTCCTGTTATTTGTATTTTTCGGAGTGAAAATTCTGCCTAGATGTGGTGACATGAGAACTTTGTACTATAGTAATTCTATGCAATGTTATTACTACTAGGGATAATTATAAAGTCAACTCACCAACCGATGTTCAGCGTAGAGCTGGATGTTCGTAGATGTCTTGAGTGTGCGTCTTCACAGCAAGAGGTAACCTTCAAGAGTGACTCTTGTTGCTCAAAGCTCCCGGATGATGACGTGTCCGTGACGTAGGAGTTCGCGTGTCCGTGACGTAGGCAGTTCGCTGGCTCTCGGCACACTCGATCGGGTACCAGCGGACCGGTGCTCACTACACTCTTCCCCTCCATATTCAAAGGTTCTGGTCATCCGGTTATGCTTTCAGACATGCTTTCGGTTATGCTTTCAAATATGACTTTACTTTCGAGTAGCAATATCCAGGTCTTTGAATATTACTAAACTGGTCAGTCCTTTTTGCAATATCCAGGTCTTTGAATATTACTAACTGGTTCCAGTTTTCTCAGCCGGCACACCGGACAAGTGAAACAAAGGAGAGTATAATTCTTACCGTCTTATTCAGTTCAATGACAGAACTAACAATGATTCTATTCAACAGCCAGATTGCCAATCCAGACAATATGAACAAACCATCCTTAGTAACTGCTAAGCCAGAAACTATAAAAAAGTTACTACAAACCCAAAATGATTCTATTCAACAACTAGATTGCTAAATCCAGATTCCCAAACAAAGTCACTCTGGGTAAGATACAACATACTCACCAAACCCACTCCTGTCCAGTAAGCCAAACTACTTCCCTTCAGAGGATACTCCAAGGTACAGGAATCTTGCGTTGTCTGCCGTGTACTTTAAAACTGTCTGCCAGGATTCTCCCCTAATCTGTCCAACTGCCTCCGCTGAATATCCAAGGAACGCTGGTGTAGAGTTCAGATTTGGATCAATGGGAAAATATGGAGCATCAGTTTCGAGAAGAATCCGGCTTGGTGCACACTGTCTAATGGCGTCGATGACCTCCCCATGGTCCTCACTTGAAAGGCCGCTAACGTGAGTGGTGAACCCGAAGTAGGAGTCAGGATATGACTCCAACCACCGGTTCATCATCCACAGCGTGCCAGTGAAACAATGACAATGGATCCGTTGAGAGTGACTAACTTTAGACGACAGCAAGATATGCAACATAGTGAGCCAAACCTCGTCCTGGGGCAAGCGGGATCTTCCTCCGGCACTGCGGCAATGTAGCACTAGAACGTGACGATCCTCTAGAAGTGTCAGGACTCTTTCCAAACGTAGTATTTGACTTGTCCACATAGAAGAGGCCACGGTTCTGTCCAAACCCACTTCACCCAGGGCTACCACTTCAGGTTGTTTGAGAAGAGTTTCCAGCGTTGACCAGTCCTTCTCTGTCACATCCACTGTTTTGGGGTGGAGTCCAACCGCTGGAAAAACGTTCTGACTCACTAAGTTCCTTAATTCCTGTACCTTTGGATAGGTCTGGGGGTCACAAAACACACCCACCATTCCCACGATGTCTACCGCTTTTTCCATAGGCACTGGCAGACTTCCAATGACAGATTGACAATCATTCACACATCGTAGCTTGTATGATGACCTATCAATATGGCAATGACTGTCAAAACCCTTGGGAAGTTGTGGCAGCATCTCCCTTTCCTCTGGCGACGGTTCGAAGAGTCCACGGAAGGATGCCCGTTTGTCTTCCGATAAGATGGATACGGTGATGAGCAATCTCCTCCAGTGGAGTAAAGTTTCCACTCCCCCGTAGTTCGGATACATCCGGAAACTCTTCGGCGTTGGGGCCTTTAGTGTGATGAGGAATTCCTTCATGCCCTTAACAAGGTTGGGTTCAGGGTCCTCGAATCGGGTTTCCTCATCAGTTGATGCTGCCATGTCTGCCAGGTCTTTGAGAGACTTGTGAGTGCCTATGACCATCCTCTGAAGGTGTACTAGAGCTATTCTTCGCCTACTTGCTACTCCAGAGCCATGTAGAGTTGGGTAGAATAGAAGTGGGAGATGAACACTAAAAGCGTGCTCACAGGTTAACTTGGCGTCACAGCCCTGCACCGGACAGATCGGGGTACCAGTATGCTGTTTTTTACGCAAAGGACTGGAACCTCTACTGCCAGATACGGACCGTGGGCGTCGATTACCAGATGAGGGTCTTTCATTATACCGGTCCCGATTATTGTTGTAATTGTTCCTACTATAGCCGCGACCTAGTCGAACAGTCCTCCCTCTCCCTCTTTGACTAACAGAGTTCGAGTTCTCTTGAAACTCTCGACTAGAAGACCCACCTGTGATCCTCTGCCCAGGCCCCACCTGCTGCCATTGCTCCTCCCTCACTTTGCTAACCGGAGCAGCAACCACAACAGGTGAAGAAACGGCTGGCCTTGATGCCAACACATCGCTGTACGATCTCATGGGCTTCACGGGACTTACAGGCTTCGACGGCGTAGGACTTGGCTCTGGTGAAGACAATAACAACAATCGTTCCTCCTCGGTCGTGTCCATCTCAAATAGCTCCAAGTGTTCTCCCATGACCTTGATATCCGGTTGGGTCTTCAAACGGATATCACGGGTTTGGCCCATTGGCATGGGAGACTCTGCAGGCTTTGCCTTTTTCCCCAGCTGGTGCACATTTTCTGACAACCATTCCCTAGTTTGAAAAGCCATGGTGTCCAGTTTTTCGGCGCATGCCTTTAGCCAGCTGGTCTGTCCCTGTTGTTTAGCAATCTCTACCTGTTGCTTTAATGCCTGCTCAGCTTCGGTGCGTCGGCCACTAGGATGCATAGCCGCCATCCTAGTCACGTCGTCCGTTTTCATTAGCCTGTTCTTGGCTGATGACTCTCTCAGCTGATTTAACTGAGAGTCCCAGGTAGAGTTGATTTGTTTGTTGCTAATTTTTGTTGAGATTTGTTTGTTTGGTTTATTTGTAGTTATTCTGAAAAGAAAGAACGTGGGTTTACTAAGTGCGACGTGCCCTTGTGACACACTCCTTACACTTGAACTTATCTATATCCAGGGCATCTGTGGGAGTAATGTCTACACATGATCCATGAAACCATTCATTGCAATAGTCACACTGGATCATGAACCTGCCTTGCCAAGGTTTGCGGCAAAAACAATAGACCCTATCTGCCCCCCGAACAATGGAAGTTCCCTCTGGATTGTTTTTCCAGTGCTGGATCCAATGCGGCAGCTTCCTATCCCGACATGGTTTCAGCCGGTCATGGTTCGCCACAAAGACAGCATTTCTTACCTTCACTCGAAAGAGACAAGAGGATAACTTGGTTACAATAACCCCTGGTCCCTTCCAAGGTGGGCATAACTTCCTACATTTCCCTTTCAATACTGCGGTATCAAGAATATAAACCGGATCCCCTATTTCATAACTACGCTCCAATAAACGAAGGTCATAGTCACGTTTCATTCGACGTGAGGTTGTTCGTAGGGTATTGCGAGCAACTTCATGAGCTTTCTGAATACTAGACCCCAAATGAACAACATACTCCTCGGTACTTTCGACCTTACCTGCTCCTTGCGGAAACATCAGATGAGCCGGAGTGTTTACCTCGCGACCCAACATCAGCTTGTTGGCAGTGAACCCGGTCATACGATTCACTGACGACCTTAAAGCACCAGCAATTTGCTGTAAATGCAAGTCCCATTTGTTTTGTGACTTACCTATGAAACAACGAATTGCATCCATCAAGGTCCGATTGTACCTTTCTACCTGTCCATTACTAGAAGGTCTATAAGGCGTAGTTCTTGCCTTATGTATTTCTAGCAATTTACACATTTCAGTGAATAACTGGGAGTCGAAGTTTCGACCCTGATCAGAAAATACCTGAAATGGCATACCGAATCTGGTAAAAAACTGATCTATAGCAGCTCTTGCTGTCTATTCTGCCGTTTGTGTTGACACTGGAACACATTCAACCCATTTGGTGAATTGGTCCACCATCATCAGAATATACTCATGACCCCTAGGTGTTTTTGGTAATGGCCCCAAAAAGTCTAGGTGTACGCGCTCCATCGGTGCCCCAGCCTGATACTCGGACATCGGATACTTACCACGTCGATCAGATTTCTTATTCTGATTGCACACCTCACAGCTGGTCACATAACTAGTTATGTCCTGTCGCATACCATACCAATAATATTTCTCCTTGGTTCGCTCCAGAGACCTAGCTATCCCCTGGTGACCAGCGGACGGCAAATTATGATTAGCTGCCATAGCTGCTTCCCTAAGACTTTGAGGAAGAACTAACAGTTTATCACCTGTATCGGGGTCTGACCGATACAAAACCTTATCAATCAAGACAAACAACTCCCTATTTAGCCAATGTGACTTAGTTGCCTGACTTGTCCTGAATAAAGACTGCACATCAGGGTACCCATCATCCTTAATCCAGTCTATTATTACCTTCAGATCACTATCATTTATTTGAGCTTTTTCTAGCTCATCCAGAGAGAAACCCCAACTTACACGCCTTTCAGCACCAGTGGAATCTGACTGTCCGCCACCACCTATTGGATTATTAGATCCAGTCTCCACGTTACCCTGAATTTCTACTCTCGTTCTTGTGGAAACCATATTAACACTTACCACTTCCGGGCTACCATTGATCCCGTCGGCTTCCCATGGAATATTATTTACCACATTCTGGAAAACTTCCAGCTCATCAGAGTGATCTTGCAGATCCACTAAACTTGGGTTTTCAATTTTAGTGAATATTTGTTGTTCTGTACAACTCCAACCAGACCCTATTTGCTCAAGAACCGGCTTGCCATTGTCGCCTACTGGACCTACAGATTCGATGTAATCCCCATGAATGACCTGACCACCCTTAGACACCATAGAAACAGTTCTAGACCCGTTCATATTAGCCAAGGGTACCACGTCATCCACTATTTCCGTAAAAGAAGCCCAATTTTCATGTGCCTTTTCACAATACTTACATCCCCCACACGGCAAATCCCCCAGGCGTACTCCAGCACGATAAGCATCGCACTGCTCCGAATTGGTTGCAATTCGGGACAATGGATCCGCATTATTGTGCAAACGCCCCGCACGGTGTTTAACCACCATGTTATATTGCGCCAGCTCTTCGAGCCATCTCGCAAGCTGCCCCTGCGGTTCCCGGAATCTCATAAGCCACCTTAAGCTTGAATGGTCAGTTCTTACTACAAACGGCTTGCCTAACATATAGTAACGATACTGTCTTGTAAACCTTACCACTGCCAGCAATTCTTTTCGAGTTGTACAGTACCTCCTTTGCTCCTTAGTCAAAGCAAAGCTACCATAAGCGATTACCTTTTCCTCCCCATTTTGTATTTGAAGGAGTTCGGCACCGATTGCAAAGTCGCTTGCGTCTGTATCGAGAATGAAACCATCCTCCATATTTGGCAGCGCCAAAACAGGCGGTGTCGTTAAGGCATCCTTAAGCTTCTCAAAAGCTCTTTTCTGAGCTTCGCCCCAAACAAAAGACTTCTGGCCAGTTACTTCGTACAAGGGTCCTGATATCTTAGAAAAATCTTTAACAAATGATCTATGATAATTTGCTAAGCCTAAAAATCTCTCAACGTCCTTTCCTTTCGACGGCACAGGCCAATTTTTAACTGTTTCAATGTCATGATTGGACATTTCTAAACTAGACCCTGTAATCTTTCTCCCTAAGAATTCAATTTCGTTTTGAAAGAAAGTACACTTCTTTGGCTTTAATTTGAGGCCATATTGTCTTAACCTGCCAAGGGCTTCCCTTAAATTAATAAGATGTTCCCCAAAACTGGCACCTAAGACTATAATATCATCCAAAAAGGCCAAAACAGTTTTCCAAGACAGCCCTCGAAAAACTAAATTCATTATACGTGCAAAGGTAGCAGGAGCCCCACAAAGACCAAAACCCATTCGGACATGCTCAAACAAACCGTATTTTGTTAAAAAGGCGGTTTTCTTTTGATCCTGTTCTCGTAAAGGTACTTGCCAATAAGCAGAATTAGCATCCAGTTTTGAAAACCAAATACTGCCTGACAAAGTATCTAAACAATCATCGACAAGCGGTAAAGGGAATACATCTTTCGTCGTCACATCGTTAAGAGCGCGATAATCGATGCACCACCTGACCGTTCCATCACGTTTCCGAATTAAAACCGGAGCGGAAGCCCAATCCGAAGTGGACGCTTTAATTACTCCAGCTTTAAGCATTTTTTCTAAATGAGCTTCTTCTTCACCTACAAAACAAGCAGGAGTTCTACGCATACCCTGTTTTATAGGTTTTGCGTCACCTGTATCAATTTTATGCTCCAAGGCTGAAAAATTACCTAAATCAAATTCATTTTTGGCAAAAACATCTTGGAATTCAATTAATAATGACGACAGCTGACTACTCTGCTCCTTGTCTAACGCCTTGCTACAGTCCTCAAACATTTTGGTTAGATGTTCGGGTACTTTTTGCTTTTTCTTTCGTTTAGCCTTTCTCGAATTAGAACACCGCTTTTGTGTGTTTAATTCACGTTCCGGACTCTTTTCTGAGTCTTCTCCGATTGATGTATCGGACTCTTCACGTAACACCTCGGCCACCGCGTATGCTCGACCAATCTCTGCGCCTTTGTTTACATGCCTATAAAAATCCGTAGGATTTATTAAACAAAGGATAGGATCCGAATTAGACTCTCGTACAACTTTCGGTATGAGAAGCTGTTTCGCGTATTTACCAGCTGGTTCGACTACGTAGTCTGGCAGCTGCGCGTCCATTTTACATTTTACTTTCGCTACCGAGTTGGGCGGTATTACTTGACGTTTCGCGACCGTCACTCGAGATACCCGATTAAACCCTAAAGTGGTATCACCATCTAAGGTAATCGTCATACCGTCAAAATGTAAAACTCCCATACCTAAATCTAAAATGGATTTACCCGTACCCTGCAGAATATCAAAGCCAAGCAACATGTCTTGCTCGATTGGGGCTACGTAAATGTTCTCAGCATACCACCTATCCCCAATTTTTAGTTTAACTGGTTCGGTAATAAACCCAGACATCGACATATCTTTGCCAGCAGCGAGTAGTTTTACGGTTTTCTGTTTGCGCGGCGGTTTTTCTAACGAATCGTATATCCGATTGGATATAATCGTTACCTGGGCCGCTGTATCTACTACTGCCTTTACCGGAATATTACCGATCTGGATAGTCACGGAATACTGAGAAACCGACTTAACCTGACAAACCACGATCTCATCCACGATAACCTCCTTTTCTGGAGATTGAGCCCTAGTTTGGCCTACTTCTGTTGAGGTCGAGGATTGGCCGGCTTCCTTGACCCGTTTGCGTTTAAAGACTTGGGACATTCGGCTCGAAAGTGCCCAACTTCACCACACGTATAACAGGTCCTAGACCTTGTCTGTCCACCCCTAAACTTAGGTCTAGCTCCTAAAGACTTTTTTAGTCTTTCTTCCATATCATGCATGGCTGTCATGAAATCAACAGATGACTTTTGATCTGGGGTTATCTGACTTACCACCGGTTCGTTGTTATCATAATCCCGTTTTTTGGGACGGTCAGCCTTATTCTTACCATACATGGCTGAATGTACCTGTTGATATTTGCGTACTTGTTGTACAGCGGCGTGAACACTTGCAGGCTCCTGCATACAAACATGGTGACCCGCATCCTTATCCGTCATACCTAAACAGAAACGGTTTACTGTTTGCTCCAGGATGAAGGAATTAGGCAAATGTTTATATGCCCTGTCTGCAAGAGTTAGGACTCTGTCGGCCCATTCCTCTAAGGTTTCCCCTTGATTTTGGGTAGCCTGCTGGAAACGGACTTGTGCAGCAGCAGGTATATCAAGTTCGCCAAAACGTTGGTTTAAGCGAGACACTAGTTCTTGGTAAGATAGGGGTCCATCAACATTTTCATTGATTAGTGCAAAATAATCAAGAGCACTCCCTTTGAGACTCCAACAAAGGCAATTCAAGCACTCCTCCTCAGTCCAATCATATGCCTTTGCATAACGAGCGAACTGCAGTTGGAATGCCTTCCAATTACCCTTGCCATCGTATGAAAGGTGTTTAGGGACCGTGACCATAATATCCCGTTTGCGAGATTGAGGTTTCTTTGGCACTGGCATTTGAACTTTGGGGTTTTCCAAGTTCGGGTGTAGCCATTTGTGAGTTAATTTAGGTGGTTCAGCAGGGTGAAGCCATTGGTCCTGTTCCATAGATACATACGGTTTACTGTATGGTCCCTTTGGAATGTTAGGCGGAATTTTGGAGAAACCCGGAGATTCCGGTTTAATGTATGGGTCCCTATGAATTCCAGAAGGAAATCCCGGTGATTCTGGGATCCTGTCAATTACTTCCCTTTCCCTATGCACTGTTACCGGGACATGCTGCTTAATTGTCTGAACTTCCCTTTTAATAACAGGTGGAATAGGGTATATTGGAGAAGAGTGACCCATATCAAAGAAATCATGATGGGGCAACTTATCTGGAGTTTTAGGCAAGGAATCTAAGAAAGTGTCATTGTCAGTATCGCGTTGAGCAAGCCTGACTTTTGACTCTCTTAAATCCTTCATAATCTTCAACACATGAGGTGGCAGATACTTTTTCATCATTGCTCCTACATAAGTTTCCGCAGTTTCCTCCTCCTCGGAATCTGAATATTCATCCCTACTTACCTCGAATGCCGGCTTCTTGTTGAGTTTACTGGCCACATATGGAG
Organism: Gari tellinella; assembly: GCA_922989275.2. Lineage (NCBI taxonomy): Eukaryota > Metazoa > Mollusca > Bivalvia > Cardiida > Psammobiidae > Gari > Gari tellinella. Next base: position 20,654,225 of record OV277869.1, on the reverse strand, counting down.
AGGTAATATATTCCCTCTTAGGGGTACGAACCTCAGGTGCATATATAGGTGTAGGTTCTGTAACCTGGATTTTGGGTGTTTTTACCTCATATTTCGGCAATTTTTGCTCAACACTTACCTCCCCTTCTTGTGATTCAGGATTGGGTAACTTTTGACCCTCCCCTTCATCCTCACTTTCGGAGGATTCTTTAGGATTCATGTAGTCCACATTTGGAGTGAAATCAATTAAAGCAACTGTTGCATCATCAAAATGACGCCGAGCAATTGTTTGGAGAATTTCCAAATTAATGTTTCCCGAACCAACACGGACCGCAACAATAGCCTTAGCAAGTCTTTGCTCTATACCCGGAATCTTTATTAGCTCCTCCACCGGACTATAATTAATAGGGATTCGGGTATCAGGCATTGTTTCCCAATAATCTTCATCAATATCAGAAGCAACTTTTTGCGCTACTTCTGGCACACGAACTCCTGCCAACCCTATAGCTGAAACATCTTTATCCGACATTTGCGGAGTTAAATTGGCAATTCAAAATATAAGTAACACAAAAAAAAAACCACGCTCCCTATCGCTAACCACAGCTATATTAAAAAAGCACGCCTTTAAAAATAGAGCTCCAATTAGAAAACAGAGCGCGTAATTTAAAATACAAAATGTCGAAAACGGCACCGGCCACGTGCGAATAATTTTTTGAAAAAGGTCTTTTTTCCAAAATATTCACAAATAACCAATGCAATAAGATGAATAGTATCACAAAATTACTCGTCAGTAAGCTGCAAATACTCGTTCATCAATAAAACAAACACGAGATATCAAGTTTGGCACTTTTGTCCAAACACAATTCTCGCTAAGGTAGCGCGTTTTACTAAAAGCGAAATTGGGTTGTCGAATTATCGCTGCCACCAATATAGTAATTCTATGCAATGTTATTACTACTAGGGATAATTATAAAGTCAACTCACCAACCGATGTTCAGCGTAGAGCTGGATGTTCGTAGATGTCTTGAGTGTGCGTCTTCACGACGTAGGCAGTTCGCTGGCTCTCGGCACACTCGATCGGGTACCAGCGGACCGGTGCTCACTACAGTACCAATAGAACCAATAGAGCAGATCAAGATCTAATGGCTCTCAATTCATTACCCAGAAATTCCACAGTTGCCACACCAAACTGCCAATACATAAATTGACATTTATTGCATCATTGACTGTCTTAAAGGAGAGGGACAGATAGTGCTCTTATATAAATGGACTAGACTTAGCAATTAAAATGATAGATTTTGAAATATTTCCAAATAATACCAAGGTTCATAAGTTGTTCTATGTGATTTGCAGTTTTGAATACAGTAAGTCACCCAGCACCCATCTCTGAAGCAAGGAGACCTCTAAAGACAAGTGACAGCTTAATGCAGGAAAAAATAATGCAGAATGTGAAAGATTCTATAAGCCTTCTTTTTTAATCTTTATTAAGCGACCACCAGACAATAATCTTGCATAAATAATGGGTGCTGAATGACAGACTGACTGTTTTAACCCATTACCCAATAAATGCGCCTTTAATTTATTCCTTCACTGAAGAAAATGATTTCAATGAATACAGTTATGATTATGAATGATAAAAACTATATTCTATATTCTAGCAGATGATAGCTTAAAATAGGTTGAAAGTAAAGCAGAATATATGCATTAAGGCGTGCATTCTGCTTTACTTTAAGTGGTCATTATTTTCAAAATTAGGCTAGGGGGTAATTGGTTAAATAATCTATAATCATTATTGGCAGTTATCAATAATCATTCTGTTTGGGTACCCGCTGATGGGTAAAAAGAAAATTATAAAAATACCAACTTGAAAATATTTTGTTTGTTTTAATTGTAACAGCAAATACTTCCAGTTTGGTTTTTTTTGCTCATGAATTTAAGTAAACTATGAATATTCACACTGAAATTACATGTTTTGTGTAGGCCTAAACAAATGTGTGTTTCTGGTTTCACCCTCTCAAAGTTTTAGGGTAGGTCGGTAAGAAAGTTTTTATTTTTTTAAAAAGTTTTTATATAGGGTATATATGCGGACTTTTTTTAACAATCAAAGGATGGGTTTATAATGACAAATAATGACCTTGCTCTTGTTGTATTCAACGTTGAAAGTGTCTGAAATGATTTATCTTAATTTGCAAGCTTAAATGGTAAGGTATTTCATTAGACCATTGTATTGAATTACATAACAAAATATGAGCAATTGAAAGGCTCTTCATACATTTCATTACCTGAAGAAATAGAAAACAAAGAGGCAATAAAAAATGTAAAGAACAATGATGATAAATGTTTAGAATGGGTGTTAAAATCAGCTATATATTCAGATAGTATTTCTTCTCATCTGAATGATCATTCACGTTATAAAAATTTACCTGATTTACACTTAGATGGTATTGTGGATTTTCCAACACCAATATCACAAATTACATATTGCAATCAGTGTGTATGGATACACAATGACACATAAGACAGAAAAGATAAGTATAAATATTGTATATAAAATCAATCAACAGAAATAGAAAGGATAAACCTACTCTTGATAACTGAAGATGTAGATATTGTTAATGAGGATGATAATGATGAAGGAGTTTTAGACGAAAACTATGATCCAAATGAAGGAATTAGAGATGAAAACTACAGCACAGAACAAAACTTTATTTCATCTCAGGTATTGTTACATGCAGCATGAGGAATAGTGTACATGTATTTACAAGAAGAACATAAACAATGTGACCTATCATGGCTTATTCAGAGTTTGAGATAAACTTTGGTATATTTGGGTATTTGGTGACGAAAAATGTAGAGCCAGACCCTATGTGAATAATAATCGTTAATGGTCTGATTCTACAATGTTCGTCATGTGGTTGATAAAACCGATAGTTGGTGAATGGTGGTGGGGGTCTTAATATTATGAAATGAAATACATGTAGATACATTTTCAGAATACTGTGTTCATATAAGATTTTATGCACACTTGAACTCGCTGGTCAAGGTCTATACCGTCTGTCATTTTGCAATTCATCGACCAGGAGTAATCCAAGATAGTAAAAAATCGAGATCTTGGTTTGGATTGTCTCCCCTTTGACCTTGGTCCATTTACGGGGTATATATAGAACAAATGTATATATTTTGAAAAAGGAACCCCGTATCGCGGTTTCACATAGGGACCCCGTAACTGAATCGATGTATGTATATATATATAAAGAGACTGATGTTGAGAGAAAAAACGAAAAAAAAACCCCAACGATTCCAAAGCCGTCTCACACACACACACACAGACAAACACACAAACTGTCGTACACAAGTTCCCAGATGGTTAAGGAACGTTCCAGTGGCGTTTCAGATGGTTCAGGAACGTCCCGATTGCATTTCAGTCTGATCAGAAACGTTCCCTTGGTTCCCCTCCGATGGGTCAAGACATCCCGATGGCATTTTAGATGGTGCAGGAACGTTCCCAGATGGTCAAGGAACGTTCCGATAGCATTTCATATGGTTCAGGAACATTTGGATGGCGTTCAAGATGGTCCAGTAACGTTCCAATGGTATTTTCGATGGTTCAGAAACGTTCCCAGATGGTTAAGGAACCTTCCGGTGTCGTTTCAGATGGTTCAGGATCATCACGATGGCGTTTCAAATGATTCAGGAACATTCCCAGGGTGTTTCAGATGGTTCATGATCGTTCAGATGCCGTTTCAGATGGTTACAGAACGTTCAGATGGCATTTCAGATGGTTCAGGAACGTTCCCTGGGTGTCTCCGATGGTGCAGAAAAGTTCTCAGATGGTCAAGGAACGTTCCAGTTGCGATTCAGATGGTTCAGGAACGTCCCGATTGCATTTCAGTCGGATCATAAATGTTTCCTTGGTTCCCTCCGATGGTTCAGAAACGTCCACATGGTGTTTCAGATGGTTCAGGACCACCCCGATGGCGTTTCAGATGGTTAATGAACGCCCCCTTTGTGCCTCCGGTGGTTCAGAGAAGTTTCGAAATGGTTGAGGGACGTTCCAGTGGCGTTTCAGATGGTTCAGGAACGTTCCCAGACGGTTAAGGAACGTTCCAATGGCGTTTTCCGATGGTTCTGGAACGTCCCGATTGCATTTCAGATGGTTCAGGAACATTCACAGTGTGTTTCAGATGGTTCAGGATCGTCCTGTTAGCGTTTAAGATTCGCTGGGTGTCTCCGATGGTTAAAAGAACGTTCCGAGGTGGTCAAGGAACGTTCCGGTGGCGTTTCAGATGGTTCAGGAACATTTGGATGGCATTCAAGATTGTTCAGTAACGGTCAATTGTTGTTTCCGATGGTTCAGAAGCGTTCCCAGATGGTTAAGGAACGTTCCGGTGGCGTTTCAAATGGTTCAGGACCGCCCCGATGGCGTTTCAGATGGTTCAGGAGCGTTCAGATGGTTCATGAACGTCCCGTGTGTTTCTCCTATGGTTCAGAAATGTTCCAAGATGGTTAAGGTGGCGTTTCAAATGGTTCAGGAACGTACAATGTTTGTTTGTTCAGGAACGGACAATGTTTGTTTGTGGGGGTGGGGGCGGGGGCGTGACGAAGTTTTTTCTTCTTCATTGAATTGCCGTTATCTATTTAACAGCGTAGCTTTCATAGCGCTTTAATAAGCGGGTCTGTAAATTAATTCTAGGCAGAATAGATTTCAAGATTCTCCCCGTGTTCATTAGCAACAACTATTAAAACCATTATTTACTTGCAAACGTTAACGGCGCGTCCATTGTTTCTGTGTGTACTTTATTACTTTTAGGACGTCGCATTATTCAGAGTGAAGTTCCTTGAAAAACTATATCAAAATATATAAATACAGTATAACCTCTGTCGATCGACACCTCTCTTGACCGGAAACCTCTGTTAGCCGACCCTGCTGTTTGGTCCCGGCAGTTTCCCTATTTGTTTTATGTAACCAAACTCTCTCTTGATCGGATCCTCTGTTAACCGTTATCCGACATACCTTGACGGTCCGATGAAGGCAAATTAGAGGTTTTTCACACCCCGTTATCCGACGATATGCTGACCTGTGATCATTGACAGCGACTATGCATGCGCAGGTGATAATAACACCCATCGCTTGGATGGCCGTGTAAAACAAAGTGTGTTGTTTTTACAGTGAGTGAATAATGTGAGGGTTAATAAGATGCCGAAAACCCAATTCATCAATCCTTTCCAACAATGGCTAACCATGATTTCGTGTTTAAATTGCACAGGTGTCTGCCAGCCGTCCTCACTGTCAACATGAGAATGTACGAAATATATAACTAATTCGCCCTCCGCACAATCAATAGTCGTAGGCGTAAAAATATATGCTAAAGTTATATTGAGAGAAAATAAATACATTCACGCGTTTTGAAGTTTTTGTTAATTCAGCGAGTTCGACATAACGACAATGGACTATACTTGTACATAAAATGTAAATACGAAATATGCCGATATCGAGCCCTTGATATGTACATGCGTGTTTACTTCCGACTGTACAATATACATGTTTTATGCCTACTGTAGTTTAAAAGAATAATGGGGAAAACAGTGTAGATCCAGACCAGGTGACTCTTAGTTTAATCTGGAATGATCTGATCAGGATATATGCTGTATGCTGCAGTCATACATATTTAATATGTCAGTTGGCATCGAGAAATTCCCCTCGCAGCGAAAAATGGACTGAATCTTTGGGTATGTAAACTTGTGAATTTAGGCATAATTCCGTTAACCGACAACCTCTCTTAACCGACTTACAAACGTGGAACCATGGGGTGTCGGATAACAGAGGTTATACTGTAGTCTACTAACTCGTCTTTATTTAAAATTCATGTAGTGTTTATTTTAAATATTAGTAACACTTTTGGAATATCAATCAGTACGATATAATCGGGCAGGTTTCCGAATATTTCAAACACAACAAAAGTTTTAACTGTGCAAATCGAGCGCCGATATCAATGGGTATTCTCGGAATACTCTGGGTCAAAGGCTACACGCAATGAGTGCATGTCAATCAAACTAAGCACCGCCTTCATTTGTTTACACGCATTTATTATAAAAAATATTAGAAATCTATTGATTTATTAATTTTATTTACTTCTTTCTGTTTTGAAAATGTCTTATTAACCTTTAAGTTATAACTCTTGGTGATCTTATTAAAGATATGTTATGTGACCTGTGATAATTGTCCGAAACAATGCAGCCTATGCTACCCTGTTGATCCAGGCAAACTGTGACAGCCGTTATCAAAACAAAGAATTTTTATCGGCGACAAAAGATACCACAGCAATTACACGCTTGTTGTTTTAACTGGTGTCATAGGCATTCCACACACACATTTATCGCTATGTTACGATGGGGACCATGGGTATTAACGGTAATTATGTAACAGTTTGACCGCTACCTGTATCTTCATGCAGACGATGAGATAATCGTTTAGGTTCTGCGCTAGTACTGAAATTTGAGTGACTTTGGTATATTTATTTAGGCAAATAATGCGAAATACCAAAATTCACAAGTTCGTTTAGAGATATTCGGATACTAAATTAATATCCGGATATTCGGGAATTTCAGATGGTTCAGGATCGTCCAGAAGGTCTTTCAGATGGTTCAGGAACGTTCAGATGGCATTTCAGATGGTACACGAACGATCCCTTGGTGTTTCTGATGGTTCAGAACCGTTTCCAGATGGTTCAAGAACGTTCCGTTGGCGTTTCCGATGGTTCAGGAACGTCCCGATGGCGTTTCCGTTGGTTCAGGAACGGTCCCAGGGTGTTTCAGATGAGTCAGGATCGTAACGATGGCGTTTCAGATGGTTCAATTTGCAATTCAGATGGTTCATGAACGTTCCCTGGGTGTCTCCGATGGTTAAGGTACGTTCCGGTTGCGTTTCAGATGGTTCAGGAATGTCCCGGTGGCGTTTCAGATGGTTCAGCGCCGTCCCGATGGCGTTTCAGATGATTTAGGAACGTTCAGATTGTTCATGAACGTCCCGTCCCTTGTGTGCTCATATGGTTCAGAAAATTCCAAGATTGTTAAGGGACGTTCCGGTGGCGTTTCGGATGGTTCAGGAACGTTCATAGATGGTAAAGGAAGCGGTGGCGTTTCAAATGGTTAAGGAACGTTCTCGGGGTGTTTTAGGTGGTTCAGATACGTTCCAAGATTGTTAAGAAACCTTTCGATCATGTTTCTGATGGTTGATGTTAATCCTGATGGCGTTTACGATGGTTCAATAACATTTCCAGGGCATTTTAGGTGGTTTAGAATCGTCCAGATGGCCTTTCAGTCTCAGATGATTCAAGAACCTTCAGATGGCATTTAAGATGGTTCAGAAACGTTCCGTTGGCGTTTCCGATGGTTCAGGAAAGTCCCGATGGCATTTCAGATGGTTCAGGATCGTTCCAAGATGGTTAAGAAACGTTCCAGTGTCTTTTCAGATGGTTCAGGAACGTTCCGATGGCATTTCCGATGGTTGAGGAACGTTCCCATGGTGTTTCAGTTGGTTCAGGTAGCATTCCAGATGGTTCATGAACGTTCCCTGGTAATTATCTCCGATGGTTCAGAAACGTTCCAAAATGGTTAAGGTACGTTCCGGTGGCGTTTCAGGTGGTTCAGAAACGTTGTTGTTGTTGTTAATGCTAAGGTTTATAGTCCCGCATAAGCTTTATCAGAGCGCCATCTCTTTGTGTCAGGATTAAGACAATGGTCAGCATCATGCCTATTGTTGAATGGACTTTAGGTTCAGGGACGTTACAGTGGCGTTTCAGGTGGTTCTGGAACGTTCCGGTGGCGTTTCAGTTGGTTGCTGACCGCCCCGATGGCGTTGCAGATGGTTCATGAACTTTTTAATGGTTCATAAACGTCCCCTTTGTGTCTTCGATGGTTCAGAAAAATTCCCAGATGGTTAGTTCATAGATGGTAAAGGAATGTTCCAGTGGCGTTTCAGATGGTTAAGGAACGTTCTCGGGGTGTTTCAGGTGGTTCAGAAACGTTCCAAGATGGTTTAGAAACCTTTTAGTTGCGTTTCCGATGGTTCAGCATAATCCTGATGGCGTGAACATTTCCAGGGCATTTCAGATGGTTCAGGATCGTCAAGATTGCGATTCCCGATGGTTCAGGAACGTTCAGATGGCGTTTCAGATGGTTCAGAAACGTTCCAAATGGTTTAGAAACCTTCTGGTCGCGTTTCCGATGGTTCATGAACATTTCCTGGGCATTTCAGATGGTTAAATATCGTCCAGATTGCGTTTCAGATGGTTCAGGAACGTTCAGATGGCGTTTCAGATGGTTCAGGAACGTTCCGTGGGTGTCTCCGATGGTTAAGAAACGTTCCCAGATGGTTCAGGAACGTTCTGACGGCGTTTTCCATTGTTCAGGAACGTCCCAAGATTGTTGAGGAACGTTCCGGTGGCGTCTCAGATGGTTAAGATACATTCCGATGGCGTTTCAGATGGTTCAGGAACGTTCCGATTGCGTTTCCGATGGTTCATGAACGTTTAAATGGTTCATGAACGTCCCCTGTGTGTCTCATGTGGTTCAGAAAAATTCCCAGTTGGTTACGGGACGTTCCGTTGGCGTTTCAGATGGTTGAGGAACGTTCCGAGATGGTTATGGAGTGTTCCGGTGGCGTTTCAGATGGTTAAGCAACGTCCAAAGAGTGTTTCAGATGGTATTGGACCGCCCCGATGGCGTTTCAGATGGTTAATGAACGTTAAGATGGTTCATGAACGTCCCCTGTGTGTATCCTGTGGTTCAGAAAAAATCCCAGATAGTTAAGGGACGTTCCGTTGGCGGTTCAGATGGTTCAGGAACGTTCCGAGATGGTAAAGGAATGTTCCCGTGGCGTTTCAAAGGGTTAAAAACGGTCACGGGGTGTTTCAGATGGTTCCAAAACGTTCCAATATGGTTAAGGGACCTTCCGGTCGCGATTCAGATGGTTCAGGGTAATCCTGATGGCGTTTCCTATGGTTCATGAACTTTTCCAGGGCATTTCAGATGGTTCAGGAACGTTCCGATGACGTTTCCGATGGTTCAGGAACGCTCCCAGTGTGTTTCAGATGGGTCAGGATCGTCACGATGGCAATTCACATGATTTAGAATTTCAGATTGCATTTCGTATGGTCCATGAACGTTCCCTGGGTGTCTCCGATGGTTCAGAGACGTTCCAAGATGGTTAAGGTACGTTCCGGTGGCGTTTCAGATGGTTCAGGACTGTCCCGATGGCATAATAGATGGTTCAGGAACGTTCAGATGGTTCATGAACGTCTCCTGTGCGTTTCCTATGGTTCAGAAAAAATCCCAGATGGTTAAGGGACGTTCCGTTGGCGTTTCAAATGGTTAAGCAACGCTCTCGGTGTGTTTCAGATGGTCTAGTTGCGTTTCCGATGGTTCAGGATAAGCCTGATGGCGTTTCCGATTGTTCATGAACATTCCAAGGGCATTTAAGATGGTTCAGGATCGTTCAGTTTGCGTTTTAGATTTTTCAGAAACGTTCAAATGGCATTTCAGATGGTTCATGAACGTTCCCTGGGTGTCTCTCATTGTAAAGAAACGTTCCCATATGGTTAAGGAACGTTCCGGTGGCGTTTCCGATGGTTCAGGAACGTCCCGATGGCATTTCAAATGGTTCAGGAGCGTTCCAAGATGGTTAAGGAATGTTCCGGTGGCGTTTCAGATGGTTCAGGAACGTTCCGATGGCGTTTTGGATGGTTAAGGAACGCCCCGATGGCATTTCAGATGTTTCAGGAACGATCCCTTGGTGTCTCTGATGGTTCAGAACCGTTCCCAGATGGTTCAGGAACGTTCCGATGGCGTTTCCGATGGTTCAGAAACGTCCCGATGGCATTTCAGATGGTTCAGGACCATTCCAAGAAGGTTAAGGACCGTTCCGGTGGCGTTTCAGATGGTTCAGGATCGTCACGATGGCCTTTAAGGTGGTTCCGTTTGCATTTTAGATGGTTCATGAACGTTCCCTGGGTGTCTGCAATGGTTCAGAAGCGTTCCAAGATGGTTAAGGTATCGTTCCGGTGGCGTTTCAGATGGTTCCAAAATTTTCAGATGGCATTTCAGATTGGTCATGAACGTTCCCTGGGTGTTTCCGATGTTTCAGAAAAACTCCAAGATGGTTAAGGAACGTTCCAGTTGCGTTTCAGATGGTTAAGGAACGTCCCGATTGCATTTCAGTCGGACCAGAAACGTTTCCTTGGTTCCCTCCTATGGTTCAGAAAATTCCCAGATGGTTAAGGGACGTTCCGGTGGCGCTTCAGATGGTTCTAGAACGTTCCCATATAGTTAGGAACTTTCTGGTGGCGTTTCAGATGGTTCAGAAACGTTCCAAGATGGTTAAGAAACCTTCCGGTTGCGTTTCAGATTGTTCCCAGATGGTTAAGGAACGTTCCAGTTGCGTTTCAGATGGTTCAGGACCGTTCCGAAGGCATTTCAGATGGTTCAGGAACGTTCCAAGATGGTTAAGGAACATTCCGGTTGCGTTTCAGATGCTTCAGGATCGTCCAAATTGCGATTCAGATGGTTCAGCAATGTTCAAATGACGTTTCAGATGGTTCAATAACGTTCTATGGGTTTCTACAATTGCTTAGAAACGTTACCATATGGTTAAGCAACGTTCCGGTGGCGTTTCCGATGGTTCAGGAACCTGCCGATGGCATTTCAGATGGTTCAGGAACGTTCAAAGATGGTTAAGGAATGTTCCGATGGCGTTTCAGATGGTTAAGGAACTTTCCGATGGCGTTTCAGATGGTTCAGGATCGTCCCGGGGTGTTTCAGATGAGTCAGAATTGTCACGATGGCCTTTCAGATGGTTCAGATTGCTTTTTAGATTGTTCATGTACGTTCCCTGAGTGTGTCCGATGGTTCAGACACGTTCCAAGATGGTTAAGGTATCGTTCCGGTGCCGTTTCAGATGGTTCAGGAACATTCAGATGGCGTTTAAGATTGTTCAGTAACGTTCCCATGTTGTTTTCGATGGTTCAGAAACGTTCCCAGATGGTTAAGCAACGTTCCTGTGGCGTTTCTGATGGTTCAGGAACGTTCTGATGGCGTTTCAGATGGTTCAGGAACGTCCCCAGGGTGTTTCAAATGGTTCAAGATAATCACGATGGCCTGTAAGATGGTTCAAATTGCATTTTAGATGATTCATGAACGTTCGTTCCCTGGGTGTCTCCGATGGTTCAGAAACGTTCTAAGATCGTAAAGGTATCGTTCCAGTGCCGTTTCAGATGGTTCAGGAACATTTGAATGGCGTTCAAGATTGTTCAGTAACGTTCTAATGTTGTTTCCGATGGTTCAGAAACGTTCCCAGATGGTTAAGGAACGTTCCTGTGTCGTTTCAGATGGTTCAGAATTATCATGATGGCGTTTCCGAAGTTTCAGGAACATTCCCAGGGTGTTTTCGGCGGTTTAGGATCGTTCAGATGGCGTTTCCGATGGTTCCAGAATGTTCATATGGCATTTCAGATTGGCATGAACGTTTCCTGGGTGTCTCCGATGGTTCAGAAAAGTTCCCAGATGGTTAAGAAACGTTCCAGTTGCGTTTCAGATGGTTCAGGAACGTTCCGATGGCATTTCAGTCGGATCAGAAACGTTTCCTTGGTTCCCTCCGATGGTTCAGAAACGTCCCTAAGATGTTTCAGATGGTTCAGGAACGTTCAAATGGTTCATGGTCGTCCCCTTTGTGTCTCCGATGGTTCAGAAAAGTTCCCAGATGGTTAAGGGACGTTCCGGTGGCGTTTCAGATGGTTCAGGAACGTTCCCAGATGGTAAAGGAACGTATCGATGGCGTTTCCGATTGTTCAGGATCATCACGATGGCGTTTCCGATGATTCAGGAACATTCCCAGGGTGTTTAAGAGTATCCAGATGGCGTTTCAGAACGTTTATTTGGCATTTCAGATGGTTCATGAACGTTCCCCGGGTGTCTCCGATTGTTCAAAAAAGTTCCCAGATGGTTAAGGAACGTTCCACTTGCGTTTCAGATGGATAAGGAAAGTTCCGGTGGAGTTTCAGATGGTTCAGGACCGTCCCGAAGGCATTTAAGATGGTTCAGGAACGTTCCATGATAGTTAAGGAACGTTTCGGAGGCTTTTCACATGGTTCAAGAACGTTTCGATGGCGTTTCCAATGGTTCAGGAACATCCTCAGGTAGTTTAATTTGGTCCAGGATCGTCACGAAAGCGTTTCAGATGATTAAGAATTTCAGATTGCGTTTTAGATCGTTCATGAACTTTCCCTGAGGATCTCCGATTTTTCAGAGACGTTCCAAGATGGTTAAGGAACGTTCCGATGGCGATTCAGATGGTTCAGGACTGTCCCGATGGTGTTTCCTATGGTTCAGGAACGTTAAGATGGTTCATGAACGTCCCGTGTGCGTTTCCTATGGTTCAGAAAATTCCCAGATGGTTAAGGGACGTTCCGGTGGCGTTTCAGATGGTTCTAGAACGTTCCCATATAGTTAGGAACTTTCTGGTGGCGTTTCAGATGGTTTAGGAACGTTCTCGGTGTTTCAGATGGTTCAGAAACGTTCCAAGATGGTTAAGAAACCTTCCGGTTGCGTTTCAGATTGTTCCAAGATGGTTAAGGAACGTTCCAGTTGTGTTTCAGATGGTTCAGGACCGTCCCGAATGCATTTCAGATGGTTCAGGAACGTTCCAAGATGGTTAAGGAACGTTCCGGTTGCGTTTCAGATGGTTCAGGATCGTCCAAATTGCGATTAAGATGGTTCAGCAATGTTCAAATGGCGTTTCAGATGGTTCAATAACGTTCCATGGGTTTCTAGTTTCTACAATTGCTTAGAAACGTTACCATATGGTTAAGCAACGTTCCGGTGGTGTTTCCGATGGTTCAGGAACCTGCCGATGGCATTTCAGATGGTTCAGGAACGTTCCAAGATGGTTAAGGAATGTTCCGATGGCGTTACAGATGGTTAAGGAACTTTCCGATGGCATTTCAGATGGTTCAGGATCGTCCCAGGGTGTTTAAGATGAGTCAGGATCGTCACGATGGCCTTTCAGATGGTTCAGATTGCTTTTTAGATGGTTCATGTACGTTCCCTAGGTGTCTCCGATGGTTAAGAAACGTTCCAGGATGGTCAAGGTATCGTTCCGGTGCCGTTTCAGATGGTTCAGGAACATTCAGATGGCGTTCAAGATTGTTCAGGAACATTCCAATGTTGTTGCCGAGGGTTCATAAACGTTCCCAGATGGTTATGGAACCTTCTTGTGTCGAGTCAGATGGTTCAGAATCATCACGATGGCGTTTCCGAGAAAGTTAAGGAACGTTCCGGTGGCGTTTCGCATGGTTCAGGCACGTTTCAATGGCGTTTTCGATGGTTCAGGAACCTCCCGATGGCATTTCAGTCGGATCAGAAACGTTTCCTTGGTTCCCTCCGATAGTTCAGAAACATTCCCAGGTTTTTCAGATGGTTCAGAACCGCCCCGATGGCGTTTCAGATGGTTCAGGAACGTTCAGATGGTTCATGATTCATGAACGTCCCATTGTGTATCCGATGGTTCAAAAAAGTTCCCAGATGGTTAAGGGAAGTTCCTGTGGTGTTTCAGATGGTTCAGGAACGTTCCTTAGATATTAAAGGAACGTTCCGGTTGGCATTTCAGATGGTTCAGGAACGTTCCAATGTTGTTTCATATTGTTCAGGATCGTCCAGTTGGCGTTTCAGATGGTTCCGGAACGTTCAGATAGCATTTCAAATGGTTCATGAACGTTCCATGGGTGTCTTCGATGGTTCAGAAATGTTCCCATATCGTTAAGGAACGTTCCAGTGGTGTTTCAGATGGTTCAGGAAAGTCCCGGTGACATTTCAGTCGGATCAGAAACGTTCCCTTGGTTCCCCCCGATGGTTCAGAAACGTCGCCAGGGTGTTTCAGGTGGTTCAGGAACGTTCCAAGATGGCCAAGGAACGTCACGATGGCGTTTCAAATGCTTCAGGAACATTTGGATGGCGTTCAAGATTGTTCAGTTACGTTCCAATGTTGTTTCCGATGGTTCAGAAACGTTCCCAAATGGTTAAGGAACGTTCCGGTGGCGTTTCAGATGGTTTAGGACCGCGCCGATGGCGTTTCAGATGGTTCAAGAACGTTCAGATGGTTCATTAACGTCCCCTGTTTGTCTCCTATGGATCAGAATAGTTCCGATGGTTCTGTAACATTCCAATGATGTTTCAGATGGTTCAGGATCGTCCTGATGGCGTTTCAGATGGTTCCAGAACGTTCATATGGCATTTCAGATGGTTCATTAACGTTTCCTGAGTGTCTCCGATGGTTCAGAAACATTCACAAATGGTTAAGGAACGTTCCGGTGGCGTTTCAGATGGTTCAGGACCGCCCCCGATTGCGTTTCAGTTGGTTCAGGAACGTTCAGATGGTTCATTGACGGTCCCTTTTTGTCTCCGATGGTTCAGAAAAGTTCCCAGATGGTTAAGGGACGTTCCGGTGGCGTTTCAGATGTTTTAGGAACAATTCCAGATGGTTAAGGAACGTTCTGATTGCGTTTCCGATGGTTCATGTACGTCAGTTGGCATTTCAGATGGTCACAGGAACGTTCCACGGTTGTTTCATATTGTTCAGGATCGTCCAGTTGGCGTTTCAGATGGTTCAGGAACGTTCAAATGGTTCATGAACGTCCCCTGTGTCTCCGATGGTTCAGAAAAGTTCCAAGATGGTTAATGAACGTTCCAGTGGCGATTCAGTTGGTTCATGAACATCCCGATGGCATTTCAGTCGGATCAGAAACGTCCAGTGGTTCCCTCCGATGATTCAGAAACGTCCATACGGTGTTTCAGGTTGTTCAGGTACATTCCCAGCTGGAAAAAAGAACTTTCCGGTGGCGTTTCAGATGGTTCAGGAACATTTGGATGGCATTCAAGATTGTTCAGTAACGTTCCAATATTGTTTCCGACTGTTCAGAAACGTTCCCAGATGGTTAAGGAACGTTCCGGTGGCATTTCAGATGGTTCATGACCGTCCCGATGGCGTTTCAGATGGTTCAGGAGCGTTCAGATGGTCCATGAACGTTCCCTGTTTGTCTCCTATGGTTCAGAAAATTCCCAGCTGGTTAAGGGACCTTCGGTGGCGTTTCAGATGGTTCAGGAACGGTCCCAGATGGTTAAGGAACGTCCCGGTGGCGTTTAAGATGGTTAAGAAACGTTCCAAGATGGTTAAGGAAAATTCCGGTTGCGTTTCCGATGATTCAGAATAATCCTGATGGCTTTTCCGATGGTTCATGAACATTACCAGTGCATTTCAGATCGTCCAGATTGTCTTTCAGATGGTTCTGGAACGTTCAGATGGCATTTCAGATGGTTCATGAATGATCTTTTGTGTCTCCGATGGTTCAGAAACGTTCCCAGATGGTCAAGGACCGTCCCGATGGCGTTTAAGATGGTTCAGGAACGTCCAAATGGTTCATGAACGTCCCCTGTGCGTCTCCTATGAATATGGTTAAGAAACGTTCCGGTGGCGTATCAGAGGTTTCAGGAACATTCCCGGGTGTTTCATATGGTTCAGGATCATCCAAATGGCGTTTCAGATGGCTCAAGAACGTTCCCTGGGTTGTTAAGGAACGTTCCCAGATGACGTTCCGGTGGCGTTTCAGATGGTTCAGGAACGTCCAGATTGTTCATGAACGTCCCTGTGCGTCTCCTATGGTTCAGAATTTCCAGATGGTCAAGGGACGTTCCGGTGGCGTTTCAGATAGTTCAGGAACGTTCAAATGGCATTTCAGACGGTTCATAAACGTTTCTTCTGGGTGTCTCTAATTGTTTAGAAAAGTTCCCATATGGTTAAGGAACGTTCTGGTGGCGTATCCGATGGATCAGGAACGTCCCGATGGCGTTTCCGATGGTTCAGGAACGTCCCCATGGTGTTTCAGGATCGTCACTATGGGCTTTCAGATGGTTCAGATTGCATTTAGGATGGTTCATGAACGTTTCCTGGGTGTCTCCGATGGTTCAGAAGCGTTCCAAGATGGTTAAGGTATCGTTCCAGTGTCGTTTCAGATGGTACAGGAACATTTGGATGGCGTTCAAGATTGTTCAGTAGCGTTCCAGTTTAGTTTCCGATGGTTCAGAAACGTTCCCAGATGGTTAAGGAACCTTCCGGTGCCGTTTCAGATGGTTCTGGATCATCACGATGGCGTTTCCGATAATATGTATTCAGGAACATTCCATTGGTGTTTCAGATGGTTCAGGACAATCCTGATGGTTCCAGATAGTTCAGATGACATTTCAGATGGTTCAGGAACTTTCCAAGATGGTTAAGAAACATTCCGGTGGCGTCTTAGATGTTTTAGGAACAATCCCAGCGTGTTTCATATGGTTCAGGATCTTCCAGATGGAGTTTATGATGGCTCAAGAACGTTCATATGACATTTCAGACGGTTCATGAATGTTCCCTGGGTGTCTCCGATGGTTCAGAAAAGTTCCAAGATGGTTAATGAACGTTCCAGTGGCGTTTCAGGTGGTTCATGAACGTCCCGATTGCATTTCAGTCGGATCAGAAACGTTTCCTTTGTTCCCTCCGATGGTTCAGAAAAGTCCCCAGGGTGTTTCATATAGTTCAGGAACGTTCCCAGATGGTCAAGGACCGTCACGATGGCGTTTCAGATGGTTCAGGAAAGTCCAAATGGTTCATGAACGTCCCCTGTGCGTCTCCTATGGTTCAGAAAATTCCCAGATGGTTAAGGAACGTTCCGTTGGCGTTTCAGATGGTTCAGGAACGTTCCCAGATGTTGAAGGAACGTTCCGGTGGCGTTTAAGATGGTTAAGGAACGTTCTCGGGGTGTTTCAGATGGTTCAGAAACGTTCCAAGATGGTTTAGAAACCTTCCGGTCGCGTTTCCGATGGTTCAGGATAATCCTGATGGCGTTTCCGATGGTTCATGGACATTCCCAATGCTTTTCAGATTCGTCCAGATTGCGTTTCAGATGGTTAAGGAACGTTCATATGGCTATTCAGATGGTTCATGAACGTTCCCTGTGTGTCTCCAATGTTAAAGAAACGTTCCAAGATGGTTATGGAACGTTCCGGTGGCGTTTCCAATGGTTATGGAACGTCCCGATGGCATTTCCGATGGTTCAGGAATGTCCCTAGGGTGTTTCAGTTGGTTCAGGATCGTCACGATGGAGTTTCAGATGGTTCAAATTGCAATTAAGGTGGTTCATGAACGTTCCGTTGGTGTCTCCGATGATTCAGAAACGTCCTAGATGGTTCATGAACGTTTCGGTGGCGTTTCAAATGGTTTAGGAACGCCCCGATTGCTTTTCAGATAGTTCTTGAACGTTCAGATGGTCCATGAACGTCCTCTGTGTGTCTCTTTTGGTTCAGAAAAATGCCAGATGGTTAAGAGACGTTCCGTTTGCGTTTCAGATGGTTCAAGAACGT
The DNA here is from genome assembly GCA_922989275.2 of Gari tellinella. Lineage (NCBI taxonomy): Eukaryota > Metazoa > Mollusca > Bivalvia > Cardiida > Psammobiidae > Gari > Gari tellinella. The sequence continues at coordinate 20,636,804 of OV277869.1, read as the reverse complement.
TCCCAGATGGTAAACAAACGTTTCGGTGGCGTTTCAGATGGTTAAGGAACGTTCTCGGGGAGTTTCAGATGGTTCAGAAACGTTCCAAGATGGTTAAAGAAAATCCCGATGGCATTTCAGATGGTTCAGAAACGTTTGAAGATGGTTAAGGAACGTTCCGGTTGCGTTTCCGATGGTTCAGGAACGTTCCTATTGCGTTTCCGATGTTTCAGGAACGTTCCCAGGGTGTTTCAGGTGTGTCAGGATCGTCACGATGGCGTTTCAGATCGTTCAGATTGCACTTCAGATGGTTCACGAACGTTGCCTGGATGTCTTCGATTGTTCAGACACGTTTCAAGATGGTTAAGGTACGTTGTGGTGGCGGGTCAGATGGTTCAGGACCGTCCCGATGGCATTTCAGATGGTTCAGGAACGTTCCCCGGGTGTCTCCGATGGTTCAGAAAAGTTCCCAGATGGTTAATGAACGTTCCAGTGGCGTTTCAGGTAGTTCATGAACGTCCCGATTGCATTTCAGTCGGATCAGAAATGTTTCCTTTGTTCCCTCCGATGGTTCAGAAACGTCCTCGGGGTGTTTCAGATGGTTCAGGAACGTTCCCAGATGGTCAAGGACCGTCCCGATGGCGTTTCAGATGGTTCAGGAACGTCCAAATGGTTCATGAACGTCCCCTGTGCGTATCCTATGGTTCAGAAAATTCCCAGATGGTTAAGGGACATTCCGTTGGCGTTTCAGATGGTTCAGGAACGTTCCCGATGTTAAAGGAACGTTCCGGTGGCGTTTCAGATGGTTAAGGAACGTTCTCGGGTGTTTCAGATGGTTCAGAAACGTTACAAGATGGTTTAGAAACCTTCCGGTCGCGTTTCCGATGGTTCAGGATAATCCTGATGACGTTTCCGATGGTTCATGGACATTCCCAATGCTTTTCAGATGGATCAGGTTCGTCCAGATTGCGTTTCAGATGGTTACGGAACGTTCAGATGGCTATTCAGATGGTTCATGAACGTTCCCTGTGTGTCTCCAATGTTAAAAAAACGTTCCCAGATGGTTATGGAACGTTCCGGTGGCGTTTCCAATGGTTCAGGAACGTCCCGATGGCATTTCCAATGGTTCAGGAATGTCCCTAGGGTGTTTCAGTTGGTTCAGGATCGTCACGATGGAGTTTCAGATGGTTCAAATTGCAATTAAGGTGGTTCATGAACGTTCCGTGGGTGTCTCCGATGATTCAGAAACGTTCCAAGATGGTTCATGAACGTTTCGGTGGCGTTTCAAATGGTTTCGGAACGCCCCGATTGCTTTTCAGATACATTGTTGTTCTTGAACGTTCAGATGGTTCATGAACGTTTTCTGTGTGTCTCTTTTGGTTCAGAAAAATGCCAGATGGTTAAGAGACGTTCCGGTTGCGTTTCAGATGGTTCAAGAACGTTCCCAGATGTAAACAAACGTTTCGGTGGCGTTTCAGATGGTTAAGGAACGTTCTCGGGGAGTTTCAGATGGTTCAGAAACGTTTCAAGATGGTTAAAGAAACTTCCGATGGTTCATGAACATTTCCAGGGCATTTGAGATGATTCAGGATCGTCCAGATGGCCTTTCAGATTGTTCAGGAACGTTCAGATGGCATTTCTGATGGTTCATAAAAGATCCCTTGGTGTCTCCGATGGTTCAGGAAATTTCCAAGATGGTTCAGGAACATTCTGATGGCGTTTTAGATGGTTCAGAAACGTTTAGATGGCATTTCAGATGGTTCATGAACGATCTCGTGGTGTCTCCGATGGTTCAGCAACGTTCCCAGATGGTTCAGGAACGTTCCAGTGGTGTTTCCTATGGTTCAGGAACGTCCCGATGGCAATTCAGATGGTTCAGGAACGTTCCAAGATTGTTAAGAAACTTTCCGGTGCGTTTCAGATGTTTCAGGAACGTCCCGATGGCATTTCAGATGGTTCGAGAACGTTCAGATGGTTCATGAACGTCCCTTGTGAGTCTCCTATGGTTCAGAAAATTCCAAGATTGTTAATGACGTTCCGGTGGCATTTCAGATGGTTCAGGAACGTTCCCAGATGGTAAAGGAACGTTCCGGATGCGTTTAAAATGGTTTATGAACATTTCCAGGGCATTTCAGATTGTTCTGGATCGTCAGAATCCCGTGGTGTCTCTGATGGTTAAGCAACGTTCCCAGATGGTTCAGGAACGTTCCAGTGGTGTTTCCTATGGTCCAGGAACATCCCGATGGCAATTCAGATGGTTCAGGAACGTTCCAAGATTGTTAAGAAACTTTCCGGTGCGTTTCAGATGTTTCAGGAACGTCCCGATGGCATTTCAGATGGTTCGAGAACGTTCAGATGGTTCATGAACGTCCCTTGTGAGTCTCCTATGGTTCAGAAAATTCCAAGATTGTTAATGACGTTCCGGTGGCATTTCAGATGGTTCAGGAACGTTCCCAGATGGTAAAGGAACGTTCCGGATGCGTTTCAGGTGGTTCAAGAACGTTCAAATGGTTCATGAACGTCCTCTGTGTCTCCTATGGCTAAGAAAATTCCAAGATGGTTTCCAAGAAGTTTCGACATCCACTGATGTCTTTCTCAAGAATCGCACTGCGACGATCGGCTATCTTCGGCCTTGTCCGTCAGTTTCCAGCTTCGTGGAAACGTCGTAGATTCGGGATAGTCTATAGGCCCCCTCGTCCCTGTTCATGACCGAGCTCTTTCTCCGTATATGAATTGCCTCTCAGTGCAGGACAATCACGTTATTGATTGGGAGGGGGCTAAAGTTGTAGACAAGGAGACTAACCAACGAGTACGACAGGTTTAGTGTGTCGATTGGTCTATTGATGCGAAGTGTGGTCCGCTGTGTGTTGTGTGCTTATCACCTTCCGCTTTCAGCCTAGTCTAGTTCGCCGAGTGCGTAAGTCTCCCCTACATAGCCTCTCTGTAGACAAGTCCTCTACTTGCACACAGGCGGCTTGGGATATTTGGTTGTCTTTCACTGACCGAAGCAGCAGTGGAACCCGGCAGCACCCTAAGCGACTGAGCAGCCCTCTTTAGGATTTGCCTGGACACTGCTCACCTCCGACACTGCTCACCTCCGTAGCATGAGGGAGGGACTAGAAAAGGTGTCCTAAAAATTGCCTGCTTAAAAACACCTGGGCTAGTTTACCGCGACTGACCCCGTTTATGCGGTCGATGACAAATGAAACAAAATATAGTGACTTCGCTCACAATAGGTACTTGGAACATACGCACCCTACTTGACAGTCGAAGTGCAGAACGTCCTGGAAGACGTACAGCTCTCATAGCACAATATATATGGCATTGACATTGCTGCCTTAGCTGAAACCTGATTTCCAGATGAGTTACACTTTCTTTTGGAGTGGTCTCAGCCCTAAAGAACGACGTGAGTCAGGTGTTGGTTTTGCTATCAAAACCTCCCTTGTTATAAAGGTTGCCAAGTCTCACAAAAGGCATCAATGACCGCCTTAGGAAAGTCACAGTACGCCACAATCATAAGTGCTTATGCCCCTACAATGACAAACCGAGAAGACATCAAAGACAAGTTTTACAAAGAATTTGACACTCTGATCTCCAGCATTCCCAACCAAGAAAAGCTCATCATTCTCGGTGATTTCAATGCACGGGTTGGCACTGACTACCACCCCTGGGATGGTATAGGTATAGGAAGCATAGGTAAATGCAAAAACAACGGGTTACTACTGCTCAAGACATGTGCTTCACATGACCTGCTAATCACCAATACAGTGTTCCGCAAACACAAGGCGACCTGGATGCACCAAGTATCCAAGCACTGGTATCTACTGGATTACATCATCGTTCGCCAGTCTGACAGACATGATGTAAAATCTACAAAACTCATGTGTGGGGCAGAATGTTGGTAAGACCACAGATTAGTTGTTACCAAACTTGGCTTAAAGTTCCATACACCATGCAGACCTCAGGGAAAGAATTCTGCAAAGCGGACTGATGTAACCATATTGTAACTACGTAAGAATCAGGATCTACTTGCTGCCACCCAGCTTGGTCATGCAGATGTAAACCAGGACTGGTCAGCTTTCCGAGACACTGTTCACTCGGCAGTCTTGGAAACACTTGGCACCTCCAAGAGAAAGCACCAAGATTGGTTTGATGAAAATGACACGGAGATACAGAATCTCCTGCAAGAAAAACACAGGCTTTTCCTTGCACACCATCAGGACCAGACATCTGCCAGCAAAAAGTCGGCATTCTTACAGATGAGACAGACAGTCCAGGCAAAGCTAAGGCTCAGCAATAAGGCGGATGAAATCCAAAGGTACGCTGACATGCATGACACAAAAACATTTTATGATGCACTGTCTATGGTCCACAGTCATCAGGTTCATCTCCCTTGCTTAGCGTCAATGGATCAACCATGATCACAGAAAAAGAAAAGATTGTCAACAGATTGGCTCAACTCTGTGCTTAATAGACAGTCATCAATCAATGATGAGCAATACAGAAGCTTTCTCAAGTCGAAGTCAACATTCCAACACTTTCAGAGGTCAACAAAGCTATTAAACAGCTGTCCTCTGGTAAGACTCCAGGCTCCGATGCAATCCCATTGAAATATACAAGTGTGGAGGAGATATCCTAACAATCAAATTGCTAGACATCTTCACATCCTGTTGGGAAAAGGAGACATTATCTCAAGAATTCAAGGACGCCTCCATAGTCCATCTCTACAAGCGGAAAGGCAACAAGCACTCCTGTGACAACCACAGAGGGATCTCACTCCTGTGCATTGCTGGCAAGATATTAGTCCGTGTTCTCCTTAATCGCGTGATAAAGCACTTTGAAAATGGCCACCTACCAGAAAGTCAATGTGGTTTCCATCAAGGCAGAGCAACCATTGATATGGTGTTTGCTGCCCGTCAACTACAAGAAAAATGCCAAGAACAGAACCAGGATCTCTACACGACCAGCACCAGGAAAACCTTACATTAAGCCAACAATAAAGGTCAAGGACTGCACTTTGCAAGATGTAGACAAGTTCACATACCTTGGCAGCACACTCTCACGTACTGCCACAATAGACGAAGAAGTCACCAGCAGGATTGCAAAGGCTGCTTTTGGAATACTCCGTTCTAATGTTTGGGAACGAGGAGGTATTCGCCTAGAGACCAAGCTGTCAGTGTACCGAGCAGTGGTTCTTAACCACCTTGCTGTATGCCAGTGAAACACGGACAGTTTATGCGCGTCATGCCAGACAACTCAACACAAGCACTCGCGGCAAGACAAGGTTCCTGACACTGAAGTCCTCAAAAGAGCAAAACTTCCAACTGTACACATGCTCCTTCAACAGTCACAGATGCGCTGGATAGGTCACGTGTGTCGCATGTCAGATGAGAGACTTCCAAATCTGCTCTTATATGGAGAGATCTCTTCAGGTAAAAGGAAAGTTGGCGGCCAGAAAAAAGGTTCAAAGACTACATGAAGGCTTCGCTGGGAAGACCTGGCTCAGAACCGCCCTGCATGGAGATCAGCTGTCAGTCAAGGCTTTGTTGAAGCAGAGATTAGTAGGCTGCAGCATGCCAGAAAGAAACGCATGGACCGGAAGGCTCGAGAAGAACACCTTACCAGTATCATCTGACAACGTGTGCAACTACTGTGGACGTACCTTTTGTTGCTTTATTAGGCACCTACGCACTCATTCCAGAAATTCTACAACTTGAAGTTGCGGTCATATTCGCATAGCGATGGACGAACAACAACAACAACGACAGGTCAAAGAGGCAATTCGGTCATGAACAGGGACGAGGGGGCCTATAGACTATCCCCAATCTACGACCCTGTGTTCGTCATTCAGAATGATGTAGACCTTGACCAGCAAGTTCAATTGTAAACACAATGATCCGGGTCTTCATCGTTTCCATAAAATCTTATATCAACTCTGTATTCCGAATATGTATCTATTTCATTCAATAATATTTAGACCACCACCATCATTCATCAACTATCGGTTTTATCAACTGCAAGACGAATATTGTAGAATCAGACCATAAACATACATTGTATAGGGTCTGACTCTACATTGTTCGTCACCAATTATTGAAATACTCAGACTCTGAATAAGCCATGCTACGTAGACCTACCATTTTTAATAGTCATCTTGTTAATATACTTTACCTCATGCTGCATACCTCATGCTGCATGCCTCATGCCTGAGATGAAATAAAGTTTTGTTCTGTTCTGTTCTTCTTTCTGCTCCATTTTTCAACAAGGTCTGTTCATGTTTAATTGCCAGTCTTCAATTAGCTTACAATTCATCATTTACTGCTCTTTCAGCGTCATATTCATCGAGAGCGTCATTCAATTTCTGTATGTGTTCTTAAAACTTGTTACTGTAAACCTTTATCAGTTTCAAACATTTCCTTGAATCCTGTAACAATCTATCTCGGTCAGTTTCAACTAAATCACTAAATCACTAAATTATGGCTTCTGCGTTTGTACTTTCCATAGCTAATGTATTTCGATACCTTGTTCTGACCCCTTTTAACGAAGCCACGTTCGCCATTTTTAGTTTAATATTTCACTGAATTCACGCTGTCCCGTTTTTGCTTGTTGTTGGCCCCGCAACTGCGATGGTCTCAGTTAGATAAATTTCATATCGTCACTGTTGATATCGTCACTACATGTAGTGATGATATCACCTTTTTGTGACGTCCCTGCGGACTCGGTTTTTAACCAGTTACAACCAATTCTCGTGATATATTTTTCATATCAATTCAAAGAAATTGATTATCTTCTATGTATTTGTAGTTCTGAGTCTCTCCCCTGTCCTCGAACAATTTTGCCGAAGGTTTGTTTGGAACACAAGGGATGGTATTCTGGAAACAAATGCCTTTTAATTCTCTCAATACGCGCTTCGTTGGAATTTGTATTTGATTGAGCTAGTATTTTAATGTGTCTCCTGCTAGCACCTTAATTTCCGGTGTCACGTGTTCTTTTTACGAAAAGCACGGGGACAGTTGCCTCGCACAATGCAGACTGCATGGCGTAGTCGAAAAGCTTCGTATCCCTTTTCAACTGGCGCCATAGGGTGTGTTCCACGTTTTGTGGCCTCGAATGTCTCGAAGTCAAAAGTTTGAATTTTTCAGCAATTGGTCCTGCCAAATCTGAAGAAATGGGTATAAAATTGCTTTGTGATAAATGAGGATTTAATGTGAGCTGTACTTCCTTGAATTCAGTGAAATATTAAAAACAACAAAAATGGCGAACGTGGCTTCGTTAAGGTATCGAAAGTGCAAACGCAGTAGCCATAATGGATAGTGATTTAATTGAAACTGATCGAAATAGATGGCTACAGGATTCAAGGAAATGTTTAAAACTGTTAAAGTTTTACAGTAACAAACTTGAAGAACACATACAGAAATTGAATGACGCCGAGTTTGATGCAAAGAGTAGTAAATGATTATTGTAAGCTAATTGAAGACGCTGAAGGACTGGCAATTGAAGGTCTATAGACCTTTTTTGCAAGAAATCTGCAGAAGCAAAACGTTCAGTTGATGGTTTAGCTTTGTCAAATGAAAATTACACAGTGGCTATATCAATACTCAAGGAAAGGTTTGTCACCCAAGACATTGTGAACCTACACTATAAGAAATGATGAATAATTCAGCACCCTCACCTAAAGTAGAAAGCTTAAGAGCATTTTAAGATACTGTTGAAAAAAACCTATGGATCCTTGAACCTATGAACCGCGAAATTACCAGAAAATGTTCTAAGACTTAAAAGCTTACATAGGAACAAAAATGAATGGACTGTGTACAGACTCCGAAAAGACTTATGAGAATACGCGACAGCTTGTGAAAAGGCAGATAAATCTTCAAAGGAGGGTAGCTACTCAACCGAAAACAAAGGAGCCTTTTTTACAAATCACATACACCGTATCAAAAGTCAAACCAGTAAAGAACATCGAGATATCAAACAACAAAACCAAAAAACTCCATCGAGGCATTGACTGTCAGAACAAGAGAGCAAACAAGAACGTTGTATAGCGATAAATGTAGGCATTGCAGTGAACGACATTGGTGTGACGAATTCCAAAAATACAAGACAGTAGAAGAAAGGAAGAAACAGTCAAAACAATCGTGTTTGAAAGAGGGTCATATATCTCGAGCCTGTAAAACAAGAAAAACATGTGTTCATTGCGGCAAAAACAATATGCATCACAGAAGCATGTGCACAAAGAAATATGGCATTCGAACAACTAGTGTAACTATATTTAACTGAAGAGTTAAATAATTCCGAAGAGAGTGCAAAAGAAAAACTGAATATCTGATGACCATGTGTTAATATCGTCAAATATCGTGTTGATGCAAACTGCAAAAGCTGAATCCAACATGTAACTAACCAAACAAGCTCTACATTACTGAAAAATTGGCCTAAGTGTTAGGACTGACTTAAGTACTAACACTTAATTTTTCAGTAATGTACGTTCTGTACGAACCTGAATCCAACAAGATCGAACTAGTTCAGAATTAGAAGTTCAGAAGAAAAACAAGAATTAAGAGCAGTAAAAAGGTCCAAACAGTAAAGACAACGAAACTAGGATTGATTTTGAATAATGGTGATCAAATGACAATACCGACGATCAGTGGAAGTCTGCAAAGGAAGCCAATGAAACAGAAATTATCCCCTGAAATGGAACACCTTTTCAAAAGTGTTGAACTTGCAGATACAATTCCAACTGAGAAAGAATCATCCACATTAGAAATTCTAATAGGAAATGACTATTACTTGGACATAGTTTTGTCCGAGAAATTAGAGATTGCATCTTCTCAGTTCTTAACTTGGACGCACAAACGAAGTAGTGGATAGTGACCCAAATGACACAAGTATGCTTATACTGACATGTAAAACAGACATTGTAAAGAACAGTATCTTTACGAGCCTAGATGAAGCAGTTTCTACAATACCTGATTTGGAAAACCTTTGGAATGTTGAGGCAATAAGTTTTGTGGACATGCAGACAACGTCGGAGGATGAATGGGCGATGAATAAGTTTCAAGAAACTGTGGAATTTTGAGTGCGTTTGTTCGTCGACACGAAAATGCCGCCGATGTCTCCTTTCCCTAAAGCCAGATCGTAACCACTAATGGTTAGATTACATGGGACATATGCTAATTAAAACCGCTGACAGAACAAGGTGGTTGTGCTTATTCACTTGTCTTGTTACCCGTGCTGTTCATCTAGAACTGGGACCCTATGGATCGGTTCATTTGCTGTTTTGCAACATATAATAACTGTGTCCTTTTGTAATACCTAAACTTCCACTCCAGGTTTTGTTTCGCAGGAGGGAATCTAGGGTATCTAAGTATCTAATGAACACTTTCAATTCCGGATGCTCGATATGGTCCCTTTAATGTGGCGGATAGTAGGCGCTGACCGGATTGTGTTTTCCTTAAACCCTCTGTTTGGTGCCTGCATCTGGTAGCAATGTTCTATTTGGACCCCGGCATTGATACCCTTTGAAGATAGGTAACAACTTAAAGTGGGCTGATGGTGAAGCAGACTATGCTTCTTTAGGAAAATTCTGCTTTAGGTTAGCTAACAGTTGGACATATACTTGTTCTATTGTTCTGTGGTTTTTATCTAAGACTACTTTTCTTGGTGAAAAAATAGTAAAGAAGTGTTTTTCTCTATGTAAACGTAATTATGTATAGGTACACATGATGAAACATTTTATACTGTTCTTTTTAGAAAGGTTTATTATAACCAGTGAGTTACATCAATTTAGCTGAATGTTACTTCTAAGCGATAACAGGCAGTGCATACCCTGATGAGACACCGTAGTTGTATATCCTCTGGTCTGCATTGTACAAAGCACGATATTCCTTCACCGTGTTCGAAACTGGGACAAACGGTCTAGAGTCGTGCTGACCGCACAGTGGCGTTATTCACCAGTTTCACGTGGGACCACAGGCTCTTTATGCCGGTATGAGGATATCAGTAAATTATAAGTATGAATGAGATGTACTTGAATATGCTGTCAAATGTTTGACCGTAATGATAATTAGGATATAGGTAATTATAAATAGATACGGATGTTTATGTATTTATAATACTATGCCATACCGTAGATAATCAATATTATAGATAAGAGCTTATTAATAATGACTACTTTAGAAGTTGCATATGTGGTATGTATATATTATGCCAAATTAATATATTGAATTGAATTGAATTGGTACTTGATATGTCCGCCGAGCAATTTTTACTCTGCTTCAGACGAATTTTATCAACAAGAGGTAATCCAGCAGAAATAATATGTGACAATGCACAACAATTCAAAACAGCAAGTGCAACTATTGATCGTGTATGGAAACAAATTCTCCGCAAAGACGACATTCAGTACTTCTTCCTTGAAATGAGAATTAAGTTCATATTCATTGTAGCACTTGCCCCGTGGAAGTGCTCAGCTTGATACAATTGCAGAGACGCTCGTTAAAGAGATTGAATCGGTGGTAAACTCAAGACCACTTACTTACGTAGGTGATGACATTAATTCTAGCAATGCATTAACTCCAAATCATTTTCTGACAGAAAGCCTTTGCTCCTGTAGACATGATTTTCCACGTGCCTGCGCGGCGTATTCAGTATAACTTGTTTCCACGTGCTCAAATACACTGACGGAGCATACACATAAGAACATGTGCTTCTTTATCACGTGACTGACTACTCCGTCGGAGCAAAGTCAATTAACAACCCATTCTAAAATGATTTAGACATTTGATAGTTCAGTCAGTTTACTAGGTATGTAGGTGAAAGTAAGTACGGATATAATTTACAATGCCTCACACGTGTGATACGTGTACAAAAGTGTACAAGCAAAAGAGAAATCTTTCAATACATATTAAGGAAAAACAGGATTCGGTGTCAGAAATTGTTTTGGAGTTAATGCAATGCTAGAATTAATGACATCACCTACGTAAGTAAGCGGTCTTTGAATTCTGCAGTCTATCTTGACTTTTTTATAACCCACATTGGTCAATGTACAGTCCTAATTGTCTCTGTAGGTTAGAAGGTTTCTGTTCTCGAATACCTTCAAACACATTGGCGACGTTCTTCTTTTGCACATACAGTAGCCAAATCCTTTCCGCTTCTTGTAATTCTTCACATTTCAATGAAGCACTTTCACTCGATTTCCTTTTCAGTTTGTTCACAAATCTCAGAGCAACAGTTGTAACTCTGATTAGCTTTGAAATTGAGGAAAAATTCTCACAGTTAATTTTGAATGGAGCACATGGACCATTTTCTTTTTCACAGGGTGTACTTCTCCAGGACTACACGAGATAGAAGAGATGTCACAACACACATCTCCGTCAGAACACCTAGGAATTGTGACTCGCTGTGTAAGGATCTGTAAGAATATTTTCAGAACCATGCCACCACATGTAGTTTTTTCGTAGAACACTCACTGTTGTTCCATGTGTTGCGATGTCGACGGGGAATTCTCTTTTGTATTAGCTTCGTGTTCCTTGATTTCATAAACTGTTTTTTACAAACACATGTATACTTTTATTTGTTATAAGCCACGCAAGAACACGCTGTGAGTCTGTAAACAAACATGACATTTCGCAGTTTGCTATGCGTTTGTGTACTATTCACCAACAAAAACATGCTTAGACTACGATGAAACAGTATAGAGCTGCAACGCGAATACTAATGAGCCTACAAGAATATCTACAAGAGTTGGAAGGTACAACGATCTGATAAGCGTTAAGCGTTTCTTAACTTATGTGTCCCTTATTATACTCGTCGTTATACAGAGGTTACATGAATTATCAATGGTACATATAACTATAGCATTTTAACAGGAAACAACAGGACTTTGACATTTTCGACATTGAATATTGTGCAGATAGTTTCTATTCATACCAGACTCCTTTGGTGAGGGGCCTGATTGGAATCCAAACTGTCCTGTACTCAGTTGGCCGTAGCAAACAGGGTAGATTCCACTCCGTCAACAGTATTTGATATGACATATGATACCAATAGTTATAATCGTTAAACATATATCGATATGTAGTTTCTTAACTCATTTATCCCTGAAAAATATAATGATGATGTTCGTCCATCGCTAGGCGAAGATGACCGTGACTACTGGATTGGCCAATGTGGCTCGTCAGACCTATGCGTGCATTAAACGCTCTGCCACAGATGGAACAAATGTGGGTTGGCTCAGTTGTAGGGGTACTGTCAGCCCTCTGTTTACGGATGGCACGTTTCCTCTGAGATTCTTCTATACGGGCTTTCACAGCTGCCTTTGCCCCAGCAGCTATTGAACTCCTCCAGGACGACCTGTTTTCTGCAAGTGACTCCCATGTGACTGTTGGGATGCTGAGAAGCTTCAGTGAGCACTCCAAACTCAGTTGAACAGTTGCTTTGGTATGCGGGAGTCTGGCATGCGGCAAAGATATGGCAAGCCCAGCGACATTGGAAGCGCTGAAGCATTGTGTGTACAGCATTGAATAGACAGTCCATGTTTCACATGCATACAGGAGAGTTGTAACAACAGCTGCACGGTAGACCTTGATTTTTGTTCTTCTACGCTCCCAGACATTTAAGCGGAGTTTGCCGAAAGCAGCACTGTCCTTCGCAAGTCTATTGTTGATTTCCTAACGTCCCATCTGTACACACAATGCTTCAGCGCTCCCAATGTCGCTGGGCTGGGCTGGCCATCTTTGCCGCATGCCAGACTCCCGCATACCAAAGCAACTGTTCAACTGAGTTTGGAGGACAGAAGAAACGCTTCAAGTGGTCACTGAAGCTTATAGTGACAGTGTACTTCCAAGGTAGGTGAACTTGTCAACTGCTTTCAGTGACTGACCTTTCACATGAATTGTAGGTTCTTCATAGCCCTGGTTTGGGCTGGTAAAGAACTTCCGTCTTCTTGATGCTTATTGTTAGACCAAAGTTGTCACATGCCTTTGAACAGTTGTCCATGTTTGAATGAGAGTCACAGTCGTCAGCAAAAGAGAAGGTCTCTGATGACAGCATTTTTTACTTTTGTAACTGCGTTCAGACGTCTTAGGTTGAAGATGTTGCCATCTGTCCTGTATCTTATGTTCCCTTCTGGGTCCTAAATGGTGAAGGCATCTGTCAGCATAGCAGAGAACATCATACTGAATAGGGTTGGGAACAGAACACAGCCGTTGCTAACTGGAAAGTCAGGAGATGTTTCATTATCATTAAGCACATCATGGAATTGGCGAATAATGCTAACAAATGTTTCTGGGCATCCAAATTTGGCCATTATCTTCCACAAGCCCTCACGACTAACAGTGTCAAATGCTTAAGTTAGGCCCACGAACGTGACATACAGATCCTGGTGCTGTTCTTGGCATTTTTCTTGAAGTTGACGGGTAGCAAACACCATATCAATTGTACCTCGACCAGAACGGAAGCCACACTGACTTTCAGGAAGAAGAAGATCCTTCTCTAGGTGTAGAATAAGCCTATTGAGCAGCAGTCTGGCCAGTATTTTAAAAGCTATACAAAGCAGTGAAATCCCACGGTGGTTATCGCAACATTGTCGATTGCTTTTGCGTTTATACAGGTGCACAATGGAAGCATCTTTGAATTCCTGTGGAAGCTTGCTTTTTGTCCAAAAGGTGGTGAAGAGTTCATGAAGCTTCTGAAATAGAGTAGGGCCACCAGATTTGTAGACTTCTGCGGGGATGGCATCACAGCTCCAGGTGCTTTACCACTTGACAATTGCTTAATAGCAATGGATGGTGGACAGTCAAGCTCAGTATTGAGCATGACCTGAGGGAGTCGCTTTATTGGCTTCATCATTGATGGATGATGGACGATTGAGAACTGCGTTGAAGTGCTCAGCCCAACGCTCCAAAATTTCCCCACGTTCCATGATTAGTTCATCACCATCAGAGCTGAGAAGAGGAGATGAACAGAAGGTTGAGTTCCGTAGAGAGCTTTTAAAGAGTCGTAAAAGCGTTTGGAGTCATGCATATCAGCAAACTTCTTGATCTCCTCGGCTTTATTGCTGAGCCAGGTGTCTTGCATGACACGAAGTTCTGTCTGAACTCGCTGGCGTATTTCTGTGAAAGCAGTTTTCTTGCTGTGATGGAACTTGGGTCTTGTTGGTGTGCTAAAAAGAACTTGTTTTTGGCAGATATTAGGTCCTGTATTTCCTGGTTATTATCATCAAACCAATCCTGGTTCTTCTTTGTCTTTCGACCTAGAATACTGAGGGAAGATGATTAGACGGTGTCTCTGAAGAGTGCCCAGTTTTGGACAGTGAGTTCTTTCTTGAGGTCAGGTCATCAGCAAGCTGAGAGGCTTTAGAGGTGAATTATAATAGGCGTTAGACAATATTAATTTCCAAGTTAAGTTTAGTCAATTTGGTACTATTTATGTTTTATTTTAGCAATACTGTGGAAAACAGTGAAGGTCCTGCCCAGAGAGATCCTTAAAGCGACTCGCAACCAGATGGTGCATTAAAAATAGTGATTTGTAAATATGTGTCAAACGTTTATATAAATGGTAAAGAATTAGTTCAAGATAAGAAATTCTGTTTAAAAAAATGTATTTCAATAAAATAAAATATTGGTCTCTGGTGGGATTCGAACCCGGGGCCCGGCATTGGCGGACAGAAGGCAAAATAGGGGAAACCGCTTAGACCAATGGACCACGGAACTATCCGTTTATCTCGGATCGATTTAACGTATTTCAATGTGTAGCGATCGAAAGTGCATACAACTTCACAATTCGGCTCGGGTTTATGTCTGAGCCCGTGTAGAGAAGCAACAACAACAACTATACCGTCTACTAGTCGGTATAGAAAAACGATGGAAAATATCTAAAAATCTAAGATTCGGTGACGATTCTTGAGACTTTTTTTGGACTGATCATATTTTTTTAATGTCAGAAGCCAAATAATGCCACAAATTTGCTTTTATTTGAGTATTTTATTTTATTTTGACAAGTACACCATCCCTCTCTTCTCTTCTCAATTCTCTCTGACGTTCTCTGATGATAGGGATGTTGCTAACTTCAGCGAATATGTTTGCTGCCTGTCTACCTACCAACAAAGTGTCATTTTCTACCAGTGTTGTTGCACTTCCATTATCATTCATTTGGTTTGTGCTATGTAGCAACCGGAATTGCAATAAAAACAGGTTTTGCAATAATTATTGCAATTCCTGTTTTCATTGCAATTCCGGTTGACAGTTCAACCGGTTTTGCAATAACCGGAATTGCAATAAAATTTTGAAATCGCTCAAAATCATTTACTCGATATGGTGATCATACATAATTGATACTTTGTGGGGTTTTTGGTGTTTTGGGATCGTGTGACGAAATTTAATTTATCACATAAACGTGCAAAATATAGAGGGCCGTAAAAATCGTACGGCCCACTGGGCATATATTTTATACTAATTTTCGAATCACCAAAATACTGTATTACTACGCCGACTTTTAAATCGGTTAAGAAAATCTAGACAAAATAAGATCACCACTAGGGATTTAAAACATTTCCAAGTGTTCTTAAAACATTATCTCAGGCAATCCCGCAAATTCAGGCTGCAAATTAGGCTACGTAGAGCTCTAGTAGAACAGTGACTCAGACTGTTTTTCAAATTTAGACGTTACGATGATAATGACATCGTGTTGCTATAACGACATTATTTTGAAAGCAAAAGATGATTCTAACTGTCAAATGATCATTTTTAGTCAGTTAGAACAGTTTTAAATTAAATATTAATTTAAAATTTTAATATGGTATCGGAAAAGTCTTTACACAACACATTGGTGTTGATTTTCTTTATTTTAGTTTGATTGGTATTTTTATCTACGAATAACTCCTATGACGAATCGTTTTCCTAAGAGCCGAGGGCAAAAGTGAAAGTAAGAGCGTTCGGATTATCGTGTCATTTGATGTTTATGTGATAAATACACATTACCAGTTGACAGTGCGATACAGAGTGATGTATTTAGCTCGAGACGTTTTTGGCGGAAATAGCCGATCTGACGAGCGCCTTGGCGCGAGTCTGATCGGTTGTTTCCGCCAAAAACGTCGAGAGCTAAATGCAACACTCTGTTGCGCACTGCCAACTGGTGATGTGTTTATTATATGCCTTGAATACAAACCAGAAACAACTAAATAGTTGTTTAAATCATTTTATATTCAAAATTTATTAGTTATTTGGAGCAGAACAAGATTTTTTGTATGTCACAAAGAATAACGCGGCACACGTACATGTACGTAAATGACGTCACGTCAAATCGAAAGCGAGGTCAGAGTAAAATACAAAGTGGCTGATACAAGGTGGCTGATACAGACTCTTGTATTTTACTCTGCAAATACACGCGGAAACGCTCGATATCACTCGAAGGCATATAATAAATAGGATAAATAGGACTCGTTGGATAAAATGATATGTTGCTCGCCAAGGCTCGCAACATATTATTTTATCAAACTCGTTCAATAAATTCACGACTGACAACACACTCATTCAATATCCTCTATTATGCACATGGCTTGGAGCTCTCGGCCAATCAGAGGCCTCACAAACCTGTGATTATATCGTTTATTTTACAAAACCATGAAATAACTAACACACTGTTCACTTATTCCAAGCTTCCGTCATATCAAGGCATGATTGCCTTGAGATGACGGAAGCGAGGAATAAGTGAACAGTTTGTTAGTTATTCCATTGTTTGTTCACGGAATTATACAAAAGTGTATATTTCTGTGGTTTGTTGAAATAAACGATATATTCACAGGTTTTTGGGGCATCTGATTGGCCGAGAGCTCCAAGCCATGTGCTAAACAAATTTAATTGCAATAACTGGAATTGCAATAAAATTTTCAAATCGCTCAAAATTCGTTTTACTCGATATGGTGACCATACATATTTGATTTTTTGTGCTTTTATGGTGTTTTGGGAGCCTGTGACGATACTTAATGTAATCGTCGGCGCCGGTAAAAATAAATTTCAACAAAATATGACACATTACTTTACAAAATGTTGTCTTAGAAAACAGTGAATCGTGAATGGGGTTATTGCAACTCCGGTTAACATGATAGAAACAAATTCAATTGCAATAAAAAAAATCTGCCACTGTTTTATTGCAAATCCTGTTTTTATTGCAATTCCGGTTGACTGTTCAACGGGTTTTGCAATAACCGGAATTGCAATAAAATTAACGCTTATTGAAGCTCTATATGTAAGCACAATTCATTATTAATTGCCTTTAAAGTTTAGGTCTCACTGTACATAATATGACGTCATCAAGCGAGTGCAGTTCCCCTCGGATCATCTAATGGAGTAAAACATTTTTGAGCGATTTCAAAATTTTATTGCAATTCCTGTTATTGCAAAACCAGTTGAACTGTCAACAGGAATTGCAATAAAAACAGGATTTGCAATAAAACAGTGGCAGATTATTTTTTTATTGCAATTAAATTTGTTTCTATCATGTTAACCGGAGTGACATTCACGATTCACTCTTATCTAAGACAACATTTTGTAAAGTACTGTGTCATATTTTGTTGAAATTCAAAAAAAAAAGTTGTTTTACCGGCGCTGTAGCAACCGGAATTGCAATAAAAACAGGAGTTGCAATAACCCAATTCACGATTCACTGTTATCTAAGACATTTCGAAAAGTACTGTCATATTTTGTTGAAATTTTCCAAAAAAAAAAATTACCGGGGCGACGAATACATTAAATTTCGTCACAGATCCAAAAACACAAATAAACCACAAAAATATCAAATATGTATGATCATCTAATGGAGTAAAACGTTTTTGAGCGATTTCAAAATTTTATTGCAATTCCGGTTATTGCAAAACTGGTTGAACTGTCAACCGGAATTGCACTAAAAACAGGATTTGCAATAAAACAGTGGCAGATTTTTTTTATTGCAATTGAATTTGTTTCTATCATGTTAACCGGAGTTGCATAACCCCATTTACGATTCACTGTTATCAAAGACATTATTTCGTAAAGTACGGTGTCATATTTTGTTGAATTTTTCAAAACAAATAAAATTTTACCGGCGCATACGAATACAATTTAGATTTCGTCACAGGATCCCGAAACACCATAAAAACACAAAAAAATCAAATATGTAAGGTCACCTTATCGAGTAAAACGTTTTAGGGCGATTTCAAATTTTTATTGCAATTCCGGTTATTGCAAAACCGGTTAAACTACCACCCGGAATTGCAATAAAAACAGGATTTACAATAAAACAGTGGCAGATTATCAATTAAATTTGTTTCTATCATGTTAACCGGTGTTGCAATAACCCCATTCACGATTACTGATTTCTAAGACAACATTTAGTAAAGTACAGTGTCATATTTTGTTGAAATTTTTTCAAAATTTCTTTTTTTATCGGCGCCGACGAATACATTAAATTTCGTCACAGGATCCCAAAACACAAATAAACCACACAAATATCAAATATGTATGATCATCTAATGGAGAAAAACGTTTTTGAGCGATTTCAAAATTTTATTGTAATTCCGGTTATTGCAAAACCCGTTGAACAGTCAACCGGAATTGCCATAAAAACAGGATTTGCAATAAAACAGTGGCAGATTTTTTTTTTCAATTAATTTTGTTTCTATCATGTTAACCGGAGTTGCAATAACCACATTCACGATTCACTGTTTTCTAAGACAACATTTTGTAAAGTAATGTGTCATATTTTGTTGAAATTTATTTTTACCGGCGCCGACGATTACATTAAGTATCGTCACAGGCTCCCAAAACACCATAAAAGCACAAAAAATCAAATATGTATGGTCACCATATCGAGTAAAACGAATTTTGAGCGATTTAAAATTTTATTGCAATTCCAGTTATTGCAAAACCGGTTGAACTATCAACCGGAATTGCATTAAAAACAGGATTTGCAATAAAACAGTGTCAGTTTTTTTTTTTATTGCAATTAAATTTGTTTCTATCATGTTACCACATTCACGATTCACTGTTTTCTAAGACAACATTTCGTAAAGTGCAGTATCATATTTTGTTGAAATTTTCCAAAAAAATTTTTTTAATCGGCGCCGACTAATACATAAAATTTCGTCACATGATCCCAAAACACCAAAAAACCCACAAAAATATCAATTATGTATGATCACCATATCGAGTAAATGATTTTGAGCGATTTCAAAATTTTATTGCAATTCCGGTTATTGCAAAACCGGTTGAACTGTCAACCGGAACTGCAATAAAAATAGGAATTGCAATAATTATTGCAAAACCTGTTTTTATTGCAATTCCGGTTGCTACAATGCTTTAACACCAACATAAATAACGCTTATTGAAGCTCTATATGTAAGCACAATTCATTAGTAATTGTCTTTAAAGTCTAGGTCTCACTGTACATAATAAAACGTCATGAAGCGTGTGCAGATCACCTCTGACCTCAGCTGTTTTTAGAATTGTGACGCCAAATTGCCTTGAGAAGACGGAAGGGAGGAATAAGTGAACAGTTTGTTAGTTATTCCATGTTTTGTTGAAATAAACGATATATTCACAGGTTTTTGAGGCATCTGATTGGCCGAGAGCTCCAAGCCATGTGCTAAATTTGTTTATTAGTACGATATGAGCTAGTGTTGAGTACTTTTGTCTATTTCCAGCTTGATTTTTACATAGGAGGTTATTTTGATTTTATAAAGCATTTAAAACTGCGGTTAATATTTTACCAAGGCCATTTAGATTTGTTATTGGTAGCTTGTTAAAAAAAAATAAGTCTTATTGTTCCTACCTGCAAGATTCATGTGTTAATATTCCTTATTAAAAAAATCATAGTACATTGCATTTAAGGCCCGGTCACACTACAAGAACTATGCTGGAGCGTTCTTCGAGCGGTAAAAAAATTCATCACCGCCCTTCATCACCGCCCTTCATCACTTCCGTTGAACATAAGTTGGTCCCCGTTAAAGCAACGCTATGCTATATACGCTCGGCCACCGCTGAACCGCTCCGTAAGTTTTGAGCTTCACAAAATATTGCGAGCGGTTAGGAGCGGGCAATTTTCCGCTGCGGTAAATACCACCGATACAACAAACGCCCAGTCAAAGTTTGGCACCACTCGTGGACGCTCGTGGACGCAGTAATCTTGAACGCTTGACCACCGCTGCTTTGCCCGGGCGGTGATTAAACGTTGCACAAACTTGGTGGAGCGATTGTAATCGTTTTGCGAGCGGAAATGGGATTGCTGGAACGGTGTCGGGCGTTGAAGCAATGACGAACTTGGTTTGGCGTTGGTACGGCTATAAATACGGGCAGAAATGGGCCAGGAGTCCATTTGGAATCGAGATGCCGTTGAGTGCAGACCTCATTTATATCGAATTGGCTCAAAGTTACAGTAAAACTGTACTACGAGGGGTGTTTCATAATAAATGCAACTCCATTAATACCTTCGATATAATAATTGTAATATGCATGTGTGATATATCGTTGGAAAGGGCAATTTCTTACCTACACGATGGTATAATGCACTATTAGATCACATTACGGGATAATTAACAATACTTATCTAAATGACCCCTCCTCAAGGGCACTAGAACATAGCACTTTTCAGACTTAACTTATTGACCTAATAACTTTTTTAAAAGTAAAATTTCTATACTTTGTTTTTGAAATATATCAGTTTATATCTGAATTTTAATATGAACTAAAAATTTCAGCTGTTTTAATTCTCATTTTAAAAAAAATATAAATTTCTCATTTTGCTAATGAAAAAAGTTTTCAAGATTCGTTAAAATCTATAATTTGATTTTAGGAATTTTATTTTTTATGAATTTTTCAGTAAGAAATATTCAGTAATATTGCCTATATTTTTGTCATTTTGTAGAAAAATATCATTTTCAATTGCGCAATGTCTGTATAATTGTCTAAATTAATCTGACCGCAAGTACCATAAAATTATTTCAAATAGTAAAACCGTCATGGTAATTACAGTATCACAATTTGTTCGAAACATTACCTCAAAATTACACAAAAACGGTCCAGTGCATTTGACTTGGGGTCATTTAGGATCATGGTGTGACTTGTCTAGTCATGTGATCTTACTGTGCATTATACCATAATGTAGGCGAAAAATGACTTATTGATCTAGTTGCATTAATTATGAAACACCCCTCGTATCATGGATGCTGAGAGACTTGCTTTGATTGGTGCACTAGTCTTACAGCAGAATCAGAACCTCCTCAGATTGCAACAGCTGTTGACAGAAGGAGAGAGGAGAAGAAGGAGAGACAGAGTTATGTGGGTTAGACAGTGGATACTGAGAAGGCCTGAACATGGACTGTATGACAGGCTGATGGTGGAGCTGAACAATGAGGATCCACGAGCCTTCCAGCATTTCATTTGGATGCCACCAGCCATGTTTGATTGAGTGGTACAGAGGCTAACCCCCACATTGACCAAGCAAGACACCAAGCACCGAGCAAGCATGGAACCTGGTCTCAAAATGGCAATCTGGTAACACCTACAGAACAATGCAATACGCCTGGAGGGTTCCCCACAACACCATATCAGTGTGGTAGTCAGAGAAGTGGTAAAGGTCATCATTGAGGAGTACACAGATGAATTATTGTTAGGCCCAACAACTGAACAAGGATGGAGAGATCTGACTGACCAATGGTACCAGAGATGGAACTTTCCCTACACAGTTCAATACCCGATTTCAAATGTACAATATCGCCTTCTTTACCCCTACGTCCATGCAATCTGGAACCTGTTACATAGTCCTCCCCGCAACTTTCAATATTCCTTCATGAATATTGTTTCATCACATTATTCTATTACCCACCTTGTTGTTTAGGTGGCTAGCTGAACGGCTAGCTAGATATCTGGTTAGCTGGCTGCCCAGTTGCCATGCTGCGTGACTTGTTTGATGACTGGCTAGATTGCTGCCTTGCTGTCTGCCTGACTGTCGGGCTGGTTTGTTGCATAGAAAACTCGCTAGCTGAATGCTCATTCTTTGGCTGGCTGACTGGCTGGCTGCTATGTTGGCTGGTTGCTATGTTGGCTGGTTTACCAGCTACCATGCTGCTGTGCTGGCTGGCTGGCGGAATGGTTGAATGGCTGGCTAAATAGCTAAATGACTGGCTGATTGGTCGGCTGACAGGCTTGCTGGCTGGTTAGCTTGCTGCCATGCTGTCTGGCTGGATAGTTGCTTGGCTGCCTGGCTATTTAGCTGCTTGACTGCCTAATTGATTGACTGCTTAACGTGCTAGGTAGCCTTGCTGCCTACCTGCATGTCTGGCATGATGGTTTGCTGCCTAACTGCCAGATTGGCTGCCTTGTTGCCAGGTGACCGACCCGCCCGTCTGCTTGACAGTCCATCCATATGCTAATATTTACACTCACCCTGTAAAGTCTTTATGTAATCCTATTAAAAATATGCAGTACATCTGCCGATGAACCTACACTTCCAAACTGGTTTTAGCCAGTTCGGATTTCCCCCGTGCTATTCGTGGACTTCTTCAAATAGACATGTATCGGGCACTTAACACTAAGCTCCCATTGGTCGACGGTCATATGACACTAGCGGAGTGATACAGACCCATAGGTCGTTGCCATCGCGTTGCTATGTGTGTAAATGGGTTAAGAAAACAACCGCGACCTGTATTTTTAGAATGTGCTTTTGCAATAGATATTCAAGTTGCACTGTTATTTGTTTGCCTTGTAAGTCTTTTCCATTCACAGAGAGAAAGTTTACTGGAAAAAATCCTGAATTTTTAATACAGTTACAGTACATGTAGTTGGGACTACTTTCTCACCATATTTAGAAACTGGAATGTCTATCACATCGACATTACATCTACCAAACCTCTTTGACCGGTATATGATAAATTCTTATACAGAAAAACAAATCTGGCCAATAAACACATAAAATTGACAAGACAGAAAATATAAATATAAATATAAGGAATAAACAACATCTCTTTGCCGCTTATGACGTATGACTGGGGCGTTTACAAAATTTACCCCCTGCGAAGCTAATGTAGTCATACCGTCATGAACGTCAACAATATGTTGTTTATTCCTATAGTATTACCGCCCTCCATCCAAACTGACCTAACGATATATTGCCTGCACATCCAGGTGTGGATACAGGGTTTTCCGTAAGGGGAAGGGGCATCTCATATCGAAAAAATGACAACCTTAAACAAGGAAGAAACAATATGCCCCTTGTAAAACAACGGTTTGTCCCCCTTTCCGCCCTTGACCTTGACATGCCTCCTTTCGAAATGTGCAGCTCCATAAGATGCACACGCATGCCAATTATGAAGTAATTTTATCTACTAGCTCAAAAATTATCATATTGGCCTATATACTTCACATTTAACATCGAAGGATGATCTTGACTATGACATAAATCTGAATAAAGGGAGATCCTTTGAAAGCACAGAAAACAAAGCAAATACTGAAAATTGCAGACTCGGTTTAATTGAGTCTGTTCATGAGCAATACTGAAATATGCAACAGTGCTCACGCCCCCTAGCACCGGCTTAAGCGGAATTCAACTTTCAACTGTAAATGCGCTGAAATCTATGATTCCAAAGGACCAGAAAGTATAACAACACTGAGAATGAAGTACGGGGCGACTTTTTACAGCCGCCACACTTAACATCTGCTGTTGTGAATTATATAAATCTGAATAAGGGGAGATGCCTCCTTTCAAACTGTGCAGCTTCATGAGATGTAAACGCATGCCAATTATGAAGTAATTCTGTCTACTAACTCAAAAGTTATGACATTCACCTAAATATTTGACCTTCAAGGAAGACCTTGACCTTGACATGCCTCCCTTCAAAATGTGCAGCCCCATGAGATACAAATACATGTCATTTATGAAGCTTTTATTTGTACTGTATTATTTCACATTCAAATAACTCAACTATATCCACTGTGTTTCGGTGCCGGAAACACTTATATAAATACTTAATATATGCATGCTATAAAATATATGTAAAAACTTTTGTTTAAAAAAAAACTTTTTTTTTCAAATCATGTTGAATCAAATTTCCAGATGTCGGTTTTCGACATGATTTGAAATTTTTTTTCAAATTAGAATTTTTTTCAAATCATGCCGTTACAATGCTTACTACATCTATTTAATGTATGTTTACATATATAAGATATATGAAACACTAGATCTTCCTCACTTTTAGTCATTATTAAAACTCTATATCACACGAAACGCATTACAGTTCAATGTAAAACTTTCTCCAAAATGGTTTATGAGTTTAAAATTCGAAAACAACACTTTAAAATGAATAATGTGCAAAGCTGCAAAAAATCTGTTTTTCTAGACCTTCGAGGATCAATGCCTTGCAGACGAATTTTGTTTACATCATAACTCCAACTGTTTGGCGGGTTTGGCCCTGTACGATTTCCTGCTAAGCCATGACCAACGTGGTGATTCTGCAACAGGTTTACCACTTAATTGTGTCTATTTATCTGTTCAGTTGGTTTTGCAAAGAAGACCCCATTCAAATTGTACTGGTTTGTTGGTGTTTGTCCTACGTCCTGTAAGCTGCTTTGTTATAATGTTCCTCATGTCGTTCCTGCTCGCTGCTTGCTGAGCCTCTTCTGCTAATTTGTCAAACCTGTTTTGATTATCCTGTCTAGTACTTTTCTTCACTTCCTACCAATAATGAGGTCATTCTGTCGGCGGTAAAGAGTTCTCCATTTTCGTTCATATCACCTAAACCTTCCATTCCCATAATGATCTTCCTTTGACTTGACTTGAATCTGGCTGTAAGGATTCTCTCATTTATAGTCTCCCATTCTAAAAGGCTTCTTGTGGCTGCCTTTGTTAGCAACAATCCCACTCCATGTCTGTGTGGATAATTTTTCTGCTGATGGTCCTGAGTAAAGCATTGTATGAGCTGATGCTAGTGTGACTTTCCATGCTGTGTTCCGTCTCGGATGTACCCGTCTAATGACGTTATCTGGGATAAAATGTAATGTCTGAGGTCTTTGGTTGTGTCAATCTGGTTCCGCCCCGAGGCCAAGTTTACCTCATTTCATGCTCTATAGGTTACAGACACGGTGATACAGAAGACATTACATTAACGTTTTGGGCGTTGTGCGTGCAGATAAGATAAGTCAAGAATCCAGTTTACGGGTACGGATAGGACCGTGACATTGCCTACATCGATTCCTTATTGTCTCGGCAGTGATCCCAAACCGCCAACAATAAACCTTTGTTTGGATGAAACGGTTACGTCGGTACGTTAACGTAAGAGAGCAGTGGTCTATTCGTGACGTCAACGATCTCGGACGATCCCGGAATTACCCCGTAACTCTGTTACGAGTAGTCAGAAGTTGTCTACCGTATATGCGTCCAAAATGACGCGCTACCCCAGTAACTGACGCGTCCGCCGTAAGCATGCCAAAATGGCCTGATTTCTGTGATTTTTAGAATCAATCAATTTTTTAACACAAATGTTTACAATTTTGTTTTTTTCGGTGTTTGGCTAAAGTCAATTAAATGAATTTGAAATGTCTACTCGCCATCGGTGTGGAAACCGTGTTATGTCGTGCGCGGAACAAATAATTGAGAGTGTGGCTGTGTATGATGTTTATCGATAAGTATGCAAAGTTTCTATTTTTGCTAAGTATACTATGCCAAACTTCCAACGCAACACCCCGGATTTTCCCATTACTTCCAATGTTAAACATGTCTTAAATTAGTCTGGTCAATTCTGTAATGTGTGCAAATCCTGAATAGATTTCTTCTGCAATTCATGGAGTGATCAATGGACAATACTCTTGGTAAACAAAAACAAAATGAATTGGCATTTAGTCCCCAAAATATGGAATTTTGTGATAATAGTCCGGTTGCCAAACCCCTGATTTTTCGATAAGCGTGTTTTGCGGTCCGTACAAAGTTTTTTTGCTGTTTCTATACCTCTGAGGTGTGCTCTTTAAGAATCTGAATGATGCCACTCTGGTACCTTTAGGCAATACGCACAATATGCAAATTAAGGCCGCCATTAATGAAAATATTGTTTTCGTCAATATCTCGGAAACTATGCATGGTATCAACATAAGTGTGGTGTCTATCCCAATGTGATGAGGGCTGTAAAGAATCAGATAAAGCTATTTTAGTAACGATCACTGCGATATTTTGTGCTGAA
Source organism: Gari tellinella (assembly GCA_922989275.2). Taxonomy (NCBI): domain Eukaryota; kingdom Metazoa; phylum Mollusca; class Bivalvia; order Cardiida; family Psammobiidae; genus Gari; species Gari tellinella. Next base: position 20,610,631 of record OV277869.1, on the reverse strand, counting down.
TAGGCATAATTAGGCAGCCATTACTGAAAATCTCATTTTCGTTATTATCTCAGTGCCTGTGCATGGTAGCAAACTAATGTTGGTGTATATCTCCAATGTTTTGAGGGGTAAAGAATCGGATTAAGCCATTTTAGTAAAGATCACACCAATATTTTGTGCTGAATAGGCATAATTAGGCAGCCATTACTGAAAATCTCATTTTCGTTATTATCTCAGTGCCTGTGCATGGTAGCAAACTAATGTTGGTGTTTATCTCCAATGTTTTGAGGGGTAAAGAATCGGATTAAGCCATTTTAGTAAAGATCACACCAATATTTTGTGCTGAATGGGCATATTGAGGCAGCCATTACTGAAAATCTCGTTTTCGTTATTATCTCAGTGCCCGTGCATGGTAGCAAACTAATGTTGGTGTCCATCTCCATGTTTTGAGGGGTAAAGAATCAGATTAAGCCATTTTTGTAAAGATCACACCAACAATGTGTGCTAAATAGGCATATTAAGGCAGCCATTACTGAAAATCTCATTTTTGTCAGTATCTCAAAATTATTTAAGTTTCAATCCCCATGTTGCGAGAGGTTAAGAATCAGATTAACCCCTTACTGATGAAAGAATTGTTGTCTGCTAAAGTTTTCGTCTGCTTCAATTTTCAAACTTCTTCAAAGTCGCTCAAAATTGGAGAAGCTTTTCTGCAAAATATGCAAAAGAAGGGCCACCATGCGACGGTCGAGTCTACGTTCTCGTTTGGATGTCCAAATAGCCCATATATTGCAGAAAAGGATGTTTACAAACAAATAAACAAAAATTCGGTCATTTGTTGCTTTGCGGTCTAGGCACACAGAAATATAGCTCTAGCTTTTAGGCGGTTGGTTTAGACAGTATACTTGTACTTTGAAGTAGTGCAGAGTATCAAGGTGAAAGTCAGAAATATATATAGTTCTGTTAGTGTAGCTTAGCTGAGTCCGAAAAGTGAAACCTCCAAACCGTGACTGGGCGCTTGTAGGTCATACACATCGCCCGTGCTCGTCTGAATTGCCGGACCATAGGCAAAGAAGGCCCTGAGCATCATTCACTCAGGAAAGTCCATCAATAGTCAATTATCAAATTGTTGATGATCAGCCGTTGATCGTCATAAGAGCTGAGCTATTTGAGTATATCTCATCAACTACAGTAGCTGGGCACCTATGGCTCAGCTGTAGGGTCTCGTTGTAGGTTAATTGAGGGGATCGACGACCCATACCTGATCCATACAGGCAGGAACACACGCTGCACAACTCCTCAGGTTAAGAATTCAGAGATTATAGAAATACTGGATGGCTGTGCTATCACTTGGGTTATAAACGAGTCTAATCAAGGAACTGTAAATGGCTTCATGATGGATGTTATGAAGAGGGTGGCAAGCTATGACCCACTCGATCGCTTCTCAGGATTAAAAGTTGAATGTGGACAGCTCGAGCTGGTGACGAGGTCATACGACGACAAAAACTGCATTTACATACTCCAATGCCGCTCCAGAAGGTGTTCTTTACTGCAACTGAGAATAAGGTACAGGTCATAGTTCTGATGTGTCAGAGTTTGATCCAGAAAGCCAAATGGACATAGTCTGGCCATTACCTCTACTAACACTGTACATGTACTAGTATTTCAGGATGACATTGTCTTCCGCAAGAGAGATACCATGACCCGCCATGAAGAAGTGGGTGTAATTATCATGGTTAAGGCAGCTGAAAGTGGCGTAAAAAGAATCAAACATTGTTTGTGAGGACATTGGCGTTTTCGACCTCCTGCTGCACTTCTAATCTGGCTTGGAAGGACCACATACTAAACAAACTACTATAGACATTGCCGCAACTACAAGTGAACATGAACACTTGTTTTCACATCTGCCAGTCGCCCATGACCTCTCAGGCTGTGTCACTGTAGGTCAGTGCTTCAGAGTAGAAAAAGGCATTGTCATCAAAGTCCTAAAGATCGGTGTGATACTGGACAAAGTGGGCGAATTATCTTATGCTATAGGCGACATCGTTTGAGAAGCGACAGGATTCATGGCTGCCTGTTACAGGGTCACAAGCTTGGTGACATCGAACATGTCTGAAGTTTGAGGAGAAATCTGGTTGCAAAGAATTGGTAGAAAATATGTTACAAAGACCCCACGGCTTAAGTCACTTTCACCTTCGAAAGAGGCATTCAAAGAGAACGTAAAACATTCAGAGCCAGAATTACTTTGATATGATATGTAGTAGATGCTGAGATATTGACGAATCAAGATTTTCCGTCATGGCTGCCGAAATATGGATATTCATCACAACCTTAAAAATGTGTTTGTTGGATCAATACTAAAATGGTTTTATCTGATTTTCTACCCTTCAAAATAGGGGGATAAACACCAACATTTTTCTGAAACCATATGTAGTTACTGTGATATTGACGAAAACGAGATTTTCAGTAATGGCTGCCTAAATATGCCTATTCAGCACATAATATCGCTGTGATCTTTACTAAAATGGCTTTATCTGATTATTTGCCTCTCAAAACATTGGGTTAAACACCAAAATTATGCTGATACCATGCATAGTTTCTGAGATATTGACGAAAACAAGATTTTCAGTAATAGCGGCCTTAATTTGCATATTGTGCGGATTGCCCAATGATGCCAGAGTGGCATCATTCAGATTCTTAAAGAGCACACCTCAGAGGTATAGAAACAGCAAAAAAACAGCAAAAAAACTGTGTACGGCCCGCAAAACACGCTTATCGGTCTCTGCCAACCGGACTATAACAAGTTTTCAGAAAATCTCATTCCAATACATTTTTAATGGGGAATGTTAACCAGAAATTAGCGATACATTTGGATAGATGGTTATTATTCGTCAGAAGTGTCAATGAAAATTCGTTGCCAATATTAACAACTTTGAGGACAGTGCACCAAACACAAATAAAAACATGTAATAATTTTGTGTAAACCTTTCCATCGATTTAAAACACCCGCTCTGATATGAAAATAGAAGGGAACTCGGAGGTGTTGCGTTGGCAGTTTGGCATAGTATATATAAATACAAGGGTATTATCAATAAATTTGCAGATAGGAATCAGGTTAAAAATAGCATCTGAGCAATCTGTTTTTCTTTCAGCCTGCTGGCAACCGGATTTAGCATTAAAAATAGTAATTTGTAAATATATGTCAAATGCTTTGTTGGTAAGATTTAGTTTAGGATAATAAATTCTGTTAAAAATGCATTTAAAAAAAATAGAAATCAAGAAGCTCTGGTGGGATTCGAACCCGTGACCCTCCATGCGGAGACAAACATAACAAAAAAGGAAGCGCCTTTATCCACGCGCTCTCTAGCGCTCTCTATCTACATGGTAGCGATTTAACGTACTTCACTGGTAGCGATTGATATACATTATTCGGCTCGGGTTTATGTCTGAGCCCGTGTGGAGAGGCAAAAAGCTGACGCTATAGAAAAACGATCATCTAAAAAATCGGTGACGATTCTTGAGACTTTTTTTGGACTGATCATATTTTTTTAATGTCAGAAGCCAATTAATGCCACAAATTTGCTTTTATTTGAGTATTTTATTTTATTTTGACAAGTACACCATCCGGTTGCGATTCCCTTGAACCCATTATCCCATAACCTGTTAATACATGTAGCTTAGAAAACTGGTGGTCACTTAATGCAGCCTTAATGCACATTCTGCTTTATAGTCCACTTTCGCCACAATTTTCTTTCCCCATGTTGCAGGGCTTTCACTTGTGATTTCTCGCTTAGAGGTTTCTCCCCAAATGTATCCCACTTGATAAATTGCACGTTTTGTGTGTTCTGATAAGCATCTCGTGTTGGCGGAATTATAATCGTCAGACCTCTTTTTTCGGCAAACATATAAAGACGCACGCTATACACGTCCGTGGCCGAGCTTGACCGATCATACATAAAGATCACAAACCTTGAACATTATCATATTTTCTGTAGTCACTGATAGGGGGTATGGACTGAGTTCGGAAAAGACGACTGATACTTCTGGGAAAACATCCCATGTCTGACAAGCTGATTTTTTCGCTTTTCCGCGAAATGCTGAAACCACGTCGCAGCCATCGAATGCATGGAAGAAGGGAAGACCGCTACCTTTCTCTGGACCTAGTTTTGTGGCTAAATCATGCCTTGGCCAAACGCTTACCACAGCTGTTCAATACCGATATACTTGAGTGATTCAAAGATGTTTAGTGCTATGTCAAGAACGTCAATATCAGTAGCTTTGATCATGAGACAAGTGTATCCCGATGTAACCGCATGTCTTGCGTCTTGCGTGAAGGAATAATCTTGTATCTGCTTCCTCATGGTTCCATGGCATGAGCTCTCTCAAAGGCATATCTTTGTTACACACACCACTAGTCTCCTTGGTCACAATGACTGTATTCTCTATACAGCTTTAAGTTATTTTGTCTGCAAGAAAACTGAAGAGGTCAGTCTTCATGTCGTCATCTCTTAAGAAATTTGAGGAGAAGCAAACAAATCGACAATTCAATGCAGACCAGATCAAGAACACAGGTACAGACTGTGCAACAGGAGTACAGCAGTATCAACAAGGAAGGAAGTGAAGAATAAGCAAAACAAATTAGCAGAAGAGGCACAGCAAGCAGCGAACGACATGACCCTTTACAGTATAACAAAGCAGCTTACTGGATGCAGGACAAACACCAACAAACCAGTACGAGATTTGAATGGGATCTTCCTAGCAAAACCAACTGAACAGATGAATAGAAGAAGAAACAACTTTCAGACACAATTAAGTGGTAAACCTGTTGCAGAACCACCAGAACTAGGGGCGGGACCAACGTTGGTCATGGCTTAGCAAGAAAACGTATCAACAAACTGAAGTGTTGAAAAGCCCCAGACAGCATCCTACATCTAGGACGAAGAAGAGGTACCAAACGAATTGCGAAATGGTTATATTGTTAAACTCCCAAAGAAAGGAGACCTCGGTGAATGCCAAACACTAGAGGGGAATGCCACTCTTGTCAACTGTTCATTTACTTTCGACCACATAAATGCAAGACACTCACTCGAATCATCTTGGAAATAATAAAGAGAGCAGTAGATATTTAACAGGCAGGCAGGCTACACATAGCACAGACCAGACTGCGTATCATCATAGATCAGTCTATTGAACGGCAATCAACTTAATAGACTTAATACTACGTCACTACGGCGTCCCTGGTTTTTTGCTGTAAAATCTAGTGCAGAAAATTTATCTTTTGGGAAATGTGGACATATTTATGACTTGATTATACCGAACCAGGAATAAATATTTGTTAATATCGTCAAATAAAATGGTGTTGACGCAAACGGCAAAAGCTGAAGTAACTAATTCAAAAAGCTCTAATTCTGAAGTAGTTCGTATCTTGTTGGATTCAGGGTCGCAGAGAACATACATCACTGAATAATTGGCCAAAGTGTTAGGACTTAAGTCAGAAGAAGAACAAGAATTTTCAAGTAGTTACATTTGTCAGTGAAAAGGCAAAAACAGTAAAGACAAAGATTGATTTTGAATAATGGTGATCAAATGACAGTTACAGCAAATATTGTACCGACGATCAGTGGAAGTCTGTAAAGGAATCCCATGAAACAGAAATTATCCCCTGAAATGGAACACTTTTTCAAAAGTGTTGAACTTGCAGATACAATTCCAACTGAGAAAGAATCATCCACATAAGAAAGTTTGATAGGCAATGACTATTACTTGGACATAGTTTTGTCCCAGAGATTAGAGATTGCACAAGGGCTATATTTTCTCAGTTCTAAACTTGGCTGGATATTCACTGCACGCACAAACGAAGTGGATAGTGACCCAAATGACACAAGTATGCTTATACTGACATATTGAACAGACATTGTAAAGAATAGTATCTATACAAGCCTAGATGAAGCAGTTTCTACAAAACCTGATTTGGAAGACATTTGGAATGTTGAGGCAATAGGTGTCGTAGACAATTCAGACATCGTCGGAGGATGAATGGGCGATGAAAAAGTTTCAAGAAACCGTGAAATTTGAAAATGGCCGATATTACGTGTCATGGCCATGGAAGGAAGAAACCCCAGACTTGCCTGTAAATAGAGAGTTGGCAATATGGACGATTAAAATCGTGTGTGAAGAGAATGGGTAGGAAACCAGAACTGTTGTAGAAGTATGATTCAGTGTTCTTCAGGATCAATTGAAGAAAGGTGTTATAGAAAAAATTGATAGTTCAGTGAATAACAGTTTGCAGCATTACATCCAACACCATGCAGTAATTACGCCTTCTTCAAAGACAAAAACAAAATATCTCAATGATTTGTCTCTGCAGGGGTCCTGTCATGCTACACGACTTTTATAACCAAACTATATAAACAAATACAATATATATATCCAAAGTTCGAGTTGTGTTTCTAAAGTCCTTTAGTATATATGTGTCTCGGTGCAGTCACGGAAAAGTCGTGCAAAATATTTGTACATGAATATCTTACGTTTAAAAAAGTTGCGTTTCTAATTTCTTTTAGTACGTCGACAATATGATTACTTGAACAGATAATGAAGATCAAGCATTTTACCAAACAACAAAGTCGAACTTTAAGGATGCATCCATGAATCTGCGTGAGTGGTTCTCGAATAGTGACAAAGTGAACATTGCTATAGTAGAAGAACTTGAGCTAACAAATGTACTATGACATACATGGAATAACAAAGTGGACACTCTTGTAATAAAGCAGCTGAATTTATAGTGATATTGTGACCAAAAGAAGTATGTTAAAGGTTGTTGCATCAGTATTTTAACCATCAGGATTGTTTGCTTCTGTTTTCTTGCTCGTGAAGCTTCTTACTCCAACAGAAAGAAAATGCAGCAGAAAATTGAATTGGGACGAACCCATTGAAGATGGTGGTTTGAAGAATGAATGGATGAAATCAGTTCAGACCTGTACTAACCAGAGTTTCGTGCCTTGAGATGTTTTAGAAATACGTGTGGTGACAAAGTTGTATATAAACTATTCTGCTTTTGTGATGCTTTAAAAGAAGCCTATGCAACAGCTGTTAACCTTCCTCAGACAAACAACGACGTATCCAAAGTAGATTTGCTAAAACTTGAAACCAATGGGCGTAGACGATGAAGGCAGACAACGTAAAAGAGTGGACAACACTGTCAAAGTCCGGAGCTGATAACATATGCTGCAGATAGACCAGGTTGGAGACAAAGGACAGCTTCTTCGACATCAGAATCCCCCCTACGACGAGACAATCAGTCAAGGGATGAGTGAGTGAGTGAATGAGTGAGTGAGTGAAACCAATGACAATTCCAAGGATAGAGTTGATGGCCGTTTTATTTGGCGTGAGATGTTTGAAGTTTGTCAATGAACAGCTGAAACTGCCAATTCAGAACTTGTGTTTGTTAACAGACTCACAGTGTGTCTTCTTGCGTGGCTTAAAGCAAATAAATGTCTAACTGTGTTTGTAAAACAGAGTTAATGAAAGGCACACGAAGGAAGACGTGCTAATGTGTTATATCAATACAAAAAAGAAACTCGTCGACATAGCAAAACGTGGAACAACAGTGAGTGATCTACGAAAAAACTTCATGTGGTGGCATGGTCCTGAAAATATTCCTACAGATTCTTTCACAATTCCTAGGTGTTCTGACATCTCTTCTATCTCGTGTAGTCCTGGAGAAGTACACACTGTGAAAAAGAAAATGACTGGTCCAAGTGCCTTATTCAACATTAACTGTTAGAGCTATTCCTCAATTTCAAAGCTAATCAGAATTACAGCCTTTGCTCTGAGATTTGTGAAAAAACTGAAAAGGAAATCGATGTGAAATGTGAAGAATTACAGGAAGCGGAAAGGATATGGCTAATGTATGTGCAAAAGAAGAACTTCGCCAATGTGTTTTGAAGGTATTCGAGAACAGAAACCTTTTAACCTTCAGAGACAATTAGGACTATACATTGACAAATGGGGATTATTAAGAAGTCAAGGAAGACTGCAGAATTCAAGTTAAAGTAAGAGTGCGAGATATCTCATCTTACTTCCCCCAAAGGAAAGGCTGACACAATTGAACGTGGAAAAAGTGCACAAGCAAAATTTATAAATTGGCAAGTTCGTCAGAGGTTTTGGGTACTATATGGTAGAACAACAGTGCATTCAGTTGTAGCTTGTTTTTCGTCGACACGACGGTGGACCCTATAAAATGCCGCCAATGTCTGCTTTCTCTTCAGCTAGAATGTCCAGATCTCGCCGTTCAATTACACAGGATTAGATAACATGGATGCGGTTGGCGAAAAAAATGATCTATCTAGTGGTGAAAGTGACTATGTGGTCAGTAGATCTGACGAAGATGAAGATATAGAGGATAATTGTTTTTTTCAGTATAAGATAGAAATTTAATCCATTGAGTGAACATCAGACGTTATATTTTCACGAGTGGCGAAGCCACGAGTGAAAATATAACAGTCTTATGTTCACGACTTTCACCACAGGACAATCAGTAAGGATGTCAGGAAGCTCTACCTGTCGGACAACAAGACGAAGATCTGGTGGCATCCAAGACTGGCCGAATACTTTGACACCTGGTAATTAACATACAGTTCTAATACAGTGAAACCTCTTTACAACGACACTCAATGAGAGACACAGATTGAGTGTCGTAGTTCAGAGGGAGTTGTTATAGGGAGGGAAAATTAAGACTTGGCTTACAGCTTGAATCCAGATCAGAAGTACATAAAGCAGCATCTGATCTGGATTCAAGCTGCTTGTCACTCATCATTACAGTAAAACTCTGATATAGTGAATTTCAGGGGACCACCAGATTTACTTCACTATAAGCATACTTCACTATATTGATATAGTGAAATAATTCGCTATAATTTTTCAACTCAAATATGGATTTATATACTTGTATATGTACAGTGCATAGATCTACATGTACATGTATGTGTAGCTGAATCTGTATTTAAGTGAAATACATGTTATACAACAGTAAATAATAACTATTCATTCATGTAAAGTAACTTTATATGTTTAGGCTAATTCAGTGTACATGTACAGTCGAACATGCCTTAGTGACCGTCTGTTTTAAGATACTATCTGTCTTATGTGACCTTACTTGAGGCTCCCAACAGTTTAACCTGAATCAGAGACTACATGTCTTATGTGACAAGTGACCATGAAATGTGACTCCCTTCAGCAATTATCACCCTGTATTTAAAGACTTTAAGATAGTGTTTTAACACTTTTTAGCACATGGTCAAACATTTATGGTTCAACAATTAGTTATTTGAGGTGTGACATTTGAGTGTTTAAGTGTCATTGTAGGAAATAAATTGAAATGGATTTATATAATAGATCTCTATGATCTTGTTAAATGTATGTAAATTGTAAGTACATGTATAATTTAACCCTAATCAATTATTAGATTATACAATTCTAATTAAATAAAAATGTACTTTAAACATCTTACTGTAACTTTTGTATCTATAAAATTAATGAGCTACTTTTATTACTTTACTAAAATATCTTCTGATTAGGTAATGTATCAAAGTATGCAAAAAATATACATGCTGAACTAATTATGCCTCCAGGTTCGACTCCACTATAACGCAGGCATTTTATTCAATTTTAATCATTTCGGGACCTGAGATTTGATTCACTATATACGAAACTGCACTATAACCAAATTTTGTATAGGCTATAGAGGCTTTTCGCCGGGGAATCGATTTCGATTCACTATAACAAGAAATTCACTGTATCAGAGTTCACTATAACTGGGTTTTACTGTATATTTATGCTATCAAAATGTCAGACTACATTGCATCAGTATAAATGTTATACCCCCATTCCACGAGACGGCGATCTATGGCGCTCTGTCAGAGCGCCAGCGCCGCATGACAGAGCGCCGCAGGTCGCCATGCAGAGCGCCGAGAACGCCAGGAACGCTGCCTGAGCGCAAATGGCTCGCTATCTGATCTCCATAATCGGCAAGGTCGCCGTCGGTTTACTCCCCTGCACAAAGATCCGTGGCGCTCCGACCAGAACGCCATCAGATCGCTAATTGATCGCCTTAGTCGCCATCGGAGCGCTACTTGATCACCAAGATCGTAACTAGAGAGCTATCGGATCATCTTAGAGCGCCACCATCATCCAACAAAGCAAATCAGTAGATACCTCGTGCTCCACAGCGATTGATAGCGAGTCTCTGCATTTTAAAATACCCGATAGTATTTTCTATCAGTATATCCAAATTGCATGATGTAACTCGACGTCTCATCCGGATCCAACTGTTATACACCCATACAATTATGATACCAAAAAGTGTGTTAATATAATGGCGTTAACATTGAGTTTGATGTGCGTTAGAACATTTGTAGTAACTATTAAATATAAAAACACAGATTTCTAGTGACCTGTGGCTGCGTACTAACGAAATGCATTACTATTTTACTACATTGAGTGGACACAAGTCAAAAAGAAAGCAGCTATATGTATGGCTATTTGCCTAAATATCTGCTAGCGAATTTAAAACGAATGAGCGCGGCAGAGCGCCACAGATCTTCATAGGATATCTCCCTAATCAGATCAAGTAGAGCGCTAACAGTGCGGTAATGGGTCTCCATCGGTCGCCGACATCGCTATCGGATCTCATTTGAGCGCCATAGGTCGCAATGGTCACCATCGGAGCGCCAATAGAGCGCAATAGATCGCATAATAGTAGCCTTTGAGCGCCAACGAAGCGCAATCTGATCATACAAGAGCGCAAAATTTTATGAATAGGGTGGTGACCAATGACCATGAAATCGCTATCGGATCTTACAGATCTCTAACGGATCGCCATCGGAGCGTAATCTGAACGCATAGGGTCGTAAATGCCGTTAGATAGCCTCCTCCTGAGGCGACCTATGGGGCTCTGTCGGAGCGCGGAGATCGCCATCGAGTGCCGTCTCGTGGAGTGGGGGTATTAGACATAAATGTCATCGGAAACACCTTTGGAACGTTCCTGAATTGTACTCTTCTCAGGTACCCTGTTTGTAAATGACGAGTACTCTCGTCTTTAGGGTTGAATGTGTTATAACTGCAATAAGTCGAACATTAGAAAAAAAAGAATAAACAAAGACCAAACAAACAAACAGACAAAAAAAAAGAAGAAGAAAACTAGGGGAAAAGCCGGTTCTATTGGGAATAATAAAAACATTAAAACAAACTTTGTTAAGGATTTTATGTCATGATCTACACTAGGGAAAGAATATCCTCTTCATGATAAGTTATGCGTATCTGCTCCTTATTTTGGAGAACAGAACCTGACTCTACACATTTCTCCTCATTTCTTTCAATTTCACTAGTAACTTCCCCAAGGGTTTTGGCTGAAATAATTTGGTCTAAACGTGTATATTCATTTGTACGCGGTTACTTTTCCAGGGTACTGTTTGTCACCTCCCCTAACGCTGCGTTTTTGTGTTTCCACTAGATATTTCCTCAGGGGTGTTGTCTGTACTGTTTGTCTCTATAATTGTCGCTGAGTTTGACCCTCTGTACTATTTTGCTCTACACCTGTCAATGAGTTTGCTCCGTTTCGGGTATCGTTTGTATCTGCATTGGTTCCGTATTCAGAGGTTAATTATCCAGGGGGTATTGACTGTACTGTTTGTCTCCTCACCTGTCGCTGCGTTTGTTCAATTTTAGATATTTCATCAATGGTGTTCTCTGTACTATTTGGCTCTAAATCTGTCACTGTGTGCGTTCCTGTTCCACTAGAGATTTCCCTAAGTCTGTACTACCTAAGTCTGTACTACCTGTCGCTGAGTTTGTTCCGTTCACACTAGGTATTTCTCCATCTGTACTATTTGGCTGCCATTGAGTTTGTTCAATTCAAGCTAAGTATGTCCTTAGGTTTATTGTCTGTACTATTTGGCTCTACGCCTGTCAATGAGTTTGTTCCGTTCAAGCTAGATATTCGGCACTTGGCTGAAGTTCTTACCTTAGTTGTGTGTTTCACTGGGCATTGTACACACTAACACAATAGATAAGAAATGAAATCAATGGGGCCAATAGAAAAAAGTTGTTATCCTTTTGAGCAGAGAGAACCGATCTCAAATCATCTTTAGGGATTATGCGACATCAAGCACCCTTAAAGTTTAACTTTGTCGGAATGGAGTTGCTCATGGGAAGCTATGTTCAGCTTATTTACTGGCCTGATTTAGTGGAGTGCGCCAATCATTCAATAGCCGCTATACCCTTTATTTGGGTATTTAAAATCCTCTGAAGACGGAGCATGTCTGCCAATATGGCGAGGTAATTGAAAACAGCTATGCACGTAATCCTCCAGCTTGTCTGTACCAATCTGTCCTGTGAGTGTTAAGCACATGTACGCCAACAACAAAAACAACAAGCTAGATATGTCCTCATGTTGGTTTATTGTCTTTTCCTTTTTGGCTCTACACCTGTCACTGAGTGTGTTCCTCTCCATATTTACTCAGGAGAGTTGTCTGTACTATTTGGCTCTACACCTGTCACTGAGAATGTTCCTCTCGATATTTACTCAGGAGAGTTGTCTGTACTATTTGGCTCTACACCTGACACTGAGAATGTTCCTCTCGATATTTACTCAGGAGAGTTGTCTGTACTACTTGGCTCTACATCTGTCACTGAGAATGTTCCTCTCGATATTTACTCAGGAGAGCTGTGTGTACTATTTGGCTCTACACCTGTCACTGAGTGTGTTCCTCTCGATATTTCCCTAGACGCAGACTGAAAGTACACAGAATGTGCCTGAGAGCGCATTCTCCTTTACTTTCAACCTGCTATATGTGGTCACCTATTTTCCAAACTAGAACAGGCTCTGGGGTAATGGGTTAAAAATAAAAATAAAAATGAATGAAATAATAAATTCTCGCCTTTCAGTTAAATCATGTTCAAATCTTGTGCACTCAATATAGGTGTGAAAGTTTGCTTGATTTTTACCTCTAAACTACCCCGAGGCAAGATAAAAACAAGTCCAACTTGAAACGTGATATAATTAGCCATTTCTTATACATTTCATATACAAGTGATATTGTCTTCTTTTCTCAGTTTCACTTAATCTGGCTGAGAACCATGTATCGCTATATACAATGACTTTCTGGACTCTCTGCAGGACATTTAATCAATAATTAATGTGTATCGGGAAATAAAATGTTCTTGCAATAGCATTTCTATTGTTGAGTACTATTTGAAAACAACAACAAGAGAATATCATGGCACTCAATAATTGCTTGTAACTTTCCTAACACTTTAAAACCATAATATCGTATACCAAGAAAACACAGACTGCACAAAAACACAGACTGGCACACTATTTGAAGGCAAAGTGAAAATATATACTCAGCAAAAATAGAAACTTTACATTGGATTCTGATGCGTACAATTCTGTCTACAAACACAATTTTGTAGAAAACTTATTGTAATTTAAAACTTTGGATCAATGTCTGAAAGTTCTCGACAATGGTGATGAAAAAATTCCAAACGTCATGTCGTAATTTGACGTCAAAATGTATAGGGGTCGATTTTAAAATTATCAGAGATGTGAACGTGTTTGAAAGATGTGTTAATTTCATTTTCCGGTTTCATTTTAAGTGACTTTTTGCATAAAGTCACTTCAGTAGCGTGCATGCCCTCCGTCACGCCTATTGCAAGCAACACACCCTTTCTGATGTACCGTCTAATGACGTCATTTGAGATGACATGCAATTTTCGTAATCGAGCATGTCTGAGGTTGTTGGTAGTGTCAATCTGGTAATTGTTCGGCACCCGTCGCCAAGTTTAACCCATACATGCTCTATGGGTTTTAGATCTGATGATACTGCAGGCTAGGGCATGACGTTGACGTTATTCTGGGCCTTGTGCGTGCAGTTAAGATTTTCAAAGTATACGGTCTATGGGTACGGGTAGGATCGTGACATTGCTACAGATGATTCTTTATTGTCTCGGCAGTGATCCAAAACCGCCGAGAAGTAACCGTTGCTGGGATGAAGCTGTTACGTCGATACGTTAACGTAAGAGTGTGGTCGTCTCTACGCGACGTAAACGATCTCTAGCGTTCCTGGACCTACCCAGTAACTCTGTAACGAGTAGTCAGCATATGAAGTGTCTACCGTTTGCGTACAAAATGATGCGCAACATCAGTTTATGACGCGTCCGCCGTAAGCAAGCCAAATGGTCTGACTTCTGTGATTTTCAGAAAGCTGTGGCATCTCAGTTATGAAACGAAAATGTTTACAACTTTGTTTTTTTGGTGTTTGGCTTAAGCCTGCGTGCATCTGTTGCATTAGTAAACTTGAAATCAACGCTGAATAGGTTAACTCGCCGTCAGTGCTAAATACCGGAAGTGTAAAGCGTGCTACGTCGTGCGCGGTACAACTTAGCGAGAATGTGGTTTTGTATGGTCTTTATCAATTACTCCATTATGAAATATGCGTATATTTCATGAAACGTCATTATAACATCGCTTAAATCGGCTCTAAAGAATGTAAAGTATCTATTTTTGCTAAGTATATGTTTTATCTGAAGATAAAACTGTCTACCATAACAAATACCGATTGGTTTAAGATAATATGTTCCGGTTTCTTATATTTAAATAGATATATTTACGCACACAAATCTTAAACGCCATCGGAATAATCCTGAACCATCTGAAACGCCACCGGAACGTTCCTAAACCACCTGAAACGCCACTGGAACGTTCCTAAACCATCTGAAATGCCATCGGGACGTTCCCGAACCATCTGAAACGCCAACGGAACGTACCTTAACCATCTTGGAATGTTTCTAAACAATCGGAGGCACTCAGGGAACGTTCATGCACCATCTTAAATGTCATTTTAACCATTAAAACGCCATCGTGACGACCCTGAACCATCTGAAACACTCTGGGGACGTTCCTGAAGCTTCGGAAACAACATTTGAGCGTTACTGAAACATCTTGAACCATCTGAAACGCCACCGGAACGTTACTTGGCCATCTGGGAACGTTCCTGAACCACATGATACACACTCGGGACATTCCTGAACCATCTGAAACGCCACTGGAACGTTCCTTAAGTTTCTCGGAACTTTTCTGAACCATCGGATATGTCAAGTATTTTAGTAGTAACAGGGTTCCACTGTATGTAACAGAGTGAGACTGACTGTGAGAAGTGGTCATTGGTTTTTTGTGTGTATACCTATAGAAAATTGGCTGTCCACTAGCGGTATGCACGATTGACTTTGGTTATCTCAGTTGTGAAATAATTTCCATGTACATAGTGCAGAACATATTAGATTCTTGAAGTGACCACGTCCACCATGTTGTAATTTGGCCGTTAGTACACAAATTAATTTGTGAGATATATGTAAGTGTCTTTTCCCCCCGTCCCGACCATACACATACACGTAGTTAATTATGCTGTATTTCGCGTGAATTTTGCATGTTATTTGTTGTTAGTTTTACACAGTAGTTAGTAGCCCTCTTTTATTTGTAGATTGAAAAGGCGATTCCCTGTATGGTTTTTTTGAGAATGTTGCCATTTCATACCCTGCATGAGCTATAGCCTACCATCCTTTACCCATAGAAGTCCCGTTTTAAAGGCATATTTGGGGACAGAAACATACACTTAAGGCGTACTTACTTGGCAGTATTTTGGCGAGAACATTCCATATGAACTTTATATAGTGACAGACCCTACCATGGTGACATTTATTTTAACTATTTCCATATAATAGTACCGGAGCATTGAGAGTGGTTAGTCCAGGAGCCAGAGTAATAAGATTAGCACTTAGGACTTAGTCTAGGAGCTAGGAACAAAATTTTAGGGTGTGTTATAAAACACAGTGACTGATGTTATAATCCATACTTTCATATAATACATTGACTAGCTGAATGTATATATGACTAGCATAGTATATGCTTTGTATTTTTCTACACATAACTTACTTGTGTGGTGACATACTTTTGGTTTTAACTCCCTTTTGTTTTAATTAATATGACCAAGTTGATATGGTCAATGTTTGGTCGGTTTTATATACCGTGGTGTGTGAGAGAGTTTTGGAAATAATAAAGACTATTGATAGGTGTTTACAGAAACATAATATGGTAAAACGAGTGTGGATCGTTAAGTGACATAGCCTGTGTGGCATATATATTCAGATATAGACACGTATATGCCTTAGTGCGTTATCAGTACCCAGTATGTGTGGCATAGACATTAATACGCCTAAGTGGCATTTGTAATAGACTATCTGTGTGGTGTTTTTCCTGTGTGGAAATTTAAGCCTAAGTGGCATTATCCTGTGTGGATTACAGACTATTAGTGACAGTGTCTAAACGACATAATTAGGGGTTCAGATTGAGTGTCGTATGATGTTTAGCTTTAACATGTTTTAATATATTTGCATGTTCAGAGGTATACCATTGTTATTAAATATTGAAATATCAATGAGTTTTCTTTACAGCCATTAACTACAGACGAATACTGGGAGCACACTTTGAAACACCAGAGACAGGATACACCCAGGGAACGTTCTTGAACCATCTGAAATGCCATATGAACGTTCTGGAACCATCTGAAGCGCGATCTGGACGATCCTGAACGTTCCTGAACTATCTGAAATGCCATCAGGACGTTCCTGAACCAACTGAAACGCCACAGGAACGTTCCTTAACCATCTTGGAACTTTTCTACCCCATCGAAGACACAAAGGGGACGTTCTTTGAATCATCTGAAACGCCAACGAGGCGGTCCTGAAACATCTGAAACGCCACCGGAACGTTCCTGAACCACATGAAACGCCACTGGAACGTTCCTGAACCATCTGTAACGCCACCAGAACGTACCTTAACCATCTTGGAACGTTTCTGAACCATCGGAGACACCCCGGGAACTATCTGAAAAGCCACAGGAACGTTCCTTAACCATATTGGAACGATCCTGAACCATCTGAAATGCCATCGGGACGTTCCTGAACAATCGGAAACGCCACCGGAACGTCCCTGAAACATCTGGGAACGTTTCTGAACCATCGGAGACACCAAGGGATTGTTCATGAACCATCTGAAATGCCATCTGAACGTTCTTGAACCATCTGAAAGGCCATCTTGACGATTTTTAACAATCTGACTTGCCCTGGAAATGTTCATGAACCATCGGAAACGCTATCTGAACGTTCCTTTGCCATTTGGGAACATTCATGAACCATCAAAACGCCACCGGAACGTTCCTTAACCATCTGGAAATTTTCTGAACCATAGAGGACGCACAGGGGACTTTCATGATCCATCTGAACGTTTCTACACCATCTGAAACGCCATCGGGACGGTCCTTAACCATCTGAAACGCCACCGGGACGTTCCTGAAACATCTGAAACGCAACCGGAACGTCCCTTTACTATCTTGGACGTTTCTGAACCAAGCTCATGGACCATCTGAATTGCAATCTGAACCAATTGAAACGCAATCGTGACGATCATGACCCATCGGAGACACCCAGGGAAAGTTCCTTAACCACATGAAACGCCACCGGAACGCTCCTGAACCATCTGGGAACGTTTTTGAACCACAGGAGACAGCAAGGGATCGTTCATTAACCATCTGAAATGCCATCTGAACGTTCCTGAACCATCTGAAAGGCCATCTGGATAATCCTGAACCATCTGAAATGCCATGGAAATGTTCATGAACCATCGGAAACGCCATCAGGATTGTCCTGAATGATCGGAAACGCATCCAGAAAGTTCCTTTACCATCTTGGGACGTTTCTGAACCATCTGAAAAGCCACAAGAACGTTCCTGATTCACCTGAAATGCAACCATCTGAAACGCCTTCGTAATCTGAAACACCATTGGAACGTTCCTGAACCATCTGAAACGCCTCCGGTACGTTCATTAACCATCTTGGAACGTTCCTGAACAATCTGAAATGCCATCGTGACGTTCCTGAACCATCGTTAACGCCGCCGGAAATTGCCTCAACCATCTAGGAACGTTTCTGAACCATCGGAGACACCAAGAATTCGTTCTTGAACCATCTGAAATGTCATCTGAGCGTTTCTGAACCATGTGAAAGGCCATCAGGACGATTCTTAACCATCTGAAATGCCATGGAAAGGGAATATGAACAATCGGAAACGCAATCAGGATTATCCTGAACCATCGGAAACGCGACCGGAAGGTTTCTAAACCATTTTGGAACGTTACCGAAACCATTTGAAACCCCGAGAACGTTCCTTAACCATCTGAAACGCCACCGGAACGTTCCTTAACCATATTGGAACGTTCCTGAACCATCTGAAACGCCACGGGAACGTTCCATAACCATATAAGAACGTTTCTGAACCATCTGAAACGCCACCGGAAAGTATCTTAACCATCTGGGAATTTTCTGAACCATAGGAGACGCACATGAGACGTTCCTGAACCATCTGAACGTTCCTGAACAATATGAAACGCCATCGGGTCGGTCCTGAAGCATCTGAAACGCCACCGGAACGTTTCTTAACCATCTGAAATGCCATCGTGACGTTCCTGAACCATCTGAAACGCCACTGGAACATGCTCGGAACTTTTCTGAACCATCGGATACACCCAGGGAACGTTCTGGAACCATTTGAAATGCTATCTGAACGTTGTGGAACCATCTGAAATGCTATCTGAACGTTGTGGAACCATCTGAACGCCATCTGGACGATCCTGAACCATATGTAACCCCATGGGTAGAACCATCTGAAACGCCATCGGGGTGGTCATGAAGCATCTGAAACGCCACCGGGTCGGTCCTGAAGCATCTGAAACGCCACCGGAACGTTTCTTAACCATCTGAAATGCCATCGTGACGTTCCTGAACCATCTGAAACGCCACTGGAACATGCTTGGAACTTTTCTGAACCATCGGATACACCCAGGGAACGTTCTGGAATCATATGTAACCCCATGGGTAGAACCATATGAAACGCCATGGGTAGAACCATCTGAAACGCCATCGGGGCGGTCATGAAGCATCTGAAACGCCACCGGGTCGGTCCTGAAGCATCTGAAACGCCACCAGAACGTTTCTTAACCATCTGAAATGCCATCGTGACGTTCCTGAACCATCTGAAACGCCACTGGAACATGCTCGGAACTTTTCTGAACCATCGGATACACCCAGGGAACGTTCTGGAACCATATGTAACCCCATGGGTAGAACCATATGTAACCCCATGGGTAGAACCATCTGAAACGCCATCGGGGCGGTCATGAGCATCTGAAACGCCACCGGGTCGCCACTGGAACATGCTCGGAACTTTTCTGAACCATCGGATACACCCAGGGAGCGTTCTGGAACCATATGTAACCCCATGGGTAGAACCATATGAAACGCCATCGGGTCGGTCCTGAAGCATCTGAAACGCCACCGGAACGTTTCTTAACCATCTGAAATGCCATCGTGACGTTCCTGAACCATCTGAAACGCCACTGGAACATGCTCGGAACTTTTCTGAACCATCGGATACACCCAGGGAACGTTCTGGAATCATATGTAACCCCATGGGTAGAACCATATGTAACCCCATGGGTAGAACCATCTGAAACGCCATCGGGGCGGTCATGAGCATCTGAAACGCCACCGGGTCGCCACTGGAACATGCTCGGAACTTTTCTGAACCATCGGATACACCCAGGGAACGTTCTGGAACCATATGTAACCCCATGGGTAGAACCATATGAAACGCCATCGGGTCGGTCCTGAAGCATCTGAAACGCCACCGGAACGTTTCTGAACCATCGGATACACCCAGGGAACGTTCAGGAACCATCTGAAATGCTATCTGAACGTTGTGGAACCATCTGAAACGCCATCTGGACGATCCTGAACCATATGTAACCCCATGGGTAGAACCATCTGAAACGCCATCGGGGCGGTCATGAACCATCTGAAAAGACACCGGAACGATACCTTAACAATCTTGGAGCGTTTTCAACCATCGGGGGCACCATGGGAACTTTCATGAACCATCTAAAATGCAATCAAAACCATCTGAAACGCCATCGGAACATTCCTGAACCATCTAAAACGTCACCCGTTCCTTAACCATCTGGGAACGTCCCTGACCCATCTGAAATGCCAACGGGACTTTCTACAACCATCGCAAACGCCACCGGAACGTTACTTAACCATCTGGGATATTTTCTTAACCATTTGAGACACCATGGTTCATGGACCATCTGAAATGCCATTTGAACGTTACTGAACCATCTGAAATGCCATTTGAACGTTACTGAACCATCTGAAATGCAATTTGGACGATCCTGAACCATTTGAAATGCCTTGGGAATGTTCATGAACAATCGGAAACGCCAACAGAATTATCCTGAACCATCGGAAATGCGACCGGAAGGTTTCTAAACCATCTTTGAACGTTTATGAACAATCTGAAACGCCACTGGAAAAAATCTCACTATCTGGGAACGTTCATGAACCATCTTTAACGCCACCGGAATGTCCCTTAGCCATCTGGACACTTTTTTGAACCAAAGGAGACGCACAGGGGACGTTCATGAACCATCTGAACGTTCCTGAACCATCTGAAACGCAACCGGAACGTACCTTTACCATCTTGGAACGTCTCTTAACCATCGGAGCCACCCATGGAACGTTCATTAATCATTTAAAATGCAATCTGAAATTCTGAACCACCTGAAACGTCAACGTGATGATTCTGAACAATATTAAACACCCCAGGAACGTTATTGAACCATTGGTAACGCCATTGGAACGTTCCTGAACCATCTGAAACGGAATGTCCGTAAACCATCTGGAATTTTTTCTAAACCATCGGAGACACAAAAGGGACGTTCATGAACCGTCTGAAAGTTCCTGAACCATCTGAAACGCCATCGAGGCGTTTCTGAACAATCTGAAAAGCCACGGGAACGTTCGTTAGACACATGAAACGCCACTGGAACGTTCTTGAACCATCTGAAACGCAACCGGAACGCACCTTAACCATCTTGGAACGTTTCTGAATTATCGGAGACACCCAGGGAACGTTCATTAATCATCTGAAAAATGCAACCTGAACCATCTGAAATGCCATCGGGACGATCCTGGCCAATCTTAAACACCCTGGGAACCTTCCTGAACCATCGGAAACGCTATCGACCGTCCCTGAACCATCTTAAAAGCCACCGGAAAGTTCTTATCCATCTTCGAACATTCCTGAACCTTCTGAAACGCCATCGGGACATTCCTGAACCATCGGAAAAGCAACCGTTTCTGAACCATTGGAGACACCAAAGGATCGTTCATGAACCATCTGAGATTCCATCTGGACGATTCTGAACCATCTGAAATGCCCTAGAAATGTTCATGATTCATCGGAAACGCATCAGGATTATCATAAACCATCGGAAACGCGACGGAAGGTTTCTTAACCATCTTGGAACGTATCTGAATCATCTTAAACATCCCGATAACTTTCCTTAACCATCTGAAACGCCACCGGAACGTTCCTTAACCATCTGGGAAAATTCTTGAACCATCTGAAAAGTTACCGGATAGTTCCTTAAGCTATCTGGGAATTGTCTGAACCAAAGGAGACACACGGGGGACGTGATAGAACCATCTGAATGTTTCTAAACCATCTGAAACGCCATCGGGAACGTTCCTGAACCATCTGAAATGCTTGCAAAACGTACATTTACCATCTTGGTACGTTTCTGGACCATCAGAGGCACCAATGGAACGTTCATGAACCATCTGAAATGCCATCTGAACCATCTGAAACGCCATCGTGACGATCCTGAACCATCTGAAACACCCTGGGGACGTTCCTGAACTATCGGAAACGCCATGGAAACGTCCCTGAACCATCTGAAACGCCATCGGAACGTCTGGGATTTTTTCTGAACCATCGGAG
The DNA here is from genome assembly GCA_922989275.2 of Gari tellinella. Taxonomy (NCBI): domain Eukaryota; kingdom Metazoa; phylum Mollusca; class Bivalvia; order Cardiida; family Psammobiidae; genus Gari; species Gari tellinella. The sequence continues at coordinate 20,588,706 of OV277869.1, read as the reverse complement.
ACACAAAGGGGACGTTCATGAACCAGCTGAACGTTCCTGAACCATCTGAAACGCCACCGAGGCGGTTATGAACACTCTTAAACGCCACGGGAACGTTCCTTAAACACATGAAACGCCACTGGAACGTTCCTGAACCATCTGAAACGCCACCGGAAAGTGCCTTAACCATCTTGGAACGTTTCTGAATTATCGAAGACAACCAGAGACCGTTCATGAACCATCTGAAATGCAACCTGAACCATCTGAAACGCCATTGGGACGATCCTGACCAATATTAAACACCCTTGGAACCTTACTGAACCATCGGAAACACCATCGGACCGTTCCTGAACCATCTCAAAAGCTACCGGAAAGTTTCTAATCCATCTTCGAACATTTAGTAGAGGGCATCTAGCGTCAAAAATCGAAATAAAGGAAAAAAAATGCACTGAATTGATTTTTGTGTTTTCATATGCTACAACATGTAACGAATGTCAGAAAAAAAATCTAGCAAAATCAAACGATGCGAAATAAGATTTTTGGGGTAAAATGGCTGAAATAATAGGTGAAAGCACGAATTTTTGGGATTTCCAAACTGCGATCGTAGAAATCAATATTAAAGCTCGAAACTTACAGGCTAGAAAAATATTCATGTAAACTATGGAATGGTACTTGATAAGATATATAAAATTTTCAAAAAACTAATTTTTTGGGTGAAATTGTCAAAATATTAAACCAAAATCACAAATTTTGAAGAATTCAAACAGACCGTGACATCTAAAATCAAATAAAGGAAATGGTGCACATAGTTGATTTATATGTAATAATTTGCTTCAATATGTTCCAAATAACAGACAAAAAGTCTAGGAAAATCTAATAATGCAAACTATGATTTTTTGGTAAAATGGTTGAAATAATAAATACGAAAGACTCAAGCAGGAAACGCAACACAAACAATACACCCACCTCTCAAGCAGTCATACCATAACAAACACACACACACACACACACACGTAATCCCATTCCTTCATCTACACACTAAATAGAAAACAACACACAAGACAAACATAAAGCAAAGTGAATATAGGAGCCCGCCTTGGTACGGTCAGCAGCAACCAATAATTAATTATAAATTAATTATTAACAACCACTGGGGGGGTTAACCTGGGTTTAGGGGCGCCCAACCTCACCCTTATCTCCTATATTCACCTATAAAGACGAACAGTGTACATAAAATATAAACCCTGTTCCACAACCTTACACTCAAAAAGACCGCCAGCACAGTAAGTAAATACATGTAAAACATCTAACAAAATTCTATGACAAGATTATTAGTAACACGGGAAAGAATTAAACATTCAAGCCCGTGTTAAAAATAACCCACTATGGCAACGGTCAAATTGTATAACTGAAATCGGTAATTTTTCCTTGCTGTGATCGAGGATATCAACATAAAAGCTCCAAATCTACAGGCTAGAAAATATCAGCTGTGGAATAGTACTTGTGAAAGTAAATAAAATTTTCAAAAAAATGATTTTTGGGGTGAAATTGTCAAAATATTAAACAAACAAAAAATAAATTTTGAAGAATTCAAACAGACCCTGACATCAAAGAGGAAATAAAGGAAATGGTGCACAGAGTTGATTTATATGTAATAATATGCTTCAATATGTTCCAAATAATAGACAAAAAGTCTAGGAAAATCTAATAATGCAAACTATGATTTTTTGGTAAAATGGTTGAAATAATAACTGAAATCGCTAGTTTTGGGGATTTCCCATCTGTGATCGAGAATATCGATATAAAAGCTCGCAATCTACAGGCTAGACAAATGTTCATGTCAGCTATGGAGTGGTTCTTGTTAAGATAAATAACATTTGCAAAAAACTAATTTTTGGGGTGAAATTGTCAAAATATTAAACCCAAATCACAAATTTTGATAATTTCAAACAGACCCTGACATCAAAAAGGAAATAAAGGAAATGGTGCACAGAGTTGATTTATATGTTATGATTTGCTTAAATATGTTCCAAATAATAGACAAAAAGTCTAGGAAAATCAAACAATGCAAACTATGTTTTTTGGGTAAAATGGTTGAAATAATAACTGAAATAGCTAATTTTGGGGATTTCCCATCTGTGTTCGAGAATATCGATATAAAAGCTCGCAATCTACATGCTAGACAAATGTTCATGTCAGCTTTGGAATGGTTCTTGTTAAGATAAATAAAAGTTTAAAAAAAACTGATTTTTTTGGGGTGAAATTGTCAAAATATTAAACCAAAATCACAAATTTTGAGGATTTCAAACAGACCCTGACATCAAAAAGGAAATAAAGGAAATAGTGTACAGAGTTGATTTATGTGTTATTATTTGCTTAAATATGTACCAAATAACAGACAAAAAGTCTAGGAAAATCAAACTATGCAAAATATGATTTTGGGTAAAATGGAACGTTCCAGTTGCGTTTCCGGTGGTTCAGGAACGTCCCAATGGCATTTCAGATGGTTTAGGATCGTTCTAATATGGTTAAGGAACGTTCCAGTGGCTTTTCAGATGGTTCAGGAACGTTTCGATGGCGTTTCCGATGGTTCAGGAACGTTCCAAGGGTATTTCAGATTGGTCAGGATCTTCACGATGGCGTTTCAGATGGTTCTTGTTGCATTTCAGATGGTTCATGAAAGTTCTCTGGGTGTCTCCGATGGTTCAGAAACTTTCCAAGATGGTTGAGCTACGTTCCGTTGACGTAACAGACAGTTCAGGAACATTCCAGTGCCGTTTCAGGTGGTTCAGGAACGTTCCAGTGGCGTTTCAGATGGTTCAGGACCGCCCCGATTGCGTTTCAGATGGTTCAGGAACGTTCAGATGGTTCATGAACGTCCCCTGTGTGTCTCCTATGGTTCAGAAAAGTTCCAAAATGGTTAAGGGACGTTCCGGTAGCGTTTCAGATGGTTCAAGAACGTTCCCAGATGGTAAAGGAACGTTCCGGTGGCGTTTCAAATGGTTAAAGAACGTTCTCGGGGTGTTTCAGATGGTTTAAAAACGTCCCAATATGGTTAAGAAACCATCCGGTCGCGTTTCTGATGGTTCAGGATAATTCTGATGGCATTTTCGATGGTTCATGAACATTTCAATGGCATTTCAAATGGTTCAGGAACGTCCAGATGGCCGTTCATATGGTTCAGGGACGTTCAGATGGCATTTCAGATATTTCATGAACGATCCCTTGGTGTCTCCGATGGTTCAGAAATGTTTCAAGATGGTTCAGGAACGTTCCGGTGGCGTTTTAGATGGTTCAGGAACGTTCCGACGGAGTTTCCGATGGTTCAGATTGCATTTCGGATGGTTCATGAACGTTCCCTGGATGTCTCCGATGGTTCAGATGCGTTCCAAGATGGTTAAGGTTCGTTCCGGTTACGTTTCAGATGGTTCAGGACCGTCCCGATGGCGTTTCAGATTGTTCAGGATCGATTCATATGGTACATGAACGTTCCCTGCTCGTCTCCTTTGGTTCAGAAAATTCCAAGATAGTTTAGGGACGTTCCGGGGGCGTTTCAGATGGTTCAGGAACGTTCCCAGATGGTACAGGATAAACCAGTTGCGTTTCCGATGGATCAATCAAGATACATTTGTATTCCTAATGGCGTTTCCGATGGTTCATGAACACTTCCACGGCATTTCAGATGGTACAGAACCGTCCAGATGGCCTTTCAGATGATTCAGGAACGTTCAGATGGCATTTCAGATGGTCATGAACAATCCCTTAGTGTCTCCGATGGTTCAGAAACGTTCCAATATGGTTCAGGAACGTTACAAGATGGTTAAGGAACATTCCGGTTGCGTTTTTGAAGGCTCAGGAACATTCCCTTAGTGTTTCAGATGGGTCAGGATCGTCACTATGGCGTTTGAGATGGTTCATATTGCATTTCAGATGGTTCATGAACTTCCCCGGGTGTCTCGGATGGTTCAGAAACGTTCAAAGATGGTAAAGGTACGTTCCGGTGGCTTTTTAGATGGTTTAGTAACGTCCCCAGTGTGTTTCATGTGGTTCAGGATCGTCACGATGGAGTTTCAGATGGTTCAGATTGCATTTTAGGTGGTTCATGAACGTTCCCTGTGTGTCTCCGATGGTTTTGAAACGTTCCAAGATTGATAAAGTACGTTCCGGTTGCGTTTCAGACGGTTCAAGACCGTCCCGATGGCGTTTCACATGGTTCAGGAACGTTCAAATGGTTCATGAACGTCCCCTTTGCGTCTCCTATGGTTCAGAAAATTCCAAGATAGATAAGGGACGTTTCGGTGGCGTTCCAGATGGTTCAGGAACGTTCCCAGATGGTACAAGAACGTTCCGGTGCCGTTTCAGATTGTAAAGGAACGTTTTCGGGGTGTTTCAGATCGTTCAGAAACGTTCAAAAACGGTTTAGAAACCTTCCGGTCGGGTTTCTGGTGGTTCAGGATAATCCTGATGGCGTTTCCGATGGTTCTTGAACATTTCAATGGCATTTCAGGTGGTGAAGAATCTTCCAGATGGCCTTTCAGATTGTTCAGGAACGTTCAGATGGCATTTCAGATGGTTCATGAACGATCCCATGGATGTCTCCGATGGTTTAGAAATGTTCCAAGTTAGTTAAGGAACGTTTCAGTGGCGTTTCCGATGGTTCAGGAACGTTCCCTGGGTGTCTCTGATGGTCAAGAAACATTACAAGTTGGTTAAGGTACATTCTGGTGGCAATTCAGATGGTTAGGTAACGTTCCAATGTTGTTTCCGATGGTTCAGAAACTTTCCCAGGTGGTAAAGGAACGTTCTGGTGGCGTTTCAGATGGTTCAGGGCCGTCCCGATGGCGTTTCAGATGCTTAAGGTACGTTCAGATGGTTCATACACGTCCCCTATGCGTCTCCTATGATTCAAAATATTCCCAGATGGTTAAGGGACGTCCCGGTGTCGTTTGAGATGGTTCAGTAACGTTCCAAGATGGTAAAGGAACGTTCCGGTTGCGTTTCAGATGGTAAAGAAACGTTCTCGGTGGTGTTTAAGATGGTTCAGAAACGTTCCAAGATGATTAAGAAACCTTCTAGGCCGCTTTTCCGATGCTTCAGGATAATTCTGATGGCGTTTTCGATGGTTCATGAACATTTCAAGGGCATTTCAGATGGTTAAGAAATAAGAATCATCCAGATGGCATTTCAAATATTTCATGAACGTTCTCTTGGTGTCTCCGATGGTTTCAGAAAAGTTCTAAGTGCGTTCAGGAACGTTCCGAAGGCGTTTCCGATGGTTAAGGAACGTACCTACGGTGTTTCAGATAGGTCAAGATCGTCACGATTGCGTTTCAGATGGTTCAGATTGCATTTCAGATGGTTCATGAACGTTCCATTGGTGTCTCCGATGGTTCAGAAACGTTCCCATGTACTTTCCGGTGGCGTTTCAGATGGTTAAGGACCGTCCCGATGGCATTTCAGATTGCTCAGGAAAGATCGGAACCATTTGAACGTTCAAGAACCACCGGGGCGTTCCTGAAACATCTGAAATGCCACCGGACCGTTCCTTTACCACTTTGGAACGTTGCTGAACCATCGGAAACATCATTGGAATGTTACTAAACAATCTTGAACATCATTTAAATGTTCCTGAACCATCACGAACGCCCCCGAAACGTACCTTAACCATCTTGGAACGTTTCTGAACCATCGGAGACACCCAGGGAACGTTCATGAACCACCTAAAATGCAATCTGAACCATCTGAAAATCCATCGTGACAATCCTGAACCATCTGAAACACACTGGGGACGTTCCTGAACCATCGGACACGCCACCTGAACTTTCCTTAACCTTCTCGGAACGTTTCTAAACCATTGGAGACACCCAGGGAACGTTCATGAACCATCTGAAATGCCACATGAACGTCTTTTAACCATCTGGGAACTTTTCTGAACCATCGGAGACACAAAGGGTACGTTCCTTAACCACCTAAAACGCCACTGGAACACTGCTAGGCCATCTAAAACTCCATCGGGACGGTCTTGAACCATCTGAAACGCCACCGGAACGTACCTTAACCATATCTGAACCATTGGAGACACCCAGGGAACGGTCATGAACAATCTTAAATGCAATCTGAACCATCTGAAACGCCATCGTGACGATCCTGACTCATCTGGAACACCCTGACAACGTTCCTGAACCATCGAAAACGCTATCGGAACGTTCCTGAACCACCTTAAATGCCAACGGAACGTTCCTTAACCAACTTGGAACGTTCCTGAACCATCTCAAATGCCATCGGGACGTTTCTGAAATATCGGGAACGCCACCGGAACGTTCATGAACCATCTTGGTACGTATCTGAACCATCGGAGACACCAAGGGATCGTTCATGAACCATCTGAAATGCCATCTGAACGACCCTGAACCATCTGAAAGGCCATTTGGACTATTCTTAACCATCTAAAATGCCCTGGAAATGTCCATGAACCATCGGAAACGCAATTAAATTATCCTAAACCATCGGAAACGCGAACGGAATGTTTCTAAACCATCTTAAGCGTTTCTAAACCATCTAGAACATCCCGAGAACGTTCCATAACCATCTAAAACGCCACCGGAATGTTCCTTTACCACCTGGGAACATTCCTGAACCATCTGAAACGCCACCGGAACGTCCCTTAACCATCTGGGAATTTTCTGAACCATAGGAGACGCACAAGGGACGTGAATGAACCATCTGAACATTCCTGAACCATTTGAAACGCCATCAGGACGGCCATGAACCATCTGAAACCCTACCGGAACATTCCTTAACTATCTTGGAACCTTTTTGAACCATCAGAAACAACATTAAACGACGTTCCTAAACCATCTGAAATGCCACCGAGACGGTCCTGAACCATCTGAAACACCATTTGAACGTTCCTGAACCATCGAAAACGTCACGGAAACGTTCCTGGACCATCTGAAATGCCATCGGAATGTTCATGAACCATCGGAAACGCCATCAGGATTATCATGAAACCATTGGAAAGGCGACCGGAAGGTTTCTAAACCATATTGGAACGTTCCTAAATTTTCTGAAACGCCACCGAAACGTTTCTTACCATCTTGGAACATTTCTTAACCATAGGGGACGTATAGGGGACGTTCATGAACCATCTGAACGTTTCTGAACCATCTGAAACGCCTTCGGGATGGTCCTTAACAACGCAACCGGAACGTATCTTAACCATTTTGTAACGTTTCTGAACCATCGGAGACAACCAGGGAACCTTCATGAACCATCTAAAATGAAAGCTGAACATTCGGAAACGCCATCGTGACGATCCTGAACCATCTGAAACGCCACCCGAACGTTCCTGAACCATCTAAACGCTATCGGAACGTTTCTGAACCATCTGTAACGTCACCTGAACGTTCCTTAACCATCTTAGAACGTACCTGAACAATCTGAAATGCAATAGGGACGTTTCTGAAATATCGTTCCTTAACCATCTTGAAACGTTTCTGAACCATCGGACACACCAAGGGATCGTTCATGAACCATCGAAAATGCCATCTGAACGTTCCTGATCCATCTGGACGGTTCTTAACCATCTAAATGCCCTGGAAATGTTCATGAACAATCGGAAAAGCCATCGGAACGTCCCTTAACCATCTGGGAATTTTCTGAACCATAGGAGACGCACAGGGGTCGTGAATGAACCATCTGAAAGGCCACCGGAACGTTCCATAGCCATCTGGGAACGTTTTTGAACGATCGGAAACAGCAATAAAACCTTACTGAACCATCTGAAATGCCATCCGGACGGTCCTGAACCATCTGAAGCACCCTGGGAACGTTCTTGAACCATCGGAAACGTCATGGGAACGTTCCTGAACCATCTGAAATTCCCTGGGAATGTTCATGAAGCATCGGAAACGCCATCAAGATTATCTTGAACCATCCGGAACGCGACCGGAAGGTTTTTATGAACCATCTGAAACACCCCGAGAAAGTTCCTAAACCTTCTGAAACACCAACGAAACGTTCCTTTACCATCTGGGAACGTTCCTGAACCATCTTAAACACCACCGGAACGTCCTGTAACCATATGGGAATTTTCTGAAGCATAGGAGACAACCAGGGAACCTTCATGAACCATCTAAAATGCAATCTGAACCATCGGAAACACCATCGTGACGATCCTGAACCATCTGAAATGCCATCGGGACGGTCCTGAACCATCGGAAACGCCCCCGGAACGTTCTTGAATCATCTGGGAACTTTTCTGAAACAACGGAGACACATTGGGGACATTCATGAACTATCTGAACGTTCCTTAACCATCTGAAACGCAATCGGGGCGGTTCTGAACCATCTGAAATGCCACGGGAACGTTTCAGGTTGTTAAGGAACGTTCCGGTTGCGATTCAGATGGTTCAGGACGGCCCCGATGGCGTTTCAGATTGTTCAGGAACGTTCAGATGGTTCATGAACGTTCCTGTGCTTATTCTATGGTTCAGAAAAATCCCAGATGGTTGAAGGACGTTCCGTTTGCGATTCAGATGGTTCAGGAACGTTCCCAGATGATAAAGAAACGTTCCGGTGTCATTTCAGATGGTTAAGAAACGTTCCAAGATGGTTCAGAAAATTTCCAGTCGCGCTTCCGATGGTTCATGATAATCCTGATGGCGTTTTCGATAGTTTATGAACATTTCCAGGGCATTTCAGATGGTTAAGAATCGTCCAGATGGCCTTTCAGAAGGTTCAGAAACGTCCAGATGGCATTTCAGATGGTTTATGAACGATCCCTTAGTGTCTCCGATTGTTCAGGAACGTTCCAGTTACGTTATCGATTAGATGGTTCAGGAACGTCCCGATGGAATTTCAGATGGTTCATGTGTGATTCCATGGTGTCTCAGATAGTTCAGAAACGTTACCAGATAGTTCAGGATCATTCCGAGGGCGTTTCCGATGGTTCAGGAACGTCACGGTGGCATTTCAGATGGTTCAGGAAAGGAAAGTTCCAAGATGGTTGAGGAACGTTCCAGTCGCGTTTCATATGGTTGAGGAACGTCCCGATGGCGTTTCCGATGGTTCAAGAACGTTCCATGGGTGTTTCAGATGGGTCAGGATGGTCACGATGGCGTTTCAGATGGTTCAGATTGCATTTAAGATGGTTCAGGAAGGTTCCCTGGGTGTATTCGATGGTTCTGAAACGTTCCAAGATAGTTAAAGTACGTAATGTTGACGTTTTAGATTGTTCAGGAACGTCCCGATGGTGTTGCGTTTCAGATTGTTCAGGAACGATCATAATTATGGTTAAAGAAAGTTTCGGTGGCGCCCAGATGGTTCAACAGCGTTCTATGGGTGTTTCAGATGGTTCAGAAACGTTCCAAGATGGTTTAGTAACCTTCCGGTCGCGTTTCCGATGGTTCAGGATAATCCAGATTGCGTTCCGATGGTTCATAAACATTTTCAGGGCATTTCAGATGATTCAGGATCGTCCAGATGGCCTTTTAGATGGTTCCGAACGTTCAGATGGCATTTCAGATGGTTCATGAACGATCCCTTTGTGTTTCCGATGGTTCAGAAACGTTCAAAGATGGTTAAGGTACCTTGCCGTGGCGTTTCAGACGGTTCAAGAACTTCTCGATGGCATTTCAGTTTGCTCATGAACGTCCCAGTGGCGTTTCAGACGGTTCAGGAACGTTCAGACGGTTCATGAACGTAACCTGTGTGTCTCCTATAGTTCAGAAAAGTTCCCAGATGGTTAAGGGACGTTCCGGTTGCGTTTCATATTGTTCAAGAACGTTCCCAGATGGTTAAGGAACGTTCCGGTGGCGTTTCCGATGGGTAAGGACTATTCCGGAGGCGTTTTAGATGGATCAGGAACGTTCCGATGCCGTTCACGATCATTCAGGAACGTACCCAGGGGGTTTCAGATGGTTCAGGATCGTCACGATGGAGTTTCAGATGGTTCAGATTGCATTTTAGTTGGTTCCTGAACGTTCCCTGGTTGTCTCCGATGGTTCAGAAACGTTCCAAGATAGTTAGTTTTAGTTTAAACATATTTTATTCTTATAAACGTACAATACATGTTAATACATATCATAGTACAAAAGGATTAGGTCGAAAGCATAATGCTTATGGAGACCCTCTCCTCAACACTGATATTTTACACAGGTGGAACAAATTTGTACAATAACACCTCTCCATCACGACCACCTAAACTTTTCCAGTTGGTAGTTTCAAGGGCAGTGATAGTTAATGTACGTTCCGGTAGCGTTCAAGATGGTTCAGGAACATTTGGATGGCGTTCAAGATTGATACCTTCCAATGATGTTTCCGATGGTTCAGAAAAGTTCCCAGATGGTTTAGGGACGTTCCGGTTGCGTTTCAGACTGTTCAAGAACGTTCCCAGATGGTTAAGAAACGCTCCGGTGGGGTTCAGATGGTTAAAGAACGTTCTCGGGGTGATTCAGATGGTTCAGGATCGTTCCAGTGGCGTTTCAGATGGGTGAGGAACGTTCCGGTGGCGTTTCAGATGATTCAGGATCGTTCCAGTGGCGTTTCAGATGGTTCAGGAACGTTCAGGTGGTTCGTGAACGTACCCTGTGTGTCTCTTATGGTTCAGAAAAGTTCCCTGATGGTTAAGGGACGTTCCGGTTGCGTTTCAGATGGTTCAAGAACGTTCCCAGATGGTTACGGAACTTTCCGGTTGCGTTTCAGATGGTTAAGGAACGTTCTATGGGTGTTACAGATGGTTCAGAAATGCTCCAAGATGGTTTAGGAATCTTCCGGTCGCGTTTCCGATGATTCATGATAATCCTTTTGGCGTTTCCGATAGTTCATGAACATTTTCAGTGCATTTCAGATGGTAAGAATCGTTCAGATGGCATTTCAGATGGAACGTATCTTAACCATTTTGTAACGTTTCTGAACCATCGGAGACAACCAGGGAACCTTCATGAACCATCTAAAATGAAAGCTGAACATTCGGAAACGCCATCGTGACGATCCTGAACCATCTGAAACGCCACCCGAACGTTCCTGAACCATCTAAACGCTATCGGAACGTTTCTGAACCATCTGTAACGTCACCTGAACGTTCCTTAACCATCTTAGAACGTACCTGAACAATCTGAAATGCAATAGGGACGTTTCTGAAATATCGTTCCTTAACCATCTTGAAACGTTTCTGAACCATCGGACACACCAAGGGATCGTTCATGAACCATCGAAAATGCCATCTGAACGTTCCTGATCCATCTGGACGGTTCTTAACCATCTAAATGCCCTGGAAATGTTCATGAACAATCGGAAAAGCCATCGGAACGTCCCTTAACCATCTGGGAATTTTCTGAACCATAGGAGACGCACAGGGGTCGTGAATGAACCATCTGAAAGGCCACCGGAACGTTCCATAGCCATCTGGGAACGTTTTTGAACGATCGGAAACAGCAATAAAACCTTACTGAACCATCTGAAATGCCATCCGGACGGTCCTGAACCATCTGAAGCACCCTGGGAACGTTCTTGAACCATCGGAAACGTCATGGGAACGTTCCTGAACCATTTGAAATTCCCTGGGAATGTTCATGAAGCATCGGAAACGCCATCAAGATTATCTTGAACCATCCGGAACGCGACCGGAAGGTTTTTATGAACCATCTGAAACACCCCGAGAAAGTTCCTAAACCTTCTGAAACACCAACGAAACGTTCCTTTACGATCTGGGAACGTTCCTGAACCATCTTAAACACCACCGGAACGTCCTGTAACCATATGGGAATTTTTTGAAGCATAGGAGACAACCAGGGAACCTTCATGAACCATCCAAAATGCAATCTGAACCATCGGAAACACCATCGTGACGATCCTGAACCATCTGAAATGCCATCGGGACGGTCCTGAACCATCGGAAACGCCCCCGGAACGTTCTTGAATCATCTGGGAACTTTTCTGAAACAACGGAGACACAAAGGGGACATTCATGAACTATCTGAACGTTCCTTAACCATCTGAAATGCAATCGGGGCGGTTCTGAACCATCTGAAATGCCACGGGAACGTTTCAGGTTGTTAAGGAACGTTCCGGTTGCGATTCAGATGGTTCAGGACGGCCCCGATGGCGTTTCAGATTGTTCAGGAACGTTCAGATGGTTCATGAACGTTCCTGTGCTTATTCTATGGTTCAGAAAAATCCCAGATGGTTGAAGGACGTTCCGTTTGCGATTCAGATGGTTCAGGAACATTCCCAGATGATAAAGAAACGTTCCGGTGTCATTTCAGATGGTTAAGAAACGTTCCAAGATGGTTCAGAAAATTTCCAGTCGCGCTTCCGATGGTTCATGATAATCCTGATGGCGTTTCCGATAGTTTATGAACATTTCCAGGGCATTTCAGATGGTTAAGAATCGTCCAGATGGCCTTTCAGAAGGTTCAGAAACGTCCAGATGGCATTTCAGATGGTTTATGAACGATCCCTTAGTGTCTCCGATTGTTCAGGAACGTTCCAGTTACGTTATCGATTAGATGGTTCAGGAACGTCCCGATGGAATTTCAGATGGTTCATGTGTGATTCCATGGTGTCTCAGATAGTTCAGAAACGTTACCAGATAGTTCAGGATCATTCCGAGGGCGTTTCCGATGGTTCAGGAACGTCACGGTGGCATTTCAGATGGTTCAGGAAAGGAAAGTTCCAAGATGGTTGAGGAACGTTCCAGTCGCGTTTCATATGGTTGAGGAACGTCCCGATGGCGTTTCCGATGGTTCAAGAACGTTCCATGGGTGTTTCAGATGGGTCAGGATGGTCACGATGGCGTTTCAGATGGTTCAGATTGCATTTAAGATGGTTCAGGAAGGTTCCCTGGGTGTATTCGATGGTTCTGAAACGTTCCAAGATAGTTAAAGTACGTAATGTTGACGTTTTAGATTGTTCAGGAACGTCCCGATGGCGTTGCGTTTCAGATTGTTCAGGAACGATCATAATTATGGTTAAAGAAAGTTCCGGTGGCGTCCAGATGGTTCAACAGCGTTCTTTGGGTGTTTCAGATGGTTCAGAAACGTTCCAAGATGGTTTAGTAACCTTCCGGTCGCGTTTCCGATGGTTCAGGATAATCCAGATTGCGTTCCGATGGTTCATAAACATTTTCAGGGCATTTCAGATGATTCAGGATCGTCCAGATGGCCTTTTAGATGGTTCCGAACGTTCAGATGGCATTTCAGATGGTTCATGAAAGATCCCTTTGTGTTTCCGATGGTTCAGAAACGTTCAAAGATGGTTAAGGTACCTTGCCGTGGCGTTTCAGACGGTTCAAGAACTTCTCGATGGCATTTCAGTTTGCTCATGAACGTCCCAGTGGCGTTTCAGACGGTTCAGGAACGTTCAGACGGTTCATGAACGTAACCTGTGTGTCTCCTATAGTTCAGAAAAGTTCCCAGATGGTTAAGGGACGTTCCGGTTGCGTTTCATATTGTTCAAGAACGTTCCCAGATGGTTAAGGAACGTTCCGGTGGCGTTTCCGATGGGTAAGGAATATTCCGGAGGCGTTTTAGATGGATCAGGAACGTTCCGATGCCGTTCACGATCATTCAGGAACGTACCCAGGGGGTTTCAGATGGTTCAGGATCGTCACGATGGAGTTTCAGATGGTTCAGATTGCATTTTAGTTGGTTCCTGAACGTTCCCTGGTTGTCTCCGATGGTTCAGAAACGTTCCAAGATAGTTAGTTTTAGTTTAAACATATTTTATTCTTATAAACGTACAATACATGTTAATACATATCATAGTACAAAAGGATTAGGTCGAAAGCATAATGCTTATGGAGACCCTCTCCTCAACACTGATATTTTACACAGGTGGAACAAATTTGTACAATAACACCTCTCCATCACGACCACCTAAACTTTTCCAGTTGGTAGTTTCAAGGGCAGTGATAGTTAATGTACGTTCCGGTAGCGTTCAAGATGGTTCAGGAACATTTGGATGGCGTTCAAGATTGATACCTTCCAATGATGTTTCCGATGGTTCAGAAAAGTTCCCAGATGGTTAAGGGACGTTCCGGTTGCGTTTCAGACTGTTCAAGAACGTTCCCAGATGGTTAAGGAACGCTCCGGTGGGGTTCAGATGGTTAAAGAACGTTCTCGGGGTGATTCAGATGGTTCAGGATCGTTCCAGTGGCGTTTCAGATGGGTGAGGAACGTTCCGGTGGCGTTTCAGATGATTCAGGATCGTTCCAGTGGCGTTTCAGATGGTTCAGGAACGTTCAGGTGGTTCGTGAACGTACCCTGTGTGTCTCTTATGGTTCAGAAAAGTTCCCTGATGGTTAAGGGACGTTCCGGTTGCGTTTCAGATGGTTCAAGAACGTTCCCAGATGGTTACGGAACTTTCCGGTTGCGTTTCAGATGGTTAAGGAACGTTCTATGGGTGTTACAGATGGTTCAGAAATGCTCCAAGATGGTTTAGGAACCTTCCGGTCGCGTTTCCGATGATTCATGATAATCCTTTTGGCGTTTCCGATAGTTCATGAACATTTTCAGTGCATTTCAGATGGTAAGAATCGTTCAGATGGCATTTCAGATGGTTTATGAACGTTCCCTGGGTGTCTCCGATGGTTCAGAAACGTTCCAAGATGGTTAAGGTACGTTCCGGTGGCGTTTTATATGGTTCAGGACCGTCCCGATGGCATTTCAGATGACTCAGGAACGTTCAAGTGAGGTTTCACGTGGACAAGGAACGTACATTTGTGTCTCCGATGGTTCGGAAAAGAACCCAGATGGTTAAAAGACGTTCCGGTGGCGTTTCAGATGGTTCTGGATCGTCCCTTTTTCAGATTGTTCAAGAACGTTCCTAGATGGTTAAGGAACGTTGTTGCGTTTCAGATGGTTAAGGAACATTCCAAGATGGTTAAAGAAACTTCCGGTCGCGTTTCAGATGGTTCAGAATAATCCTGATGGCGTTTCCGATGGTTCATGAGCATTTCCAGGGCATTTCAGATGGTTCAAATTCGTCAAGATGGCCTTTCAGATGGTTCAGGAACGTTTCCAGATGGTTCAGAAATATCCTATGGTGTTTTCGATGGTTCATGAACGTTCCGATGGCATTCCAGATGGTTGAGGGACGTTCCAGATAGTTAAGGAACGTTCCGGTGGCTTTTCAGATGGTTGAGGTACGTTCCGATGGCGTTTCCAATGGTTCATGAACGATCCCTAGGTGTCTCCAATGGTTAAGAAACGTTCCCAGATGGCAACGGAACGTTCAGATGGCGTTTCAGATGGTTAAGGAACGTTCTCGGGGTGTTTAAGATGATTCAGAAACGTTCCAAGATGGTCATAGAAACTTCCAGTCGCGTTTCAGATGGTTCAGAATAATCCTGACGGCGTTTCAGATGGCTCATGAACATAACCAGGGCATTTCAGATGGTTCAGAAACGTTCAGATGGCATTTCAGATGGTTCATGAACAATTTCTTGGTGTCTCAGGTGGTTCAGAAACGTTCCCAGATAGTTCACGAACATTCCGACGACGTTTCCGATGGTTCAGAAACGTCCAGATGGCCTTTCAGATAGACCTGGAACGTTAAGATGTCATTGAGGATGGTTCATGAACGATCCTTTGGTGTCTCCAATGGTTCAAAAACGTTCCAAGATGGTTCAGGAACGTTTCGGTTGCGTTTCCGATGGTTCAAGAATGTCCCGATGGCATTTCAGAAGGTTCAGGAATGTTTCAAAATGGATTAAAACTTTCTGGTAGCTTTTAAGATGGTTCAGGAACGGTCCGATAGTGTTTCCGATGGGTCAGGTTGCATTTCAGATGGTTCATGAACGTTCCCTGGGTGTCTCCGATAATTTAGAAACGTTCCAAGATGGTTAAGGTATGTTCCGGTGGCGTTTCAGATGGTTCAGGAACGTTCCAGTGGCGTTTCATGTGCTTAAGGAACGTTCCCGTGGCGTTTCAGATTGTTCAGAACCGCCTCGATGGCGTTTCAGATGGTTCAGGAACGTTCAGATGGATCATGAACGTCCCCTTTGTGTCTCCGATGGTTAAGAAAAATTCCAAGATTGTTAAGGGACTTTCCGATGGAATTTCAGATGGTTCATGGACGTTTCGTTGGCGTTTCCGATAGTTCAGGACCGTCCCCAGGGTGTTTCAGATGGTTCAGGATCGTCACGATGGCGTTTCAGATGGTTCAGATGGCATTTGAGATGGTTCATGAACGTTCCCTGGGTGTCTCTGATGGTCTAGAAATGTACCAAGATTGTAAAGGTACGTTCCAAAGGCATTTCAGATGGTTCAGGAACGTTTCAATGTTGTTTCCGATGGTTAAGAAACGTTTCAGATGGTTCAGGGCCGTCCCGATGGCGTTTCTGATGGTGAAGGAACGTTCAGATGGTTAATTCACGTCCCCTGTGCGTCTCCTTTGGTTAAGGCAATTCCGAGAAAGATAAGGGACGATTCGGTGGCGTTTCAGATGGTTTTAGAATTTTCCCAGATGGTTAAGGAACGTTCCGGTGGCGTTTCAGATGGTTAAGGAAGTTATCGGGGGGTTTCAGATGGTTTAGAAACGTTCCAATATGGTTTGTAAACCCTTCCGGTCGCGTTTCCGATAGTTTATGATAATCCTGATGCGTTTCCGATGAATCATGAACATTTCTAGGGCTTTTCAGATGGTTCAGAATCGTCCAGATGGCATTTCAGATGGTTCATGAACGATCATTTGTTGTCTCCAATGGTTCAGAAACGTTTCAAGATGGTTCAGGAACGTTTCGGTTGCGTTTCCGATGGTTCAGGAATGTCCCGATGGCATTTCAGAAGGTTCAGGAATGTTCCAAGATAGATTAAGAACTTTCCGGTGGCATTCCCGATGGTTCAGGAAGGTCCCGATGGCATTGCAGATGGTTTAGGAACGTTCCAATATGGTAAAGGAACATTCCGGTGGCGTTACAGATGATTCAGGAACGTTCCTATGGCGTTTCCGATGGTTCAGGAACGTTCTCAGGGTGTTTCAGATGGGTCAGGATCGTCACGATGGCGTTTCAGATGGTTAAGATTGCATTTCAGATGGTTCATGAACGTTCTCTGGGTGTATTTGGTGGTTCAAAAACGTTCCAAGATTGTTAAGGTACGTTTCGGTGGCGTTTCAGATGGTTCAGGTATGTTCCGATAGCATTTCAGATGGCTCAGGCACGTTCCATTGGGGTTTCAGGTGGTTAAGGAACGTTCCGGTTGCGTTTCGGATGGTTCAGGAAAGGTCAGATGGTTCATGAACGTCCCCTGTGCGTCTCCTATGGTTCAGAAAATCCCCAGATGGTAATGGCACGTTTCGGGACCGTTTCAGATGGTTAAGGAACGTTCAAAGATGGTTAAGGAAGCTACGGTTGCCTTTTAGATCGTTCATGATAATCCTGATGACGTTTCCGATGGTTCATTTCCAGGGCATTTCAGATTGTTCATGTTCGTCCAGATGGCCTTTCAAATGGTTCAGGAACACTCAGCTGACATTTCAGATGGTTCATGAACGAACCCTTAATGTCTCCGATGGTTCAGAAATGTTTCGAGATGGTTCAGAAACGTTCCGGTGAGTGGCGTTTCCGATTGTTCCGGAACGCCCGATGGCCTTTCCGATGGTTCAGGAACATTCCACGGGTGTTTCATATGGGTCCGGACCGTGACGATGGCGTTTCAGATGGTTCAGATTGCTATTCAGACGGTTCATTAACGTTCTCTGGGTGTCTGCAATGGTTCAGAAACGTTCCAAGATGGTTATGGTACGTTCCAGTTGCCTTTCAGATGGTTTAGGGCCGTACCGATGGCATTTCAGATGGTTCAGGAACGTTCATATGGTTCATGAACGTCCCATGTGCTTCTCCTATGGATCAGAACATTCTTAGATGGTTCAGGAACGTTTCCAGATGGTAAAGGAACGTTCCGGTTGCGTTTCAGATGGTTAAGGAACGTTCTCTGGGTGTTTCAGATGATTCAGAAACATTCAAAGATGGTTTAGAAACCTTTTGATCGTGTTTCGGATGGATCAGGTTAATCCTGATACCGTTTCCGGAACGTTCCTTAACCACCTGAAACCCCAATGGAACGTTCCTGAGCCATCTGAAGTGCTATCGGAACATACCTGAACCATCTGAAACGCCACCGGAACGTACCTTAACAATCTTGGAACGTTTCTGAACCACCAAATACACCCAGAGAACGTTCATGAACCATCTGAAATGCAATCTTAACCATCTGAAACGCCATCGTGACGATCCTGACCCATCTGAAACACCCTGAGAACGTTCCTGAATCATCTGTGACGCCACCGGAATGTTCCTTTACCATATTGGAACGTTCCTAAACCATCTGCAATGCCATCGGGACCTTCCTGAACCATCGGGAATGCCACCGGAAAGTTCTTAATCTATCTTTGAACATTCCTGAACCTTCTGAAATGCCATCGGGACATTCCTGAACCATCGGAAACGCAACCGAAACGTTCCTGAAACATCTTGAAACGTTTCTGAACCATTGGAGACAACAAAGGATCGTTCATGAACCATCTGAAATACCATCTGGACGATTATGAACCATCTGAAAAGCCCTAGAAATGTTCATGATTCATCGGAAACGCATCAGGATTATCATAAACTATCGGAAACGCGACCGGAAGGTTTACAAACCATATTGGAACGTTTCTAAACCATCTGAAACCGCCCGATAACTTCCTTAACCATCTGAAACGCCACCGGAACGTTCCTTAACCATCTGGGAAAATTCTAGAACCATCTGAGACGCCACCGAATCGTCCCTTAACTTTCTCGGAATTGCCTTAACCAAAGGAGACGCACAGGGGACGTGAATTAACCATCTGAAACGTTTCTTAACCATCGGAAACAACATTGAAACGTTCCTGAACCATCTGAAATGCCTGTGGAACGTACCTTTACAATCTTGGTACATTTCTAGACCATCAGAGACACCCAGGGAACGTTCATGAACCATCTCAAATGCCATCTGAACCATCTGAAACGCCATCGTGACGATCCTGAACCATCTGAAACACCCTGGGGACGTTCCTGAACTATCGGAAACGCCAACGAAACGTCCATAAACCATCTGAAATTCCATCGGAAAGTCCCTTAACAATCTTGGATTTTTTCTTAACCATCGGAGACACAAAGGGGACGTTCATGAACCATCTGCAAGTTCCTGAACCATCTGAAACGCCATCGAGGCGGTTCTGAACAATCTGAAACGCCATGGGAACGTTCCTTAAGCACATGAAACGCCACTGGAACGTTCCTGAACCATCTGAAACGCCACCGGAACATACATTAACCATCTTGGAACGTTTCTAAATTATCGGAGACACCCAGGGAACGTTCATGAACCATCTGAAATGCAACCTGACCCATCGGAAACACCATCGGACCGTTCCTGAACCATCTTAAAAGCTACCGGAAAGTTTTAATCCATTTTGGAACATTCATGAACCTTCTGAAATGCCATCGGGACATTCTTGAACCATCGGAAACGCAACCGAAACGTTCCTGAACCATCTTGGAACGTTTCTGAACCATTGGAGACACCAAAGGATCGTTCATGAACCATCTGCAATGACATCTGAACGTTCCAGGTCTATCTCAAAGGCCATCTGGACGTTTCTGAACCATCGGAAACGTCGTCGGAATGTTCGTGAACTACATGTATCTGGGAACGTTTCTGAACCATCTGAGACACCAAGAAATTGTTCATGAACCATCTGAAATGCCATCTGAACGTTTCTGAACCATCTGAAGTGCCCTGGTTATGTTCATGAGCCATCTGAAACGCCGTCAGGATTATTCTGAACCATCTGAAACGCGACTGGAAGTTTCTATGACCATCTTGGAACGTTTCTGAATCATCTTAAACACCCCGAGAACGTTCCTTAACCATCTGAAACGCCATCTGAACGTTCCGTTGCCATCTGGGAACGTTTCTTAACCATTGGAGACACCTAGGGATCGTTCATGAACCATTGGAAACGCCATCGGAACGTACCTCAACCATCTGAAAAGCCACCGGAACGTTCCTTAACTATCTGGAACGTTCCTGTACCATCTGGAATGCCATCGGAACGTTCATGAACCATCGAAAACACCATAGGATATTTCTGAACCATCTGGAAACGTTCCTGAACCATCTGAAAGGCCATCTTGACGAATCTGAACCATCTGAAATGCCCTTGAAATGCTCATGAACCATCGGAAACGCCATCAGGATTATTCTGAACGATCTGAAACGCGACCGGAAGTTTCTTTAACCATCTTGGAATGTTCCTTAACCATCTGAAACGCAACAACGTTCCTTAACCATCTAGGAACGTTCTTGAACCATCTGAAAAAGGGACGATCCAGAACCATCTGAAACGCCACCGGAACGTCTTTTAATCATCTGGGTTCTTTTCCGAACCATCGGAGACACATATGTACGTTCCTTGTCCACGTGAAACCTCACTTAAACGTTCCTGAGTCATCTGAAATGCCATCGGGACGGTCCTGAACCATATGAAACGCCACCGGAACGTACCTTAACCATCTTGGAACGTTTCTGAACCATCGGAGACAACCAGGGAACGTTCATAAACCATCTGAAATGCCATCTGAACGATTCTTACCATCTGAAATGCACTGAAAATGTTCATGAACCATCGGAAACGCCAAAAGGATTATCATGAATCATCGGAAACGCGACCGGAAGGTTCCTAAACCATCTTGGAGCATTTCTGAACAATCTGAAACACCCATAGAACGTTCCTTAACCATCTGAAACGCAACCGGAAAGTTCCGTAACCATCTGGGAACGTTCTTGAACCATCTGAAACGCAACCGGAACGTCCCTTAACCATCAGGGAACTTTTCTGAACCATAAGAGACACACAGGGTACGTTCACGAACCACCTGAACGTTCCTGAACCATCTGAAACGCCACTGGAACGATCCTGAATCATCTGAAACGCCACCGGAACGTTCCTCACCCATCTGAAACGCCACTGGAACGATCCTGAACCATCTGAAACACCCCGAGAACGTTCTGGGAGTTTCATCTGGGAACGTTCTTGAACAGTCTGAAACGCAACCGGAACGTCCCTTAACCATCTGGGAACTTTTCTGAACCATCGGAAACTTCATTGGAAGGTATCAATCTTGAACGCCATCCAAATGTTCCTGAACCATCTTGAACGCTACCGGAACGTACATTAACTATCTTGGAACGTTTCTGAACCATCGGAGACAACCAGGGAACGTTCAGGAACCAACTAAAATGCAATCTGAACCATCTGAAACTCCATCGTGACGATCCTGAACCATCTGAAACCCCCTGGGTACGTTCCTGAACGATCGTGAACGGCATCGGAACGTTCCTGATCCATCTAAAACGCCTCCGGAATATTCCTTAACCATCGGAAACGCCACCGGAATGTTCCTTAACCATCTGGGAACGTTCTTGAACAGTATGAAACGCAACCGGAACGTCCCTTAACCATCTGGGAACTTTTCTGAACTATAGGAGACACACAGGTTACGTTCATATGCCGTCTGAACGTTCCTGAACCATCTGAAACGCCACTGGGACGTTCATGAGCAAACTGAAATGCCATCGAGAAGTTCTTGAACCGTCTGAAATTCCACGGCAAGGTACCTTAACCACCTTTGAACGTTTCTGAACCATCGGAAACACAAAGGGATCGTTCATGAACCATCTGAAATGCCATCTGAACGTTCGGAACCATCTAAAAGGCCATCTGGACGATCCTGAATCATCTGAAATGCCCTGAAAATGTTTATGAACCATCGGAACGCAATCTGGATTATCCTGAACCATCGGAAACGCGACCGGAAAGTTACTAAATCATCTTGGAACGTTTCTGAACCATCTGAAACACCCAAAGAACGTTGTTGAACCATCTGAAACGCCACCGAAACTTTCTATAACCATAATTATGATCGTTCCTGAACAATCTGAAACGCAACGCCATCGGGACGGTCCTGAACAATCTTAAACGTCAACATAACGTACTTTAACTATCTTGGAACGTTTCAGAACCATCGAATACACCCAGGGAACCTTCCTGAACCATCTTAAATGCAATCTGAACCATCTGAAACGCCATCGTGACGATCCTGACCCATCTGAAACACCCTGGGTACGTTCTTGAACCATCGGAAACGCCATCGGGACGTTCTTCAACCATATGAAACGCGACTGGAACGTTCCTCAACCATCTTGGAACTTTCCTTTCCTGAACCATCTGAAATGAACTATCTGGTAACGTTTCTGAACTATCTGAGACACCATGGAATCGTTCATGAACCATCTGAAATTCCATCGGGACGTTCCTGAACCATCTAATCGATAACGTAACTGGAACGTTCCTGAACATTCTGGAAACGTTTCTGAACCATCGGAGACACCAAGGGATCGTTCATAAACCATCTGAAATGCCATCTGGACGTTTCTGAACATTCTGAAAGGCCATCTGGACGATTGTTAACCATCTGAAATGCCCTGGAAATGTTCATAAACTATCGGAAACGCCATCAGGATTATCATGAACCATCGGAAGCGCGACTGGAAATTTTCTAAACCATCTTGGAACGTTTCTTAACCATCTGAAATGACACCGGAACGTTTCTTTATCATCTGGGAACGTTCCTGAACCATCTGAATCGCAAACGGAACGTCCTTCAACCATCTGGGATTTTTCTGAACCATAGAATAAGCACAGGAACGTTCATGAACCATCTGCACGTTCCTGAACAATCTGAAACGCCATCGGGGCCGTCCTGAACCATCTGAATCGCAACCGGAACGTTCCTTAACAACCTGAAACGTTCCCGTGGCATTTCAGATGGTTCAGAACCGCCCCGATTGCGTTTTAGATGGTTAAGGAACGTTCAGATGGTTCATGAATGTCCCCTTTGTGTCTCCGTTGTTTCAGAAAAGTTCCCAGATGATTCAAGAACGGTCCGGAGGCGTTTCCGATGGTTCAGGAACGTCCCGATGGCATTTCAGGTGGTTCAGGATCGTCACGATGGTGTTTCCGATGGTAGATGGTTCATGAAGGTTCCCTGGTTGTCTCCTATGCTTCAGAAAATTCCCATATGGTTACAGGACGTTCCGGTGGTGTTTAAGATGGTTCAGGAACGTTCCCAGATCGTAAAGGAACGTTTCGTTGGTGTTTCAGGTTTAGGAACTTTATCGGGGTGTTTCAGATGGTTCATAAAAACCTTCCGGTCGCGTTCCGGATGGTTCAATATAATTTTGATGGCGTTTCCGATGCTTCATGAACATTCCCAGGGAATTTCAGATGGTTCAGGAACGTTCCCATGACGTTTCCGATGGTTCAAGAACATTCCCAGGGTGCTTCAGATGGTTCAGGACCGTCCGGATGGCATTTCAGATGGTTCAGTAAGGTTTTATTGCTGTTTCCGATCGTTCAAAAACGTTCCCAGATGGCTATGGAACGTTCCGGTGGCCTTTCAGATGGTTCATTCACGACCCCTGTGCGTCTCCTATGGTTCAGAAAATTCCCAGATGGTTAAGGGACGTTCCGATGGCTTTTCCGATTGTTCATGAACATTTCCAGGGCATTTAGATGGTTAAGAACCGTCCAGATGGATCAGGAACGTTCAGATGGCATTTTCGATGGTTCATGAACGATCCCTTGGTGTGTCCGATGGTTCAGAAACGTTTCAAGATGGTTAAGGAACGTTGCGGTGGCGTTTTCGATATTTCAGAAACGTCCCTATTGCATTTCAGATTGTTCAGGTACGTTCCAAGATGGTTAAGGAACGTTCAGGTGGCGTTTCAGATGGTTCAGAAACGTTCCGATAGCGTTTAGATGGTTCAGGAACGTTCGGGTGGCGTTTCAGATGGTTCAGGATCGTCACGATGGCGTTTCCGAATGTTCAGCTTTCATTTTAGATGGTTCATGAAGGTTCCCTGGTTGTCTCCGATGGTTCAGAAACGTTACAAAATGGTTAAGATACGTTCCGGTGGCGTTGTTAAGGACCATCCCGAAGGCGTTTCAGATGGTTCAGAAACGTTCAGATGGTTCATGAACGTCCCCTATACGTCCCCTATGGTTAAGAAATGTTCCAAGATGGTAAGAAACGTTTCGGTGGCGTTTCAGAAAATTTAGGAACGTTCCAATATGGTTTAGAAACCTTCCGGTAGCCTTTCCGATGGTTTCATGATAATCCTGATGGCGTTTCCGATGGTTCATGAACTTTCCGATGGCATTTCAGATGGTCCAGGAACGTTCCCGTGACGTTTTCGATGGTTCACGAACGTTCAAATAGTGTTTCAGATGGTTCAGGACCGTCTCGATGGCATTTCAGATGGTTTAGGAACGTCGTTTAATGTTGTTTCTGATGGTTCAAAAACGTTCCCAGATGGTTAAGGAATATTCCGGTAGGGTTTCAGATGGTTCATGGCCGTCCTGATGGCGTTTCGAATGGTTCAGGAATGTTCAGATGGTTCATTCACGTCCCTTGTGCGTCTCCTATGGTTCAGAAAATTCCCAGATGGTTAAGGGACGTTCCGGTGGCGTTTCAGATGGTTCAGGAAGTTCCCAGGTGGTAAAGGGACATTCCGGTGGCGTTTTAGATGGTTATGGAACGTTCTCGGTATGTTCTAGATGGTTTAGAAACGCTTAAGATGGTTTAGAAACATTCCGGTCGCGTTTCCGATGGTTTAGGATAATTTAATTGCGTTTCCGATGGTTCATGAACATTTCCAGGGCATTTCAGATGGTTAAGAATAGTCCAAATTGATGGTTCCAAAGATGGTTCAGGGTCGTTCAGATGGCATTTCAGATGGTTCATGAACGATCCCTTGGTGTCTCCGATGGTTCAGATACGTACCAAGATGGTTCATGAACGTTCCGGTGGCGTTTCAGATGGTTCAAGACCGTCCCGATGGAGTTTCAGATGGCCTAGTAGTGTTCCAGAGGCGTTTTAAGTGGTTGAGGAACGTACCCTTTGTGTCTCCGATGGTTCAGAAAAGTTCCCAGATGGTTAAAAGACGTTCATGTGGCATTTCAGATGGTTCATGAACGTTCCCTGGGTGTCTCCAATGGTTTAGAAACGTTCCGAGAAGGTTAAGAAAAGTTCCGGTGGCGTGTCCGATGGTTCAGGAACGTCCCCAGTGTGTTTCAAATGGTTCAGGATCTTCACGATGGAGTTTCAGATGGTTCAGATTGCATTTTAGGTGGTTCATGAACGTTCCCTGGGTGTCTCCGATGGTTCAGAAACGTTCCAAGATGGTTAAGGTACGTTTCGGGGGCGTTCATGATGGTTCAGGAACATTTAAATGATGTTCAAGATTGTTTAGTAACATTCCAATGATGTTTCCGATGGTTCAGCAACGTTCCAAAACGGTAAAGGAACGGTCCGGTGGCATTTCAGATGTTTCAGGTGGTTCTTGAACGTTCAAATGGTTCCGATCTTTCCTGAGCAATCTGAAATGCCATCGGGACGGTCCTTAACCATCTGAAACGCCATCGGAAAGTACCCGGGAACGTTTCTGAACCATCGGAGACACCAATGGAACGTTCATGAACCATCTGAAATGCAATCTGAACCATCTGAAACGCAATCGTGACGATCCTGACCTATCTGAAACACCGTAGGTACGTTCCTTAACCATCGGAAACGCCTTCGGAACGTTCCTGAACGCACTTAGAACGTTTCTGAAACCATCGGAGACACCAAGAGAACGTTCATGAAATATTTGAAATGCCATCTGGATGATTCTTATTTCTTAACCATCTGAAATGCCCTTGAAATGTTCATGAACCATCGAAAACGCCATCGGAATTATCCTGAAGCATCGGAAAAACGGCCTAGAAGGTTTCTTAATCATCTTGGAACGTTTCTGAACCATCTTAAACACCACCGAGAACGTTTCTTTACCATCTGAAACGCAACCGGAACGTTCCTTTACCATCTTGGAACGTTTTTGAACCATCTCAAACGACACCGGAACGTCCCTTAACCATCTGGGAATATTTTGAATCATAGGAGACGCATAACTTGTAACGTTTCTTGACCATCAGAGACACCCAGGGAACGTTCCTGAACCATCGGAAACGCCATTGAAACGTTCCTTAACTAACTTGGAACATTTCTAAACTATCGGAGACATCCATGGGATCGTTCATGAACCATCTGAAATGCCATCTGAACGTTCCTGAACAATCTGAAAGGCCATCTGGAAGATTCTTCACCACCTGAAATGCCATTGAAATGTTCAAATACCATCGGAAACGCCATCAGGATTATAATGAACCATCAGAAACCCGACCGGAACGTTTCTTAACCGTTTTTGAACGTTTCTGAACGATCTGAAACACCCCGAAAACGTTCCTTTACAATCTGAAACGGCACCGGAACGTTCTTGTACCATCTGGGAACGTTCCTGAACCATCTGGAACGCCACCGAAACGTCCCTTAACTATCTGGGAATTTTCTGAACCATAGGAGACGCAAAGGGGACGTTCATGAACCATTTGAACGTTCCTGAACCATGTGAAACGCCATCGGGACGGTCTTGAACAATCTGAAACGCAACCGGAACGTACCTTATCAATCTTGGAACGTTTCAAAACCATCGGAGACACACAGGGAACGTTCATGAACCACCTAAAATGCAATCTGAACCATCTGAAACTCCATCGTGACGATCCTGAACCACATGAAACACACTGGGGACGTTACTAAACCATCTAAAAAGCCACCGGAACGTACCTTTACCATCTTTGAACGTTTCTGAACCATCCGAGACACCCGGGGAAGTTCATGAACCATCTGAAATGCAATATGAACCATCTCAAACGCCATAGTGACGATCCTGACCCATCTGAAACACTAAGGGAATGTTCCTGAGCCTTCAAAAACGCAACCGGAATGTTCCTTAACCATCTTGTAACGTTCCTGAACCATATTGGAACGTTTCTGAACCATCGGAAACACTAAGGGATTGTTCATGACCATCTGAAATGCCATCTGAACGTTCCTGAATCATCTGAAAGGCCATCTGGACGGTTCTGTACCATCTGAAATGCCGCGGAAGTGTTCATGAACCATCGGAAACGCCATTAAGAATATATTGATTGATCCATCGGAAACGTAACTGGTTTATCCTGTACCATCTGGGAACGTTCCTGAACCATCTGAAACGCCCCCGGAACGTCCCTAAACTATCTTGGAATTTTCTGAACCAAAGGAGACGAGCAGGGAACGTTCATGTACCATACCATATGAAACGATCCTGAACAATCTGAAACGCCATCGGGACGGTCCTGAACCATCTGAAACGTAACCGGAACGAACCTTAACCATCTTGGAACGCATCTGAGACATCCAGGGAACGTTCATGAACCATCCGAAATGCAATCTGAACCATCGGAAACTCCATCGGAACGTTCCTGAACCATCTAAAACGCCACCGGAACGTTTCTGAACCATCTTGAAACGTTTCTGAACCATCGGAGACACCAAGGGATCGTTCATGAAATATCTGAAATGCCATCTGAACGTCCCTGAACCATTTGAAATGCCATTGAAATGTTCATGAACCATCGAAAACGCCATCAGAATTATCCTGAACCATCAGAAACGCGACCGGATGGTTTCTTAACCATATTGGGACGTTTTTAAACCATCTGAAACACCCCGAGAACGTTCTTTAACCATTTGAAACGCCACCGGAACGTTCCTTTACCATCTGGGAACGTTCTTGAACCATCTGAAACGCTACCGGAACGTCCCTTAACCATTTTGGAACTTTTCTGAACCATAGGAGACACACAGGGGACGTTCATGAACCATCTGAACGTTCCTGAACCATCTGAAACGCAATCGGGGCGGTCCTGAACCATCTGAAACGCCACTGGAACGTTCCTGAACCACCTGAAACGGCACTGGAATGTTCCTGAACTGTCTGTTACGTCAACGGAACGTAGCTCAACCATCTTGGAAAGTTTCTGAACCATCGGAGACACCCAGAGAACTTTCATGAACCATCTGAAATGCAACAAGAACCATCTGAAACGCCATCGTGAAGATCCTGACCAATCTGAAACACCCTTGGAACGTTCCTGAACCATCGGAAACGCCATCGAAACGTTCCTGAACCATCTGAAAAGCGACTGGAACGTTCCTTAACCATATTAGAACGATCCTGAACCATCTGAAATGCCATTGGGACGTTCCTGAACCACCGGAAACGCAACTGGAACGTTCCTGAACAATTTGGGAACGTTTCTGAACCATCGGAGACACCAAGGGATCATTCATGAACCTCTTGAAATGCCATCTCAACTTTCTTGAACAGTTTAAAAGGCCATTGTAACGATTCTAAAGCATCTGAAATGCCTGGGAATGTTCATGAGCCATCGGAAAGGTTATCAGGATTAACGTGATCCACTCGAAACGCGACAGAAAGGTTTCTAAAGTTCTAAACCATCTTGGAACGTTTTTGAATCATCTTAAACACCCAGAGAGTGTTCCTTAACCACCTGAAACTCCACCGGAACGTTCCTTTACCATCTGGAAACGTTCCTGAACCATCTGAAACGCCACCGGAACGTCCCTTAACCATCTGAGAATGTTCTGATCCATAGGAGAAGCACAGGGGACGTTCATGAACCATCTGAACGTTCCTGAACCATCTGAAATGCCATCGGGACGGTCCTGAACCATCTGAAACGCAACCGGACGTACTTTAACCATCTTGGAACGTTTCTGAACCAATGCAGACACCCAGGGAACGTTCATGAACCGTCTGAATTGCAATCTGAACCATCTGAAACGCCATCTTCACGATCCGGACCCATCTGAAATCCCGTGGAATGTTCCTGAACCATCGGAAAGGTCATTGTGACGTTCCTGAACAATCGGAAACGCCACCGGAACGTTCCTGAACCATCTCGAAACATTTCTGAACCATCGGAGACATCAGGGGATCGTTCATGAACCATCTGAAATGTCATCTGAACGTTCCTGAACCATTTGAAAGGCCATCTGGACGAACATGAACAATCTGAAATGCCCTGGACATGTTCATGAACCATCGGAAACGTCATCAGGATTATCCTGAACGATCCAAAAGGCAACCGTAGGTTCCTTTACCATCATGGAACGTTTCTGAACCATCGGAAACACCCCGAGTACGTTCATTACCCATCTGAAAAGCTACCGTAACGTTCCTTTACCATTTTGGAATTTTCTGAACCATAGGAGACGCACAGGGACGTTCATGAAACATCTGACCTCTTCTGAACCATTTGAAACACCATCGGGACGGACCTGAACCATCCGAAACGCAACCGGGACGTTCCTTAACCACCTAAAACCTCAATGGAACGTTCCTGAGCCATCTGAAATGCAATCGGGACGTTCGTAAACCATCTGAAACGCCACCTGAACGTACCTTAACTATCTTGGAACGTTTTTGAATCATCGAACACACCCAGAGAACGTTCATGAACCATCTGAAATGCAATCTGAACAATCTGAAACGCCATCGCGACGACCCTGACCCATCTGAAACACCCTGGGAACGTTCCTGAACCATCGGTAATGCCCTCGGAACATACCATAACCATCTGAAACGCCAGCGGCACGTTCCTTAACCATATTAGAACGTTCCTGAACCATCTGCAATACCACCCAGGGAACGTTCATAAACCGTCTGAATTGCAATCTGAACCATCTGAAACGCCATCGTCACGATCCGGGCCATCGGGACGTTCCTGAACAATCGGAAACGCCACCGGAACGTTCTTGAACCATCTTGAAACGTATTTGAAGCATCGGAGACACCAAGGGATCGTTCATGAACCATCATAAATGGTATCTATACGTTCCTGAACTATCTGAAAGGCCATCTGAACGATTCTAAACAATCTGAAATGCCATGGAAATGTTCATGAACTATCGGAAACGCCATCAGAATTATACTGAACCATCGGAAACGCGACCGGAAGGTTTCTAAATTATCTTGGAACGTTTTCGAATCATCTGTAACACCCCGAGAACGTTCCTTAACCATCTCAAACGCCACCATAACGTTCCTTTACCATCTGGGAACATTCCTGAACCATCTAAAACGCCACCGGAACTTCCCTTAACCAATTGGTATTTATTAACCATAGGAGACGCACAGGGGCTGTGAATGAACCATCTGAACGTTTCTGACCCATCTGAAATACCCTGGGAATGTTCCTTAACCATCTGTATAGCCACCGGAACGTTCTTATACCATCTGGGAACATTCCTGAACCATATGAAATGCCATCCGGACGTTCCTGAACCATCGGAAACGCCACCGGAACGTTTCGTAACCATCTTGGAACGTTTCTAAACCATTGGAGACACAAAGGGAACGTTCACGAACCATCTGAAAGGCTATCTGGACGAACATGAACAATCTGAAATGCCATGGAAATGTTCATGAACCATCGGAAACGTCATCAGGATTACCATGAACAATCGAAAAGGCAACCGTAGGTTCCTTAACCATCTTGGAACGTTCCTTAGCCATCTGAAACGCTACCGTAACGTTCCTTTACCATCTGGGAATTTATTTTCTGAACCATGATAGGAGACGCACATGGGACGTTCATGAACCATATGACCTTTCCTGAACCATTCGAAACACCATCGGGACGGACCTGAACCATCCGAAACGCAACCGGAACGTTCCTTAACCACCTGAAACCCCAATGGAACGTTCCTGGGCAATCTGAAATGCCATCGGGACGTTCGTGAACCATCTAAAAGGCCACCGGAACATCCTTAACAATCTTGGAACGTTTCTGAACAATCGAATACACCAATAGAACGTTTCTGAACCATCAGAAATGCAATCTGAACCATCTGAAACGCCATCGTGACGATCATGACCCATCTGAAACACACTGGGAACGTTCCCGAACCATCGGAAACGCCATCGGAACGTTCCTGAACCATCTGAAACGCCACCGGAATGTTCTTTAACCATATTTGAACTTTCCTGATTCATCTGCAATGCCATCAGAACGTTCCTGAACCATCGGGAACGCCACCGGAACGTTCCTGAACCATTTTGGAACGTTTCTGAACCATCGGAAGCACCAAGAGATCGTTCATGAACCATCTGAAATGGTATCTATACGTTCCTGAACTATCTGAAAGATCATTTGGACGTTTCTTATCCATCTGAAATGCCATGGAAATGTTCATGAACTA
Source organism: Gari tellinella (assembly GCA_922989275.2). NCBI lineage: Eukaryota > Metazoa > Mollusca > Bivalvia > Cardiida > Psammobiidae > Gari > Gari tellinella. The sequence goes on along the minus strand of OV277869.1, from coordinate 20,557,481 downwards.
TCGGAAACGCCATCAGGATTATCCTGAACCATCGGAAACGCGACTGGAAGGTTTCTAAACTATCTCGGAACGTTTCTGAATCATCTGTAGCACCTGAGAACGTTCCTTAATCATCTCAAACTTCACCGGAACGTTCCTTTACAATTTGGGAATATTTTCTGAATCATCTGAAACGCCACCGGAACTTCCCGTAACCATCTTGAAAAGTTTTAACCATAGGAGACGCACAGGGGACGTGAATGAACCATCTGAACGTTCCTTAACCAACTGAAACGCCATCGGGACGGTCCTGAACCATCTGAAACGCCACCAGAATGTTCCTTTACCATCTGGGAACGTTTTTGAGCCATCGTAAACGACATTGGAAAGTTACCTAACCATCTGAATTGCCATGAATGGCCATGCACCCTCTGAACGTTCCTTATCCATCTGAAACGCCATCAAGACGGCCCTGAACCATCTGAAACGCCATCGGAACGTGTCTTAACCACCTGAAACACCACTGGAACGTTCTTGAACCATCTGAAATGCCATCTGGACGTTCCTGAACCATCTGAAACGCCACTGGAACGTACCTTAAACATCTTTCTGAATCATTTGAGATACCCAGGGAACGTTCATGAACCATCTTAAATGCAGTCTGAACCATCTGAAACGCCATCGTGACGATCCTGAAACATCTGAAACACCATCGGAACGTTCCTCAACCATCGGAAACGCAATCAGGATTATCCCGAACCATCGGAAAGGCGACCGGAAGGTTTCTAAACCATATTGGAACGTTTCTAAACCATCTGAAACACCCCGAGAACGTTCCTTAACCATCTGAGATTTTTTTTTTTATTTAACGTTGGATACAGTATAACAATAAACATAAGCTGTAACATGAACCATCTGAAATGTCATCTGAACGTTCCTGAACCATCTGAAAGGGCCATCTGGACGTTCCTGAACCATCGGAAATGCCATGGAAATGTTCATGAACCATCGGAAACGCCATCAGGATTATCCTGAACCATCTGAAACGCGACTGGAAGTTTTCTTTAAGCATCTTGGAACGTGTCTGAACCTTCTGAAACACGCCGATAACGTTCCTAAACCATCTGAAAAGCTACTGGAACGTTCCTTAACCATTTAAGAACGTTCGTGAACCATCTGAAACGCAACCGGAACGTCCTTTAACCATCTGGGAACATTTCTGAACCATAGGAGAAACACGGGGCACGTTCATGAACCATATTAACGTTTAAGAACCATCGGGTGTTCATGAACCATCTGAAATGCCGCCAGAACGTCCCTTAACCATCTGGGAACATTTCTGAACCATCGGAAGCAACATTGGAACGTAACTGAACAATCTTGAAAGCCATCCAAATGTTCCTGAACCGTGTGAAACACCTCTGGAAAGTTCTCTGAACCATCTTGGAACGTTTCTCAACCATCGGAGACACACAGGGAACGTTCATGAACAACCTTAAATGCAATCTGAACCATTTGAAACTCCATCGTGACGATCCTGAACCATCTGAATCACCCTGGTGACGTCCTTGAACCATCGAAAACGCCATCGGAACGTTCCCCACCCATCTAAAATGCCACCGGAACGTTCCTTCTCCATCTTGGAACGTTCCTGAACCATATGAAATGTCATCGGGACGTACCTGAACCATTGGGAACGCCACCGGAACGTTCCTGAACCATCCTGGAACGTTTTGAACCATCGGAGACACCAACGGATCGTTCATGAACCATATAAAATGCCATCTGAACGTTCCTAAAACCATCTGAAAGACCATCTGGGCGATTCTTAACCATCTGAAATGCCCTGGGAATGTTCATGAACCATTGGAAACGCCATCAGGATTATTCTGAAACATCGGAAACGCGACCGGAAGGTTTTCAAACCATCTTGGAACGTATCTGAACCATCTAAAACACCATGGGAATGTTCCTTAACCATCTGAATAGCCATCAGAACGTTCCTTTACAATCTGGGAACATTCCTGAACCTTCTGAAATGCCATTCGGACATTTTCCTGAAGCATCAAAAACGCCAGCGGAACGTTTCTTAACCATCTGGTTCAGTAAGTTTCTATAAACCATTGGAGACACCAAGGGATCGATCATGAACCATCTGAAATGCATCTGAAACGCACTCTAGACTATTATCCCGAACCATTTGAAATGCCCTGGGAATGTATGTTCGTGAACCATCGGAAACGCTATCAGCATTATCCTGAACCATCGAAAACGCGACTGGAAGGTTTCTTAATCATCTTGGAACGTTTCTGAACCATCTGAAACACCCCGAGAACGTTCCTGAACCAACTGAAACGCCATCCGGCGGTCCTGAGTAATCTGAAACGCCACGGGAACGTTCCTTAACCACCTGAAACGCAACTGGACCCTTCCTGAACCATCTGAAACGCAAACGGAACGTACATACCTTAACCATCTTGGAACGTTTCTGAACTGTCGGAGACACCAAGGGAACGTTCACGAACCATCTTAAATGTAACCTGAACCATCTGAAACGCCATCGTGACGATCCTGACCCATCTGAAACACCCAGGGAACGTTCCTGAACCTTCGGAAACGCGATTTGAAAGTTCCTGAACCATCTGAAAAGCCATCAGAACGTTCCTTAACCATCTTGGAACGTTTCTGAACCATCTGAAATGCCATCGAGACGTTCCTGAACCATCTTGGAACGTTTTTAAACCATCATTGACACCCAAGGAACGTTAATGAACCATTTGAAATGAAATCTGTATTATCTGAAACGCCATCGTGACGATCCTGACCAATCTGAAACACCCTTGGAACGTTCCTGAACCATCGGAAACGCTATTGAAACGTTCCTGAACCATCGGAAACGCTATTGGAACGTTCCTGAACCATCGGAAACGCAACCGGAACGTTCTTTAACCATCTTGGAATGTTCCTGAACCATCTGAAATGCCATAGTGACGTTTCTGAACCATAGGAAAGGCCACCGGAACGTTCCTGAACCATCTGAGAACGTTTATGAACCATCGAAGACACGAAGGGACATTTCATGAACCAGCGGAAAGGCCATCTGGACGATCCTGAACCAAAAGAAATGCCCTGGGAATGTTCATGAACCATCGGAAACGCCATCAGGATTATCCTGAACTATCGGAAACGCGACCGGAAGGTTTCTAAACCATCTTAGAACGTTTTTGAACCAATTAAAATATCCCGAGAACATTCCTGAACAATCTGAAACGCCACCAGAACGTCCCTTAACCATCTAGGAATTTTCTGAACAATAGGACACGTGTTGCCGATATGCTGAAGTGATTGCCAAAGGTGTGAAGTGTGAGACCAGTACATGAGTGTTTATTCCTTTAAAAACAATCATTGCTTTCAGGACAGGTGTCGTCCATTTCAAATAATTGGTGTCTGCTTTTATATCTCAATTTCAGGTGTTTAACTTGTATAAAGTGTCAAGCATTTTGGATCCTGATCAGGTGCCGTGTTATGCGGCGTCTGACCAGGATCCAAGCTACATGTATTTACAATTGAAATTGGCACTCGGGAAAACGGCAGTGATGAGGTTAAGTAAATTTTATTTTTCATAAGTTTGTCGGAATAAAAGCCCTTCTGGGCTTATGTTATACTGTTACACATAACCGACGTAAAATAAAATTTGTCTACATGTATATCTATTGTCTATCTATGTCTATAAACGAATGCTGTAAATATTAAATTTGAATAAGGAATATCTTTCTTTTATTAAAAAATGGTTATACATTTGACTTTAATTATCGAACTGCAATAGAGACCACTGTTTCTCTTTCAATCCTGCAAATTTACTGTACTCATGAGTTGAAGGTTCTAAAGTTCTATATAGTCTCCCATAACTCGGTATAGCGTGGCATTGCACTTTTTCATGCATTATGTATTCGACATTATGGCCATTTATGAGACAAAAATAAGCAATATACGTACATGTACTGTATTAAAACCGCCAGCCACACTTCACTGGGTGACCGCTAAACACGTCAAGCTTATACTATATAAGATGATGTGGCGGATTTCTTAATCTACTTTTTATGAATATTTATATGTGACTAAGATGATGTAGATCTACTTTGTACAAATCTGAATGAAATTAATATGTTCTGTTCTTAAGCACATGCTATTATCGGCACGTGTGCAAACTCATTATGTGATTACAAAATGTGTGAAATCTAGGTGATCAGTGTCTCCTGTTAGTTGTGTGATGATATAAATAAATATCATTTGACACGCATGAACTTGTATTTGTGTATTATAAATGTATATGGTCATCTGCCCAAGATGCCTGGTCGGTGCAAGTAAATATATCACTGTCAATGGGGCCACGCACCACCATTCAAATTGATGTCGAACTGTCAATTTGACGGGGTCGTGCGTGTTCCGACAATTAAGCAGGTATTATAAATACTAAAGGACATTATGAGGAGTCGAGTAGACTAGAGAACCAGACCAGGGATGCTCGGTACACATTGTGGCGTGATGCCATGTATTAAAGTATCTAACTTGAAGAACTGGAGTTGAGTTGTCACTAGTAGGCCATATCACCACACCTACGAATTTGGAGCCGTGGACCAAAATTATACGATCACAAGGCCAGAGGAAAACGTGAGTACTGTTGAAACTCTTTGTTTAGAAATGACAGATCAGAATATTTCAAAATTGTTGCAAAATGTTTAAGTCTTCAAATGCTTGCAGTATTACAGAGAGCATATTAGTTTTCACGGGAATGTAAAAATTGTTAAAAGGCTAGGTTAGCAAATTGAAAACATGATATTGTTTTGGAATAAATTGGAAACACCTCAAATTAAGAGATTTTCAAACAAAAGAAATTATTAGCAATTATGCGAATCGACATACTTAAGTAAAAAGTTTTAAGAATGAACGCGAAAACAACGGGAACATATTGTGTTGAACTCAGTCAAAAGGTTAGAGAGATAGATAAACTCAAAACAGAAATTAAATGGAGATTTAGCAAAGTGTTAAAATGTGTAGAACTATAGCAGACATTTTATCGAGCGTTTTGCTGAATAAAGTTTAAAGCGGAAAAAAATATGAAATTACGATCACCTTTTGCGGCTACAGGTCTAAATAACAGAGCTTGGGTAGGCTATTTAGTAAAAATAAGCAGATACATGTAATTAGAAAAATGTCAAGTTATCGGCAGGAAAGAGTTTTTGAAGTTAGCAAAAGAACCAAATTTTAAAGAATAACTATTAATTGTGAAACGCGTTATAATAAAAAGAAGTTTACAGCGTGATTGTTTAACTAAATAAACCTATGAAAACTAAAGAAGAAAATTAAAAAATGCGGTCATTTTTGCGGCCAACTGACAAACTGTTAGAAGTTAAGCTAAAGACACATGCGTACAGCACAACTGTATTTAGATCAGAAAGAGAACTGAAAAAGAGAAAAACAGGTCGGGTTAGATAATTTCGACTTATTGTACTCAAATTAAAGTAATTTTGCATATTGAAATCTATGATGGGATGTGGGGACTGTATATTAAAAGGGAAATGTATATTAAATGTTAAACATAAGGCATATTTGATTTCATCAAGGGGTAACTTCAATCTGGGATCAACGCATCTAAATTTCATGGAAATTGATGTTAAAGGCTGTGAATGCACACATTTTATTGGAACCTTCAAAAGGGTTTCTGAGTTGCATGCCCGTTGAGGATAAAGAAATACCGAGATGGTAAAATAATGGGGTTAAAACAGGGTTGAGTCGGAAATGCCATTAAAAACATATACAAATAAAGAACAGAAAATATTTTCAGAGTCAAAATGTAGTCAGCTATAAATAGAGAAAATCTGTCAGATACATGTAGATCTGTGGTTTTAAGGTTAAGGAGAAAAAGTCAAATAATCGCGGTTACCTGTAATTGAATTGACAGGTGAAACATGCAATTGCTTATAAATAAATGCAGGAAGTACTTGTTAAATGAGGTAATCTAACAAATACTGATAGACTGTCAATAGTTTGACTGTTCTGCAGAGGTAAGGCACATACAATAGGAAATTTAATGTAGTTTAAAGTAGGTCTTACCATGTTAGGTAATGAACGCACGCATATATGGCCGGGAGTAAATATGTCTGGTTTGTAACAAAAGTCCGGGAAGGACAGTACTAAAAAGTAGTTAATATGGTGTTTCACACACGAATACTATGGTTCACCATTTTACACTAGACGCTTCGAGAAGAAGTAACTAACAAGTTCGTTTTTAGCAATTTCCTGTCACAACAGTGACTAGGTACCGTGTAGGTTGGGAAATATGCTAACCTGTGGTTAACAGTAAAGCGACATACGCCTTTTATATATTATAGGCCTTAGAAAAAGCAGAGAAATAACCTTTGCTTGGGCCTGGGGGCTGATATTCAGACTTTCGCTCATACGGCAAGTGACCTTTTATGCATGACGTCATTGGCTTTTCATGTGTATTCCACTGTAACTGTTAAACATTGAGCGTGATTATAAGGTAACGCAAATAAAGCAGGCTTTTTCTCAAAGTAAAGCAATAAAAAATGACAAGCAATCTATCAAAAGGGCGCAAACGAAAATACTGGTAAATACGTTATAGTAAGTAGGTTACAGGTAAAATTGGCATAAGTTATGTACTTCATAGACAAAATATAGTTAAAGCAAGGGCACCTGTCAAATGGACTTCCGTAGTGGACTGTAAATGGCATATAATTATGTAAAGCAATATAGCTGACATTCGACAAGTTGGCTGGGGGTATATGAAACGACATGGGATATGTCATAAAAAGTGACAGGCAGTACAGGTAAAATGTGTACCAAATACACAACACTACATTAATCAACTGTCAACATAGGATAAAAACACTTAAATAACTCATGTACGTGCTTAACCAATTAACCGTGACAAACAAAAATTGCCATGCTAATTAACAATAAAAAAGTCATTGTTCTATAGTAGTGTAGTTACATGTAACTATACTGAATATTAGTTAAAATTTGTGGAAACAATAGGAAGTTCTCGGTGGTATAGCAAATATTTCAAGACAGAAAGTATCTTTATTAATAATACCACATGGAAAATGGAAGGAATTTAGCGGAGAAATAATCTCTCTGGCTATGGTACTCATTGTAATTGAGTTGGGGACGAACTGTGAGATTCATTAGAGTGCAACCAGTGATGTATTAATATGTACACAGGTGTGTATATACCGGGGACTAAGTAAATGTCTGACAATATGCAATCAACGCAAAGGAGTGGACAACTCTATCAGACCTTTATTACGGAGACTACCGGCTGGTTCAACTGTATTTTTGGAAGTTGGAGAAAACTTTCGGAACAAGATATCAGATTTCCGACTGGACTTAAACTTAACTATGGATATTAGCAGACATTCAGCGGACGATACCTACAACTGGACTTAAACTTAACTATGGATATTAGCAGACATTCAGCGGACGATACCTACACCGGGACCTAAGTTATCTAGTGACTTTAACAGTGAATTACAATTATTAAAAATTAACTGTTTTGGAATGGATAGGGAGGGGTAAATAGTATTTGATAAATAGTATTTGTCGTATTTGGTAAATTTGGTAAATAGTAATTGTTGTATTTGGTAAATTTGGTAAATAGTAATTGTTGTATTTTGCTGTAGTTGTAGTTTATTAAAAAAAATTAATAATTTTGTATGGTAATATAGTTAGGAATTTGTCTATATTGCCGTACCAGGTGCTGTTATAATATAATAAATTTCGATTATTATATTGTGAGGAGGGAAGGTGTGATGATATAAATAAATATCATTTGACACGCATGAACTTGTATTTGTGTATTATAAATGTATATGGTCATGTGCCCAAGATGCCTGGTCGGTGCAAGTAAATATATCACTGTCAATGGGGCCACGCACCACCATTCAAATTGATGTCGAACTGTCAATTTGACGGGGTCGTGCGTGTTCCGACAATTAAGCAGGTATTATAAATACTAAAGGACATTATGAGGAGTCGAGTAGACTAGAGAACCAGACCAGGGATGCTCGGTACACATTGTGGCGTGATGCCATGTATTAAAGTATCTAACTTGAAGAACTGGAGTTGAGTTGTCACTAGTAGGCCATATCACCACAGTTGGCTCAAGAGGAAATTTTGTTTTAATTGAAAAAAATATGGGGGCGTTTTGACTAGCATATGGGGGCGTTTTGACCAAAATGGGGGCGTTTTGACTTTGGGGCGTTATGACTTGGGGGCGTTTTGTAAATCGTTCATGAACGTTCCCTGGGTGTCTCCGATGGTTTAGAAACGTTCCCAGATGTAAAGAAACGTTTCGATGGCGTTTCCGATGTTTCAGGAACGTCCCGAGAGCCATTTGAGATGGTTAAGGATCGTCCAGATTGCGTTCAGATGGTTCAGAAACGTTCAGATGGCATTTCAGAAGGTTCATGAACGTTCCATGGATATATCCGATGGTTTAAATATATTCCTAGATGGTTAAGGAACGTTCCGGTGGCACTTCCGATGATTTACAGATGGTAAAGCAACGTTTCTAAACCATCGGAGACACCCAGGGAACGTTCATGAGCCATCTGAAATGGCATCTGAACGTTCCGGTGGCGTTTCAGATGGTTTAGGACCGTCCCGATGGCGTTTCATATTGTTCAGGAACGTTCAGATGGTTCATGAACGTCCCCTGTGCGCCTGCTATGGTTAAGAAAATTCACAGATGGTTAAGGGACGTTCCGGTTACGTTTCAGATGGTTCAGGAACGTTCCCAGTTGGTTCAAGAACGTTCCGGTTGCGTTCAGATGGTTATGGAACGTTCTCGGGTGTTTCAGATGGCTTAGAAACGTTCCAAAATGGTTTAGAAACCTTCCGGTCGCGTTTCCGACACTTCAGGATAATCCTGATGGTGTATCTAATGGTTCATGAACATTAGCAGGGCATTTCAGATGGTTCAGGATCTTCACGATGGCGCTTCCGATAATTCAGGAACATTCACAGATGGTTAAGGTACGTTCCGTTTGCGTTGCAGATGTTTCAGGAACGATCCGGGGGCGTTTCAGATGGTTAAGAAACGTTCTCGGATTGTTTCAGATGGTTCAGAAACGTTCCAATATGGTTAAGAAACCTTCCGGTCGCGTTTCCAATGGTTTAGGAGGGAACCAAGGGAACGTTTCTGATCCAAGTGAAATGCCATCAGGACGTTCCTGCATAATCTGAAACGCCACTGAAATATTTTTGAACCATCTGGGAACTTTTCTGAACCATCGGAGACACCTAGGGAACGTTCATGAACAATCTGAAATGCAATCTAAACGTTCTGGAACCATCTGAAACGCCATCTTGGAACGTTCCTGAACCATCTGAAACACCCAGAGAGCGTTCCTCAAACATCTGAAACGCCTCCGAAACGTTCCTGAACTATCTTAAACGCCACCGGAACGTCCCTTAACTTCTGAATCATAGGAGACACACAAGGGACTTTCATGGACCATCTGAACGTTCCTGAGCCATCTGAAACGCCATCGGGGCGGTCCTGAACCATCTGAAACACATATGGACCTTCCTGAACAATCGGAAACGCCACCGGAACGTTCCTTGACCATGTGGAAACTTTTTTTTGAACCATCCGAGACACCCAGGGAACATTCATGAACCATCTGAAATGCCATCTGAACATTCTGGAACCATCTGAACGTTCCAGAACCATCTGAATAGCCATCGGGGCGGTCCTGAAACATCTGAAACATCTATGGACCTTTCAGAACCATCGTAATTGGAACGTTTCTGAAAGATCGGAGACACCAAGGGATTGGTTTTTGACCATATAAAATGCCATCTGAGCGTTCTTGAACAATCTGGAAAGCCTTCTGGACGATCCCGAACCATCTGAAATGCCTTGGAAATGTTCATGAACCATCGGAAACGCCATAAGGATTATCCTAAACCATCGGAAACGCGACCAGGTTCTTTAACCATCTTGGACTGTTTCTGAACCATCTGAAACATCCCGAGAACGTTTATTAACCATCTGAAACGCCACTGGAACGTTCCTTAACCATCTGAAAAGAAGATTTATTTATTTTATTTAACGTCGGAAACAATACAACAATAAACATAAGCTGTAACATCTATTTTTCTGAACCATCTGAAACGCCACCGGAACGTCCCTTAACCAACTGGGAACTTTTATTAACCATAGGAGACACACAGGGAACGTTCATGAACCATCTGCACGTTTCTGAACCATCTGAAACGCCATCGGGGCGGTCCTGAACCATCTCAAACGCCACCGTTCCTTAACCATCTCAGAACGTTTCTGAACCATCGGAAACAACATTGGAACGTAGCTGAACACTCTTGAACGCCATCCAAATGTTCCTGAATTATCTGAAACGCCACTGGAACGTCCCTTAACCATCTTGGAACGTTTCTGAACCATAGGAGACACACAAGGGACGTTCATGAACAATCTGAACGTTTAAAAACATCTGATACGCCATCAGGGCGTTCCTGAACCATCTGAAATGCCAACGGAACGTACCTTAACCATCATGGAACGTTTTTGAACCATCGGAGACACCTCGGGAACGTTCATGAACCACCTAAAATGCAATCTGTACCATCTGAAACTCGACCATGACCCTTGGCCATCTAAAACACCCTGGGGACATTCCTGAACCATCGGAAACGCCATAGAAACGTTCCTGACCCATCTAAAACGCCATTTATTCGTTGATATTATTGAATGTCATCGTATGCTCAGACGGTGCAGATCCTGATCGGAGGACTCGTCAGGGAGCCCTCAGATTTGGATCTTCACTGTAAACGTACGACACAAGTATTTTTATAAGTAGACTGCTAACAAATGACGAGTATACTCGGCGATAGGGTTGAATGAACTTAATTGAACAATAACGCATTTAAACGGATCGGGTCGGAGGACTCCTTTATGAGCCCTTCAATCTTGGTTTTCACAGTTGAATGACAAGTAGTGGGAAGCCTGGTCCGAGGGTTCTCTCTGATCCTACACTGTTTGCATAAAAATGTACTTTCAAGGAGTCCTCCGATCGGGGTCTACACTGTTTGCATAAATATGTACTTTTCGTAGGGATATTGTTGTGAATGACGAGTCTACTCGTCGCTATGGGTTACGTGTTCTTATGTGTCAATTATGACGCAATGTAATAATAATTACGTCACAAATATTTGATAAAGGATTTCCCAGTTTATATAAATAGTACACTATTTCCCCCCCATCATTTATGACGTCATTCTTACAACGTCATTATTGCTATGTTTGTATACAGTGTCGTAACGGGTCACGGGAACAAAAAATTGGTTTATGTTGTGAGTTCAAAATTTAAAGATCTAAAAGTATAAGTCAAATATTTGTTGATTGTTTATTGAATATATGTCCAATGTTGCAGAGTTACAGAGGTAACTCATGTAGATCTACTCGGTGCAATACTACCGTATCCTTGGATAAATGTTAATCGAAGATACGACGGTTTTGCGCTAAATTGCGGGTCTTAAACGTTCCTTGAGCATCTGGGAACCCTTACTGAACCACCTGAAACACCCTGGGACGTTTCTGAACCATCTGAAACGCAACTGGAACGTTCCTTGACCATATGTGAACTTTTCTGAACCATCGGAGACACCCAGGGAACGGTCATTAACCATCTGAAATGCCATCTGAACGTTCTGGAACCATCTGAACGTTTCTGAACCATCTGGAACGCCATCTGAACGTTCCTGAACCATCTGAAACGCAATCTAGACGAGCCTTAACCATATCAAATGCCCATCGGGACGTTCCTGAACCATCGGAAACGCCACCGAAACGTTTCTTTACCATCTAGGAACGTTTCTTAATCATCGGAGACACCCAGGGAACGTTCATGAACCATCTGAAATGCCATCTGAACGTCCCTGAACCATCTGAAACGCAATCTAGACTATCCTGATCATCTGAAATGCCCTGGTACTGTTCATGAACCATCGGACACGCCATCAGGATTATCCTGAATCATCGGAAACGCGACCATCTTGGAACGTTTGTGAACCATCTGAATTACCCCGAGAACGTTCCTTAACCATTTGAAACGCCACCAGAACGTTCCTTTACCATCTGGAAACGTTACTGAACCATCTGAAACGCAACCGGAACGTCCCTTAACCATCTGGGAACTTTTCTAAACCATAGGAGACGCAAGGGGGACGTTCATTAACCATCTGAACGTTCCTGAACCATCTGAAACGCCGTCGGGACGGTTCGGAACCATCTGAAACGCCACAGGATTCATGATAATCATGATGGTTCATGATGATTCCAATGGCATTTCAGATGGTTCAGGATTATCATGATGGCGTTTCCGATGATTCAAGAACATTCCCAGAGTGTTTCAGATGGTTCATGATCGTCCAGATGGCGTTTCAAATGGTTCCAGAACGTTTAGATGGCATTTCAGATGGTTCATGAACGTTTTGGGTGTCTCCGATAGTTCAGAAAAGTTCCAAGATGGTTAAGGAATGTTCCAGTGGCGTTTCAGATGGTTCAGGAACGTCCCGATGGCACTTCAGTCGGATCAGAAAGGTTCCTTTGGGTCCTTCCGATGGTTCAGAAACGTCTGCAGGGTGTTTCAGGTGGTTCAGGAACGTTCCCAGATGCTCAAGGAACGTTCCGGTGGCGTTTCAGATGGTTCAGGAACATTATGATGGTGTTCAAGATTGTTCAGTAACGTTCCAATGTTGTTTCCGATGGTTCAGAAACGTTCCCAGGCTAGATGGTTAAGGTACGTTCCAGTGGCGTTTCAGATGTCTCAGGGTCGTCCCGATCGCGTTTTATGTGGTTCAGGAACGTTCCGATGGTTCATGAACGTCCCCTGTGCGTCTCCTATGGTTAAGAAAATTCACAGATGGTCAAAGGACGTTCCGGTGGCGTTTCAGATGGTAAAGGAACGTTCTCGGGGTGTTTCAGATGGTTCAGAAACGTTCCAAGATGGTTTAGAAACCTTGCGGTCGCGTTTCAGATGGTTCAGGATAATCCTGGTGGCGTGACCGATGGTTCATGAATATTTCCAGTGCAATTCAGATGATTCAGGATATTCACGATGTCGATTCCGATAATTCAGAAAAAAATCCCAGTGTGCTTCAGATGGTTCAGGATCGTCCAGATGGCGTTTCAGATGGTTCCAGAACGTTAAGATGGCATTTCAGATGGTTCATGAACGTTCCCTGGGTGTATCCGATGGTTCAGAAAAGTTCCAAGATGGTTAAGGAACATTTCAGTGGCGTTTCAGATGGTTCAGGAACGTCCCGATGGCATTTAAGTCGTATCGGAAACGTTCCCACCGTTCCCTCCGATGGTTCAGAAACGTCCCCAGGGTGTTTCAGGAACGTTCCCAGATGGTCATATAACATGTCGGTGGCGTTTCAGATGGTTCAGGAACATTTGGATGGCGTTCAAGATTGGTCAGTAACGTATCAATGTTGTTTCTGATGGTTCAGAAACGTTCCCAAATGGTTAAGTAACGTTTCGGTGGCGTTTCAGATGGTTTTAGGACCATCCCGATGGCGTTTCATATGGTTCAGGAACGTTCAGATGGTTCATGAACATCCCTTCTGCGTCTGCTACCGGTATGGTTCAGAAAATTCACAGATGGTTAAGGGACGTTCTGGAGGCGTTTTAGATGGTTCAGGAACGTTCCCAGATGGTTCAAGAACGTTCCGGTTGCGTTTCAGATTGTTAAGGAAAGTTCTCGTTGTGTTTCAGATGGTTCAGAAATGTTCCAAGATGGTTAAGAAACCTTCCGGTCGCGTTTCCGATGGTTCAGGAGGTGTTGTAAATGAGCAGTTGGGACAGACCACAAGATTGTCTTTTTGTAACTCTGAGCAGCCCGATGGGTGAAGAGGTTAGTTAAAATGCCATTTTATTACTTTTTAGGGAGTGCAGCTGATCTACGCACTGTGTGTGTATGCTAATTCTAAGAATAAACAACTACCGTATTTTCCCTCGGAACGTTTAATTATAATCAGAATGTCAACCAGTTAGGATCATGATGGAAAGCAGTGGCATGTTATCTAGTCTGGATACAAACTATTTGCCAATTAAATCACAAAGTTTGTAAGCAGGGTGCTTTAGGTAAGCATAATTATAAATAAGGAACTAAAACCCTACGGGGCCCAAAATTGCAAAATGCTCTAGATAACGTCAAATTACCTACAAGGTTTTGTAAATAATTGGCAAACTACGCTTAACTATGTTAATGCAGTAACGATTGTCTATATCGACCAAATCATTATCAATCTTAAGGTCAGCAAAGTTATTCGCAAATAGTTTGAATCTTGATCAGGCACCGAAAAAACGCAGCGTCTGATCAGGATCCAAACTGTTTAACACTAATCTCAGTTGAAGTAAAAATACATAAGTTTTTAATTTGACAAATACTCTACGGAGATCGGTTGGCCATCTCTCGAGATCGGCCGGCTAAAGCATTGTTCGGAATGAGTCGTCAGTGCAAGTAATGCAATTGTCCTTTGCTGTACGTAGAGAACCGAGTTTGGTCCGATCTCATTAGAAGTCCTCAACCTTAATTCATATGAAACTAAAACATAACGATTTGAAATTTAACAGGAAAACACCAACCGTTTTATGTTACATACTGTCCAACGAAAAGCATGTCGATGTTGCGGTGTGCACTTTCACAACTAGAAACTTATCGAACAGAGATTAAATAGATCTACAGTTGTTATTTTGTTATAATTCACAGAAAATATCAGTATTTTCGAATGGCTAGAGAAAACCAAGGTGTAGTGGTTGTGAATACCGAAAGTGACGCTGCAGAAACAGGAGATATCTCTGCTGAAACAAAGGGCCCAGTATCAAGACAGTTTCCGGATTTTTTTCTCCCAGCTTGACTATCGATACAGAGACAAGAACACTAAGATCTATACATACATGAAGACAGTTAGATCGTTCATACATCAGCAGCATCAAGACAACACGTGTACACCGCCAACTGTCGACATTCCCTTTGGTCAATGAACTTCAGAAGATGATCAGATGGAATGTTATTAACAATATATCTATCTCTTAAATGCATCATTTTCAAATGACATTTTACTCTTTCTTGCTAATCGTTTATATTGACATCCTTTGAACATTTTTGTGCTTTACCACACTATTGAAGGATAAATCAGTTACAAATACACATGTACATGTATATGGAAAACACCTTTTTTAAAAACAAGAATATCGTTCCCAACGATGGATGCTCCCCACAAAGAAAAAGCCTAAGGTATAGCATGTTTAGTAGGCGAACACAGTATCAACTAGTTTCATCAAATTATTCCTTCTATCATTCTCTATCACTATAACAAGTTTCATCAAATTACGGTGAAACAGTCCAGAGATATGTTCCGGACAAAATTGAGGGTTTTTATGAGAAAAAAGGAGATAAATAAAAACTGGGAGATGAGAGAGTTACGGTTCTTGTGTACTGCACCTCCTTCTGTCATTCTTTATCACTGTATCAAGTTTCATCAACCTACGGTGTACCGTTAAGGAGATATGCTCCGGACAAAAAAGCGTGACGGACGGACAGACAGACGGACGGACGGACGGACGGACGTTCTCACAGTTGGACATTTGTTGGATATATTTTTTGTTTAAAAGTACCCAACAGTACACTAAGATACCCAACAATAACAATAGGGCAATCACGGAATGAATGGAATCTATTGTTCTCCCTACCAAACAAAGGACCTTTCGTGCGCTCGTACGGACAAAGCGGCGACTTTTTGGCCCCCCCCCCCCCCAAAGGGGAGCATAATAAGACTTGTTCAAAAAGTTTAATTCAGCAAGTGAAGGGTTAGAGTGTATTGCGAATTCTTACACACCTCGCCAACACCCCTATATAAGCGAAGAAGGACCGTCACAGTGTACGAATTTTCATTCTAACACACCTCGCCCACACCCCTATATAAGTGCAGAAGGACCGTCTCAGTGTACGAATTTTCAGTAGAACAGTCACGCGCTAAACGTTCTAACGTGACGTCATATGGCTTCGAAAATGCGTACGCCAAGAAATGTAGCGCCGTTGCTTCGGTGCAAATTAAGGTTAAAAAGTGTTAGAATCGAAATAATAAATTCATATCAGTGTTTTATCTAACAATCGAACACGGGTAGTCGTTAAGATGCTTGTAATTAAACCACTCGGCCTAAAGGCCTCCTGATTAAATTACTACGCATCTCATCTTCTACCAGTTTTCGATTGCACGATAAAACACTGGTATGAATTTATTTTTTGACATCACAAACTTGTTTTTTTTGCTATATCTGTTTGGTTTAAACCGCTGTAAAATCAAAGGTATTTGTTATAATGAGATACGGTTTTGGGTGCGGTGTATGACAATGCCTCAACTTTACTTTTCTGCAAAAAAGACAAACTCGAACATTTTGTCATTTAGCTCGGTTTTCCTGGAGCGGGACACTCATATTTATTAATTCTCTTGAGGGTAACCTTTTTGACAAAAAAGGGGGAAATAGAAAGAGGCAATGCTGTAGATATACATATATGCGCGAATTATTCAGCGATTTTTTCTCAGAATGGGTCGAACCGAGAATATTAAACATGCAGTGAAGATGTTATTCGTCCGAAATAAACACGTTTATGTCAATGTCAAAACATTATTTCAAACGCAAAAAAGTTTTGAGCCAGCTCAGACATCGAGTAATCCGCTGAGTGATTATGCTTAAAACTAAGGTTGAAAAGGATCGTCAACAATTTCAAATTTTTGTAATTTTCTACAAATAATTGTAGATAGTTTGCGTAACATTAATACAACAAATAAGCAGAATGAGTGAGAGTTAAGCAAAATATACAGACAAATTTTCTGTTTCTCAGAAATTTTGCTCATAATTAACACGACGAGTACATGTATAGGCCTACTAGTCATGAACAAACATTGTACCTCTGAGGAGTACACGTATTGTATTCACACATTGTAGATTCTGACCAGAGAGCTCCTGCAGGTCTCATCAATTCAGGGTCTACACCGTTTTGTTATTTTACATTATCTATAGTTATCTAGAATCAACCATATATAGTCAGAAATTGGACTAGACAATTTAAAATTGGATGTGTCAATTGAAAGATGGTCATCCCAAATTGACTGAAGTCACTGAACCGTCTCAAAGTTTCTTCTAATTAAAAAGAAAAAAAATTAAAAACAATTACAGACGCCACTTTTAAAGCGGATGATATTATGGTGGAATCATTCTGCCTCTAAAACACAACAAAATCGCTTCTGTTTTTATGAGAAAAATTAACTAATCGTTATCTATAGCTTGCTCGATGCTGCCTTTGTTCTCTGTCTCAAAGTCCTTCTGAGAATCTTTCCTGACAAACTTTTTGGAATTTCGTCGAGGAACTCCACATCACCTCGTAACTTCATATGTGGGGGTACCTTCGCTGAAATTAAGATTTATTAAATAAGTTACACATGTCGTGCAGAAGACGCAATTCTGGTCCGTTTTAATGTTTAACATTTTTACTGTCATTATGGCGTATTAATCGGCACGGTCTAACACATATTTTTTACCTGCTTCAAACCTTGGACTTCTATGCGTTTTTGACTTACGAATCATTAATATGAGTGTCAATCAGTGCGGTTCCTGATCAAACGCAGCGTTGTTTCCTACTATCAGTGGTGTCGGTATTCACCGTGAAAGGGTTAACCTAAACTTACACGAACAAAAAATAATAAAATGTTATAAAATTAGCATGTCTTTAAAAGAAATTGTGTCCAGGTGACAAACAGAGTGGGTCTTGATCAGGCGTTATAAATATCTAGATCCAAACTTGATGTAAAGGTCTTCAATATTATTTATCAAAACTTACATTTGCAGAATTGATATGAAAATATGAAGCAGAATAATATTCTCTGTGATAGAAGACACATTATAAATGGCCTCACTCTAATAGCAAAAAGAAAAAAAGACTTGGTTTAATTTCGAAAATGTCTTATATATTTTGATAATCGTTTGATTAAGGTAGATCGCGTGTGAGTTTAGTTTCAATGAAATGTGTTATAAAACTATGCTCGAAGAACGATAATAGCCTAAGAATAGAGGCAACATTTATCGTGTGGTTTGTCTTTGAGGTCTCTTTTTCTGTAAAAGAAACCTGGAATTTTGATGATTTTATTGTTCTTATAAAAGAAGGAAAGCTCATGACTATAAGTCTCGCGCAATAAGTAGTCCACAGTATTCATTACCAGAAAAGTTAAAAAAAATGAATAAAGGTGTTCAGAAAGATGTTATCAGCATTTTAAATTTTGCAAAATGATAAAATCTTGAATTACAGAAAAAGAAAAAAAAAGAAAACTGACTCATTCAATGTTGTTGTTATTTACTTTTATTCAAATACACTAAACGACACTTATAAGTGTATCAGTATTATTTTTAAATATCTTATTAACGCATCAACCGAATTAAGTCGGTATTTTTCTTAACAAAGAACTGATTATTCAAAACAAAATCCAAAAAAGTAATAACCGATAGAACAAGCTGCTTTACACCCTGGGTCGATTCTTAAAGTTAAAAATGAGTCCAACGGGATCGAAAATAAAGGTCGATTCTTAACATAGAAAAATGACATTGAAATGATTCTTAATATTGAAAACTTACTTCGTGTCGATTTTTAACGTATCGTTAACATTCATCTAACACAGTGTTTGCGTCCTGTACCTGTACATAGGCATTATCTAATAATACATTTGATTATCGATTTTTCCGCCTCTGGCGTATGCTTCGGTCAATTGTATAAATCGGTATAGAATAAAAAAATTGAACAATTTCAGATCCCTGTGGATTTTCTCCTCAGCGCGATGTAGCATAAATATTTTTGGACTTTATTAGAAAATATTTAAAAAATAATGTGTTGAAAAATTAATTGCACGAGCTATGTATCGTGTAAGATGGCACGATATAAGAGCAAGTTTTGAAAATTAAATGATGCCAATCTGTAGATCTAATACTTGTTATTATTCACCTGTGAGTTTATTATTTTCGTACAGCAGATTGATTTGTGAATCAAAAACTAAGATGCAAACTTCGCATTGACAGACATCGGCTTTAATTCAACCCATGGCTACGTCTCCTTGCGGGATAGAAAATTTGATTCTGTTTTTCATACAAGCGTGAGCTACTCCATTACTTATCGCCACATGCAATTTCATTTTGCACGCTTCGTCGAATTCCACGTGAATGTTTATGTTTTAATCTGTTTGCGCACTGGATCGTGAAGATGTCGCGCTTTTTAAAAAAATGAATAGCGAGTTTTAATTGCATTATTGTTTTTAATTTTTGGTAAAAAATCTGGTTGAAAACAAACCAGGAATAAACCAATAAATGACATTTTATACTGTCACACTGTCGTTTAGTGTATTATAGTTAGTGAAATATTTGGGGAAAAATAGAAAATATTACAGTCAGGACAGATTGTCTTATTAAAATGTGGGAAATTTGAAGTTGAGATACAGTTACTCACCTTAAAATTGAAATTCTGTCATTAAAATGCATTATCATTTTTTCATGGACTTACATATAAGGTTAGTTATATTGTTTAAATATTAAAATGGGCAATATCGATCTTGATTTGCTTCAATGTGTGGCTTTTAGTGAAGGCGCCAAGTCTCAAAAGGCCCTTATTTAACAATGATTTGCAAGTGGAGATGCAGAAAATCGCCAACTTCTCCAAGTCCTTCAAGTAATGGCTCATTTTTCAAAATCATGGTGCTCCAACGTTTCTTACCCATGCCATAAAATGCACTTGTAGAGTCACACCCGCTTAATGCGTGTATGACCGGTAGACATTTAGAAATTGTTTCTCCAAGGTCTGATGCTACGTCGTGCATAGGAATAAAACGCTTAAGTTGGCGTGTACCAGTCTTGAAGAATAACTTGATTCCTAAATGCAATGCAATTCTTGGACAAATGGCTGCCACATCAGAATCCAAACTCCACAAAACAACATTTGTAACGTGAAGCACTCTCACGGCATAGTCTATATGAAGAAACATTCTGGAGTCTGCCTCCTCATGGTCAGACCGTAGTTCCTCTACACTTTCACAGGTGTTTCTCAGTACTCTCACTGCTTTCACTGGATCTTTAAAACCACCACCGATGAATACTGTCATATCATCTGGTAATTCATCAAAGAACTGATCAGTCAAACTTCTCAAGACTAAATCCGCCAGATTGATTTTGTTGACAGGGTTTGAAAGAAATTTTGCTGTTTGCTTTTGGCAATGGTGTTTCAGCTGTAAGATTTCTTATTTCTTGCATCTGTACATGCCCGCGTCTCATCCTTTCTCCGGACTTGATAGAGTCTTTATTCTGATAGTTATCCCCGACCAGAGCTGTGTATTTGAATGACATGCCTAAAACTGCTGATGCCACTTTCTTAGAGACATCACCAAATGTTTTACAATCTGACTTTTCAGTGCAAATCATCCTAAGCAACATCATGAAGTCAATGACTAACAGCTCTGGACGTTCTTCTCTATTAAGCTGCTTAATTGCCATCTTTCCTTCAATCCAAGACAATGTTGCAGATTTTGCAGTCTTCCTCATGCTACCATCTAGATTGAAAAGTGACAACGGAACTGGGGTCAGCTCATATGTTAGCAAGTTTCTAACATCGATTTCACGATTTTGTCCGATCACAGTGAGTTTACTGAATATTTGTCTATCTATGTTTACCGATTCAATCTTTTCTCTTGTCTTTATCTTCATTGGTTTGTTCATGGAAGAGAATGTCTTTATTGTTTGTCTTGGTATAGGGGCCATGAAATCGATACGACCAGTTTGTAATCTTTCTTCAAGAAACTCTTGCAACCGACGTGCACCAATCCTACGAGCAGAGCATAGATCATTTCTCACTTCTATGGTTGCGACACTAGAGGTAGCAATGTTAACCAGAGGCTGTTTATCATCATCGGAAGCAGTCATTTCTATTTCGAACGGGTTAATCATCCGCTCTTCAACCAGTTCAACGATACTCCGTATTGCTTTTTCATCTTTTCTACTTCGCTGATTGGAAGAGTCTTTGTAATCTGATGAATGTTCGAGGAATCCGCTCATTCTTTTCATATTGCTAGTCACTTCTGCTTTCTGATGTGCCGTCAAGTAATACTTCTGTAGAGCATCCTCGTTGGTATAGAGTTGCTTGAATTTGCCACACTCTCTATTCAGCGATTGCTCTATTGCCATATCATGCCATACACCACTGAATGGTTTGTCTGTCCTATACACAGCCGCCAAGTCAGTTGATATTGATTGGTGAATAACCGGTTTTGTCTCTTTGATCATCTGACCTTCGATGACGTTAACAGTTCCCCATCTTGCATAATGTGTGTGCCCACACACGAAATCATAGGGAAGCATTTCGGCAAATGTCTCCAGCTCTAGATCCCTTTCACCGTCACGCTTTGCTGCTATATAGTCAAGTAAGAGCTGCGATAGGTCACTAACGTAGTTTTCCCAGAACTTGAAGGTGTATGAAATTCTCTGCCCTTCAACTGTTCATTAAGTTGTGCAGATTCTTGGTATGTCTAATCAGATTTCTCAGTCTATTCAGAATTTCTTCGTGGTTAACTGTGTCTCTTTGAGCTTGAAGCAACTCCCGCAGAGAACAAATATCTTCGACTAACATGTTCCTCTCTTCATCTGGCAATGCAATTTCGTTCATTTCCAGCCACTTTTCAAATGCTTTCCATTTCAGTCTGTTCATAGCTTCATTCATTAACTTGTGTGTCCTTACACCTTTGTTGTAAGATCTACCCTTAAGTATAGCATTGACTACACTTGGGCCGTACACATTCGCTTCAACCAAGATGTCCTCGAAACCACTCTCTTCCATACACTTCCCTATGTCTCCCATGAAGTTCATCGCTCTGGTCATCCCTCCCATCTCCATTTCATCATTGCCAAACTCTGTCATGTTTCGCCATTTTATCATTTGTGCCTTGCTGTAGATGGCTTCGTCATAAGTTACATATGTCCAATTCTGTCCAAGGGTGTTAAACATACGCTGAAATACCTTCATCATTGTGTAAACTGTGTTGAACTCAGTAGCAGATGCTGGTATCATTGGGCAGTAGCCTATAGATGTTCTTGGTACAGTTGTCTTCTCAGTAAGACGTGCATGATATACAGTCCAACCTGGTAGCGGAGTTGTGATAGGATGGAATAGGAGATCAAGTCAAGTATAACGTTAGGTGTAACATTTTTCAGTACCCTACTTCTATCGGCCAGTATTTCTAAGTCAGGGCCAAAACTGCCTTGCACAGATGTTTCACTGTTGTCTACAGCTGTCTGATACAAAACCATGTTCACAATATCCAAGTGCTTTCCATCGACTGTTAAAATTGTCACCAGCCGCGCGAACTGTTGATCCATATTTCATATTGGAGGGTACAATGACTTCAGCAGCCTGTTGAGATTTAGCCCAGCCTGTATCAATGCGCTCAACTTCGTCATAACCAACACCATGCCCATTTTTACTGATCAACATAACAGCATCTTTTGACTGTGTCAGCTGATGAATTGCTAAACTCAGTCCTACATGCTTTGGTGTTCTGCATTTTCCTCTTGATCCTATGTAGAGTGTATCTTGACAAATAGATTGTATTTTCTGATGTAAGACTGGGGTTTTCTCTTTTACATAAGCCATGCTAACCTGTTCAGGTGACACAGAACTGTCGGCTGACACTAAACATGCAAAAAACGTGTACAGTTCAGTTGGTACTATTTTCTCTTCTTGTTCTAAGCAAACGTCATTTGCCCTTAATGGTTTGATCGCTCTTTGCTCAAGGACCTAAGCATCAGAGCCGCATGAAACAGTACTAACTGTCTTTGATGCTCTGCATTCTCACTACCTATGCTCAAATCATCTTCAATGTGAGCAGATCTTAGAGTCTCTTTGTATCGAGCTGCCGTGTTGATAACGTCGGCTAGTTTGAGTGATTTGTCAATAACCAAATCAGGATTGCCCCTGCCTTGTGTCGGTATAATCTGAACAAGGTCTGAGTTTTAATTTCAGTAAATGGCTACTGTAGGAATTGGCCTGTTCTTCTGGGACATATTCTTTGATAATATCCTTGTACTGTTGCAGTACATCTTGC
Organism: Gari tellinella; assembly: GCA_922989275.2. Taxonomy (NCBI): domain Eukaryota; kingdom Metazoa; phylum Mollusca; class Bivalvia; order Cardiida; family Psammobiidae; genus Gari; species Gari tellinella. The sequence continues at coordinate 20,534,261 of OV277869.1, read as the reverse complement.
AAGAAAAAGGCTCGTCCCGCAATTAACATTGGTTGTATATCGCTAATTAGTCTTCCTAATGATGCATTATACACAGTTTCGTCTTCCAGTGTCCCGCCTGTACTTTTGTTTTTACGGCGTATATATTTTGCATAACACCCTTTGTGATATCTAGCTTCATTTGCTATCAACTTGCTATAATTACCTACCTTACAGTTCATTTCATGGTCTCCATTTTCACTTGCAATCCTTTCTAAAGTCTTACAAAAATCGAATGACGATACATTTGTGAGGTTCGAGTCTTTCTTGTACGACTTCTTCTCACAAAACAAACACAAATCTTTCCAGTTGAACGACCGCCTTTGAATTTTTGAGGTTGATGGACCACTCACATGTGAACTACTGCTGGTTTGTGTTTTATTGTCTACTTGTGAACTTTGTGTTTGGAGTCGAGCTATGTGGTGCGAACTTGTAAATATTAGCATTCTTGTTTGACCATTTCAGATTGTGCTCATCGTCATACTCTACTAAGGTACCAAAATACTTAGAACAATCTCTGTCATTGCTCTTTACACGCTTTTCTAACGCACTACGGAAAGAAGAAATTCCTTTTTGCGTCGCGCTCCGAGTTAATTCGTCGGCTTCATCTTCACATAGAATGCAAACGTTTTCATCATAAATGAACTTCCTTTTGACAGGGGATCGTTTCAATTTCAATGGACTTTCTTCCATCATGTAGCGATGATGACGGATGAGGGAGTATCATATGAAAAGGTTCATATAGCGATGATGAAGGATGAGAGATTTTAAGATAATAAGGGTCATATAGCGATGGTGAAGGATGAGGGATGATAAAATGACAATGTTTATATAGAGACAATGATGGATTAGGGATTATTAGATGAGAAGGATCATCTAATCGCAATGATGAAGGATGATGGATGATGAGAAAGGGGAGTATGGGACTTTTCAATACATATTATTTGAATGATTGTGCTTTGGAGGTTATGCAGAAAACACAAACAGAGGATAGAGGTTATCCGCCTATTTAACGAAATACATGTACGTGGATCTTTGTTAAAACTCTCAAAATAAAAGTTTGTTCTAAGTCTGAATCAGATCGTTCTTGATTATTTCAAACAAACACCCAAATCACACACAGAATATGTACAGGTACAAATAATTATGGCATAAACAAACACTGAGCTTTACCAAACGTCAAAATGCAGCTATTTCGCAATAGATTAAATCTAGATTTAAATTGCGATCTAGCGAATCATGTTCGATAAGTGAATAATAATAAAACTAACTTTGCAAACAAACATTGAATACTAAACAGTGAACATGTGAAAGTAGAAAAAATGATTTTCCAAAACTTTTGTTATCAAAGCCCTTTTTAGCGCGTTTGAATGACACGAGACCAAAGCAAGTGTGAACGCTAGTTCGATAACATTTCAATTAGTACACCGACATTTTAACCCCAGAGACCTTTCTACTTTGCGGAAGTTCTGGGGCTGAATTGTCACAGGGATTCTTTTCTGTTTATTAGACCAAGACTATCCTCCCTGGAAAATAACTAAATGAAGGCAGATAGGTGGTTTTGATGCCATGCGCAGCTTTGCAATGAGTGTAATTAGCCAAAAATCATCTTCCTGAAATCATCATCTCATTTAATCATCCACATCACTCATCATTCATCGGCGCTATATAACCTATTTTGTGCCAACTCACCATCATCATCACTTTATCGACCACTGAATAGCCAGTAAAAATAGGAAACACCTTCAATGTATTACGAGACAGTTTTTTTTGTGGGTTTTTTTTTTTTTGTTTTTTTTGTAAGGGGGGGGGGGGAGGGGGTTGGGGCTGGGGGTCATTTATTGTCGACACCAATGAGTAGTACATATAATGTCCCAAAATCGTTCTCATATAACTCAAAAAAGATGCTATGCATTAAAAGCATAAAATGGCACAACTTTGAAGATGGAGTGGCATGCATTCCGTTTATAAGATATAACATTGAACGTTGGTGGGTGGGGTAAGTAAAATGGCTGTAAAAAAAATTCTGACCACTTTTGAACTTGGCATCCGCCAAAAATATTCATAAAAATGTATAGCGAATTCGGCAATATAATTGCAAAAAAATTTCTCCACCGGCCTGGGCGCCCTGACTATTTATAGTTCGATCAAATCCGATTTGATCGAACTATAAAGCCACACATTGAAGCTTATCAAGTTCGATAATGCCTATTTTAATGTATAAGTTATACATGTATGCCGATTTTATTGACTTGTAAGACATTGAACTAAAACAAGCATTAAGTGGACATGTTTAATAGGACCGTATAACATCAATGTAGACTAAATATAACATGTCCCTTGATCACAGCGTTATTGATTAACAGTCAATAAAATCGGACAACACGTTATAAAAATATTTGGAACGAATGCGACTCGAACCTGCTAGGCAAGCACTCTACCGACTGCGTTATAAAGGACTATACTGAATAGTATCAATATTTCCTTTATAGTCTATGTCGTCAAGACGCATTTCCGCTTGCCCGTAAGAAGACTTCCGTATGCGAAAGTCCTTAAGTGTGTTGCAGTTTCTTGGCGCCATGTGACCGTTTCATGTGTCGCGGTGCCGTAAACCCAAAATCGATCAAAATATCGTTATAAAACTACCGCTTTATACGTCCATGCCGGTAAAGCCTAAACTATATGTATGCATAATTAGAAAATACGTTAGCATACACATAAACGATTAATATAATTTTGTAGAAAGCGCATGGTTGTCAAGCAAGGGAATTAACTTTTGTAAAGATCTAAGAAGTATAAGGCACCCCATGTTTTATGGTTTTTTTTCATGACGTCATTTGACCAAGAAAATGACTAGAATTTAGTAGCAAGTAAGATAATGATAATTATACCACATGAAATAATAACACAGCAGCAACAGCGTCTCAACGATCTTTTATTTTAAGGTATTATATGTGTAATAATGCGCTCCGAAACGAATCCGAAAAATCTATACACCATCTCATTCAATACCTAATTCTACATCATTACAAAATTACTATATGCATCTGTACCTAAGACATTGTTGGATACAAATATATGCAGAAAATTTGATCTTTTTGCATAATACATTAAAAGAAAAATATTGTGTTTCGCAGAAACTAGTTTATGTGGCCATTTTTTCTCACAATTATTTTTTTTACAGTTAAGCAAAACAGAAATTTAACGAATTGAAGCAGGGTCATTCAGAGTGACCAGACTGAAAATTAACTACAATGTCTCTAGAACAAAATAGCTAAAACATTATAAATGGTAAATAATAAACATTAGAAATGTTATTTGAAATAAATAAAATTGTGTTTGAGAGGGTAACAATTTGTGGAAAAGCAAAATGAAGCAAAAAGTTTTTGTGCAACAAGCACTGTCAGTTTTGCAATTACTTGTGGTTTCCACAATAAAAGTGTCAATTGAATAGTTATTGCCTGTTTTTCTAATTCTGTTCTGCGAAGAAACCAATATTCTATTTCAAGAAATATAAATTTACAGTCAATCTTGTATCAAGCACAATGAAAGCTCCAATGAAAGGCATGTAGCGTACCATTTCCTAGCAGATGGTCGCTTAAAGCAGACAGACCTTAGAGAAGAATGCACCTTAAGGGACATACTGTTTTACTTTCAACCTGCTTTTAGTGGTCACCTTTTTAAAACAAAGCTAGAAACATGCCACTTTTATAAGGTTTGACGTTTTTGGAATGGGTAGAATGAAACAGCAATAGAAGAGCGTTCCTACGTCATGTAGATATTCGTTGTGAAAATAGTCCTATGTAATGTTTGTCCTTAATTACTAAAAAGGAACCAGTGTAGACCTGGTTAGACCCTTATTGGTAATGTCAGTATCGAAATAATATATGTTCTACCATTGTTAATCGGCTATTTAACAACGGTTGGTCGTTCTGACGCGCAGGAATTGACCACTTAGGCCTTCGGTCTTCGTGGCCAATTCCTGCGCATCACAAATCTAAACCGTTGTCAAGTAGCCGATTAACAACGGTGGAATACAGTTATTTTTCTTAAATATTACCTGCTACAAATTCTATCAATTCGCCTGGCGTTAATTTGACTCCCGGCTTCTTCACCACGAATGCCTTTGGCAATTCTCCAGCTTCCTCATCTGGGAGTCCTACCACTGCGACATCAGCAACTTTGTCATGACGTATCAGAATATCTTCTAGTGCGGCAGGGGCCACTTGAAATCCTTTGTATTTGATTAGTTCTTTTATTCTGTCGACAATATACAGATAGCCATCATCGTCTTCTTTTCCAACATCACCTGCAGCAAATACGTAAACTGTAATAAAACCTCTCTATTATGACCACTGAAATATGGGTAAATCATTGTATGAAATACAGGTGGATGATTAAAGCCTTATAGGCCCGTCACAACCATGCCGTTTTGGCCAACGTTCTCTGGCGTTTGACGAAACGCTGGTATTCGCCCATGGTCACTGGAAAAGCGCCAGCAGAGCGTTGTGTGAAGGCAGGTAAACGTCGGTGATCACCGAGAATCGTCGGAGAACGCTGGTCCGAAAAGAAAGTTTTGAACATGCACAAACGTTTTCTCTGAGACCAGCGTTCATCGAACGTTTAGTTTTAAACGATGGAGATCGTTTAAGGACGTTCGTCGAACGTTTAACTATTGTTCACCGAGCGTTGCACGCGTTCGGCTATCAGTTGTTACTCTAGCGTTACGTAGTTGTTACTAATCGTATGCTTTGCAGTAAACGACTCGCCAGCGACCTGTCAAAAACCAATGAACGGTCTCCTAGCGCACGCAGCGTGTGACTTAAGTCAAACGTACGTCCTAACGCTAATTCTGCCATTTTTTACACGTTAGTTACACGCTCAACACGCTCGTGTAACGTTGACAAATCGTTCGTCACGCGCCAGTGGCACGTTAGCACACGCTAACGGTTTTCAGGGATATCTTACTTGGTCGTTGTTACACGCGTCTCGCGCGTTAGACACACGCTAGTTGTGCGATAAACACACGTTTATCACACGCCATTTGTGTCATTCTCATTCTAGAACGCTAAAAAATTGAACGATTGAAACGTTCAGAGAACGTTGCTTAAAACGCCAAAAGGGCTCATCAACAGTTTTCACAGTTTTGAGATATAGCCCTCTGAAGTTTAGAAGTGTCCTAAAAATCCACTTTTACATTTACAGACTAAATAGTCCACACTCTTATAGTATATATGGATGTTCATTGGTCATATGAAAAGCATAAAAAAATACCATTTAAAGAGATATTTGATAATTTTGTTGATGAGCCCTTTTGGCATAGGATATTTATCGATTTCAAGGTAGAATATTTACAGCCAAAAGGGCTCATCAGCTTTTGTTTGTTTCTATTACTACAGGTAAAATGAATAAATAAATGATTCAAAGCACTGACAAAGCAATATTAACTTTTAATTCAACAGTTTATCAACTTACGAGTGTTAAACGAAGTATTTTCCCAAAACTGTTCAGATATTAGACCCCCCACCAAAAAAGAAAAAAAGAAATTAAGGAAAAAAAAAGGTTTTCTGTGTGTGTTCAATTTCCTAATTCTCTTTAACTAACCACTAGACATACATGGGTTAAATATAATTACATGCTCATTCATTTAACTGTCATCTATACCATCTGACTCTGTATCTGAGATGTTAGATGGCCGTAAGTCAAAACGTTAAAATACCTCTTCTTATTTTTCCATTTAATCACGTCTCGTGACATCTTTTTGGAATTGTCTTGAAAAAACGACTCCAAAGAGATGTCACAAGAGAGGGTTAGCTGAAGAAATTGATAATTATTGAGAAATTTAGAATCTGACTTTATGACAACATTTGTCGTACGTCGTTTCGTAAGACGGGACCCTGATCTTTTGCTGAATTTATTTATGAATTTATACATTACCAGAAAACCAGTCAACACATGGACTTGTCCAGTTAAAATTGTGAAAAGCGGTAAACAAAAGCATACAATTCATTAAATATGTGGTTGTTTTATAGTGTATGACAAAAGTAATGCAGAGGGCTCCGGGGCGTTTGGTATGTTATTCGTCGATTTTCTAATTATGATTCTACATTAAGGAGCCATTTGCCTATAATTGTGTCAATATTATATCGAGTGACACATGGTTGACTAAATCGGACTTCAATTTAAATAGGATTAGGGTTATTTTAAAGGCAACATGAGGGCAGTATAGAAAGCTCATTTGATACTTCCACTTGCGTTGAACAGCCACTCGTCTTAAAGTCCCATAAATAAAAGCACTCATTTGTATCCGTATAAATTGACTGTGTACTACAATGAGTACTGAATAAAGCTTTTGGCTCTATCACTAAAAGTAAGCTATGGAGAGAAAGGGGTTCTGCGATGTATGGGTGGAAGTTGAGGTCAAAATTTGAAGACAATGCGTTTATGTGTATGCAACAGATGATTTGGTTAGACCTGTTAAACAGGACAAGCCTCTCTTTTAAATGGAATGCCATCACTACTGGAGGTATTTGCAATCTTTTGTATTTTTATCCTTCTGAATTCTCAATCATATTCAGATTTAGTTTGTATGTCATCAGGGTATTCTTTTACAACTTTCAATACTTTAACCTTTAGTCGGTTGACGTTATTCGCATTTACGTGAATATTGAAGTTATTGTGACATTTAAGATCAAGGAAAGAGTTAAAGGTCATGTGAATAATTGTGTATGGTTTATGTCTACAGGCTATACGAATATATCAGAAGTTGAGGTAAAATACCTTACTTGTTGAATAGATAGAAGAAGTAAAGACAGGACAAGAAATCGAAGTAATAATAGAAGTGAATGTAGTAGTTAAACTAGTAATGTAGTAGTTGGAAATGTAAAAAACAGCAGAAGTCGTTGTGATAGTAGTAGCAGTAGAAGTAGTAGTAATAGTAGTTGCAGTAATGGTAGGTAGTAGTAAGTTGAAGTATTAGTAGTTGCAGTAACAGTTGCAGTAGTAGAAGTAGTAATGGTAGGTAAAAGAAGTAAGAGTAGTAGTAATGGAAGGGAGTAGTAGAATTAGTAGTAGCAACAGTAGCAGTAGTAGTTTAAACAAAGTTTATTTCCAAATTAGGCCACAAGTTCTACCAACCTAGAATCGGCCCTTCCCCTACAGTTTCACAAATAAAACAAATACTGTTGGAGTGAGATAGAAAGAGAGAGGAGGGGGAAATAGACAGAAAGAAAGAGAGAGGTTGCTTGTTTCCAGGACCTGGTGTCTCCACATAATCTTGGTAAGAAGAATCAATTTAGATAAATAAAAATACAAAGCTAAATTATCCACCAGTGCATCTCTTTCAAAAAGAGTGGCGGAGCTAAATCGTATATACAGCAAAATCATTGTTAAACGGTCTCTCAAAAGAACCCTTAATTTAGTAGTAGTAGCAGTAGATGTAGTGGTAATAGTAGAAGTATAAGTAGTGCTAGTAATTGCTGTTATAGTAGTAGTAGCAGCAATAATAGTAGTAATAGTAATGGAAGTAATTTTTGTTATAGTAGTAGCAGTGGTAGTAATTTTTGTAATAGTAGTTGGTTAACGTCCGTTTCTGCCATCTATGAGCTAATTCGACGCCCCAGAGAGAGGGGAACGGATACAGAGAACCCGGGCGCGATGCCCTACTCTTATTATCGAGAGAGTGTGCTGGTTCTTTTAGATGCCCAGTGTAAAGCACTGATAAATCGGACCTCGGTTTATAAATTCTCATCCGAAGGACTTAGTCCGCAGGGGATCGAACTCACGACCCCTGACGTCGCAATCGGGCACCTTATCACTCGACTACGTCCGCCGATCGTAAGAGTAGGAGTAGTGATTGGTGTAATAATAGTAGTAGTAGAAGCAGTGGTAGTAGTAGTAGTAGGTAGTAAAAGATCTAGTAGTAGTATATTGGTAGGTGGTAGTAGTAATAGTAACGGTAGGTAGTAGTACATGTAAGTACATGTAGTAGTAGATCTAGTAGTAGTAGTAGTAGTAGTAGTAGTACTAGTAGCAGTAGTAGTAGATATTGTAGTAGTAGTAATAGTAAGTTGTAGCAGTAGTAATGATATGTAGTGGTGTTAAAAGAATAAGTAGAAGGAGTACTGATAAGGGTCTAGTTAGTAGCAGTAGTAGTAATAGTAAGTAGCAATAATGGTAGTTGTACTAGTAAGTAGTAGTAGATGTGGTAGCAGTAGTAATAGTAATAGTAAGTAGTAGTAGCAGTAATGGTAGTAATAGTGGTAGTACTAGTTGTAGTAGTCTTAGTAGGATAAGTTGTAGAGGTCTAGTTGTTGGCATATGAAAGTAAAAAAATTAAAGAAAATTCAGTTTTCTCTGGAGCCAAAAGGGCTCATCAGCAAATGAAAAGTTCTTTCAAATCTAAACTAAGCAAATAAATTGTTAGAAACAATGCTTCATGCTTTGAAAATTTATTTTTCTGTGTATTTGAATTTATCTAAGTACTATAAAGTGCAATAAAACTATTTATTGTGTGAAAAATATCTTAAGAGCCAAAAGGGCTCATCAACAAAAACGACTGTTGCACTATTGTCAATGCGATTTAAGTTGTAATAAAACACTTTTAAACATTAAAAAGCCGTATGTTCAAATACAACAAGATATGATAATAAAATTAACTGCAGGAATATGTATTATATCTTCACAACAAATGGGCATGGTTGTCGGTAACAACGTATAATTTCATTCAACATCAACACAAACAATACGTTAGCAAGTTCAAGGTCGATTCAATGTTAGCAGATTAATAAAGTTTTGATGTCAATGTGATGTATTTTTAATTGCAGTAACTGTGTAGTTACAAAATATGGTATATTCATAAAACAATTAGGTATATTATACATAGACATGAAAAGGGCTCATCAACACTTGTAACTGCTGTTGAGCCCTTTTGGCTAAAACACATTTGTTGATGAGCCCTTTTTTTACGTTTAAAATCAGGAAGTCGAGCACAATATTAATTTCTCATATAGTTGACATTTTTTTTTTTTTTTTTTTGTCAATGAAGGACCTCGTTTATTTTCCCCGTCATAGATGTGTAGAGGTCGGGGAACCATCCACCTACGCACCTTACAAACTTATGCATTGCATAAATGCATACATATATTTACATATTCATACATTGACTAAGGTCTAAAAAAAAGAAAGAAAAAAAAAACAAAACAAAAAAACCCAGAAAAGTAGAAAAAAAAATGAAATTGTTGTAGCCAGGCATGTATATATATTCATAGCAAAAAGCAGTTCTGCATTTGTATGCATGTTCATATGAAAAACAGACATCGTTGTCTGTCTATACATTTATATACACATTAACATGTATATCTAAATATTTTATCTTATCTTAGGTTAAAATAGAATTTTATATTGGTCCCATTGATTATGAAAAGAATCTTCAGAATTTTTTTCAATTGCTATTGAATTAAATAATTTATATTTAAAGGATAAGTAATGTTTTGTACCAAGTACTGTAGGTAGATATTTATTGTATCTACATTGAAAAATATACATTTTAAAAAGGATAAGAATAAGATTTTTAACCGTATCTGATGTATTTCTAAAACCAAATATCATTGTTTCCATATCAAGATTTTGGAAAAATTGTTTTAGGGGTGAAAACAAGTTTATTATTATTTTCTTGCTGATGGGGCAAAGCCAAAACAAATGGTCAATAGTTTCTGGATCTGTTTTGCAGAAGGTACATAATGGGCTATCAATATAATTAATTTTTTATAGATGATAGTTTGTGTGAACTATTCTAAACTGAAACCATTGTATATCTGTATTTTTTGTTATAATAAAAGGTATCTCAAATATGCATTTCCACTCATTTTCCTTAATTTTCATTCGTAATGTTTTTTCCCACGTTTGTTTACAGGTCGGCTGGATAGTATTTCTATTTAAACATTTGTAGAAGGATTTTGAACCTTTAGCATCTTTCAAAATTAATTTAATATAAGGTGGAAAAACTGGTTTCTGAACAGGATTTAAATCTCCTTTTCCTACTTGTATATTTGTAAGTCCTTTCTCAATGGCTTGTTTAATTCCGTTATAAATTAGATAATTGGTAGGTAGATTATATCTGATTTTAAATTCATTAAAAGTCATGATTGCACCATTTTGATTTACCAAGTCTCCAATGCAATGTAAACCATATTGGAACCATGAGTTTAAGAAAACACACTTGTGTCCAACTAAAATCATGTGATTATAAAATAATGGATAATCTTGAATGGCATCCTTATTAATAATATGTTTATCTATTATATTTGAAAATGCCATAAAAGTTTCAGCCCAAAATCTATTGGTACATTTACTTGCAAATAGTTCATAATAGTGCTTCCAACAATTTAACATTTTGTTAACATCTATATAATTTTTTATTATATCCACCCATCCTCCATTATTCGTTATTAACCTTCTGATCCATGTTGTTTTGAGTGAGTCTATAAATGCTCTTAAGTTGACCATGTTTAAGCCCCCTTCTTCATATTCTTTTACAATAACAGATTGTTTTATTTTGTGACTTCCGCCCCAGATGTAGTTATAAAATATACTTTGTAAGTTGTTGATCATTGACTCTGTAGGCTTCGGCAAAGCAAGAAACAAATGATTTAGTTTAGCGACCAACAAACTTTTGATGACAGTTATTTTGCCTATAGGTGTTAATATTCTCCTGTTCCATTTTCTTACTGTTTCTTCTATTTCAGTTATTTTTGGTTTATAATTTAAATTAATAATCTTATCCAAATCAATATGAAAACGTATTCCTAGCATCTCAAATTGAGTTTGGTTCCATGTTAATTTAGTTTACATTTAATATAAGTCAATTTTGTCAAAAAGTGAAATTTGACCAAATATGTTGTTGAGCACTTTTGGCGTTTAAGTGACGGTATGATGGGCCCTTTAATGGTTTTTTTCTTTACTTTTACCTTGCTTTTAACACATTCAACCCTAACGACGGTTATACTTGTCATGCACTTACAATGTATATGCGTGAAGTACACGTGTCCTATGCAAATAATGTAGGCCCACATCAGATAGCTCTTAAATTAGCCGTCTCATCAGGATCTACGCCGTTTGTCATTTTGCAATATAATGTTAAAATAGCCATGAATATGAATAGTCAAACATTGACAAGCTTTAGCTAGAATTCGGAACTGTTCTTAAATAAACTCAGGGGTGTACGAATTAAGAAGCTACCGGCTTTAAATACACTATAATTAGTTATTTTTATTTATATATTTACATCAAACCATAAAGAGTAAAATATGGGCATAACACAAATATAGACATTCAACTTATTGTTACACACCACCACCAAGTAACAAACAGGAACAATAAAGTAAATATTTACATGATTAAATGTAGATATAAATATGATATAATTATATAAATATGCATCCCAATTTAACCTCTCTATCGAAACGAAAGTTAGACGAGATACTAAGCAACAGCAACAATATGTAATACTATGGTGCCCGCAAGTTGCACATATAATGACCCTATTACCAATGTCCATTCGCGAGATTTAATTTGGGCATTATATAGCAACAACCATTTTATTTAAACATCAGAAAACGTACGCAGGTAATTGTAATTTAGTGTCAGCCATGCCGAATAACGCATATCTCCCGAAAATACTTCAATTCGCCACTGTTGTCCAGGCTGACGGGAAGCTGAAGCAACTCGTCAGGCATGTTTTTGCAGTGCATTTTGGGTTGTTTACACAGCGTTACTAAGAGGTTTCCTTATCATTCATGATGCCAAAATTATTATTTCATTCAATCACCATTTAATGGTAATTCTACATATTAAATAGCTATTTCACAAATTTATAGCATTTTCAACATATTGGAAGTTTTCAAACTATTTAATTAGGAAAAACCGTTAGTTTAACGTTTGGTTCGATTTGTTACACAAAAAGATAACTTGTTACCTCCGCTGTTACTTAAAGAAAACAAGTTACACATTTTGTGACCTAAAGCGGTCACAAGTTACTTGTTACCACGTTTGTTACACAGAATGGTAACATTCATATCCTCGAGTATAAAAGGACTCGCTACCAAAAAGAGAGGGGCAGTTAGATTCTAAAATTATATAGGTTAGAACAGGCCAGACGCTACCGGTGTAACATTAAATTTTGACCCCGTTGAGAAATGACATCCCGGTCTTTTTCTAACGTTGAAACAAGACTGCGCGTTCAATAAACGCTTATGCCCCCAGTGGCATCCTTGACAATATATTCTGAATCTTTTCTAAGTCCAAATTAGGTCAAGGTCAAGGTCAAACTGAGCTTGGGTATTATTGTTTAGTTGGTAATGGTCCAAGACAACAACTGTATAAGTATCAAAGCATTGTAGTCAGTTGTGTTGATGCTAGATGAAACGGTAAAATCTAGTTAACCAAGAAATAGCCTATTTAAAAAATTTTAAGTCCAAATTAGGTCAAGGTCAAGGTCAAAATCAAAGTTTGGTGATATTGGTGGATAGGGAATGGATCAAGGCAACAACTGTATAAGTATCCAAGTATTTGGGTAAGCGGTGTTGATGCTAGACGAAACGGTAAAATCTACTTAACCTTGTTACGGACGCACGCACGGACATGACGATTACTATATGCCCCGCATCTGTCGATGCTGGGGGCATAAAAAAGACCTCCCGGGTCATTTTTCAACGGGAATGGGTTCATTTCTCAACGTTGAAAAATACCCTACCCGTGAAATTATGACTGCTGAAACATCTAGTTGTAAAAGGGCTGGGGTCATTTCTCAACGTTGAAAATAGACCAGGGTCAATTCTTAACGTTGAGAAATGACCCTATCTGTGAAATAATGACGACAGTGATAATACGCCATTGAATAACAAACGTAAGAGAGGGGGTCATTTTTAACATTGTAAAATGACCGGGGGTCAATTCTCAATATTAAAATATAACCATACCCTTAAACTATAAATGGCTGCTACAAATATTTGGTTATGAACTGATCCTTGTTAGGGGATTTTTTTCAACGTTGGTAATAGGCCTGGGGTCATTTCTCAACGTTGAAAAATTGACCAGGGTCCATTCCCAAGGTTGAAACAAGACCCTTACTACTGGTTTGAGAGGGACATTGTTCAACGTTAAAAAATGACCCGGGGTCAATTCTCAACGTTGAAAAAAGACCCTACCCATTAAAGAATGACTCATGAATTATCTTGTTGTAAAATGAACGGGGGTCATTTCTCAACGTAGAAAAATGACCCGTGTTAACTTTTATCGTTGAAAGATGACTTAACCTGTACAAATATGTCTCCTAGACTTAATTTTTATAAACTGACTACTGGTATAAGGGGAAGTCATTGTTCAACGTTGAAAAATGACCCGGGGTCAATTCATAACGTTGAAAGAAGACACTACCCTTGAAAGTATGACTCATGAATTATCTTGTAAAATGACCGGGTGTCATTGCTTAACGTTGAAAAATAACCCGTGTAAAGATTTAACGTTGAAAATTGACTTCATTGTTATCAACTGACTACTGGTATGAGGGGGTCATTGTTCAACGTTAAAAAATGACCCGGGGTCAATTCTCAACGTTGAAAAAAGACCCTACCCATGAAATTATGACCCAATGACCCCCTCAAACCAGTAGTCAGTAAATCACAATTAAGTCAGGGAGACAATTCTGCACGGGTTAAGTCTTCAACGTTGAAACTTTAGATGGGTCATTTTTCACGTTGAGAAATGACCCCCATTTCATTTACAAGAAGATAATTCAGGAGTAATAATTTCAATGGTAGGGTCTTTTTTCAACGTTGAGGAATGACCCCCGGGTCATTTTGCAACGTTAAATAATGACCCCGATACCAGTAGTCGTTGAAACTTTACATGGGTCATTTTTTAACGTTGAGAAATGACCCCATTCCATTTACAAGAAGATAATTCAGGAGTCTCAAAAGGCTTAACCTCTTTACAAAACGGTAACGGAACACCTTGTGAAATCCAGTCAATAACAGTTGGCGGTGCACCAATTCGTTCCCATTCTCGTAAATTGTTACTGAGCTTAGATTGACACATACATGTGCTTATAGATATAGATTAATACTCATATTTAACTTTAGCCGTAAAATAGGTTACTTTTCTAGATCTATTCATTGGTAATTAAAAACAGAAATATATCATAGTTACGAATCGAAAACAGATTTACCTGTGTTACGAATCCAGATTAAAAGAAAACACATATATATCTCCACAAATATAAGTCACATGCATGTATCCAAACAATGAATAATTAAATAAGGTAGCACTTAGTCTGCACGGCTCACTATATAGAAACGTATAATCAGTAGTCACATTTAATCGTCACGTTCCTGGTGTGAATTGGAGTTGTCTCCCCTCCACTGTCGTTTAGGAAACGAACGTCCAGCAAAATGGTTGAACACGTCTCCAGTGTGACCGCCTCGGTAAGAGTTGTAGCGCCCTCGACCACGTCCAGTATAACCACCACGTGTAGAAGGCCGCAATAGTGGCCGCCGAGCGAAGCGTCTCCAATGATGCGGGATTCAACCCCGAAGTGTTCCTCTGTAAAGTACGGAACAGTTTCGACGTCGAATTGTCAAATTGAGAATTAACTACGAGCGCAGCGTACTCGTCTTGAATATATCTGCACTGAGCATGTGCTATCACGAATAAATCGTCCACTGTCTCCTGTTCAAGTTTGCTGCCTGACGACTGTAGCGTGGTCAGCAACTTTATTAAAGTTTCATTGAAGCGCGCACACTTCACCAACGTTGAAAACACGTTCAGCTTAAATTCTGCAGGCAACTTAATACGCGATAGAGAGTCTCGCAGACACTGAAAATCTCCTTGGATATCCTGAATATCTCCAATGTTGCCCAGAGGCGCGGAATTGAAGGCCACGTGGGTCGAGTCTGACAAAATGTCTTCTATTTGGCAACTACGCCTATGATCTAGATGATCCTGCCTGGAGTGTCCTCCGTTCGATATCTTAGTTTCCAATTTTTTAACTTTTCTGTAATCTGTTGCATGAAATTGTCCAATTTTTCCTCCATATCAAGAGGGTTGATGAAACACGTCCTCGCTCGTGAATGATCAAGCCGAGAACGATGCAAAACGTCATCAATATACATGATGACGTACTAGTATTGCATGACGTAATACTGTAGCTGGTCACATGACTACTATTTGCGGTACATATCTTGCTCAAGAACATTTCTGTATATCATCAGGAATTCGGAAAAAAATCCCAAGTCAGGCCGCTGGTACGGTGGGGGGGTCGAACTCGCTACCCCTGGTACCGTACTCCAACGTGGAGTACTACCGCCGGTAGTAATAATACAATTATCACCAGATGTAAACTTGTCCAATACAACATGCATGCAATATGGAACATTGAAGCCTATATTAGTATGTATGTGCAAAATGTAAGGCTTCAATCTAAAGCATGTATGTAAAATGTAAGTTTGATGCCTAAAACATATAATAATGATACATGCGGTTTATATGGCCAAATAAACAAGAGGGCCTGAAGGCCCTGATATCGCTCACCTCTTGTACTGAAGCCTGATAGCTTTACCTTTCTGTTTCACTCATTTTAATCTAAATCCATTAAAATTTGTAGTATAGCATGTAAACAATTTTGGAATACAACCTCATAATTCTAGAATAGTAGAGTACATCAAGGGCAGATAACTAGAACCTAAACAATACTGAAATGAAGCCTTTTCTAGCATTTCAAAGTATATCAAGGGCAGATAACTATTGCCACAATGATTAGATTTCAACAATAATTGCCCGCCTTTGATAACTTATATCTGTATACTTTGTGTGCAAGTATAATCAAAATCCATTGAAAACTGTAGTTGCAAGAGTGTAAACCCTGTTAGATATGGCATTTTCAGCTATTCAAGGGCAGATAACTCTTGACCTATTACTTTGATTTCAACCATAATCACACTTATTGCAACTCTTATGGTAATATACAATCTTAGCAAGTTTGAAAAAGACTGGATAAAAATGGTGGCGGCTAGAGTATAAACACCGTTTAATATGGCACTCTCAGTAATTCAAAGGTAGATAACTCCTAACCTATGTGTCTGATTACAACTATAATCGAACTCATTTGAACTCTTGTGGACATATACAATCTGAGCAAGTTTGAGAAAGATTGTATAAAAACGTTGGCCTCTAGAGTGTAAACACCCATAAGAAGGCATTTTCAGCAATTCAAAGGTAGATAACTCTTGATCTATTGGTCTGATTTCAACCATAATCAATCTCGTTTGACCTCCTATAGTCATATTGAATCTGAGCAAGTTTGAGATAGATTGGATAAAAATTGTGGCCTCTAGAGTGTAAACATTGTTAAATATAGCATTTTCAGCAATTCAAAGGTAGATAACTCTTGACCTATTGGTCAGATTTCAACCATAATCAAACTCATCCGAACTCTTATATTTATATACAATCTGAGCAAGTCACAGAAAGATTGGATTAAAATTGTGGCCTCTAGAGTGTAAACATTGTTAAATATAGCATTTTCAGCAATTCAAAGGTAGATAACTCTTGACCTATTGGTCGGATTTCAACCATTATTAAACTCATCCGAACTCTTATGGTAATATACAATCTGAGAAAGTTACAAAACGTTTGGATAAAAATTGTGGCCTCTAGAGAATAAACACTTAAATTGTTGACGATGGACGACGGACAGTCAAGGATTGCAAAAGCTCACCCTGAGCTAGCTCAGGTGAGCTAAAAAGTACATGTGTTTCCTATTACTTGCCCCCACCACCCAAATAGTGACGGACGGTACACAATCATAATATTATAATAATATATTTAGCTTTTCTGATGGAGTATTTTATATAACCAAATTCATATATGAACAGATATGAATGTATTTTATTTTACAGAGCTCTGTGCCATACATAAAACCATTAAAAAAATATAAATTCAAATTTTTTATTTACTTGATAGGTCCCATTACCAAAGTTACCTTAAAATTGAAACTGGTATGATTGTTAACCAATAATGGTATACCAAACCGGCAAAGTAGTGGCTTGTATAGGAATAAACAACATATTTTTGACGTTCATGGCGGTATGACTACATTAGCTTCGCAGGGGGTAAATTTCGTAAACGCCTGAAGGGCGTTTACGTTTAATTTACCCCCGAAGCTAATGTAGTCATACCGTCATGAGCGGCAAAGAGATGTTGTTTATTCCTTATATTTATATTTATATTTTCTGTCCTGTCAATTTAATGTGTTTATTGACCAGATTTGTTTTTCTGTATAAGAATTTATCATATACCGGTCAAAGAGGTTTGATAGATGTAATGTCGATGTAATAGCCATTCCAGTTTCTAAATATGGTGAGAAAGTAGTCCCAACTACATGTACTGTAACTGTATTAAAAATTCAGGATTTTTTTTCCCCAGTAAACTTTCTCTCTGTGAATGTAAAAGACTTACAAGGCAAACAAATAACAGTGCAACTTGAATATCTATTGCAAAAGCACATTCTAAAAATACAGGTCGCGGTTGTTTTCTTAACCCATTTACACACATAGCAACGCGATGGCAACGACCTATGGGTATGTATCACTCCGCTAGTGACATATGACCGTCGACCAATAGGAGCTTAGTGTTAAGTGCCCGATGTAGTCTATTTGAAGAAGTCCACGAATAGCACGGGGGAAATCCGAACTGGCTAAAACCAGTTTGGAAGTGTAGGTTCATCGGCAGATGTACTGCATATTTTTAATAGGATTACATAAAGACTTTACAGGGTGAATGTAAATATATATATATATAATGCGCATTGTTTGAAGAAATAAAATTGTGTTTTTTAAGCCTATAATACATCATCTATTTTTTTGAATCATATATACAGCTTTTCCCGGTAGTTTCCGGCATCACGCCGACATTATTTATTATATATATATATATGTGATGGATGGAATAAATAATGTTTGAAGTATGTTGTATGCATGTCAAATGTGTCAATAAAAAGTGTTGTCTGCATGTTGAATGTGTCAATGATTAATTAACTAGCAGATCATAACAGCAAGGAGGGTACTTTATGACAGATTTAGATCAAATTTCACTTAGATATTTGCTAAATCTTATTTAAAAATCAATTTTTAAAACACTTAAACAACTAACTATAAAGTAGCTTTTTAAACAATAAAGTGGAGAATAGCTTCTATGACAAGTTCCTTGAAAACAACTGCCACATGCTCCCCAAAAATAACCAACATTCGCAGATACATTTTTTCGAAAAATGAAATAAAAACGACTTAAAGTCGGAGGGAAAAACTAGCGTCGGTCGGGTAAACGGAAATAGTTTTTTTTTGGTCTAAGCTGAAAATCAAAAGCATAATTTAATGCAATGTGAAAGTTTGTAGGTACATATAATTATAGTTATATGTTATATTTAAGCTTGACACCTAAAAGTTATGTAATATGTAAGCTTGTTGCCTAAGATATACGTGTACATGTAAAAGCAATATATAAGTTTGCCGCCTAAACTATAATTATATGCACAATATAAGCTTGTCGCCTAAAGCATAATTATATGCACTACATAAGCTTGGTGCCTAAAGCATACTTATATGCACTATATAAGCTTGTCGCCTGAAGCATATATGAAATATTTAAGGCTTGTCACTTATGGATCTATGCATATATGTAAGCTTTTGACCTAAAGTATATATTGTTTTACCGGCATACGCAATATACATATAAAGCTTGTCACCTGAACCATAATTGCAACGTGTAAGGTTGCCGAAGTACATGAAATGTGTAAGGTTGCCGTCGTAAAACGATATATATATAATTGTAAAGATAAAAACGACTACACATGCCTTCTATTTTTCCTTGTATTTTCACAAACGTGTTTCGCCTCTTGACTCATCAGTGATTACACTGTATTTGTTGCTATGACGTGGCGTCAATGACGTTATGACGTCACGCTTATGACGTTGCGTTCCAACTGACGCACGCACGCACGCACACACACACACACACACACACAGAGTCTTACGAGACGTGAATTATGTGGTCACCGCCTTTGATCTGGACCTCATTTCGCATTATGGGACGGACCTCACAACTACATGCTAACTTTCAAACGGAATGAGTTGGAGGCTAACCCTACCCATAACCCTATGACTTAGGTAGGCAAGGTTAAACATTTCAGTAGAACGGCCAGGTTAATGTCCCAGGCGACGGCCATGTTAATGTTTCAACATTGTGGGTTCCAATTTTGGACCTCAGAAATCACGCCTTGTAACCCCCCCCCCCCCCCTTCGAAACCTAGATGCGGGCCCTAAGTTCAAGGTCAAGGTCAAGGTCACAGGGGTCCTTATTTGTATGTGCAGGTAAAGGTCTTGTCCATATACACACATACCAACTATGAAAGCAATACCTCAAGAGACATAGAAGTTATAGGCATTTTTCGAAACCTAAACACAGATTTCGAAACCTTAACGCAGGCTCTTAGTTCAAGGTCAAAGTCACTGGGGTGCAACTGTTTCTGTGCATGGAAAGGTCTTGTTCATAAACACACATACCAACTATGAAAATAATACCTCAAGGGACATAGAAGTTATAGGCATTTTGCGAAACCTAAACACATATTTCGAAACCTAAATGCGGGCCCTAAGTTTAAGGTCAAGGTCACAGAGGTCCTAATTTTTATGTGCAGGGAAAGGTCTTGTCCATATACACACACATACCAACTATGAAAGCAATGCCTCAAGGGACATAGAAGTTATATATATTTTCTTAAAATTGTTTACGCCGTTCACAACGACGCCGACGCCAAAGACGACAACGATGACGACGAGTACACCGGGGGGTATTGCAATAGCTCGTCTTGTACTTCGTACAAGCGAGCGAAAAACACAAGTAAATCGTCAGTCACTTCTGATTGAGTTTGGTTTTGTTCAAACGGGAGCCATTGCTGTTCAGTTGGAAAGATGTTATTTTTACCCGTTTAAACGCAAACGAAACGCAAACGCATCGCAACTTAACGTAAAAGATACACATTTTAACAATTCTGCTTATTCATGTTAATCTGAACCCGGCGTCTGATCAGGATCCAAATCATTTGCAATGGAAGTACCATTTTATTGGGAAAGAATAATGTCTTCTCCACTTTACCTGTTCTGACCCAGCCATCCTCTACGAACATTTCTGCTGTTTCCTTCGGAAGGTTCAAGTAGCCACTCGCCACACACGGTCCTCTCACCCAAAGCTCTCCCTCTTTGTTCGGACCCAGGGTCTTCCCGGTGTCAACGTCAACTATCTTGAAGATGCAAAAAGAAACATTTTCACTCTCAATGACGCTTAAAATCGCGTTTGCAAACAGTTTGACAATAAAGCGGTGAAGGGGTAAAAATCTCCATGTCCACTCAAAGTCAGATGTTACTCAGTTACCTTTGAAGCTTCAATATTTAAATTAAGACTAGTACAGTAACTGTTGACGTTCAAACTATCTTGGAAAATTACAAACAGTGTTGATCCTGATCAGAGTTTAAAAACAAAAGTGCAGGATCGACAATAAAACAAATAGAAACTGTCACTCGTCGATGTTGCTGATCTCAAACGAGTCAAGAATTGAAATGTTATTAAGCGAGCCTTGGCGAGCTTAATAACTTTTCTACTCTAGAAGAGTTTGAGATCTACTTTGCTTAAACAACGACGAGTGGCAGACTCTTTTTCTCACATAATCAACTATTTTAAAGTGTTTTATTTACAGAAGTAGGCTTTTTAAAAATCCCAGTGACGTGATAACGCCTTAATCAATAGTGACGTTAGATTGACCTACTCAAAAGTGAGATCACACATGTTGGAGAAACGGACATTCGTGATCGTTGTGAGAAAAATATATTCTTCACTGGTTATTATTATTATTATACCAGATTTATATAGCGCTCTTTTCACACAGGGGTTGTGCGATTAAAAGCGCTTCACATGAAATAACATAACTGTACCTACAGAGCGAGAAAAGACAAAATAACTACAATCAGATCTAAAATAAACATGAATAAATATACAAAAGACAGCCCCCAAAACGGCGATCACAATACTCTCTTTAATCAGCAATAAACCGACCGGTTAGATTGCCGACTGATAGAAGTAATTGTAAAGCGCCCAATGAAGGCCGCCAAGAAAAGACAAATAACTACAATTAGATCTAAAATAAACAGGAATAAACATTAAACACAGCTCCCAAAACGGTGATCACATTACCCCCATCAATCAGCAATGAACTGAACGACTAAAGATTGCCGACAAATAGCAATGGTTATTAATGGTAAACACACTCAACTCTCGCGACGAGTATAGTCGCCATTAAAAAACAGTGTACCTGTGAGGATAACACTATGCAAACAGTGTACACCCTGATTAAAGGACTCCTTAAGAAGCACAAGGAGTCATCTGATCAGGGTCTACACTGTTTGTCGTTTTGAAAATTAATACATTGTTAAAATAATCCCAAACAGTCAAACATGGACTAGACGTATTTTGAAATTAGACATGTCCATTAAAAATTCTAGGGGTGAATGAGATAGAGCAGGTGGCTACACTGTCTCTATAGCCCATTCATGACTGGTTATTGCAATGAACTCTACCTATTTGCCTTCCAGAATACATATACAGTTGAACCCATCCAAACCGCAAACTCTAAATACCGCCTGAATTCTCTCTTAACCGGACAAAAGCTTTGGTCCCGTTTCTAACCCTTGTTTATTTTACCCATTACATCGTAAATACGCATTTTACGTATTTAGTTTATTTATACACTGAAGAAAATAGTTTATACGAGAATATATTAGAATGTATAAACTATTTTCTTCAGTGTATGAATAAACTAAATACGTAAAATGCGTTTTTACGATGTAATGGGTAAAATAAATATGGATTAGAAAGATGATAACTTAAAGCAGGTTGAAAGAAAAGCAGAATTCGCTTCAGGTGCATTCTTCTTTACTTTCAACCTGCGTTTAGTTGTCAGCTATCTTCCATACTAGAAACAAGCTATATGATAATGGGTTGAAACCCCTCTAAACTGGAAACCCCATTAAACCGAAATTTTTTGTTGTTCCCACCAATGTCCGGTTTAGAGGGGGTTTACTATACGTCATTATAGTGATTTGTGGAGTCGTTTCACCGATATAATGCTGCGTTTACACTCAGCAACGATTGCTGCGATGTCGACGATTGACAGAATCGTGGTGAGCGTAGGGGGCCGTGGGAACGAATCTTGGTGATCGTGAGGGAGCTTGGACGAATCGTGGATAACGCAAGGATCGTGGCCAAATGTTTCACGGTCAAAAATTTTGCCACGATAGTCCCGATTGGTTTTATATCTTGAGAGAGCGTGAGAGAACGCGGGAATCTTAGTAGGGCGTAGTACATCTCAACAGAGCTTAACAGAACTTAACAGAACGCATCAAATCGTGAAGCCCAAACGTAGGGGATCTTTGTTTACGTTGAAAGGCGATTCTTTAAGTATGTATTATTAAATTAATATAGAGCTCCCTCCCTACAACGACCCTCCAAATAGCGACTCCCTCTTTACAACGGCACTTACCGAAGTTTCCTATAAACAAGACAATTACCGTATTTCAAGAGCTTTCTCTGCTGCAATTTTGTCTGCTTAAAATGGTCGTCTGCCTTTTCCCTCAAAATAACATATAAGAGAGAATGAGAGGTTGTTTGTGGGTGTTCCTGAGTGATAAAGTGAACCTTCCCACCAAGCGTTTTCAGATGCGTCAGAGTTTGACACCAGCATCCAGAGAATAAGTTGATGGTCCATGCCTCCTTTTCATACCCCAGTCGTGCTCAAAACGCATTATAGTTGGTGAACTCGTTGCCATAAATCGCAGGAGAGCTTTACAGAACATTTTATCGTGATAGATCTTACCAGAACGTGATAGTGTATCGTGGCTACCGTAAGAGAGCTTGAGAGAATGTGGTGAAATCGTGGCAGGTCTTCATAAGAATCGTGTTGGGTTCGTAACAAACCGCTACAGGAAGTAAGAAAGCGTGATATAGCGTAGAACAAGAAAATTAATCGTGAAGATCTGCGCTTTTTCTCAATCGTGGCCATCGTTGATATCGTGGCTGAGTGTAAACGCAGCATTACGACCTGGAAAAGTCGCACGCGATCAAGCGCGATCTTTATCGCAGTTCGGTTTTCCCGTAGTCGCGGGCAAAATCCGCGCGACTTTCTGTGTACGCTCTATGTTCGATGTTAGCTCGTTTAATATTCGATGTATACGCTCTAACTTCGTCCCATACGCGAGATACAAACGCTAAATGTACGCTATTCCTACGACCATCCACTCGATCTGAAGCCATCTTGACACGACCGAGACTCGTTCTTTTTGACCAGTCTGCGACATAGCCTGAGCCTCTCGGCGATCTATCCTCGAAAGCGCGCGACTTATGCCCGGTCGATCTAGCTACGTACGAGTTGCAATGTACCTTCGATCAATTCGACTCAGATGCGATCTTGAACGTTCTAGCCACGCCCAGACAACCAATTCTCGATCTTTTCTCGACAGAGTCTCGCTCGAGTTACGCGCAAATTCGTTATGGTTGCATTAATGTGGATGCGCCCCACTGCGGCCATAAAAAAGGTCTGGTGATTTGTGGACGACCTTCAGTTTTTGACGAGTTTCCGATGGGAAATCATGGACCAAATCGATATGCATTTGCTTTTGGTTTGGTTCGGAACAAGATGGCAGTGACGAGAATATCCTATCGTTGTACGTAGAGTCCAGATATTTGGTCCGATCCTATCAGGGATACTAAACATTAACTGAAGTTTTGGATGTAGTTACTTTTTATCCAAATGAAACTAATAAAAACACATCACTCCATAATTGGATAAACATTTAAAACAGCACCCAAAAAATAGCAAAAACTTGAATTAATACCAAACAAGAGACACAGAGGGTCACATTTCGCTCACCTGAGGACACTGTACCATAGAATATGACTGGGCAAGTCAACATTTTGATACAGCTATGACCCAGGTGCCATAATTTGATCTTGGTAGAGGACCACAATGCGAAGCTACATGTCAGATATTAATGATCTGTGCCTTACGGTTTAAGAGAAGAAGATTTTTTAAAGGTTTTCCTATAAAAAACTGATAAGCCCGTGGGTGGGGCCAATTTTGGCCCGGGGGCATAATTTGAACACACTTGGTAGAGAACCACAAGGCAAAGCTATGTCAAATATTAAGAATCTGGGCCTTACAATTTCAGAGTAGAAGATTTTTAAAGGTTTTCCTATATAAGTCTATGTAAAACTGATAAGCCCCGGGGCGGGGCCAAATTTGATCAACGGTTCATAATTTGAACAATCTTTTTTTTTTTTGATACTTTATTATCCCCGTAATTTGAACAATCTTGGTAGAGTACCACAATGCGAAGCTACATGTCAAATATAAATGATCTTGGCCTTACGGTTTCAGAGAAGAAGATCTTTAAAGGTTTTCCTATGAAAAACTAATAGGCCCCAGGGCGTGGCAATTTTTGGCCCGGGGGTCATAATTTGAACAATCTTGGTAGAGGACCACAAGGCAAAGCTATATCTCAAATATTAAAGATCTAGGCCATTACAGTTTAAGAGAAGAAGATTTTTAAAGGTTTTCCTATATAAGTCTATGTAAAACTGATAAGCCCCGGAACGGGGTCAATTTTGACCCAGGGGTTATAATTTGAACAACTTTGGTAGAGGACTTTAAGGCAAAGCTACATGTCAAATATAAATGATCTAGGCCTTACAGTTTCAGAGAAGAAGATTTGTAAAGGTTTTTCTATGAAAAACTGATAAGCCCGAGGGGCGGGCCATTTTTGGCCTGGGGGTCATAATTTGAACAACCTTGGTAGAGGACCACAAGGCAAAGCTATATGTCAAATATTAAGAATCTGGGCCTTACAGTTTCAGAGAAGAAGATTTTTAAAGGTTTTCCTATATAAGTCTATGTAAAACTGATAAGCCCCGGGATTTTTAAAGGTTTTCCTATATAAGTCTATGTAAAACTGATAAGCCCCGGGGCGGGGTCAATTTTGACCCGGGGGTCATAATTTGAACAAGCTTGGTAGAGGACCATAAGGCAAAGCTAGATGTCAAATATTAATGATCTAGGCCTTACAGTTTCTGAGGAGAAGATTTTAAAAAAGGTTTTCCTATATAAGTCTATGTAAAACTGATAAGCCCCGGGGCGGGGTCAATTTTGACCCGGGGGTCATAATTTGAACAATCTTGGTAGAGGACCATAAGGCAAAGCTAGATGTCAAATATTAATGATCTAGGCCATACAGTTTCTGAGGAGAAGATTTTTAAAGGATTTCCTAAGAAAAACTGATAAGCCCCAGGGCGGGGCCAGTTTTAGCCCCAGGGTCAAACTTTGCACAATCTTGGTAGAAGATTATTAGGTAATGATACATACCAAATATCAAAGGTCTGGGCCTTTGGGTTTCTGAGAAGATTTTTTAAGATTTTCATATGCATTAAAAGTTGTCTATAGGGTCATGTTAGAAAATCTGGTCCCACAGCAAGGGGAATAATTTTAGCCAATATATTTGAACAGTATATCGTCCCCCCTTGTCACTGATGCTTCTGACAAAGTTTGGTTGAAATCGGTTTAGTGGTTTTTGAGGAGATGTTGTTTGAAAATGTGAACGGACGACGTTGTGATATGGTGATTTGTTTGGTTTGGATAAAAAACGAAAAACATGTACAATCAAAACTTCAGTTAAGGTTTGGGACTCTTAATATGATCGGACTAAATATCTGTACTCTATACGAACAGCGATAGTCACTGCTGAATTGTTCCGTACCGAACAAATAGCAGATGCAGAGCATTTGGGTCCATGTTTTCCCTTTGGATACTGGTCAAAAACTGAAGGTCGGCCACCGATCGCCAGGCCTTTTATGACGATCGAAGAGGGTCGCACGAAAATAGTACCATATCGATGATATTTAGAGCTATATAAATTTCCCATTTGGTACATGTTTCCTCTTAAGTTAGTTTTTATATAAAGAAATACTACCATGGACAGGAAATAAATAACACAAAACCAAATTATCATATTTGTTTTTCATTTGAAATGGATTTTATTGAAGCTGGCTGTTTGAAAAGGACAAAATAAGAGAAAGTGGGTGGGGTAAATTTTACATGGCCGTAGAGCCAAATGTTGGTCACCAAAATGTAAACTTTTTCTATTTTTTCATTCATCTTAAATAGCTCTTCAATACAAAACTATAATAGAGTGTTATCATATAATTTGAAAATTTCCCAAATTCATGACTTTGATACACCCTTAATAGGCATTTTGGAGTCGGAAGTCATAGTAGGGATGATGTTTGGTTTGTCATTTTGAAGAGGATGTTTAATCGAAGCAGAATTTAAAGACAGATTTATAAAAGCAATTGGATTTGGGAATTCCGAACGTAAATATCATTTGGCTGTAATGTCGAGGCGGAAAATACGCTAATGCATGCATGACGTCATTGCACACATGACGTCATGATGATGATGTCATAACAATGGCAATAACAAACAATGATGTAAACATTATTCTCTTTCATTTTATGACTGAATGCATGTAACAAAAATGTGATGTGTGTTTTGACGTGATTTTCTTTGAAAAATGCCCTTAGAGGTCGAAATATTAGAAAAGAGTCTTTTTTCTCTCAAAATCAATCGGTATTTCAGAAGTCAGAAGTCAAAAATGTAAAATGGGTAATTACCGTGGTATAACAGAGCCCTAAGAGATTAAGACAACACTAATAATAAGATAAATGAAATACCCATTTTGCTATATGAATAAAGTAATGGAGATGTACGAGGGATGTCCCAAAGTAGCGTGACAAAATAAATAACAACAGGTCCCTAAACAGGACAATTATGTATAACTCTTTACCTGCTGGAATACCGTCTGATTGAAATATATTTTTCTCAAAGTTAAATATACGCTGATACTTTAATAGAATAAATATCAAGACGAGTGCCAAACAGCTTGAATCCAGATCAGACGCCGCTGTCTATCCATAAAGCGACTCCCTCCGAACAACTCACACAAGCTGTGTCTCCCATTGGGCGTCGTTGTAGAAAGGGAGCGCTTTACTTTGAAATATGGATATGTTCGAACTAATGCGAGTTCGAGTATCGAGTTTCGACTACCTTCATTTCTGTTAATGGCAATAGCTTCCCCACAGACTTATATCTGTTCTCCTGATCTGTGTTTGCGTGTGTTACGCCAGCTTCTGTCATCCCAAATCCTGTGTGAAGAAAGTTGCCATGGAAACAAACTATCGAATGAGGCGCGCACTTTTATGACCGAAGAATAAAAAGCTTTGTGCACAAACGAAACTTTTCAATCAGAATCTACTTAAAATGATTCTCAGAATGGCAATTTTGAACGAAGAACAGTATGATAGAACAAGAGACCCAGAGGGTCACATTTCGCTCACCTGAGGACACGGTACCATAGAATCTGACTGGGAAAGACAACATTTTGATATAGCTATGACCCAGGTGCCATAATTTGATCTTGGTAGAGGACCACAATGCGAAGCTACATGTCAGATATTAATGATCTGGGCCTTACGGTTTAAGAGAAGAATTTTTTTTAAAGGTTTTCCTATATAAGTCTATGTAAAACTGATAGGCCCCTGGGTGGGGCCAATTTTGGCCCGGGGATCATAATTTGAACACACTTGGTAGAGAACCTCAAGGCAAAGCTATATGTCAAATATAAAGAATCTGGGCCTTACAGTTTCAGAGAAGAAGATTTTTAAAAGTTTTCCTATATAAGTCTATGTAAAACTGATAAGCCCCGGGGCGGGGCCAAATTTGATCAAGGGGTCATAATTTGAACAATCTTGGTAGACTACCATAGGGCAAAGTTACATGTCCAATATAAATGATCTTGGCCTTACGGTTTCAGAGAAGATGATTTTTAAAGGTTTTCCTATGAAAAACTAATAGGCCCGAGGGCGTGGCAATTTTTGGACCGGGGGTCATAATTTGAACAATCTTGGTAGAGGATCACAATGCAAAGCTACATGTCAAATATTAAAGATCTAGGCCATTACAGTTTAAGAGAAGAAGATTTTTAAAGGTTTTCCTATATAAGTCTATGTAAAACTGATAAGCCCGAGGGCGGGGCCATTTTTGGCCCGGGGTCATAATTTGAACAATTTTGGTATAGGACCACAAGGCAAAGCTATATGTCAAATATCAAAGATCTGGGCCTTACAGTTTCAGAGAAAAAGATTTTAAAAGGTTTTCCTATATAAGTATATGTAAAACTGATAAGCCCCGGGGCGGGGCCAATTTTGACCCAGGGGTAATAATTTGAACAATCTTGGTAGAGGACCATATGGCAAAGCTACATATCAGATATTAATGATCTAGGCCATACAGTTTCTGAGAAGAAGATTTTTAAAGGTTTTCCTAAGAAAAACTGATCAGCCCCAGGGCGGGGCCATTTTTGGCCCCAGGGTCAAACTTTGAACAATCTTGGTAGAAGATCATTAGGTAATGATACATACCAAATATCAAAGGTCTGGGCTTTTGGGTTTCTGAGAAGAAGATTTTTTTAAGATTTTCTTATGCATTAAAAGTTGTCTATAGGGTCATGTTAGAAAATCTGGTCCCACAGCAAGGGGAATAACTCTAGCCAAAATCTTTGAACAAGATTTCGTCCCCCCTTGTCACTGATGCTTCTGACAAAGTTTGGTTGAAATCTGTTCAGTGGTTGTTGTTTGAAAACAGGAGATGTTGTTTGAAAATGTGAACGGACGACGGACGCCAGACACCGGACGACGGACGGAATGGGATCACAAAAGCTCATCCTTAGCCTTCGGCTCAGGTGAGCTAAAATAGTAAAAAAATTCATATCGACAGATGTTGAATATTGAAAACTGATATCTATGCAGAAAACCTTATTAGGCAGATGCTATTATGACAAGATGTCAATAGATTAATAATTTTATATAGTCATCGACTATGGTGTATAGGATATGCTAATGAGCTTTTAACCACGTGTACACGGAATGCCTCCGTAAGACTTCGGCTTTATTCGTAAACATACGACATGTAAACAACCCGATTTAAAACTCGACTTATTACAACAAATTTCACAGGTTTGTAAACAATATTGCCATATAAACCACCACGCACAACTTCTTTTTATAACACAACCTACGGTACGAGCGTTGAATAACACTCATTGATTTGTTCTCGTTTATAACTAGTGGTTTAAATATGCAAATGAGGTTGTCAAACTAAAATGAGTATTCCTACGCGCTGTCAAAATGTGTAAACAAATATGACGTCAAGCGACATTTCTGTCGGCGTCGAGTTGCTATAGACGGGAAAGGACGGGGAATGTTTGCTCCCTTGATTTATTCTGAATATGTCGGAATTAATCTTGGATCTCCTTTTTGCATGTTTGCTCTTTTAGGCGGTCCGTTCATGCGTTATCCATTGACTTGTATAGTGAAGCTAGCAATCTAAAACAAGTAGCGAAATGATAAAAATAACATTGCCAGGTTATGTTATAAATAGAATCTAACAGTCGTGTTCATAATTTATTTGATTTATAAAGCTCGTCTTTTAGAAATTGATAAAAAAAACTCGGCAAGCCTTGTTTTTATCGTTTAATAAAAAGACAATTTTGGATGTAACATCAACTTCATTTTAGAAAAGTGCACGATTTAGGTTATTTGACAGCAACATTATGTATTTAAGGGACTTGTATTGCGTATTGTGAACCTAATGTTTTGTTGGGGATATCAGAAAGGCACTAATGTAAACGGTGGCAACGGAGAACACGTTACTAGTTTTCTTCCAAGCTTAAATCAAATTAACTGAATGTGCAGAAATGAGTATCTATGGAGTACAAGGTTAAGAAACAACTGCATTTCTTACCTTGATGGACAAATTTCAAACTGAGTCTTTTCTTCACTGCCTCCTCTACCTCTGCACTGAGCGGGGCGGCGCCGCATGTGATGACCTCGATAGAAGACAGGTCATAATCAGACAGCTTCGGATGTTTAGCCAACATCACCATTATTGGCGGGACAACATTCAGCATTCTTGGCTGGAAGGAAATCAAAAACATTTTAAGCCTCTCTAAGCCGATACACAAATGCATTGGTATACAATTGCTTACCATATTATTTGAGACATAAGACCGTCGTCACACACTCTTCACATCCAAACTGGACGATTAGATATGTTATAGGTAAACAACGAGCAGTGAACCGTGAATGTACATGTACTTTACAACTTGGCACTTTCCACGATTTAGGGGTGTTTCTATTGCTGCACTCAGTCTAACTAAGCTGTCGATATGCTGACAGCATGCTGTCTCCCCCGATAAGTGGACTGTGCTAAATATTATGGTTCACTGCTCGTTGTTTACTTATAGGAATGTAATTCCACGAGCTCAACGGTATTGTGTTTTTGTGTCAACAACGGTATTGAAGATGAATATCACTTGTCATGAGATGTAGAGTTACGAAAGATATATTTGAAAATATACTATTATGTAAAATGATCAAATTATTCGGAAGAGTTTCCCCCCTTGATCGCTTTATATTCGTCAGCACCAATACTGTTTCTGAAGACACGTTTCAAAGTTAGAATTAAGGTTGTATGACTTGATAACTATCGATAAAAGAGTCAAACAGTTTGGGTCCTGATCAGGCGCCGCGTAACGCGGCGCATGATCAGGACCCAAACTGTTTGCACACGCGCTTTAAAGCGTCATTGAGAGCGAAAGGGTTAATTTCTAGAACTATTCCAAACAGATGATAGAAATATTTTGTATAATTTGGCAAAATACTTAAAATTTGCAGTTTCACAACGGATTTCTTTGTATTATAATGTTTAAATCTTCTCTTTAAAACAGCATAATCATGTATTCGAAAAGATCGTGCGCATTGCGTATAAGTTACACAGAATATAAATTAAAACAGATACATTGTACTACTATACGTAATTACTTGAAGTTAACTGATTACTTCATTATATGTGGTATAATTACATTATGTTTTAAGATGACGTGCTTGTGTACAATTCTGAATAAAACAGGTTCTGTTCTGTTCTGTAACATGCATCGATAGACGAGACGGCATGTGAATACAGTATAACGCTGAGAAATCATTGAATAGAAGATACATTCGTATTTACCCTTTAAGACAAAGTGCAGCTTAAGCAAGACAAAATTGATGCATATACATTACGTATGTCCTGCATAAGTATGTAATCTGCATTTTAAAGACCATCATGTTTTTATACTCAGTAGTCGTTTAACATATTAACTCCTAGCATAAACGTGTTTATCAGCCCTTTACCCCATAGCCTGTTTCTAATTTTGAAAATAGGTGACTACTCTGCTTTAGGTGCATTCTGCTTTACTTTCAACCTGCTTTAAGCAAAACCTGCTAGAATTAAGAAAATATTCCTTATAATACATTTTAATGATTGTATCAATTGGAACTATTTTCATCAGTGTAAGAACAAAACTGAATGCACAAAAAGGCGCTTCAATGGGGGAAAGGGTTAACTTAATAAAGGAAAGATAACGTCTTTTCCATTGAATGTAGACGGTGATTTTGTCCCTACCCGATATTTCTCAATCAGACGCAGAAATGTGTCGGATACGAATCTTGACATTAAAACCAGTCTGCACCCTATTGTATGGGCACTCATTGTCAGCATGCACAGGCCATATATGTGGAACATGGGCAAGAACAACAGTCCTGTGTCTTTAGATGTAACCGTGCCAGTCTCCCTGAAAGACAAAACAAAGTTGCTCGTTGGTTCATAAATGCAGAGAAAAAATTACGCGTTCTATACCAGTTGCGGGTTGGTTCATCAAAGCAGAGAAATATTGACACGTTCTATACCAAATTTTGTTTTTATCTATTGTACGTACAGAGAAGCTCGCTTCGATATAACAGCAATTTTGGATATAACAAAACAAAATGCATTCCACCTCTGCAGTTAAGGTGTAAAATGGATCTAATAAATTTTGGATAAAACGAAATAAATCTAACGGTTCCGAAGACTTCCTTGGCTTCACTGTACTTGTCATGTTTTGTGTGTTCAAACTGAGACAATAAAATAGTAAACATATTGACTGGTTCATCTGTGGAACTTGTGTATTGACAGTTTCATACGCATTTTCGATTTCAGAAATAAAATAAAAGCTATTACAAAAGCGTATCAATGTAGTATGGATGAGCGAGTTGGGTTTTACGACAATGCGATACGAACTATGTTATATAGCGCTGATGATTGATTAGGGATGAAAAGATGAAACTATTATTTCAGGTAGATAATTGTTGGCTTATCTCATTCGTTGCAAAGTAGCGCATGAGATCAAAAGCACCCGACCTGCCTTCCTTTTCGTTCTTGGCAGAGGGAATAATCTCGGTCTTAAAAACAGAAACAATAACCTATGACAGATTAAGCCATAGAACCACGACACGGTCGGAATGTCTCTGTGGTATCAATGTAGTGAGTAAGGCTTAATAAGCTCCAAATTTTACAGAACTTAGCGCAAACACAATAGTGCAACAAAATATCAGCAACTTTAATCGATCATCCCATGAATATACCTTTTTACGTCTTTAAATTATTTCTCACCTGAAGAATATAGGTTTATTTTATACAGGCCCGAACACAGGTTCTTGACATTGAATTTTTTTATTACTTTTACTAGACTTTAAGTTCTAGATCTATGTGTCAAGTACCTAAGGTCATAAATATGTATCATTCGAAATACTTTCTAGTATATTCTTGCAGATGGTAGCTTAAATCAGGCTGACAGTAAAGCAGAAGGCTCCTAAAGGCGCATTCTGCTTTACTTTCAACGTGCTTTTGGTGATAACATATCTTCAAAACTAGAAACAGGCTATTGGGTAATGGGTTAAAATGTTTATTGTCAGAATTATTCGCGAAAATTACACTATTTACAATAGGTATTCTGACTATCATTCAGTGAGGTAAACGTTATTGTTCCCCAAAAAGAGTTTGTGCTTAAACAATTATTTCAATTTCGATTTTTTTAGAACCAAATCAGACGTTGAATTATCCGCAGTCTGGTCAGGCTCTAAACCGTTTGCTATTGAGATTAAAAGCATTCGTTAATATATCCAAAACAAAGTCATTTTTGCACGTCATTGCAGTGCGTTTGCTTTAGATTCGGGAAAGAATAACTCCACTGAACATACTTTATCAAAAATGCATTAGCTGTTAGCGCAAAATGCGTGAGTTTGACGGCCTTTGGAAAACCAGTTGTTCCGGAGGAAGATAACAACATAGCTACTGTGGTCTTAGGGTCAACTGGCGGGGACGTGTAGTTGCCGTGAGCAGGGTCCAGTAGATACTCGAAAGGGATACAGCCGCCAGCCTTGCCGAAAACAATTACCTGGAAACAAAACATGCACACATGCAGTGTTGAAGATGCTATTCTTTTCCGATTAAAGGTAAACGCAAAGCAGAAAAATGGACGTAGACGTGTTAATTTGATTAAACGCATATTTCTATACAACATATTTAAATGTATTCAACGTATTTTGTGTACAACAAAACAAAGACATATAAATACATTTAAAGCATACTACCAGCAACTAGCTATAAAATGCTAGCAAAGTCGCACTCTTTACAACGGCCCTCTGAACAACGATTCCATCCTCACAACGACTCTTCCCGCTGATCCCGAAACAAGACAATTATGCCCAACCGTTACATGTCTGCAATTTCGTCTGTTTAAATTTTCGTTTGCTATTTTTCTCAAAGTCACACATTGGACATTTTGACAGAACAAAAACGTAATGACGGGTGACGAACAGATTTAATCAAGATCAAACACCGCGTTACGCGACGTCTGATCTTGATTCAAGCTGTTTGGAAATGGAGGTCAAAACCACTCCCTGTAACAACTCCATCCGAACAACACACACAGTCTTTGTCTTCAATTGAGTGTTATTGTAGAGAGGTTTCACTATATCTAGTGACTCATGTCTATGCTAATGCCCGTGTCATAATACACAAATGTAAAATAATCATGTTTAATTTATATCTTGTTTGATCGCTTGATTGGTCACGTGATAAAACTATTGCCAATTGGGCATAAACATTCTACAATATATTGATATTCTATAGTGGTAAGATGTTTTCCCAAATTTCAAGTATGGCTTTAATATATCTTTAGGCAGATTACCAGGATAAAAGTCATGCAGAAAGCTTTTTCATCAGCGTTCTGTGTTACTTTTGACCTGCATGGCCTATTGCTCCTCAGTCGATGATTAAAGTTATGCAATAGGATTTTCTAGGAGCTTTCTGTGTTGCTTGTGACCTGCATAAGTGGACTTATGTACATGACTTTAAATAAACCGAAACTGAAACAGGATTGATCTAAAATACTTTCACTTCTACACGTGTTTACATGTATATGCAGATGACCAATCTCGTATACTGTCTTTCTTAATATTCAGACGAAAATGTACTTCATGTACTAATCCATATCAATGCGTGTACCTTAATTGCGTAATTTCCGGATAGACCTGCCTTCACCACAGGCAGTAGCGCTGGTATGGTTACCATGAACTTGGTATTACAGTTCTTCACCGATCTACTGATGTCATCTACAAGCAAAGTATTTGTTAGCATTTATAGTGGGTAAAAGGTTATTTATCCCGTCGCAGGCGGTCTAATTTCTATTTAGACCTTGAGTTTCCAATTAAAAATTATCAGAATTCTAAGGCAATGCTAATTTGATTGACACACAATATTCTCGTTGGTGAATTGCCCAGGCTGATGTACTTATTTCTCACACATGTAATTTGGATTTATTTCAAACCTTTCAAACTAATAAGTTACAGTCTGCTGTGTCGTCATTTCTAAATTTAGGAGCTTTCTGTTTTACGTTCTTCTTGCTTGTAAGATGTCACCAGTCTTTGATACAACCAATTAACATTCTTTGTAGTGGTAATAAAATAGGGTTTTACTGTATAGGTTCAAACTGATAGCCTCGTCTAAAAATGTTCCTTTTTACAAATATGTGATAAAATATGCAAAACAGCCTTTGATGCTGATGAGACGCCGAGTGAATCGGCGTTCTGTCTTTATCAAGGCTGTTTGACGTTAATCTAATACGTGAGTAGACAAAGAAATGCGCATGCACTATACTGAGCTGTTTGGGCACACCTCTAGTGGGGATAATTACGTGCTTAAACTTTATACCGCTATCTTCATTTTTTAGCAAACATTTGTATCCACATCAAATTATTATGTTTTTGGCATCCAAGTATTGATAGTATCAAGCTATTGATACTCAGTTTAATTTGCCGAAAAACCAATTTAACATTTTTACTGGTGAAATATTTCAGAAGCAATGGACGCCAAGAAATCGAACAACACTGATTCCGTAGGGTCACTTTATTTTGTTGATAATTTGTCACTACTTACCGTCAGAGTTACGCAATTGTTTGGAGATCTAGTAAGATAGTCAAAATAAAACAACAGAATCTACAGACAAATATAATATATATATATAATGTGTATTAGTGTACTAGTCGTCTTAGTATATTACATGTTTTATTGGAAACATTTCTTTATATCAGATGTAACTGGGTCTACTGTTCTTTCTTGTTTTTTCGTTTCGAACAAGACTGACCGTAGTGGACAACTCTTTACAACATGTCTCTAATACATATGTGTTTATACAAATATACCCCACGGGGGCATTATATTGTTTAGGCAGCGTACGGACTATTTGTAATA
Organism: Gari tellinella; assembly: GCA_922989275.2. NCBI lineage: Eukaryota > Metazoa > Mollusca > Bivalvia > Cardiida > Psammobiidae > Gari > Gari tellinella. The sequence continues at coordinate 20,498,368 of OV277869.1, read as the reverse complement.
GTTTGGACATTCTCTTGACACTTCTTCTGCCGAAACGTCGTCTGCTGTGAACGTTTCGAAAGTGTCTTCTGAAATGCTTGGGTAAAATGTAACAGTGTCACTTTGAAATTGACTACAATTAAATACAGATATTAAAACGGTTTTAATCCAGATCAGAAACAACGGAAAGCGGTGTCTTATCTGTATCTAAACTGTTTGAACAGTCAGTCAAGTCAAGATCGACAGGCAAAGGGTAACCACATGTATACATGCTTTTTCACGAGTGTTCCGTGTTGGCTTTTCATCCTAAAACGTGTTGACACATACATTGAGTGCGAAGTGGTAGATCTTTACAGTAGTACAACGATCGAATGGCGTTGTTTACAAAACAGTGCGAATGTAAACAAAGAAAACTACCGACAAGTACAACTTTGACATATATTTTAGCATATGATGTATTGGCGTAGTGGTTGTGCTGTTAGACTCTCACGCAGAAGTCTCGAGTTCGAATCCCATAATCGGTGATTTTTTTTTTTTTTTTTATTAATTTCATATGAACGACTACGTTCTGTTTCACTTCCCACATATTTTCATTCTCATAGATTCGTTATTTATAATATTGAGTCTGTTTTTCATTATCGTTGCATGTTTACATCGTGCAGTAAAAGGGTCAAAACACATCTTAAAAAGACATCATGATGCAGCTCTTTATTGTCTGTAGTATCACTTGACTTACTCATTCTATTGATGTTTATTTTAAAATTCGTATATCAACGCATATCAGTGTAATATGCAAAAAAGTGAAGAAAAAAAAAGAAAAGTTGTGCTCTCTAGGTTCGAACTCACGACCCTCAAAAGTAACTAGTAATAAGTACTACTAGGCAGCACGCTTATCCACTGCACCAAACAGTCACACAAGCCACTTGCTTTGATTTACCAATACAACATGTCGCAGTTGTATTTATCGTTATATTTTTTGTTTACATACACACTGTTTTGTAAACAACGCCATCCGATCGTTGTACTACTGTAGTAGCCTTGCATGCCTATCTATTTATCTATTTGTATTTGTTACTTTGTCCGTCATATCATCATACCTAAATATTGCCACATGGGTCTGTGACCTTCTGGTATCTCTTGAATCTCTTGAATCTCTTTTAATTGTGACACTGTGACATTATTACAGCTCACGCTTTAAACTGAAACAATGTGCGCATGAAACGTCGCTGTGAACTACTAGTACTGATATAATTGCCGAGCCGCTTATATCAACACTCCACAAAAGCACCGTCTACGCTGAGCTATTACGGAGTCATTATTACGATGTGTAGTTATAACGGAATGAGATAGAAATGAGTTTTCGCGAACATTTCAGCCAGCGAAACGTCATTTTTGAAGATTCGCAAACTTTTTGACCAGCGAACATAACCACTTATACAGTATGCGATTTTAACATCAAAATAAATGCAACACAGTGTTGTTTCCAAATAAAGTTTTATGCCAATTACATGTGCGCATTAATATCTTTTTTTATTTTCATTTATTGTAATGATTTTAGTCTGCCATCTGATTTTCACATTTTGGCAACTAGCTTTTACATTGATGAAAAGAAAATACCAGAACACTGTGTTATAATTATGTGTTTTACAGTAATTCACTATTTTCAGAAGCACTCTGTTCAGGGTATTTATGTCTGTCAAACAAATAAGCAAACACACCACACCACAAGTTACCACACCACACCCCCAAAACAAGATGAAGAGATAAAATAGACTGGTTTAATTTGAAACATTAAACGACTATTTTTCAGGGGTAGATCATCGACAACATAGATCTGTCTCTGTGTAAGTGTTCGCAATAGGTTGGTTTTAGTTTGTATATGATAGAAAATGAACATATGCAGTTACCTTTGGTGTACGTAGGATTTATCGGTTGACAAACAGCAGACACAAGACACGCGGCATAGCAAAGCACGGCGTATTCAATATGGTTCGGTGACATAATACATACGACGTCACCTTTAGCCACGCCTATTTTCTGTAACCCGGCAGCTGCACGCTCTACGCGCTGGGCTAGTTCCATGTATGTGAAGTATTTGCCTGTTTCCCCGTCCACCTACGTATAGATACATATCCATGGATTTATATCAGTACCAAACTAAATCTCTCAACCAACTATAATAAATATTTTGTGAAAAGGGTAAAAGTTAAATTTTGTGGTTAAACGGTTAAATACAGAATCTTTCATGAGTGCACATTATTTATAAATTTTGGCAAACGAGTTGACTGAAAAAAAATTGACGCGAGCCTTTATTTAAGTCAACGAGTTCATTAAAAATGATGAGTAATGAGCACGAATGTGATATTCTATTTAACACATAACAATTTTAAATACATGCAGCGCTTGTGGGCCGAAGGCCACAACCCGATGTTTCACTAATGAAATACGATTGTTGTATAATGGCTTTACGGCACTCAAAGACCGCAATTTATGCAATAAAGACACTTTGAGTCTAAATATGGATGCCAGTCCCTGTTGAGATATTGTTCACTAGCGACTCTTACAAACAGTGTACATGTGAAATGTATGCTTGTTTTTTGTTTTTTTCTTCTTCAAAAAGTGTAGATTCAGATCATAGGCGTTCGGCCCGTAAGCTATGACACTAACCCCCAACTGCTACCCCCCCCCCGACTTTTTTCCATCTGCAACGCCCAAACGTGCACAAAATACCTTAAAATCCAACCATACGTTCAACAAACATCATAATAGAACATTTCCAGAAGTTTCATGAAGTTCCTACTTTATAAGTAAATATATAGTAAAGGCTGCCGTGAAAAAGCCCATTTGGGAAGCAACCATCAAGTTCCTTACCCTGTCATATTGTCAAATCTTGGACGACCTGGACACATGATGGCTCATTGTTTACAGTAAACATTTTTCCTTGACGATAATTGGTCAACAATCCAAAGCAACCGGCAAACTCGCGCATGGGGACTCGAAAAGTAGGGAGACCCCTTAGACGACATCATTTGTCAACGCCAAATTTTCCCTTTTTCTACCTAAATCAACCTAGTGGTTTTTTTACGATGATTGCATCATGTCACATTGAGGATCAATAAACAAAATTGTGTAAACGTCACTAACCGACGTAACCATAGAACAGTGTGGCATATGTGTAGATCTACAGAAATTGAATATAAATATCAAACTTCAACTAACTTCCAGTGTCTGATCAAGGTGGCCAGGCGCTTGATATGTTCATTTCCTTTCATAAAGGTGTATCAAATTCATGAATTTGGGAATTTTTCAAAGTATATGAAAACACTCTATGATGGTTTTGGATTGATAAGCTATTTAAGATAAAAAACAGAAAAAGTGTACATTTTGGTGAACAACTTTTGGCTCTACGGCCATGTAACATTTACCCCACCAACCTTTTCTTATTGTCCTTTTCAAACAGCACGCTTCAATAAAAACCATTTCAAATGAAAACAAACATAAATAATTTGGTTTTGTGTTATTTATTCCATGTCTGTGGTAGTATTTCTTCATACAAAAACTAATTTAAGACAAAACAGGCACCAAATGTGAAATTTATAAAGCTCTAAATATCATCGATATTATTTTATGGAAGCTTAAACTTTAAATTTGGCAAAATTTGAGAAAAAGTCTGAATTTGACACATCTTTTCCAAATTTCCGTAATGCAATATAATGCACACCAACATATGATTTTTCCCCTGTGTTTTTTCATTGATCATAAACAGCTCTTTCAAAATAAACATGAAAGAAAAAAAGTTAAGATACTTTGAAAAATTCGCTTATGGGTTTGATACACCCTTAAGATATTCAGTCAAAAGCGAAGCGCTTCAAAGACAATGATCATTTCCGTTTGTCAAACCGAAACTGGAAAAACCAAAGTTATAGCAGCTGGGAGGGATGGGGTGTAGTGTTATAGCCTACGCGCCGAAACCCTGTGATTCAGATCAGAGGGCTCCAAAATGAGTCTTCTGTACACTTAATCATATTGCAACATTCTGTAAAATTCAACCCTAAATAATCACTAACTGGATACTAAACGTTTCCTTTTGAGCTTTTACGGGCGAATGAACAGTATTGTTTTATAAAAAAAAATAGTTGCATGCACAACACAAACATGTGGTGGCAAGATAACTTTACTCGGAAACATTCGGTCAATTCCGTCAGGGTCGGGGTCTTACCAATTTAATAGTTGATTATCACGCAGGGTGACAATAATGTGACAAATGCGGGCAAATATGATATTCAATATCTTAATCCTCAAACTGATAATAACGATCAGTTTTATGAAGACGTTATTATTTCTCGTTTGGAAGACATATAACGCAATCACTATATGCAGTGAGGTTACACACGCTGTTGGTGTACCAAATTATGACGTCGTTATCGTGTGAATTATTAAAAATAACGTTTGAAGTTAACGTTTTATCGTTAAGTTTACAAAATACAAAACTGTTTTGTTGCAAACATTTTGAAACGATTTCATGAGGAATATTTCAGTCGATGTAGCCTGTTTCTAGTTTTGAAGACAGGTGTCAAATAAAAGCAGGTTGAAAATTAAGCAGAATACTCCTTCAGGCACATTCTGCCTTACCTGCTAGAAAATAAGAAATACAAATATTTCTTATAGTGCATATTCATTTTTTGTATATAGTGAAACTATCTTTTGTTTCAGTGGAGGAATAAGGATGCTTTACACTCACATCACAGCACCCTGTTAATTTCTGTAGAAAAGATTTTTTTAATAATCAAGTTCAAAGATTTAAATCAAGGTCAAAGCGACCTGAAACTAGAATCTGACACTCGCAATCTCAAGATATATACACACACAAGATTTGGCAATCATTGGTAATAAAGTAAAAGAAGTATGATCTGGACAAGGGTTTTCTAAAATCAAGGTAAGGAGTCAATGTTAAGGTTAGAATGACCTGAAAATGGTTCGCAACACTTGGCAGTCCCAATATATATCCCCAAACCATGTTTGTTAATCAGGGATGATATAGTAAGAGGGTTTTGCTCCGGAGAAAGGTGCTCAGAGGGGTACACGACACTCCTCAATCTCAAGATGGCATTGTATACACACGCCAAGTTTGGCAATCATTGATGATTTATATGGTATTTGAGTAATTTTTCAATTATCAGAGTCAGACGTCAATGACAATTTGACCTGAAAATGTTACGCGACACTCTTAAATCCAAATATGTATCCATGCATCAGGTTGAATCAATCTTAGATGATAAATATGCCCCGGACAAGTTTTTTTCAATTATCAAGGTCTGATATGAAGATCAAGGTCAACGCGACCTGAAAGTTGTACGTCACGCCCCTCAATCCTAAGTTTGGTAATCGTAAATGGCATAGTATAGGAGTTATTCTTCAGATAAGGTTTTTCAATAATCAAGGTCAAAGTGACCTGAGCTTGCGGTTTGGCTGAGACAAAGCGTCTGATCAGAATTTAAACATTGTCATTCGCTCGTGTATATGCATTGAGTGGTAGAGACGTTATAATTTCCCTATAAACGCTTTGTTCTTAAACTGCCATTGCCCATTTGATACAGTTTTAGCCTGGCAGCAAGATTTTAACGCGTTTGAGTTGAGTCTTAAGTTGCTCTCAAGCATTTGATTGATCAGATTTGAGCATAGGCTCAAACCTGAGCAATCAAATGATTGAGAACGAATTCATTCAACGCAAACGCCGTATAACCTTTAGGCCTCGTCGGACGCTGTGTAACTGTTTGTCACTCAGATTTTGATAAATCGACAACAATTATTTTTATTAAGAAGCTGCCATTCTCTACCATTTGTCGCATTACATTAGCGTGTAATATCTACATTAGAAACGGGTAGAAATACCGTCGTCACCATGTATGTGTAATACAGTAAAACCACTCTAATACGAAAAGAAGGACAATTGATTGTATAAAATACAAGCGACATTTCTGTCGGGCTTCGAGTTGCTATAAATGGGAAGGGGCGGGGAATGTTTGCTCCCTTGATTTATTTTGAATAAGTCGGAAATAATCTTGGGTCTACTCTTTGCATGTTTGCTCATTTGGGTGGTCCGATCACGCGCCCCTTCCATTGACTTATATAGTGAAGCTAGCAATCCGAAACAAGACTTAGTATCGAAATGGTTAAAACAACATTGCCAGGTTATGTTATAAACAGAATCTAACATTCGTGTTCATAATTTATCGGATTTATAAAATTCGTCTTTTAGAAAGCGGTAAAACTCGGCAAGCCTCGTTTTTATCATTTCATAAAAAACTCGTTTTATAAATCCACTAAATTATGGCCATTCATGTAAGCTCCTATATTTATATATAACACAGTTAAATAAACCTACTTAGGTACACTTTTTGCAAACTCAATGATAGAAAATGTAGTAAACGAAAGCTTTATGAAAATAGACCATTTTGGTCTATATTCATCCAATTGACATCCATTTTGCATCCTGATGGGACGCCATGTTTCCTGGCGTATGATCGGGCTCTAAACTGCTTACAAGGAATATAACTGTTTCAGCAGAAATACGTCAATGAAAAAATAACTTTATTTTCTTTACTGTAGCTATACTTACAAGGGCGACTCCATCACCAAATCTCTTCATTCTTTCGACCAGAAAAGTCCCCACATTTTCGACGGGGAGATCTGCGTATGTGATGTTTTTGTTTGACGCCATTTCGGTTTCCTGTATGTCCACCTTCTGTTAGTTGCCGACTTAAACTCAACTTATTCTTAAGCACACTATTCCATATTATGCCCTTTCTCTTCGTCAACCTGTTATTCTCGCTGTGTATACCGATATCTATGCGACGTCACCTATATGCAATGTGCAGTGTGGGTTAATTTACGGTGGGGTATAAATTAGGTTATACCTTTAGATAACAATTTCGCATATATATGTACCCATTTGCCCTTGTAAACCCTATTTTCTCTTACTTGTGGGGTAACAAATGTAGTACATTTAAGAAATGAACTGATTTTTTCGGCGTTTTAAACGAAATCAACGACAGAAAATCATTGGCAAACTTACAATGAAACGCGCTAGCGATTCATGGTAAATTTGCCGACCAATATGATGCCCTTTTTATTAGTATAAATGTATGTTTTGTCAATATAAGAGGTTGTTAATACGAATAATGTGTATCCTGAAAGGAAAGTCATTAGTGCCATTATTCATGGAACGCCACAACACTGTTGTATTATCATAGTTCCTATTTAATGAAATAGACAATAGCCTAGCTAACCAGTGCACAGACTCAGTTGATATAGGTCAGAGTTCGGTCTGCTGTACCACTCATAGATATCACTTAGCTTGTAGAAATAAATTGATCAACAGCACATTTGTGTCTTTCTCATTTGAGATCCTTTATCGTTATACAATAAAAGTCAATAGTACATTAGTGTCATTAAGACAACGAAAATACTACAATCATGATCCGCGGAAAGCCCCGTCTCCGTTGCGAGAATATATCTACAAGTCACACCCCTAGAAAAATCGCGTTTATACGATATAAACGTCATGTTGTTCAATAGAATTGAATGGGGCGATTGTAAATAGTTCCAGTGTAACCACCGAAAACCAAACTCTTTAAAACCGGACGTTTTTGAAAACCAAACACATTTCTCGGTCAAAAAGGCTTGTTGTATTTTAATACAAAACATTAAGACATTATACCCTAGCGACGAGTATACTCGTCTTTTAGAAACATTGTTCTGTAAAAAGTACAATTGTCTTAGGGCAGCAGTGTAGACCCTGCTCAGAGGGTTATTCAAGGAACACTCTGACTAAGGTATGCACTGTTTGTCATTTTCCAAGATATTGTTACACTCGAACACTACGAAATAGTAATAAAATATGGACTAGACTTTAGTGGAAACTGGAATTGTTCATTTGTAGTTTCAGAGGTGAAAAATTAAAACTAACAAGAAATATCTTTAAAAAAGATATTCCGTCGCAGGTTAAAGTTTTTTTGTGGGGTACAGTATTCACTTAACCAAAGACAAGTGTATACACTGTCTCTGACTTAACATGTTTCGTACACAGACTTTCCCACATGCTAAATTTAGAGCTTATCCACGCTAAATTTAGAAATGATGACATAGTAACAGGGCAATAATTTAGACTGCATCTCATTGTTTTACCAGGTTTACACTCGCAAGATAGATGTGAAAAAATAACAGAACGCCAGTCTAGGCCATTGGCCGATAAGAGTACTGCATTTCAAGCACGTGGTTATTGACCAGGATTTCTGATCATTCCTGATTGGTTAAATTGTTTCATAGAGTTGCGGTCAAAAGACAAAACAGACCCATCTGCGACGGGAAAAAACATATTGAGCGCATAAGGCAGGTGATTTCTTAATACAGAACAATAGTAATGCAAAAAGCTTCTTATGGAGGTTTTGCCATTACTGCTGTCCTCCATTTGCTGTCACATGCCTAGTATCATTTCAATGTTCTAACTACGGAACACTACAGGCTGCAATAAGTTGATCTTAAAATGTTCTAAGATGTTCTTTTTATCAGCGCAATTGCTTAAATTAAGATTCCATCTTCTAGGATACAAAATTCGAAGATTTTGGAAAAATCCGGAGAAATGGCAGCCCTGACACAAGTGTCGCTTTTAGACGTCATTTACAAATACAGTCGAACCTGCCTTAGTGACCGTCTGTTTTAAGAGACTACCTGTCATATGTGACCTTACTTGAGGCCGCCAACAGTTTTTACTATTGTATTGACCCTGAATTTTGACTACCTGTCTTATGTGACAAGTGACCATGAAATGTGACTCCCTTCGGCAATTATCACCTGTATTTACAGACTTTAAGGTAATGTTTTAACACTTTCTAGCACATAGTCAAACATTTATGGTTTAACAATTAGTTATTTGATGTGTGACATTAACACATTTAAGTGTTTACTTAAGAGTCATTGTAGGAAATAAATTGAAATTAGTTTATATACTAGTGATAGAGCTCTATGATCTTGTTAAATGTGTGTAAATTGTAAATATACTAAAAGAAATAAGAAACGCAACTTTTTTAAACGTAAGATATTCATGTACAAATATGTTCTCAATATAATGCACGACTTTTCCGTGACTGCACCGATACACACTTACCCAGTGATGGAAAAACGTCGCCGAACGCCCATCAATATCACGAGTAGCACGGGCTTAGCGTAAACTAAAGGTCACGTGACTACAGGTAATTGTATAGAGTAAACCTGCTCGGTTACATTACAAAAATCGTCAGTTAGACCAAGTTAGTAAATTTTAAAAGAAAAAAATCTAATCTGATCAAAGATGGCAATGCCGCGCTTACGCAATAATAAACGTTAAGCAGCCGTTCGGGTGCTGATGAACGGAAGTTCTCAGAGTAACGTTATAAATCATCTTACTGTGCAAAAAAGCACTATTTCCAGGCTGTATGATCGTCTGTGTACCATTGGAACAACGAACGACCGTCTCCGACCTGGCCTACCCCGAGTAACGTCACGTCGTGATGACGTTTTTATAAGGCTGACACACTTACATCACAGGTTCCAGACACCCGAAGAAACCGCCAGAAATTTTAGAGGTCCTAATAACACCAGACCATTCGCTCGAATTGTGTCAAACAGGCTCCGGATAGGCGGAATTAGAGCAAGAAAACCATACGTAAGATTGCCGTTAAAAGGCCTCGACGTCAACGTCGTATGAATTGGCTGCAGGTACATCGTCTAGAGTTGATGTCCATACATCGATGGAGGAGTGCGTTGCTCATTGACAAATACATCCCCAATCTTTCGCCCCTTGAACATCTATGGAACGTCTTGGACAGACGTGTTTTGAGACGTCATGCAACACCGACGACGCATGACGAATTGAGACGTGCATTGCAAGAGGAGTGGGAAAACATCCCAATTTGTCAAATTAAAGGACTCGTCTACTCTCTGCATAGGCTTATTCGCGCTGCAATGGCGGCACATGAGGGTCATACCAGCTATTGACCATATCGTTGGGACTTTAGGCTGACGCGACTTGCTCAACGTCATCTCTCCATCACACTTTTTAAGTATGCAAAATTTCTTAGGATGCAAAATGTTGATAAATGTTTAACGTTGAAAATGATATATAACTTTTATAACCAAACCATATAAACAAATGAAATATATATATCCAAAGTTCGAGTTGCGTTTCTGAATTCCTTTAGTATACATGTATGTGTTTAAGCCTAATCAATTATTAAATTATACAGTTCTAACCTAATAAAAATGTCATTTAAACATATTACTGTAACTTTGTATCCATAAAATTAATGAGCTTCTATTATTACTTTACTAAAATATCTTCTGATTAATTATTTTATAGGTATTGTATCAAAGTACATGTATGCATATACCACACTTGTCACATTTGCTTCAAGCTTACAATTAAGTACAAAATGTTTGTTGAAAATGAGTTTCATAAACAAATTATGTTTTTCAAAAGCATTTAAGTTACAGATTATTTCAAATGTATTTAATTCTTAGTTTATTTCTTAATTTAAATTATTCCAGTTATTCATAAATAGCTATCTCACATATGCAGATGCATACATAACAAACTGCACTACATCAAAAGTGTGCCTGTTTTAAGAGACTACCTGTCATATGTGATCTAATTTGCAAAGTCCCATAGAAGGTCTCTTAATACAGGTTTGACTGTACAGCACCTGTGATGAGTAAGCTGTTCATTTACAAACATTGTAGACTCAGAACAGAGGGTTCTGATATGAGCCTTTTGACCAGGGTCTGCAATGTTTGTCATTTTGCAATCTATTGTCGAAATAGCCTTTTATAATAAATAAATAGTTATACTTAATCTTGAAGGGAGCATTAGTAAAAAGTGTAGACCCCGATGAGACACCGCGTCTGTAATGTTTACTATTGTATATGAAGTGTTCTGCTGTATGGAAAATATTGCAGTGTCCTTAGATCACCATTGTACATCTATATAATGCAATCTTCCAGTAGGCATAATCTTATGGGAGGCTGAAGTTGGTTGCGTAAGCGGAACTGGTTGCCAGTGTCGTATACGCTACTAGTTTCTGGTTTCCAGTGTCGTATGCGCTACTAGTTACTGGATGCCAGTAGCGTAAATGCAACTAGTTTCTGGTTGCCATTGTCGTATACGCTACTAGTTTCTGGTTGCCAGTGTCGTATACGCTACTAGTTTCTGGATGCCAGTAGCGTTAATGCAACTAGTTTCTGGTTGCCGGTGTCGTAAACGCAACTGGTTTCTGGTTGTCAGTTGCGAAAACGCAATTAGTTTCTGGTTGCCAGTGTCGTATACGCTACTAGTTTCTGGTTGCCAGTTGCGTAAACGCAACTTGTTTCTTGATGCCAGTGTTGTGTACGCTACTAAGTTCTGGTTGCCAGTTGCGTTAAAGCATTTTGTTTCTGGATGTCAGTGTCGTATACGCTACTATTTTCTGGATTCCAGTAGCGTAAACGCAACTAGTTTCTGGTTGGCAATGTCGTATTCGCTACTAGTTTCTGGTTGCCAGTGCCGTTTAAGCAACTAGTTTCTGGTTTCCAGTTGCGAAAAACGCAACTAGTTTCTGGATACCAGTGTCGTATACGCTACTAGTTTCTGGTTGCAAGTGTCGTACACATTACTAGTTTCTTGATGCCGGTAACGTAAACGCAACTAGTTGCTGGTTGCCAGTGTCGTATACGCTTCTAGTTTCTGGTTGCCAGTGTCGTGTACGCTACTAGTTTCTGGTTGCTAGTAGCTTCAAAGCAACTTGTTTCTGGATGCTATTGTCGTATACGCAACTGGTTTCTGGTTGCCAGTTGCGTAAACGCAAATTGGTTTCTGGTTGCCAGTGTCGTATACGCTACTTGTTCTGGTTGCCAGTGTCGTAAACGCTACTCATTTCTGGATGCCAGTAGCGTAAACGCAACTAGTTTCTGATTGCCTGTGTCGAAAACGCAACTGGTTACCGGGGGTCAGTTGCGAAAACGCAAATAGTTCCTGGTTGCCAGTGTCGTATACGCTACTAGTTTCTGGTTGCCAGTTGCGTAAACGCAATTTGTTTCTGGATGCCAGTGTTGTGTACGCTACTAAGTTCTGGTTACCAATTGCGTTCACGCATTTTGTTTCTGGATGCCAGTGTCGTATACACTACTAGTTTCTGGTTGCCAGTAGCGTATGAGCTATAAGTTTCTGGTTGCCAGTTGCATAAAAGCAAACTTGTTTCTGGATGCCATGGTCGTATACGCAACTGGTTTCTAGTTACCTGTTGCGTAAACGCAACTAGTTTCTGGTTGCCAGTGTCGTAAACGCTACTAGATTCTGGTTGCCAGTGGCGTATGAGCTATAAGTTTCTGGTTGCCAGTTGCATAAAAGCAAACTTGTTTCTGGATGCCATGGTCGTATACGCAACTGGTTTCTAGTTACCTGTTGCGTAAACTCAACTAGTTTCTGGTTGCCAGTGTCGTAAACACTACTAGTTTCTGGTTGCCAGTAGTGTAAATGCAACAAGTTTCTGGTTGCCAGTGCCGTATACGCTATCAGTTTCTGGTTGCCAGTGTCGTAAACGCTTCTAGTTTCTGGTTGCCAGTTGTGTAAACTCAACAAGTTTCTTGATGCCAGTGTCGTTTACGCTACTAGTATCTTTTTGCCAGTGTCGTATACGCTACTATTTCTGGTTGCCAGTGGCGTATACGCTACTAGTTTCTAGATGGCAGTTGCGTAAACGCAACTAGTTTCTGGTTGCCAGTTGAAAATCCGAGGGATACAGTGTGATTCTCGTGCCAGGCCGAACTTATATCCTCAGCAGGACTAAAAGATGAACAGCCTCTTGTCGATAGAACAATGTAAGTATGGGAAGTCGGCAAGTCAGATCCGTAACTTCGGGAAAGGATTTGCTCTAAGGACTGGGCCGGTCGGGCTTGAGTACGAAGCGGGACTGGTACGGGCACGAGTTGGGTTTCCTACTGTTCCTTTCTACTATCTCGCAAAACCACAGCCAAGGGAACGGGCTTGGCAAAACCATCGGGGAAAGAAGACAGTAGATTTTTCTTTTCGGCGAAAACGAGACATTTTCAGATTAAATCATTATCGGGTAGTTGGTATTCCAAAACGAAAACAAACCGAAACTCGAGTGAAAAATTCCAAAAATTTGGCCCGTGAAGGTCGAGATATCAAAATTTTACATTTTGAGATAAATGCATTTTCGGGTAGCTGGTGTACCAAAACGAAAAAAAAATCAAAACTCGAGTAAAAAACAAAAAAGACCGAGTTGTGGGGCCGTGAAGGTCGAAAAAGATCAATCAAAGTGTGACCAGAGGCGAAAATAAATTTTGTAGTCGAGATTATTGCTTTTTCTGGTAGCGGGTAAAAATGATACCCGAGTGAAATATTACATTACACTGCTGGTACGGCGTGCATCGCTCGATTCACCAGGGCCGACGCTATATGCGGAATACAGCCGTCGACTCCCTGCCTGCAGTAGTTCGCCGGGCTGGAAAGGCGAGCATCGTTCGGTTCCTAGATGCCTCTATCCTTCGAGTCGGCGACACACTGTGCCCGTATTACTATTCAACTGATAGTCAATGAGTGTGTAGTATATGTTTTAGTTTAAACATATTTATTTGCATAATAACATGTGCAAAGGGATTGGGCTACAAGTTATTATCAATGGCCCTTTCCCTAGATATATACAAAACAGTGGCATAGCATAATAAAGTAGAAATTACAATAGTTACTTTGTTAGAATAGCAATCGATGGCACAACCGGGTGATGTTTATACTCATTTACATTAATACAAATTGTTTAACGATTTTCAAAAAAAGTTGTAATCGACTATATAGTCCTTGTATCCAGTAAAGTGTTTAATAGGATAAGTAGGATAAGTTTCAAATACTCTTTGAGGTACAACTTAATGGCAAAATATTGGTTTTAGAGTGCCACCGGTTAAACTAAAGCAAAGCAACATAACTATATATAACAATAGCATAAACTTATTGTTGCGTGTTTGTTGAGAATCGCATGGTATCGTTGATGTACTTATGGACTGTCTGAAAGATATGCATATTAAAATCAAGAGGTTTCGATTCATCTCCAGATAATAGGAGATCTAAGGTTCCTTGATTTATATGAGATATGTTGTTTAGCATAATGTTTCGTGTTTGTGTGTATAAGGGACATTCAAGAAAAAAATGAAATGAATTTTCGCATGGACTTCCGCATCTACATGATGGATCTGCAACTAGATTACAACGAAATAAATCGTAGTTTAAACAACTACATTGATGTCTTAGCCTGGTATGTATGATATTATTCTTACGTGTTCCACATTGATAGAAAGTTGGTAATTTATCTATATTACTCCCTAGTGCGGTCTTAAAAGACTGTATGGTAGTTTTGTTTCTAACATCCTGATTTAAGGCATTCCAGCTATGTGTGGTTGACACTATAAATGCACGTTCAGTTAGACGTAAGCGTGTATTTGGGATATTATAGTCATTATTATTTCTTAGTGGATAATTAGATACTTCGCTTACAAGAGGAGGTAGTATATTGCTAAGATATGGTGGAACAGACTGGTTGTGCATTTTATAAAACAAAACAAGTTTCTTTTTCTCTCTTCGAAATTCTAAAGTCTCAAGTTCTGCTTCTCTATAAATAAACTCTTTTTTACAAAATATCGGTAACCCACATGCTATTCTTGCTGCTTCTAATTGTATGCTTTCTAGTCGTTGCTTATCGACCTGAGAACAGCAATCCCATAATTCTGATGCGTATTCTAATACTGGAAGGATAAAACATTTGAAAATTTTTAATAAAGTTCGTCGGTTTAGAATGTATTTAAGTTTTCTTAACACAGAGACCTTTTTCATACAAGATTGATATATACTATCTATATGGGAAGACCATTTACTATCAGAAGATAAATTTACTCCTAAATGTCTATGAGAAGAAACGGGTTCGAGTAAGTTGTCATCAAATGTTAAGTTTAAATTGAAAGAGTTAGTTGAATTTGTTATGAATAACACATTAGTTTTATTTGGGTTAAACTTTATCAACCATGTTTTGGACCAAGAAGATACCCTTTCCAAATCTCTGTTTATTACAGCTTCTATTTCATTAACGTTTTGAGAAGAAAATGACAATGAGGTATCGTCCGCGAATAGACGTGCTAGTGTCTCCAAGGAATCTGGTATATGTTGCTAAGTATTTATTGATTTTATCAAAACATTCAACGGAAAATCCCGATTTCATCGACGTCCTTTGACGGATAGTGATGAGTGCCAGTTCAAAAAACATCGACAATAGCATGGACTGTCGTAAGTAACGAGCTAGAAAGGTGTCAGTTTTAGCAGATGCTGGCACATTTCACGTATCTTTGTATCTACGACTATCTCTTTGCAGAAACATCGAAATACAAAATTTAATGTACTGATCACATTTGATTTCAAGTTAGAACTTACAACTGATAGCTTTCTTTGTGTATACATCAAATCAGCAAAGTTAATTCGTTAATTCTCTTGCAGCCAACCTTTTATATCGATAAAGGGGAAAAGGTAAAAGTCAACACTGTATATATGTTACAGGGATAAGTGTAATCAGAGATTACGCGTATTCCCTGATTATTTTAGGGACTACGGATAATCACTGGGCGTTTTAGGGAATTGATGAAATCATTGAAATGTCCCTGTTTTCATCAAATAAATATATTTTCATCATCACATTTCTCGATTTAAAACATCATGCTTTCTTGAAATATCATGGTCTAATGAACGTTCATACAAAGTTTCTCGCACAGCTGAATAACAAGAGGGTCATGGCCCTTAATTCGCTCACCTGGACATTGTAGTTTGTACCTAAGTTGACTGGGCATGACAACATTTTAATATAACTATAAATGGAGTTATCTTCCGGACAAGAAAACATGATAAAAGGGAATTTTGTTGCCAAGCTTATGACCCTTATCCATGACACATCCTCTTATCAAGCTATTTCCATTACCGGATATTTATTTCACTAGCGTCAGAAGAACTGGAGTTATTTTCCTGACAATAAAATATGACAAAGGGGAAAAACAAAATATTGTTGCCCTTGTGCATGGCATTTTCTCTCATCAGTTTGTTTCCATACATAAAATTTCATTACAATAGCATCAGTAGAACTGGAGTTGTCTTCCGGACAAGAAAATATCACAAAGGGAAATAACTCCAAAAAAACAATGATGTCAGAGTTATGGCCTTTGCAAATGGCACTTCCTCTCATAAGGCTCTTTCCAAATATGCAATTTCATTTTACCCATTACCCCATAGCCTGTTTCTAGTTTTGAAAAGAGGTGGCCACCTAAAGCAGATTGAAAGTAAAGCAGAATGTGCCTTAAGGCACACCCTGCTTTACTTTCAAACTGCTTTAAGCTACCATCTACTAGGATATAGAAACTTAATTCTTATCTTACATTTTCATGACTGCATACAGTGGAATTATTTTCTTCAGTGGAGGAATAAATTAAAAGCCTAAAAAAGCATATTTATTGGGTAATGGGTTAACAAAGATCAGTATTTATGGGGGAATGGGTTGAATTAGATTATCTCCTGGACAAGAAAAAATGACAAGACATACAGATAACTCTGTAAAACCAATATTAAACATATGTATAAATATGGCATAAGACATAATTACATAACTGTCAGTGGATCACTTTCAGATCAGATCCTGTTTCTCTAAGTATGAAGCAGACTGAACTATTTCAAAACTTCAGCAGACAACATGTTCAGCAGACACCACCAGTTCTGTTGCTGTACAGCAGCTGACCTGAGGTCAGTTATGCAATTTTGCCAGTAGCAAAATCTAGCTGGGAACTTGAATTGATGCCTGCTATACATATTGTATGTGAATTTTGTAAAGCAAATCATACTTTACATTTTCTAAATTAAAAAAACTATGTAAATAAATGGCAAATAGTTTAGAGCCAGATTAGATGCAGCATATTGTAGCATCTGACCTGGATCCAAACTGTTTGCAAATATAGGTGATTTAGTATAAGGGTGATTGAACCCTGCTTAAATAACCCAGTAAAACAGTAAAACCTGAATAAACCGGCAATGAAAAAATCCCTATGGTGAATCCCTATGGTCAGGTTTGGCTTTGATATTAACAATTTTGAGAGAGAATCACCAGGAGATACTATAAAAAAATATCAAAGCTGTGGGCCTAGCAGTTTTTGACAAGAAAATTGTTTAAAGTTTTTCGCTTTTTTAATAAGTTTTCAATAAGTAGTCCACTTTTGAGCTTCATTTTAACGATTTCTGTAGAGAAGCATCCAAGGAACACCCTGAGCAAGTTAAAATGTCCCTAAAATTATCAGTTTCAGAGGAGATGTCGCTTGAAGCAAATTTGAACGCACGGACGGACGGACGACGGGCGATCACAACAGCTCACCTTGAGCCTTCGGCTCAGGTGAGCTAAAAATAAGTGAACAGTGTACGTATAAGCCAGGAAAATAAAATACCAAGACATTTGGCTTGTTGATAATGTTAACAAAATATTTCATACCGTGGTACTTGACTATGAACTTAATGAAATAATCAACTAATCAAGGTAAAACTCATTAACCTAAAGTAAATGCCAAATATTTGTAAAATTTCAACGAAAAGTTGAAATCACGCCTTTTCCCTGGGAGATTTAGGATATTCATGAAATCCCTTTTTCAATGATTTCACGTATTCCCTGAATACAGGTTATCCCTGTAACATAGACATGCGCGTATCCAGTAACGTGCAGGAAGATAACCGCTAGCAACCTTGCTTGTATTTGCCAACATTTTGGATCTAGATCAGACGCCGCACAACGCGATGTCTGATCGAGATCCAAGCTGTTTGATAATTGTCTTTAAGTTTCTTTTGCTTTAGAAAACAACAAAACATAATTTCACACATTTTGAAGATGACAATTATAAATAAGATGATGTAATGGCCAGAGAAAGGTTAATATTTTTTCTGTATTTTACACAAAATAAAGGAATTTGTGATCATGAGTAAAACTATCTCGTAATTGTCTATAGCTTGCTCGAGGCGGTATTTGCTCTTTGTCTCAAAGTCCTTCTGAGAATCTTTCCTGACAAACTTTTAGGAATCTCGTGGAGAAACTCCACACCGCCTCGTAATTTCATATGTGGTGGTACCTTGCCTGAAATTAAGATGGAGAATTATGTAAATGTAAAACATAACAGACGGCGTGAGCGACGAATAACACTCGTTGTTTATCTATGCAAATGAGGTACGCCACGACTTCGTTTTCTAATTAAATCATTAAATTGCGTTCAATGTGTTCAATATCCAACGCCGTCATTCCTTCATGGGGATTCAATTTATAGAGTTTTTGGTTTAATTAATCAATATTAGATCTACATGAAGTTTTTTATTAATACATACATGTGTAATAACATAAACATTATGCTAGTAAACAGAGTTAATTTGAAACATTTTTTGGTATATATCTTCTTATTTCGCGATTAGCATTCCCTTGACTTCAAAGGGCTGCGATAAATAAGTGCCGAAAAAAACATGAAAGCACATTTTCTAGGTAATGTTATAAAAAGAACATTACATTTGTGCTAATAATTCATTGGATTTTTCACACTCGTCGTTTATAGAAATTTATAAAAACTCGGCAATGCCTCGTTTTTATCTTTTTCGAAAATACTCGTTTAATAAATCCAATAAATTATGAGCACTCATGTACAGTGGTAAAAACGCTATTCCTACCCACTTTATGCGTTTCTTACGCGTTTATTATCCGTTTCGTTAAACGCCGTTTCTAGCCGTTTCTTTACGCGTTTCTTAACGCGTTTAAAAGAGCCCGGATGCCGCGGACTTATCCTACTTAAGAATTTAGCAAATAGCGTTACTGTGGAGTAAATATAATCTTACAAAACACCAAAAAGCATATGATCCGGAGCAATGGTTGGATCCCGATCAGATGTCAAATTACTGAGTGTCTGCTTTGCATAAAAGTTTGGATCCAGATCAGATGCTGAGTTACTATATATGTAAAAGTCGGCAGAATATGTATATAATAGCAGAAATTATAAACTCCAACTTTTACTATGAACATGCGGAATTCCAAAAAGCACTTGTGACATGCTGTTAGTTACAGGGTAGGCCGCTAAGCGTGTTGCGTAACGAACCGGATATGGGGCAATAAAACTGCGGCTTATCAAAGTAAGTATCCTAATTAGGGTGATTGAAATATAAACCAAATAAACCAAATCATATCTGCGAGTATGTGTCAGTTATTATACTCTCTCATCAAAGTAAAAGATATCTGTATAGTTCGAAAATAGATGAGACTCTCGTAACTCGGCATCTCATCTCGAGCCAAACTGTTAAAACTGAAATCAAGACCGTATGCTTCATTCTTGGTTGTAAAACATAAGAACCGAACTACTCGGCGTCCCATCTACATCCAAATCGCTAGTGTTAAACTATTATGAAAAGTAATTGGGTTTATTCAAAGTTGTCAGTTAGGATCCTGATGCTATGCCGATCTATACAGCTAGGCGACTGATCTGGATTCAAACCGTTTGCAAAGAAATCAACATGGAAGGAATTACTTTAAAAAAAATATCAAACAGAAAGCATCTGGTTCAGACGCCAAGTCACTCAGCATAATGATCGAGATTAAAACTGTCTGAATTTATATAATTTCTCGAAGAACGGCAATCATCGATAAGATCCGAAATCTCCGCGTGAAACGGAAAACGGACGCATCAATCGCAACATCTCTGGTATAATCGTTTATTAACGCGTTTAAACGCGTTAAAATCGTTAGGCGTTAACCGTTCGTTAACCGTTCACTATGCGTTTCTTACCCATAGATAAACGCGTAAATGGGTAGGAATAGCGTATTTACCACTGTAATATCCTATATGAACGACACATACAGTACAGTAGAAGACATTGTTTGTCTCGTTTCTGCTGAAGTTTGATATTGTAATTATATATAAATAGTAAATACTATGATGAGTCTGGTTTGGTCAGTTTACCTCATCCATCCCTCAAACTTTAAATAGACCATTCCTGTTTACAATTCAATTAAGTCCATTTTTGAAGAATTAGGGATGTTTTCAACAATGTTTTACAAAATGACAAATAGTGTAGACCCTGATCAAAGCTGACCTACACTGTTTGCATAGGACAAGTGTACTCTTTATAGATATATGATTTGTTCATGACGAGTATACTCGTCGCTAGGGTGCAATGTGTTAAATAGAAATCGATTGAGTTCGGGTTTGACAGCACTGCCACGCATTAAATGGTCGTATGAGACCGATACATAGAGAAAGAGTTGCATTAATTTTCAAAATCTACACAGAAATATATGACAATAATCATTTTCGTATTTAGCTATACTTTTTATGTTTTATACAACATGTATATGAAAAGTGATAATAATGTGGTTTCATAAATTGTGAAAAAACATATAATTAAACAATGGTGGCAGATATAAAGATAATAGTGATAATAATACATGTAATAATGATGATAATAGTAATAATTTTAATAATAATAATAATACATGTAATAATGATGATAATAGTAATAATTTTAATAATAATAATAATACATGTAATAGAAATAATTATAACAATAATAATATTATAGTAATGGCTACATGTATAAATACAAAATATATGACATAATGATATTTATAGCACTAATAATACAACAACAATACACATTCCTAATCAAACATTTGACCGAAAGTATTAGCTTTAATTCTATTCTATTATTTAACTTTGAATAATACCTGCTACAAATTCTATCAGTTCGCCTGGCGTTAATTTGACCCCCGGCTTCTTCACCACGAATGCCTTTGGCAATTCTCCAGCTTCCTCATCTGGTAGTCCTACCACTGCGACATCAGCAACTTTGTCATGACGTATCAGAACATCTTCAAGTGCGGCAGGGGCCACTTGAAATCCTTTGTATTTGATTAGTTCTTTTATTCTGTCGACAATATACAGATAGCCATCAGCGTCTTCTTTTCCAACGTCACCTGCAGCAAATACGTAAACTGTAGTAAAACCTCTATATTATGACCAATGAAATATAGGTAAGACAGGTGGATGATTAAAGCTAAGTGAAGGTAAAACTTATTGCACAGCACAGAAGGGAGATTTCGATCTTCTTGTATTAAGCAGCCACATGTCTTAACACAAAATAACAACTTTACATGTAATTTACTTGTCTTTATAGATAGATAGATAAGTTTTATTCAGCAAAAGACATAACATGTCCATGAGCAATAACATGCAATAACAAGTTGTATGGCAGGCAATCATTTTGACACGCTTCTTACACAATAGTATTCATAGCATGCAGTACAATTATACAGTAGCGTCCTCGCTAAAAAGGGAGGTAATTGTTAACTAGATAATGATAATAATAATAATCCAAAGTTATGAAGCTAAGCTGAGCTGAAAAGGGGAAGTAATCTATAAGATTCATATTAATTCTTATGTATTAGCTCCCTTTTCAGTAAGATCGCTCGCGCTTTTAATCGCAACAAATTATATCTGTGCATATTTCATTACTTTTGGCGTCCACATACACCTAATAATGACAAATATGCCATGGCATAATTCTATAAAGGACATAATCAACATGTTAGGTTAACATCGATAAAAACGAGAATAAAGAAAATTTCAAACATTACAAAATTACAAAAGCGGTGTGCATTCCAAATTATAACATAGTATCATTTCTTCTTTGGAAAGCTTTGAATACAAAATTACCTAAAGACCTTATTACATTTGGACTATCTGTTGTTAAAAGAGTTATCAAGTTTGGAATGTTTGGTATTTGCCAAAAACGCTTGTCAATGTAACGTTTCCTTAAATCATGGTATATATTACACTCGAATAAAAAATGGAATTCATCTTCCAATTTATCACAATGGATACATTTTCGTTCATTAATTGGTGTTGACTGTGGCTTTTTATAAGCGGCCTCGTTCAATTTCTAAGCAATGTGAAGATAATCGTAATTTAGAAAGGGCTATTCTAAATTTCTTTATGCTTATCAAATTCAAATAAGATTTAAAACCGAATGACGAAAATAGAATGTAAAAACGTGCTTTTGGAGACTCGCTTAGTCTTGCATGCCAATTCTGTTTAAAAGTGTCGTATAAACGTTGCTTAAAAAGGAACATGAAGAATTTAGTGTCACCAACACCCTGGTTTAACCAGACCTCGTAAAACCCTAATTCCGAGAGTAGATTTTTTACTAAAAGTGCCCAATTTTTCTTTTCTGGGGAAATTACAAGATCATTTACTAGTGTATTGTATATTAGTTTAATATATTTAGTGTCCTGACATTGAACTATTTTTAACCAATACATAATGATCCTAGAGAAACGGTTAATTTGTAACGGATATCGTCCAAGTTCCCCATATATGAGGTCATTCTGTGTACTAACCTTAACGTTTAACAATCTTTTACAAAACTGAAGGTGAACCTTTTCTACTTTATCTGCTTTACAAAAGCCCCACACTTCGCTGCCATAGCAGAGTATAGGCATAACTAATTTATCAAATAATTCAAGATAATGTTTTAATGGTATATTTTCAAAATTATAAAGATATTTATGAAGTTTAAATATTGCTTTTTGCGCCTGACCACATAGCGTTTCTTGTGCTTCAGAAAATGAACCATTAGATGAAAAAACAATGCCAAGGAACACAAAAGTATTAACTATTTCAAGTTCAATGTTATTAAAATAGAACTGTATACCCCTTCTGGTTACATTTCTTTTCCTAAATATCATGCATTTTGTTTCCTTAGTATTTAACGTTAGTTTCCATTTAAGGCAATACTCATTTAATAAATCTAAACCCTCCTGAAGGCCGTCTGCTGTTTCGGATAGTATAACGATATCATCTGCATACATTATCAAGAACAGTTTAACTATATCGATCTCTATACCTTTTAGACCTTTAACATAAAATTCTTGCTCCAAATCATTCAGATACATTGCAAACAAAAAAGGGGAGAGACACTCTCCCTGTCTTACACCCAAATAACACGTAAATGGTTCGCTTAAAACGTTATCATATTTCACTTTTGATTTCACACTAGTGTACATTGATTTTATAACATTAAACATTTTACCTCTTATACCAAATTTCAATAATTTCAACCAAAGGTTTTCCCGTACGACATAATCAAAAGCTTTAGTAAAGTCTATAAAAGAGCAGAATCATTTTCGGCCTATATTAAATTGATGTGTTATGACCGAGTGCAATAAGAAAATGTTGTCAACTGTACCCATATTTCGTCTAAAGCCAGACTGAGCTTCAATGTAAATGTTATATTCTTCAGCTCACTCTGTTAAACGATTATTTAATATTCTGGTGAACAGTTTCCCTAATGTACTAAGTAACGTTATTCCCCTATAGTTTTATACATTCTCTATGCTTCCTTTTTTGTGAATTGGAATAATATGTCCCTCTGACCAGCATGACGGAAAATGCCCAAATTCAAAAAGTTTGTTAAACAATTCACATAAATATTTTAACACTATATTGTTACTATTTTTAAAAATTTCATTAATAAAGAAATCCGGACCGCCAGATTTCCCGTTTTTAAGCTCCGCTATAGCTTTTTCGATTTCAGGATTTGAGATACTTTCATTCAATTCATCAAACATAACTTGTAACTCACCATTTAAATATCTAGTATTAAAAAGTAAAACATCATCATCTGGTTGGAAGAACGTGCTGTCTGGATCATTTATAGCTTTAAAGTAAAATTCAAAGTCAACAACATCTAAATTCTTAGGCTTATTGTGTATGGCTACATTTTTTAACATTTTCCAGTAAAGCTTAGCATTTTTTGTTTTTGCAGATAATAGTTGAGACGTCTGCACTCTATTAAAGTTTTTTCTACTTAATCGCAGTGTTTTCTTATAGACAGACCGAGCTTGAACTAATTCTATACGATTCATTTCAGTGCCCTCACGCCTGTATTTATTTAAATGGTAATAAAATACATGTCTTTTCTCATCACATTAACAGTTTTCATTAAACCAAGGCTGCTTATTTGAACTTTCGGTTTGATTTGTGCCAGTCGAGTCATTTTGATTCAGGGAAAACACCCCCTTTTTAAATGCTGGTTCGCATGCTGATTGTAACACAGAATTAAAATTTTCCAAATTCTCATCAATTTGAATTGGATCAACAACAGATCCAAATTCTTCAGTCAAGTTTGAAACTGTATTTACGAAATCTGACGAATTTATCGATTCCGTAAACAAGTTTAAATTATCTTCATTATATTTGTACTTATATTCTACATTTGTTAATACAGAGTGCTTATCATTAATACCCCCTCTTTCTGATTCCTGACGTATAACAGCTTGAACTTTAAAACTAATCAAACAATGGTCAGACAAAATATTCGGTTCGTATACAACAAAACTTTCAATGAAAGGGAGAAAACTCTCGCTTGATAACACGTAGTCAACAACACTTTTGCCCTTTGCGCCTACAAATGTACATTTCCCGTGTAAACGGTCTTCACCTTATTATTATTGATTGCTACTGACCGTACCAAGGCGGGCTCCTATGTTCACTTAGCTTTATGTTTGTCTTGCGTGTTGTTTTCTATTTAGTGTGTAGATGAAGGAATGGTATTGCGTGTGTGTGGTTGTGTGTGTGTGTGTTTGGTATGGTATGGCTGTGTGTGTGTTCTGCTTTAGAGATGGGTGTATTGTTTTTGTTGCGTTTCCTGCTTGAGTCTTCTTTCGTATTTATTTATTCACCTACCCGGCCATTTACAATACGAAGACCCGTCTGTCTACAGAAATCAATCAATAACCTGCCGTACTGATTAATGACCTTATCTTCAGTACAGCGCTCGGGTAGCCTAGTATCAGTTACATAATCCTCAGGTAAAAATCCCAAATCATCACCAATATCATTCGCTACAAAATCACACAGGTTCGAGCATCTAGCGTTAAAATCTCCACATACCAGAAAATGACAATGATTTTCTGCTATATTCTCAATTTCAACTACAGTATTGTAAATTTTATCAAAACAAGATAATTCATCATTGAACGCTTCTCTGCATGTGCCCTGGGGTGGATTATAACATAAACATAAAAACAAGTCGTCATTTAAACCAAATACTTCACTGTTTAACTTTAGCCAAATAATATTATCGTCTATACGTTTATAAAGGGTATTTTCAGTGACAAACTCATTTCTAATGTATATGATTACGCCACCCGAGTCACGTTTAGCACCCCGTACTCTCTTTCTATGTAAAGCATAATAACTAAAACCTTTATATTCAATGTTGCTTAAGCAGTTTGTCCAAGTTTCTGTAAACATAATTATATCATGTTGCGAAAATATTGTGTTCAATTCAGAACTGTTCAATTTGTTAGGTAATGACTGAATATTTATCATAGCACAGCGGACGCACACCGCGCTGTCCTACTGAGACGGCGACCTTTGACCAGTATAAGGTCTGACGTCATCATGTTTATTTCCAGACGGCTTTTCATTCGCCTGCACTGGGATTCCCGGTGGCGTGGGCGTATCAACACGTGCGTTATTGTTTACACATTCTGAACTGGGTGTCTGTGTTTTTGAATTGACTGTTTTTCCGTGTTGAACTGTGTCAGCATAACTTTGATTGTTATTTGTTTTCGCTTGTGGACTAAACAGAGGATTTGATAACGACATTCGCTCACTGTCTGAAGACACTGTGTTACTATTTAACCCTGTTTGTATAGCTGGTGGATTTTGTTGACCTACTTTCGATGGCGATCTGCATGCAGGCGTTGGATCAGGTATGTTGACATTTTTATCAAACGTAAATTGATTTTTGGATTTGTTTTGATTGGTGTTCATAGTTTTTATCGGGTGTTTATTTATCTGCTGATTTGCCCGTTTTGTATCTGAATCGGATTCGGTGTCTGTCTCATAAATGGACTGGTCTATGTTTTGATTGCCATGTTGTGATGCTACATGTACATTTATGCCCTGATTTCTGTCAAATGGTATAGAAAGCTTTACTGCAGTAATTAGTAGCATATATGTACATGTAATATGAAGGCACAGGCTAGTCACGTGTAGCATAGTTGACGCAAGTAAGCTGTAACATATAGCATTTACCTATATGCAAAATGTAAGCTTGTCCCCTAAAACATAGACTAGTGTGCAATATGTAAGCTTGCAGTCGAAAATATATCAGCCCAGTATGACGTTTTGTAATCTAATATATATAAAAATATGAGTGTAAATTATAAGATTGCTGCCTTAAGTATATATACAATACTGCTATGTACGATTTTCTCACCTACAGTATATGTGTGATATGTAAATGTGTCGCCTAAAGCATACACGTTTCCTGCAGAAAGCATATTTATGTAAATTAAGCTTGTCACTTAAAATCATATTTTATGCTATATGTAAGCTTGCTGCCTAAAGCATAAATAATGATATAATCAATATGCAAATTTACTCTTTAAAGTATACATTTACTTATATACAACACAAAGCTTACAACATAAAACATGCAATATATTGTATTGATATAAGCCTGTCATCCCTAAAATATATATGCTCTATATAAGCTTACCACCTCAATTATATATAACGTCTAAAGCATAGAAATGTATATGAAATATATATGAATATACATGAAGTTTGTAGCGTAAAGCATATATACAATATGCAAGTTTGACACCTAAAGTTGAGATACAGTATGTAAGCTTGTTCACTAAAGTAAATAATTAATTGAAGTGCCCTCCAAAAAACAAAATTGCAATATGTAAATACGAAAGACTCGAGCAGGAAACGCAACACAAACAATACACCCACCTCTCAAGCAGAACACACACACATACATTCATACCATAACAAACACACACACACAGACACACGCGCGCAATACCATTCCTTCATCTACACACTAAATAGAAAACAACACGAAATACAAACATAAAGCAAAGTGAACATAGGAGCCCGCCTTGGTACGGTCAGTACAACGTATCAAAAATGGATTGTCTATATTAAAAATATCATCTAGATAGCGCGATGTATTGTTTAAGGCTTCGATCATTTCTCCCTGTGTATCAGGTTTTAGACTTAGCATAAAGTCCCTCTCATAACAGTACAAAAATTGGTCTGCGACCCATAGGGGTATCAATCACTTGGCGGTATATGGTACTACCAAAACGTACATAAATATTATCAAGAAGAAATGATAGTGCTTTACAGACATCGGTAAGTTTGTTGCATAAGTTATATTCATAACTATATACAGTATATAATATGATTACTAGTTTGTAACCAAATCATATATAAAAACATATAAATGCGATACATAAACGTGCAGCCTGGAGCAAAATGCAATATGTAAGCTTCTCCTAAAGTATATACATTTATGTAAGTATAATGTAAACTTGTAAATTAAAGCATGCATAACTCTACATAAATATGCAATATCTAAACTTGTTGCCTTATAAATATATACAGTATATAAGTTTGATCTAAAGTATATATATATATAAGTATGTTAACTTGTTTCCAACTGCATCCATGCAATATGTAGGTGTATCGCCTAAAGTATATAAATGTTTGCAAGTTGGTATAATTATTTTGAGTGACAACATTTGAAAATTCTGACAATTTATTGTTTTTAAGTTGCAAACCTCAGTGTCTTCGTCGATTATAACAGTGGAGAATACGTTATTCTTTCCCGTTTAAACGCAAATAAAACGCAAACGCAAAGCACTTAAACATTGAAAAGTACAACTTTTGGACTTGTGTTGTAATTAATGGGTATCTTGGTGGCAAACAGTTAGGAGCCTGGTCAGAAGTCGGGTTACCCGGACACTGATTGCCACTCAGATAAAAAACAAATTGTCAGCATTTTCAAAATGTTTTCGTTTTTATACTTCATTGCATTCATTGCATTTACGTTTAATTTTGTTTAAACGGGAAATAATATTTTTTACCCCAGTGTACCTGTTCTGACCCAGCCGTCTTCTACGAACATTTCTGCAGTTTCCTTCGGAAGGTTTAGGTAGCCACTAGCCACACACGGTCCCCTGACCCATATTTCCCCCTCCTCGTTTGTACCTAAGGTCTTCCCGGTGTCAACGTCCACTATCTGGAAGATACAGAAAGTTTCCGAATTAATGGCCAACCAAAGTTAGGTGTTTGGCCCATTAACATCTGTAACTTTAAATTGAAAATCAAAGTTTAAGGCCAGTCTATTCTAAAATCTTTAGGCCTGATGTTAATAATATATTTAAAAATGACAAACAATGTAGATCCTGATCAGAGAGTGCCTAATTGCACATTTAAAAATAATACATATGTACAATGAAAACAACTACAATAATGAAATCGACGAAATTGAATGTAAAAAATATTTGGTAGAGTTTTTAGCTCACCTGGCACGAAGTGCCAAGGTGAGCTATTGTGATCGCCATGTGTCCGTCGTCGTCAGTCCGTCGTCAAACTTTTTCTTTAAACATCTTCTTCTTGGAAACCACTGGGCCAATTTCTTCAAAACTTCATAGGGTTGTTCCTTGTAGCGTACTCTCTCAGATTTCTTCAAATATAGTCATCCAATTGAAATTGTGATTGCCATGGCAATCAATTGAAAAAACTTTAAAAATCTTCTTGTCAAAAACTACTGGTCCGAATTGAAAATAATTATACCTCAATGTGCCATTGGTGACCCTCTATCAGATTTCTTAAAATAATTTTCCTATCTTAAAAAACATGGCCGCTAGTGGGTGGGGCAGATTTTCCTTATATGGCTTTATAGTGAAAACTTTAAAAATCTTCTTGTCTGAAACCGCTGGTCCGATTTGAAAGTAATATCACATAAATGATCCATGGGTGACTCTCTACCAGATTTCTTAAAATAATTTTGATATCTAAAAAACCATGGCCGCCAGTGGGTGGGGCATGTTTTCCTTATGATACTGTATAGTAACAACTTTAAAAATCTTCTTCTGTGAACTTACTAGTCCAAATTGAAAATAATTTCACATGAATTATCCATGGGTGACCCTTTACCAGATTTCTTAAAATAATTTTGATATCTAAAAAAACATGGCCGCCAGTGGGTGGGGCATGTTTTCCTTATGACACTGTATAGTAACAAAAAATCTTATTCTGTGAAACTACTAGTCCAAATTGAAAATAATTTCACTTGAATGATCCATGGGTGACCCTCTACCAGATTTCTTAAAATAATTTTGATATCTAAAAAAACATGGCCGCCAGTGGGTGGAGCACGTTTTCCTTATTATACTGTATAGTAAAAACTTTTAAAAATCTTCTTCTGTGAAACTACTGGTCCAAATTGAAAACAATTTTACACAAATGATCGGTTGGTGATCCTCTACTAGATTTCTTAAAATGGTTATGATATCTTAAAAAATATGGCTGCCAGTGGGTGGAGCACGTTTTTCTTATGATACTGTATAGTAAAAACTTAAAAAATCTTCTTCTGTGAAACTACTGGTCCAAATTGAAAATAATTTTACACAAATGATCCATTGATGACTCTCTACCAGATTTCTTAAAATAATTTTGTCATCTTTAAAAACATGGCCTCCAGTGGATGGGGCAAATTTTCCTTATATTTCTGTATAGAAAATCTTTGAAAATCATTTTCTCTGAAATTATTGGTCAGTTTAAAGAATATTTTTACACAATGATGGTTGACCCTTTGCAAGTTTTCTTCAAATAATATTCCTAGTTCAAACAACATGGCTAATAGAGGAAATTTTCATTACTGGTCCATTACCATGACCGTAGACATGGATACAAGGTGGGCGATTTAGGGCCGCATGCGGCTCTTGTTTTTTTGTAAAATGGAAATTCTAGTTACGTCATTTTCCAATGACGTCATTCTAAACTAAAATTAACTGTCAGCTGACAGCCCACATAAACCAGCTTTTTGTAAATTTAGATGCGGGGTTGCCCCTTTACGCAATGAGACATGAAGTTATGAGAATATGGCTGAGGAAGGTCGAAAATGCCCATTTAGTAAAACTGTGCATATTTTTCTTATTCCTATAGATTAAAGCCTTAGAACTACCTATCACATGTGTTGCTGATGGTCAGTTAATTTTTGATCTGATCAAAGATGAGAACGGCCACTTTGATTCATTTCTTAATAAAACGCATAAGTGTATTTTTTGAATCTCAGATTTTTCAGTTTTTGTTTTATTGCATTTTTAGTTCAACGATTAGCAACATCCACATGGTCTTATCTTTGTATATTTTTTTTATAAAATAATTACTAATGAAGCGAATAATGTCTTTGATTCTTGAACTGTGATAGTCTCTTATAATTCTTAAAAAGTATGGTTATATACGCCATAATGTATATATACCTTCATTTCTGTCAATGGTACCAGCTTCCCTACAGATTTATATCTGTTTTCCTCATCAGTGTTAACATGTGTTACGCCAACTTCTGTCATGCCATATCCTGTCAGTAGAAAATTGCCATGAAAACGGAAAATCGAAAATCGAAAAAGACGATTTTATGGCAGAAGAATTAACAGCTTGATTAATGGAAAATGTTAAATAAAAATGCATAAATTGTTACATGTAGTTGTGTTATTGTTTGTTTTTGTTTTGAGTTGAAATTTTGAAAAAGAGGATAACATTGTTGAATTTAATAGTTAAGAACTTCATATCTATAGAAGGACGTGAAATATTCAAATATGTAAAACTGATATCTTTGTAGAAAACAATGTTTGAGCAGACAATTATGTGACTACAAATGATTTGTTTAGCAAACGCGAAATTTGAAGCAGACGAATAAAGACGAGAATAATATACAATTCAAAAACAAATTGTACAGTTAAATTATCAAATATTTAACTTCTTAAATGCCCACAATATCTACTCTTTCCGAATTAACACATTTGTGATTTGTGTTATAAGCCAGCAAACAATATGAAGCAATGTCATAGGCTAGGTAACGCAGAATGTCAACCCCTCCCATAAAAACACATCTTTACGACTCCGGATAGTTGTCATAGTCTACATTTTATTGCATTGTCTGTGATTTGGAGGCGGCGGGAGTTAACAATGGCAAAGGAGCTGTACAAAAGACGTTATTATTTCCAGTTTATAAGAAGCTAACTCAATGAAAAGAAAACAACTAAAGAAAACTACAGGTTATAAGTATTTTAACGAATTGCCTAAATCTGAGTAGCAAATAGTTTGGAGCCAGTGCAGATGCCGGCATTCCAAACTGTTTACAATGGACATACTTAATTTAGCGCCATCATGACTGCTGGGAAAGAATAAGGTTTTCTTCATTGTATATTACTCAGTCCAATTTGGCGTCTACGGATCTTGCGATATTGCCAGTTCTAAGCCACATCTTACCTTGATGGACAAATTTCAAACTGAGTCTTTTCTTCACTGCCTCCTCTACCTCTGCACTGAGCGGGGCGGCGCCACATGTGATGACCTCGATAGAAGACAGGTCATAATCAGACAGCTTCGGATGTTTAGCCAACATCACCATTATTGGCGGGACAACATTCAGCATTCTAGGCTGGAAGGAAATCAATAAATTACCTATATGTGTTTAGTCTCTCTGAGCAGACACGACAATGAATCAGTATTCAACTAAACATGCATCGATAGACTGGAATACATTTTAAGATAATATAACGCCCAGGCATCGTTGAATAGAAACAAATGATATAGCAGGATAACAATAATACAGAGAGCGCATGTATATATTTTTGTCCTGCATTCGTATGCTATCTTTCTTTAAAAATTGTCAAATATTCAGCAGTCGCTTAACATAATTATAAAGATCTAGCATAAACGTGTTTATTTGGAGGAGTATAATGTCTTAATGTAGTAGGCTGTAATTTTGTCCCTACCCGATATTTCTCAATCAGTCTAAGAAATGTGTCTGGTACGAATCTTGACATTAAAACCAGTCTGCACCCTATTGTATGGGCACTCATTGCCAGTATACACAGGCCATATATGTGGAACATTGGCAAGAACAACAGTCCTGAGTCTTTAGATGTAATCGTCCCAGTCGCCCTAAAAGAAAAAAACAAAGTTAGCGAATCGCTTAATAAATTGACAGAAGAATATATACAACAGCTTATAAAGCTTGCTTATAACGAAGTTCGATAAAACGAGATATTGGATATAACAAATCAACCTTTATTTCCCGTCTCAAATTAACGTATAATTCAATGGATCTTGTATGTGTACAAACTAAGAAAATAAAAGACAATTGATTTTGGTTTATTTATCTGTGGAATTTTGTTTATGGCTAGTTTCTGACACTTTTTGGTTGCATTACATGAAAGAGCAGAAATAAAATAAAAATAAAAATCTATCACATCAACTTATTAATACAGATAGTAAAACGTTATAACTGCCAGTTTTGTACGAGCGTAGAAACGCAACGATACCACATATTTAGTAAACAGTACCAGTTATTTTACAATGTTCATTTTCAGAAATTTCGTAAAATCCACACTTTGGGATACTGATTATTATTGCATTAACTATTTCCCTTTGTAAACATTTTGGAGAAAGTTCAGGCACCGCGTTATACAAAATGTTTGCGACTCATGTAAATAAATACAAATGTACAAGTTTTCTTAAGAAACTGCTTATTTCTAAATTTATTATATTTGTTTTCACCTTTGTTTAAACGAGAGAGAGTAATACATTCTCCATTGTACATACGTTATCAAAAATGCATTAGCTGTTAGCGCAAAATGCGTGAGTTTGACGGCCTTTGGAAAACCAGTTGTTCCGGAGGAAGATAACAACATAGCTACTGTGGTCTTAGGGTCAACTGGCGGGGACGTGTAGTTGCCGTGAGCAGGGTCCAGTAAATACTCGAAAGGGATACAGCCGCCAGCCTTGCCGAAAACAATTACCTGGAACAAGAAATCATACATAAATTGCTTCGAATATTTCGGATATAAGAATTTTTGTTCGATCAGTATTTTTTTTACATTACTTGTCGGATACGATTTGCCGATATTTCGGTCTGTGGCATCTATATACTGATGGCAACACAACGTTTTATATACAGTAAAACCTCTCTATTACGGCCACTAAAACGAAGGCTAATTGATTATATGTAAAATAGGTGACAACCTAAAAGGTAGGTGATAGTGAAACAGATTTAGGACATTGCTTTAACACATTCAAACCTAGCGACGAGTATACTCGTCATTTACAACAGTGTACCTGTGAGGATAACACTTATTCAATACAAACAGTGTAGATCCTGATCAGAAGGCTCCTTAAGGAGTCTTCTGATGAGGGTCTACAATGTTTGTCATTTTTGAAATAATATATTGTTAAAATTAACTCTAAACAAGCACCTTAGAGCTGATATCCCCTGCCGCAGCGATTGTCGAGAAGAAAGGGGCAAGTTTTATTGTAGGAGGAAGGGGCAAATGGTGATCACCTGTCTTTAAAGATCAACATTCGAAAGCTTTTTACAAAGTTTTATAAAAATCCGTTCAATGTGCACATGTTAAAGCCTAAACTAAACTAAAACAAAGCCGTTTGTAGCAAATCTGAGTATGACAGGGGCAGGTAACTCTTGATTCAATTTCAACATTAATTAAACACTTTCAAGAACTTATGATTGTGTGCAATTATTATCAAAATAAATTCAGAACTGTAGAATTTACTAGAGTGCAAACACTGTTAAACATGGCACTTTCAACTCATCAAAGGTGTAACACTCTTGCCAATTTTGTCCGTTTTCGACAATAAATGAACGCATTTGAAAACTAATGGCGATGTATTTATACTTTATAGTAGATCTATAATAAAGTTTTTATAAAAATTATTCACATTTGTCCATACTAGCATGTAAACTGCACTAAAATAAAGCCTTTTGTTTCTAGCATTTCAAAGTTCATGTGTACATACAGGGCAGATAACTCTTGCCACAAGTATCTTGTTTTGACAAAATTTCCATCCTTTCAAGAAATTATACTTATAATATATATTCTATGCAAGTATTAATAAAACTCTGTTTTAAACTGGGGTTACTAGTGTGTAAACACTGTTAGATATGATATTTTCAACTCATCAAGGGCAGATTCCTCTTGATTGATTTGCACATCTTCGACAAAAATTGAACTCATTCGATTAATAAAAGCCATGTATATGATATCATATTCCTCCAAGAAACATGGTTAAACAATTCGGATAAGATAGACTTAGAAATTAAGGGTTTTATATCTGATCATCTATTTGGTAACAAGTCATTAAATGTGAAAAAAGGACGATACAGCGGAGAAATCTCATTATATTATAAACAGAACTTTAAAGACAAACTTAAAATGTAATGTGTATTTTTTACCATCTTTAAAGACAAACTTAAAATGTAATGTGTATATTTTACCATCTCAATCTAGAGTATTAGCCCATGAAGAAATTGACTTTTTTGAAGAATTGGAGTTAGGAACAGAAAAATACAAAGATCTAGGCAAAATATGTGTATGTGGAGATATGAATAGTCGTACCTCAGACGAGTCAGACTGGTTAGACTTTGATAAATATTTAGATGGCGATTGCATTTTTGATGTTAACGATGTAGACATACCCCACAGGAAAAACAAAGACCGCGTTTTAGATGCACAGGGGCGACGTCTGCTCGACTTTTGTAAGGCTACAGGTCTTATTATTGCGAATGGCCGTCTGCTGCAAGAAAAAGATATTGGCGAATTTACTTTTTGTTCAACTCGGGGTATGTCTGTCGTTGATTACTTATTAATTGATGCAGAAGATATTTATGATTTCAGCAATTTTGAAATATTACCTTTTGATGAATTTTCAGATCACGCACCTGTGTACTTTTCTTTTGAAATGAAATCAGCTGATCCGCCTATTCAAAACAATGATAGTAAAACCCGTAGTAAAATAGTGTGGGACGAAGCGCGCGCTCCGCAACTGACCAATCTAATCGCTACAAATTTTGGCGCGTTGAGTCACATGATATCTGACGTAGATACGCACGATATTGACACGGTTGTAAACTCATTCACACGCTTCATGTACGAGAACACGTTCGCCGTACTAGGTCAAACTACTACGACACGTAAACAAAAAATTCGCGCGACAAATAAGTTGTGGTTTAATACAGAATGTATCAGCGCTAAGAAGGAATTTAATAGGGTAAGAAATGAGTTTCAAAGAAATAAAAGTAATGAAAATAAGATAAGATTTTTAACTTCTAGGGCAAATTTTAATAAAGTTAAACGAAAAGCTAAACTTTCATACAAAAACGCAGAAGGGCGCCGTATTAGCAAATTGGCTAAACGAGAGCCGAGATCATTCTGGAAAGAGATAAATAAACATAAAAAGAAAACTACAATTGATGCAGAGCTAAATATTTCAGAGTTATTTGACCATTTTAAATCAGTATTTGAGAATACAGAAAATAACGATCCCGAGGGGGACATATATGAAAACTCTCAGACAATCTCAGACAATGAATTGGATACAGAAATTACAGAAGCAGAACTGAGAAAGGCAGTCTTCTCGCAAAATAACGAGAAGAGCCCCGGGCCCGATAATCTTACTTCAGAAATATTATAGACTTCATACGAAATTATACACCCATTCTTAGTAAAACTCTATAACAGAATGTTCCAAAACTCTGAATATCCGACGTCATGGGGTGAGGGCATTATAGCTCCAATATTTAAGGGTGGTGTTATAGGCGATGCAAAAAACTATCGAGGAATAACTCTGAATAACATTCTGGCAAACAATTACTCTCAAATTCTCCTTAACAGACTTATAGTTTGGTCCAATAAACACAATAAAATAGCGAATCACCAATATGGCTTTCAGAAAGGAAAATCTACTGTTGACCACATATATTTTTACTACACTCTGTAATAAATAAAACACTAAGTAAAGGTAAAAAGCTGTACTGTGCCTTCCTAGATTTTGAAAAGGCTTTTGACAAAATACAAAGATCTCTACTCTGGCAAAAACTTTTATCCGAGCACATCAGCACTAAATTTGTGAAAACGTTACAGGCCATGTACAAAGTAGTTAAATCAAGGGTTCGGTATAACTATGAGCTTTCAGTAGGTAGGACAGCGCATTTTTTCAAATGGGTATAAATACTAGGTGTCATACACCATTAGAAAGGTATTTTCAATTGCAGATCAATGCACTTTAAATGAAAACTCTATCATCATCGGTTATCAAGTTATGACGTTTTGAAGTTACCATGGTTACGAAAGTGGTGTTGTCAAATAATTGATTTCTGTCAGCCTACGGTTTAAGGACAATAACTTATGTTTTAATGGGCCGATCACAATCATTTTTGGTCAACTGGTTGCTTATGAGAAGGGAATACTTTTCATTTCATTTTAGGTCGGTATTTCGAATGTCACGTGATCTGTTACTAAAAATAGATTTTGGGCTTCGTTTCTGTTTCAGAACTTTTGTTCTGATGAGCCGATCACAATCATTTTTGACGAACGGGTTGCTAATGATAATAGGATGCTAACGAGTGTATTTTAATTTGGTAGGTCAAAGGTCACGTGATCTGTTACTAAAAATAGATTGTTGGCTTCGCTTTGGTTTCCGGACAATAACTTTTGTTATAGTGGGCCGATCACGATAATTTTTTTGAGGATTTTAGAATATTCATGAACGTTAATTGGCTGCACCTAGAATTAATTAAGAGCTTGAAGAATTAGTTTACCAATTCTATAAAATGAGTTTAAGAACTTTTGTGAATCTAGACTAATGATTCTAAAACCATCAAATTTCTAGAGTTTTTGCAGAATATTCATGAACGTTAAATAGCCACTTCTAGAATTCTTCATGGTATAATTCTAAAATAAGTCAATACCTTCCCACATGGATACGTGATCTAGCTGATTGTAATTCAATTATTTAAGAGATAAGAATGGGATTTCATAACAAGGACCACCATGGCTCTAACTTGCTCACCTGGTACACCGTGTAAAACTTGACATATAGTGAGTGACTGACCTAGATTACGACTGGACATGACCCACACTCAAACTTTATACCCCCTATTCCACTAGATGGCGCTCGATGGCGATCTCCGCGCTCCGACAGAGCGCCATAGGTCGCCTCATGATGAGGCGATCTAACGGCATTAACGATCCGACTGCGATCCGATTACGCTCCG
Source organism: Gari tellinella (assembly GCA_922989275.2). Taxonomy (NCBI): domain Eukaryota; kingdom Metazoa; phylum Mollusca; class Bivalvia; order Cardiida; family Psammobiidae; genus Gari; species Gari tellinella. Next base: position 20,461,104 of record OV277869.1, on the reverse strand, counting down.
ATGGCGATCCGTTAGCGATCTGTAAGATCCGATAGCGACTTTATGGTCATTGGTCGCCACCAAATTCATAAAAAACAATGCGCTCTTGTATGATCAGATTAAGCTCCATAGGCGCTTCGTTGGCGCTCAAAGGCGACTAATATGCGATCAACTGCGCTCTATTGGCGCTCCGATGACGACCACTGCGATCTATGGCGCTCAAAAGAGATCCGATAGCGATGTCGGCGACCGATGGAGATCCATTACCGCTCTGTTAGTGCTCTACTTGATCTGATTAGGGAGATATTCTATGAAGACCTGTGACGCTCTGTCGCGCTCATTCGTTTTCGATTCGCGAGCAGATGTTTAGACAAATAGTCATACATATAGCTGATTTCTTTTTGACATGTGTCCACTTAATGCAGTAGCATAGTAATACAGACGATTACTATAAGAGCTTTCTGCATTATGTTCGTACTGTCACAAGTCTTTAGAAATATGTGGGTTTTTTTCATTTTTGTAGGTACTACAGATGTTCTAACGCACATCAAAATCAACGTTGAACGCCATTATATTAACACACTTTTCTGTTACATCATTGTATGGATGTATGACAGTTTGGATCTAGATGAGATGTCGAGCACATCATGCAATTTGGATCTATTGATAGAAAATACTATCGGGTATTTTTAAAATGCAAAGACTCGCTATCAGATCGCCACGGAACGCGAAGTATCTACTGATTTGCTTTGTTGCATGATGGTGGCGCTCTAAGGTGGTCCGATAGCGCTCTAGTTACGATCTTGGCGATCAAGTAGCGCTCCGGTGGCGATTGATGCGATAAATTAGCGATCTGATGGCGTTCTGATCGGAGCGCCACGGATCTTTGTGCAGGGGAGTAAACCGACGGCGACATTGGCGTTCATTGAGATCAGACAGCAACCCATTTGCGCTCTGGTAGCGCTCCTGACGATCGAGGCGCTCTATATGGCTACCTGCGGCGCTATCGTCGTCTAGTAGAATGGGGGCATTAGAGTGTTAACAAGATTTTGTATTTGCTCTAGCGACCTAGTTTCTGACCAGACACAATCCACATTTGAGTTTGACCTAGATTGGATGTAGGCAAACATTCTGACAATATTGCATTCAGATCTTATCAGATTTGTAGCCATTGCACCAAACACAATCAGAGGGTTAAAACTGTTTTCTTTTATTTGACCTTGAGACCTAGTTTTTGACCTGAGATAACCAACATTCGAACTTGGCCTAGAATTTTCAAGGCAAACATTGTCATGAAGTTTCATGAAGATTGGCTGAGATTTGAAGCCGCTAGAGTGTTCACGAACTAATGGTGAATGGACGGACAGACGACGAACATCCCGCCACCCTAAAAGCTCACCTTGGCACTTCGTGCCATATGGGCTAAAACACAAATTTTGATGAAATATAAAAAATTTTAATCAATATATTATCAAGTAATGGAATTTTCCATTTCCAACTGTATTTTATTAACTAATTGTCCAATACAGTCCTATTAATTATATGTGTACCACTTTTCGGAGAATATTAACCTTTGTTTGAACACAGGTGACCACTTAAGGCAGGTTGAAAGTAGAGCAAATTTATGCTTCACTTTCAGCCTGCTTCAATCTACCATCTGCTAGGATTTAATAAACAATATATTTTGTATGGTACAGAAAGTCAGGGTAATATATACCTGCTTAAATAGGTGACCACTTGAAGAAGGTTGAAAGTAGAGCAGAACATGCTTAAAGCCGGCTTTAAGCAAATATCTGCTAGGATAAAGAATATGTTTTGTATAGTAATGGAACTATTTTCTTCAGTGTAGGAGCAAAATAAGGGCGTAAAAGTTTCATTTATGGAGTAATGTGTTAAATACAAAAGGAAAAATATTTAAACACTCACAGCTGTTTCCATCTTATAAGCACTAAATGTTCATATCTGTACACGAAGAATATTATCTGACAGCTTTGTTATTTATTATAAGACCCCAAATTAAAAAAATAGTAAAAGAAAACCGATAACATCAATTTGCAATCTACAATCTGTATGTTTAACCCTTACCCTGTAGTAATATCGTCTGCTTTAAATCGTTGTCTGCAAACAATATTTAAATATGATTTGTACTTACAAATGTATTTTAATTGAGAACGTCTCAGAGACAAGTGTAAAAGAGTTTTGATACAGATCAGACGCGAAATTATGCAGCGCCTGGTCTGGATCGATTTGTTTGATAAATAGCAGTCATTAGGTCGCGATCAGCATGATAAGGTTAATTGCAACAACTATCAGCATCTCCTAGCATGTCTACATCTATAAATAAGTACCATACTGTGATCATTGGTTTGCAATAAACATACTCTGATACGGGTGATCTTCGCTTGGTTTTATTGATTGGTTGATTGAATGACTGTTTCATTCATTCAATCATTCATTAGGTCATTAATTTTAGGCTGTCATCTGTCTTTCATAGTGTCGTTTACTATGGTGGTCGCAGTAGGAGTTTTAACTGTATGGTTGTATGCCTGCCCTGAAGAGATGTCATTAGTTGACCATGAAAAATCTTTAACCCTTTACCCCATTGTATACATATTTTCCAGTTAGGATGAAACTTAAAGGAGGTTGAAAGTAAAGCAGAATATACCTTTAGGCGCATTCTGCTTTACTTTCAGCATGCTTTAAGCTACCGTCAGGTAGGATAAAACTCCGCATGTAAGGGGAAATTGGCAGCTCTGACACTGTGTGAATGTTTTAAGTGTTTGTAGATCTATTTCATACATTTGTATATATCACTGTTTATATGTGACATCTTTTCTATTCATTGTTATTGTAATTTTCATCCTGAAGTTGAAGTGGTAAAAAAAAAAACCTGAAAAAAAGTTTGATTCAGACGACACGTGTTGTTTTTTGGTTTCTTTACAAATCATAGTGTATTGTCCGAAAACTATGGTTATCCGAAATAGTGTTCAAATCGCCGCCACGTGGCAATTACGTCTCAGGCGTAATCACACCCCTGCTTTGGTTGCACCGCGGCAAAAAGGGGCAAACGATATCAAACAGGTAAATGGCTTAAAACATTCATAAATGCTCATAAAACATGGACAATATGTTGCATTTAGTTGCTAAAGAGTAAATTGTGAATTATTGAAGCTTAAAAATGGGCTATATTTAACTCTTTAAATTCATTTTTTACAAAATAAAAATTTTTAGTCTGAGAAAAGGACTTGTTGGCAGACATCTTGAAGAACAGATGCTGATGACGTTTTACACAAAATAACTCTTTATTTTGGAAAAAATTTGCGAAAATTGTAAGAGGGGTTTTCCCGTGTCTCGTTTCCAACCTGCCATTTTGCCCTGACGAAACGCTCAGGTATCACATTCGACGATCGAAAAAACGCGCTCAGCGCCGTCATACAGAATTGAAACTCATTTTATCCAATGATTAAAAGTTTGTTTTATTCATTGAAGTCTAAATATTAGCACCTTTCATTTAAAACAAGTGCAAAACGAACTGATGAAAATGCGGGTTTATATAGGTGACACAGTACGGGAGCCTCGATAAGGAATCTCGTTGACGTACCTACTTTCAGGCTCCATCGACTCATTGGTTGGATTAAAACAAGGGGACCCGAACTCACCTCTACTTTTCATGTTTTTCATTAATGATATAACACAAGCTGTGAGTTCTGATCTTGATGAAATATTCACATTTGATAATTTACAGTTATTTATTATTCTTTATGCTGATGACTCAGTAGTATTCAGTTCTTCACCCTACACATTACAAACAATCCTAGATGACATAAGTATATACTGCAGAACGTGGGGACTCAAGGTTAATACAAGATCAAAGTGCTGAAAGCGCTGGAAGACTGTCGGTGCCCATGGTGATAAAAGAATACCTTCTTCAAGCTGAATCATTCTGTTTTATTAAACGTCATGAGATTATCCCATGCAATTTCCCGTTATGAAAAAAAATGTTTTTGGAGCACAAATGTGGAACAAGATTCACAAGATTTTTAACATACAGACAGACGAACAGAAAAAACAACCCCGACATGTCTCTTCCCATATAGGGCGAAATTTAATTGCAGTTTTTCAAGGTATGCTGCAGCTATGTTTAATGCAAGACAACAGTAAATGTTGATGAGTTTTCTACACCAATATTGTTTTTCAAAAAGCAGTCCCATAAGGCCATGCCTTTTCATTGATTTGTTCATTTGCCCATAACTAGGGTTACAACATCTTTTGACAATACATGTATGGTGAGAAAAAATTACAGTCAGACAGGGACTTGTACTTCATTGCAACCCTGGTTTACGAGGCGATTGCTTCCCCGACTGAGCTATCAGACTGCGTACACAAATCTCTCACTATTTCACTATAAACTTAAACTATAGCTACAAACACACATATATAAAATAATTCGTCCCGAATTTTTATTTCAAGAACACTCCGCCAGTTTCTTTTTATTATGTTTGTAAACTCATGATTTTGTTACATATTAATTATGTGGATTGTTTACTTCGTACGCCAAATGTAACATGGTGAAAAAGTTGTGACTCAACTGGGACTCGAATCCAGTGCCTTTGGCTTACTATGCCAGCACTCTACACACTGAGCTATCAAGCCAGCCAGCCAGTGAAGTCTGTCAATCTGTTTCACCATAATCTCAAACCAGCTACGTAAAGAGATATGTACAGTGGATAAAACGTTATTCTTTCCAATAAACGTGTAACAATTGCTCTTAATTATTATTTCCATTGCAAACAGGTTGGAGACGCTGAGTAACCCGGTGTGTAATCAGGCTCTAAACTGTTTGCAATCAAGATTTTAATGAAAATTCTGGGTTTTCTAAAAGCTGTCATTTAGCGTGTTGCGTGCGCCTTCTTCACTGTAAGTAAAAAAGCAATCAGCAAAATAATTCTGTATTCATTTCCAATTGCAAGTTCATTTAATTAAAAATCAACAACTAGCAAAATAAGCACATTTAATCACCATTGGTGATCACCACCATTGGAAAACTTGGTCTGTTACAAGCCAGGAATGTTTTAAGATGAAGGCAATTTCTCGTAAAACAATATAATATTATTATATTTATGTCGAAAATAGAGCTTTTGATTCGGAAGAGCAAACGCTCCACTTTTTTATATTCTAAAACATCTATTGTTTAACTCATCATCACCCCATACCCTTTTACTAGTTTTGAAGAGAGGTGACCACATAATACACCTTATTCTGCTTTACCGTCAGTCTGCTTTAAGCTAAATATAATGTATGCCTATAATATTTCAAAGGTTTCGACATTGCACGTAAATAGACCCAGCCCCTGTTTAAACCCTTAGACGTTTCATGCCACTTTTCAGGCTGATACAATACGAAATATTAGTTTCACTGTTGTCACGTGATATTATATGTACATGCTACTATTCATACCTTATCAAATGATGTTTGTATGCCTGGGTGTATTAAAGATGTTCTGTGTTAAGCGGTCATTTAACCCTTTACTCAATAGCTTGTTTCAAGTATTGATGATAGGTGTCCGCCTAAAGCCAGCTGGCAGCAAAGCAGAACGTGCCCTAAGACGCATTATGCTTTACTTTCAGACTACTTTAAGCTTTTCCTCTGCTACAATATAGAAAGTATTTCTTAGAGAAACGTGGCAGCTTAATGCAGGATACAAGTAATGCAGAAATCAGCCTACTGCATTACCGTTGCCCTTCATTTAGCAACAACTTCTCTTCAAATGTGACCTATCATTGAGTGGATGTATTATTTAAATTAGTTCCAAAGTTGATTCTGATTCTCGATTATTTAGACCCTGATCAATTATTACTAGTTCTGGAGAACAAATTAAAACAACCTAAATAGCTTGTAGTCCTAGCTTACATCCACCCTATATGTAAACCCTTTCTTTTACAGTCTTTCTTTTTTACAGCCTTTTTACTATTGTTTATAATTATACTTGTGTTTGTCGGAAAATAGCTGTTACAGCTAATGTTTACTGTTATATTGTATCCGACGTTAAAAAATAAATCTTCTTGTATCTTGTACCCGATGAGTAAATCCTGTACTTGTTGCAAACTGTCAAAATAACAATTTAATGTAATATATGGAATGTCATAATGACATTGTCTGACCTACAATATGTCGAACAGTTTGGATATTCATTAGACGCAGCTTTACGCGCGATCTTGGTTCACACTGTTAACACTCTGATCTTTAAAAAATGTATTTAAATAAACTGACAATTGCCGCCAGTTTAGCATATCATAATGTCACCCATTGCTATCTTTAATGTCTGTAACTAATACTCGATAAGTGTTTGATGTTCTTTGTATTAATTAAAAAACAACAATTAAATGCAGAAGTGTAAGTTTGTGTTTAAGAGAGATGGCTTCGTTAATTTAATGTAATTTATGGAATGACATTGACTGATATACAATATGTCGAACAGTTTGGATATTGACTAGACTCAGCGTTATGCGAGATCTTGGTTCACACTGTTAACACTCTGATGCATAAAAGTTAAATGTATTGCCGCGAGTTCAGTATATATCATAATGACACCCATTGCAATATTGACTAATACTTGATAAGTATTTGATGTTCTTTGTATTAATTAAAATACAATTAAATGCAGAAGTGTTAATTTGTGTTTAAGAGGGCTGGCTTTGTTATACATGATGAAATTAAATAGTCAATGGTTCTACACGAGTGAGTTTTATGCATTGTATTTCATCATGAAATAGAATCGGAGTGTCAAACAGTTGATCCCGATCTCGTCTAGATGCAGCAAACTATTTGCAACAGTAATCATGAATTCGCGGTATCGTGTATAAGGTTAATAATCGTCATGATCCAAACTATTTCCAACAATAATCATACTTCCAAATTGAGTTACCTTCTACTAGGTCAAGTATGAAAGTGTCGTCTGCAAATTTCGTCTTAGTGGGTTGTAATGCATTTCATATCAACATAGAATAGCATCAGAGTGTAAAGCAGTTGTTCCAGATCTCATTTCGATCCAAATTATTTACAAAAAATGTTTTAACAAAAATAATCACTCTTGAAAAAATGGGTTATTCTAAACATAATTTATTTCTATATACATAATTAAATGGGGTCGGATCACAAGTTCTGACAACGTTAGATTCAACCCTCCCTCTCTGGATTATCCCTCTAGCTGCTTGCTATGTAATTGTCCTCTGCAAGCTTTGCGTCTTCAACAATTCCATGAGTTGATTTTTTTAAAATCTTTGTAAAATCGCACCCGATTGTTCAAACAGTATGTATCACGATATGATCTGGATCCAAACTATTTGCAGCAATAATCATGAATTCGCTCGTAGCGTGCAGTCATCTGTATACAAACTGTAACATCGCACAGAGTGTCAAACAGTTCATATCACGATCTGATCTGGAATCAAACTATTTGCAGCAATAATCACGAAATCGCCCGCAACGTGCAGAAGGTAAATATTCACTATGATATGGCTCCGAAATGTTAAATCGCACCGAGTGCTAAACACTTCATATCACGATCTGATATTGATCCAAACCATTTGCAGCCATTATCATGAATTCGTGCGTAACGTGCAGAAGGTAAATATTCACTATGATCTGGCTCCGAACTGTAAAATCGCACCGAGTGCTAAACACTTCATATCTAGATCTGATCTTGATCCAAACCATTGCAGCCATTATCATGAATTCGTGCGTAACATGCAGAAGGTAAATATTCACTATGATCTGGCCCCGAACTGCAGGGCTACCATAAATTGATACAAAAAATCCTAAGATTTCAAAATGTTCAATTTTTCAAGCACGATCTTCCGAATTATACCTTTTACCCATAGTCTGTTTTTTTGGTGTTTTTTTTTCAGACACGTGATGCTTTAAGCAGGTTGAAAAAGCAGCCCTGGAACTGTAAAATCGCACCGAGTGTCAAACAGTTCGTATTACGATCTGATCTGGATCCAAACTATTTTCAGCAATAATCAAGAAATTGTCTGTAACGTTCAGAAGGTTAACATTCATCTGGATCCAAACTGTAAAATTGCACGCGAGAGTCAAACAGTTCGTATCATGATCTGATCTGGGTTCAAACTATTTGCATCATTGGCAATTATCACGAAATCGCCCGTAACGTGCAGAAGGTTAATATTCATCTGGATCCGAACTGGAAAATTGCACCCGAGAGTCAAACAGTTCGTATCACGCTCTGATCTGGACCCAAACTATTTACAGCAATAATCATGAATTCGCCAGTAAAGTGCAGAATGTCGATATTCATCTGAATCCAAACTGTAAAATCGCACCCGAGTGCCAAACAGTTCGTATCCAGATCTATTACTTAAGCTAGCCAATTTATTAAGCAATGTGTTACCTTAATATAATGAGTACATGTATAAGCATTCTGCAGCTTAGCCGAACAGCGAAATGTGCTGAAATAAACCGCATTCTTATCATGTGCCGAGGTATCTGGTACCAGGCTTTATTAATAGACCCAAAGTCGATTCGGGTACCAGCGTGAAATAAACAGGTGTTGACCTCACATGACATGGGTTTGTCTTTGATATTTTAACACGGGATGTAATGTTTAAGGCAACACTCCCTGTTATGTTGAAATCGCTATTTGTGTAATTAGGTTTATATTACAAAGAAGTTAGCAAAAACTGCAAGAATTTTCTTAAAATATTGCATTAAAACTGTTTTATCGCGCGCACTATTTTTCACTATGTAAGCTTACACCCGCCGACTCACCAGAATTATGCGCGCCAGCTTTTAATAAGCCCAAGGGCGGATCAGCAACTTCATTACCTAATCAATTATGCTTGCTGCAAACGCCGTGCGTATTTTCTATTTTGGTTGTATTTTTCAGTAAATAACTTCCAAATTCGACTAACAAATACATTCTGAGTAAATGTTTAACTGTAAGTAGTGTTTCTACATGTATATCCTAACTACTATAATGCTCCACTCAGTAGTGTTTGTGTGTGGAAACGAATCTGGTGCATTAATCTGAAATAGTTAAACCTGCATAGGCTCTGGCCGAGTACAACCTCTGGAAATGGCCTGCCGGCAAAAGCCGACAGTCTAAAAAACTAAAATCATGATATTTGAGAAAGGTAGGCATACAAAATTTAATTTCACAATGAACGACGAAGTCTTAGAAGTAGTAGAATCATTTAAATACCTAGGTATTCACTTATTTAAAAATGGAAATTGGAATAGAACCACAAAACCTCTGGCTCAACATGGATGCCGAACAATGCACACTCTTTTTAGAATTTTAAATCAGATAGAACTAGATATTAATGAAAAATGCAGGCTATTTGATTGTCTAGTTGCTTCTATCCTTAACTATTGCTCGGAGGTATGGGGAACACATGAAGCTAAAGCTATTGAAATGATCCACACTAAATTTTGTAGGCAGATCTTAGGGGTTAAAAAATCAACAAATTTGGACGGGCTTTATGGTGAACTTGGTCGGACGCCACTATTGACAAACAGAAAAATTAGCATGATCAGGTACTGGATCCGCATTTTAAAACAAAAAGAAGATTCCATTATAAAAAAATCTATCTGATGAAAATTCAAGACAAAGAACAGAGAACCTAAAGGTATACCCTTAATTGGGCATTTAAGATCAAAACCATACTAGACGAATTAGGACTATCTTTCATCTGGATACAGCAGACTGACATGGATATACGTCTTGACAAAATTCGACAGCGCATACTAGATTGTTACCATCAGTCCTGGTATGCAAGTATCAATAACTTGAATAGGCTTGCCTCTTACGCACTATTTAAACATGATTTTAATCCAGAAATATACCTTCAATCGATTCAAAACAAAAAGTATAGAAACGCGTTAACTAAGCTTAGACTTTCTTCACATAAACTTAACATAGAAACTGGACGCTATCAAAATATACCAAGAAACGAAAGAAAATGTGTATTTTGTAACACAAATTCTATAGAAAACGAATACCACTTTTTACTAACTTGCCCATTTTACAGAGAACTCCGACAGAAATATTTAAAACCGTATTACTGTAGATGGCCGTCACTTTAAAAATTTGAGGCCTTATTGAACACAAAATCAAAAAACATTGTTTTTAATCTATCAAGATATGTATTCTTTGCTTTCAAGAAAAGAAATGAAAATATAAATTGACCTGTCTGCTGACCCCCTCAATGCTGCTATGACGTCAACTTTTCTGCCAGAAATATCGTCTGCTTTTGTTGCTGGAGTTTACGAATCCAGGCAGTTTGATTTACATATCCTCCATAAGATTGCCAGGCTATTTGGATCTTGTTCAGGCACCACGTTAAGCGGTGTCGGATCTGGATCCAAACTGTTTGCAGATGATAATGGTGTTGAGCTAAGCATTGACGGGGTAAGCAAGCAGAAGGTATTTTTGCATGATGTATTGTTATATAGACTGTTTGACTCTAATCACTTCTCTGAAAACGTGCCTCACTATGTTAAACTGTGTTGGCTATAGACTACTATCTGTGTTGGCTATAGACATGTATATGTTTAAGCTGAATAAAATGTGTGTATGTATGTATATGGTTTAATAATTTCGTTTCAAAATCCATTCACATTTGTACACACTATAAAGCCTTGCGTAGCATTACTAAGTACATAAAAGGCAGATAACTCTTGCCACAAAGTATCCATTAAAAACTGTAGTTTCTCGATTGCAAAAACTGTTAAATGTGGTTTTTTTACTCATCAAGGGCTTGACTTGTTTCTCCGTTTTCAAAATAATCACAATTACGTATAAATGTAATAATAATGACGTCACAAATATTTGACATAGGAATTCCCAGTTTATACTCAACTCAACTCATTTTTATTGGCAATCGGCAACATAAAAGTGCCGTTGGCCATGTACAATATATCAATTTATCGTGAAATATGACCATGACATTTACATAAACACAACTCAACTCAACAACTCAATTTTACAAGTACAAAATAAATACGAAAGACTCAAGCAGGAAACGTAACACAAACAATACACCCACCTCTCAAGCAGAACACACACACACACACACACACAGTCATACCACAACAAACACACACACACACACGCAATACCATTCCTTCATCTACACACTAAATAGAAAACAACACGCAAGACAAACATAAAGCTAAGTGAATATAGGAGCCCGCCTTGGTACGGTCAGTAGCAATCAATAATTAATTATAAATTAATTAACCATTAACAACCACTGTGGGGTTAAACCTGGGTTTAGGGGCGCCCAACCTCACTCTTATCTCCTATATTCACATATAAAGACAAACAGTGTACATAAAATATAAACCCTGTTCCAAAACCTTACAATCAAAAAGACCGCCAAAACAGTAAGTAAATACATGTAAAACATCTAACAAACAAGAGGGCCTGAAGGCCCTGATATCGCTCACCATTTGTAATGAAGCCTGATAGCTTTACCTTTGAATTTCACCCGTTTTATTCTAAATCCATTCAAGTTTGTCAACCTACTGTAGTATAGTAGAGTACATCAAACTAGAGCCTAAACAATACTGAAATTAAGCCTTTTTCTAGCATTTCAAAGTATATCAAGGGCAGGTAACTATTGCCACAATGATTACATTTCAACAATAATTGCACTCCTTCGAGAACGTATAGCTACATCCTTTGTGTACAAGTATAATCAAAATCCATTGAAAACTGTAGTTGCAAGAGTGTAAACGCTGTAAAATATGGCATTTTCAGCAATTCAAAGGTAGATATCTCTTGATCTATTTGTCTGATTCCAACCATAATCAACCTTTTTCCAACTCTTATATAATATGGGCAAGTTTGAGAGAGCTTGGATAAATATTGTGGCCTCTAGAGCGTAAACACTGTTAAATATATCATTTTCAGCAATTCAAAGGTAGATAACTCTTGACCTATTGATCCGATTACAACCAAAATTGAACTCATCCGAAGTCTTATGGTAATATACAATCTGAGTAAGTTTGAGAAAGATTGGATAAAATGTGTGGCCCCTAGAGTGTAAACATCGTTAAATATGGTATTTTCAGCAATTCAAAGGTATATAACTCTCGACCTATTAGTCTGCTTTCAACCTTAATCAAACTCACCTGAACTCTTATAGTAATATACAATCTGAGCAAGTTTAAGAAAGATTTGATAAAAATTGTGAACTCTAGAGTGTAAACAACGTTAAAAATGGCATTTTCAGCAATTCAAAGGTAGATTACTCTTGATCTATTTGTCCGATTTCAACCAAAATCAAACTCATCCGAACTCTTATAGTCATATACAATCTGGGCAGGTTTTAGAAAGATTGGATAAATACTGTGGCCTCTAGAGTGTAAACACCGTTAAATATGGCATTTTCAGCAATTCAAAGGTAGATAACTCTTGATCTATTTGTCCGATATCAACCAAAATCAAACTCTTCCGAACTCTTATGGTAATATACAATCTGGGCAGGTTTTAGAAAGATTGGATAAATATTGTGGCCTCTAGAGTGTAAAAACTGTTAAATATGGCATTTTCAGCAGTTCAAAGGTAGATAACTCATGACCTATTTGTCCAATTTCAACCATAATCGAACTCATCCGAATTCTTATGGCAATATACCATCTGAGCAAGTTTGAGAAAGATTGGATAAAAATTGTGGTCTCTAGAGTGTAAACACTAAAATTGTTGACGCCGCACACCGCACGACGGACGACGCACAACAGACGCCGGACAATCAAGGATTGCAATAGCTCACCCTGAGCTAGGTCAGGTGAGCTAAAAATCTATGACAAGATTATTAGTAACACGGGAAAGAATTTAACATTCAAGCCCGTGCTAAAACTAACCCACTGTGGCAACGGTCAAATTGTACTCAAGCGACTAGTCTGTAGTCACGAGTAACCGTAAGACATGGATGGGTTCAGGGTACGACAGAGAGGGAGGGAAAAAACAAACAAAGAACGAAAATCCGACATAACTCTCCCGGTTAAGGACGGCTTTTGAGATACATCATCATGTAGTGCTAAGCCCTGTCTGTCGTCGCACAACCAAAGAGGAAAGCATGGTTATCAATTGTAGATTGATCGATAACCAAACGTGAAGTGCGCAGCAATATAGTTGGATCATAATCTTTTTGGAGGAAAAATCTAATACGTTTCACAAACAGGTTTTGAAAATGAATATGTCCAAGAATCTTACGAAGTTTGTAAATAACATCACCATAAAACTCCGGATGTGAAATACCTTGCCGCAGAAAAGACTTTAAGTTACATTTATACTTGTTAATGAGAGGACGATTTCTATAAAAGAATTTAGAAAATGTTTTATGAAGTTTATGAAATCTGTACCCCTGTTTAAGAAGCTTTTCAGTAATAGTTTTATTACGAATGTGGAAGTCCTCAACCGAGGTACAGGCCCTAGCAAAACGAATAAGTTGTGAGATATAAACCCCGTAAGATGTAGAACGGGGAACATCGCCATCTAGATGAGGATAATTTACAATACTAAAATCAAAATCATCTCGTTTATCCTAAATCTTAGAAGAAACAATTCCGTTATTTATTAAAAGATCTAAATCTAAAAATGGTGCCGACAAATTTGACTCATTTGTTTTATTAAGGCGTAGTTCTTTTGGGTAAATAAAAGGAAATAACGTATCAAAAAATGGGTTGTCTATATTAAAAATATCATCTAGATAGCGCGATGTATTGTTAAAGGCTTCGATCATATCTGCCTGTGTATCAGGTTTTAGACTAAGCATAAAGTCCCTCTCATAACAGTACAAAAATAGGTCTGCGACAAGAGGCGCACAGTTTGTACCCATAGGGATACCAATCACTTGGCGGTATATGGTACTCCCAAAACGTACATAAATATTATCCAGAAGAAATGATAGTGATTTACAAACATCGATGCAAGTCCACATAGTGTAATGCTTAACCATGTCATTTGTAAAAAATGCATGATCAGTATTACACGCCAGAAATAGTTTCCTTTCTCTGGCAAAAGTATTTTCAATAAGTTGTATAAGTTTAGCTTTTATTAAATTATGAGGTAAGGTAGTATATAGTGTTGAAAAGTCATAAGTACTTATATTGCAAGCTTGGTATTTTCTATTTTCAAGCTTCGTCAAAACTTCATTCGAGTTTTTGATAGACCAAAACAGATTAAGTCCAGAATTTTCGTAAGTCTTTGCACAATACCTTTGAACATGTTCCTTGATTTTAATTAAAGACGATGTCAAAAGTTTGGAAAGCTTAGTAGTAGTACATGCACTTGAATTAGCAATAAAACGAGACTTATATGGAGTTTTGAAGAGTTTAGGTATCCAGTACATTGTAGGAAGTTTGTGACATGTAATGTTGACTTCAGCTTTTAATTGCACACATGTATCAAGATGATCAGATACTACATTACGTTCCGTAAAATTGGTTGATATGTAGGAATTGGTATTTACAAGTTCCTGGTTTAAAGTATCAACATAATGTAATCGTCATACAATTATCACATTATTGGATGCTTTGTCTGCAGGAACGAGTACATATTTGGAATGAAAGTCTTGTATGCCCTTCTTTAAGTGACGAATGTTACATTCAACTGAAAATATTATAAGTTTAACTTGTATATAGATCTACACTATTATAGTATATTATTGATAATAATAATCTGCAACTACATTATTTCGTATGTTCATTGCAATCTTGATATATTTTGCTACGTTTAAATTAACTTTTTTGTTCTTTGAAGAAAGTAGTTTTATGAACTTATTTAGAGAGGGCCATGAAATATGTTTTAAAATTTCAACTCTTTCTTGTTTATATTTTTGACATATTAATAAAAAGTGATATTCTGATTCAATAGCATTTTGATTACAAAAGATACAGACTCTATTTCTACGATCAATATTATTATATCTTCCAGCTTCTATAGCCAAGTTATGCGAGGAAATACGAAATCTTAGTACATAATTTCCTCCTGGCTTATGACGTCATAGTTGCACGTCATTATTGCCATGTATACGGTGTCGTCATAGGTCATGGGAACTAAAATGTAAATATTCAGTGGTTTATGTGTGAGTTTCAAAATTTATAGATCTGAACGTATAAGTCAAATGTTTGTGATTTGTTTATTGATGTACATAGATCTACTATGCCAATTTATTTTCTTAATTCAAGTGATAATTTATGTAGATCCCTTCAGTGCAATACTATCGTACCCGCGAATAACTTAACTCGCGGATGCGTTGGTGTTGCGCCGAATTGTTGGTCTAAGATTGTACTCACGAATTAATAGCCTATCATATCTATGTTACAAAACACTGTAAACGCCTTCTCAGTTTGGATAGAAAATGACGTGGAAGGCTCCCAATGGATCTTTCCACATTATGTTCAGTCTAAAATGAGAAACTACAATTTACGATATCAGCTGTAGTTTTCAAGTTTCCGAAGTCACCATGCCAGTGCGGACAGTTTGGAACCAGCTGTGGCGCTAAGTAACCGTGTGTCTCATCTGGAAATAAAATGTCCCTACAGATGTATAAATCTATTTTTATCTATTCCAAATATATGTATTGCAACTTACAAAACTTACAACCATTGCCGCGAACGGCGGTTTAATGTAGCTCTCCCACCTGAGCCTGTAGCTAATATCTTTAAAATACTTAATTGTTAAAGTTCTCTATTATTACCTGTTTAGTTTGTATTACACCTTCAATTAACCTCATGTATTCATGTGAAAACATGTACTGAGCGAAATAAAGAATTTGAATTTGAAGAAAAATAAAAAATAATAATCACAATTATTTGAAAATTAATATCCATACATAGTTTAAGATTTTTTTTATCAAAATCCATACATATTTATAGATAGTAGTATGTAAACTATATTAAAATAAAGCATTTTCTAGCATTTGTAAGTACATCAAGGGCATATAACCCTTGTCACAAATATCCTTTTTGACAATAATTGCACACCTTCAAGAACTTGTACTTATAGACATTGTGTGCAAGTATAATTCAAATCCATTCAAAACTGTAGTTGATAGAGAGTAAAAACTGTTAAATATGGCTTTTTTGACTTATCAAGTGCAGATAACTCATGACTAATTTCTCTGTTTTCAACAATAATCAAATTCATTTGAAAACTAATAGCCATACATAGTTCAAGAATGTTTTTATCAAAATCCATGCATATTTTTAGACACTAGTATATTAACAATATCAAAATAAAGTTTTTTCTAGCATTTCTAAGTATATCAAGGGCCGATAACTCTTGTCACAAGTGTCCTTTTTTGACAATAATTGCACACCTTCAAGAACTTGTACTTATAGACATTGTGTGCAAGTATAAACAAAATATGTTGAATACTGTAGTTGATAGTGTAAAAACTGTTAAATATGGCATTTTTAACACAAAATGGCAGATAACTCATAAATTCCTAAAAAAAAAATTGGAAAAAAAATTCCCACGGTGCTCCTATGATGCCAAATAACTATTCCAAGTTTCATCCAAATCTGTTTAGCGGTTTCAGAGATACAGTTGCGGACGGACAACTTGACGGACGGAAGGACGGACAGCCGGACGGACAGACCTAAAACAGTATCCCTCTGCCTTTCGGCAGGGGATGATAGTCAAAAATAGACACTACTTAATTTGAAAGTGTTAATTAAAAGTTTCAGGGGTGAATGAGATAAGTAGTCACCTGTCGTAAACATCTGAAAATAAGTGGTCGTCATAAAATATGGAAGTTATTTATAAAGCTTAGTTCATAGCTTGATTGGTCTGGCTGGTCGTGTGATAAAACTAGTTTACGATTTTTGATAGATCTTTTCCAATATGTTTTAACTGTATTCATTTAAATGTAGACAATGCACTTTTTTTTTTATTTAAAACGATATTTATTATTTTCATCATGAACGCATTAAAATATATCTCATACAGAGGCGGGATTTTACAGGTTACATGTACCTTAATTGCGTCATTTCCGGCTAGACCTGCCCTCACAACCGGAAGTAGCTCTGGTACGGTAACCATGAATTTGGTATTACAGTTCTCCATCGATCTACGGATGTCATCTGCAAGCAAAGTATTTTAAATCAAGTATAATGGGAAGACGTTAAACTTTCTCAATAAGTGCGTTTGTACTAAAACAATATTGTGCATTGTTAGCAGTTTGGGACCAGACCGAGCAGACGCCGAGGAACACAGCATCTGACTAGGCTCCAGCCTGTTTGCTCCCCTAATATATTGTCTTTACAGGTCGTCAATATTATGAGATTATTTAATAGTGATAAGTACAATACTGAATTCTATTGGACGAGTACACAGCAGTCATAACCAGCCGAGTCCAATATGGATTATGACTGCTGTGTTCGAGTCCAATTGAATTCAGTATTGTACTCAACACTGTTAAATTAGCTTTTTATTTCACACCATAAAATTATAAAATGACAAAAGAAGCCACATGCATTTTTTCCTATTCATTCTAGCCTAGCCTTTGACTTCGAAATTTCAAAAAACAAATTACTGTGTTCCTTCCCTACACCGGCCCTTCCCTTACTAGTAGATCTATTTCAAATCTATAATCGTCTACACTATCATTTTGCATAATTTTCTGCTCTAGATCTAATTTTTAATCATTTACTTCTTCAAGATACTCTTTTTAAACACATTAAAGGTGTAAGAAGTCTTCTAAAAAAGGGCAGTTTTATAACGAACTTTTATTAAATACCTCCCTTTAATAGTAAAGAAACACCTAATTTTATTCCTCAAAAGCATTTTTATATTTTTTATTTTGTTTGTCATCATTATTAAACTTACTCATGTTTAGAATTTCAGTCCAATAAGGCCTAAATTTTGAAAACTGACATTCGGATGAACAAAAATTATATTCATAAATTGGAAAAAAAACCTTAAAACGTCAAAAACGTTTTTTACTGTATATATGACGTTTGAACGTTAACGCGCCAAAACGTCTACAGCATTTTGTTTATCGTTACGTCATTAAATTAGATTGATATTGCAAATGTAAGCCAAATCTTATTTTTCCCTCCCTAAAACGTCTCGCTCCGAGCAACACACACAATATGTGTCTCCAATTGGGTGTCGTTGTAGAGATGGAACACTTTACATAGCAGACAATGGTGAAATAC
Organism: Gari tellinella; assembly: GCA_922989275.2. Taxonomy (NCBI): domain Eukaryota; kingdom Metazoa; phylum Mollusca; class Bivalvia; order Cardiida; family Psammobiidae; genus Gari; species Gari tellinella. Next base: position 20,442,933 of record OV277869.1, on the reverse strand, counting down.
CAAGGGAAGTAACTCTTGACAGAGTGTCGGAAGAGTTGTCCAGTCCTATATGAAAATGATAATATTATGGATTTTCTGGATCCGAGTCCAATATGAGAAAAATGTGGCCTTCTGGGATAGCTTTTTAACGTTTCCGGTACAATATAGGTTTCTCTTGTACCGTCACTTAACAAGCTGTCGGACATGACAGGGGCTCGTCGGAAGAAACGTCGGAATACACATATTGTCGTAGGACTGATTTTAAAAAATTTAATCTTTTATCGATTTCTTCATCTAATCCTTTCTTGTGAAAGAGAAGCCACAAGACATGATTAGATGGAGAAATAAGAAATTAGATTTTTTTTATTTTTGACTTACCACCGTTATTATCTTGCCACCTTTCGTAAGACGGGTTCCAGGTTAAACTGTATTTAGTTCTTTCGCAAACAGGTCATAGCTTTTCATACAAAATGTAAATAAAAGTAGCACAGGGCTAGGCAATGCGTTGTAAATTAAAACTTGTAATCAGGACAGAAATACAAGTATGCGATTTAAAAGTCAAAATAATGTTTCCCAGGCTAATAGGGCTTATGTCAACAATTAAATGTCAGTTGCATGTTTACTGATTGGTAAATCTGTCATCTGATTTTCAGTCTTTATCGGTGTGTGCATTGGTGATGATAACATATTCTTACACAATGATCAGAGTCTGCATTATTTGACCAAAATACCAAAAACAAAAAAATAAAAAACAACAAACAAAAACGTAATATTTAAAAATGGTTTAATTGGAAGCTTTAATGAACATACATGTAAATGCAGTTACCTTTGGTGTATGTAGGATTTATTGGTTGACAAACAGCAGATACAAGACACGTGGCGTAGCAAAGCACGGCGTATTCAATATGGTTCGGTGACATAATACATACGACGTCACCTTTAGCCACGCCTATTTTCTGTAAACCGGCAGCTGTACGTTCTACGCGATGGGCTAGTTCCAGGTATGTGAGGGTTCTGCCAGTTTCCCCGTCCACCTAGATATATAAACATATCCATGAATGATATCTGACAGGGTCCAAGTGGATCTCTCTACCATAAATAATTAGCTCATTCACCACTGAATATTTTTTTCATTTGTGACTATTTGGATTATATTTTAGAAACAACTAATTCATACCAGTATTTTATCGTGGGAAACACGGGTAGTCGTTGAGATGCTGGTAATTAAATCACGAGGCCGAAGGCCGAGTGATTTAATTACTACGTATCTCAACTCTTAGCCATGTTTTATTGCACGATAAAATACTGGAATTTAGTTATTATTTCGATTCTAACACTCCGATCAATTTAACCACAATTTGCACCGATGCAGCGGCACTACATTTCTTGACGTATGTATTTTCCAAACCATATGACGTCGCTTAAAGACGTTATAGCGCTAGGGCCTTTTTTCCAAAAATTGGGAAGGGGCCTTAGCCTTTCCATTTGGGAAATATAAGCGCGATTGTCGTCCAAATTGGGAAAAGTAGACTGACTTCCAAATACATAACAAGAGGCCCATGCGGGCCTAAATATCGCTCACCTGGAAAAACCAACACAAGGGTCACATAACCCCTGGTATGGGATCACTTTTCACCCCAGAGACATACTTTTCATTGAAAAATTCTATTTTTAGCTCCAATGACCTAGATATGCAACGGACCGGAACAATATTTACAATATTGGTTAAGGGCTTCTAGAAGTGTCAGCATGCCAAATAGCAAAGCTCTGACTATATTAGTTTCAGAGGTAAAGATGTTTGAAGATTTCAATACATAACTCTATGTAAAATTACGACCCCCAGGGCGTGGTCATTTTTTACCCCAGGGACATAATTTGAACAATTTGATAGAGGACCTGTAGATGATGCTTTGTGCCAGATATCTAAGCTCAATGTACTGTGGTTTCAGACAAGAAGACTTTTTAAGATTTCATTGAAAAAATCTATTTTTAGCTCCTGTGACCTAGATATGCAACGGACCGGAAATGTTTGAACAACTTTGAAAGAGGACCATATAAGGATCATTCAGGCCAAGTTTGGTAAAAATCTATCCAGTAGTTTCGGAGATGTCGTTTAAAGAAATTGTTGACGACGAACGGACGGACGAACGACGGAAGAACGACGACGGACAGAGGACGATCAAAATAGCTCACCTTGGCACTACGTGCCAGGTGAGCTAAAAACTGAATGGAAGTATACTTACTTACAGGAAATAGAAAGTTTCAATTTAATTAAATACCAGAAAATACATTAATTAACACCAAAGAGGGACTGGTATTTGAAAAGAAGATTTTTTTTAAAAACATTTTTGGGAAATTCTCCACCAAAATTGGGGGAAAAAGAGGCTTTCTGCAATTGGGAAGTCACCGAAAATCGGCCTCTATTATAGAAGGTAAAAAAGACCTGAGCGCGTGCGTGTTTTATTGAGAAATCAAATACAGAGACTTTCCTGCGTTGTTTATATAGTGACGTGCATGAGGTGTGTAAGAATTGTAATATATTGCAAAATGAGGGCTATTTAGGAGTCCAATGAATTGGGTCTACACCATTTGCATAGGTACAAATAGTTATATTCATAGGTACACCGTTTATAAATGACGATGAAGGCAAGATAACTGTACTCGGAAAAAATTCGGTATTTTCCGTCAAGATCCGGGTCTTATCAACTTGATGGGCTGATTATCATATCATGTAAGGTGACACTAAGTGAGATAAATGCGGGGGAAAATGATATATATGATGATCATACAGTGGGGGGAAACATTATGTTTTCCCATGGGCGAGAAATCAAACGAAAACATGATACACGGCAAAATCACAATCAGGGGTCCATTAGAGTTTTTGTCATGTTACACACCCATAAATACTGACTGTTGCTGTTTACAATTGTAATTTTGTATTTAGATGATACCTACGGGTCCATTGTCAATGCCCAAAATTAATGAAACCATAGGTATAATCCTGTTGTGAGAAAAACAGTTTTTTGTGTCCATTTTTAGCCATTTTTCGATGCTATGCTGTTTCACTTGAAAAATAGGTTAGTTTGTATAGTGTTTCAAAGAGAGACTTTTCAAAAGAGTTGACTGTATTTTACCCTTGTTTTAAGCCAGATCTTTACTCTTTCTGCTGCTGGTTCAATTATAGCGATACGTTCGGTACTGCTAAAATAATGCTGGGTTAAACTAAATGGGCACTTTGTTATGTGTTTTTGTTTTTTAACCCCCTATTGCTTTTAAACATTTCTGTACCAAAAATTGTATAAAGGAAAAAGCTAAGAAATAAGTTTATTTTTATCCTATGACTTACCTTTGACCACTGCACAAATTTGCTTTGCAAGTTCCATACTCCAGGAATAATCTCAATTAGCTAGAGTTTCAGAAATAAAATCAGCCAAATTTCTGTAGAGTCTGTGACGCATATCCTGTACTGCTATATAAAGATAAATCTTTAAATTCTATACATTACGTATAGGGCTTACTCTACTAGACTCAGATTATTCAGGTTATAGATCTTTGTCAATATGATAAAATGCAATTGAAAAAGAAGTGAAAATGTAAAGTATGTGACACTTAATACTAGTGATTCAGTTTTAGCAGCTTTCTGTAATTAAATGTTTTCTACACATTTTACATATGTACTGTATCACAAATAATGACATCAAAAGTTATTACACCAGTGTGTACTGATGATATCATAAATTTTGTATTGATGATGTCATCAGTTCCTGGCTGCCATTAACAGTATCCTTCTGCTGCTGCTGTTATCATCAAAATAGATAATCTACAAGGTTCACATGGCCTGTATCATTATAAAATATAGAATATTGAGTATTTTATGCAGATCTAAGTAATTCATGTCTATTAATTTTTGTCACAGGCACTACAGAAACATTGATTAAAATAACTTTGTAGCACTTTAAGAAAATAAACAAAATCCAGAAAAACGGTGTACAATATGGGACAAAAGTCAATGTTTGATGCTGAAATTTCTTCATCTTCCCCAAAAAATGACTTGGTTTCAATATCAGAGCTGTTTGAAAAAGTTGATTTTTTGACAAGATGAAACACTTCTGGACCTCTGATTGTGATTTTGCCGAACAGTATAGTAGAGAAAACGTTATTCTTTCCCGTTTAAATGCAAACTAAACGCAAACGCATTGCAAAAAAGAAGAAAATTACAATTCTTAGACGGCAAACAGTTTGTAGTCTGATCAGACGCCAGGAAATCAGCGTCTGATCTGGCTCTAAACGGTTTGCATTGGAAAAAACGCGTTTATTGGGAAAATATAACGTTTTTTTTCCTGTAAAATATAGAAAATGGCAACTTTTTGAAAAAAATTGGTGTTAACGAGTCTATTCATGTTATTCTCAATAGCAAATAGTTTGAGGCTTGATCAAATGTCGTAGTTTCCCCTATAACCCGTTTCTAGTTTTGAAGACAGGTGGCAACATAAAGCATTTTGAAAGTAGAGCAACTTGGGCGCATTCTTTTCTTCTTTCAAAATGACTTAAGTTACTATCTGTTATGATATATTTCTTTGAGGGTATACTAATTTTGTCTGAAGTGGAACTATTTTTTTCATAGAAGGAAGAGATTACAGGCGCTAAATGCAAATATATGGAGTAATTGGTTAAACGGTGCTCAAGCAGAGGGACATTATGTCATTATGGAACTCGTGAAATGATATAAAGTTAAGCCGGTGCTAGGGGGCGTGAGCACTGTTGCATATTTCAGTATTGCTCATGAACAGACTCAATTAAACCGAGTCTGCAATTTTCAGTATTTGCTTTGTTTTCTGTGATTTCAAAGGATCTCCCCTTATTCAGATTTTGAACTTAAACAGTCTTAAACAGTGATGTGATACAGTGGATAAGACGTTATTATTTCCCGTTTAATTGCAAACGAAACGCAAACGCATTGAAAACAACTTTGAAAAGGACAATTTATTGACAATTCCGAATGTTCATTATAATCCGAATGGCAAACAGTCTGGAGCCTGATCAGAAGCCGGATCCTCCGGCGTCTGACCTGGCTCCAAACTGCTGGCAATGGAATAAATAGATTTAGCATAAATACGTTTCATGGAAAGAATAACGTCTTCTTCACTGTACCTTTGTTATTTTTTAAGGTTCATCTGTAATTATATTAAAGTACTGATGATTAAACCCTTGAACCCTAGCGACAACTATACTAGTCATTTACAAACGATGTACATGTACCCGTAAATAGTACACTTTACCTTGTGCTTACAGTTTAGACCCTGATCGGGTCGTCCTCTGACCAGGGTCTGGATTGTTTGTCATTTAGCAATTTTTTGCAGCAAACAACTCTTAATGAGTCATAACAAGAAATGGGTGCCAAAGCCACCTGATGCTCGCCTGTTTAAAATTTAAGTCTAAAAACAACTTGTATAAAAAAACCAATCAACTTTCAGTTTAGAAAGATTAATAAATAACAACTTGTCCAAACAAGAGCCGCATGCGGCCCTAAATAGCTCACCTGGTACCCATGTTTACGGTCATGGTAATGGACCAGTAATGATAAAATTCTACAATAAGCCATCATCGTAAATTAATCTCCACCCACAGGCAGCCATATTGTTTGAACTAGGAAGATTCTTTGAAGAAAACTGGCAAAGGGTCACCCATCATTACTTTTTAAAAAATATTCTTAAATCAGACCAATAGTTTCAGAGAAAAAGATTTTTGAGAAATTTCTATACAGAAATATAAGGAAAATGTGCCCCACCCACTGGCGGCCATGATTTTTAAGATATCAAAATCATTTTAAGAAATCTGGTAGAGGGTCATCCATGGATCATTTGTGTAAAATTATTTTCAATTTGGACCAGTACTTTCCCAGAAGAAGATTTTTAAAGTTTTTACTATACAGTATCATAAGGAAAATGTGACCCACCCACTGGCGGCCATGTTTTTTAAGATATCACAATTATTTTAAGAAATCTGGTAGAAGGTCACCCATGGATCATTTGTGTAAAATTATTTTCAATTTGGACCAGCAGTTTCACAAAGGAAGATTTTTAAAGTTTTAACTATAAAAATGTACAATGTATATCATAATGAAAACGTGCCCCACCCACTGGCGGCCATGTTTTTTAAGATATCAAAATAAGTTTAAGAAATCTGGTAGATGGTCACCCATGGATCATTAGTGTACAATTATTTTTTATTTGGACCAGCAGTTATACAGAAGAAGATTTTTAAAGTTTTTACTATACAGTATCATGAGGAAAACATGCCCCACCCACTGGCGGCCATGTTTTTTAAGATATCAAAAGTATTTTAAGAAATCTGGAAGAAGGTCACCCATGGATCATTTGTGTGAAATTATTTCAAATTGGACCAGCGGTTTCAGACAAGAAGATTTTTTAAAGTTTTCACTATATAGCCATATAAGGAAAATCTGCCCCACCCACTGGCGGCCATGTTTTTTAAGATAGGAACATTATTTTAGGATATCTTATAGAGAGTCACCAATGGCACATTTGGGTAAGATTATTTTCAATTCGGACCAGTTGTTTTGGACAAGAAGATTTTTAAAGTTTTTTCAAATGGTTGCCATGGCAACCACAATTTCAATTGAATGAGCTATATTTCAAGAAATCTGAGAGAGTACCCTACAAGGAACAATCCTATGAAGTTTTAATGAAATTGACCCAGTAGTTTCCAAGAAGAAGATCTTTAAAGAAAAAGATGACGACACACGACGGACACAGGGCGATCACAATAGCTCACCTTGGCACTTCGTGCCAGGTGAGCTAAAAACTTTAACCTGGTGATTTGAGGTCAAAACAACTAAGTTCGAAATATGTCAAAAATTGAAATAAATTAAATCATTTTTAATTTAACTTTATGACATCAATGTTTGTTCCCAAATAAAGCTCCATACAAAATTCAAGCACCCTAGCACATATATTCAACTTTAAATCAACCCATCCAAAAAACTTTAATCTGTTTTGTAGCAAAAAAAAAATACTAAGTCCAAAACATGTAAAACCAGAAATGGGTGTCAAAGCCACCTGATGCTCGCCTGTTTAAAATTTAATTCTAAAAACATCTTGTATCGAAAACAAATCGATTTTCAGTTTTGAAAGATTAATAAAAAACAACCCGTCCAAAAAACTTTAACCTGGTGATTTGAGGTAAAAACAACTAAGTCCAAAACATGCTAAAATTTGAAATAAATTAAAACATTTTTAAATTCCAACTTATAACATCAAGCTTGGACAACCCGTCCAAAAAACTTTAACCTTGGCCACGCTCACGCTCACGCTCACTCACGCCGGGGGTATGACATAAGCTCTGCTGTTCTACGAACAGGCGAGCTAAAATGACAAATATTTAAATTCATTTTAAATTTTAACTTCATAACATCAATGTTTGACCCCTAATGAAGCTTCATACAAAATTTCAGCACCCTAGCACAAATATTAAACTTTAAAACAACCCGTCCAAAAAACTTTAACTTGGTGGTATGTTGAAAAAAACCTAAGTCCAAAACATGTCAATAATTGAAAAAGATTTAAATCATTTTTAAATTCAAACTTAATAACATCTATATTTGACACCAAATCAACATCCATACAAAATTTCAGCACTAAAGCACAAGTATTTAAATTTCAAAACAACCCATCCAAAAAACTTTAACCTGGGGTTTTGTAGCAAACTATCTAAGTCCAAAATATGTTAAAATTGAAATAAATTAAATTATTTTTTAATTCCAACTTATAACATCATTGTTTGACACCAATGAACCTCCATACAAAATTTCAGCACTCTTGTACAAGTATTAAACTTTATAACAGCCCTTCAAAAAAACTTTAACCTGCAGCAAAAAATCTAAGACCAAAACATGTTAAAAATTGAAACAAATTAAAACTATTAAGTTTCAACTTCATAACATCAATGTTTAACCCCAAATGAACCCCCATACAAAATTTCAGCACCCTAGCACAGATATGAAGCTTTAAAACAACCCGTCCAAAAAAAGTTAACCTTGGCCACGCTCACGCTCACTCACGCCGGGGTATGACATTAGCTCTGCTGTTCTACGAACAGGCGAGCTAAAATACTAGACTTAACTTGAAAACGGGAATTGTCCTTTAACACTTTGGGGTGAATAAGCTTCAGGGTTTATAGATTGTGTGTGTTATTCGACACCCGTGCAAACACCAGTGAATAAGCATTAAGCAATATCTTCAAATTGATCCAAGATTGGTAGGACAGTGCATTTTTTCAAATGAGAACAAATAATAAGTGTCATACACCATTGGAAAGGTATTTTCAATTGCAGATCAATGCACTTTAAATGAAAACTCTATCATCATTAGTTATCAAGTTATGACGTTTTAAAGTTACCATGGTTACGAAAGTAGTGTTGATAATTGATCTGTGTCACCCTACGGTTTAAGGACAATAACTTTTGTTTTAATGGGCCGATCACGATCATTTTTGGTGATCTGGTTGCAAATGAGGAGGGAATATTTATTATTTCATTTCAGGTGGTATGTCGAATGTCACGTGATCTGTTACTAAAAATAGATTTTTGGCTTCGTTTCTGTTTCAGGACAATAACTTTTGTTCTGATCAGTCGATCACAATAATATTTGGTGAACAAGTTGCTAACGAGCATAGGATGCTTACGATTGCATTTTTATTTGAAAGATCAAAGGTCACGTGATCTGTCACTAAAAATAGATTTTTGGTTTCCGGACAATAACTTTTCTTCTAATGGGCCGTTCATGATCACTTTGCTTCAAGTTGTTGCTTAAGAGGAGGGGATACTTAGGAATGCATTTTAAGTAAGAAGGCCAAAGGTCACGTGATCTGTTCCTTAAGATAGATATTTGGCTTCGCTTTGGTTTCAGGACAATAACTTATATTCTGATGAGACGATCACAATCATTTTTGGTGAACTGGTTGCTTATGAGAATAGGATAGTTGGGATTCCACATTAGGTTAGTAGGTCAAAAGTCATGTGATTTGTTACTAAAGATAGATTTTTTGCGTCGATTTGGTTTCTGCAGACCATGACTTTTTATCTGGTGGGTTGACCATGATAACTTTTGATGAACTGGTTGTGTATCAAGAGGGGTTGCTTGGAGATGCATTCCGGCCTGGTAGGACAAAGGTCACATAATCTGTTACTAAAATTAGGTTTGTGGCTTCGCTCTGATTTCTTGTCAGTATCATTTGATGGTGGCAGGACAGGTGATTATTGTGTTTGAGCTGTCCATCTAATGCATCTATCAAGTGTTCGTGTATTTTGGCTGTGACCGTTTTGATTTAAAGCGACTCGCAACCAGATGGTGCATTAAAAATAGTGATTTGTAAATATGTGTCAAACGCTTATATAAATGGTAAAGAATTAGTTTAGGATAAGAAATTCTGTTTAAAAAAATGTATTTCAATATAAAAAAAATATTGGTCTCTGGTGGGATTCGAACCCGTGGCCCGGCATTGGCGGACAGAAGGCAAAATAGGGGAAACCGCTTAGACCAATGGACCACGGAAACTATCCGTTTATCTCGGATCGATTTAACGTATTTCAATGTGTAGCCATCGAAAGTGCATACAACTTCGTAATTCGGCTCGTGTTTATGTCTGAGCCCGTGTAGAGAAGCAACAACAACAAACTATACCGTCTACTAGTCGGTATAGAAAAACGATGGAAAATATCTAAAAATCTAAGATTCGGTGACGATTCTTGAGACTTTTTTTGGACTGATCATATTTTTTTAATGTCAGAAGCCAAATAATGCCACAAATTTGCTTTTATTTGAGTATTTTATTTTATTTTGACAAGTACACCATCCGGTTGCGAGTCCCTTTAAGCTATTGGAAGAAAAGGGAAAAATACGTTTTTCTCCATTATACATTATAGTTACTCATTAGAATAGTCTATTAGAGATGAATTTATAATTAGTTACACCCTAGGCTTTGGAACTGACATGAGGGAGTAAAAGAAGGAATTTGTTCAGTTTACTCCCTCTTTTCTAGAGCTCTGGGTTATACCATATATGCCACTATAGAAATAAGAAATTAATTGGTGATGAAATAACACTTAAAAATACCACTACACACGCATTCTGCTTTATTTTCATCCTGTTTAAATCTCACAGTTTTAAGTTATCTTCTGCTACAGTATAGAATTGTTTCATAATGCTGCATATATATGATTGTATAAACCTATGGCAAGTTCCTAGCGTTCAAGATATGAGCAAACGAGACAATCTTTAAAGGCCTATTTCTGGCTCTGCGGAGTGTCAATTGCAGTGTTTATTGTGGTAGGTGTCAATTGGAGTGTTTTTTGTGGCAGGGTCCCCAGATGCTGGATACACAGTTGTTTTATCATATTACCCAGAGGTACAATGGACTAGAGTACTAGCTCATTGTAGTACCGAAATACTACCGTATTACCTCTGTGAAAAGTGTTCAAGGATTTTAGAATATTCATGAACGTTAATTGGCTGCATCTAGAATTGATTAAGAGCTTGAAGAATTAGTTTACCAATTCTATAAAAGGAGTTCAAGAACTTTTGTAAATCTAGAATAATGATTATAAAAATTTTAGATTTTTTTGCAGAATATTCAAAAACGTTAAATAGCCGCTTCTAGAATTCTGTATGGCATAAGTCTAAAATAAGTCAATACCTTCCCACATGGGTAGGTATTATTACAAGTAGATAAGTGATTTAGCTGCTTGTAATGCAATTATTTAAGAGATAAGAATGGGATCTCATAACAAGGGCCACCGTGGCTCTAAACCGCTCACCTGGTACACCATGTAAAACTTGTCATATAGTGAGTGACTGACCTAGATTACGACTGGACATGACCCACACTCACGCTTTAGAGTGTTAACCAGATTTTTTATTTGATCCAGCGACCTAGTTTCTGCCCAAACACAATCCACATTTGAGTTTGACCTAGATTTGATGTAGGCAAATATTCTGACAATATTTCATTCAGATCTAGTCAGATTTGTAGCCACTAGAGGGCTAACACTGTTTTTCTTTGATTTGACCTTGATACCTAGTGTTTGACCCGGGATAATCCACATTCGAACTTGGCCTAGAATTGTTCAAGGGTAACATTGTCATCAAGTTTCATGTAGATCGGATGAGTGTTCACGAACTAAATTATATGTATACAACTTTCCGGAGAATAAAAACCTTTGTTTGAACACAGGTGACCTCTTAAAGCAGCTCGAAAGTAGAACAAATTTGTGCTTCACTTTCAGCCTGCTTTAATCTACATGGTACAAAAAGTCAAAGTAATAAATACCTTCTTAAACAGGTGACCACTTGAAGAAGGTTGAAAGTAGAGCAAAACATGCTCTAAACTGCTTTAAGCAAATATCTGCTAGGATAAAGAATATGTTTCGTATAGTAATGGAACTATTTTCTACAGTGTGGGAGCAAAATAAGGGCGTAAACGTTTTATTTATGGAGTATTGTGTTAAATACAAAAGAAAAAATATTTAAACTGTCACAGTTGTTTCCATCTTATTAGCACTGAATGTTCATATCTACCCGATGAATATTATCTGACTGTTTTGTTATTTATTATAAGACCACAAATTTAAAAAAAGTAAAATAAAACCGATAACATCAATTTGCAATCTACAATCTGTATGTTTAACCCTTACCCAGCAGTTATCGTCTGCTTTAAATTGTTGTCTGCAAACAATATTTAAATATGATTTGTACTTATTTTAATTGAGAACGTCTCAGAGACAAGTGTAAAAGAGCTTGGATACAGATCAGACGCGAAATTATGCAGCGCCTGGTTTGGATCGATTATTTTTGTAAATAACAGTCATTAAGTTGCGATCATTATGATAAGGTTAATTGCAACAACTACCAGCATCTCCTAGATTTGTCTACATCTATCAATTAGTACCCTACTGTGATCATTGGTTTGCAATAAACTTACTCTGATACGGATGATCTTCGGTTGGTTGACTGATTGGTTCATTCAATCATTCATTAGGTCACTTATTCTGTTATTCTATCAGCTTTTTCATTGTTTGCTAGTTTGTGTGTTCACTCATTTCTAATTGACATTACAATCACTCTCATTTTTTTTTATTTTTTTTTAGTTCAGATGCGCCTACAATATGTGCCGTGATGTTAACATTCAAATAGAATATTATTAAATACATTTTATATCGCTCTTTACTGATATATATCAAATATTATGCGTAAATATTGAAAAGTGCTGGCACAAGTCAGCGACCATGTATATCACGATCATTGCACATTTGTAAAACGTGTTGGATCCAGATTATACGCCCAGTCACTAGCCGTCCTGTCTGGGTCCACACTGCTTACAAATGTCCTGGTTCTATATGGAGAGATAGATGCATCTTTACTTTTCTTTATAATCATACATACATACATGTATATGGTAAATACAGTGAATCCTACCTATAATGACCACTTATATTACTGTTGATCATTGCGTGCTTAAGATTGGTGATTGCCTAAGAGCGGGTAGGGTGAAACAGAGGACCCCTTAGGGAATCTCTGATAATTTAGGCTGTCATCTGTATTTAATAGTGTCGTTTACTGTGGTGGTCGAAGTAGAAGTTTAAACTGTATGGTTGTATGCCTGCACTGAAGAGCTGTCATTAGTTGATCATGAAAAATCTTTAACCCTTTACCCAATTGTATACATGTTTTCCAGTTTGGATGACAAATGAACACTTAAAGGATGTTGAAAGTAAAGCGGAATTCACCTTTAGTCGCATTCTGCTTTACTTTCTGCATGCTTTAAGCTACCATCAGGGCAGCTCTGGCACTGTGTGAATGTTTTAAGTGTGTGTAGATATGTTTCATACATTTGTATATATCACTGTTTATATGTGCAGGGCTGCCATTTCTCCGGATTTTTCCTAAGTCTTCGGATTTTTATCCTGGCAGATTGTAGCTTAAAACAGGCTGAACGTAAAGCAGAATGCGCCTTAAGGCGCATTTTGCTTTACTTTCAACCTGTTTTAAGAAGTCATGTGTCTTCAAAACAAGAAACAGACTATGGGGGTAAAGGTACGATTAGTAAAATTGCGTCTGAATAATTGAAAATTTGAAATCTTAGGATTTTTATTATCAACTTATGACAGCCCTGTATGTGACCTATTTTCTATTTATTGCTATTGAAATTTTCATCATGAAATTGAAAGATGGCAAAATAAAAACAAACAAAACCCTTATAAAAAAGGATTGATTCTGACGTGTTGTTTTTTTGTTTCTTTACAAATCAAAGTGTATTGTCCGAAAACTAGGATTATCCGAAATCGTGTTCAATTCGCCGCCACGTGGTATTTAACTCAGGCGTAATTACAACCCATGCTTAAGATGCACCGCGGCAATTTTCGCCAAAAGATATCAAACAAGTAAATGGCTCAAAACATTCATAAATGTTCATAAAATATGGACAATATGTTGCATTTAGTTGCAAAAGAGTAAATTGTGAAGTATTGAAGCTTAAAAATGGGCTATATTTAACTCTTTAAATTCATTTTTTACAAAAAAAATTTTTTCTAGTCTGAGAAAAGGACTTGTTGGCAGACATCTTGAAAAACAGATTCTGATGACGTTTTAAAAAAAAACCTCTTTATTTTGGAAATATTTTGCGAAAAATGTAAGAGGGGTTTTCCCGTTTCTCGTTTCCAACCCGCCATTTTGCTCTGCCGAAATGCTCAGGTATCACATTCGACGATAGAAAAAACGCGCTCAGTGCCGTCATACATAATTGAAACTCATTTTATCCAATGATTAAAAGTTTGTTTTAGTCGTTCAAGTCTAAATATTAGCACCTTTCATTTAAAACAAGTGCAAAACGAACAGATGAAAATGCGGGTTTATATAGGTGACACAGTACGGGAGCCTCGATAAGGAATCTCGCTGACGTTTGAGCTAAACAGAGATGTTTAACTATTTTATCAAAAGAACGAACAGTTCGTTTGGGTAGAATTTGAGCTATATAGGCTTACAAGGTCAACATAATTAACTCTAGCCTCGTGATACTCGTCAATTCCGAAAACTGTACATGTGAATAGTACATTTTGCCATATGCAAACAATGTAGACCCTGCTTGTATAAAACAACCCTAAACAAACAGTCTAGACGTACACCGCTCCCTTTCTACAACGACACCAAATGGGAGACACATATTATGAGTGTTGTTCGGAGGGAGTTGTGCTAGGGAAGGAAAATTAAGACTATGCTCACATTTGCAAACAGATTGAATCCAGATCAGATGCCGCGTAACGCGGTGTCTGATCCGGATTCAAACAGTTTGACACTCTTCATTATATCTTTAATTCTATCAAAATGTCCACTTATATGTAACTTTGAGAGAAAAAACAGCAGATGCAAATTTCAAGCAGACGATATTGCAGCAGTAAAAGCGTTATCTCTACATAATTGTCATGTTTTGGGAATTGTGACAAAGGTGGTTGTTGGGAAGGAGTCGTTGTTGGGAAGGAGTCGTGAAGGAGTCGTTGTTGGGAAGGAGTGGTTGTTGGGAGGATCATTGTAGAGAGGGAACACTAGTATATTTGCCCTATGCAAACAGTGTAGACCCCTTAAGAGTCAAAACTGGTCCAGACATACATTGTAATTAAAAATTTGGATCGTACATACAATATAATGTATATAATGAGCATCCACTGTGTCAGTTAACAGTTTATTTTATACAACGACCCTATAAACAGTTAAAATGGTCTAGACATAATTGAAAATTGGGATCGTCCATATGAAATAGGTTATGCTTGTCAATAATGTATAATGGGCAGTTCGTTATTCTGTCTCCTAACATAAACTCAATGCAATAAGATGTAGAAAACGACAACCTGTTAAAATATTGACCACTTATTAATATTTACCCGAGTGGCAAACAGTTTGGAGCCTGATCACGCCGACGTCTGGCCAAGATCCAAACTACTTACAATTGACTTATTTCAATGTATACGTATACATAACTTATTGGGAAAGAATACATGTAACATCTCCAATGTAACTATACTTACAAGAGCGACTCCATCACCAAATGTCTTCATTCTTTCGACCAGAAAAGTCCCCACATTTGCGACGGGGAGATCTGCGTATGTGGTGTTTTTGTAGTTTGACGCCATATCTGCCCTCTGTACGTCTGTTTGTTGCAGACTATTTAAAATTCAACTTATACTTAAGCACACTATTCCATATATTATGCTCTTTCTCTTCGTCAAACCTGTCAGTCTCGATGTGTATACCGATATCTATGCGACGTCACCTATATGCAATGTGCCCCGTGGGTTTATTTACTTTTGGGTTTAAATTAGGTTAAAGTTTCAGATAACACTTCAGCATATATGTCCTTGAAAGTATACCCTAGTTTCATAGTTTGGGGACACACATCTAGTACATGTCCAATGAGATCACCGGAAACCAGACTCCATAAAACCGGAATGTTCTGAAAACCGAAAACATTTCTCGGTCAAAACGTTTGTTGTAATTGCCTACAAAACATTAACACATTAAACCCTAGCGACGAGTATACTCGTCATGAACAATTCAGCTAGAGTACATGTTTAAATGTATATATGCCCTATGCAAACAGTATAGAATGCAAAAAGAGTAGGATGGATCCTTTAATAACGGTACGTCTGAATAGAGTCAACCGATGTATGAAACACATGATTATAGCACATACAGTGTTTATATATGTATATTTCACTCAATTGTTCCAACTTTATCACCAACAAGTTGCTTTTGATCCCAATCTATATGTGCTGAAGGTACCCGGTTAACGCGATCAAAAGTCAAGGCGAGCTCGACTAGTATTTTTTAAACTTGAAAGAGAAATTGGTTGTTACCCAGTAAACCATCTGACGTTTGCAAAACGTATTGGAAACGCCTGAATTGAAAACATACTGAAGACGTTTTCAAAACCCCAAAAGCGTTACATTTTGAAAACCTGACGAACGTTTCAACGACGTTTTTTGATGATTTTTTTGTCGTTTTCAGAGCCTTTAGAAAACGTTATAAAAACGTTTTACAACCGGAGCAGAGACGTTTTCACAACTTCACTTAAAAGTTGTCATTCGTTTTCAAAACGTTATGGAAACGTCTCCATGAAAACCATCTGACGTTTGCAAGACGTATTGGAAACGTTTGTTTTGAAAACATACTGAAAACGTTTTCAAAACCCCAAAAGCGTTACATTTTGCAAACCTGACGAACGTTTGAGTGACGTATTTGAAGGTTTGCAGTGGTTTTGAGAACCCCAAGAAAACGTTATGGAAACGTTTTTCAACACTGTTTTGAAACGTTTATTAAACAGAGACTTTTCCACAACTTTACTAAAACATTTGCAATAAACTGTTAATTCGTTTGCAAAACGTTATAGAAACGTGTTTTTAAAAACATACTGAAGTCGTTTTCAAAATCCCAAAAGCGTTACATTTTGAAAACCTGACGAACGTTTGGGTTACGTTTTTAAAGGTTTTTAGTGGTTTTGAGAGCCCCAAGAAAACGTTATATTAACGTCTGGTTTCAAACAATACTGGAGACGTTTTCAAAACCCCAAAAGTATTACATTTTGCAAACCAAACAAACGTTTCAGTGACGCTTTTAGGGCATTTTGGACGGTATATACCGGTAATTATGGTTCTTTACATGGCATTAAATGAACAGACCAGTCTACAAGTAACGAAACATAGTTTTGCATTTATTTCTGTATAAACTATTAGAACACTCAAGTTTAATGCTTACCTTATTTGCATATTTATTAGTTCTGTGACTAATTTCATTAAACAATTCATATACTTGCTTTAGGGACTAATAAAAGATACTTTCATACATGTTTCTTTTTTTCTTCGTACTGACAGATACGAAAATATGTCGGGGTTTGTTAATTGTTTGTGATAATGTAGTTACATTGATAACGTAAACTTAAAATGACTTGCAAACTATTTTCTGGAGAAACATAATGGTAAGCACATTTATAAATATCTGAAGCGATCATATGAATTATTATAATCATATGGATAATTATAAAGGTGGTGCACTAGTTAATAGGCAAATAAGGTATGCGGCAGGTGCAATCATACATAACAGTTTGAGTTTGGAAAGATCACGAACTTCAAATATAATAGTACCAAGTTCAAACTAGAACTACCGCCTAGGAGCATCTGTGTCCTCATCCTCTTGTCCGATCTGAATGTCTCGTGCCTCAGCAAGCGAGTTAACCAGGTTGCTGCACGACATAAGTTTGAACTGGGTCCAGCCTACATGACCGGCTGGTGGAGATGTGCACATCTCTACAGCTTTTTTGTAATTCAAAGATGCGGGTGGCCGCAACACTGCAACGACTCTTAGAAATCCAGATTTTGGGAATAACGTCACATCTGGTCTGCTTATTTTCTGCCAAAATAGCCTTCACCCACCTCTTATTCAGTGGATCTGCCTGTTTTATATGCTTGAATATTTCTCTTCCTTACCAAAACCCTTCTTTGCTCCTCTGTAGGCCATTTTTCCTGGACTGCAAGATATGAACAAACAAGAATCTTAACTCATTCAACCCTAGTGACGAGTATGTATACTCGTCATTTACAAACAGCGTACCTGTGAAGAGTACATTTGTTCTATGCAAACAGTGTAGACCCAGATCAGAGGGCCCCTTAAGGTGTCCTCTGATCAGGGTGTACACTGTTTTTCATTTTGGCATTACATTGTAAAACACCCTTAAATAGCGAAAATAGACTAAACTTAAAAGGAAAATAGGGATTATCCAATTCAAGTTTAAGGGTTGAATGCGTTTTGAAGACGCTTTGCACACGTCTGGAAGACGTTTTCACAGCCTGATAAAATCATCACCCAATGAACGTTATAAAATGTATGAAAGCGTTTTTAAAACGTTTTCATTTTTAAAGTATGGACACAAATAATTAATGCGTTTGGAAGACGTTTAGAAAACGTAAGTTTTCCCATCGTTTTAAATACGGTTCGCAAACGTCTGGAAGACGTATTTGCTGTCTAATAAGATCCTCTCCCAGTGGAATTAAACATTTTATAGAGGCGTTAAATTTAGAAAAAAAATTGAATTGTTGCACCATGTAGACAGACGGGCGGACAGACATACAGAAACACAGATAGACTGAACAGATTGCTATTCTACTAACATCAATACAAGAAAGGTTTTTACCAAGCGTTTTAAGACGGTTTGCAAAAATTTGGAATACGTTATCGCAGCCTGGTAATATTATCTCACAGTGCTATTCATACAATGTATAAAATCGATTTAGGAACGTTTAAAACGTTTTCATTCTAACGTATGGACAAACAATTACCACGTTTGGAAGACGTTTATAAAACGTATGGAATCCATTGTCGCAGTACAACATATCAAATACTGCCACACTTAAATGTATTCAAGATAACTGTCCGAAATCGATTTTAAAATACCAACAATCTTTTTAAATCATTTTTGTACCGACGTTGAAACTGATGGGTGCGGCGAGACTAACACATTTCAAAGCGTTTGCAGATCGTTTGCAAAACGCTTTCGTGCCTTACAGATATTTGTTTTATTGGATTATTGACGAAATTCTTTAAAAACACTTTCACTAAAATGTATCAAACTGACATATTAGTATACACATCTTCAACCACAAAAACAATAACTAAAGAAAGAGAAGTAGCATGAAAACATTATGCAACGCTGGCACAGCGCCATTCACACGACACTGGCAGCTATATTATCGCTAGGTTCACACCAACGGCGAATGCCGCGCTTTAAATCGGCGAGCAAAGCGTCGTCATTTTCGTTAACTTTTCCAAAAGCATCACGATCTCTTACGGTCTGATAAGCTCTGATACGCTCTGATACGAATTGGTTGCCGCTTTGGGGCGAATCATTTCCCGACTTGTTACGGTTCCTCACGCATTGATCCCGCTTTGACCAGGCTTTGTTGCGCTTGAAATCACGCTTTTATAAGCTTTATTACGCTTTATCACGCTTTGATGCGATTGTGGCGCTTTAAATAAGGCTCTGATACGGTTATCGCGCTTTGTTGTGTATTGGTACGCTCTGTTCAGCTCTGTTACGCAATGGAAAATGTCAAGATCGCCGATTTAATGCCGCTTTTTATCCAGAGCCCATATAACGATGCAGTAGAACCACAAAATCTTTGTACATTTGACTCAAGTATACGATGGCAAAACAACAAGAACCAGAAATTCCAGATGTACCAAAGCATTATCTATCTGAAGAAGACATGATGTTTGTCTCCCAATTGTATAACTACATCCTAGCCCTTGAAAGCGTGAAAGAGCGTGAGAGAGCGTGAGGAAGCTTGCCAGGCGTAACAAAGCCTAACAAAACGTGTCAAGCCTTGATCGAAGCGTCTCAATTCGTGGGAAATCATGAGAGTCCTTCATGAAAACGTAACAAATCGTAACAAAGCGTGTCATATCTTGATGAAAGCGTCTGACCTCGTGTCAAATCTTCATGCCAGATCGTAACAAATCTTGAGATATCTTAACGAAGCGTGTCAAGTGGTGACAGACCGTGAAGAACGGAGTCCCCGCTTTGAACCAAGCTCTGTTAAGCTTTCCTACGCTTTGAGTCAAGCTTTGCTGAGCTTTGTTACGCTTTGATAAGCTTTGATACGCTCTAGGCGCTTTAATCAAATCGTGACAGAGCGCCCAAAATTTTAAAACAGTTTAAAAAAATTGGGCGCTCTTGCCGAATGTCCCGCTTTACTCCAAGCTTTCCCACGATCTATTACAACACTGACGCTTTAATCAAGCTTTGTTACGCTTTTGTGCCGCTTTGCACGCCGCTTTAAAGCGCCATCAAAGCGCCGTTGGTGTGAACCTAGCATAATGCTAGGTTCACACCAACGGCGAATGCCGCGCTTTAAATCGGCGAGCAAAGCGTCGTCATTTTTGTTAACTTTTCCAAAAATATCACGATCTCTTACGCTCTGATAAGCTCTGATACGCTCTGATACGAATTGATTGCCACTTTGGGACGAATTATTTCCCGACTTGTTACGGTTCCTCGCGCTTTGGTCCCGCTTTCATCAGGCTTTGTTACGCTTGAAGTCACGCTTTAATAAGCTTTATTACACTTTATTACGCTTTGATGCGATTATGGCGCTTTAAATCAAGCTCTGATACGATTATCAAGCTTTGTTGTGCATTGTTACGCTCTGTTTAGCTCTGTTACGCATTGGAAAATGTCAAGATCGCCGATTTCATGCCGATTTTTATCCAAAGCCTACATAAAGATGCAGAAATTCCAAACTATCATTGCATATTTGACTCCAGAACACGATGGCAGAACAACAAGATCCAGAAGTTCCAGATGAACCAGAGCATGATCTATCTGAATAAGACATGATGTTTGTCTCCTTGTTGTATAACTACATCCTAGCCCTTGAATGCGTGAAAGAGCGTGAGAGAGCGTGAAGAAACTTGCCAAGCGTAACAAAGCCTAACAAAACGTGTCAATCCTTGATCGAAGCGTCTCAATTCGTGGGAAAGCGTGAGAGTCCTTCATGAAAACGTAACAAAACGTAACAATGCGTGTCAGATCTTGATGAAAGCGTCTGACCTCGTGTCAGATCTTCATGCCAAATCGTAACAAATCTTGAGACATCTTAACGAAGCGTGTCAAGTGGTGACAGACCGTGAAGAATGGCGTCCCCGCTTTGAACCAAGCTCTGTTAAGCTTTCCTACGCTTTGAGTCAAGCTTTGCTGAGCTTTGTTACGCTTTGTTAAGCTTTGATAAGCTTTGATACGCTCTAGGCGCTTTAATCAATTCGTGACAGAGCACCCCAAATTTTTAAACAGTTTAAAAAAATTGGGCGCCCTTGCCGAATGTCCCGCTTTACTCCAAGCTTTCCTACGATTTAGGACGACCCTGACGCTTTAATTAAGCTTTGTTACGCTTTGGTGCCGCTTTACACGCCGCTTTAAAGCGCAATCAAAGCGCCGTTGGTGTGAACCTAGCATAAGGAAAAAGTACACTTACCCTCGCAAGTTTGGAAATTCACATAAAATAATAGAAAAATATATTACGGAGTGTTAGATTACATTCTTACCTACTAATTGCCTAAAAAATCATTGCCTTTCTTTATTTGTCTGTTCCTGTTTAAATTTTAGCGCCACAGAAAGAAAATGGCCGATATCTCGCTAGATCGCGTGTTCGTCGAGAAAAACACCCGGAAAACGTAGTGCAAACGTTGCAAAAACGTCTTTACTTCAAAGCTTCGAGAAGACTTCTGCCAAGCAACACGAAAACACAAGCACAAACGTTATGCAAACGTTTTCTAAACGACCTGGCTTTAAAACGATATAAAAACTTTTCCAAACGTTTTCCTTTTTTTTAAAAAACGTTTAAAAAATCAACACTTTAAAACGTTGCATGCTTAACATTTTCGTGCCACAGAAAGAAAATGGACGATATCTCGCCAGATCACATGTCCATCGAGAAAAACACCCGGAGAACGTAGCACAAACGTTGCCAAAACGGGTTTACTTCAAAGCTTCGACAAAGCCCCTGTGAAGCGACACGAAAACATTAGGTAAAACGTAGTGCACACGTTGCAAAAACGTCTTTACTTCAAAACTTCGAAAAAGCTTCTTTGAAGCGACACGAAAACTCAATGAAAAACGTAGTGCACACGTTGCAAAAACGTTTTTACTTCAAAACTTCGAAAACACTTCTGTCAAGCGACACGAAAACACAAGGAAAGACGTTGTGCAAACGTTTACCAAACGACATGGCTTTAAAACGTTTTGAAAACTTGTTCAAAACGTTTTCATCAGGTTTACCAAACGATTTAAAAAACAAACCTGTTGAAAACGTTTCCAAAACCAAAACGTATGGTTTACTGGGTATAGTCAAAGTAATAAATATCTGATTTTAACAGGAGATGCAAGAACGGCGTTACTTAATGATTTCATTGAACCAGACAGTTTTCTTAACGAGATGTTTGATATAGAAAACGGAGCCCCCACTGACTTGAACAAATCGCAAATACATAAACAGTTAAACATTCCTATCCAAAGATCCTCGAAAGACACGAAAACTAACGAAAATATTCTGGCTCTAATTGATATTTGCCATAGTAATAATCTTTTTATACTGAACGGACGAGTTGGCAAGGACTGTTCAATTGGCAATTTTACATTTAGAAATAACTCCGTACTCGATTATAGGATCGCTTCTGTCGGTGCACCAGTGAATCGAAATCGTGAACGGACGAATCAGCCGTATCGTATCGTAACGATTCGTATCGGGATTCACTCTTATACATTACATGGTCACAGAAATGTTCTTAAATTCTATTTTATGTAATAAAATGGGGCATTAATTAACTTCTGTACAAGACATGCGATCTAGTAGCCTAAAAACAACATTACTAGACCGGACCAAAAGACTAAACAGAAATATCTTTAATCTTAGGTTAACTTTATTTATGATATGACGTGTCGATAAACCAAAAGCTGGTCGCTCAATGTCGTATTTGTACTTGGCAGAAAAATAACCAAACCCTTACGGATGATCATGGAGCAATTACAGACAAAATGCAGAATATATAAGAATTAACTTGATGTGGGATTCGCACGTACACAGAATAAATATGTGTTTAGATGGAAAATTGCGATGTATATTGGATGTGAAGAGTGAGTGAATGTTATACTCACCGTCGGGAACTACCGAGAAATGTCGGCTCCCAACTCGTTTAATCAATTTAGATCCTAAAAACTGAGACTGCAGTTACCTTTCCAAATACTGTACATAAATACATGTAACTTAAAATGATCTATTAAAGAATTTTGAAATAAAAAATGTTAGCATAGCAATCAGGTTTTTTAGGAAAACGCGGTATGATAAATCACGGAATTATACAAAACGGAATAGAAACTAACTGAAGTTGGATGGGCGAGTATCTGAGCTCTCGCGGCGGTTGAATTTTGCGAGATTATGTGTCTCGTGACAACATCTTCACTTTTTGCCTTGTTGTCCGCCATTTCTGGCGTGAAATTTACCGACTCGAGTGTTTTTATTGACATTTTATAGAATTTAAACGACTTGGTGGACGTTCCTATCAATTCAAGGGAATATAAACCCGTAAACAATGCTTCGAAAACACACATTTATCATATTGACTACCGATAGGCAGTCTCTTATCAAGTCTCGCGAGTCTCGTATCAGCCGCACGAGATTTACGATATAGCGCGAGGTTTCGATTCCGTCAGTGTATAATTATGTGGATAAATCAATCACAGGTCACCGAAATTTTCCGTTACTGAACCAGATTTACCCCCCCAATGCTTGTTACTGTTGGATATTTACTAATTTTAGAATGAGGAATTCCCCGAGTTTCATTTCGATCCGAAATCCGCGGAGTAATAGATCTACTCCGTGGAAAAACAAAACCACAGTGGCGAACTGGACAGGATTCTTTCTTGGAACAAAATGATGGTTTTTTTCTGAATGCGTGACTTTAAAAACCTCGAATTTTAACTAGGACATTTGGGAAAGTTACAGTGAGGTAATACAAGACTGAACTTGGTCATTACTAGTAAACGCAGAGCAATGTCGAATAATTTGAACATACAATGTATGTTGTTTGCTTGTATGAACTGGACATTTGCTATAGGTTCTTTATCTGTTTAAAACATAAATATCCTGATCTGTCACAGGTATTTGCATGCTTCAACCATGCAAACAAGGGGGGGGGGGGGGGTACATCCAAATTTATCTTTTAAACAGACATGTTATATATTAAAAGAATCGGGATAATTGTCGTGAATCGCATGTCAGTATCGCAATAGGTATTGTATCGTCCACTGACTCAAGATACACTGTCCTACTTCTGTCGAATGTTTATTTTGATGTGATAGAGACGGACGCCGTATACTCTGACGGACATGCAATATTAAATGTTAGCTTACGATTTGACAGTAACTTGCTGTAAACTCAAAGAAGATCGCGCACAGGTACATGGCGACAGTTGTCCAAAATGGAACCAAGCTGAAAGTTCGCCATTTGTTAACAATATTAACGAGAAACGTCTACAAAAAATTATTGATATTTGTCAAACTGCCCCACCCTCTGTCCATACTATTGATATTGTGACAAGTAAAATTACTGATCTTTTGCAAAGTTCAGCCCAAGCAACTTTATCCGCCAAAACTACATTTCACCAGAGGTACAGTTCAAAATAGTTTGGATCTAAATGTCACAATGCTAGAACAATCTACCACGACGCAAAAAAGCAATATTCTCTGGACAAATCCGATAGTAACAAATTATGCTTAAAACATGCCAGCAAGGAATACAAACGCACAATGAATTATTATAACGATGAATTGAAGCATAACAAAGAAGAAAAACTACGTTAACTGCATTCAAACAACTCAAAAGAGTACTGGAAATATATCCGCAGTATAAACCCAAAAAATCAAACTTAAACACCCTCAAATGAAATTTTTTACGAGCATTTAAAAATATAAACAAAGATATGAATAAAAACGATCCCGAAAATATACATAAGACAAATCTTGCAGAAAATATGTATTGTTATACGCCACACGACTTTAATTAGCCTGTAACGGGCCGATGGTCGATCTCAATGTAAATTCCTCGAATTAAATAATTTAATTCGAGGACAGGTGATCGTTCATTTTTG
This sequence comes from Gari tellinella, assembly GCA_922989275.2. Taxonomy (NCBI): domain Eukaryota; kingdom Metazoa; phylum Mollusca; class Bivalvia; order Cardiida; family Psammobiidae; genus Gari; species Gari tellinella. The sequence goes on along the minus strand of OV277869.1, from coordinate 20,418,196 downwards.
TCAGGATATCACCTGGGTTTAACTTTTAAACTTGGGGAAATTGAAGGAAAACAAGTCGAAATGAAATTTAAATCTGACGAGCGAGGTTTATTATTTAGACCAATAATTTTATCAATTGGTCTAAATGTCTATCAAATTACAAAATTCTAATTCATTTAAATAAAACTATATCTAGAGCTAGATCCGGACTTCAACTAGATCTAGATCTCTTAGATCTAAATCTATTAACATGTATTCTACAACTCTCGTCAATTGAATTCACGGGCTACACCAACATAGACCCGTCCGGTCTAAAACAGAGTCCACTCAGAAGTCCCAGAGTGTGGAGCTCAAGGGCCTTATATACCCACTCGGGATCTACCAGCAATCGGCTGGTGCACCAGCAATCGGCTGGCACCAGCAAGCCGCTGGTGCTGGTGTTACCAAGCAACACCAGCAAGAATAGAACGAAATCCGCTGGTGTGCCTAAGCAACACCAGCAAGAAAAGAATGAAAATAAACAACTGTTAAAATTACGTCATCAAGTTCGATATCGACGAGAGTTGTTTACAAAAACAGAACGTGGCTTATTCCCACCAATATTTCAATCTTACATTTGTTTGAAGAGATCAGATTAATAATATTAAGACTTTAAATGGTTTCCGTCTGTACTCTCTTTAAGGGTTGTAATTTTACAGTGTAGTGAATATTACGAAACACAGGAAATAATGAATTAGTAAATAATGCCACTTAGTTCAAAGTTAAAACGTGATTGGATCCAAAATAAACCAATCCAAGCCAGTTTAAACTTCTCACATCAGTTTATGGTGAGTACTTAATCTGACCTTTATGCTATTTAAGCATGACATAGTGTATTATAGAAATTACAAAGACAAAATCGATCACATGTGCTATCCCACCCACTATTCTAATATGACAAGTAGATTGGGTTTAGATGCTGAGAAGCCCAAAGTGTTACACTACACCCTTTCCCTCAAAGCGAATGTCCCCATGAGCAATAACATCACTCAAAATTACAAGTAATTTTGCTATAACATAGAAGTTTATAAACAATCTTTATGAAATCACAACTATTAATTGGCAATTAAGATTCTATCTGAGATTTCATACTTTATGAAACAACAAATTGCTGCCAATTAATTGTAATTAGAACTGTACAATATGCATTTTGGCAAAACTAGACGACTTTGTCTTTGTGTGAAAATTACTTTGTTATTTTATATTCAAATGAAATATATTAATTCATTTTTCTTCTAAAGGTAGTATTTGCATAAATTTTACAAATATGCACAATAAATGATTTCATACTTAATATTTGTCAAGTGTGTGCTTTATGTCATCTCTTAATAGAAATATTAAGGGATAATATAAAAACAATCTTGACGTACAACATGAGTAAATATATGCCTTTTAACGTTACGAAAATTCAGTTAATGAAATCTCAGAACATTAAAATACTGTCTAACAAATTTAACTTAGATTAACTTTGTCCAAATATTAACAAACTGAACTAATTTAATCTTTCCTCTTCTTTGTAGGTCACGTAGACGGCGAGGAAAAGTCCCTTCTAGTTCAACGAAATATTCTGTGGGCTGAAAGGAGGGGCGGTGGCATTCATTCTGCTGCCTCTGTTGATGTCAGGGTATCTGTCGGTTGGATTCTGGTGAGATGAATGGGTCTCATGGTGATGACTACTTTCAGTACTTTGGAACTGGTCATATGAAGGGCTGTCATTCATCGGATACGGTCTACTTTCCCAGTTCCTTGGACAGTCACTTCGATAATTGCCATACTTTCGGCAGGCAAAACATTGCACATTGGCAGTGGATGGAGGAGACCTCATATTGTCAGATCTCATTCGTTTCTGCGGATTGGAATATATACTGTTCCTGGGTCTCTGCATCTGCAGAAGCTCATCAAGCTTTTTTATTACCGCTTGATTTAGTCTTTCTTCGGTAGTCTCTGGATTTTGCATTTCTCTTTTTGGCTCTTTCTGCAGCTTGTGTGAGAATTTCACATTTCGTATAGGCTTCCTGTTCATGACTTTACTATCATCGTCACTTTCTTCTTCGGAGCTGTCCTCTCGGAAGTGGATTGGAGCGTGGATGATGTTCTTTCTTAACCTCGATTTTGGATCATGGTGAAAAGTGTTCTGTCTAGCCTCAATGTATGTGACAACATGGTGGACGGCATCTTCTATGCAGGTAGGATCTTTTGAATACTCGACAGTGAAACGGAGTTGGTCATCACTTAAACCATTCAGAAAAGCGTTGTAATAACAGCTGTCGGCGCATTTCAATGTTTCTCTCTGGATATTGCTGCGCACTTCACGTTTGGTTATCGATCAATCTACAATTGATAACTATGCTTTCCTCTTTGGTTGTGCGACGACAGACAGGGCTTAGCACTACATGATGATGTATCTCTAAAGCCGTCCTTAACCGGGAGAGTTATGTCGGATTTTCGTGCTTTGGTTTTTCTCTCCCTCTCTGTCGTACCCTAAACCCTCCCATGTCTTACAGTTACTCGTGACTACAGACTATTCGCTTGAGTACAATTTGACCGTTGCCATAGTGGGTTATTTTTAACACGGGCTTGAATGTTTAATTCTTTCCCGGGTTACTAATAATCCTGTCAGAGAATTTTGTTAGATGTTTTACATGTATTTACTTACTGTGCTGGCGGTCTTTTTGATTGTAAGGTTGTGGAACAGGGTTTATATTTTATGTACACTGTTCGTCTTTATAGGTGAATATAGGAGATAAGTGTGAGGTTGGGCGCCCCTAAACCCAGGTTTAACCCCCCAGTGGTTGTTAATAATTAATTAATTTATAATTGATTATTGATTGCTACTGACCGTACCAAGGCGGGCTCCTATGTTCACTTAGCTTTATGTTTGTCTTGCGTGTTGTTTTCTATTTAGTGTGTAGATGAAGGAATGGTATTGCGTGTGTGTGTTTGTGTGTGTGTTTGTTATGGTATGGATGTGTGTGTGTTCTGCTTTAGAGATGGGTGTATTGTTTGTGTTGCGTTTCCTGCTTGAGTCTTCTTTCGTATTTATTTATCATAAAGTCGTTTTAGTTCTGCTGCAAACTCTTCCGGGGATTCTTCTTTCTTTTGCGTTCTGTTGTTAAACTGAGTACGGTACATCTTGTAGGTATCAATGTTTGAGAATCTGCTGTTGATCTCCTTAACTAGGCGATTGTAATTTTTGAGGCAGTCTGGCGGGCATTCGTCGAACACATAGTTTGCAGCATTACCATCAAGTCGCTGCAGTAACTCATGTAGTTTTCTCTTTTCATCCCAGCCATTGAGTTCTGAGATAGCACTGAATCTCCTGTGCCAGACCTTCCAGGAATCTGTAGCATTACCCTTAAATACTGGTATGGTGATATGTTGCCTGGATCTGCCATAATCTTGACCCATTGAAGACCTAAATGTTGACGCATTGTTGTTTTCTGTTGAGTAGGATCTACCCTGTGGCATGCATTGTGCATTTGATGACAGAAAATGGTTGTTGACAGGATTTTCAGAAATTTGAGCTGCATGGCTGGTTCTATACTGTGAATCTGGGTTTGACATTATATCAGTAGAGCTAGATCTATTGCCATCTAAAGTTTTATCAGGCTTATGTCGTTTTGATGGCTGTGATGATGTGTGTATATCAGTGTCATGGCGATCAGATTGTTCATATATACTGAGCAAAAATAGAAACGTCCCACCCTATTACAGGGACATTTTCTTGAAAGTTATAAGGTTGATGGTAGTAAAACCTATACAGAAAATGAAGTTCATTCATTTTTGAATCCATATCAGTTGACCTCATATTGCTGAGAAAAAAACTTTTCGAGTGATGTAGTGAAGAAGTTGGTAGGGGTCAAAATAAAAAATCTGAATAAATGTTGTTTTTTTTAAAAATGTTTAGTTGATTACTGAATTCTCATAAAAAGTCCCAAATTTTATTCAGTAAGATTAATATCGTGTACGGCCACCGTTTGCACCAATATACGCTTCATTTCTACAGCGTAACGTAACGTTTAATGAGAACGTCAGACATTCACTCTTGCTGTGAGGTCTGTGTCAAATATTGAATGCTGAATCTTAAATGTAATCAATTTGCGTAGTCTACCATCAGAATTGTTAAGTATGAATCAAGATAAAAAGAACTTGGTACCAACCAGTTTGCTTCAATTTCAAATGACGTCGTGACGACAGATAATTTAGCCCACGGTGACGTGTCGTCCAAATTTGACCGGATTATGGGCGTCATGCTCTGATTGGTTTAGCGTTGGATTGCAAGCGATTACAAATGTTTGTGATGACTCATCGTGTTCACCAGCCGTTCCGGTGGCTGGAAAATGACGTAGACGTTAGTGCGTTAACGTGCCGTAGTGATCAGTTCTGACGGAGGAAAAACGGGATGACCAAGGCAAAAACGATTGTGAACAGTCCCAGTCTGATGGTACCGGGTCGCAAACCTCTGTTTGGTTTCTCTATAGCAGCCGAACCAGCGGGCGACGTCAATGACCGTCATTGCCTGATTTCTTTCAACTTCAGACGAGCGTGGCATGATGCACTAATTGAATTCATATGGGGGTTTTTCAATTTTTTTATTACCATGTGTCGTGTTATTTTACGACGGTGACATAATTACTTTATTGAAACGCGTGTACCGTGCACGTGCAAAACGTGCAAATCATCATTCCGTTACGTTAGCGGTTTTTATCTGTGTTATTTTATGAAAACTTTACACATGTGTAACTCCAACTAACCAGTATCCCATAAGTACATTAACTTGATGTATAACTTAAATAACGTCAGAGATATGTCCGTTCAAAATGTGGGACGTTTCTATTTTTGTTGAGTATATGTTGGGTTCATGCCTCTCCCCATATCTGCTTGAAGGGTCTGTGTTTTTGTAGCAAAATGCAGACTGTTTTGTAGGGTTAGGGTGTCTCTGAGTTTCTGTACATGGCTGTATTGTTGCTGATGTGAGATGTAAGTTCTCCATTAAATATGTCATTTGGCTAGTTAGTTTCGTGATCTGGCCAGCCATTTGTTTGATGCAAGCAAACAGACCGCTATCTGTAGATTTTGCAGAGATGAGGGACTGCTCTGTAGAAATGTGTGTAGGGTTGTGTTCTTTGTTATTGTTTGCTGTAATTTCTGATGATTCGACAGTCTGTTGAATGTTATGGGGCCTTTCTATGCAAAAAACATGGGTTGACTGCTTGTTGAGAACGAACGGGCAGCTTCTTGATGAAAAATCGCTCTCATTTCCACTGATATCGCCGGAGCGACAAAGTACATCAGCACCGGGACGAATCGGCACATCCTTGGTTACGGCGACGCCATTTTGTGAAACAACCGTTTCACCAGAACTAGATCTACCACCCTCTGAATCTGTGGACTCGTCATCCTGTAACAAACTAGCTGAAGACTTTAACCCAGACCTTTGTAAACGCCTTCTACCCATTGTTTAAATAAAATGGACTTCTGAGCAAAATAAACAAAACACGACTCTGACTTTGTTTTTCTCTTCCAAAAAAAATGCCTCGAATCTAGCCCTAATTCTAACGGATTCGCTCAAACACTTCTGACACCAAAAATGTAACGGGCCGATGGTCGTCTCAATGTAGATTCCTCGAATTAAATAATTTAATTCGAGGACAGGTGATCGTTCATTTTTGTCAGGATATCACCTGGGTTTAACTTTTTAACTTGGGGAAATTGAAGGAAAACATGAAAATTTAAATCTGACGAGCGAGGTTTATTATTGAGACCAATAATTTTTTATCAATTGGTCTAAATGTCTATCAAATTACAAAATTCTAATTCATTTAAATAAAACTATATCTAGAGCTGGATCCGGACTTCAACTAGATCTAGATCTCTTAGATCTTAATCTATTAACATGTATTCTACAACTCTCGTCAATTGAATTCACGGGCTACACCAACATAGACCCGTCCGGTCTAAAACAGAGTCCACTCAGAAGTCCCAGAGTGTGGAGCTCAAGGGCCTTATATACCCACTCGGGATCTACCAGCAATCGGCTGGTGCACCAGCAATCGGCTGGCACCAGCGGATTGCTGGCGCCAGCAAGCAGCTGGTGCTGGTGTTACCAAGCAACACCAGCAAGAATAGAACGAAATCCGCTGGTGTGCCTAAGCAACACCAGCAAGAAAAGAATGAAAATAAACAACTGTTAAAATTACGTCATCAAGTTCGATATCGACGAGAGTTGTTACAAAAATAGAACGTGGCTTATTCTCACCAATATTTCAATCTTACATTTGATTGAAGAGATCAGATTAATAATATTAAGACTTTAAATGGTTTCCGTCTGTACTCTCTTTAAGGGTTGTAATATTTACAGTGTAGTGAATATTACGAAACATAATAGTAAATAATGCCACTTAGTTCAAAGTTAAAACGTGATTGGATCCAAAATAAACGACTCCAAGCCAGTTTAAACTTCTCACATCAGTTCATGGTGAGTACTAAATCTGACCTTATGCTATTTAAGCATGACATAGTGTATTATAGAAATTACAAAGACAAAATCGATCACATGTGCTATCCCACCACTATTCTAATATGACAAGTAGATTGGGTTTAGATGCTGAGAAGCCCCAAGTGTTACAAGCCCATAACTGAATCTGAAATACTCACTATAATATGAATATGCTGAAAATTTCAAAGACTCCTAGTCCCGGTGACCAAATTCTAAACGAATATATGAAAACGACCAGAGATATTCTTTTGCTGATATCCATTAAACTGTTTAATATGATATTAGATGTAGGGCACCTTCCAAACTCATGGTTAGAGGGCACTATATACGCAATATACAAACATAAAGGTGATCATATGGATCTCGGTAATTATAGGCCAGTCACAATCCGCAGTTGTTTCGGAAAGTTATTCATATCCATATTCATTAACCGTCTTACAAAATACATTAACGATAACTCCATACTTAACGAAACTCAGTCCGGCTTTAGGAAATACTACTGTTGTTTAGAGAGCATATTTGTTCTGCATTCCCTAATAGAAACCTTCCGCCATATCAAAAAGAAGCTATATTGTGCCTTCATAGACTTCTCACAGGTCTTTGACAAGGTTTGGAGACACGACCTGTAGTATAAATTACTGGCAAGTTCTATAAATGGAAAGGTATACAATGTAATATATAATATGTACATAAATATTAAATCATGCATCTTCAGCAACGAAACACATCAGCATTCTTCCCCTGCCAAACCGGTGTCAGAGAAGGGGAAAATATTTCTCCTATATTATTTTCTCTCTTCCTGAATGAAGAGTTACAAATGTCCATTAATAATTGCAAAGGAGTCCACTTAAAAGATCCTACAATGGCATTTAATTGGCTGAAGCTACTAGTATTACTCTATGCCGACGTTAACATAATTGTAATCTCAGACGATAAAAAAGATTTTCAAACATGCCTAAATGAATTCAACAACTATTGTGATTTGTGGACTTAATTTAATTTTTTTTTATATTTGGCTCTAAAAGCAGCAATCATAAGTTCTTCCTAGGAGAAAACGAAATTGAAATACAACAAGAATGTAAATACCTAGGCGTCATCTTCTCCGGCGATGGCTCGTTTGCTAAAACCAGAAAATAGACGAGCTAAGAGTAGTATAGGGCAACTTTGGAATCATAACAGAGATGACATAACATTGCGTAACTTGACCTACTTTCGGTAGCGTGGCTACTATTTTTAATAACAAGAGAGAACTCATTTGCATATAAGGATGTCACGGATTTTCGCGGATGTAGGGGGGCATATTGGATCGGGAGCTAAACGGTAATACAGATAGGTCTACACGGTAAACAGAGCTGACTTGTATGCCCTCTGATAGGTGTTTGCGATTTTTGGGGGTCAGATCCTCCCTACCAGATATAACAACACTAACACGACTTCTATAGATAATGATATCAACAACAACAATGCTATAACTACTACTACAATAAACAAATAATAAAGGAAATTAAAACACTACTACAAGTACTCCTACAATTAAAAAGTATCTCGTTCTACGATGTGTACTCTCTGACGTCCCTTGCTCAAATGACTGAGATAACCTTAATGCGCATGTACATGACGCTGCTTGCGCATGCGCAGGTAGAGGGCGTTGCGTGTATAGCTATTTTTAGAATGACATCATAGCTATTTTAAGAAGGACATTTGTTGTTTCCATACATATTATTGTTGATTTAAGACACAAAGCAAAGTACATACACGGCCAGAGGGTATTCAACCAAAGTCTACAAACCCTATGCACTATTGATTTAAGACACGAAGGAAATACATAAACAGCCGGACTGTATTCAACCAAAGTCTACACACCCTGTGCACTATTGATTTAGGACACAAAGGAAAGTCAACACTGGACACGAACAAAGACCCTATTCAAATCACATATGTCGTTTCAAATCTCCACAAATACAGACATGTTTAGGGTTTAGACCTGAACACATTAGGCAGTTACATGCGGCATATAACTTGTCTTTCATGTGGATATCCTCCTGAAATAACTGTACAGCATTCCCTCCATTGAGATTCCTTTTTGCCTGTCTGTCTTGGTCCCCCTGTTTCTCTCACAGCAAGTTGTTGTTTGTTTAAAATGCCTTCTGCCTATTATTTTCATAAGCAAAGTACCCCTCTGTTTTTATGTCTGTCACTCAAACAAAATTACAGCATTTTTCCACATTCAATACATCATAACGTGGCCAAAACAGCTCCTGTCTCTCTGATCAGGATCCAAACTGCTTGACGAAACACATCAGCATTCTTCCCCTGCCAAACCGGTGTCGGAGAAGGGGAAAATATTTCTCCTATATTATTTTCTCTCTTCCTGAATGACCTGGAGTCACAAATGTCCATTAATAATTGCAAAGTAGTCCATACTGTCAAACCCTTTCAAATGTACACACAGTCACAAGCAAACTTGTCATCTGCTTCAGTAATGTTGTCTGTTAGATCATTCTAAAGTTAGCTTTAAGATGGTGTGACACAACAAGTTCAGTGTTATATAGTTTGGATCCAGATCGAACGCTTCGTATTGAAAAATTCAAGGTACAATGATTTAACCCATCAACATGTTGAGCGCAGCACAGGCTGTATTGCGAAAGTTCGTCAGTTGAACGTACCAGCAGAAAGGACCACTGGCAGACCCAAATTGTCTTGGGAGAACGTTGTGAAACGTGACAGAAAAGCCCTGGGTATGAATCCCATCAACCCTCATCAAAGACAGGAATGGAGAGGAAGACTTCGATCGAGACTGAACAGTCAGGCCCCATCCTCAGCAGAGGATTAATTGTGGCCTGATCAACAAATTAACCGGATAGTGAGTGACTGGCGGACGAAGTCAAGGGGTAAAGCGCTCGATTACGATGCCAGGGGTTGTGAGTTTGAACCCCCGCAGGATCAAGTCCTCTGGATGAGACTGTATAAACCGAGGCTCAATGTATCAGTGCTTTACACTGGGCATCTAAAAGCACCAGAGAACTCTGTCAATAATAAGAGTAAGGCTCCATGCCCGGGTTCTCTGTATCCGCTCCCCTCTCTCTGTGGCGTCTAATTAGCCCATAGATGGCAGAAATGGTCTTAAACAAACAAAACAAGGCATTAATAACATCCTTTTTCTGTTAAAGTATGTGTGGTTTATCATTATAAGTAACTTTGCTTTCAATACCATGGTGTACATACTGTTGATATGAGAATTAACCAGAAAACAGTTGTCGTTGGCGGCCAGTTTGGAAAATGGTTGCCATGGTCACCAGACATGAGGTAATCGTAATCGTGTAATCGTAATTGATTACAATCAATTACATTTTTTCAAAGTAATCGAATGTATTCGATTAGTTTTTTCAAAATCGATTACATGTAATCGTAATCGTAACCATTACAGGACCAAAAAGTGGTGTAATCAGCGATTACATTTCGATCACTTTGGAATGTTATCATAGGTCTCTTATAGTGTTGGTCTTATGATCTTGGCCTAATATTATTAGCATATCAAGTCTGGTTGAATGAGGTCTACATTATAAGCATATCCAATCTTATGCCCTGGGTCTACATTATTATCACATCCAGTCTAAATGATCAGAATCTACATTAGTAGCATATCCAATCCTATGATCTGGGTCTACATTATTAGCATAATTATCCAGTCTTCTGATCTTGGTCTACATTTTAACACATCCATGCATAATCTGTTTGCAAAGACACTTTATGGGTACCATACTTAAATTTGCTTGAAGGTTTTTATTAACAATTAAAAAGGTGAGAAGTCAACAACAATCAAGTCAAGTCAAGTCAAATATTCTTTATTGGCACAGACAACATAGTCCATCGCCTCTACACTCAGGCGGTCACAACCAAGCTCGAGAAGAGCATGACACGCACATACATCATATATATACCAATTCATTCATGAGTCACGGAGCATCAAAAATAATACTACTAAAGTACATAATATATAGTAAAGCATTAAATCAACTATGCTTAAATTTGCAAATTGCTTATCTCTTAATCTGCAGTCTGTATCGGGTGAATTTCATATGCAAACAATTTGGATCCTGATTGGACGCCGAGAAATTCGGCGTCCTATGAAGATCCAAACGGCTTAATATACGAAGTACATTTAATCACAAGCATAAAAAGAACAACCCAAAGGTTAAATCAACTTCGCACGCATTAAAGATTGCATACTCTGTCCAATACGCTGAGTTCTCAGTCGCTGACTATTAAAGTGCAAACTATACAGTAAAGCATAAATTCTACAATACTGTTGCAGTCTGTAGCGGGTGAATCCGCAGCACATATGCAAACAGTTTGGATCCTGATGGGACGACGAAATTCGGCGTCCCATGAAGATCCAAACTACTTGATATACAAAGTACAATTTATATACCACAAGCATAAAAAGAACAACAAAGCTTGACATTTCAATATCCAGTATTCCATGCAGAAATATGTTGTTTTCAATCAGACTAAAGGTTAAATCAACTTCGCACGCTTAAAAACTGCATATACCTGTCCGATATACTTTGAGGTCTCTGCTGGAAGTACAGCAGGCCAAGCAAAATAACGCTTTGGTTAAAAGATTAAAAATCGCTTATATATATACAAGCAAGCGCGATTAATATTACATAATGTAACCATACACATTTAAAACTTATTCTATTACAAAATAAAGTTTTACTTCGGTAAAAGTGTTAAGTAGACTCGGAATATAATAACTGTGCATTCTGTGTTCAATGACACTAAGTTCTTGGATTGTATTTATTCGGAAATGGTAAGTTTTACGATCTAAATCTTAAGTAAACTGTCACGTCTTTCATTGGATAAATATACATATTTTGCTAGTCTTGTCAATATTCCAGTTTGAGAGTTTGAAAGTAATGATATAAATTTTTGTTTAGTTGGCCAACGGCAATAGTATTTAGGAAGACAATTATTTCTTATATCACGATAGCACGGACAAACTAAGGTAAAATGATACTCATCTTCTATAACATTCATTTCACACATAACACACTTACGATTTTGTAATTCAATATTTCTGAAACGCCCTTTTTCAATAGCCAATCTGTGGGAGGATAATCTTAGTCTAGTAAGTGCAACACAGTGTTTCTCAATTTTAACACAGCTTAAATAGTTTTCTAATTCTGGATTTCTCTTAATATTTTTATAAGTTTTAAGTTTTGAGGATGAATCAAGAAAAGAATACCATTGTTGATAATACTGGTCATATAACCTTTCTATAACCTTTGCTAATTGTAATTTCGTTATATTTTCATTGTTCCACAAATAGCCAAACCCTAAGTCATTAAGCATACACTTTACTTCAAGTGCCCACGAGTTAGCTATATTATTGTTGACCTGATCATAAAACATATTATTAATCAAGGAGCCGGAAGAATGAACAATTTTGAACCAATATTTAAGTATCCTTTCTTTTCGTTGTATTTGTAATGGGACCTTACCTAACTCACCATAAACTGCTGCGTTTGTGGTCTGAGTTCTGACTTTTAAAACCTGTTTAAGAAATTTTAAATATATTCTTTCGATATCTTGCGCTTTGTGGAACCCCCATATTTCAGATCCATACATTAATATTGGCAATATCATACTATCATAGAGTTTTAATTTTTCATTTACCGCGAGGGGGACTTTATCAAACAAGGAATTCAGTGAATATGTTGCTCTTAAAGCCTGTTCTGACAGTAACTTTTGGGATTGATAAAATTTACCATTAGATGAAAGTGATACGCCTAGGTAAGTAAAGTTAGTAACTACATCTAATCTAACATTGTCATAAAACAAGTCAAAATTTTCATGTCTAGACCCCGGTTTACATACCATGGCTACCGACTTTTTAGTATTAACAGTGATATTCCATGAACTACAATATTTATGTAAACTATTCAATAACATTTGCAAACCATCAATTGAATACGAAAACAGAACAGTATCATCAGCAAACAGTAGCATGAATATTTGTAATTCATTTATAGTAATAACATCTGCGTCCTCATTTTGCAAAGAAGCCCCCATGTCGTTGATAAACAGAATAAACAATAATGGGGATAACGTTTCACCCTGCTTTACGCCCATTACGCTTTCAAAATAGTCTGTAATGTCACCATTAACTTTGATGCATATTTTAACTGACTCATACATTGATTGCAACATTTTAACAAATTTACTGGAAACGTTATGTGATAAAAGTTTGAACCAAATTCCATTTTTATACACTAAATCAAAGGCCTTTTTAAAATCAATAAATGCACAATACAATTTTCTCCTTTCATGTTGTATAACCTTATTTATTAATGATTGTAAAACAAAAATGCAGTCAGTCGTACTTTTATTTTGTCTAAAGCCAAACTGACAGTCTGTTAATATATTATTTTCCTCTACCCATTTACGTAATCTTTGGTCTAACAAATTCGAAAATATTTTAGCAAATACACTAGTTAACATTTATAATTGATTATTGATTGCTACTGACCGTACCAAGGCGGGCTCCTATGTTCACTTAGCTTTATGTTTGTCTTGCGTGTTGTTTTCTATTTAGTGTGTAGATGAAGGAATGGTATTGTGTGTGTGTGTGTGTGTGTGTGTGTGTTTGTTATGGTATGGCTGTGTGTGTGTTCTGCTTTAGAGATGGGTGTATTGTTTGTGTTGCGTTTCCTGCTTGAGTCTTCTTTCGTATTTATAATGCCTCTATAATTGTCAACGTCATTTTTATCTCCCTTCTTAGGAATAGGGACCAATATACCTTTTGTCCATGATTCAGGATATGTATCACTGCTATATATAAAGTTAAAAAGTCTACATAATAATGATGATAATATATCTTTACATTCAATGAAAATATCAGGTATCAAATTGTCCACACCAGGGCTTTTACCACGCTTTAAGGAAGATATGGCATTGTTAATTTGACCTATGTCAAACTCCCTGTCAAGTTCGTCTACTGATTGCTGATTTGGGAAATTATTTAACAAATTTTCAACATTTTCATCTTTAAAAGCATCTTTGTCTGAAAACAAATTCTTAAAATGATTATAGAAATCTTCAGTAGGTATGTGGACTTTTTGCATTTTTTATTAAATTTACGGATAGTGTCCCAAAATTGTTTAGGGTTATTTTTTGCTAAATATTGTAATTCTGTTTTCTTATTATAAGCATGTTTATACCGCGCAATACGTTTTGCCTTTCTATAAATTCTTCGTTTACCAATAACCAAATTATAATTTTCCTGTGTCCTAAGTCTCTTATATTGTTTGTTCGCATGCTATAGATTATTTCGAGCATTCTCACAGTCGCCGTTATACCACGGGCTTGCATACTTTCGTGTATTTAACTTATTGTAATTGTCGTAAATTCGTGTAGTATGTCCAAATGAATCAAATGCTTTTGTATACAGTACTTGTGCAAAAGTATTTACCCCACTGTCTATGTCTACGTTCTCAGAAACTATATCTGTGATAATATTAGTCAGATTATTTGTTTCATTATTTAAAACTTGCTTGAAATTGTTGCTTTTCTCATTGTCCCATACTAATTTGTTTATTACTTTACAAGACGAATTGTTTGAGGGATACATATCTGGATATTTAACTTTTAAGTTTATTTGTATAGGAACATGATTAGAGCATTCATAAATATCATGAACTATAAAATCTTCGATAATAGGGAATATAACTTGGGAAACAATCGCATAACCAATAAGACTTTTACCATTACTAGTCATACACGTACATCGTCCTATACCCTCGTCATCACCCACTCGACCGTTAACAATTCTGAGATCCGTACTTTTACAAATATCTAAAAGTTTAGTGCCAGATGCATTACATACTGGATCTTCACTATACCTTTCATTTAAATCAATACAGAAGTCATCTTGATTAGGGTTAATAGTAGGAATATATCTCTGAAAATTTTCAGAAAGTTGCGTGAAATCAGAACGGTTACCAGTTCTAGCATGAAGGTCGCCAATAACTGCAACATCCCCCAAAGTTGAATAAGATCTTATGCCTGTTTCTATCTGCTCATAAAAACCAAATTCATGTGCTTTAAAATATACTTGTGGTGGGATATATGTAAAACAAATAAACAGATCGTCATCAAAACTAAAAAATGCTTTGTCTAGTTTTACCCAAATAAAACCATTACTATCTCGTTCCTGTACAGTTACACCCTTCGAAATTGTCTCCATAACAAACAAACATACGCCTCCATGACCTCTGTTACTCTTACGTTTCTTAGAAATACTCTCTTTCCTTGGAACACATACACACTCATAACCTTGTAATTCAAAATCGTCTTTTGCACTTTGCCATGTTTCAGAACAAAACAAAATATCAAAAGTTTGGGAAATATTCAAAAATTCATAGTCCGTTAAACAGTTCTTTACTCCTTCAACATTCCAGGCTGCTATAGAAAGTTCACACCCTTCTTATTTAGAATTTGGTTGGTAGAGCTTACCCTCAATATATAGCTTATCACGAACAAGATTTGCCCTTTTGCCCGCATCTCTTGCTTTAGCTAATTCAGGAATCAACAACTTTCTGCGTTCTTGTACTTCTTTCGGCAGCTGATCAAAAACACCAAACGGGGTCGATTTTAGATTTTTGCCTTTCAATGCGGATTTTACACAGTTTCTGGAGTCAGTATCTTTAAATTTTGCTACAACTGGTCGGACTCTACCGTGAACAGAAGCGCCCAAGCGATGGGCCCGGTCAATCTCAATTTTACTTCTAGGATTAGAGATTTTCAAAACTTCCTCACAGAACTCAAATACTTTGGACACGCAGTCTTCACCACTAGCAGCTTGAGCGTATGTCGCACCAGTACTTTCAGATCTTTGATTTGGTGTGCTCATTGCGTCTTCGCTATTTAGTCTTCTATGCTCTGGTATGCCAATAAATACCAAATTGTCCCTCATTGATCTGCACTTCAAATCAAGAACATCTTCTTTAAGCTGTTTACTTTCGGACAAGAGTTTGTCATTACTATCGGACACAACTTTTAGCTCACCCTGTATCTTTTGTATATCACATTTGTTTTTGTCTGATGTGTTTACTACTGTGTCGTATTGGTCACCGATATACTTTTGACTGGTTTCAATTTCATTTATTTTGACATTTGCATCATCAATCAGTCTTTTGTTTTCATTTATGTTTGCCTCAATGCTGTTCGGACGATTAACAATAGTAGTCTGCTGGGTTTCAATAGTATCAAGTTTGGAAATTTTGTTGAAAATAAAGTCAATTTTCGACGCCATATCGCGTGGTAATGTACTTGGAGCGCCGCTATGTGCTGGACTTGGACTTGGGTATTCTGAGATTGTTGACATTTGGAAGGGATTAGGTACAGGATTACTCACAGAAAACGCAGATGGACCTTTAGCGGACAAAGGTATGATGTTTACATCTTGTGCCGCCATTTTGTTTTCACATTCCTTTGTCTCCTTTGTCTCGTCACTCGAAAAACGCCTAAGACGTTTTTTACTGTTTTTCTTCTCCCTTTTCTCTGACATACGTTTGCCTTAAACCCTTCTCAAACACACCATTCGCACAAAAATTGCTCAAACTTGGTATTTACTATTTAGTGTGTATCAATTTGTTTTTTACGGATCGAGTAAAGCCATGTCATGTATCCGCCATTACTACGTCAACAACAATACAATGCCTATAATTATCCTGGGTGAATAATCAGTAACAATGGGAGTTTTACCACTACCTGAACCCTTAACAAAGATGATGAGTGTTTTAATATGTCCTAAGTGTGAAGCCTGTTACAGTAAAATCCCTCTATTAGGACCACTCAATTATGTTAATTATTTTGTGTTCAATGCAGATGACTGCTTAAAGCAATGGTAAAATAAAACAGAAAGCTCCTAACGGAGTTTTTGTTTTGGTTTACTCTTACTTTTCTTTAAGCTGCCAGTTGCATTTCATATAAATAGTTAGGTGCTTTTTTAGGGGTCGTAATAGTCAGGTCTCACAAACTTTAATTCACCTTTTTATTCATTGTTTCTTTTTACGATGTAAGTTAATTCATAAGGATGGCAACTATAAATAGTTTTCAATCTTATGTTCAAAAGGACTTTATATACTCCACATATCAATATAGTCAATGTCATTGACTGTACGTGTTGCTGCTGTTATAACGTATGGCATTAAAGTTCTTTGAGATACTCGTGGACACTTCAGGATAAGAGAAAGCAAAGTGCAAACTGTGTTGGACATATATATCGGGATCTACAAAAAAACACTTCAAACTTACATTTATTTAATAAAATAGTTCAATAATATTAATGTCAGTGTATGCTTTAAAATTCTCCAATGTAATCGATGTAATCGAAATTTAATCGCGATTACATTTTTCAAGTAATCGTAATTTAATCGATTACAGACTCTGTAATTTTCAAAAAGTAACCGTAATCGCATTTACTGTAATCGTAATCGAAAGTAACAGATTACATTTCAAAGTAATCGGTCTCATGTCTGATTGTCACCATATTCAAAAATCATGATGGCTCAATATCTAATTTTGTTTGGAATATGTTAACTATTAGGCTTCCAAATATGATGCTTTTAATACATTTTATCACAAAATGCACAATTGTTATAGAACTTTCAGTTAAGGTGGTTTGCGGGTCAGCTTATTCTGTGTCAGAATTCTTTGAAACCTTGATTAAATTGAAATATACCATATTCTGACGGGACTTTTTGTCGAGAAAAGCTCCTTTTTTAATAAACAGGAATATTTTCTTTATAAAATGATATAACTCAATAATTTCTGTACATTCAAGTAAACTGTACATAGACTATAAGATATTGGGCAAACAAAAGTAGTTCACGACATATTTTCTGGAAATATCAATATTTTAAAAAAGTCAAATTCTGAAAAAGTCACTAAATCTCAAATTACAAAAAATCTAGCTGTTTAACATACACTAATTTTACTCTTATTAGATAGATATAACTTAATTCTACTAGTCACAAAAATTTAATGAAAATCTACAGTAGAATTTACATTTTATACATGATTTCCTGAAATTCTGACAAAATGTTAACACAAAACGTGTAACCTCCCTGGAGTTCAACTTTAAAATGCCGTCAGCTCTAAATAGTACCATAAGTCAACCCTGTAATAATGGACCATTGAATACGGTAGCCTGTAGATCTTTAAAGGCAGGTGACTGCTTAATGCATAACAAAAGTAATGCATCTGATATTATTCATTAAATTAATTGACTAAACATAGCCTGTCCTTTTGTCACTGCGTTATGAATTGACTAGTCACTAAAACCGGACAATTTGTTAAAAAAAAGTTTTGAAGCGAGTGGGAATCGAACCTAGAACCTTTGGATTGCAAGTCAATCACCGTACCAACTGCGCTAACAGAGAATACACTGAAGTAGATCAAACTTTTCTTTATCTAAATTTTCTACTATAATCACGTGCCGCGAAGATCAGGTGAAAGTCATCAGCATTTCCGTAACTCGAGATGCTGGCCGCCCGCTGTCGAACCACCTTAAGCTGCAGGACTAATTGTCTTCTGTTGTGAACTAAAAAGGTAAAAGTATGGTTTTATCAAGTTTGAAATTTATATGTCATATTCTGTCGAATTTTACAATTACATCCCTGTTCATGGAGTCACAAGTCGGCCATATACATACGGCGCTAGCAGCAGCCATGACACATTGACTTATTTCCCTCTCAGATTTAAATCACCTGGGTGAAATGGAGAAATGTAGGGTTATTTTTTTCCTCAGAAACTTTTCCAGTGATCCTGACAGGGCTCAAACCAGGAACCTCTCACTTCCTAGTCAAACGTCCTACCACTGGACCACTGACACCTACAATACGTTAATCCTACAACCCGCATAGGGGCCTACATACACGCGTTATCCAGACTCGACAACTCTCTACATTATAACCTTAAATAACTCACGATTACATCCGTTGGCACATATATTGATGTTGTTTATCAAATCGATGATTACTAAATACCTGTGAATATTTCATGCATCTAGCCACACCAGAAATCAGTTTGTTGTGAAGTAGCATAGTATTGCCCGTATATATTGATAAGAAACTGATAATATTAAGCTGATAACCATAACATTCACGTTTCCCTCTCTGAATATCCAGCATATGGACAGTTTAAATCTTCAGAATCCTTTTTATTGTGTGTTGTTATTTTACTATCTTGGATTAATCCTGGTCGATGAATTGCAAAATGACAGAGTGTATAGGCTTTGATCAGCGAATTCAATTGTGAACACACTGATCCGGGTCTTCATCGTCTGTATAAAATCTTATATGAACACAGTATTCTGAAAATGTATCTATTTCCTTTAATAATATCTAGACCCCTACCACCACCATTCACCAACTATCTGTTTTATCAACCGCAAGAGGAACAATGTAGAATCAGACCATAAACGATTATTCTTTGCATAGGGTCTGGCTTTACATTATTCGTCACCAAATACGGAAATATATCAAATGTTTATCTCAGACTGAATAAGCCATGCTAGGTCACATTGTTTATGTTCTTCTTGTTTATATACATGCTTGAGATGAAATAAAGTTTTGTTCTGTTCTGTTCAGTAGATTATCTTATTAGTTAAGTTAAGAAATAATCGATGTTCTACCGTTGTTAAACAGTATTATGTTTTCTATCAGTACCTTCAGCCAAACATAAATTATTTATTTGATAACCCTTTGAACAAGTAATAAATAATAAACACATAATAGGAGTGGCCTATACCGGTCAATATTTATTTTAGAATTTAACAAAAATTCACTCTTCCACACTCTGTAGTGCCACTGAAAAATACCATTTAGTAAATGGTATGTGTGTCCAAGCACTTATACATAAACTATATGCCAACAGAATTTAAACTCTACTCCAAAACTAGAGTAGAAAGTCCATGGAACCACAACAATCACTCAAACATCCATGCTGACAAAACCAACTCTCTTTAACTTGACGACAAAAAATCGTCTATCTGAAAATAAATGAAAATATCAGAATATGCAAAGAAACAAATTTTATTGTGTAAACTTAAATGAAAACAACAGTTTTCATTTATCAATTTACATGTATTCCAAAACTCTTTAGGGCTGGGCGGGTGGGTCCATTACACAAGTACGACTTTATACTGTCCGGTATAGCCTCGAATGCCTTGACCACGTGTACAACCAGTATTTATACTGGTCACTAACACGTGACCATCTAAATACAGTCAATACTGTACAAAGCGAACTCAAATAAATAAATTTATGTTTTCTATCAGTACCTTCAGCCAAACATAAATTATTTATTTTTATAACCCTTTGAACAAGTAATAAATAATAAACACATAATAGGAGTGGCCTATACCGATCAATATTTATCGAACTGAAAAAGAACGGGTAAATACGGTTCAACTGCAAAGTTTAAAAGACAAATCTTTTCTTGTAGTTTCACTTTCATGAATGTATTTATCTTTTGAAATATCTGAACTCCACCGCCCATGCTTTTTTATCATTCTATCTGACACACCAAGTTCAGACGCGCTAGTGGCTCCACCTGACCTAAAAGAATGTAAACCGTACTGAGAACTGTCAAAACCCAGATCTTTTAAATGACTTAGAAATATTTCCCTGGCCCTTGTATATGACATGTGTTTACCACATCTTAATTTGTAAGTACCAGTCTTTTTAGAAAAATAAATATTTCTAAACAAAAACTCATCTGAATTCTGAAGAATCCCTGCTGATAAGATATAACTTTTCAAATGTTTAACGGCACACAAATTCCCATCTGTTTTAGCAATAACAACTGAACTGCCCTTTTTATACTGATCTGTTTTAGATTTTCTAATCACCAATTCCATACAATCTTCTTTAAAAATAACATCTGAGCGTCTCAAGGCAACCAGCTCACTAAATCTAAGAAACCCTGTAAAACTTAGTAAAGACATAGCTACAAACCGCCTATTCAACAAGCAGTCATCAGTACCTATTGTGTTAACTAATTTAACAATATTTTCCTTCGTGAATGGTTTCTTAGATTGATGAGCTTTACCTACTGACCTCAATAAACCTTCTCTAACATTTTTTACCAAATGAGAAAGACATGGATCTTGATGACCACTCAACTTGTGAGCATATGAAATACTGTAAATAACGGCATTTAACTTTGATTCCGAAAAGATAGTATCCTCTAAACTTGACAAATATAATGCTAAAGTATAATCTGAACAAGGAAGAGGTTGAAAATCATATTTCTTACACCAATTACAAAATAAGTTAAATTGTATTTTGTAAGATTTCACAGTATTGTCCGATTTTGAACTCTTAGATAATTTCTTTATATTTTCATGAGCCGACTTCAGTTCTTCATGAACTTGCATAGAATCAATTTCCCTCCACATGCCTGCTTTAAACACATCTGAAAAATGTATAATAAAGCCGACCGTTACATATAAAAAATACATAAATTCATTGCCCACGACAACGTTTCCGTCACATAAAGCAACAACGTTTCCGTCGCCCGCAAATGAAAAAACTATATTGCCCACGACTACGTTACCGCCACATACAGTGACAACGTTACAGTCGACCGCAAATAAAACACTATTGCCCACGACTACGTTACCGTCACATACAGTGACAACGTTACAGTCGACCGCAAATAAAATACTATTGCCCACGACTACGTTACCGTCACATACAGTGACAACGTTACAGCCGACCGCAAATAACACAATTGCCCACGACCACGTTACCGTCGCATCAAGCAACAACGTTACCGTTGCCCACAAAACTTGATATAATCGATCATACAATAATAAACAGTCACATACTTATCATTTATCTGTTGACTTGTCTCCCGTGGCGGTCGCTGACACCCCTGTTCCACGTTGTCTGTCGTAGTAGTATCCGACCCTTCTGTTATTGTCTGTAACTCGGCATTCAGAACGGTAGTGCCCACGTTGACCGCAGGAAAAACAGACATCTCTGGCAGTGCTGACACATTGGCCCCGAAAAAGCTGCTGTGTCTGACTCTCCAATGGGGACTCGAACCTGGGTTGTCTAGCCACATCGGCGTTGCTCGCAAAAGAAGAAAAACGCTTGTAAGGGTGATAAGGGACGGTAGAAGAAGGCTTGGGGACTTTGAGTTTTTTAACGGCTCTAGATTCGGCTTGCTTGAGCCTCTTTTCATCCTCACTATCCGAACCAAATTGTGGTTTTTCATATTCGTTGACTGTAAGCCAGCCCCCGGGGGAACTATCTGCAACCTGAATAAGCTTAGTTCGGTGCTTAACCTTTGATATCAAGTTCAAAACAGTGCTTTCACAACTCTCGGACAAATCAGCAGTTAACACACTCTCCAAGCCTTCTTGTAGTTCATAGTTAAATTAAAACTGAATTTTATTATATTCTTTCTTCAACTTCACGGATTTCTTTGGTTTCTCAGCTTTCAATCCCAAACGTAAATCTTGCTTAAAATCTTTTAACTGTGTATCTAAATAGCTTTTAAAAAGCGAAAACGCCTCAATAGCTGAATCCCCGGGGGACTTACCAGCACGAGCACGTGGCGACGATTCATGTGTCCTGTCCAATTCATCCATTACACAAGTACGACTTTATACTGTCCGGTATAGCCTCGAATGCCTTGACCACGTGTACAACCAGTATTTATACTGGTCACTAACACGTGACCATCTAAATACAGTCAATACTGTACAAAGCGAACTCAAATAAATAAATTTCTACAACGGTTGGGAGTTGTGATGCGCAGGAATTGAGCACGAAGGCCGAAGACAAAGTTTTGTAACAATAGGGCCCAGGTTGTGGCTACTAGAGTGATCACAAGCTTTTTCTATGAGTTGACCTCGTGACCTACATGTATACTTTTGACCCCATATAACCCATTATCCTACTTGACCGAGGTTTTGCCAAGATGGTCATTCTGACAGAGTTAAATAAAGATTGGGTAAGTATTGTCTCTACTTCAGTGTTCACAAACTTTTCATAACATTGGATCTAGTGACCTACTTTTTGACCCAACATGGTCTGATTTTGACAAGATTGTCATTGCAACCAAGCTCGATAAAAATTAAGTGATAATAATTTATAAAAATTGGCCGATTTGGACCAGGCCGAGTTGGTTTTTGGCCGAGTTGGACCGTGGCCGAGTTGGTTTTTGGCCGAGTTGACCCGTTACCGTTTGATAAAGACAGGGACGTTCCTGATAAAGATTAAGTCAAAATTGTGGCTACAAGAGTATTCACAAACATTTTCTATTGTGTTTTAGAGAGTTTTCGCAAGTTTTTTCTAAGATTTGACCTAGCGACCTACTTTTTAATCCCACATGACCCATAACTAAACTTGACCCAGCTTTTGTCAGGATGATAATTCTGGTCATGTTTAATAAAGATTGGGTCAAAAGTGTTACCTCTAGAGTGTTCATAAGATGTTCACGGATGCATGCGCACACTACATGACACATATCGACACCAGACACAGCACAATCACTATAGCTCACCGAGCACTACGTGTTCAGGTGAGCTAAAAATGTAACATGTGTTCGGACATGAATATCTTTTGAAAAAGGCCCTTAGAGGTTGAAATATTAGAAAAGAACAGTTTTATGAATTAATGCATATACACATGCATATCAAAAATGAAAAGTGAACGACCGGGTGACAACAGAAGCTCTCCTAAACATTCGTCTGGTGAGCTAAAATCAATGCAATCCATTCATTTGACAGTTATTCTCTTCACAGGAACACTGTTTGCAAAGGATATATATCTTAACAGGAACGTATATACATTCATATACGCCCAGTTAATGACTAGGGTTCAAACAACACAGTTAATGATAAATTCTTAAAGTGAACAGTGTATTATCGTGCAATAGAACACCGGTAGCAGCTGAGATGCATAGTAATTAAATCACCAAGTGATTTAATTACTAGCATCTCAGTCACTACCTGTGTTCTATTCATGATAATACACTGGTATTCATTTATAATTTTGATTCAAAACACTTCATTGTTACTACAATTAGTTTGCGCCACCACCACATTGCTACATTTCTTGGTGCATAAATTATTGAAGACATATTAGGTAACATAAAGCTTTTACAGCCTGTACATGTTTTATAGAGAATTTAAAGACGATAACTTCCTTCTTTCTTAATATAGGGGTGTGCGTGAGGTGTGCTAGAATTTAAAACAATCCAAAGACAAGTCTGCACTTTCAATAAACTCTTATGTCCCTGGTGGCAGCTTTGACAATATATTCTGAATCTTATTTTAAGTCCAGATTCGGTTAAGGTCAAGGCTAAATTGAGTTTTGGCAATATGGGTGCATTGCTATTGACCCAAAACAAAAAATGTATACATGTACCAATATGTATAAAAGCATTGTAGTCAGTAGTGTTGACACAAGATAAAATGGTAAAATCTAGTTAACCAAGAAACAGCCCATTTGAAATATTCTAAATCCAAATTAGGTCAAGGTCAAAGGTAAAATCCAGGTTGGGTGATATTGGTTATATTGTGAATGGTCCAAGGCTACGACGGTATAAGTATCTAGTCATTTAAGTAAGCAGTATTGGTGCTAGACGAAACGGTCAAACCTAGTCGACCTATTACTGACAGATGGAAAGAGGGACAGAACTATCACTATATGCCTCAGCATCTACAGATGCCAGGGGCATAAAAACCATGGGTTAAAGACAGAAACAAGGAACTTCCAGTTTTACATGTTTTATAATGTATCTTCTGACATTGACCATCAAGTCAACAGAAGTCAACAATCACAGTTAAAACAAACCAATTCAAACACAATCTTGCAAAGTTGTATTAAACCGTACAATTCCAGTTTACAATAAAGTCTGATCCATTTTGGACTATTTAGGTTTGGTTTTAAAAATAATTATGTTGCAAAATGGCAAGCAGTGCAGACACTGATCAGAGGGCTCCTGTAGGGACCCTCTGATCAGGGTCTACACTGTTGCATAGGGCAAGTGTACTCTTCACAGGTATCCTGGTTCATCCAATTACCGGTGATCTAAGGATTCCCCTGACTATTTCTTATCAAATAATATCGTTTTTTACTCAAAAGGATATTAAACATATAAAGTAAACGTTTCTTTATGATTTTCAGCTTCAATGTTTAAATACACTCATAATTTGACATAAACAATCATGGTCAACTGTAGGGAGTGTGCCGCCATTTTTGTTTTGGCTACTCGTCCTATTATCCCTGATCAGGTAAAATGATACCCTGAATATTTTTCAGGTATCAGCTTGAACTTCTATCGAATATCAATATGAAAGCTTAAATGATTGATTATCTGTGAAAACAATTTTAAACTGAAATGTTGTAATTCTTACCCTTTTCCGTTACATTTTTCACAGTGGGGGCAGTGGAATATGTCACCTCTGCAAAGCACTCGGGTTTTGAACAGTATTTTAAATGTTTCCAATGCTGGCATATATCGCACTGGGCCCAATTTACTATATCTATTGTGAACATCAGATCCGTTGGTTCAGGGGTAATTTATTTACAAATGCAACATAACTCATTATCACTTGTAAAAAGGGAGTATCACCATCAGAGTCTCTATCTTACCCTTACTAAATCCTAGACTTCCAACTTTTTTTTGCTAGGTAGTAGGATCTAGCTTATTTTTTTGTTTATCAGTATTGGTCAGACGTTTATACCAGTAAGTAGTCTTAATGAATCTCCATCGCTTGGCGTCACGGTCACACTTCTTAGCCAAACAGACTTTTTTGTAGTGAATTAAACCATTGGAATTATTAAACAAGAGGGCCTGAAGGCCCTGATATCGCACACCTGTTGCACTGAAGCTTTAATCTAAATCCATTCAAATTTGTAGTATAGCATGTAAACAATTTTAGAATACAACCTCATCATTCTAGTATAGTAGAATACATCAAGGGCAGATAACTATAGAGCCTAAACAATACTGAAATGAAGCCTTTCTAGCATTTCAAGGTATATCAAGGGCAGATAACTAATGCCACAATGATTAGATTTCAACAATAATTGCACTCCTTCGAGAACTTATAGCTACATACTTTGTGTGCAAGTATAATCAAAATCCATTGAAAACTGTAGTTGCAAGAGTGTAAACGCTGTTAGATATGGCATTTTCAGCCATTCAAGGGCAGATAACTCGACCTATTAGTACGATTTCAACCATAATCATACTTATTCTTGAGCTCTTATGGTAATTTACAATCTGAGCAAGTTTGAAAACAAGAGGGCCTGAAGGCCCTGATATCGCTCACCATTTGTAATGAAGCCTAATAGCTTTACCTTTGAATTTCACCCGTTTTATTCTAAATCCATTCAAATTTGTCGACCTACTCTAGTATAGTAGAGTACATCAAAGGCAGATAACTAGAGCCTAAACAATACTGAAATGAAGCCTTTTTCTAGCATTTCAAAGTATATCAAGGGCAGGTAACTATTGCCACAATGATTAGATTTCAACAATAGTTGCACTCCTTCGAAAACGTATAGCTATATACTTTGTGTACAAGTATAATCAAAATCCATTGAAAACTGTAGTTGTAAGAGTGTAAACGCTGTAAAATATGGCATTTTCAGCAATTCAAAGGTAGATAACTCTTGATCTATTTGTCCAATTTCAACCATAATCACCCTTTTTCGAACTCTTATAGTCATATACAATCTGAGCAAGTTTGAGAGAGCTTGGATATATATTGTGGCCTCTAGAGCGTAAACACTGTTAAGTATATCATTTTCAGCAATTCAAAGGTAGATAACTCTCGACCTGTTGATCCGATTACAACCATAACTGAACTCATCCGCAGTCTTATGGTAATATACAATCTGAATAAGTTTGAGAAAGATTGGATAAAATTTGTGGCCTCTAGAGTAAACACCCTTAGATATGGCATTTTCAGCAATTCAAAGGTAGATAACTCTCCACCTATTGGTCTGATTTCAACCATAATCAAACTCATCTGAACTCTTATGGTTATATACAATCTGAGCAAGTTTGAGATAGGTTGGATAAAAATTGTGAACTCTAGAATGTAAACACTGTTAAATATGGCATTTTCAGCAATTCAAAGGTAGATAACTTTCCACCTATTTGTCTGATTTCAACCATAATCGAACTCATTTGAACTCTTATAGTCATTTACAATCTGGACAAGATTGATATAGATTGGATAAAAATTGTAGCCTCTAGAATGTAAACACCCTTAAATATGGCATTTTCAGCAATACAAAGGTAGATAACTCTTGATATATTGGTCCGATTTCAACCATAATTGAACTTATCCGAGCTCTTATGGTAATATACAATCTGGGCAAGTTTAAAAAAGATTAAATAAATATTGTGGCCTCTAGAGTGTAAACACAGTTAAATATGGCATTTTCAGCAATTCAAAGGTAGATTACTCCTGACCTATTGGTTCGATTTCAACCATAATCGAACTCATCCAAAGTCGTATGGTCATATACTATCTGAGCAAGTTTGAGAAAGATTGGATAAATATTGTGACCTCTAGAGTGTAAACACTAAAATTGTTGACGCCGCACGCAGGACATTCAAGGATTGCAAAAGCTCACCCTGAGCTAGCTCAGGTGAGCTAAAAAATCACCAAACACAAAGGTTAAAGTGATAATACCGCCCAAATGGATGTTTAAAACGCGCAATTTCGTATATATGTACATTTTCTATGTATTGAAACTAAGCGAAAACGGATGTCAGATGCCTGACATATGCCCCCTTTTTTTTAAAGAATCATACATAAAGGTGCCGATTTCTTATCGAGATGGTTAGAAAAATAAGCTCTTTGTTTACATAACAAATCTTCGTATCGGCTTCCGAGAATTTCCGCATGGTCGAATAAAAGTCACGTGATTGATCTGATTCTTCTGACTTGTCTGTGTTAGTTTTAGAACAGAATAGTTAATAGGTAACAGTGGAGAAAACGTTATTCTTTCCCGTTTAAACGCAAACCAAACGCAAACGCATCGCAATAAAACGCATAAAAGGACAACCTTTAGACAATTCTGACCATTCATGTTAGTCTGAGTGGCAAACAGTTTGGTGCCTGATCAGACGCTGGGTAACCCAACGTCTGATCTGCTCCAAACTGTTTGCAATTGAAATCATGGTTTTAGCGTTAACACGTTTATTGGGAAAGAATAACATTTTCTCCGCTGTAAGCAAGGTAACATCGACTACATCATTGTACACTTTCCTACTTGAGATAAGTATGGTCCCTGTGCAGCACGAGACCGCTGCGCAACTTTACTGATATTTTATTCTTTCCCATTAAACGCATTTGTATACAAAACTATTATTTCCATTGCAAACAGATTGGAGCCAGGTCAGAAGCCGGGTCCAACCTATTTGCTACTCAGATTAAAAAATAATAGTTAACACTTCTAACAAGAGGGCCATGGCCCACAAGTCACTCATCTGAGAACATTGTACCTAAGCTGACTGGGCAAGACAATATTGTGATATTATATAGCTACAGAAAGAGTTTTAAAGGTTTTCCTGGGCAGGGCCAAATTTGATCAAGGGGTCATAATTTGAACAATATCTTGGTAGAGGACCATAAGGAAAAGCTATAGGTTAAACATAAATGCCCTGGGCCTTACAGTTTCAGAGAAGAAGATTTTTAAAGGTTTTCCTATGAAAAACTAATAAGCCCTAGGGCGGGGCCATTTTTGGCCGGGGTCATAATTTGAACAATCTTGGTAGAGGATCACAAGGCAAAGCTATGTTACAAATATTAAAGAACTGGGCCTTACAGTTTCAGAGAAGAAGAATTTTAAAGGTTTCCCTATATAAGTCTATGTAAAACTGATAAGCCCCGGGACGGGGCCAATTTTGACCCGGTGCAACGGGCCATTTCTTCCCCAGGCCAAGGAATGGGCTGGCCCATTCCTTCCCCCGGGGAAGAAACTGTCCGGGCCATTTCTTCCCCCCCCCCCCACCAAATTATTTTATTTCAGAAAGGCCTGTGCCATTTCATCAACCCTGTGTGTCAGTTAGGTTAGTAAGGGGGGAAGGAATGGCCTGGGCCATTTCTTCCCCCCTGTGTCTCAGTTAAGTAAGTAAGGGGGGAAGGAATGGCCTGGGTCGTTTCTTCCCCCCTGTGTGTCATATAAGTAGGTGAGGGGGGAAGGAATGGCCTGGGCCATTTCTTCCCCCCTATTTCTCAGTAAAGTAAGTAAGGGGGGGAAGGAATGGCCTGGGTCGTTTCTTCTCCCCTGTGTGTCATATAAGTAGGTGTGGGGGAAAGGAATGGCCTGGGCCATTTCTTCCCCCCTATGTCTCATTAAAGTTAGTAAGGGGGGGGGGGGAGGAATGGCCTGGGCCGTTTCTTCTCCCCTGTTTCTTAGTAAAGTAAGTAAGGGGGGGGGGGAAGGAATGGCCTGAGCCGTTTCTTCTCCCCTGTGTGTCATATAAGTATATGACACACAGGGGAGAAGAAACGGCCCAGGCCATTCCTTCTCCCCTTACTAACTTAACCGAGACACAGGGGGGAAGAAATGACCCAGGCCATTCCTTCCCCCCTTACTAACTTAACTAAGACATAGGGGGGAAGGAATGGCCTAGGCCATTCTTCCCCCCCTCACTTACTTATATGACACACAGGGGAGAAGAAACGGCCCAGGCCACCCCCCCCCTAACTAACTCAACGGACACACAGAGGAGAAGAAACGTCCCAGCCCATTTTTTTGTACTCACTTACTTAACTGAAACAAGAGCCCCATGGGGCATATTTCGCTCACCTGAGAATAGCTGTACATCAAAATGGAGATAATGATTTATGTCCAGGACGGGGTCATTTTTAACCCAAGGGGCATAATTTGAACAATCTTGATAGAAGACCTGTAGATGATGCTATGTTACAAATATCTAAGATCAGGGTACTAGGGTTCTAGACAAGAAGATTTTTTTATGTATCAATTGAAAACAAGAGCCTGTCCCAGTTACACGAATGCCCCCGATGATACAGGGAGAGGAATCCAGACTATCAAATGTAAAATGTACGAGTTAGACAGCTGAAACTGTCGTGGAACGCCATTTTGAGGAATTCAAGGGCCATTACTCCAAAGGGCCTAGCATAAATTGGTGCCACTGGTTATCCAAATTGGTCTCCATTTTATGTCAACAACATTTTCAGAAAGTTTGGTGAAGATCAGATGAAAAGCAATGTGTTTGTGAAACACAAATGCCCCCAGCCAACATCATGTTCTGTAATGTAATGCTTATTTGCAAAAGTAGGTCAAAAGTCATGGTCATAGGGTAAATGAAACATCGACATGGTTGGAGAAGTCTTAACACAAGAAACATACAAAGTATGGAAGCTCTAGGCCTACTGGTTCATATGTTATAGGTGTATAAAGATTTATACAAAAGAAGGTCAAAGGCCAAGGTCACAGGGCAAAAACATATGTATGGTTGGAAAAGTCTTGACACAAGAAATATACAAACAAAATATGAAAGCCGTAGGCCTACTGGTACAAATGTTATAGCCATTTAAAGATTTCAAGAAAAGTAGGTCAAATGTCAAGGTCACAAGGTCAAAAAGTTGTGTATGGTTAGGAAGGTCTTGCCACAGGGAAAACACATGCCAAGTATAAATGGCCCAGGTGCAAAAATGCAAAAGTTATAGCCAAGGTTAAGGTTTTTGGTTAAAGTTTGATTAAATAGGTCAAAGGTCGAGGACATGGTCACATGGTCAAAGATGTTGGTACGGTTGGAAAGGTCTTGACACAAGACAAATACATACAAAATATGAAAGCCCTGGGCCAACTGGTGCAAATGTTATAGCCAGTTAAAGATTTTTACAAAAGTAGGTCAAATGTCAAGGTCACAAGGTCAAAAAGTTTTGAATCGTTGGAAAGGTCTTGCCATGAGGAAAACACATGCCAAGTATAAAAGGTCCAGGTTCAAAAATGCAAAAGTTATAGCCAAGGTTAAGGTTTTTGGTTAAAGTTTGATTATATAGGTCAAAGGTGAAGGTGAAGGTCACATGGTCAAAGATGTTGGTATGGTTGGAAAGGTCTTGACACAAGAAATATACATACAAAATATGAAAGCCCTGGGCCAACTGGCGCAAATGTTATAGCCATTTAAAGATTTTTACAAAAGTAGGTCAAATGTCAAGGTCAAGGTCACAAGGTCACAAAGTTTTGTATGGTTAGAAAGGTCTTGATACAGGGAAGACACATGCCACGTATAAAAGGCCCAGGTACAAAAATGCAAAAGTTATAGCCAAGGTTAAGGTTTTTGGTTAAAGTTTGATTAAATAGGTCAAAGGTGAAGGTCAAGGTCACATGGTCAAAGATGTTGGTATGGTTAGAAAGGTCTTGACACAAGAAATATACATACAAAATATGAAAGCCCTGGGCCAACTGGTGCAAATGTTATAGCCATTTAAGATTTTTACAAAAGTAGGTCAAATGTCAAGGTCAAAACGTTTTGTATGGTTGGAAAGGTCTTGCCATGAGGAATACACATGCCAAATATAAAAGGTCAAGGTACAAAAATGCAAAAGTTATAGCCAAGGTTAAGGTTTTTGGTTAAAGTTTTATTATATAGGTCAAAGGTGAAGGTCAAGGTCACATGGTCAAAGATGTTGGTATGGTTGGAAAGGTCTTGACACAAGACATATACATACAAAATATGAAAGCCCTGGGCCAACTGGTGCAAATGTTATAGCCATTTAAAGATTTTTACAAAAGTAGGTCAAATGGCAAGGTCAATGTCACAAGGTCAAAAAGTTTTGTATGGTTGGAAAGGTCTTGATACAGGGAAGACACATGCCACGTATAAAAGGCCCAGGTACAAAAATGCAAAAGTTATAGCCAAGGTTAAGGTGTTTGGTTAAAGTTTGATTAAATAGGTCAAAGGTGAAGGTCAAGGTCACATGGTCAAAGATGTTGGTATGGTTGGAAAGGTCTTGACACAAGAAATATACATACAAAATATAAAAGCCCTGGGCCAACTGGTGCAAATGTTATAGCCATTTAAAGATTTTTACAAAAGTAGGTCAAATGTAAAGGTCAAGGTCACAAGGTCAAAAAGTTTTGTATGTTTGGAAAGGTCTTGCCATGAGGAATACACATGCCAAGTATAAAAGGTCCAGGTTCAAAAATGCAAAAGTTATAGCCAAGGTTAAGGTTTTTGGTTAAAGTTTGATTATATAGATCAAAGGTCAAGGTCAAGGTCACATGGTCAAAGATGTTGGTATGGTTGGAAAGGTCTTGACACAAGAAATATACATACAAAATATGAAAGCCCTGGGCCAACTGGTGCAAATGTTATAGCCATTTAAAGATTTTTACAAAAGTAGGTCAAATGTCAAGGTCAAGGTCACAAGGTCAACAAGTTTTGTATGGTTAGAAAGGTCTTGATACAGGGAAGACGCATGCCAAGTATAAAAGGCCCAGGTACAAAAATGCAAAAGTTATAGCTAAGGTTAAGGTTTTTGGCACAGACAGACGGACAGACATGACAACAAGAGGCCCATGCGGGCCTAAATATGGCTCACCTGGAAAAACCAATACAAGGGTCACATAACCCCTGGTATGGGATCACTTTTCACCCCATAGACATAATTTTCATTGAAAAAATCTATTTTTAGCTCCTGTGACCTAGATATGCAACGGACCGGAACCATATATACAATGACAATGACAATGACAATGACAATGACAAAGTTTATTTGATATATGGCCACCGGCCCAAATCAACAACATATAAACATAATTATATAAAGGAACATGGTTTTTATGTGGTGAGATAATCGGTTATCAAACTCAGTACATTATTCTTCCTATTGTAACAGCAAAATAATCATTTGTATTGCAGGAATATAAATGCATTTACATTTCAGCAATAAAATATATATATTCAGTTTTATATCAAGTTTATATCACCACATTTATTTATAATGGCAATCAAAATTATTGACCGTTGTTTATCACTGGCTCAAATAAACATTCGACTTGTAGCAATATAAATAGCAGCGTAGCAGCAAACTATACATTCGACTTGTAGCAATATAAATAACAGCGTAGCAGCAAACAGTACATTCGACTTGTAGCAATATAAATAGCAGCGTAGCAGCAAAATATACATTCGAATTGTAGCAATATAAATAAACTTACACTGCAGCAATAAGATATACATTCAGTTTTATATAAAATTTATATCTTGGACTTTATTTACTAAGTTAATCAAATTTACTGACTAATATTTGACACTGACAGCAGGCGGCTACGTTCCTGGAACCCGTAATATGTAAACATAGCTAAAGCTTTTATTATGTCTGCATTGCTACTACTCATTAAGATATAGAAAGTATGTAAATTTATTCTTGACATATATTTTCTAGGAATGTACGATTCACGAAGATGCTGTAGCTTCTGGCACACCATTACAAAGTGAAATTCATCACCTATTCCCTCGTTGCAAAGTTTACACACTCTTAATTCCCTGGCTATATTGTCATATCTACCCCTTTCTATTTCAAGGTCATGTGATGAGGTTCTTAATCTGGAAAGAGCTGCTCTAAACTTTCTTATGTTGATGGTGTCAAGAAACGCTTCATGACCAAACTTTGTTTTGAACATGCGATAAAGTTAAAGTTTCGAGCATTCGTAGACAGCAGCATTCCATTCCTGAACGTATTGGTCTCTCAACCGTTGAACAAATAATTTTAAAAACAGAGCTTCATTTATCACATATTGACTCTCCCAGACATTACCCATTCCATTTGAAAAAAGCATATCTTTAACGTTTGTAGCCCAGTTTGTTTTATTTTGTTCAGATAAATATTTAAGCATACAATACGCTTTCTTAACCAGTCTCGTATCAGGCATTTTGGTTATTTTACACCAGTACTTTAACACACGTTTAGCTGCAGTAATAAATAGCGGGAAGCGTCCACAATCTCCTAGTACAGCAATGTTTGTAGTTTTACTTTTAACACACATGTACCTTTTACATGCATAATTATGAATAATTTCTACGGATGGTTGTCTGTGTACACCCCATATTTCTGATCCGTATAAAAGAACGGGACTTATCTTTGTGTCAAAAATGTTGAAAAACACGTTACGTGGCAGTTGACCATAACCGTATAATTTAGTAAGAACTGATACGAGGACTCGTTTTGCTTTTAATGCCTGAACACTTGCCATTTTGGAATAAGACAACTGCCTCGTAAACGTTGTTCCAACATATGAAAAATTGTTAACAACTTCAATTTCATTACAATCATACGTCCACTTTTCAAACTTAGATAAGTTCCCGCCATTTTTGAACACCATTATTTTCGATTTGTCTGTGTTAACCTGAACCAAGTTTTCGTCACAATATCTTTTAAGTAAATGTAGTAACCTCTGTAGACCCACGACTGTGTCAGCTGTTAGCGAGAGATCGTCAGCAAACAGGAGACACAGCACTTCAGTCATATCTGGTGTTAAGCGAATACCATGTAGACCACTGTTTTCAATAGCCTTTACTAGCTCATTTATAAAAATGACGAATAATATCGGTGACGCCAAACAACCCTGCTTTAATCCGATTGGGCAATTGATGTACTCTGTCAAGCCTTCATTTGTTCGAATGCATGCCTGGACTGACTTATAAAGACCTGTCATACAATATTGGTTAAGGGCTTCTAGAAGTGTCAGCATGCTCTGACCATATTAGTTTCATAGGTAAAGATGTTTGAAGATTTCACTACATAACTCTATTTAAATTACGACCCCCAGGGCGTGGTCATTTTTTACCCAAGGGACATAATTTGAACAATATTGATAGAGGACCTGGAGATGATGCTTTGTGCCAAATATCTAAGCTCAAGGTACTGTGGTTTCAGACAAGAAGATTTTTTAAGATTTCATTGAAAAAATCTATTTTTAGCTCCTGTGACCTAGATATGCAACTGACCAGAACCATATTAACAATATTGGTTAAGGGCTTCTAGAAAAATCATCATGCCAAATATCAAAGCTCTGCCATATTAGTTTCAGAGAAAAAGATGTTTAAAGATTTCACTATATAACCCTATGTAAATTTACGACCCCCAGGGCGGAGTCATATTTTACCCCAGGGACATAATTTGAACAAACTTGATAGAGGACCTGAAGATGATGCTTTGTGCCAAATATCTAAGCTCAGGGTACTATGGTTTCAGACAAGAAGATTTTTTAAGTTTTCATTGAAAAAATCTATTTTTAGCTCCTGTGACCTAGATATGCAACGGACCAGAACTGTTTGAACAACTTTGAAAGAGGACCATATAAGGATCATTCAGGGCAAGTTTGGTAAAAATCTATCCAGCAGTTTCTGATCAAATTTCAACAATAATTGCACTCCCTCGAAAACTTATAGCTATATACATTGTGTGCAATTATAATTAAAATCCATTGAAAAATGTGGCCTCTAGAGTGCAAACACTGTTAAATATGACATTTTCAGCAATTCAAAGGTAGATAACTCTTGACCTATAAATCCGATTCCAACCATAACCTAACTCATCCGAATTCTTATGGTTATATACAATCTGAGCAAGTTTAAGAAAGATTGGATTAAAAGTGTGGCCTCTAGAGTGTAAACACCCTTAAATATGGCATTTTCAGCAATTCAAAGGTAAATAACTCTTGACCTACAGGTCCGATTGCAACCCTAATCAAACTGATCCGAACTCTTATAGTCATATACCATCTGATGAAGTTTGAGAAAGATTGGATTAAAATTGTGGCCTCTAGAGTGTAAACAACCTTAAATATGGCATTTTCAGCAATTTAAAGGTAGATAACTCTTGACCTATCAATCCAATTCCAATCCATATTGAACTCATCCGAACTCTTGTGGTTATATACAATCTGCGCAAGATTGGGAAAGATTGAATTGAAATTGTGGCCTTTAGAGTGTAAACACTGTTAAATATTGCATTTTCAGCAATTCAAAGGTGGATAACTCTTGACCTATACGTCCAATCTCAACCATAATCAAACTCATTCGAACTCTTATGGTAATATACAATCTAAGTAAGTTACAGAAAGATTGAATAAAATTTGTGGCCTCTAGAGTGTAAACACCAAAATTGTTGACGACGGACGACGAACGACGAACGATGGACGCCGGACATTCAAGGATTGCAAAAGCTCATCCTGAGCTAGCTCAGGTGAGCTAAAAATCCATTGAAAACTGTAGTTACAAGAGTGTCAACACTGTAAAATATGGCATTTTCAGCAATTCAAAGGTAGATAACTCTTGATCTATTTGTCCGATTCCAACCATAATTACCCTTTTTCGAACTATCTGGGCAAGTTTGAGAGGGCTTGGATAAATATTGTTGCCTCTAGAGTGTAAACAATGTTAAATATGTCATTTTCAGCAATTCAAAGGTAGAAAACTCTTGACCTATACGTCCAATCTCAACCATAATTAAACTAATCCGAAGTCTTATGGTAATATACAATCTAAGTAAGTTTGAGAAAGATTGGATAAAATTACTGGCCTCTAGAGTGTAAAACCCCTTAAATATGGCATTTTCAGCAATTCAAAGGTAGATAACTCTCGACCTATAAGTCTGATTTCAACCATAATCAGACTCATCTGAACTCTTATGGTGATATACAATCTGGGCAAGTTTTAGAAAGATTTGATAAAAATTGTGAACTCTAGAATGTAAACACCGTTAAATATGGCATTTTCAGCAATTCAAAGGTAGATAACTCTTGATCTATTTGTCTGATTTCAACCAAAATCAAGCTCATGCAAACTCTTATGGTGATATACAATCTGGGCAAGTTTTAGAAAGATTGGGTAAATATTGTGACCTCTAGAGTGTAAACACTGATAACTATGGCATTTTCAGCAATTCAAAGGTTGATAACTCTAGATCTATTTGTCTAATTTCAACCAAAATCGAACTCATCCGAACTCTTATGGTGATATACAATCTGGGCAAGTTTTAGAAAGATTGGGTACATATTGTGGCCTCTAGAGTGTAAACACTGATAAATATGGCATTTTCAGCAATTCAAAGGTTGATAACTCATGACCTAATTGTCTGATTTGAGCCATAATCAAACTCATCCGAACTCTTATGGCAATATACCATCTGAGAAAGATTGAATAAAATGTGTGGCCTCTAGAGTGTAAACACTAAAATTGTTGACGCCGCACGACGGACGCCGGACATTCAAGGATTGCAAAAGCTCACCCTGAGCTAGCTCAGGTGAGCTAAAAACTATATGCCCCCGAATCGTAGATTCTGGGGGCATAAAAATCTATTTTTAGCTCCTGTGACCTACATATGCAACAGACTGGAACCATTTGAACAAAATAAATAAAGGATATCTAGAAATAACACCATGCTGAATATCAAAGCTCTGGGCATATAAGCTTCAGAAAAGAAGACGCTTGAAAACTGTGACCCCGGGGTGGGGCCAATTTTGACCCAAGGGGCATAATTTGTACAAACTTGATAGAGGACCTGTAGATGATATGCACCTGGCCAGAACCATTTGAACATTATTGGTATAAGACATCTAGAAGTGTCACCATGCCAAATATCAAAGCTCTGGCCATATTAGTTTCGGAGGAGAAGACGTTTGAAAATTTCACTACATAACTCTATGTAAAACTGTGACCCCCGGGGCGGGGCCAATTTTGACCCCAGGGGCATAGTTTGTACAAACTTGATAGAGGACCTGTAGATGATGCTATGTGCCAAATATCTAAGCTCTGGCCCTTGTAGTTTCAGACAAAAGATTTTTTAAGATTTTCTTATTTTTTTCACTTTGGTTGCCATGGCAACCAGAGTTCTACATTGTTTTTAATTCTTTGAATAATTTTGAAAGAACTTGACCCAAGGAACATTCCAGTAAAGATTGGTTGAAATCTGTTCAGCGGTATATGAGGAGATGTCATTTGAAGCAATTGTTAAGGACAACAATGACTTTATAAAGTGAAATTATGTTCTTCTGTGGATGAATAAATTAAAGGCTTAAAAAGGAATATGTATGGGGTAATGGGTTGATAAGTATAATAATTTACATTTTCTAAATATAAGAAACTATGTAAATGAGTGGCAAATAGTTTGGATCCAGATTAGATGCAGCATTATGTGGCATCTGACCTGGATCCATACTGTTTCTGGCCAAGAATTAATCGTGGACTGATAGACAGAAATACAAACAAACAAACAAACAAACAAACAAACAAAACACAAACAAACAAACAGACAGACCAAAAACAATATGCCTCGAACTAAGTTGTGCTGGAGCATAAAAATTTAGCAGACATCATAATTTCTGTGTGTATCTCAGTTACCCGATTTCAGAACTAGCTATGGCCCATAGGTCAGTTATGCAATTGCAGATGGTCTCTATGGCCAAATTGCTATTATCATGCTGAACTGTTGTCTGCTCCAAATGTTTGTATGTGAAATATGTAAAAATCATAACTTATATTTTCTAAATATAAGAACATATGTAAATGAGTGGCAAATAGTTTAGATCCAGATTAGATGCAGCACAGGAACTTTTAACCAGGGTAGAGACAGAGTGTGCAAAAGTTGGCCTGACACTCAATGCCAAGAAAACTGAAGTAATCACATTCTGCCAACCACAAGATCACGCCCCTTTGACCACCATTGGAGGTTCATCTCTCAAAGAGGTTCATGACTTCCAGTATTTGGGTTCATGAGTAAATACCTCTGAGAAGACATCAAGGTCAGGAAAGCCCTTGCATGGAGAGCTCTAAATGGGATGAAATCAGTTTGGAGCTCACAAATGTCTCGCGATACAAAGCTCAGCTTCTTCTTCGCAACAGTCGAGTCTGTCTTACTGTATGGCTCTGAATGCTGGACAGTCACTTCTCAACTCCAGAAGATCCTCGATGGCTGCTACACTAGGATGCTAAGACAAGTTCTGAACATCAACCCAGGCCAGCACATCAAGAATGACGTCCTCTATCAGGACATTCCTAGAGTGACAGACAAGATAGCCTGCCGAAGAATGGGGTTAGTCGGCCACTGCTACAGACACATGGAGCTGCCAGCTAGTAACGTGGTGCTGTGGACCCCTAAACATGGGAAAAGGAAACGAGGGCATCCAGGTTTATCCATGGTTAATGTCCTGATGCAGGATGCAGGAGCAGCAACCCCAGAGGAACTTGCACAATGCATGACAGAAAGGAAAGATTGGAGGTGCCGGCAACGTGTCCGTCTGCGGACGACCTGATGATGATGATGATGATGAAAACTGGTTGCAAAAATGTTGCCTTTAGTATAAGGGTAGCTTTTTAGCCTGGAAGATACCATGGGTCTGTATAACAAGAGTTGTCAGAGAGACAACAAAGCTGGCCATTGGCACATTTAGAAACTTAAAAGCACACTCAAGGTCACCGAGGTCAAGCTTTTTGCCTGCATAGAAAGGTCTTGTCAATATACACATGAAAATTAAATATAAAGTTACACCTCAGGGACATAGGAAATATAAGCGTTTTTCGAAACCTAAACACAGATTTCTAATCCTTAAACTCTGGATCTAAGTTCAAGGTCAAGGTCACAGGGGTCCAAATTTTTCTGTGCATCGAAAGGTCTTGTCCATATACACACACATACCAATTATGAAAGCAATACCTCAAGGGACATAGAAGTTATAGACATTTGTCAATACCTAAACACAGATTTCGAAACCTAAACGTGGACCCTAAGTTCAAGGTCAAGGTCACAGGGGTCCAAATTTTTCTGTGCATGGAAGGTCTTGTCCATATACACACACATACCAACTATGAAAGTAATACCTCAAGAGACATTGAAGTTATAGGCATTTTTCGAAACCTAATCCCAGATTTCGACACCTAAACGCGGGGCCTAAGTTCAAGGTCAAGGGATCCAAATTTTTCTGTGCATGGAAAGGTCTTGTCCATATACACACACATACCAACTATGAATGCAATACCTAAAGAGACACAGAAGTTATAGGCATTTTTCGAAACCTAAACACAGATTTCGAAACCTAAACGTGGACCCTAAGTTCAAGGTCAAGGTCACAGGGGTCCAAATTTTTCTGTGCATGGAAAGGTCTTGTCCATATACACACACATACCAACTATGAATGCAATACCTCAAGAGACATAGAAGTTATAGGTTTTTTTCGAAACCTAAACACAGATTTCGAAACCTAAACGCGGACCCTAAGTTCAAGGTCAAGGTCACAGGGGTCCAAATTTTCTGTGCATAGAAAGGTCTTGTCCATATACACACACATACCAACTATGAAACCAATACCTCAAGGGACATAGAAGTTATAGACATTTTCTTAAAATTGTTTATGCCGTTCACGACGACGCTGACTACACCGGGGGTATTGCAATAGCTCTTCATGTACTTCGTACAGGCGAGCTAAAAACGGATCATTAGAGTTTTTTACTGTCAGACCTGCATCAAGTGGCATTGGATATGGCGAGGGTTGAGTCAAATTTGACCCAAGGGTTTTGATTTTTTACCAATTTTAAAGTGATCTAGTAGAAGATACTATACATAAAATATCTAAGATGTGGGAATAGTGGGTTTTTTAAAAGAAACTTGTTTAAAGTTTTTCACTTTTTTTAATAAATTTCAATAAGTAGTCCACATTGGAATTTCATTTTAACAATTTCTGTAGAGAAGCATCCAAGGAACACCGTGAGCAAGTTAGTTTTTCCCTCAAACTCTCGGTTTCAGAGGAGATGTCGCTTGAAGTAAATTTGAACGGACGGACAGACGGACGATCACAACAGCTCACCTTGAGCCTTCGGTTCAGGTGAGCTAAAAAAATAGAGTTGGGGAAGAAAAGGGCCGGCCCATTCCTTCCCCAGGGGAAGAAACTGACCGGCTGGGCCGTTTCTTCCCCCGGGGAAGAAATGGTCTAGGGGGGGGAAGAAATGGCCTGTTACACCGGGGTTCATAATTTGAACAATCTTGGTTGAGGACTATAAGGCAAAGCTACATTTCAAATATAAATGATCCGGGCCTTACAGTTTCAGAGAAGAAGATTTTTAAAGGTTTTCCTATGAAAAACTGATAAGCCCAAGGGCGGGGCCATTTTTGGCCCTGGGGTCATAATTTGAACAATCTTCGAAGAGGACCATAAGGCAAAGCTATGTTACAAATATTAAAAGATCATACAGTTTCAGAGAAGAAGATTTTTAAAGATTGTCCTATATAAGTCTTTGTAAAACTGATAAGCCCCGGGGCGGGGCCAATTTTGACCCAGGGGTCATAATTTGAACAATCTAGGTAAAGGACCATGTCAAATATTAATGATCTGGGCCATACAGTTTCAGAGAAGAAGATTTTTAAAGATTTTCCAATATAAGTCTTTGAGTAGTTAATTTCCTCAACTTCATATAAAATAGTTAGTAAGATAAGGGAAAAAAAGAACTTGCTGAGAATTTCCTGCAATCACTTCAGTAGTCAAATAATGAGGGAGAAAACATTTGATGCAAGTATGATGAAGATTTGCCTAAAAGTGTCGCTTTTTAGCACATTTACAAGGTTTTATATCGAATCCTTAAGAAAAAAATTGGTGCGAGTCCTGTCATATGGGGTTTACATATGCTATCTAACGGAGCTTCAGTTGGTGGATACGTCACTATCAGATAAACCGTGTAGCAGCACTGAGTTAAACTCAGGATCCTGAGTATGTACCTGTGGTGATTTAAACACCGTATTTACTCCCTTGTAATAAACATTCACCTAGTAGTCATAGCAATGCGGAGACAAAAATGAACAAGAGGGCCATGGCCCTAAATTCGCTCACCTGAGGACATTGAAGTTTGTACCTAAGTTGACTGGGCAAGACAACATTTTAATATAACTATAAATGGAGTTATCTTCCAGACAAGAAAACATGACAAAAGTGAATTTTGTTGCCAAGCTTATGACCCTTATCCATGACACATCCTCTTATCAAGCTATTTCCATTTCCAATAAATGATAATTATTTCACTAGCGTCAGCAGAACTGGAATTATTTTCCTGACAATAAAATATGACAAAGAAGAAAAACTAAATATTGCTGCCCTTGTGCATGGCATTTTCTCTCATCAGTTTCTTTCCATACATAAAATTTCATTACAATAGCATCAGTAGAACTGAAGTTGTCTTCTTGACAAGAAAATATCACAAAGGGAAATAACTAAAAAAACAATGATGTCAGAGTTATGGCCTTTGCAAATGGCACTTCCTCTCATCAGGCTCTTTCCAAATAGGCAATTTCATTTTACCCATTACCCCATAGCATGTTTCTAATTTTGAAAATAGGTGGCCACCTAAAGCAGGTTGAAAGTAAAGCAGAATGTGTCTTAACCCTTAGCCTGCCACTCACGACTATAGCTTTATATGCAAACAGCTTGGATCCGGATTAGACGCCGAGTAACTCGGTGTCTCATCCGGATCCAAGCTGTTTGGCACTCGGACATTTTGAGCAACTTTGAAGCACTTTGAAACTTGAAGCAGACGAGAAATATAGCAGACGACAATTTATTTGGCGGGCTAAGGGTTAATGCACACTTTGCTTTACTTTTGCATCTTTCATTTTCATGACTGTTTAAAGTGGAATTATTGAAAAGACATACAGATAACTCTGACAAAACCAATATTAAACATATGTATAAATATGGCATAAGACATAATTACATAACTGTCAGTGGATCACTTCCAGATCCTGTTTCTCTAAGTATGAATCAGACTGAACCATATCTAAACTTTAGCAGACAACATGTTCAGCTGATCATGACCAGTTCTGTGATACTCACTACCAGTTCAGAGTTGCATAATATTTGACTTCAGTGGCTAGAACTTTTGGGCTTACCCTTACCAGACTGAAATGATGTCTGCTTAAAACCTACTGTATGTGAAAAGTGTACAAAAAAACAATTTAGAAAATGTTAAGTTGGTAAATGAGTGGCAAATAGGTTGGATCCAGATTAGATGTAGCATTATGATTATGTTGCATCTGATCTGGATCCAAAATGTTTGCAAATATTGGCTATTTGCCCATAGTATATTAAGGGTAACTCAGGTAAATACAGTTCTGCCTAAATCAAAAATACTGTAAAACCTGCCTAGAGCAGCACTTAAACTGTGTAGGGTGGTGTCAAATGTGACCCTAGGGATTTCATTTTAACAAACTATAGAGGGATCCACCAGGAGATTCTACTGTACAAATATCAAAGCTTAGGGCCTAGTAGTTTTGGGCAAGAAGATTTTTTAAAGATTTTTGCTTTTTTGCTTTTTCAAGCAGAGTTTGTGCTTTTTTTCCTTTTTTTTTAACAACTTCTGTAAAGAAGCATCCAAGGAACATCATGAGCAGTTTGAACTCTCCCTACAATCGGCGGGTTTCAGAGGAGATGTCGTTTGAAGTAAAAGTGAACGGACAGACGGACAGACGGACGGATGGACGGACGGACAGACGGACAGACGTACTACGGACGGTGAGCGGTCACAATAGCTCACCTTGAGCCTTTGGCTCAGGTGAGCTAAAAATGAGGCATCGCCTTTACGCCCTCGGCTACGGACGCTCTCTATATATATGGTAGCGAATTAACGTACTTCAATGATAGCTATTAATAGAACATTATTCGGCTCGGGTTTATGTCTGACCCCGTGTAGAGAAGCAACAACAACAACTATACCGTTAGCTAACGCTATGGAAAAACGATGGAAAATATCTGAAAAACTAAGATTCGGTGACGATTCTTGAGACGTTTTTTGGACTGATCATATTTTTTTAATGTCAAAAGCCAAATAATGCCACAAATTTGCTTTTATTTGAGTATTTTATTTTATTTTGACAAGAACACCATCCGGTTGCGAGTCCCTTTAACAACAGTTGCAACATGGTCGTGTACACATGTATTTTCATTTCTGATAGTTGGATTTAAAAAAATATTGGACAAAAAAAATTCATGAGGGGGGGGTTAATCTACAATGGCCATTGTAATTTAACCCCCCCATTAAGAAATTATCAAGCGAAAAAAGTCGAACTTATCCGAACTCTTATGGCAATATACCATCTGAGCACGTTTGAGAAAGATTGAATAAAAATTGTGGTCTCTAGAGTGTAAACACTAAAATTGTTGACGCCGCACACCGCACGACGGACGACGGACAATCAAGGATTGCAATAGCTCACCCTGAGCTAGCTCAGGTGAGCTAAAAATCTTGCTGATGAACTTGAAAATTAAGTCTTCTGTCAAATATTTTGTACATGGATGGTTTTAGACAGGATGACTTTTCATTGAAAAAAATCTTTTTTTTAGCTAATGTGACCCAGATATGCAACAGACCCATTTCAGCAATATTGGTAAAAAACATAAAAAAGTGACACTATGCTGAATATCAAAGCTCTGGCCATAACCCTTCCGTAAATCTGCCACTCATTTTAAAGGTTTGCCACCGTTTGCCATGGCAAACAGTGGCAAATGATGGCAATAGGTGGAAAACAGAGTGTAAAACAGTGGCAAACTATGGCATTTGATGATTTGCCACCGTTTTCCACTCTGAAGCCAGTGGCGAATGATGGTAAATGGTGGCAAATAATGTGGCAAATGGTGGAAAATTTAACTTAGTTATTTTCTAGCAGTGGCATTCGGTGGAAAACACTTAGTTTTTCTTGATTTACATAAATTGTTTGGACTTAGAAAATTTCTGCAATGGCAAAAGAGTGGCATACGGTGGACAATACTTAGAAACTTTTTCATTGCAAACAAAAAGTAACAAAACTGTTAAAATGAATGTCAGCAATATTTAATGGTTACAAAGTTTGATAAGAAAGACGGAGGTAATTGAACAAGATTCCAAATCCATTCAAATGTGTAGACTCTTAGATTATTAACAATAATGGAATATGACAAAGTCTAGTATAGATAAATCAAAAGCAGATAACTCTGAACACAATAGTCTGATTTTACCCAAATTTTATCATATCTAGAAACTTATACTCATATATACATTGTGTGCAAGTAAAATCAAAATCCAATCCAATGAGTAGCTGCTAGAGTGTAAACACTGTTAAATACAGCATTTTCAGCCATCAAGGGCAGAAAACTG
Source organism: Gari tellinella (assembly GCA_922989275.2). Classification (NCBI taxonomy): domain Eukaryota; kingdom Metazoa; phylum Mollusca; class Bivalvia; order Cardiida; family Psammobiidae; genus Gari; species Gari tellinella. Next base: position 20,373,474 of record OV277869.1, on the reverse strand, counting down.
TGACAAATTAGCCTGATTTCAAACATAATTTACCTCATTCCAGAACTTGTTGCCATGTATGTTTTTTTCAAAATTTTATCAAAATCCATTCAAATGTGTACACTCTAAATTGTAAACAGTGCTGGAAATACTAAACCTTTTCAAGTACATCTGAGTAAATCAAAGGCATATAATTCTTAATAGTATCATCAAAATCCATTAAAAATTGTAGACTCTAGAGTGTTAACCTTTTAAATATAGCATTTTCAACACTTTAAGGGCAGATAACTCTTGACCTATTGGTTTGAGTCAACCTGCCTAGATAAAAAGTGTGGCCTCTAGAGTTAACACTAAAATTGTTGATGACAAACATTCACGGATCACAGAAAGCACATGTATATGGAGTATTTAAGTTTAGCATGTACAGAGGAGAAGACGTTTGAAAATTTCACTACATAACTCTATGTAAAACTGTGACCCCCGGGGCGGGGCCAATTTTGACCCCAGGGGCATAGTTTGTACAAACTTGATATAGGACCTGTAGATGATGCTATGTGCCAAATATCTAAGCTCTGGCCCTTGTAGTTTCAGACAAAAGATTTTTTAAGATTTTCTTATTTTTTTCACTTTGGTTGCCATGGCAACCAGAGTTCTACATTGTTTTTAATTCTTTGAATAATTTTGAAAGAACTTGACCCAAGGAACATTCCAGTAAAGATTGGTTGAAATCTGTTCAGCGGTATATGAGGAGATGTCATTTGAAGCAATTGTTAAGGACAACAATGACTTTATAAAGTGAAATTATGTTCTTCTGTGGATGAATAAATTAAAGGCTTAAAAAGGAATATGTATGGGGTAATGGGTTGATAAGTATAATAATTTACATTTTCTAAATATAAGAAACTATGTAAATGAGTGGCAAATAGTTTGGATCCAGATTAGATGCAGCATTATGTGGCATCTGACCTGGATCCATACTGTTTCTGGCCAAGAATTAATCGTGGACTGATAGACAGAAATACAAACAAACAAACAAACAAACAAACAAAACACAAACAAACAAACAGACAGACCAAAAACAATATGCCTCGAACTAAGTTGTGCTGGAGCATAAAAATTTAGCAGACATCATAATTTCTGTGTGTATCTCAGTTACCCGATTTCAGAACTAGCTATGGCCCATGGGTCAGTTATGCAATTGCAGATGGTCTCTATGGCCAAATTGCTATTATCATGCTGAACTGTTGTCTGCTCCAAATGTTTGTATGTGAAATATGTAAAAATCGTAACTTATATTTTCTAAATATAAGAACATATGTAAATGAGTGGCAAATAGTTTAGATCCAGATTAGATGCAGCACAGGAACTTTTAACCAGGGTAGAGACAGAGTGTGCAAAAGTTGGCCTGACACTCAATGCCAAGAAAACTGAAGTAATCACATTCTGCCAACCACAAGATCACGCCCCTTTGACCACCATTGGAGGTTCATCTCTCAAAGAGGTTCATGACTTCCAGTATTTGGGTTCATGGGTAAATACCTCTGAGAAGACATCAAGGTCAGGAAAGCCCTTGCATGGAGAGCTCTAAATGGGATGAAATCAGTTTGGAGCTCACAAATGTCTCGCGATACAAAGCTCAGCTTCTTCTTCGCAACAGTCGAGTCTGTCTTACTGTATGGCTCTGAATGCTGGACAGTCACATCTCAACTCCAGAAGACCCTCGATGGCTGCTACACTAGGATGCTAAGACAAGTTCTGAACATCAACCCAGGCCAGCACATCAAGAATGACGTCCTCTATCAGGACATTCCTAGAGTGACAGACAAGATAGCCTGCCGAAGAATGGGGTTAGTCGGCCACTGCTACAGACACATGGAGCTGCCAGCTAGTAACGTGGTGCTGTGGACCCCTAAACATGGGAAAAGGAAACGAGGGCATCCAGGTTTATCCATGGTTAATGTCCTGATGCAGGATGCAGGAGCAGCAACCCCAGAGGAACTTGCACAATGCATGACAGAAAGGAAAGATTGGAGGTGCCGGCAACGTGTCCGTCTGCGGACGACCTGATGATGATGATGATGAAAACTGGTTGCAAAAATGTTGCCTTTAGTATAAGGGTAGCTTTTTAGCCTGGAAGATACCATGGGTCTGTATAACAAGAGTTGTCAGAGAGACAACAAAGCTGGCCATTGGCACATTTAGAAACTTAAAAGCACACTCAAGGTCACCGAGGTCAAGCTTTTTGCCTGCATAGAAACGTCTTGTCAATATACACATGAAAATTAAATATAAAGTTACACCTCAGGGACATAGGAAATATAAGCGTTTTTCGAAACCTTAACACAGATTTCTAATCCTTAAACTCTGGATCTAAGTTCAAGGTCAAGGTCACAGGGGTCCAAATTTTTCTGTGCATCGAAAGGTCTTGTCCATATACACACACATACCAACTATGAAAGCAATACCTCAAGGGACATAGAAGTTATAGACATTTTTCAATACCTAAACACAGATTTCGAAACCTAAACGTGGACCCTAAGGTCAAGGTCAAGGTCACAGGGGTCCAAATTTTTCTGTGCATGGAAGGTCTTGTCCATATACACACACATACCAACTATGAAAGTAATACCTCAAGAGACATTGAAGTTATAGGCATTTTTCGAAACCTAATCCCAGATTTCGACACCTAAACGCGGGGCCTAAGTTCAAGGTCAAGGGGTCCAAATTTTTCTGTGCATGGAAAAGTCTTGTCCATATACACACACATACCAACTATGAAAGCAATACCTCAAGGGACATAGAAATTATAGGCATTTTTCGAAACCTAAACACAGATTTCGAAACCTAAACGTGGGCCCTAAGTTCAAGGTCAAGGGGTCCAAATTTTTCTGTGCATGGAAAGGTCTTGTCCATATACACATACATACTAACTATGAAAGCAATACCTCAAGAGACATAGAAGTTATAGGCATTTTTCAAAACCTAAACCCAGATTTCGAAACCTAAACGCGGGCCCTAAGTTCAAGGTCAAGGTCACAAGGGTCCAAATTTTTCTGTGCATGGAAAGGTCTTGTCCATATACACACACATACCAACTATGAATGCAATACCTAAAGAGACAAAGAAGTTATAGGCATTTTTCGAAACCTAAACACAGATTTCGAAACCTAAACGTGGACCCTAAGTTCAAGGTCAAGGACACAGGGGTCCAAATTTTTCTGTGCATGGAAAGGTCTTGTCCATATACACACACATACCAACTATGAATGCAATACCTCAAGAGACATAGAAGTTATAGGTTTTTTTCGAAACCTAAACACAGATTTCGAAACCTAAACGCGGACCCTAAGTTCAAGGTCAAGGTCACAGGGGTCCAAATTTTCTGTGCATAGAAAGGTCTTGTCCATATACACACACATACCAATTATGAAAGCAATACCTCAAGGGACATAGAAGTTATAGGCATTTTTCAAAACCTAAACAAAGATTTCGAAACCTAAACGCGGACCCTAAGTTCAAGGTCAAGGTCACAAGGGTCCAAATTTTTCTGTGCATGGAAAGGTCTTGTCCATATACACACACATACCAACTATGAAACCAATACCTCAAGGGACATAGAAGTTATAGACATTTTCTTAAAATTGTTTATGCCGTTCACGACGACGCCGACTACACCGGGGGTATTGCAATAGCTCTTCATGTACTTCGTACAGGCGAGCTAAAAACGGATCATTAGAGTTTTTTACTGTCAGACCTGCATCAAGTGGCATTGGATATGGCGAGGGTTGAGTCAAATTTGACCCTAGGGTTTTGATTTTTTACCAATTTTAAAGTGATCTAGTAGAAGATACTATACATAAAATATCTAAGATGTGGGAATAGTGGGTTTTTTAAAAGAAACTTGTTTAAAGTTTTTCACTTTTTTTAATTAATTTCAATAAGTAGTCCACATTGGAATTTCATTTTAACAATTTCTGTAGAGAAGCATCCAAGGAACACCGTGAGCAAGTTAGTTTTTCCCTCAAACTCTCGGTTTCAGAGGAGATGTCGCTTGAAGTAAATTTGAACGGACGGACAGACGGACGATCACAACAGCTCACCTTGAACGGACGGACAGACGGACGATCACAACAGCTCACCTTGAGCCTTCGGTTCAGGTGAGCTAAAAAAATAGAGTTGGGGAAGAAAAGGGCCAGCCCATTCCTTCCCCAGGGGAAGAAACTGACCGGCTGGGCCGTTTCTTCCCCCGGGGAAGAAATGGTCTAGGGGGGGGAAGAAATGGCCTGTTACACCGGGGTTCATAATTTGAACAATCTTGGTTGAGGACTATAAGGCAAAGCTACATTTCAAATATAAATGATCCGGGCCTTACAGTTTCAGAGAAGAAGATTTTTAAAGGTTTTCCTATGAAAAACTGATAAGCCCAAGGGCGGGGCCATTTTTGGCCCTGGGGTCATAATTTGAACAATCTTCGAAGAGGACCATAAGGCAAAGCTATGTTACAAATATTAAAAGATCATACAGTTTCAGAGAAGAAGATTTTTAAAGATTGTCCTATATAAGTCTTTGTAAAACTGATAAGCCCCGGGGCGGGGCCAATTTTGACCCAGGGGTCATAATTTGAACAATCTAGGTAAAGGACCATGTCAAATATTAATGATCTGGGCCATACAGTTTCAGAGAAGAAGATTTTTAAAGATTTTCCAATATAAGTCTTTGAGTAGTTAATTTCCTCAACTTCATATAAAATAGTGAGTAAGATAAGGGAAAAAAAAAGAACTTGCTGAGAATTTCCTGCAATCACTTCAGTAGTCAAATAATGAGGGAGAAAACATTTGATGCAAGTATGATGAAGATTTGCCTAAAAGTGTCGCTTTTTAGCACATTTACAAGGTTTTATATCGAATCCTTAAGAAAAAAATTGGTGCGAGTCTAGCTCCCCCTACAAACAAATCCTGTCATATGGGGTTTACATATGCTATCTAACGGAGCTTCAGTTGGTGGATACGTCACTATCAGATAAACCGTGTAGCAGCACTGAGTTAAACTCAGGATCCTGAGTATGTACCTGTGGTGATTTAAACACCGTATTTACTCCCTTGTAATAAACATTCACCTAGTAGTCATAGCAATGCGGAGACAAAAATGAAAAATGAGGCATCGCCTTTACGCCCTCGGCTACGGACGCTCTCTATATATATGGTAGCGAATTAACGTACTTCAATGATAGCTATTAATAGAACATTATTCGGCTCGGGTTTATGTCTGACCCCGTGTAGAGAAGCAACAACAACAACTATACCGTTAGCTAACGCTATGGAAAAACGATGGAAAATATCTGAAAAACTAAGATTCGGTGACGATTCTTGAGACTTTTTTTGGACTGATCATATTTTTTTAATGTCAAAAGCCAAATAATGCCACAAATTTGCTTTTATTTGAGTATTTTATTTTATTTTGACAAGAACACCATCCGGTTGCGAGTCCCTTTAACAACAGTTGCAACATGGTCGTGTACACATGTATTTTCATTTCTGATAGTTGGATTTAAAAAAATATTGGACAAAAAAAATTCATGAGGGGGGGGTTAATCTACAATGGCCATTGTAATTTAACCCCCCCATTAAGAAATTATCAAGCGAAAAAAGTCGAACTTATCCGAACTCTTATGGCAATATACCATCTGAGCACGTTTGAGAAAGATTGAATAAAAATTGTGGTCTCTAGAGTGTAAACACTAAAATTGTTGACGCCGCACACCGCACGACGGACGACGGACAATCAAGGATTGCAATAGCTCACCCTGAGCTAGCTCAGGTGAGCTAAAAATCTTGCTGATGAACTTGAAAATTAAGTCTTCTGTCAAATATTTTGTACATGGATGGTTTTAGACAGGATGACTTTTCATTGAATAAAATCTTTTTTTTAGCTAATGTGACCCAGATATGCAACAGACCCATTTCAGCAATATTGGTAAAAAACATAAAAAAGTGACACTATGCTGAATATCAAAGCTCTGGCCATATTAGTTTCAGAGAAGAAGATTTCACTATATAACTCGATGTAAAACTGCAACCCATAGGGCCTTGGCAGTTTTGACCCCAGGGACATAATTTGAACAACATTAAAAGAGGACCTAAAGATGATGCTTTGTGCAGGTTACTGTGGTTTCAGACAAGAAGATTTTTTTTAGTTTTCATTGAAAAAATCTATTTTTAGCTCCTGTGACCTAGATATGCAACGGACCAGAACCATATATTCAATAATGGTTAAGGCGCCTCAAGAAATGTCACCATGCCAAATATCAAAGCTCTTGCCATATTAGTTTCAGAGAAATACATGTTTGAAGATTTCACTATATAACTCTAGGTTAAAATTATGACCCCTGGGGTGGGGTCAATTTTGACCCCAGGGACATAATTTAAACAAACTTGATAGAGGACCTAAAGATGATGCTTTATGCCAAATATCTAAGCTCGGGGTACTGTGGTGTCGGACAGGAAGATTTTTTAAGTTTTAACTGGAAAAAATCTATTTTTAACTCCTGTGACCTAGATATGCAACAGACCGGAACCATATTTACAATATTGGTTCAGAGCTTCTAGAAGTGTTACCATGCCAAATATTAAAGCTCTTGCTATATTAGTTTCAGAGAAAAAGATGTTTGAAGATTTCACTATATAACTCTATGTAAAGTTACGACCCACGGGGTGGGGTCATTTTTGACCCCAGGGATATAATTTGAACAATCTTGATATAGGACCTGAAGACAATGCTTTGTGCCAAATATCTCACCTCAGGGTACTGTGGTTTCAGACAAGAAGATTTTTTAAGTTTTCATTGAAAAAATCTATTTTTAGCTCCTGTGACCTAGATATGCAATGGACCGGAAACGTTTGAACAACTTTGAAAGAGGACCATAAAAGGATCATTCCAGCCAAGTTTGGTGAAAATCCATCCAGTAGTCTAGGAGGAGAAGTCGTTTGAAGAAATTTTTGACGACGAACGAACGACGCACGACGGACACAGCACATTAAAAATAGCTGACCTTGGCACTACGTGCCAGGTGAGCTAAAAAGCACTTTTACTCTCAGAAAAGACATGTTTTGTTCTATTCACAATAAAATCACTGATAATAGGATGTCCACGATAAATAGGTCTATTACTATGGGTTTACACTAAAAATTGTATACTTGTTGCTTGGATTTAATGTGTTAACCTATTCACTGACATTTTGTTGTCATCTTCATCCCTTTAAATATGTTCTGCTTTAAAACCATTTTCTGTATTATTGTTTCCAAGCTAGAAACTGTTGTTGCAGTAAGGGAGCGGACAAGGCTTAAACAGCTATCTTTTAATAATTGAAGGGCAATAACTCTGATGTGCCATAGGACATTTGGGTAATTATCGAACTTGACCTAGATTATATACCAATAAACATTTTCAGTAAGTTTGATGAATATCCAATACAAAGTGTTTGTGTTAGAAAGTGGACAGCCATTTTTTAATAATTCAAGGGGTATAACTCCAACATGCCTTATGCAATTTGGGTAATTATCGAACTTGGCCTAGACTTTATAACAATACACACTTTCATAAGGTTTGGTGAAGATTGAATATAAACTACTCAAGTTAGAGAGCGGACAAGGCTGAAACAGCCATTTTTTAATAATTCAAGGGCAATAACTCCAACATGCCTTAAGCTATTTGGGTAATTATCGAACTTGGCCTAGATTTTATACTAATACACATTTTCAGCAAGTTTGGTGAAGATTGGATAAAAATTACTTGAGTTGGAGAGCGGACAAGAAAAAGTGTGACAGACTGACTGACGGACAGACTGACTGACGGACAAGGCGATTACTATAGGGCACCCACCTCTCGGTGGGGCCCTAACAAACCTTTTATATGATCTTAGCCATCCTCTAAATTAGCACAGATACTATTTGTTCAATCACTTTTTACCACTTGCAACTGGAAACAATAACACCTCCTCCACTTAACTCTGCCTGTAGAATGTGAAATTGCACTATGTTTAAAAGGTTGAAAGCAGCTTGCTGCTTAAAGCTTTCAGCTTTAGTTTCATGCTGCATTGACCTGCCACATGGGTTTCATCACCATCTCTCAGTAAAACTGTTCTAATGCACTTATGATCATCTTATAGCGCTTGTCAGATGGAAACCAAGGCCCCGTTTTATGAAACCTCATACACCAAAAATTGTTGTAAGTTAGATTCTAAAATTTAATATCAATAATTATCCATTTCTACATCTAATCCTGTCTTGTGACATCTCTATAAAATGATTCCAAAGAGATGTCACAAGACAGGGTTAGATGAAGAAATAAGAAATTAGATGTATTATAAAGTTTTGAATTACAATCCTTTTTGTCGTACGTTTCATAAAACAGGTGCCAGTACCATACCATTCTGTCATATTCCTACATAAAACACACAATGTTTGACACACACTCCTAGTTCAGAAAGTAACTTTTGTATGCACTTTCTTGAAAGCTCGAGATATTCTCCAGGCATTGGCATCCTCATATTTGTTGTACAACGGTTCAATCTTCTGTTGCTTCTTCTGCTTGCTAAGTTTCGTTGGGTCCGAGAATTTGAAGAATTTAGGAGCGTATTCTACAAGCCACTTAGGATCCATTGCAGTAACTTCTCTCATATATTCCTTTGTAGTTAAAACTAACTCATGGTAGATAACCCTGGAAAATAAATAACATAATTAGGTCACCTTCTTATTATATAATCTTTATATTTTTCATATACAGAAAAACCTCTCTATTACAACCACCTAAAAGGTTAATTGAATCTACGAAAGTCAGGTGGCAGCAAAAAGCTAAAGCTAAAGGAGCTTTGTGTTTTACTGTCACCTTGCTTTTAGCAGTCAACTGTTCCTAAACACCTTATGATTTGAACTGTAACATGGTCATAATAGAGAGGTTGTAGGGTATAAATTCTTTGTATAAAGCTTTAAGTCTTCGCTCTCACATCGGCAAATGATCTGCTTGTCTACTAATCTGTTGGACACGACAGGAGACTCTATCATTAAGCCAGTGCTTGCTGAGCACAACGATTCTGGTATTTGCGAAAAATTTGGATGACGGGTTACGAGGCATCTGATCTGGATTCAAAAGTTTGACACTCATCTTCAGAGTTCTTTAATTCAAAACTGTATAAATCTTAATTTATAGTTTTGCAGGCAACAATTTCAAAGCAGACGATATTACAACAGGATAATTGTTAAGCCCTAACAACGCTGATAAAATAAAATTCAGTCAAACCTGCTGTTCCAATAATGACCCTTTTCCTGATATTAGAGTTCAAACTAACTTTACAATCTTCATGCATGTTATTATATTTATGATTTTTTTATCCTTAACCAACCCATTACCCTCATAAGCCTGTTTCTAGTTTTGAAAATAGGTGACCACTTAAAGTAGGTTGAAAGTAAAGCAGAATGCGCCTTATGGCGCGTTCTGCTTTACCTTCAGCCGGCTTTAAGCTACTATCTGCTAGGATATAGAAAATATTTCTGTTGATGCATATTCATGACTATACATTACAAGTTGACAGTGCGATACAGAGTGATGTATTTAGCTCGAGATTTTTTTGGCGGAAATAGCCGATCTGACGAGCGCCTTGGTGCGAGTCTGATCGGTTGTTTCCGCCAAAAACGTCGAGAGCTAAATGCAACACTCTGTAGCGCACTGTCAACTGGTGATGTGTTTATTATATGCCTTGAATACATTCCAGAAACAACTAAATAGTTGTTTAAATAATTTTATATCCAAAATTCATTAGTTATTTGAAGCAGAAAAAGATTGTTTGCATGCCACAAAGAATAATGCGGCACTTTTACATGAACGTAAATGAAGTCACGTTAAATAGAAGCGACGTCAGAGTAAAATACAAAGTGGCTGATACAAGGTGGCTGATACAGACTGTATTTTACTCGGCAGATACACGCGGAAACGATCGATATCATACGAAGGCATATAATAAAAATTTAAACTATTTTCTTTGATGGAGGAATAAATTAAAGGCATAAAATAAATATTTATGGGGTTATGGGTTAAAGAAGCCTGTATTACTTCTGGAATGCATTAACTCATTGACCCCTGATACTTCAAATGGAAAGTTCCATTTTCAAATTAAGTGTAGTCCATATTTTGGCTATTTACGGTAGTTTTTACGATGTATTTCAATATGACAAACAGTGTAGATCCTGATCCTAAAGGAGCCCTCTAATCATGGTCTACACTGTTTGTATAGAACAAGTTAACTCTTCACTGGTAAATCTTCTGTAAAAGATAAGTATACACATTACTAGGTATAGGGCCACCAAATAGACCGGAAGTGCTTCATGGTGTAGTCGAAAGAAGTCCGGCAAAGAAATAGTGCCAAACTTTTTGCCTCAGAATAGCTTTTTGTTAAGAAATATTTACTATTTTGAGCTTTTTATTTAATACATGGGTGCTAGAGAATAGATACAAAGACTTTCTGTCATAATAGATGGGTTTTTGGAGAAATTATGTGAGCTGAAGTGACATGTCCCTGTTTTAGCCGGTGCCTATTTCAAAATGTAGCAAAACAGGGGTCATGTCACTGAAGCCAAGAGATTTTTCTTATATGCCACATGACCCCCTGTTTTCTCTGCATTTTTCACTTGTGCAAGGGTGTATCTTTGTGGGAAATATAGGGTAGCACCTGTGGTTGGAATAAAAATTGTATTTTTTGGACCTTGGAAATGACGCATTTTATATAAGTTATATAGGAGAGCCGTTTTGGTGTACCATGCCCTACTAGGGTTATGCCGATTCCTGTATTAAAATACTGACAAAGAGACTTCAGTTTTCTAGTGTTGCTAATTAATATAGAGTCTTTACCGTTAAAATCAATTCCTAAACATAAGGGACCCGTTTTATGAAACATCAAAAATGGTCGTAAGTCAAGATTCTAAAATTCTCAACAATTATTTATTTCTCCATTTAATGCTGCCTTGTGACATCTTTTTCGAATCGTCTTTTCAAGACGATTCCAATAAGATGTCACAAGACAGGATTAGATAGAGAAATCAGAAATTATATGTATTTTAAAGTTTTGACTTACGCCCATTTCTGTTGTACAAAGATTTATGAAACGAGCCTGAGGCCACTACTCCTTTTAACCCTTAACCTGCCACTCACGACTATAACTCCATATGCAAACAGCTTGGATCCGGATGAGACGTCGAGTAACTCGGCGTCTCATCCGGATCCAAGCTGTTTGACACTCGGACAACATTTTCAGCAATTTTGAGCAACTTTGAAGCACTTTGAAACTTGAAGCAGACGAGAAATATAGCAGACGACAATTTATTTGGCGGGCTAAGGGTTAACTTACCATTCTGGCTGCCTATTAAAGAGAGCACTAGATGGATGTATATAGACTATCTGGCCATCTACAAGCGTTCTGTAGCCTTCCTGGGGGTCTTTCTTGGCAGCATTCCTGAAGAACCCACTGCAGATTGCCTTCTGAACTTTAGACGTGTTCCTACCGCATGATATCACATCAAGTTTATGCCTGGATAAAGACAAACACATTGCAAATGAACACACAAAGGCATAGCAACAAGACCACCGCAAGCCGGGCACATTATACGCCCGTCAAATCGATCTTAGAATGTAGTCATACTAAAACCCTATCAAGGTAAAGTGAACAAAAGGGAAAGAACCCTGAAAGTTAGGGGTCATATGCTGTCCAAGTTTCAAAAGGATTGGAATAAATTTGTTTGAGAAAGAGAGCGGACAAACTAAAAAAATGCCCGTTTTTGACGATAAAAGGGGCATAACTCTTGAATGTCTAAGGCAATCTTGCTGGTTATTTAACTTGACCCAGACATTATGGTCATACACATGCTGACCAAGTTTCAAAAGGATTGGAATATATTTATTTGAGTTAGAGAGCGAACAATCTAAAATATGCCCGTTTTTTTTTTACGAAAAAGGGGCATAACTCTTGAATGTCTGGGGCAATCCTGCTGGTTATCGAACTTCACTGAGATATTATGGTCATACACATGCTGACCAAGTTTCAAAAGGATTGGAATAAATTTGTTTGAGTTAGAGAGCGGACAAACTAAAATATGCCCGCTTTTTACGAAAAAGGGGCATAACTCTTGAATGTCTGGGACAATCTTGCTGGTTATTTAACTTGACCCAGACATTATGGTCATACACATGCTGACCAAGTTTCAAAAGGATTGGAATATATTTATTTGAGTTAGAGAGCGAACAATCTAAAATATGCCCGTTTTTTTTTTACGAAAAAGGGGCATAACTCTTGAATGTCTGGGGCAATCCTGCTGGTTATCGAACTTCACTGAGATATTATGGTCATACACATGCTGACAAAGTTTCAAAAGGATTGAAATAAATTTGTTTGAGTTAGAGAGCGGACAAACTAAAATATGCCCGTTATTTACGAAAAAAGGGGCATAACTCTTGAATGTCTGGGGCAATCCTGCTGGTTATCGAACTTGACCAAGATATTATGGTCATACACATGCTGACAAAGTTTCCAAAAGATTAAAATAAATTTGTTTGAGTTAGAGAGCGGACAAACTAAAATGCCAGTTTTTGAAGAAAAAGGGGCATAACTCTTGAATATCTGGGTCGATCTTGCTGGTTATCGAACTTGACCGAGATATTATGGTCATACATGTTCTGACCAAGTTTCAAAAGGATTGGACTAAATTTGTTTTCAATTGACATAAGGGTTAAAGCATAAATATATTTTTTGGAAAAAAATTCTCAACATGTAATCATGTAACCAACTTTGTTTTCAATTCATGCAGCAAGTAAAATTATTAACCTATTAACCTATTCAGTCAACTAAAGCCATAGTTTGTAGTCCCACCGCCATTTATTTTCCGACATTGTTTACAGTAACATAATCACAAATGACATCATTTGGGGTCTTGCAGCGCCTGTTCGCTTGTGGACGAACAGGTTGGGTAGGAGCCCAAATATCCATATTTCACTATCGTTTATGGTTTATCTATGAAGTAGAGTGTTAAGCAAAAGATATAGAATAATGTCAAACTGACCAAATAGGAGCACCTTGATCAGAGTCGCCAATATCAACTAGAACTGCTATCACTTAAAGGTGATAAATACCCCCACCTCCAACTGACCTGCCACAAACAGCACAATGACATGTAGAAAGAATAATACATGCATATTTAGGAACAAAATTTCAAGTTGAAAAGGGGCATAATTCTGTCAAATTTTATGAAAGAGTTTAAAGAAAAGTCTCACAATACAACACTAATAATGTTTACCACGTTTGAAGACAATGTCATGAATAGTTTTCAAGACAAGAGCCGCACCCGGCTGTACTTTTTCCAAGGTTCAGTGTAAAATTTCCATGGAATATGAATAATTTACGTGGAATTTACATGGAATTCTAAAAGTTCCATGGTTATTCGTAACAATTTCCAAGGTTTTTGTTTAGTCACCAAAATTTCCATGGTTTATGCATGCTTATGAACAAAAAAACCACGTTAATATCAAGAAAAAACCTTGGAAACTCTTAAAACCTTGGCAAAAGCTCGGAAAAATTGGACTTTGGCAAAAATAAACACGGAACAATCTCGGAAATAAGAACTTAACCATTTTTTAGCACGGAAAATCCTTGTAAAATAATAACTTAAACAATTTGCACCTCGTAAAAATTGTACTTAGACATTATTTTCCGTTAGCCTCGGCTATCACATGTATACACGGAGCATGTTGTATCGACAGTGCTTCTTACCTTCGCATGTTTAAAAATAGAAATCACGTGACCATACCTGTCCATATATAACCGGATGTCCAAACCTGTAAACTCATAGTTGTTTTTGGCGTGCTTCCGGTAAGCTACTTTCTTCGCTTTCGATTTAGTTTTTGAACAATTGTTAGTTTTACAGCTGTAGTCATTACATTTATGGCTAATAGGAAGGATTTAGAGGCCGGCGGGGACGATGTCCTCAGCCTTGGTTCCAGCGACGAGTTTTCTGGGTTTGATATGGAAGATATTGGCCTCAATGCGGCGTGTAACGTCGCCTCGTGCTCTACATCTAGCAAAAAACCGAGGGTGAAAAGCGTGGTTTTTGCCAAAGGTAAGGAGAATTCCCCTAAGTCGGGAAAAAAGAAATGCCTTTCTAAGTCTTCTTCGTCGAAGAAAACTACTAAAACTTCTAGAACTACGAAAAGGCCGGCTTCGTCGAAGTCGCAATCCAACTCTGTTGCTGACGTGTCTTCGGGTGCGACGCAGTCGCAGCCCAGCCCCGCCATTGACTTTTCCAATATGTCTATGGGTGATATTAATAATTTGAGACAGGTTTTAGGCATACAAGGTTCAACGGAACAACCTTCTTCTGGTTATGAGAATTTTGGTCCAAATTTGCATATAGAGGTGGATAGTGCAGACATTTCAGATGATGGTCAGGCTGGCCATGCTAATGTGGACTTTTCCAATGAGTTTAGTAGTACTCTCTTTGATAATGACTCTAATGAGGATTGGGATTTGCCTAAGCTTAAGGAGCCCTCTAAGGGCAAACCCATTGCTGGTTCTTTAGCAACTCTTATAAATACTGCCTGTACTTCACAGTGTGACATTGAACCAATGGTAGATAAACATTCAATTCCAGAAAATTGTGATAAAATGGCAGCTCCTTCGGTTAATCCAGAGGTTTGGAAAGTTTTATACAAAAGGACGCAAGTTCAGGATAAATGCTTCCAAGAGATTCAGAACCTTTTGGCTACCAGCATGGTGCCAATTATTAAGTTGGCCGACGTCTTAAAACCTCATATCCAAGGTAATGCAGAGTCGAAGACTTTGCTCTCTGAAGCTTTGACCCTGATTGGCCAGGCACAGCATGGTTTGTCTCTCAGAAGGCGTTATATGATAAGACCAAACTTGAGGAATAAGTACACCAATCTGTATAACATCAATGTGCCCATTTCTGCCCAACTTTTTGGTGACGATGTAAATAAGCAGATTAAGCAGCTTGATACTACTGCTTTCATTGGGAGAGAGCAGAGATATAATGCCCCATTCTATAGAGGTAGAGGGTTTTCCAGACCGCCCCGTAGAGGTGGATACAACTACAGGTACCAGCCATATCCTCAACAAAGAGGTGGTTTTCATAGGCAACCCTTCCAATCTTTCCGTGGGAGAGGTCGTAGACCCGCCGCTACTGCTACGGTTACTTCCCCAAACGGCCAGTAAACCCGACAGTAAGTAATACTGGTAAGCTCAAACATTGTTTACATTTCTGGGAAAAGATTACTAGTGATCCTTTTGTCTTACAGTCAGTACGTGGGTATTGTATTGACTTTGATTCTCATCCACATCAATTTAAGATTCCGGGTGAAATTCCTTTCCCCGAGGAGCAGAAGAGTATTGTTGATTTTGAGGTCGATGATATGCTTAAAAAAGGAGCTATTGTTAAGTCAGAGTGGGAACCAGATCAATTTGTCTCCAATATTTTTATTGTTCCCAAACCAAATGGGCGATTCAGGCCCGTTATCAATTTGAAACAGCTCAATCAGTTCGTACATTACGATCATTTCAAGCAGGAAACTTTTAAAACAGTTTTGGATTTAGTTCAAAAAGGTGATTTTTTCACCTCTATTGACCTCAAAGATGCATACTTTTCGGTTCCTATTCATAAGGATTTTCAAAAGTATTTAAAGTTCAGCTGGCGAAAAACTTTGTATAAGTTCGTCTGCTTACCTTTTGGTTTGAAATCTGCTCCTTTTTTGTTTACTAAACTCTTGAAACCAATATATGGGTGGTTTAGACAGCAAGGAATCAGATGTTCCTATTATATTGATGATTCTCTTAACATGAATCAGCTACAGGACATTTGTGGGGATCATACTGGTGTTCTTAAAAGGACTTTATCCTCTCTTGGTTATGTCATTAATGAGACAAAGTCTGTACTCATTCCAACACAGCGTATCATTTTCTTTGGGTTTGTGTTGGATTCTGTTAGTTTTATGGTTTTTCTAACAGATAAGAAAGTAGAGAAAATTTTCATGGTTGCTAAACAGATTTTGGAAAGGGATGTCATTATTGTGAGAGATTTGGCCTCTTTTATTGGTCTGTTGATCAATGCCTTTTATGCAGTGTATGAAGGCCCACTTCATTACAGAACACTTGAAAGGGATAAGTTACGTGGTCTTGGTTCCACTATGGATTTTGATAACAAAATGGTTTTGTCTAAGGAAATCATGTGGTGGCAAAAGAATGTTTCAGTTAAGAATGGTAAAAGAATCAGGCCAGGAGTAGTTGATTTAAGTTGCAAATCAGATGCCAGTAAGATTGGTTGGGGATTCCTTATAGTAGGATCAAGTAGAGTGGCCAGTGGTAGATGGTCTAGAGTTGAGTCTCTGCAGTCTATTAATTATCTTGAATTGCTGGCCATTTTTTATGGTCTACAGTCCGTAGTTAAGGACAAGTTTAATATTCATGTAGAGATCCAGTGTGATAATACATCTGCTATTAAATATATCAATGATATGGGGGGTATGACCTCTCCTAAATTGGATAGGCTAGCTGATAATCTTTGGCAGTGGTGTATTAACCAGTCTATACATATTTCAGCCGTACATATTCCAGGTCGTTTGAATGTTGAGGCTGATTTTCATTCAAGAAATTTTTCAAGTACATCAGAATGGATGTTAAAGAGAGATATATTTAATAGGTTGTGTAATCAGTTCTGGATCCCTGATGTTGATCTCTTTGCATCTAGACTTAACAAACAGTTGGATAGATATATAAGCTGGTTTCCAGAACCTGAGGCTTTTCATTATGATGCTTTTACTATTTCTTGGCAAGATTTTGAACCTTATATCTTTCCACCATTTAATTTGGTAGGGAAAGTTGTTAATAAGTTGTTGTCAGATAGTGTAAGAAGGGCCATTCTAGTATTTCCTTTTTGGAAATCCCAGACTTATTTTCCTCAAATCTTGGAGAATATTTGTTCTTTTCCAATTAGACTCCCAAGACACAGGGATCTGCTATCATTAGCACACAACGACGAAACTCATCCTTTGGCGAAGTCTTTGCGGATGGTCGCAGTATGTGTATCAGGGAGACACTCTGTCGTCAAGGACTTTCAGAAGCGGCTGTCAACATCATCCTACAGTCATGGAGAAAAGGAACGAGAAAACAGTATGGACTTGCATGGAAACAGTGGTTTGTTTGGTGTAAAGGAAGGGGTAAAAGTCCCCTTTATACGTCTGAAAATATAGTATTAGATTATTTAAGCTGCTTAGCCTTGTTAAATAGATCTTATTCAGTAATTAATTGTCACAAATCTATGTTAGTACAAACTTTGCCAATTTTTGGTAATTCCTGGTGTCTAAACACCATTTTGTTAACACGTTTCATGAAGGGACTTTTTATCAGGAACCCTCCTATACCTCGTTATTCTTCTACTTGGGACGTTTCTGCTGTTTTGAAATATTTAGAAAGGCTTTACCCGCTTACTGATCTGTCCTTGAAAATGTTGACTTTGAAGCTGGTTGCTTTGGTTGCTCTAGCAGCAGCTCCCAGAGCTCAGACTATTATTGCTATGAATCTTGATTCCATGTATATAGAGGGTAGTAAGGTGGTATTTAACTTTCAGGACTTATTGAAAACTTCCAGGATGGGACACCAATTTGTTTTAGAGTTAAATAGATTTCATAATGTTAAATTATGTGTGATGAACACTTTGTTACATTATGTTAATGTTACCAGAGATATTAGGAAATCTAATCAGGTATTCATTTCATATATGACTTATAAAGCTGTGACTACTAGTACAGTAGCTCGTTGGCTTAAAGCTGTGTTACAGTTATCTGGTGTGGACACTTCTAAGTTCAAAGCACACTCCTTCAGGGGTGCTGCTGTTTCTGCAGCCTTTAATAGAGGATGTTCTTTACGTGATATTTTAGCCACAGCAGATTGGTCATCTGATAAGACATTCAGAAGGTTCTATTATAGACATTCAGAAAATAGAGTTAATTCATTAAGTTTTGCAGATAATGTGATGCAGTGTCATTAGTTTCTACAGTATTTACAGGGTAGTTTGTTAGTTTGATTATACTATGCTATTAACTAAAGTAAGTTAAGTTTATTAGATGTTTATTATTTGTTGTTGCCTTTGAAGATGCTCCGTGTATACATGTGATAGCCGAGGCTAACGGAAAATAATGCCCCCTCATCCAAACATTTATGTGAGGGATGAGGAGCATTATTTGAGTATAGCCGGAGGCTGAGCATGTATACACCCACCCTGTTGCTTGGTTTTCCCTCCCTTTGATACGTTTATGCAACAACAAATGAATGCTTTGAATTTATGAGTTTACAGGTTTGGACATCCGGTTATATATGGACAGGTATGGTCACGTGATTTCTATTTTTAAACATGCGAAGGTAAGAAGCACTGTCGATACAACATGCTCCGTGTATACATGCTCAGCCTCCGGCTATACTCAAATAATGCTCCTCATCCCTCACATAAATGTTTGGATGAGGGGGCATTTTCCAGCACGGAAAAACCTTGGAAGTACAACTTAGTGAATTATAAATATGAGTATTGTAAGTTTCACAAAACAGTGAATATTATACACACCCAGGACACCATCTCACAACAATCAGAGGGCAGAGATTTAAGTTGTCTGTTTATCTATACTTTAAAATGTGAATGTGGCAAAAATTAAAGACTCCAAACCAGTTCAGACTCCTGACAAAAGATTCATGGTAAGTTACATAACTTACATAAATACAATTTTATCATGATCATAATATATTTTGGATATTTACATGATACAAACAAAAGCATGTGGTACCCCACCCACTAGCAGTTAACTATTCCTCGTATATATATACTTTTCCATGGTATTTTGTCGAAACCACGTAAAATGGTTCTAATATTTCCATGGTTTTTTCCTAAATATTTTACAAGGATTCCTCGTAAACTTTTCCGAGGATTTTTTGTTTCCGTGGTTTCCTTGGAAATTAAATATTTTACAAGGATTCCTCGTAAACTTTTCCGAGGTATTTTGTCAAACCATGTAAAAACCAAGGTCTTGTATTTTCTAAGGTTTTCTCGTCTTTTTTCCAAGGTTTTTGTAATATGACCGTCCGAATACTCCGTGGTTTTTTCCATGGTTTTTTTTCATAAAACCTAAGAAAAAGTACAGCCGGGCATGCGACCCTAAATCACTCAACTGGTACCGATGGTTACGGTCATGGTTATGGACCAGTAAAGAATAAGTTTTCACTATAAGCTGTCATCGGTAAATTCAACCCCACCAACTGGCTGCCATGTTTGAGCTAGGAAGATTATTTGAAGAAAACTAGCAAAAGGTCACCAATGAATAATTACTTGTGTAAAAATATTCTTAAATGAGACCAACAGTTTCAGACAATAAATTTTTTCAAAGATTTTTTATACAGAAATATAAGGAAAACTTGCCCCACCCACTGGCAGCGATGTTTTTTAAGATAACAAAATGATTTTAAGAAATCTAGTAGAGAGTCATAAATGGATCATTTGTGTAAAATTATTTTCAATTTGGACCAGTACAGTACAAGTCTCGCAATGTTTAAAGAATCCGCGGTCCGTCGCAATTTCAGCGACCGCGGACGGGCGTATTTGTCCGTCATGATATTTGAGGTATTCCGCAGTCCATCGCGGATAGTGATGGGTCCGTGATGGTGTCTCACCGGGGTTCTCGCCGCCGGACGCGATCGTTATCACCGCGGATCGTGGTGATATCGTCACGGACCGCGGTGCACCACTGCGGATCGCGCTGGTCCTTACCTGGATTGATATTTTGTTTCCTTGGTTAATTTCCACAGCCTATTTGCTCCTATATTGCGCACAATAAAAGGTGTTCAATATATGAAATAAATCATTCGAAAAAAGTTCATTGTGGCTTATTTCCAACCGAAACCGTTCTGCATTCGACAAGCATCTATTTGTTTGGCGTGTTTGATTTATGTTTACAGAACCTGATTGTGAATTGTCTGGTTCTGTTCGGAAAAATACGATGTGCAATATTCGAGTCTATTTTCTACTTAAGTGTTGCCAAAAATTTATTTCTGATAAAGAAACACGGTACAACCGATTATCCAACAGCAAAAACAGCCTTTATGATGTTTCAACTTTGCATACACGCGTATGCCATTTTGGCTCTATATATAGTAAAGTTCCACTTTTAACCCTTTCATGATCAAATTATTCGGGAGAATTTTACCCCTTCATCGCTTTATTGTCGTCTGCTTCAATGTTGTTTTTTCTGCAATACACATTTCAAAGATATATTTAATGTTGTATGACCTTATAAATGTCGATACGACAGTCAAACTGTGTGGGTCCTAATTGCGTCTGATCAGGCCCCAACTAGTTACAAACGCGCTTTAAAGCGTCATTGAGAGTGAAAGGGTTATAAGTAAATCGATTTTACGGTTTCAATTTCACATCAGTCTAAATACTAGTATCATAAATCTCCTGAAAACTATTCCCAAAATCTATGAGTCCGCATTAGTCTTCTATGATTCCTGTGTAGATTAGCCTACATAATTATCAGACTGGCAGACGAAATAACTTTGAGGGTGTATTATGTCATAGTGGGAATCATTTATAATGGAAGTGAAAGGATTAAAGAATAATTATTAATTATTCTAAACTCAAAATACGTCACTCTAACGCAAACATTCTTTCTTTTTAAACGGATATTTCTTAATTTAAATGCCCACTAGTCTTAAATACCAGACGCTTCAAATAAAAGCAATATCACAACAATACTGAATCTTAAAATGTCTTTTTTAAACACTGCATGCAATCGAATTATACTGTGGAGAAATGTTATTCTTTCCCAATAAACGCGTTTACGCTAAAACAAGTATTTCAATTGCAAACAAATTGGAGCAAGATTAGACGCCGGGTTACCCGGCGTCTGATTAGGCTCCAAACTGTTTGTCACTCAGATAAAAATATGTAGACATATTAATAACAAAGTTGTCATTACATGTATATGCATTCAAGTGTTTTGCGTTCGCGTTTCGTTTGCGTTTAAACGGGAAAGTATAAACGTTTTCTCCTTTGTAAATGTAACAGATTTTGGTCGTTTACAAACTTACTAAAAACTCGGAACATCGAATCCTGTTACCATACAAAAACCCGGACTAGAGAGATTCTTAAGCAGTTCATTGGTGGTGGGGTTTAAAAACAACATTTTAAACAGTTTTTATTGAATGGCGTTTTAAAAATGTGGCAACTAAATGCAGGATGGCTTTAAGACAGGTAGCAGCTAATTGCAGATGAGCAGTAATTTAGCAAGCTCTGTTGTACTGTTGCGATCAACCACCTGCCTTAATGACTATTTAAGCCTGTTATTGTATCCTTTGTAAGCAAATAGAATAAATATATTTCGGACGGAAATTTGATTTCGCCGGTTGCCGGTTACACACATGGGAAACTGAAGGAGTTTCCTGCCTTACTTTCACCTTTATGTAAGCAGTAACCTGTCCTAAACACCTAATAATTAACACAGTTTTAAGGGGGGGGGGGGGGGGGGGAGGAAAGGGAAGAGAGAAAGAAATAACTGTTTTAGTAGCATATTCATAAAGCCTAATAAATGCAGGTAAATTTGACATTCGCTGCAGACAGAGGATAATACGTTATTTGTCCCCGTTTAAACGCAAACGAAACGCAATCGCAAGGCACTAAAACGTAGAAAATGTCAAATTCTACATAATTCTAACAATTCCTTTTTATCTGAGTGGCAAACAGTTTGGAGCCTGATCAGACGCTGGGTAACCCAGCCTCTGATCTGACTCCAAACTGTTTGCAATTGAAATAAACGTTTTAGCGTAAACGCGTTTATTGGGAAATAATAATACATTCTCCACTGTACAATGTACGTCTTCACAAAAAGGAGCCGATGGTGACTGGAGCTGCAAGGATCATTTGGCTTTGGGCGGCCGCACAACCTTCTTATAGCATAATCCCTTAGCCTGCCGAGTGTAGCGTCTTTAATATTTGCAAACAGTTCGGATCCTACAGAAGACCGTAACTCCTAGTAAGGGTTAAACCTGACTAACTCTCATTTTCTGTTTTTCTTCAGCGAAATTAAGCAACGAATCTTATTTCAGTTATTTTAGAAGCGGGTGATAATTCAGCATAATGAGGGCCAAAAGTAAAGTGTCAAACATTAAAACAACGCTTTGGGTGTTCTACACCGGAAACGACGACCCTGGCGTTCCAGCGCAGGGGGTTAGATAACAAAACCCGCCAATCAAAAATAAAAGCGCCGCCTTCAATCAACAAGATGTTACAGCTCAATGGCTCCGTGTCTTAAACAATTAGAATTGTTGGAAAACGACTGATTTTGCTGTCACCAGGCTTTCTACATTTTTTGTCATCTGCATTAAGTTACCCGTTATGCAAATTGGTGACAACTTAATGCCGAGCAATAGTCATGCGGAACATTTTGCAGACAGATGGCAGCTAATTGCAAATCGAAGGTCATTCAGAGCTATCTGCATTAATTCTCATATGCATTAAGCTTCCACCGGTCTGTATATATAATTACTCATCATTTATAGTAAATTAAAGTTTTAAAAAGCCTAATTTCAACATCTCATTTTTTTTAAATCATGATTATGTGTGTACATGTATATGGTAGAATTTTAACTGAAAAGATGAGACTCAACCGTGATGAGTTGATAAAAAGGTAGAATTGGTTATCACATTAACCCTATCAAAGAGTACACTCGTCATTTCCTTGCACTGACAGTGTAACTGAGAAAAGTACACTTGTCGTGTGCTAACCGTGCAGACCAGGATCAGAGTGTTCATAAAGGAGTACTCCGGTCCGGATCTGCACTGTTTATGAAAACAATTATTTAACACATTCAACCCTATCGACGAGTATAGTCGTTTTTTTTAAACTAACTTCTATTGACACAATGGTAAATCGTCTGGACAGCATGTCGTTGATCTCGCGTTTTTTTTTGTGCGATAAATGACTTTTTGTTCACGTGACTGTCTTTCCTTAACGGTCTTCTATGTTCTGATGGAGGGAACAACACCATGACGATGGATCAGCAAGGAATGAATCAGACGGGGCAGAAATGACCAAATCGAATGCCCAAATGCTTGCAAACAGTGTAGACTCGGCTGTCGTACTACAAGTCCCATACTGTTGTTTTAATACAAAAGCGCCGGTGATACAACAGCAATTGGAAAATTAATAAATAATACATATAAACAAACCTTGATAACTATGAAGACCCAGATCAGGGGGATCCTTGAGCCCTCTGATCAGTATCTATCCCGTTTAAGGATACGATCACATCGTTATTGGTTCACACATTCAATTGTATCTACGAGTATATATATGCATTCGTAACTTACTAACAGTGTTACCTATGAAAGTATACTTGTCGAATGCTAAGCATGTACATGTAGATCCAGATCAGAGGTTTCTTCGAGTCCTCTGATCAGGATCTACACCGTTTAAGGATATGACCACATATCGTAATTACGTCACACACTTAATCCTATCGACGAATATACTAGTCACTTTCTAACAGTTTACCTATGACAAGTGCACTTGTTGTATGCTTAACAGTAAGCATGTAAACCCAGACCAGAGGACTCCTTGTATCTCTGATCAGGATCTGCACCGTTCAATGTACAGAGATGATGGTTTAGTAGTGCAAACGGATTTTTTTAATTTATGATTTATGGCACCCCACACACATTTCATAGCTCAGGTGTGAAAGTGATACGCATATCACCATAATATATGCCTTTTTGTCGAGAGAAGAAAAATGAAGAGGCAAAATACTTCTTTAAGTTATGTAACATCAAAGTTTTTATCAAGTTAACTTATTGATGTGTCAATTAGGCTTTCGTGACCTTCCAGTTTCCAACTAATACCTTTTTTTTCGACCAATCATATGACTCAGATTATTGTAAATGATTTCGTTTAACTCCGCCCCCAATTAGAAAGCCAATCATAAAAAATAAAGATTTTAACACTGTATGCCATAAATCGCCTTGACAGCTTCGGAAATAACCAGTTAGGCTAGGCACGTGATTCACTTAATCGGGGCACTCAATGGGGAAATGTGGCAGATAACGAGTGACACTGAGAGACAGCAATAACGAAGTACTTACATAATTAATTTGATTGATTTTTCTTATCTGTATGGATGTAAGATCTATCTCTATACGTATTATGTACATTGTAAACATGGAGAAATGTGTAATGTCTCCATGATTGTAAGCGATCATCTCAAAACCAGATAATACATTTTAACTTTAAATGTCATCAACATTATAGTTATTTAGAATGAAAGTAAACGAAAAGTTGTTTAAAAATTTCTAGTAGATCCTTATCGTACTCTGAGTTACAGTCACTAGATAAGTATCTACACCGTTAATTACCACATTTATAAAACAATATTTTCCAATATATGTATATGACTGATGAAGACTTTGTTGACTCTTTTAAATCAATAATATAATCTAGTTTTAAAACGTAGTTTGCAAAAGAACGCGAAACCACCTGTTTGTCTTTTTAAAATTTTCACATATGGATTGAAGATGACAGTAGACATTCAGAATTCCACAGTTACAGTATCGCAGATCCAATATGGTGTTTACAGACACGGGTCGTCAGAGATAAATAAAAAAAAGTAATATACCAAGTTAAAGTCTACTTTCAGTCCGAATTACCGCTCAGCCGACTGTACATATATATGTTTGCTATTTGTATAAATTTCTTTATGTATTTGATTGCCGAGAGAGAGAGTATGTATAATGGTTATGGAGGCAACTGTACACATACTCTCTCTCCCTCCCTCGCGCTCTATTATCTCTCTTTCTCTCTCTCTCTCTCTCTCTCTCTCTCTCTCTCTCTCTCTCTCTCTCTCTCTCTCTCTCTCTCTCTCTCTATATATATATATATATATATATAAAGTTGAAGACATTCACTGGATTTTTTAAACTTTTATTTCCCAACGCGTTTCGTTTAATACTCATCTATATATATATAGAAATGAAGATATAACTCGATGCTGGATAGAAATATCGGAAAAAGACGTAATGAAAAATCAGCCGCCGCGGCCGGGAATCGAACCACGGGTCTCTGGATTGTCGGTCCAGCATGCTAACCACTACACCACAGCGGTGTATATATATATATATCCCTCGCTCTATTTCTCTCTTTTCTTTCTCTCTCTCTTTTTATTTCTCCCTCTCTCTGGCTCACTAATGCCCGCTCTCGAAAAATAATTTGTATTTGTTAAACTATAGGGGAAGGACCGTCTCTAAGTTGGTAGAACCTGTGGTCCAACCCCATTTTATGTATATAATTGAAATAAAATCAGGACTGCAACTTATCCGGATTTTTTCTAAATCTTCGGATATTCTTTCTAGTATGTGGTAGCTCAAAGCAGGCTGAAAGTAAAGAAGAATGCGCCTTAAGACGCATTCTGTTTTACCTTCAGCCTACATTAAGCAGCCACGTGGCAACACAACTAGAAACAGGCGATGGGGAACAGGAAAGATTTGTAAAATCGCACTTTAAAAATGCGTATTTGAAATCTAAGGATTTTTATGTCAATTTATGGCAGCCCTGTAAAATATGTTTAAACTAAACTTATTTGATTGCCGTTTAGTATGCGATGTCATAAAAAGGGTAAATAGGGTTTAATTCTGTTTATGAAAAGAGACGAAAAAGTAAGCTCGGTCGAGTTAGTTGATATGTACATTTAATTCAATCATGCGACCGTATACAGTACTGACCGTTCGCTCTGAGACATTCCGTGAAGAAGCTCTAACAGCATATTATTTCCACATGAAAACAGCTGTCTGTCTGTCTGACTGACCCTCTGTCTGTTTACATGCATCTGTTTCTGTCTGTTTGTCTTTATTCACTCTTTCAGTCTGCTAGTCTATATATCTCTCTCTGTCTCTCTATCTATATATATATATATCCCCCATCCCTCCTCTCCCCCCTCTCTCTCTCTCTCTGTCTCTCTATCTCTGTGTGTGTCTTGCTCTCTCTGTCTCTCTCTCTCTCTCTCATTTGCATATAAATAACACTGCCTATCTATCTATCTATCATCTCAACTTTAACCTCGGCTAATGTAAAAAAGGATTACATTCCTCAGAAAAAATACAAACCCGTGTTTGACAGAGTTGATCGATCAAATGTAAAAACTGTAGCAGCATAGTAAATTTTGAGACCAAAATCAATCGTGTAGATGCGTTTGGTCCTTATATCATTATTCAATCTACTATAAAACCTCTCTATAATGACCACTAAACTGAAGGCTAATTGACTGCATAAAAAGACGGGAAAGCTTGAAGCAAAATGAACGTAAACATGAAAGTTTCTGCAGAAACTTGTTTTACGTTCACCTTTCCTTAAGCATGCACTTGTTTTTAACACCTGTTAATTAACAGTTTAGTGGTCGTGGTAGAGAGGTTTTATTCTGTATCTTTAGCTACTTTTCTTAGGAGGAGGTACAAGTTTACGGGATTGAAAACAAATAATTATTTTCCCGAGTTTCACAACTCTCCCCCCCCTTTAATTCTCGTGTTGGTTCTAAACAATTATGACAGAATGCGCCAGACATTTTTAATCTCTACCCGTACGATTTTCAATAAAACATAGAACCTAAAGAACCTGCTATCTAAAACCATTTAGTGGACGTTATAGAGAGGTTTTACTGTACTATTAGTTTCTCGTCTTCTAAGAAGACACACGTTTACGGGAATGAATTCAAATAATGGTTTTCCCGAGTTTCATAACTCTCCCCCGTTTTAACTCTCGTGTTGGGTCGAAACAATTATGACCGAATACGGGTGACATTTTTAATCTCTTTCCGTATGATTTTCAATAAACTTAGACAGTGAGCTAAAACACATTATACGTATACTTTTTTTTAATCCTTTATCTTTTTTTTTGGCAACCTGACTATAGACTTTAGTTTAACATAAAGAACCTGTTTCAGTTTCGGGGTTTAAGAGTAGGCTATTTACATGTATATTATATTTCATTATGAATTCGAAATATGACTGTATTCCAAAAAGGTTTCTACAGTTAAAAATGCACACGTGTATGAACAAGTAAGCTGTTGCATATCTTTTCTTGATAATTTTCAACTAAAGCGATTCAGCGACTCCAACTCATACAGGTAGCGTCCACGATGATGCCTCGCAATCCGCGATGATGCCATCGCAATCAGCGATGACTCCGCCGCGGAAATATCCCGTAGGGTAAATTTCTGTCCGCGGTGGACACACATTTTGTCCACGATGATCCAAAAAAATTGTCCGTGCTGGAAACCCGCGGACATTCAAAAGTGTCCGTGCTGGGAGCGCGGACTTTTTAAACATTGCGAGACTTGTACTGTAGTTTCACAGAAGAAGAGTTTTAAAGTTTTTACTATACAGTAACATAGGGAAAATGTGCCCCACCCACTGGCAGCCATGTTTTTTAAGATATCAAAATTATTTTAAAAAATCTGGTAGAGGGTCACCCATGGATCATTTGTGTGAAATTATTTTCAAATCGGACCAGCGGTTTCAGACAAGAAGATTTTTAAAGTTTTCACTATATAGCCATATAAGGAAAATCTGTCCCACCCACTAGACGCCATGTTTTTTTAAGATAGGAAAATTATTTTAAGAAATCTGATAGAGGGTCACCAATGGCACATTTGGGTAAAATTATTTTCAATTCGGACCAGTAGTTTTTGACAAGAAGATTTTTAAAGTTTTTTTCAATTGGTTGCCATGGCAACCACAATTTCAATTGAATGACCTATATGTGAAGAAATCTGAGAGAGTACCCTACAAGGAACACTCCTATGAAGTTTTGAAGAAATTGGCCCAGTGGTTTCCAAGAAGAAGATCTTTAAAGAAAAAGTTTGACGACGGACGGACTGACGACGACGGACACTGGGCGATCACAATAGCTCACCTTGGCACTTAGGTGAGCTAAAAATGGCATGTTCAAAGAAAAGAGAACAAAATTTCAACTTAAAAAGGGGCATAATTCTGTCATTTGTTGGCAAGAGTTATGTAACTTCAAGCAGAGTCTGCAAACATCTCACTTATAATGTGTACCAAGTTTGAAGACAATGTCAGAAATAGTTTTCAAGAAAATGACATGTCCAAAGAATAAATGCATATTAGGGAACAAAATTTCAAGTAATAAAGGGCCATAATTCTGTCAAATTTTGTGCAAGAGTTGTCAAACTTAATGAAAAGTCTCACAATAGAACACTCATAATGTGTACTAAGTTTGAGGACAATATCATGAATAGTTTTCAAGACAAGAGCCGCATGCGACCTTAAATCGCTCACCTGGTACCCATGATTACGGTGATGGTAATGGACCAATATTGATTAAGTTTTCTCTTATTCACCCCCACCCACTGGTGGCCATGTTGTTTGAGCTAGGAAGATTATTTGAAGAAAACTGGCAAAGGGTCACTCATTAATCATTATTTGTAAAATCATTCTTAAATCAGACCAACAGTTTCAGAGAAAAAGATTTTTAAAATTGTTCTATACAGAAATAAAAGGAAAACTTACCCCACCCACTGGCGGCCATGTTTTTTAAGATAACACAATGATTTTAAGAAATCTGGTAGAGGGTCATCAATTGACTATTTGTGTAAAATAATTTTGAATATGGACCAGTAGTTTCAGAGAAGAAGATTTTTAAAATCTTTAATATACAGCAACATAAGGAAAATGTTCCCCACCCACTGGCGGCCATGCTTTTTTAAGATAACAAAATGATTTTAAGAAATCTGGTAGAGGGTCATCAATTGACTATTTGTGTATAATTATTTTCAATTTGGACCAGCAGTTTCAGAGAAGAAGATTTTTAAAGTTTTTACCATAGTCAGTAACATCAGGAAAACGTGCTCCACCCACTGGCGGCCATGTTTTTTTAGATATCCAAATAATTTTAAGAAATCTGGTAGAGGGTCACCCATGGATCATTTGCATAAAATTACTTTCAAATCGGACCAGCAGTTTTGGACAAGAAGATTTTTAAAGTTTTCACTATATAGCCATATAAGGAAAATCTGCCCCACCCACTAGCGGCCATGTTTTTTAAAATAGGAAAATTATTTTAAGAAATCTGATAGAGGGTCACCAATGGCACATTTGGGTAAAATTATTTTCAATTCGGACCAGTAGTTTTTGACAAGAAGATTTTTAAAGTTTTTTCAATTGGTTGCCATGGCAACCACAATTTCAATTGGATGACCTAAATTTGAAGAAATCTGAGAGAGTACCCTACAAAGAACAATCCTATGAAGTTTTGATGAAATTGGCCCAGTGGTTTCCAAGAAGAAGATCTTTGAATAAAAAGTTTGACGACGGACTGACGGACTGCCAGGTGAGCTAAAAATTGCATGTTCAAAAGAAAAAAATCTCAATTAAGAGACAAAAAAAATGATGTTAAAAAGGGCCAAATTTCTGTCAAATTTGGTACAATAGTTATGAAACCTGTCAATGACAGTCCCCAAATAGCACTGATAATGTTTAACAAATAAATACGAAAGAAGACTCAAGCAGTAAACGCAACACAAACAATACACCCATCTCTAAAGCAGAACACACATACAGCCATACCATAACAAACACACACACACACATACACACACACACGCGCAATCCCACACACCAAACAGAAAACAATACGTAAGACAAACATAAAGCAAAGTGAACATAGGAGCCCGCCTTGGTACGGTCAGCAGCAATCAATAATTAATTATACATTAACCATTAACAACCACTGGGGGGTTAAACCTGGGTTTAGGGGCGCCCAACCTCACACTTATCTCCTATATTCACCTATAAGGACGAACAGTGTACATAAAATATAAACCCTGTTCCAAAACCTTACAATCAAAAAGACTGCCAGCACAGTAAGTAAATACATGTAAAACATCTAACAAAATTCTCTGACAGGATTATTAGTAACCCGTGAAAGAATTAAACATTCAAGCCCGTGTTAAAAATAACCCACTATGGCAACGGTCAAATTGTACTCAAGCGAATAGTCTGTAGTCACGAGTAACTGTAAGACATGGGAGGGTTTAGGGTACGACAGAGAGGGAGAGAAAAACCAAAGTACGAAAATCCGACATAACTCTCCCGGTTAATCACATCACCATAAAACTCCGGATGTGAAATACCTTGCCGCAGAAAAGACTTTAAGTTACATTTATACTTGTTAATGAGAGGAAGATTTCTATAAAAGAATTTAGAAAATGTTTTACGAAGTTTATGAAATCTGTACCCCTGTTTAAGAAGCTTTTCAATAATAGTTTTATTACGAATGTGGAAGTCCTCAACAGAGGTACAAGCCCTAGCAAAACGAATAAGTTGTGAAATATAAACCCCGTAAGTTTGAAGATGGTATCATAAACAGTTTTCAAGAACAAGAGACCCAGAGGGTCACATTTCGCTCACCTGAGGACATTGTACCATAGAATCTGACTGGGCAAGACAACATTTTGATATAGCCAGTGTTTTCTCGAGAGCGCGTTTTTGGCGCAGAAAATTCACGTTTGGCGCAACCAAATTTGTGACCTGCGTTTTTCTTGACGCAACAATATTTCAGCCCTAAATTGTATCTTTAACTCCGAAGAAATTGCCATCTTATAAACCGAAAGTCGGCGTCGAGAAGCAGTGATTCTGTTTACTTGTTGCTGTTATTCTGCGCATGCGTGAGCACCTTGCTGGCCTCAATTCCGGTAGCCTGGTTCCCCGTCTTCATCACATTCGGGAACCTGACTAAAATTACGGTGCAATTTCCCGTTCAAGTTACGTATCTCGGTACGGCTTCGACGATTTCAAACCAATGAATAGTTATCAGTAAACGTTGAATATTTTATTACCTTGGATCCAATACGATTGTTTCTTATAAATAAAGACGTGCAACTCAAATAATAGTCTTCAATTATCAAATTGTGTGGAATTATTACTGATACAGAATATAATCCGACATACGTTCCAGTACCCGGACAATATTAAAACGTCTTCCCGCAATATGTCAAGTTGAATAAAACTTTACGAAAGCTCCGAAGCAACGGAGACAAACTGCATTTTAATAAAAAAAGAAAACTCTGATTACGGTGCTGATCGTAATAAATCAATGCCTTGAAGCAGAAAAGAATCAAACGAGTGAAGAAACTGCATCCAAAACAGCGTCGGCAGCGAACCCGGTAACGAACTGCATGCATAGCTTGAGAAAAGAGACAGGCCAAACGTTGAATTTCTGTTGAATTTTGATTATTACCTGCATTCAAAAAACTGAAATTTTCAAGTTAATTAACCCTCTCCTATACACCTTTGAAGGTCTTCTGCACCTTGCTAACAGAGCAGACCATTACCAAACAGATGTTAAAGCTACACTTAGTCACTACTTTCTCATAGATCATAATAACTTAGAACCTGTTCTGCTAACACTTCAAACCAACATTGCATAATCAGTTGTAACACCTTATATGCATTAATTAAGATAATTCAAGTCAGAAATATATATGACCCCTGATTTTTCTAAATGACCCCCACTTTTTTAAACAGGGGGTCAAACTTGACCCCCTAAATTTTGGCTCTAGAGAAAACACTGTATAGCTATGACCCAGGTGCCATATTAATGATCTGGGCCTTATGGTTTCAGAGAAGAAGACTTTTTAAGGTTTTCCTATATAAACTGATAAGCCCCTGGGTGGGGCCAATTTTGGCCCAGGTGTCATAATTTGAACACACTTGGTAGGGAACCACAAGGCAAAGCTATATGTCAAATATTAAAGATCTGGGCCTTACAGTTTCAGAGTAAAATATTCTTAAAGGTTTTCCTATATATGTCTATGTAAAACTGATAAGCCCCGGGACGGGGCCAAATTTGATCTAGGCCTAGGGATCATAATTTGAACTATCTTGGTAGAGTACCATAGGGCAAAGCTACATGTCAAATATAAATGATCTTGGACTTAACAGTTTCAGAGAAGAAGACTTTTAAAGGTTTTCCTATGAAAAACTAATAGGCCTGAGGGCGTGGTAATTTTTGGCCCGGGGGTCATTATTTGAACGGTCTTGGTAGAGAACCACAAGGCAAAGCTATATGTCAAATATTAAAGATCTAGGCCATACAGTTTAAGAGAAGACAATTTTTAAAGGTTTTCCTATATAAGTCTGTGTAAAACTGATAAGCCCCGGGGCGGGGCCAATTTTGACCCGGGGGGTTATAATTTGAACAACTTTGGTAGAGGACTATAAGGCAAAGCTACATGTTAAATATAAATGATTTAGGCCATACAGTTTCAGAGACGAAGATTTTTAAAGGTTTTCCTATAAAAAACTGATAAGCCCGAGGGCTGGGCAATTTTTGGCCCGGGGGTCATAATTTGAATAATCTTCGTAGAGGACCACAAGGCAAAGCTATATGTCAAATATTAAAGATCTGGGCCTTACAGTTTCAGAGAAGAAGATTTTTAAAGGTTTTCCTATATAAGTCTATGTAAAACTGATAAGCCCCAGGGCGGGGCCAATTTTGACCCGGGGGTCATAATTTGAACAAACTTGGTAGAGGACCATAAGACAAAGCTACATGTCAAATATTAATGATCTAGGCCATACAGTTTCAGAGAAGAAGATTTTTAAAGGTTTTCCTAAGAAAAACTGATAAGCCCTAGGGCGCGGCCATTTTTGGCCCTAGGGTCAAAATTTGAACAATCTTGCTAGAAAATCATTAGGTAATGATACATACTAAATATCAAAGGTCTGGGCCTAGGGGTTTCTGAGAAGATTTTTTAAGATTTTCTTATGCATTAAAAGTTGTCTATACGGTCATGTTAGAAAATCTGGTCCCACAGCAGGGGGAATAAATCTAGCCAAAATCTTTGAACAAGATTTCGTTCCCCCTTGCCACTGATGCTTCTGACAAAGTTTGGTTGAAATCAGGTCAGTGGTTTCTGAGGAGATGTTGTTTGAAAATGTGGACGTACGACGGACGCCAGACACCAGACGGAATGGTATCACAATAGCTCATCCTGAGCCTTCGGCTCAGGTGAGCTAAAAAGGCAAATGTCCCAGAAAAACACGACGGACGCACAGCGTGATTCCTATATAGCCCCCAACCACCGGTGTTGTGGGGGCATAATTTTTACAACAGCACAAAAGTTTTGATCATATGAAAGTTTGACTCCCCTACAAGGCTTTAAAGTCACATATTTTCAAAACTAGAAACAGGCTATGAGGTAATGGGTTAAATGGACTAAAGGGTATGTCCAGTTCGAAGTAAACCGTACCTATCCATAATGCCCAACATCTGTTTACGGACGTCTTGTGCACGTTTCAATGTCCGTACTTGAACAAAGTTCTCGAAGCACCATGGACTGGAGAACTTGTTGTTCTTCCAGGCGTTATACACAGCCAGTAAAGTGACATGATCACCTTCTATCTGGTGGAACTTTGCCTTCTTCTGATCAGCCAGAGCTTGCTTATCCTTTAAAAAAAAGTTAAGTACAAAGTCTACTTTCAGTCCGAATGACCGCTCAGCGTAATGTTCATTCACTCCCATGACCATTGAGCCATCTTGCCTACAATACTGAGCACTGCTAACATATGGCGCATAGGCAGCACAGTACCGGCCCAGACCTTTCACAGGTACCCATTTTAACCCCTGGGTAGAGAGGAGCAATTTGCGGTGCATATCATGCTCAAGAACATTCCTGTATATCATTGGGGATTCAGAAAAATCCCCAAGTCAGGCCGCTGGTCCGGCGGGGGATCAAACTCACAACCCCTGGTTCCGTAGTCCAACTTGTTACCACTGGACTACTACGTCCGGTATTTAATAAATAATAGTAGGAATTGAAAATATTTGGACTTTTCAAAATTGAGTTATATGGAACTTTCCAAGAAACTGGAGCTTCTGAAATTCGCATCATGACATAAAATTTGGTAGCAGTTCAGATCCAGATCAAATGCAAAGTAAAGTAATTTGGATTAAACAAAGTCTGGTACTTATATAAAGGTTTGAAATACATATTTAAACTCAATTTGGAATTTGTAGACAATAATTTAATTTTAATGTACTTAAACTTACATACATGTATAATGAAATCTAGTGAAATTTCTATTACCCCATTTATAGAAATGATTCTAGGCTGTCATGAAAATAAGTGAAAGAAAATGTATTCAATATTCAACAGGTGGCTGCCTCTCCCAGGCTGAAAGTAACATAGAAATCTCTAATGCATCTTCCACTTTACTTTAGTCTGCTTTAACAAGCCACTGCCCATTAACCCTTTACCCCATAGCCTATTTCTAGTATTGAAGATAGATGACCACTTAAAGCAGAATGAACCTAAAGGCGCATTCTGCTTTACTTTCCACCTGCTTAAAGCTACCATCTGCGCCTTAAGGCACATTCTGCTTTACTTTCCGTCTGCTTTAAGCTACCATCTGCTAGAATATAGAAAATATTGATATGATACATAATATTATTCATGACTGCATGAATTGGAACTATTGTCTTGAACTGAGGAATAAGTTAAGTTAAAGGCGTAAAACGACGTATTTATGGGATATTGAGTTAAAGTGGTCACATACTCTTTAAATACAAGAATCAGGCTATGGGGTGATGGGTTAAGAAGCCACTTCTCATGAACAATGACAACAAACTACAAAGAGACAGGACTACTCTTACCTTTGGCCTGTAGAAAACATTTTGTACAGACAGCATGGATACGATAGTGAGAATTTCATCAGAGCACGACAGATGTACAGACATGATCAACATCTTACACAACATTGGGTCTAGAGGAAACTCTGCCATCTGAAATATACATGTACAGGTACTGTATTGTAAATCCCTTAACACTTAACCTGCGGTGATATCGTCTGCGAAATTTTCATCTGCAAAACTTACTATATTTAGATTTATACATTGTTTAGATGAAGAAACCTATAGACAAGTGTCAAACAGTTTGGATCCAGATCAGATGCTGCGTTACGTGGCGTCTGATCTGGATCTAAACTGTTTGCAACAATCAGGAAAGTTGCAATCAGCAGGCGAAAGGGTTGCCCCTTACTTCCATATAAGCCCCATAGGATGCCTTAACCCCCTCCTCTGCATACACACCATAAAATAATATTCTTTGATACTGTTAAATACAAATATTTACATTCACCCTATCTCTTTCCATTGTAAAAATCGGTGTTCATTTCTTATAGACACTATACGGTATAGCATGTTTAGTAGGTGAACACAGTATCAAGTTTCATCAACTTATGATGTAACGTTCAGGAGATATGCTTCAGACAAAAATGATTTTTTTTATGAAAAAAGGGAGGCAATTCAATATTGGAGATGACAGAGTTATAATTCTTGTGTACTACACTTCTTTTTGTCATGCTCTAACACAGTATCAAGTTTCATCAAGTTACAGTGCGGCAGAAAATTTGATTTTCTAAATGTAGAAAAAGGGAGATAATTCAATATTGAGAGTTGGCAGAGTTATGGTTCTTGAGTACAGCACTCCCTCTCTCATCCCGTATCACTGTATCAAGTTTCATCAACTTACAATGCAATGCTCAGGAGATATGCTCCAGACAAAATTCGATTTTTTTTAAATAGAAAAGGGGAGATAATGAAATATTGAGAGATGACAGAGTCATGGTTCTTGCGTACTGCACCTCCTTTTGTCATCATCTATCATTGTATCAAGTTCCATTAACTTACAGTGTAGCAGTGAAGAGATATACACCGGACAAAATTGTTTTATATTTTTAGAAAAAGGGAGATAATTCAATATTGGGAGATAAGAAAGTTACGGTTCTTGTGTACTGCACTTCCTTCCATCATTCTCTATCACTGTGACAAGTTTCACTAAATTATGATGTAACAGTCCAGAGATATGCTCCGGACAAAATTGGGGTTTTTTATGAGAAAAAGGGAGATAATTCAAAATTGGGAGATGAGAGAGTTACGGTTCTTGTGCACTGCACCTCCTTCTGTCATTCTCTATCACTGTATCAAGTTTCATCAACCTACGGTGTACCGTCAAGGAGATATGCTCGGGTAAAAAAAGCGTGACGGACGGACGGACGGACGGACATTCTTACGGGAGGATACTTATGTGGCTATTTTCTATAGTAATCTTTTGCGTGGCTAGCCACACAACTGACATTTTCTTTTTGCTCTAACTTGAAAAAATAATGATCTGAAGGCTAACCCTACCCCTATGTCCCACAGCTGGCCAGGTTAATGTCACAAGAGACGGCCAGGTTAATGTTTTTCAATTATGGGGTTCAGAATTTTAGCCACGTAAGTACCCTCTCGTAAGCACGGACGGACAGACAGAGACGGATACACGGACAAAGCGGCGACTATATGCTCCCCCCCCTAAAGAGGAGCATAAAAAAATCACATAACACTAGTAATCCTCAGCTCCTGTCCGAGTATTGGCTCCAAAACCATAAATACCCCATATGGTGCCTCTCAGCTTCGAATTTCTATATGGTCATGCATGATGCCCGTTAAGAATACGGTATTAGCGTTCACACTTGACGATTGCTTGCACCGTCGCATAAATTAACAAGAGGGCCTGAAGGCCCTGATATTGCTCACCTGTTATAATGAAGCCTGATAGCTTTACCTTTAAATTTCAACGGTTTTATTCTAAATCCATTCAAAATTTGTAGTATAACATCAGGGATCATTCTGGGCCGCGATTTTCGCGATATTTCGCACGAAAATGACAGATATCGCATTAAAATTTGTATAACGCGAATATTTCTCGCACTCGTTTCTCAGAGACTTGCGAGCGAAACGTAATTCTTCTCGATTTATTTCCGATATTTACAAACATTTCTGATCAATTTCGTCGAACGCCTTATCGTAATCGCAGCATCCCGCGCACTAATAAGTATAACAGCAAACCAATAAACGGAAAGGACCGAGAGTTCTGAATTTTGTATGTAAAATCAAAACACATCCGGTTCAGAATAAAACGTGTACCAGACCGCACGTAGACTAATTGGTTAAGCAACGTCTTGTGCGGTTTGAACCTGGATGGGTGACCGGCAGGGATTACCGTCGGCCCGGTACACGTTATATCCCCTGTCATAGGATCGTACTTTCTTTCGAAAACAGGAATGTAATTTCCCTCCACTGGATTGAAAAACTGCACAATGCACAAAAATACCGTTCATTTTATTCCTTAGTAATCGTCGTAACCGCGTCGATAATTTTTGTCATTAGTTTTCGCGAACTGACCCTCTACAGACGAACATGAATCTGCCGATAACATATACGCTAATGGCGTGTGCGGTATACTATCAATTTATGGTATGAATTAAATCTTTTAACTAGATTTCGATAAGGAGAAGAAGAATAACAGTTCCATGTTATATAAAAATAAATATTATTTACACAAAATTCTCAAGCAGTAGATATAGCAGTACTGAGTAGTGCTTGTTGGTACAAACAGACTACCCACTACCAATTAAAATTTCTCTCATCATCTAAAAAAATCTCTCACTTTTTTTGAAAAATGAGAGAATTTCTCTCACTTGTATTCTGCGACAGAATAATCCCTGTAACATGTAACCAACATTGGCATATGAACTACTCTAGTATAGTAGAGTACATCAAGGGCAGATACATGTAACTTCAGCCTAAATAATACTGATATGAAGCCTTTCTAACATTTCAAAGTATATCAAGGGCAGATAACTCTTGCCACAATGGTCAGATTTAAACAATAATTACCCTCCCTCACAAACTTATAGCTATATAACTTGTGTGCAAGTATAATTACAAGAGGGCCTGAAGGCCCTGATATCGCTCACCATTTGTAATGAAGCCTGATAGCTTTACCTTTGAATTTCACCCGTTTTATTCTAAATCAATTCAAGTTTGTTGACCTACTGTAGTATAGAACAGTACATCAAAGGCAGACAACTAGAGCCTAAACAATACTGAAATGAAGCCTTTTTCTAGCATTTCAAAGGATATCAAGGGCAGGTAACTATTGCCACAATGATTACATTTCAACAATAATTGCACTCCTTCCAGAACATATAGCTACATCCTTTGTGTACAAGTATAATCAAATTCCATTGAAAACTGTAGTTGCAAGAGTGTAAGTAAACGCTGTAAAATATGGCATTTTCAGCAATTCAAAGGTAGATATCTCTTGATCTATTTGTCCGATTCCAACCATAATCACCCTTTTTCGAACTCTTATGGTCATATACAATCTGGGCAAGTTTGAGAGAGCTTAGATAAATATTGTGGCCTCTAGAGCGTAAACATTGTTAAATATATCATTTTCAGCAATTCAAAGGTAGATAACTTTTGACCTATTGATCCGATTACAACCATAATTGATCTCATACGAACACTTATGGTAATATACAATCTGAGTAAGTTTGAGAACGATTGGATAAAATTTGTGACTTCTAGTGTGTAAACATCGTTAAATATGGCATTTTCAGCAATTCAAAGGTGGATAACTCTCGACCTATAAGTCTGATTTCAGCCATAATCAAACTCACCTGAACTCTTATAGTCATTTACAATCTGAGCAGGTTTGAGATAGATCGGATTAAAATTGTGGTCTCTAGAGTGTAAACACTGTTAAATATGGCATTTTCAGCAATTCAAAGGTTAATAACTCTCGATCTATTTGTCTGATTTCAACCAAAATCTACCTCATTATAACTCTTATGGTCATATACAATCTGGGCAAGTTTAAGAAAGATTGGATAAATACTGTGGCCTCTAGAGTGTAAACACCGTTAAATATGGCATTTTCAGCAATTCAAAGGTAGATAACTTTTGATCTATTTGTCTGATTTCAACCAAAATCGAACTCATCTGAACTCTTATGGCAATATACCATCTGAGCAAGTTTGAGAAAGATAGGATAAATATTGTGGCCTCTAGAGTGTAAACACTAAAATTGTTGACGTCGGACGACGGACATTCAAGGATTGCAAAAGCTCACCCTGAGCTAGCTCAGGTGAGCTAAAAATCCATTGAAATCTATAGTTGCAAGAGTGTAAACACAGTTAGATATGACATTTTCAACAATTCAAGGGTGGATAACTTTTGACCTATTTGTCCGAATTCAACCATAATCAAACTCATCTGAACTCTTATAGTCATATACAATCTGAGCAAGTTTGAGAAAGATTGGACAAAAATTGTGGCCTCTAGAGTGTAAACACAGTTAAACATGGCATTTTCAGCAATTCAAAGGTAGATAACTCTTGACCTATTGGTCTGATTTCAAACATTATCATACTCATCCAAACTCTTATGGTAATATACCATCTGAGCAAGTTTGAAAAAGATTGAATTAAAATTATAGCCTCTAGAGTGCAAACACCATTAAATATTGCATTTTAAGCAATTCAAAGGTAGATAAACTATTAAACAATGTAAATTGTTCTCTTGCTCTGGATTGTCCATTATAGTAATTTAATCCATTAACTCAGAGCAATATGCTCTGAGTTAATGGATTAAATTACTATAATATCTTGAACTATTGGTCTGATTTCAACGATAATCAAACTCATCCGAACTCTTATGGTTATATATAATATTAGCAAGTTTGAGAAAGATTAGATTAAAATTGTGGCCTTTAGAGTGTAAACACTGTTAAATATGGCATTTTCAGCAATTCAAAGGTATAGATAACTCTGGACCTATTGGTCCGATTTCAACCATAATCGAACTCATCCGAACTCTTATGGTAATATACAATCTGAGCAAGTTACAGAAAGATTGGATTAAAATTGTGGCCTCTAGAGTGTAAACACTAAAATTGTTGACGACGGACGACGTACGCCGGACATTCAATGATTGCAAAAGCTCACCCTGAGCTAGCTCGGGTGAGCTAAAAACCCGATTGAGGATTTTTAAAGGTTTTCCTATATAAGTCTATGTAAAACTGATAAGCCCCGGGGCGGGACCAATTTTGACCCGGGGTCATAATTTGAACAACTTTGGTAGAGGACTATAAGGCAAAGCTACATGTTAAATATAAATGATCTGGGCCTTACGGTTTCAGAGAAGAAGATAACAACCCATTCATGGCATTCAAGTGATATATTTTTTATATCCATAAAAACCCGAGATCAAATTTGTCAGATCTAGATCTATTTGTTCAGGAAAAAGCAAGAATCAGCAGCTAACAGTTAGACAAACATCTTTACCTTTTACTTTAAAATTAGAAACAGAAATGGAGCAAAGTTCATACAAAAGGAGCATTAGTCTCAGGTCAGGTTTGGGTAGATTAATCTACTTATAAATATGATTGTAATTATCGTCCCTCGATCATCATTGTCTTATCATGGAGGGGACGGCGGCCCCCAGCGGATGTTAGTTTAGTTCGGTGGGAGGTTCAATTAAGGATAGGTCTACATATGGAATCCCACTGCTGAAGAAACCACTGGTTCGTCGACATGCCCGATAGATCTGTATAGATCTAGATTCAATAAATCTTTATACGCAGATACCCCCCGCAGAGCTATTCAAAAAGTGTCCTCTTACGTCTGATACCGGACACTATTTTCTGTTACCGGACTGTTTTAGTTTCTGTTATTGTATACTTTTTACGGGCGTGATGCACGTGGTGAGCATGCGGTCACAGGTTTTAACTATTGCACTGCCCGGGAATTGACAAGGTAACCCTTGCAATGCTATAGTGGAGAAAACGTAATTCTTTACCGTTGAAACGCAAACAAAACGCAAACGCAAAACACAAAATGTAGAAAATAATAACTTTTTTACATTTTTTATCATCTATTTTCATCTGAGTGGCAAACAGTTTGGATCCTGATCAGACGCCGGGTTACCCGGCGTCTGATCTGGCTCCAAAAATGTTTGCAATGGAAAATAAAGTTTAAGCGTCAACGCGTTTATTGGGAAAGAATAACGTTTTTTCCACTGTGAGTACCGCTTGGCTAACATTTGCAAACAGTTTAGATCCATAGAAGACGCCGTGTAATGCGGCATGTGATCTGGATCCAAATTGTTTGGCACTGATTTTCATTTTTAAATTCAATTTGAAAAGCATAAGAAAGATTTTGAGATTCTCCGCAGAAGATACTTTTAAGTTTGAAGCAGAGGGCAATTCAGCACGATAAGGGATAACGAACTTTTGCAAATAGTTTGGATCAATATCAAACACACAGTAACTCAGCGTTTGAACAGGATCCAAACTGATAGACACTTGATACGTGCAATCAAATCTCGAAACTTTTCGTTGGAAAATAAGTGCAGACAGCAATTTCAAAGCAGACGACAATATGGCAGTGCAAGAGTAAAACAACGCTATTTAATACTGTGTCTGTTGAGGAGAAAAATATCTGGTCCTTGGTTTGATTATGAAGGAACGGAAAAGGAATTATATCGGGCTAAAATGATAAAATTTATTGACCTTAAAGCTAAATGCCTAAAATAAAATGTCACCTAAATTGATAAATACAGCGCTTACCTTACTAGCTGAATACTTTTTCTGAGCGCAGACAAACAAATGCGTAGTTATTTTACGGCATGACCCAGCACACAGGCTGCAAGGAATGCTCGTGCAAGTTATAAAAAGGATCAATGAAAATAATAGTTAGTTGGTTTACGTTAATTTCAATATTTTAGAAATGGATACATTAATTTGCTATATTACATTGACCACAATCATTATTGACTCGGTGTAAGGTATTTATTAAAATCTACGTATAAGTCAGATACAGCGACTCGTTCGCCTTAAAAGTGTACAGTATGAATCGTAATAAGACTGTTTCGCTCGGACGAACAACAAATATGTCCTCGGCTTCGCCTCGGACAATTTGTTGTCGTCCTTGCGAAACAGTCTTATTACGATTCATACCGTACACTTTTAAGGCGAAACCTGTCGTGTATCTATTACATATATGGGTACTCGGGCAATCAGAATCTATTTATTTGATTTGGTGAAAATTGAGCTTGAACTAGCGACCCAATGTTAAACTTAAACCTATTTGGCAATCGCGAACAAGTTTATCGGTACAACACGAATCTCATTTCTGTTCACAGGAACAAAACTCTAATATGAATTTCTAAAAACTTAATATGTTTAAAAATATTATATTTGTTTGGAAGAATTGTATTAAATTTAGAGCGGGGTCGGGTATTATCGAACACTTAAGGCATAATATGTCAATGTTCGGTAATAGGAGATAAATTCCATGGGTTTTCTTCAAATTTGGAAAGATTCTGCATTTATCCTCGAGTTTGCACAATATCCGAGTAGCTGTGATTACACTAACTATAAAATAATGCTCTTTAGGAATCAGACCGTCTTGCTTGCATTACTGAACAACAGCTTGTTTTTCCGAACAGACATGCTTGCTTTTCCGAACACTTTCATGTTTTTTTTAAAATAAAATCACATACGCTGATAAAAGGCCATACACTTTATTACAATCTGAACATAATTGTTGATCTAGATAATATCCTATAAGCAAACAGTAGAATCGGATGAGGCAACTGATAAAAACTGCCTAATTTAAGTCTACTCTTTTTTGCAAATGCACACGTACAAGAATAGATTGAACAATATTTGCATTCAAAAGGTAAGCCATCCAAATTCCGACAGTCGTCTTCCACACAATGAATCTTTAGAATCTTTATTTACATCTCATCATTGCACATCCACTATACATACATACGTATACAATAATAGCATTTAAAAATTTGCAACGCCATTCCTTAATGGAATAATAAAAGATGGTATTCATGGCATTATATGCCATACATTATGTGAATGAATGTGAAATCTACGGAAGCAGCGAGTACTACTACCCCTTGACACCTATTTCATGGCTCATACCTGGAAAAAATAATATCACCACTCTATTACTGGTTTAATTTGGTAATTTTCTCTAACCATTACAAAGAATCGGCGGTAGTGGTCCAATGGTACCAGGGGTCGTGAGTTCGATCCCCCGCCGGACCAGCGGTCAGACTAGGGGATTTTTTCTGAATCCCCCTTGATGTACAGGAATGTTCTTGGGCAAGACATGTATCGCGAATTGCTTCTCTCCACCCAGGGGTTAAAAGGGTACATGTGAAGGGTCTGCATTTGATTGCGCCATATGTTAGCAGTGCTCAATATTGTAGGCAAGATGGCTCAATGATCAGGGGAGTAAATGTACAGTCAGCTGAGCGGTCATTTGGACTGAAAGTAGACTATAACTTGGTATATTACTTTCTTTATTACGATACAGTACAAATCTATACAAACAACTTGGATCCAGATCAGGCAGCGATAGGCTCGGCGTCTGATCTGAGATTCAGGTTGTTTTCCACTTGAGTCGAAGTTGACAAACAGTTTCTGTAAGTTTCGAGAGAATCATTTAAGATTCCATCATGAGAATACCAGCATTCTATTTAAGAGTCTCTATCTAAATCAGCGCGATAAATGTTAAAGTCTCAAATAGGTAAGCTCCTCCGCTTCTTGCTTTTCATCATAGAAAAATCTAGGTTAGACCTACCCTGATCTTTTCAATGTTGAAAGGCAAAGGGAAATTCATAGTAGATCTAAGTGTTAACTATCATAGTTATTGCTTCAGATCTAGAGCATCATTCTCTGTGTATGTCGTGTGTGTGTGTGTGAATGTCTCTTTATCTCTCTCTCTCTCCCTCTCTGCCTGTCTATATCTCTTCTAGATATACGCCAAAACGCATTTCCGACGTTCTATGATCAACTTTTTTTCTGGGGGAAGGATCCCAACCCCCTCAACATTAGGCCTACACATACCATATATTTCTCTTCCAAGCTATGCCCCTGCCTCTCTCTGTCTCTCTATCTTGGTGTGCTAAATCATGATTTATTACGTATCCAAACAAGCAGATCTAGAGCTATGCAGAAACTTGCATCTGTTTGTTTATTCACAACTTTATTATATACATTGCATGTTCGGAATAACAAGGACACGTCGGGACCACTTCTTCTTTTTCCGAACACCCGTGTAACTCTTAAGAATTGATGCCCTCTGTAGTTATGAGTTATTTTCCTTCACTCTACACGTGCATATGTATGAGCAAGTCAGTAGAATTAAAATTTCATGTACAACTTAACTGTCGAAAAACTTATGTATGACGTCACTTATTGTTAACGATGCCGTAAGAAATACTTACTTGTAAAGATCACGTGTTCTTGTTCCCCGAAAGTTTGTTTTTAAGCACCAGTGTAGCTGTCTGGAGGGGTGAGTAAGTCAACAAAGAATAATGACGTTATATTTTGACGTCAAAATGTTCATATACAGTTTAAAACTTATTCAGATAACGGTTTGAAAAAAATGTTCGGAAAAACAAGCATGTTCGAAAATACCCGACCCCGCTCTATTCCTTTTTTGATATAATTGCCATTATAAAAGCTGTGTTTGACACTTTTAAAAGTTCAATCACCCATATAAGTTAAAACAAAGGAAAAAGTAATATAAGGTAAATAAAGGGAGGTAATCGCAGAAATATTATTTTATGCTCAAACGGCCTAATTCGGGCCTTCTTGCATTAAAGGGACCTATCAATCAGCCCCCAATTAGTTAAGCAAAGTTACTAGATCTACCTCCGATTGAAGAGTTACGTTAAAAAATTGCTTACGCAAAATCTGAAAGTTACGCAGTTTTAGTA
This sequence comes from Gari tellinella, assembly GCA_922989275.2. Classification (NCBI taxonomy): domain Eukaryota; kingdom Metazoa; phylum Mollusca; class Bivalvia; order Cardiida; family Psammobiidae; genus Gari; species Gari tellinella. Next base: position 20,328,714 of record OV277869.1, on the reverse strand, counting down.
AAACAGTTTAAGAACTTGCATAAATATTGTCGGAAGCGTAAAGTTACACAAATTCCTACGTTCAAACTTACGCAATGTTAGTAAAACGGTACCCTGGGCCTTAAGGTTTCAGAGAAGAAGATTTTTAAAGGTTTTCCTATGTAAGTCTATGTAAAACTGATAAGCCCCGGGGCGGGGCCATTTTTGACCAAGGGGTCATAATTTGAACAGTCTTGGTAGAGGACCATAACGCAAAGCTACATGTCAAATATTAATGATCTAGGCAATACGGTTTCTGAGATGAAGATTTTTAAAGGTTTTCCAAAGACAAGAGCCGCATGCAGCCCTAAATCGCTCACCTGGTACCCATGTTTACGGTCATGGTAATGGACCAGTAATGATTAAATTTCCTTTATAAGCCATCACCAGTAAATTTACCCCACCCACAGGCAGCTATGATGTTTGAACTAGAAAGATTATTTGAAGAAAACTGGCAAAGGGTCAACCATCATTACTTATGTAAAAATATTCTTAACTCAGACCAATAGTTTCAGAGAAAAAGATTTTTAAAGATTTTCTATACAGAAATATAAGGAAAACTTGCCCCACCCACTGGGGGTCATGTTTTTAAAGATGACAAAATTATTTTCAGATATCTGTTAGAGAGTCATCAATGGATCATTTGTGTAAAATTATTTTCAATAAGGACCAGTAGTTTCACAGAAAATGATTTTTTAAGTTTTTACTACCGGTATACAGTATCATAAGAAAAACGTGCTCCACCCACTGGCGGCCATGTTTTTTAAGATATCAAAATTATTTTAAGAAATCTAGTAGAGGGTCACCAATGGATCATTTGTATAAAATTAATTTCAATTTGGACCAGTAGTTTCACAGAAGAAGATTTTTAAAGTTTTTACTATATTCATAAGCAAAACGTGCTCCACCCACTGGCGGCCATGTTTTTTTAGATATCAAAATTATTTTAAGAAATCTGGTAAAGGGCCACCTATGGATCATTTATGTGAAACTATTTTCAATTTGGACCAGTAGTTTCACAGAAGAAGATTTTTAAAGTTTTTACTATACAGTATCATAAGCAAAACAAGCTCCACCCACTGGCGGCCATGTTTTTTTAGATATCAAAATTATTTTAAGAAATCTGGTAAAGGGCCACCTATGGATCATTTATGTGAAACTATTTTCAATTTGGACCAGTAGTTTCACAGAAGAAGATTTTTAAAGTTTTTACTATACAATATCATCAGGAAAACGTGCCCCACCCGCTGGCGGCCATATTTTTTTAGATATCAAAATAATTTTAAGAAATCTGGTAGAGGGTCACCCATGGATCATTTGTGTGAAATTATTTTCAAATCGGACAAGCGGTTTCAGACAAGAAGATTTTTAAAGTTTACACTATATAGCCATATAAGGAAAATCTGCCCCACCCACTAGCGGCCATATTTTTTAAGATAGGAAAATTATTTTAAGAAATCTGATAGAGGGTCACCAATGGCACATTTCGTTAAAATTATTTTCAATTCGGACCAGTAGTTTTTGACAAGAAGATTTGTAAAGTTTTTTCAATTGGTTGCCATGGCAACCACAATTTCAATTGGATCACCTATATTTGAAGAAATCTGAGAGAGTACCCTACAATGAACAATCCTATGAAGTTTTGAAGAAATTGACCCAGTGGTTTCCAAGAAGAAGATCTTTAAAGAACAAGAGGGCCAGAATGGCCCTTGATCGCTCACCTGACAATGGTGACACTAGGATGGGTCACGTGATTTCAGAAAAGAAGATTTGTAGAAGGTGACCCCCAGGGCGGGGCCAATTTTGACCCCAGGGGCAAAATTTGAACAACTAAGATAGAGGACCTGTAAACGATGATATGTGCAAAATATCTTAACTCAGTGTACTATGGTTTCAGACAAGAAGATTTTTGAAGTTTTCATTGAAAAAATCTATTTTTAGCTCCGGTGACCCAGATATGCAACAGACCAGAACCAATTCATCCATATATGTGAAGGACCTCTAAAAGTTACATCATGCCAAATATCAAAGCTCTGGTCATATTGGTTCCAGAGAAAAAGATGTTTGAACATTTCACTATATAACTCTATGTAAAACTGTGATCCCCGGGGCGGGGCCAATTTTGACCCCAGGGACAAAATTTGAACAACTTTGATAGAGGATTTGTTGACGATGCTATGTGCTATGTGCAAAATTTTTTAAGTTCTCATGGAAAAAAAATCTATTTTTAGCTTCGGTGACCCAGATATGCAACGGACCAGAACCGATTCAACAACATAAGTCAAATACCTCTAGAAGTAATACCATGCTAAATATCAAAGCTCTGGACATATTGGTTTCAGAGAAAAAGATGTTTGAACATTTCACTATATAACTCTATGTAAAACGTTGACCCCCGGGGCGGGGCCAATTTTGACCCCAGGGGCAAAATTTGAACAACTTTGATAGAGGACCTATAGGTAATGCTATGTGCAAAATATCTAAGTTCTGGCTCTTGTGGTTTGTGACAAGAAGATTTTTTAAGATTTCCTTATTTTTTCACTTTGGTTGCCATAGCAACCAGAGTTCTGCATGGTTTCAAATTCTTTGAACAACTTTGAAAGAGCTTGACCCAAGGAACATTCCTGTGAAGTTTGGTTGCAATCAAGCAAGTGGTTTTGGAGAAGAAGATGTTTGAAGAAATTGTTGACGCACAACGCACAACGCCGGACATTGACTGACCACAAAAGCTCACCTTGAGCACTTTGTGCTCAGGTGAGCTAAAAAGTTTGACGATGGACGGACATCCTTCCATTTGGGCACTTGTTGGGTTTTTCTTTTGTTTAAAAGTACCCAATAGCAACAAAAACAAGGGCCACTATGGCCCTAAATCGCTCACCTGGTACACCATGGCAAACTTGACCTATAGTGACCTAGATTATGACTGGCCATAACCCACAATCAACCTCTAGAGTGTAAACAAGATTTTCCTATGATTTGACCTAGTTTTTGAAAGGATTGATTTTGACCTAGATTTGATGTAGGCAAACATTCTGACAATATTTCATGCAGATCTAGTGAGATTTGTAACCTTGAAAAGGTTAACACTGTTTTTCTTTGATTTGACATAGTGACCTAGTTTTCAACCAGACATCATTCAAAATTAACTGAGCTAGATATCAATGAGGCAAACATGTTGAGCAAAATTCATTAAAATCCAATGAGAGTTGTAGCATCTAGAGTGTTAACAAGTTTTCCCTATGATTTGACCTAGTGACCTTGTTTTTTTACTCTAAATGACCCATATTCGAACTTGACCTAGGTATCAATTAGGCAAACATTCTGACCAAGTTGCAGAAAGATCAGATGAAATTTAAAGCCTCAAGAGTGTTAACAAGGTTTTTCGAAGATTTGACCTAGTGACCTAGTTTTTGACCGGACATGAACCATATTCAAACTTGACCTAGATATCAAAAAGACAAACATGCTGACCAAGTGTCATCAAGATCCTATGAGATTTGTAGCCTCTAGAGTGTTAACAAGCTTTTTCTATGATTTGACCTAGTGACCTAGTTTTTGACCGGACATAACCCATATTCGAACTTGACCTAGATATCAATGAGACAAACATTCTAACCAAGTTTCATCAGAATCCAATGAGATTTGTAGCCTCTAGAGTGTTAACAAGGATTTTCTATGATTTGACCTAGTGACCTAGTTTTTTACTGGACATGACCCATATTCTAACTTTACCTAGATATCAATGAGATAAACATTCTGACCAAGTTTCATTAAGATCCAATGGGATTTGTAGCCTCTAGAGTGTTAACAAGGTTTTTCAATGATTTGACCTAGTGACCTAGTTTTTGACCCAACATGACCCACATTCAAACTTGGCCTAGATTTCTACTAGACCAACATTGTGATCAAGTTTCATGAAGATTGGATGATATTTGTAGCTGCTAGAGTGTTAACGAACCAATTGTGGACGTACGGACGTACGACGGACGACGTACAACGGACATCCAGCCATCCTAAAAGCTCACCTTGGCACTTCGTGCCAGGTGAGCTAAAAACCAACAATAACAATAGGGCAATCACGGAATGAATGGAATCTATTGTTCTCCCTACCCAACAAAGGACCTTTCGTGCGTGCGGACTGACGGACGACGACGGACACAGGGTGATCACAATAGCTCACCTTGGCACTTCGTGCCAGGTGAGCTAAAAAACTGATAAGCCCCAGGGCAGGGCCATTTTTGGCCCCAGGGTCAAAATTTGAACAATCTTGGTAGAGGACCACAAGGAAAAGCTATGATATGTCAAATATTAAAGATCTGGGCCTTACAGTTTCAGAGAAGAAGATTTTTAAAGGTTTTCCTATATAAGTCTATGTAAAACTGATAAGCCCCGGGGCGGGGCCAATTTTGACCCGGGGGTCATAATTTAAACAATCATGGTAGAGGACCATAAGGCAAAGCTACATGTCAAATATTAATGATCTAGGCCATACAGTTTCTGAGAAGATTTTAAAGGTTTTCCGAAGAACAAGAGCCCCATGGGGCATATTTCGCTCACCTGAGAAAATATCTGAAAAAATGGCGATAATAATTTAGGTCCAGGACTGACCTAGATATGCAACAGACCAGAACAATTTGAACAAATTATGTAAAGTATATTTAAAAGTGTCACCATACCGAATATAAAAGCTCTGGCCATATTAGTGTCAGAGAAGAAGATGTTTGAAATTTTCTCTATATAACTCTATTTAAAACTGTGACCCCAGGGGCGGGGCCAATTTTGACCCCAGGTGCATAATTTGAACAAACTTGATAGAGGACCTGTAGGCGATGGTATGTGACAAATATCTAAGCTCTGGCCCTTGTAGTTTCAGAAAAGAAGATTTTTTAAGTTTTCATTGGAAAATATCTATTTTTAGCTCCTGTGACCTAGTTATGCAGCCGACCAGAACCATTTGAACAATTTTGGTATAGGACATCTAGAAGTGTCACCATACCAAATATCAAAGCTCTGACCATATTAGTTTCAGAGAAGAAGACGTTTGAAAATTTCACTATATAACTCTATGTAAAACTGTGACCCCCCGGGCGGGGCCAATTTCGAACCCAGGGGCATAATTTGAATAAACTAGATAGAGGACATGTAGGCGATGGTATGTGCCAAATATCTAAGCTCTGGCCCTTGTAGTTTCAGACAAGAAGATTTTTTAAGTTTTCAATGAAAAAAATCTATTTTTAGCTCCTGTGACCTAGTTATGCAACCGACCAGAACCATTTGAACAATTTTGGTATAGGACATCTAGAAGTGTCACCATGCCAAATATCAATGCTCTGGCCACATTAGTTTCAGAGAAGAAGACGTTTGAAAATTTCACTATATAACTCTATGTAAATCTGTGACCCCCGGGGCGGGGCCAATTTTGACCCCAGGGGCATAATTTGAACAAACTTGATAGAGGACCTGTAGATGATGCTATGTGCCAAATATGTAAGCTCTGGCCCTTCCAGTTTTTGACTAGAAGATTTTTTAACATTTCCTTATTTTTTCACATTGGTTGCCATGGCAACCAGAGTTCTGCATTGTTTTTAATTCTTTGAACAAATTTGAAAGAGCTTGACCCAAGGAACATTTCTGTAAAGTTTGGTTGAATTCTGTCAAGCGGTATAGGAGGAGATGTCATTTGAAGCAATTGTTAACGACGACGCACATACGCACGACGGACGACGCACATACGCACGACGCACGACGACGGACACAGGGCCATCCCAATAGCTCACCTTGAGCCTTTGGCTCAGGTGAGCTAAAAACTGATAAGCCTCAGGGGCCCGTTTTACTAAACTACTTACGCAAAAATTTTGCGTAAGTCAAAATCGTTTTACTCTTATTTTTCGATCATAAACGTTTGCAAACAGCAAATAGCCAGGTAAGAGGACGCGCTACAAGCGCGTCCTCTGATCTGGCTATTTGCTGTTTGTAGCAAGTGATAATAAACAAGAGGCCCATGCGGGCCTAAATATCGCTCACCTGGAAAAACCAACACAAGGGTCACATGACCCCTGGTATGAAAAAATCTATTTTTAGCTCCTGTGACCTAGATATGCAACGGACCGGAACCATATTTACAATATTGGTTAAGGGCTTCTACAAGTGTCATCATGCCAAATATCAAAGCTCTGACCATATTAGTTTCAGAGGTAATGATGTTTGAAGATTTCACTACATAACTCTATTAGTCCGGGAGTCAAAGGCTGATATTTAGCTGAACCTGGAAATGCCGGATGAACTTTTTTTCTCTGCAGTTTTCAATAGTCAAGGGGGTCCTCATCAAGATTCAAGAGGGTGCCCGGTGATATCCCTTGAGCCTTTCTCAAAATATGCTAATTAAGTCTGCCATTACTGAAATTCAGTTATTTGGCCATATGTCAATTAGTATGCATCCTTCCATGATAAAATAAGTGTCTATAATCAGGTTATCAGGGTCTACGAACATGATAAACCCCTCATTTCAGGAATTAAATGTTTTGAACATATGCAACTTATGCAAATGAGGTCGGCCATTACAGAAATTCCGTTATTTGGCCATATGTCAATTAGTATGCAACCTACCATGATGAAATTGGTGTCTATAACCAGGTTTTCAGGATCTACGAACATGATAAACCCATCATTTCAGGGATTAAATGTTTTGGACATATGCAACATATGCAAATGAGGTCGGCCATTACTGAAATTCCGTTATTTGGCCATATGTCAATTAGTATGCATCCTACCATGGTGAAATTGGTGTCTATAACCAGGTTATCAGGGTCTACGAAAATGATAAACCCATCATTTCAGGAATTAAAGGTTTTGAACATATGCAACTTCTGCAAATGAGGTCGGCCATTACTGAAATTCCGTTATTTAGCCATATGTCAATTAATATGCAGCCTACCATGATGAAATTGGTGTTAATAACCACGTTATCAGGGTCTACGAACATGATACATCTGAATAAGGGGAAATCCTTTGACAGCACAGAAAACAAAGCAAATACTGAAAATTGCAGACTCGGTTTAATTGAGTCTGTTCATGAGCAATACTGAAATATGCAACAGTGCTCACGCCCCCTAGCACTATCAGGAATTAAATGTTTTTGACATATGCAACCTATTCAAATTATGCAAATGAGGTCCGTCATTACTGAATTTCTGTTTTTGTGTAATATCTCTTTAAGTTAAATTTCATTTAAGTTCATGTGCTGCCATTATTTATAGTTGCTTGATAACAAAAAACAGTTGATTAGAATCATCTGTAGTGATCTAACTGTAGTGAGATTGTTCCACAACGGCAGCACTGAGAAACACAAGTACGTTGTCACTGGACCCATGCCCCAATGAAATCAAGAATGAAAACACCAGCATCAGATATGATCAGGAGACGTATCACGAAGAAGCCGATACCATTATTGTGCAACACGTCTTGAAGGGTGCCAGTGAAAATAGGAGACTTGCTGTGGTATCAGATGACACAGATGTGTTTGTTCTGTTGTTCACCATTATGAGGAGGTTAAGCTGAACCTACCAATGACGGTGGAATCACCTAGTAAAGGGAGGGCAGTGATAGACTAACAGCTGACCGTCAAAAAGCATCGCGACATCGTGAAGCACCTCCTTCTTGCACATGCTATTTCTGGTTGCGACACGGTAGCATCATAGCATGTTGCTTTGGAGTTGGAAAGGGCTCTGTTTTCAAATCGCTGAGAGCAGGACATAAGCTTAAGATTTCAGGACGTTTCGCTACCTGGATGTTCGCTTCCCTAGCATGTTAGCTACCTTGTGGTTTTCGTGGCTGGTCTTTTCGCTACCTAGACTTTTTCGCTACCCAGTGTTATTTTTCACACTTTTATCTACTAATATGCAGGCGCTTCGCCCACATAATGGATTTCTTTTTACTGATCTGGATCCAAAACTATAGCTAATGTACATAAAATTAGAAGAGGATTTATTTGCTAATATGGGTCTATACAACGAACAGAAATAAAAACAAATTTTGGTAAGAGAATTGCACAGACGTCACGCGTCCACATAATATATATTTATTTATTAATCCGGATCCAAACCAATGGAATCATTATATTTAAAAGTGATTTTTATTAATCAGGATCAAAACTAACGGACAAAAATCAATTCAATTTAGACTCCATGCGTTCACACCAGACATTTTTATTCCTTTATCTGGATCCAAAAACCAAAGGAATCACCATATAAGTTACTTCAGTTAATAGTCAGGATCCATTTACGTACAGACATAAATAATTACAAGTTGACAAAATATTTGCGCCGACGCAACTTTTATTTACTAATCTAGATCCAAAACAATGCCGCAGCTAGCTCAATATAAGAGATTTTATTTATTAATCTGGATCCAAACTAATGGAACTTAAGGGTTATTTATTTATCTGGATCTCAACTAACGGACATAAATAGAAGAGATTTTTATATACTAATCTGGATTGAAAACTAACCATGGCACATATAATCATAAGTCAAAGTTGACGAAATATGTGTGCGGATGCCATGTGTCACCATCAACGATTTATATTTTATTGATCTGGTTCCAAACCAAGGAAATCTCCATAAAAGAGAATTCTATTTATTTACTCTTCTCACTGCGGAAAATGATTTACTGATTGGATTTTTGCAGAAGCTGATCTGAATCACACATAGAAAATGTTGATCTAATGCCATTGATGTGCCTTTCAAAATTGACAGCTGCTATAATTTCATTTTCAACTACAAGTTTCAGATCAATAAACTTTTTAATTTAATTATTTTAAATGCATATTACTAAGAGTAATTAACTACGAAAGGTCAGTAACAAAAGAAAAATGTTTTTAGTTCTGTAATAAAAATAGGAGGTAGCGAAAATGTACGGGAAGCGGAACATCCTACCCTGGGTAGCGACATGACAGGCGCGAACGCAATAGGGTAGCGAAACGTCTAATAACCTCAGCTAAACACTGTTGGGATCGTAGATGCATCGTTTAATGACGTCATAGACCAAGCTACCGATATCATATCTGCCTGTTATGGTGTGAAGGAAGCAACAGACATGTCACCAACCAGGCTGTATGGATGGGGAAAAAGGGCATACAGCCACACAGAGGCATTTGCAGAGAACGTGAAGAGGGCTCATTATTAGGCAATCCTGTGGCGTACTCTCGACACAAAAGATTTACCTGAACTGAACATGGAGAGCTACGGATGGGAAAAGGATTTCAGGAACAAGTCACTGACACCATCTGACATTTCGGATGGTGTTAAGCTTGCCCCTAATTACATCATAGAGATGATCGGATGTGACTTCAAGAGCAAGAACCCTTGTGGTTCAAAGAGGTGAAGTTGCACAACCGGTCATGGCTCGGATTGCACTATCTTCTGTGCATGTTACTCAATAGGATGCTCTTGAGTAAAGTAGTTTCACCATTTGCCATAGCAGCATTACCTCATATGGCATATTAATCACCATAAGAATGCAATTAATATTATTGTCGAATTATTTGAAAGACAGTCTTTGACAATCTAGGAATGGAAATTTACATTATGACATTATGTCAAATATTTCCAGCGGTATTCCAAATAAGCTAGATTTCATGAATGATATCCGATCTAATTAGCATAATTGATGTAATTAGTCAAGTGCGAGTCATTAAAATGCAAAACTGATGTGCTTATAATGTTTGTAGACCCTGAAAACATAGGTGAAGACACCTTTTTTAGGAGGTTACCATGTATAATAAATGTGTTACAACCAATAAACGGAATTTCAGTAATGGCCGACTTCATTTGCATAAGTTGCATATGTCCAAAACATTTAATCCCTGAAATGATGGGTGTATCATGTTTGTAGACCCTGACAACCTGGTTATAGACACCAATTTCATCATGGTAGGATGCATACTAATTGACATATGGCCAAATAACAGAATTTCTGTAATGACCGACCTCATTTGCATGAATTGCATAAGTTGCATATGTTCAAAACATTTAATTCCTGAAATGAGGGGTTTATCATGTTCGTAGACCCTGATAACCTGATTATAGACACCAATTTCATCATGGTAGGATGCATACTAATTGACATATGGCCAAATAACTGAATTTCAGTAATGGCGGACTTAATTAGCATATTTTGAGAAATGCTCAAAGGATATCACCGGGCACCCTCTTGAATCTTGATAAGCACCCCCTTGACTATTGAAAACTGCAGAGAAAAAAACTTCATCCGGCATTCCCACGTTTAACCTCTTGGTTCCCGGACTATATGTAAAATTACGACCCCCAGGACATGGTCATTTTTTACTCTAGGGACATAATTTGAACAATCTTGATAGAGGACCTGAAGACGATGCTTTGTGCCAAATATCTAAGCTCAGGGTACTGTGATTTCAGACAAGAAGATTTTTTAAGATTTCATTGAAAAAATCTATTTTTAGCTCCTGTGACCTAGATATGCAACTGACCAGAACCATATTTACAATATTGGTTAAGGGCTTCTAGAAGAATCATCATGCCAAATATCAAAGCTCTGGCCATATTAGTTACAGAGAAAAAGATATTTAAAGATTTCACTATAAAACTCTATGTAAATTTACGACCCCCGGGGCGTGGTCATTTTTTACCCCAGGGATATAATTTGAACAAACTTGATAGAGGACCTGAAGACGATGCTTTGTGCCAAATATCTAAGCTCAGGGTACTGTGGTTTCAGACGAGAAGATGTTTTAAGATTTCATTGAAAAAATCTATTTTTAGCTCCTCGTCACTTAAACGCCAAAAGGGCTCATCAACAGTTTTCAAAGTTTTGAGATATAGCCCTCTGAAGTTTAGAAGTGTCCTAAAAATCCAATTTTTAATTTACAGACTAAATATACCACACTCTTATAGTATATATGGATGTTTATTTGTCATATGAAAAGCATTAAAAATAAAAATCATTAAAAAAGATATTTTGATTAATTTGTTGATGAGCCCTTTTGGCATAGGATTTTTGTCGATTTCAGGGTAGAATATTTACAGCCAAAAGGGCTCATCAATTTTTGTTTGTTTCTACTACAAAAGGTAAAATGAATATAAAAGTGAACCAAAGCAGTGGCAAAGCCATATTAACCTTTAATTCAACAGTTAAGCAACTAACGATTATTAAATTAAGTATTTTCCCAAAACTTTTCAAATATTAGACCCCCCCCCCCCCAAAAAAAAACCAACAACAATCTGGGTGTGTAGATCTACTGTTTTCCTATTTATCTTTAACTAAAACTGAACATACATGGGCTAAAGTTATTTGACTCTTTGGAATTGTCTTAAAATGACAACTCAAAGAGATGTCACGAGAGAAGATTAGATGGAGAAATGAATAATAGTTGAGAAGTTTAGAATCTGACTTACGACAAAATTTGTCGTAAGTAGTCGTTTCATAAGACGGGACCCTGATCTTTTGCTGACTTTATTTAGGAATGTATACGTTACCAGAAACCAGTCAGCACTAACAGTCTAGGACCATCAACTGCATCTTAGATTTAAATTCAAAGATCGGCACGTGGAACGTGGGATTGTTTAATGCATGACAAAAGTAATGCAGAGAGCTCCGGGGCGTTTGGTATGTTCTTCATTGATTTTCTTATTATGATTCTACATTAAGGAGACCTTTGCCTATAACTGTGTCGATATTTTATCGAGTGACAGCAGTACACATGGTTCACAGTGTATTGGCAGTTGTACCTCGCTAAATCGGACTTCAATTAGAATAGGGTTTGGGGTCATTTAAAGACAACTGGTTGTTTAATGCACACAGAGGGTAGTATAGAAAGCTCCTTCGATACTTCCTCTTGCGTTAAACAGCCACTCGTCTTAAAGTCCCATAAATAAAGCACTGTTTTGTATCCGTATAAATTTACCGCTTACTACAATGTGTAGTGAGTAAAGCATTTGACATTACTTTCAACCTGCTTTAAGCAACCATCTGTCTCTATCACTAAAAGTAAGCTATGGAGAGAAAAGGGTTCTGCGATACATGGGTGGAAATTGAGGTCAAAATTTAAAGAAAATGAGTTAATTGGTATGCCACAGCTGATGTGGTTAGACCTGTTACTTATAAACAGGGCAAGCCTTCCTTTTAAATGGAACTTTTTTTCTTTTTCTTGCTAGCTTAGTTCACATCACTACTGGAGGTATTTTCAATCTTTTGTTTATTTTATCCTTCTGAATTCTTAATCACATTCAGATGTTGTATGTATGTCATCAGGGTATTCTTTTAAAACTTTCAATACTTTAACCTTTGAGTTGGTTCTCATCATTCGCATTTACGCCAGTAATTATAGTTTGTTGGAGTGTGACTTTTAAGATCAAGGTAAAGGGCACGGGAATAATTGTGTATGGTTAATGTCTACGGGCTATACGAATAACGGGAACGTATATGGGAAGTTGAGGTAGAAATACCTTACTTGATGTTGTATAGATAGAAGAAGTAAAGACATGACTAGAAAAATAAATAGTAGTAGCAGTGAATGTAGTAGCTTAAGTAGTTGTAAATGTAGTAAACAGTAGATCTATTTGGTTTTAAGCAGAAGTCGTAGTGATAGCAGTAGCAGTAGAAGAAGTAGTAGTAATAGTAGTAGTTGCAGTAATTGTAGGTAGTAGTAAGTTGTAGTAGTATCCTGGTTCACCCAATTACCGGTGATCTAAGGATTCGTCTGACTATTTCTTATCAAATAATATGGTTTTTAACTCAAAAGGATATTAAACATATAAAGTAAACATTTCTTTATGTTTTTCAGCTTCAATATATAAATACACCCATAATTTGACATAAAATAATCATGGTCAACCGTAGCGAGTGTGCCGCCATGTTTGTTTGGCTACTCGTCCTATTATCGGTGATCAGGTAAAATGACACCCGGAATATTTTTCAGATATCGGCTTGAACTTCTATCGAATATTATTAAGAAGGCTATCTGTAAACACGATTTTTAACTGAAATATTGCAATATTTTCCGTCACATTTTTTCACAGTAGGGGCAGTGGAATATGTCACCTCAACAATATTTTGAAAGTGTCCAATGCTGACATACATCGCACTGAGCACAATTTACTATATCTATTGTGAACGTTTTATCTTGTTGGGGGGAAAAGGAAATCTAAAGGAAAAATATCAGACCATTTTTCAATGAATGGCCTTTACTGGAAATTAGATCTGTCAATATTAAAATGAGACCAAAACAAACAAAAAAGCTTGGAAAACATTTTTTTGCTCATAGATAAGATCGAGCTTATTTTATTGTTTTTCAGTATTGGTCAGAGGTTTATGCCAGTAAGAAGCCTTATAAATCCATCGCGTGACGTCACGGCCACACCCCTTAGTCAACAATTTTTTTTTGTAGTGAATTAAATCATTTGATATATTGAAAATAGCACCATACAATTAGGTTAAATGTTTTATATGGGGGGAAATGATTTTTTCTTGTGGAATTCATTAAAAATGCACAATTTCCCTCAGAAAAGACTTTTTTGCTTTATACACATAAGCCTCGAGTAGCAGCCGAAAGATAGACGGAAGTTACGATTTTACACATGCGCGTAGCGGCGCTATATGCGGAATACTCGGAAATCACCGGTAATAGGATGTCCACGGTAAACGGGTCAATAGCGATAGTAGTTGCAGTAAAAGTAGCAGTAGTAGAAGTAGTTATGGTAGGTAACAGTAGTATGAGTAGTAGTAATGGAAGGAAGTAGCAGTAGTATCAGTAGTAGTAGCAGCAGCAGTATTAGTATCAGTATAAGTAGTGATAGTAGTAGTAGACTAGTAGTATAAGTAGTGCTATTAATTGCTGTTATAGAAGTAGTAGCAGTAATAGTAGTGGTAGTAATTGTTGTAATAGTAGAAGCAGTGGAAGTACTTTTTGAAAGAGAAGTAGTAGCAGTAGTAGTAATGGTAGGTAGGAGTACTAGTAAGAAGTAGTAGATCTAGTAGTAGTAAGTTATAGTAGTAATAGTAAGTAGTAGTACTAGTAGTAATAGTAGCATATCTAGTAGTAGTAGTAATAGTAAGTAGTAGTAGTAATGATAGGTAGTAGTATAAGTAGAATACGTAGAAAGAGTACTAGTAAGGTTCTTGTTAGTAACAGTAGTAGTCATAGTAAGTAGCAGTAATAATAGTTATACTAGTAAGTATTAGTAATATTAAGTAGTAGTAGATCTGGTAGCAGTAATAGTAGTAATAGCAAGTAGTAGTAGCAGTAATGGTAGTAGTAGTATAAGTAGAAAGAGTACTAGTAAGGTACTAGTTAGTACCAGTGGTAGTAATAGTAAGTAGCAGTAATAGAAGTTGTACTCGTAAGTATTAGTAATATTTAGTAGTAGTAGATCTGTTAGCAGTAGTAGAAGTAATAGCAAGTAGTAGTAGCAGTAATTGTAGTAGTAGTATAAGTAGAATAAGTAGAAAGAGTACTAATAAGGTACTAGTTAGTAGCTGTAGTAGTAACAGTAAGTAGCAGTAATAGCAGTTGTACTAGTAGGTATTAGTAATATTAAGAAGTAGTAGATCTGGTAGCAGTAATAGTAGTAATAGCAAGTAGTAGTAGCAGTAATGGTATTAGTAATAATAGTGTAAGTACTAGTTGTTGTAGTCTTAGTTATAGTAGTAGGATAAGTTGTAGAAGCAAACTAGTAGATTCTAGTTGTTGGCATATGAAAGTCAAAAAGTTAAAGAAAATTCACTTTTCTCTAGAGCCAAAAGGGCTCATCAGCAAATCAAAATTCCTTTCAAATCCAATCTAAGCAAATTAATAGTTAGAAACGATGCTTAATGTTTTGAAAATTGATTTTTCTGTGTATTTGTTTTTATCTAAGTACTATAAAATGCAATAAAACTATTTATTGTGTGAACATTTCCTTAAGAGCCAAAAGGGCTCATCAACAAAAACGACTGTTGTACTATTTTCAATGCGATTTAAGTTAAAATAAAACACTTTTAAACATTAAAAAGCCTTATTTTCAAATAAAACAAGATATAATAATAAACTTAGCTGCAAGATCAGGTATTATATCTTCATAACATATGGTCATGGTTGTCGGTAAGAATGTATAATTTCATTCAATATCAACACAAGGAAATACATTAGCAAGTTCAAGGTCGATTCAATGTTTGCAGATTAATTAAGTTATGATGTTAATGTGATGTGTTTTTAACTGCAGTAACTGTGTAAGTTACAAAATATTGCATATTCATAAAACAATTAGGTATATAATACATAGACTTGAAAAGGGCTCATCAGCACTTGTAACTGCTCTTGAGTCCTTTTGGCTCAAACACATTTGTTGATGAGCCCTTTTGGCACTAGGAATTACTGAATTTTGGAAAACAGTAAAAATTTCAAGTGTATTTTTTTACGTTAAAAATCAGGAAGTCAAGCAAAATTTCTCATATAGTTTACATTGAATATAAGTCAATTTTGTCAAAAAGTCAAATTTGACCAAATATGTTGTTGAGCCCTTTTGGCATTTAAGTGACGTCCTGTGACCTAGATATGCAACGGACCGGAAATATTTGAACAACTTTGAAAGAGGACCATATAAGGATCATTCAGGCCAAGTTTGGTAAAAATCTATCCTGTAGTTTCGTCGGAGATGTCGTTTAAAGAAATTGTTGACGACGAATGGACGGACGAACGACGACGGATGACGGACAGAGGACGATCAAAATAGCTCACCTTGGCACTATGTGCCAGGTGAGCTAAAAATATAAATTAAAATTTAAAATTTTGACTTACGCAAAATTTTTGCGTAAGTAGTTTAGTAAAACGGGCCCCAGGGCCCCAGGGTCAAAATTTGAACAATCTTGCTAGAAAATCATTAGGTAATGATACATAACAAATATCAAAAGTCTGGGCCTTTGGGTTTCTGAGAAGATTTTTTAAGATTTTCTTATGCATTAAAAGTTGTCTATACGGTCATGTTAGAAAACCTGGTCCCACAGCAAGGGGAATAACTCTAGCCAAAATCTTTGAACAAGATTTCGTTCCCCCTTGTCACTGATGCTTCTGACAAAGTTTGGTTGAAATCGGGTCAGTGGTTTCTGAGGAGATGTTGTTTGAAAATGTGAACGGACGACATACGACGGACGGAATGGGATCACAATAGCTCATTCTGAGCCTTCGGCTTAGGTGAGCTAATAACTCCTCCTGCGGACTCGTTTTTTAACCATATAACAACCCATTCTTGTGATATATTTTTATATCAACCAAAAGGAATTTATTATTCTCTATACTTACCCTCCTTCCTAGCCTTGTTAACAGTCCCTCATCATCTAAAGCACTGAGAGCATGTAGCTGTTCCATGGCAGCTACTAATGTCTGCATTGGAGGGGGGTCCATGAAGTCAAATGACAGAAGATCATTTATACCCATAGCTTTCAGAGCCAGTACAGTGCTGGCCAAGTTAGAGCGCTGGATCTCTGGTACATTAGTAGCCAACATCTCATCCCTGTAGGCACGCTCCGTATACAGTCTGTAACACTTACCAGGACCTGTACGACCAGCCCTACCAGCTCGCTGTTTAGCCTGGGCCTACAAAAAGGCATACAATATAACAAGGTTATTTTGATGATTTAACCCATTACCCCATAAATATGCCTTTTATGCTTTTAATTTATTCCTCCACTGAAGAAAATAGCTCAGAATTGTACCTTCATAAATAAATACCATTAGAAAATATGTTCTATATATTAAGGCACATTCTGCTTTTCTTTCAACCTGCTTTAAGTGGTCACCTATCTTCAACACTAGAGTTAGACTATGGGGTAATGGTTTAAGGGTGTATCCAACCCATAAGCGATTTTTTCAAAGTATCAAACTTTTTTTCTATCATTGTTTTTTTGGAAGAGCTATTTATGATGAATGAAAAAATGGGGAAAAAATATATGGTGGTGTCCTTTTTTTGAGCTACAGCGATTTGAAAAAGGTATGTCAAATTTGGACTTTTTCTCTCAAATTTTACCCATTCAGAGTACAAGCTTCAGTAAAATCTATTTCAAAACAAAACAAACGTGGTAATTTGGGTTTTCATTATCTATTTCATGTCTATGGTGGTATTTTCACATATAGAAACCAAATTTAGACAAAGCAGGCACTAGGTTTGAACAATATGGATCCTCGAATATCAAAAATATGCTTTTAATACTGGGCATGATTTTATTAGATTTTTTATTTTATGAAAAAAAAGTATAAAAGTTTGAAAATGAAATAGTTCTAGTATTAAACTTTTTCTTATATTCTACCAAATGAAAGCCAATGCTAAGGCAGTTCAAAATATGAAAAGAAATTGAAAGGTCAGTGTTGAAAATTTTGAGTTATTAAAGTAAAAAGAGTTATCTCCCCTTACAAAATTTACAAAAAAGTACCATGTCGATGATATTTAGAGCTTTATAAATTTCACATTTGGTGCCTGTTTTCTCTTAAATTAGTTTTTGTATGAAGAAATACTACCATAGATAGGAAATAAATAACACAAAACCAAATTATCATATTTGTTTTCATTTAAAATGGATTTTATTGAAGCGGGCTGTTTGAAAAGGACAAAATAAGAGAAAGTGGGTGGGGTAAATTTTACATGGCCATGGAGCCAACTGTTGTTCACTAAAATGTACACTTTTTCTATTTTTTCATTCATTTTTCATTTCAATACAAAACCATCATAAAGTGTTTTCATCTGTATGCAAAATACGGTGCTACAGATAAGAGGAATTAAACTGAATTAATTCAACATGTTCTCACTCATTTCAGAACCAAATCCTATGGTGTTAATACTCATTAGAATCGTCTTGAAGAGTAGTGAACTAGTAACACCATAGGGTTTAAAGAAGAAATAAAGCTTTTAGTATTTGAAATACTCCTCTTATCTGGAACCCTGAAAATATCAACTGTTTTTGTCAGAGCAAATCAGCTGCCTTTTAGCACATTTAATTTATTTTTTAGTTCCAATTGATACAGTGCTGAACATGTATCAAAGAAAAGTTTCTACATACTAACTGATAGTAGCTTAAAGCAGGCTGAAAGTAAAGCAGAATGTGCCTTAAGGTGCATTCTGCATTACTATCAACCTGCTTTAAGTGATCACTTTTTCTTCAAAATTAGAAACAGGCTATTAGGCCGTGAGCCAGGCACCTGAAATTTGAGGTACGGGTACCATTCTGGTGAATAAGGTTCACTATGATTTTCAGAAAGCCCAAACCCTCTGCTTTTAGGAAATGTATGATAGCAGTAAATTCATGGGAGCTTTGTTGGCTTTTGAGGCATTTTTGTTACCCCACCCACCGAGTTAACGTTGTAAAAGGATCATTGTTGTCACAATCATACTTTTTGTACTGCATGCATTTTTATTGGTGCCTAATATAAAAAAAACATGCCATTAAATGTTATTGACATTATTAAAGGTTTTAACTTTGGTAAAAACCAAATTTCCATCACCTTTTTTGACGAAAAAATCACTTTTTTATGCCTTTAGACAAATGTCTTTTGATGTGGATGGCATATAGTAATCCTACTGGCGGTGCGTACGAGTTAAACAGATTTTACCGATTCTTGTAGCAATAACACCTTGTAATAAAATGCTTTGGTACTTAAACAGTTGTTGGTTAGGGTAATTCCCAATCCAACCATATCATCCAACTTCAGTTTGACATTGACCTTGACCGAATTTTGTCTACGAATATGTTATTAGGGTTGTTTATTGGTTAACTAGATTTTACTTTTTCGTCTAGCATCAATAGCGCATATAAGAATAATTTGATACTTGCTGCTTTTGATCATTGCCAATTCACCCATATCACCTTACCTCAGTTTTGACCTTGACCTTGACCGAATTTGGAACTAAAATATGTTATAAGGGCTGTTTTATTGGTTAACTAGATTTTACCGTTTTGTCTAGCATTATTACCGCTTACTAGAATGCTATGAAACTTTCACAGTTATGGCTTAGAATCATTCTCAGTTCACCCATCACCCAACCTCCATTTTGACCTTGACCGTGACTGAATTCGGACTTAGAATATGTTATAAGGGATGTGTATTGGTTAACTAGATTTTACCGTTTCATCTAGCATTAACAACTTATATTAGAATGCTTTGAGACTTGCACACTTGTTACATTCGATAATTCCCAATCAACGAGTATCAACAAAACTTAATTTGGCATTGACCTTGACCTTATTGTGGACTAAGAATATGTTTTATGTGCTGTCAATGTTAAATAGATTTGATCTTTTCGCCTTGTACCATTCATAATCTATCCATATCACCCAACCTTGTGTTTACCTTGATAATACCACAGAGATCACTGTCAATGAGGACACACAAACTCGCATTGGGACCATACACTTCCGCTTGAACACTTGTGCCACCAAGCGTTACTATATAACAGTGCATCTATCAGCCAATTTAGAGACATTCTTGAAGATACGAAACACGAGAACTCTCACACACAGCTGAAAAGGTCACAAATGCAGAAATACGAGGAAAACGTTACTACAGTAACATATCTAATACGAGGCTGGTTCAACCCATTTGAAATAAATCAAAATCTGATTAGCATATCCACCGTTAATGCAGTACCTTGAGACATCGCAAAAGACCTTCTGAGTGCGCATGCGATTGGTCAATGATGCGATTGGTCAATGCTCGTATGCACAATTTAAAGGAGAACAACCATGATGGAATGAAGAGCAACAAAGTTTAGACCTCAAGCAGCATGAAAGTGAAATCCAGTGGAAGACTGGCAGTTCTTATAGCTGATAATGCTTTTGTTTGGTCACATCATAGTTGTGGCACACACACGCAATCTCCAGATGAATTTCATTATTTTACTTATTGCTCTTTGGCAATAGTCTTTCCAAAAATCAAATGGTTTGCTAAGAAAGTCCAACAATGCTGCATTAGCATTGAGCTAACAGAAAACGCTTGGCTTAGCTGAAGGTGTCCCGAAAGAGTCTGTCTCTGTGATTGACGGAATAAACCTCGTATAGAGAGTCAAAAGATACTAATGCATTTTTGTGGCTGCGCAAGCACTATTCTATCGATGGCACTCGAGGCGGCAGTGACAGTGATAGAATAGATGTACATGTATACAGGGGAGACGCTTCTTTAGCAATATGGTCAATAATAATATTCTTATAGCATTCCTGGTGCATCAATGGATAAAAACAGCACATTCAAAGGTTACAGAGGATTTGATTTGATTTTTTTTATTTACGTCGCTTTCAACAGTTTTTCAGTCATAACGCGACGTCCAGCTAATTATAGGTGGAGGAAGACCCCAGAAGTCCTTTATGCACTGTTTCAGGCACAAATCGACAACTGGGTAGAACCATCGACCTTCCGTAAGCCAGCTGGAAGGCTTCCCCACATGAGAAATCCGAACGACCCTACTGGGATTCGAACTCACAGAGGTGAGGAGCTTAGTGATGTAAGTCACAGTGACTATACCACTAGGCCACGGAGGCCCCTAGGTTACAGAGGAAAATATCACACCATACGTTGAAATCAAATGCTTCAAAATAAAATGTAATGGATGCGAGGAGGTACAGGGTCTTTGAAGCAGCCAAGAAGAAGCAAATGAACGTTTTTAAGAAATGCTGGACAAAGACACGCACAAGTTATATATGATATCCTGAAAATTGAGGACGCGATTGACACTGATGTTTGCAAGTCACTGAATTGAATGTATGTTTTAACATGTTGTGACACGGTCAGCGCATTTGCTGGTAAGAATAAAACACGCGCACTGAAATTGATGATTGGTTATGCTGAAGCTCAAAAATGTTCCCAGAATTTGAATAGGAAAGGGGTACCCCTCCTGCTTTGATATACAGACTTGAGATATAAACGTCAGCTCTATGCCCTGTAAGCGTCATCAGCAAAAGTGAATGATCAGCGGTACGGCTTATTATAGGGTAAGATAGAGCGCCACCAGCTACACCTCATGCCTGGATGGATAAATTATTTTGGTTTACGGCACTGCGCCACAAAATGGGTCACAAAGCGCCAGTGAATGATGGGGAAATGATGAGACGCGATGATGACGATGTTTTCGCGCAGATGATTTTGACTAATTTCGTCCTTGGCAAAACAACAAATAGGATCAAAACCAACTACCTGTCTTCCTTAATTTTAGTTCTTAGAAGAGGGGGTAATCTCGTTCTAACAAAGAGAAACAATTCCGTATGACAATTAACCCATAAAAATACAACAAAATGTCTGGACTGTTTAGTTAAGCACACTTTAAGAGCTAACCTCAAGGCTGCTATTTGGAGTCGATGATATTCCAAGTCCTGTAGGAAGAGGATGGAAAGTTGTGAAAGAGGGTGAGATTGATCAGCTATTAGACGACTTGCTGGATAGAAAACAGCTCCGACGTAGATGCTTGACCTACTAGCGGGGAGCTGTGCTAGTAAATGTACTTTGCCTACATGTGTATGCATTTCTTATGGTTTCAATAGTACGAACATGTGCAAACTCCCTAACTGTGATAATCAGGCAACTAGTACAGAATCAGATGATGAAGAACATCCACTGGAAGAGGCTGAAAACATTGAGATTTGTACAATATTAGCTTTAGCATAAGAAGAGAGTAACAATGTCTTAGAACATTACTGCTTTAAGTGAACCCCGGAGGCACCCTTAGCAGTACTGTTTATTCTGATTTTTTTTCAAGGTCCAAATTAGGTCAAGTCCAAGGCCAAACCGAGCTTTGGTGATATTCCTGGATTTCGAAATGTTCAATGTATTCAGTATGCAATGATCAAATCATTCCAGAAAGAAGTAATAACTCTGGAGAAACGGTAAAATCTATTTTACCAAGAAATAGCTCAAAAATAGCTGGGAATGGTTCAAGGCAACAACTGTAGAAGTGTAAAATCATTCTAGTGAGCTGTTTTCATGCTAGATAAAATGTTAAGATATGGTTGACTTCGTACGAACGAACAGGGCGATTACTTTAATTATGCCACCTGCATCAATAGATTCCAGGAGCCAAAAAAGGGATTTTTCGTTATGAAAAGGATGACGTAATTTATTGTTTTCGCTTAAGTAAATTACTTAAACAATTCCAATAATGCCTAATGGAATGTTACAATACTTTTTTAATGTGATGCTTCAAAAAAACGTATGCATGACCAAATGTATGATTGTGATAATGATGGTCCATTTACAATGTTAAACTTGGTGGGTGGGGTAACAAAAATGCCTTTTTTGCCAGAGTAAATGACTTCAACAATTCCAATAATGTCTAATTGCATGTTACAATACATTTTTATAATGATGCTTCAATAAAAATGCATTTTCGCTACCAAGAGTATGATTGTGATAATGATGGTCCTTTCACAATATTAAACTTGTTGGGTGGGGTAACAAATATGCCTTTTTTGCTAGAGTAAATTACTTCAACAATTCCAATAATGTCTAATGACATGTTTCAAAACATTTTCAATATGATACTTCAATAACAAGAGGGCCATGGCCCTTAATTCGCTCACCTGAGGTCATTGTGCCTTAGCTTAATAGGCAAGACAACATTTTAATATAGCTGTAAATGGAATTATCTTCCAGACAAAAAAAAACATGACAAATTGGAATAACTTAAAAAAATATTGTTGGCAGAGTTATGGCCCTTATCCATGACACTTCTTCTTATCAAGCTACATGTATTTCCATATAATAATTTATTGCGCACTATGCTTTACTTTCAACCTGCTTTAAGTTATCATCTACTAAGATATAGATACTATTTCTTAT
This sequence comes from Gari tellinella, assembly GCA_922989275.2. Classification (NCBI taxonomy): domain Eukaryota; kingdom Metazoa; phylum Mollusca; class Bivalvia; order Cardiida; family Psammobiidae; genus Gari; species Gari tellinella. The sequence goes on along the minus strand of OV277869.1, from coordinate 20,305,874 downwards.
ATCTTACATGTTTATGACTATATAAAGTGGAATTATTTTCTTTAGAGGAGGAATAAATTAAAGGCGTAAAAAGGCATATGTATGGGGTAATGGGTTAACATCAGTAGAACTGGAGTTATCTCAAAGACAAGAAAATATGACACTGGGAAATATCTCAAAAATGACATTGACCTTTGTAGGACATGACCCAAGTTATAAAGTTTCTAACTTTAACAAAGTTATGGCTAAGATTAAAGTTGTGGACTGACAGACAAACAAATGGACAAACAGACAAAAAAGCAGACAGACAAAAACAATATGCCCCCAACTGCAGGGCATAAAAATATAGCAGACACCACCATATGCAACCTCATCAGCTGACCAGCTGACCTGAGTTCAGTTATGTAACTCTGCCAGTAGGAAATTTGGCTAGGGTCTAACTCTTATAATGCTGAATTGCTGTCTGCTATACATATTTTGAAGGTGAATTATGACCTAGATATTTAACCGACCAGAACCATTTGAACAAACTAGGTAAAGGACATTTAGAAGTGTCACCATGCCAAATATCAAAGCTCTGGCCATATCAGTTTCAGTGGAGAAGACGTTTGAAATTTTCACTATATAACTCTATGTAAAACTGTGACCCCCGGAGCGGGGCCAATTTTGACCCCAGGGGCATAATTTGAACAAACTTGATAGAGGACCTGTAGATAATGTTATGTGCCAAATATCTAAGCTCTGGCCCTTGTAGTTTCAGACAAGAAGATTTTTTAAGATTTCCTTATTTTTTCACTTTGGTTGCCATAGCAACCAGAGTTCTATATTGTTTTCAATTCTTTGAACAAATTTGAAAGAGCTTGACCCAAGGAACATTCCTGTAAAGTTTGGTTGAAATCTGTTCAGCCGTTTAGGAGAAGATGTCATTTGAAGCAATTGTTAACGATGACGGACGACGGACTACGCACGACGACGGACGACGGACACAGGGCCATCCCAATAGCTCACCTTGAGCCTTTGGCTCAGGTGAGCTAAAAATGCATGCATTATCAAAGGTATGATTGTTATAATGATGGTCCGTTTACAATGTTAAACTTGGTGGGTGGGGTAACAAATATGCCTTTTTCGCCAAAGTTAATTACTTAAACAATTCCAATAATGTCAAGTGGCATTTTACAATACATTTTCAATATGATGCTTCAATAAAAATTCATGCATTACCAAAAGTATGATTGTGATAATGATGGTCCTTTTGCAATGTTAAACTTGGTGGGTGGGGTAACAAAAATGCCTAAAAAGTCAACAAAGCTCCCATGATTTTACTGCTATCATACATTTCTTAACTAGTCACACATTGATCTTTCCGAAAATCATAGTGAACCTTATTCACTCTATTGGTACCAACCAACCCCTCCGGCTCACGGCCTATATCAGGGTTAAGGGTTAAATTTAAAATGAAACAGAATAAAGTTTAAGTGAAACAGAATAGTGTTCACAGACATCCAAAATGATGATATTATAGAAGTACAGTAAAACCTCTCAATTACGACCACTATAGTGAACGATAATTGATTATATACAAGGGCCACTATGGCCCTATATCGCTCACCTGGTACACCATGTAAAACTTTACCTATAGTGACCTAGATTTGGATCCAGCATGACCAATATTTAACTGTGGTCTAGATTTCAATAAGGCAAACATTTTGACCAAGTTTCATCAAGATCAAATGAGAAATGTAGCTTCTAGAGTGTAAACCATGTATTTTGATCTGACCTAGTTTTTGACCAGACATGATTCACAATTGTACTTGACCTAGATATCAAAAAGTCAAACAATGTGATCAAGTTTCATGACAATCACATGAGATTTGTAGCCTCTAGAGTGTTAACAAGGTTTTTCTATCATAGTATGATTTGACCTAGTGACCTAGTTTTTGACAGGACTTGACCTACATTCAAACGTGACCTTGATATCAATAAGTCAAACAATGTGATCAAGTTTCATGAAGATCTAATGAATTTTGTAGCCTTTAGAGTGGTAACAAGGTTTTTCTGTGATTTGACTTAGTGACCTAGTTTTTGACCAAATATGACCCACATTCTAACTTGACCTTGATATAAATGAGGTTAACATTTTGACCAAGTTTCATGAAGATCAAATGAGATTTGTAGCCTCTAGAGTGTTAACAAGGTTTTTCTATGATTTGACCTAAAAAAAAAAAGAGTAAAGTACCAGTTAAAGTCTACTTTCAGTCTGAATGACTGCTCAGCCGACTGTACATTTACCCGGTGATCATTGAGCCATCTTGCCTACACTATTGAGCACTGCTAACATATGGCGCATATTGCAGCCGCAGTACACCGGCTCAAACCCTTCACAGGTACCCATTTTAACCCCTTGGTGAAGAGGAGCAATTTGCGGTACATGTCTTACTCAAGAACATTCCTGTACATCATCCGGGATTTGGAAAAAATCCCCTAGTCAGACCGCTGGTCCGGCGGGGAATCGAACTTACGACCCCTGGCACTGTAGTCCAACGTGTTACTACTGGACTACTACCACCGGTAACCTAGTTTTTGACCAAACATGACCCACATTCAAACAAGACCTAGATATCAATGAGGCAAACATTTTTACCAAGTTTGATGAAGCTCTCATGAGATTTGTAGTCTCTAGAGTGTTTACAAGGTTTTTCTATGATTTGACCTAGTGACCTAGTTTTTGACCAGACATGACCCACATTTGAACTTGACCTACTAGATTTCATTAAGACAAATATTGTCATCAAGTTTCATGAAGATCCAATGAAATTTGAAGTCTCTAGAGTGTTAACGAATGTGGACGGATGAAGGACATCCAGTGATCCTAATAGCTCACCTTGGCACTTCGTGCCAGGTGAGCTAAAAAGAAAGGTGAAAACATAAAGCAAGGTGACAGTAAAAACTGTACGAGCTTTCTGTTTTACTATCACCATTATTTACCAGTAACGGTCTAACTTTTCATAAATCCTAATTATTAACACAATTCTGTGGCCATTACAGAGGGTTTTTAACCCATTAGCCTATAGTCTGTATCTAATTTTGAACAGACACTTAAGGATGTCGGCCTGTCTTTTTGAGCATTATGAAATTTCCGAAAAATTTTACGAACTCATTTTCAAAAAAATGTTAAGAACTCATTTTTGGTGAATGCATACAGTAATAAAATACTATTTTCCCGGGAAAAAATTGGTTTTTCGTTCCCGAAGGGACTTTTTAAGTTTATGTCCTATTCGTAGTTTACAGCTGTTTTCATAGGTAGGTTGCATTTTGTTACATCCGATTTCATTTCAATTTCTCAGAATATAAGCATGAAATTTTCATGGTAGTACAGTTTTAGTATAAATGATAGATAACTCAATAGTTAAAAAGAAATTGTTTTGAAAAAAAAAATTTTTTGGTAAAAATACACGAAAAATTGAAAAAATGAGAAAAAATGGATTTTTTAGATAAAATGATCTATATCTTTTTTAAAAGATCCGGGACCCTGTGTTTTTATTTGCTATTTCACTAAAACTTTTTGTTTGCAAGGCTAAAAACAACAAATAAAAAATTTGGTAATTAGTTTGCTACAATTTGTAGAGCAATTTTCACTGTGCCTTATTCTCCCATTATAAAAAAGAGCCCCATAGGGCATATTTCGCTCACCTGAGAATAGCTGAAAAATTGAGATAATGATTTATGTCCAGGACTGACCTACATATGCAACAGACCGGAACCATTTGAACAAAATATGTAAAGGATATTTAAAAGTGTCACCATAGTGAATATATAAGCTCTGGCCATATTAGTTTCAGAGAAAAAGATGTTTGAAATTTTCTCTAAATAACTCTATGTAAAACTGTGACCCCCGGGGCGGGGCCAATTTTGACCCCAGGGGCATAATTTGAACAAACTTGATAGAGGACCTGAAGACGATGCTATGTGCCAAATATCTAAGCTCTGGTCCTTGTAGTTTCAGACAAGTAGAAGATTTTTTAAGTTTTCATTGAAAAAAATCTATTTTTAGCTCCTGTGACCTAGTTATGCAACGAACCAGAACCATTTGAACAATTTTGGTAAAGATCATCTAGAAATGTCACCATACCAAATATCAAAGCTCTGGCCATATTAGTTTCTGAGAAGAAGACGTTTGAAAATTTCACTATATAAAAAAAAACAAAAAAAAAACAAACTCTATGTAAAACTGTGACCCCCGGGGCGGGGCCAATTTTGACCCCAGGGGCATAATTTGAACAAACTTGATAGAGGACCTGAAGACGATGCTATGTGCCAAATATCTAAGCTCTGGTCCTTGTAGTTTTAGACAAGTAGAGGATTTTTTAAGTTTTCATTGAAAAAAATCTATTTTTAGCTCCTGTGACCTAGTTATGCAATCAACCAGAACCATTTGAACAATTTTGGTAAAGATCATCTAGAAATGTCACCATACCAAATATCAAAGCTCTGGCCATATTAGTTTCTGAGAAGAAGACGTTTGAAAATTTCACTATATAACTCTATGTAAAACTGTGACCCCGGGGGCGGGGTCAATTTTAATTTGAACAAACTTCATAGAGGACCTGTAGATGTTGCTATATGTCAAATATCTAAGCTCTGGCCCTTGCAGTTTTTGACAAGAAGATTTTTTAAGATTTCCTTATTTTTTCATTTTGGTTATTTTGGTTGCCATGGCAACCAGAGTTCTGCATTGTTTTAAATTCTTTGAACAAATTTAAAAGAGCTTGACCAAAGGAACATTTCTGTAAAGTTGAAATCTGTCAAGCGGTATAGGAGGAGATGTCATTTGAAGCAATTGTTAACGACGACGGACGACGCCGGACACAGGGCCATCCCAATAGCTCACCTTGAGCCTTTGGCTCAGGTGAGCTAAAAAGTGGGTGGGGTAAATTTTACTCCTTTCTGGTGAAATCAAACACTTTTATTTTGGATCTTGAAAAAACATTATTTTCAGGGTTTATTCTTACTATGGTAATATAAATTAGGATACTTTTTGTACAAATATATTGTTTAAATAAAGATTGAAAAACCGTAGTACAAAAAAGTAGGAGTTTTTATGAAGCTTCAATTTTAGGGGGGTAGCCTTGAAAAATCTCAAATTGTGAAAAAGAAAGGTCCAGTACCCCCACCTTATTCACCAGTTTTGTCATAGAAACTAATTTTACTGTCTTTATGTAAAGTTTGAAGAATTTGGTAATTAATTTCCAAAGGTGTACCTACCCCCTTAAAGCAGATTGAAAGTAAAGCAGAATACTTTAAGCTACCATCTGCTAGAAAATATTTCTTGTGATACAAAATCATGACTATTTAAATTGAAGCTATTTTCTTCAGTGGAGGAATAAACTTGGGGCCTAAACAGATGTATCTATGGGTTAATGGTGATGATGATGATGTTCGTCCTTCGCTAGGCTAAGATGACCTTGACTACTGGATTGGCAAGGTGCCATATGACATTCTGTCATTTGGGTTAATGGTTCGGCTGTAAAGAATACACCATGTAGTGCATACGAATACACATCACAATATAAGATGATGAATACCAATAATCATTCACGAATATGAATGCAATAGTTTCTTTGTAGATCTAAAAGACTTTATGTGAAACTTCTTCTAATATTTATCACTACTAATTATCGTGTTAATATTTTTTTCATCTATATTTATCTTTTGAAATTAAAGTTACTGTATTTTTAGCACAATTTTTTTTTTGCTCTATTTTCTGTGTTAATGATTTGTTTTGATTTTACGTCGCTTTCAACAGTATTTCAGGCATATCTATCCTCTATCGCGACGTCCAGCTAATTACAGGTGGATGAAGACCCCAGAATTCCTTTATGCACTGTTTCAGGCACAAATCGGCAACTGGGTAGAACCACCGACCTTCCGCAAGCCAGCTGGAAGGCTTCCCCACATGAAAAATCCGAACGACCGTACTGGGATTCAAACTCACAGCGGTGAGAAGCTTAGTGATGTAAGTCACAGTGACTATACCACGAGGCCACAGAGGCTCCCTTCTGTGTTAATGTGGTTTAAGTCAAGATAAACCCCATTATCATATAGCAAGTGTTTCGGGACTAATATGGTACTGGAGATTGTTGGTAAGCTGCAGTTTTCACCCCTTTTAGTTGTTTTAAAGTTTTCTTCTTTGTACTGTCAGACAAATATTCTGTTCTTGAACATGCGAATACAATACGTTATCATAAAAATTAATATTCGAGTATATTCAAATATTTAAGTGTATCGTTACAGCCCTAGTTATAATGGGTTAAGTATTTATTACCTACCTGAGATATAGGGGTGACAATCAGCTGGTCCATGCCTGTTTTAGAGTTGTAAACTTTCTGTTTGACAAAGCCAGGGTCCACTACATAGTAGATACCATCAATGGTCAGAGAGGTCTCGGCAATGTTTGTAGCAATTACAACCTGTAATGGGAATAAAAAAGATTTATACCTTGACTAGCACAGAAATACACTCGGTGCAAAAAGAAATGCACATTTCTTATCACAATATCATTTGTATGTAGAAGGAACGTATTTGTGAATTAATCTTTTCATTAAAGTCAGCAGTTCTGTCTCGGGTTATCAATATTGAAACAAGGGAGGTTTATTATTGAATTGGTAGCATCACAACCTGCACAAATCTGTGCTGTGTTTTAAACAGGCTGTAGTTATCTCTTTCGCTGCCAAATTAATTGTGAGATTTTTACCCTTCCACCGCTCATTTTGTCTGCTTCAATTTTTCTGTTTGCAATATCGTTTCAAAGTAAGATTCAATGTATTTTAACTTGAAGCATATCAATACCAGTGTCAAACAGTTTGGATTGTGATCAGACGCCACATTACGCAGCCTTCTCCCTCATATTTTCACCAAACCATACTTTGCGAAGGGATGGTTCAAAGGAGAAGTCACATCATTTTAAGGCCTTGAAGAAAAAACCTTAATTTTACTATTTAATCCATAACCAAATAAATACACCTTTTTTACACCTCTCTTTCATCATTCCCCCACTGAAGAAAGTAGTTCCAATTTATACAGTCATAAAAATGTAGGGTAAGAAATTACTTTCTATAATCTAATAGATGGTAGCTTAAAGCAGGCTGAACGTAAAGCAGAATGCCCCTCACTGAGCATTCTGCTTTACATTCAGCCTGCTTTCAAGTGGTCTCTTATCTCCAATACTAGAAACAGGCTATGGGGTAATGGGATAATACTTATCTTATCTTTAGTATGTAAATGTTATTGCATCTCCTCTTACCTTTCTGGATCCAGGAGGGGCTGGGTCAAAGATCCTGGTCTGCATCTCACTGGGCAGAGCACTATACACTGGTAGAATGATCAGTTCAGGCACCTCTGGGCCTAGGGCCTTCATTCTCTCATACAGAATCTCACATGATGTGTCAATCTCCTCCTGACCAGTCAGGAATAACAGTATATCTCCAGGGGGCTCCATTAAATGAATCTGAAATATTGACCAATATCAGTGGAACCCCTCCAAACCGGGACCTCAAAATACAATTCTCTCTAAGCTGGACACAAAATTTGGTCCCATTTCAAACCTTTCTGCATTTTAAATTACACCATAAATACACACTTTATACAATAATGAATATGTATTATCAGAAATAGGTTCTACTATATTCTAGTAGATGATAGCTTAAGGTAGGTTGAAAGTAAAGCAGAAAATACCTTAAGGCACATTCTGCTTTACTTAAAGTCTTTCAAGCTGCTTTAAATGATCCACTAGAATCTAGAAACAGGCTATGAGGTAATGGGTGAAAACCCCTCTAAACTGGAAACCCCTCTAAACCGAAAATTTATGTTGTCCCCTTAAAGGGGTTTCACTGTGTCAGTAAATATAATACAGGCATATCTGTGTCTGTGCTGCCATTCATTATTGAGATCCAACAAACCTGTATTATAGGAAGAATTATTGAAGAAATATGGTGATCCATTTACAGAGCTAACAGTTTACTGCAGATAAAAGAACCAATAAGTCATGGTGTCTGGTCTCAACGCCCCATCTCACCAACGCCCCACGACATCAACGTACCATTTGTGGACCCAACGTGCCATTTTTAAAAAATTATATATATCACCCGTATTTGACAATTATTAATTGATGCAAAAGTTAAATAGTGATTTAAATGAGTAACTGGGATTAAATGAAATATTTTTTGCTTACATACGATGTTCCTATGCGAGTATTATCATCCGTTAGTCGGGGTTGTTTTATCCACTTATAGCATCGCATTAATCTTCGTATTTCGTAGAAGATAAGTTTCCTTTCGCTAATGCCACACCCAAGTAGCTACCTTTTTTCACTGTGTATATTTTTCATGTCTACGATTACACTCTTTGAAATGTCGGCATACATGAAAGGGAAAAGTTGCAGACGAGAGGCGTAACACATACACGTGTCAAGTCTAATATGCCACTGTGTATTCGGCACGCGCTGATAATCGCATAGCATAATATTTTTCGCGGGGGTGTGAACATCGGCACGATTTGATAAATTGTTCAATTGTTTGCGACTTTCTTAACGTTTTTAAATGTCTGATTGATTCACACAGAAAAACTTCCAACTTGTTTCATTTATTTAGCAAACGTTCAATTCCAATTCGAAATTGCCATTATAAAAAAAAAGATATTGATATCATAATAGATCATAATAAGACAGCAAATTATTGGTTTATATATGACACTTGAATGAAATTAACGGATTTACCTTATAATTATACTCCCATGAAAAGTGTTTTGTTTTCGCCAAGTTTATTTTTTATCTTCAGCATTTTTCGTAAACTTCCAGAAAATCATTCACAGATCACTGCGTGTAAACTCATTACATACACACGAACATCGTAACTCGAAGATTTAGAAACATTATCCATTTGTTAATTTCACATCTGGGCCCTAAAAGGAAAGTTTCATGCTCCCAAAAGGTGTATTTCAATTGGATAATTATTAGTAAAATCCGCTGTCAATCACTTTTAGAAAACATAAACTCTACTTGTGAGTTGAATATGTTGAGCGGGGAAGCGAAGTCGGCTAACTTTGAAGATTTGATCAAAGAGTTTTTAACGTGTTCATGCTGAATTGTCGTCTTTTTTAAACATATTGTCTGATAAGCTGAAAATTAGTTTTCATGCATTTGAAAAAGAAGAAAAGTTGAAATGAGTGACAAATAGTTTGGATCCAGATCTGGATACAACCTGTTTGCAATTATTAGACAAGTCACACTTAACATGATGAGGGTTAAATATTTTACCCGTAAACCAACTTAAAGACAACAACTGTATAAGTATCTAGGGATTTGAGTAAGTGGTATTGATGTTGGAGGAAACGGTAAAGTCTACTTAACGGACGGACACACGGACAGGACAACGCTATACGCATCCGCATTTATAGATACCGGGGGCATCAAATAGTGCAGATTCTGATCAAAGAACTCGTGAAGGATTCATCTGAGCAGTGTCTACACTGTTTGCTTAACAAAATAGATAAGGCTAAATGGTATGGGTACAGCGGTAGTTTAATAGGCCAGGTTTGCATGGGTGCATAACTATTACAATTTGACTGGTGATTCTTCTCAGCAGATGGTCCCTTTTGAAAAACAAAAAAAAATCGCCCTCTGCGCGGCAACATCAAAGACTATGAATAGAGCCGACTGCCGAAAATAAAGTCTGCAGAAACAGATGAAACATGTCATCAGAAAGCGGTTAACCTGTAAGAAGCTGTGTCGATTAACTTCAAAAGACCTTGTCCTGTCAATCACCCGTCCCTTACGTGTTTGTGTGTATGAGTCGAATCAGACTTTGAATAGTTTTGTTACAGATAATATTGACTGGACAAGGAAATATACAGAAGTTTATAATTCCGTGGACTGGACTATTGATTTGTTAGGTAATTATAGTGGAGAACACATTATTCTTTCCAAATAAACGCATTTTTGCTCAAACTTATTATTGACATTGCAAACATTTTGGAGAGTAACCCGGCGTCTGACCAGGCTCCTTAATGTTTGCCACTCAGATTAAAATAAATATTCAGAATTGACCACTAGTTGTCATTTCCTACATTTTATTGCAAGTGCATTTTGTTTGCGTTTAAACGTGAAAGAATAACGTCTTCTTCACTGTATGTGTAAGTTTTACTGTAATATCAGATATTACGATTTCTTTGAAATTACATGTGTTTTCCAACCTGCGACTAATTTCAGTCAAGTTTCAAAAAGATGCCTTTGTGCCATGGACTGTTAAAATCGGTGTCAATATAAAAGTGACAATTCAGTTTTAAGTGTAGCCGCATTTAATCCAATTAAAGAATCATTTTGAATGGGATTTTTGTTTTAACACCAATTTGTAGGTCTCTTAACCCTTTCCCGACTGAGCCTTTTAACGCCTCTGCAAACAGAGCAGACATTGTTCAGGGCCTACTATACCTGTCTATAGAGTTATCATAGATCAGAGTTGTCACAACTGTTTAGCAAAAACGATTGTTAATTATAACAGAGTAGAAATTTAGTTAATTATTCATAGTGGGTGGAGTCTGGAAAGAATATTCACAAGGGAACGAGCTAATATTATGTACATATTAAATGAATTTCGGCTTTTGTTTTCGTATGTCAGGGATACTCGGCACTTTTATATGGTCGCCAATGTTCGACCATGAGTTCATACTATACATTTAAATTGATATAATAAGTTTCAAGACTATATCTTAAACCTATTTTAAACGTTGTATTCGGTATTTCAATGTGTATTTGTACGGCATGGCCGGAGTGTCGAAAAAAGTCCAAAAATAGAATTAATGCATAACCCCTATTTTAAATGGGGAACTCGGGGCGTTTTCGTAGGTTTATACATTCAGCCCTAACGACGAGTATACTCGTCATTAACAAATAATGTCGTCCCACTTTATAAAAATTATAGAAAATCAGTTTTATCATACTATTTTTTGGATAATTTATTGTTTTTGAGATTATTCACGATATATAATCTGATTGATTTAGGATATCTGTTATTACAAAAATGAACACCCGATCGTAGAAAAAATTGCAAATAGTACACTCCGACGGCCGAGACGGCAGCTAAAGCTAATCTCCTGATAACCTTTTCAAACAGTTTCATCCAGATTAGAGACCAACTCAATTCTCATCATATATTCCAAATTGTTTGTAAATTGGATATTAATAAAGTCACATATAGAGGATATATTGATTTAAGCAGGCGTCATATTTAGCAGAATTCATTTTCTTTGTTTTCATCGACGAGCGACTCGAAATGCAGAGAACACCACAGGAAAAGGGTTTTATGTTGTAATAGCGTATTTAAAGGTATCTGTGTATCAGTTTATAAGTCATATATGAATTCCCGCTCAAAAAGATACTTTTATTGTCCAAAAATCGGCGACGATATGAAAAATGCCGATCCTACCTAACCTTCGTAAACACCAACTAAAATAGATTTGATGTACTAATATCGTATTTAAAGGCATATATATATTGTTTAAGTAACTGTATCGACACCCCTGTTAAAAAAGTTGGCTTTTCTTGGTTTACAATCGCCGATAATTTTCCTTAACCTATTCATCCCTGAATGGACAATTCCAGTTTCCAGCTAAGTTTTGTCCATTAATGACTATTTAGGATTGAATAACCCCTGATCAGGTTCCTCACTGTATTCGTATGACATGTGTACATCCAATTTACACACAGATTCAACCCTTATTAAAGCCTGCGATGGCTTCTAGTCTGTAATGAGACATTTGTATAAAAGCCAAACATTCCATCCCATCGTGATACGAGTTTATACAGGCATTCTTTTTTTCCTTCGATCGGGTGTTAATTTTTTGACAATATTCTTCATAAAACCTTCAGATTAGGTTCGGGAAAATTATTAAACCATTTCTTTATTAAGGAACAGTAAAATAATACTGTTTTCATATAATTTTTATATAGTGGGACGTTCCATCCAGATAATTGGGACGTTCCGTCTGGTACGTTGCGGTCTTGGGACGTTGAGACCATAAACCAGTCATATGACGACTGAAGAATAAAGCACTCATGTCAGTAGCTAAAATTTGATCTAGACCTATCACAAATGGTGATTCATACATACCCCCAGTAGGGTCATGTCACAAGAGGTAAATGTTTCAGGACAAATAAGTGCTTCATAACTTGTAAAAAAACAAGAGCCGCATGCGGCCCTAAATCGCTCACCTGAGTAACTATTGTGTTTTACTTGATGCATAATGAAGTTTGTCATTGCATGTATGTGGACTGTTGCATGAAACTGTAACAACTCGGAATTAGGTTTTCCTGTAGAAGTATATGTAAAACTGATAAGCCCCGGGGTGGGGCAATTTTTTTACCCTGGGGTCATGATTTGAACAATCTTGGTAGAGGACCATAAGACAAAGCTAGATGCCAAATATAAAAGGTATGGGCCTTACGGTTTCAGAGAAGCAATGTTTTTAAAGGTTTTACTACATAAGTCTTTGTAAAACTGATAAGCCCCGGGGCGGGGCCATTTTTGATCTGGGGGTCATGATTTGAACAATCTTGGTAGAGGACCATAAGGCAAAGCTAGATGCCAAATATAAAAGGGCTGGGTCTTACGGTTTCAGAGAAGAAGAGTTTTAAAGGTTTATTCCTATATAAGTCTATGTAAAACTGATAAGCCCCGGGTCGGGCCATTTTTTATCTGGGGGTCATGATTTGAACAATCTTGGTAGAGGACCATAAGGCAAAGATAGATGCCAAATATAAAAGGTCTGGGCCTTAAGTTTTCAGAGAAGAAGAGTTTTAAAGGTTTTCCTTTATAAGTCTATTAAAACTGATAAGCCCCAGGGCTGGGCCATTTTTTACCCTGGGGTCATGATTTGAACATACTTGATAGAGGACCATAAGATAAAGCTAGATGCCAAATATAAATTGTCTGGGCCTTACGGTTTCAAAGAAGAAGCTTTTTAAAGGTTTTCCTATATAAGTCTATGTAAAACTGATATTAGCCCCGGGGCGGGGCCATTTTTGACCCTGGGGTCATGATTTGAACAAACTTGCTAAAGGTTTACAACATGATGCTACATGTGAAATTTGGTTATCCTAGGACTTATAGTTATTGACAAGAAGATGTTTAAAGTTTTGACTTTAGTTGTCAATATTACGTAAATACGGAAAATGACCACGCCCTCTGGCGGCCATGTTTTTTGATGGATCAAAATTCTTTGAACAATTTTGAAAGTATATTAATTGAGAAACATTTTGGTGCAAACCAAATTGAAATCGGACCAGTCGTTTTTGAGAAGAAGATTTTTTTAGATATTGTGCATGGTTGCCATGGCAACAAGACCGATTGCCCAACCCACTTTTTTTTAACAGTTTTTGAAGCTCACAACTACAGTATGTATCTGACCAAGTTTGGTTAAAATTGGGCCATTGGTTTCAGAGAAGAAATTATTTGAAACAAATTGTTAACAGACGACACCGACACCAACACCGACAGACGGCAACAGATCACAATAGCTCACCTTGAGCACTTTGTGCTCAGGTGAGCTAATAACAAAGGGCAACAACTCCAAAAATAGCTTGTTATGTTCTTGACAAGCCTAAATTAGATAAAAATATAACAACAAAAGGAAAAACTCCAAAAATATGGATGACAGAGTAATGGTTCTTATGCACTGCACTCCTGATAATTACAATCTATCTGCATATGAAGTTTGAAGTCAATAGCTCTTATACTTTGGAAGTTATGCTCGGGACAAGCCTAAATTGGGTAAAAATATAACAACAAAGGGCAATAACTCCAAAAATACTGATGATAGAGTTATGGTTCTTGCGCACTGCACTCTAAGTTAATAAGATCTATCTGTATATGAAGTTTGAAGTCAATAGCTCTTATACTTTGGAAGTTATGCTCTGGACAAGCCTAAATTGGATAAAAATACAACAACAAAGGGCAATAACTCCAAAAATACTGGTGATAGAGTTATGGTTCTTGCGCATTGCACTCCTTGTTCATAAGATCAATTTGTATATGAAGTTTGAAGTCAATAGCTCTTATACCTTGGAAGTTATGCTCCGGACAAGCCTAAATTGGGTTAAAATATAACAACAAAGGTCAATTACTCCAAGAATAATGATGATAGAGTTATGGTTCTTGCGCACTGCACTCATAGTCAATGAGATCTATCTGTATATGAAGTTTGAAGTCAAAAGCTCTTATACTTTGGAAGTTATGCTCTGGACAAGCCTAAACTGGGTAAAAATAACAAAGGGCAATAACTCCAAAGATATGGATGACAGAGTTATGGTTCTTGTGCACTGCACTCCTGGTCAATGAGATCTATCTGTATATGAAGTTTGAAGTCAATAGCTCTTATACTTTAGAAGTTATGATCCGGACAAGCCGGCCGGACGGACATGGTGACTCCAGTATACCCCTCAAAACTTTGTTTGAGGGGGTATAAAAAGCTTATCTTCTTATATGTTACAGGGATAACGAGTAATCAGGGAATACATGAGATCACTGAAAAATCAGGAATTTCACGAAACCCTAAATCTCCCAGGGAAAATGTGTAATTTTGAAGCTTTTCGTTGAATTTTTAGATATTTGGCAGTTACTTTTGTTTAAAGTAATGAATCTTACCTTGTTAAGTACATTAAGTTCCAAGGCAAGTACCACGCTATGAAATACTTTGTTAATCTTATTAACAAGACAGATGTCTTGGTTTTTTACTGGACTGTCTTATATGCATACAGTTCACTTATTTTTATTGACTTGTGCGAGAAACTTTGTATGAACGATCATAAGACCATGATATTTCAAGAAAGCATAATGTTTTAAAGCAAAAGAAACGTCATGATAATACAAATCTATTTATTTGATGCAGAAAGGGACATTTCATCAATTCCTTAAAATGCCAAGTCATTATGGGTATCCCTTAACCCATTAACCCATACTGACTCATAGTGCAATATTCTCATACTGACTCATTTTGATACACTTTAATCCACAAGCTTGTATTGAGATAAGTATCGAAAATTGTGTATCACTTATGAGTTAATGGGTTTTGTCGCAGACCTACCACGAGGAATAAAAGCTGCCCTATATGCAGATGACCTTGTGCTTTGGTGTTCAGGAGTATGCAACAACTGCCACTTACAGGATGCAATAAGCCACAGAGAGGCTTTCAACATGGGCAGAAGAATGGTGTGTTAAGGTCAACACAGAAAAGTCTTGCACAACTCTTTTCTCCCTGTCACCAAAGCAGAAGGCTGGTACCATCAAGATTTGTGGCACCCCTCTTGTGCAAGTGGAGGAGGCAACATACCTTGGGGTGACCTTCGACAAACGGCTCACATGGAGAGCATACCTTGCCAATGTTGAAGCCAATGCAAGGAAAAAACTTGCAATTCTGCGGAAACTGGCTGGCACAAGCTGGGGGAGCAAATGAAAAAAGACTCAAGACAGTCTATCTTGGGACCATAAGACCCACCCTAGAGTATAGCTCTCCAGCCTGGATGACCACTGCAAAGACTAACCAACAGCGGCAAGGCACAATCCAAAACCAGGCCCTCAGACTCATCACTGGAGCAATGAAGTCCACACCAATAAAGGCCATGGAAGAAGTCACTGCCATCCCACCACTTGTAAAGAGAAGAGAGACCAAAGCTCTCATACAAGCCAGCAAGTACCAGTACTTACCTGATCATCCCATGAAGGAGAAAATGGAGCGCCTTACAAAGAACCGCCTTAAAAGAGGCAGTTTTGGTAATACCACGTGACTTTGACGTCATAAAAGCTACCATGTCCAGACGTATTTTGCCTCGATTGAACTTTTGAAAGAGCTGTAAGTATTTTATTTGCCATGCAAATGTGACGAGACCTGTGGCCAATTCGAACGAGAAAGTAGTAAGCTTTGATCGTGTCAACCTTTATCGCGGATTAAATACGGTGTTTTTGCTAGATCGGTGGAAAACTGGCTGGAGAGCACGCAAGACGAAGGGCTACTGTGTTCAGCGAAACCAATTTCTTAGTAAAATTCTAGGTTTGCGTATCTCTAAAAGTACATTGTCAGCAAAATTTGCTGTTAAATGGAGAAATAATAGAATTGTATGCTACTGGTTCTGAAAAACGCAATGGAAATAGGGAAAATCAGAGATATACGGGAAAGCTACTTTGGGAAGAAAAATCGAGCAAGGCTACCTTGGGAAGCGGATTCGATAGTCAAATTAAGTAAATATTGATTATGCCTATTAAAATATTGTTTTTGGCTCCTTAATTATTATTGAAATACTTTAGTACCTACCAAAGATCGTGGACAAACACAGTTAGCTGGATACACAATTGTATATATTGAACGCAAGGCCTATGTAAAAAATATGAATTGAGAGTCTGACCACGAGAAATGCGGGGCCTGATCCTCGATCCAAACTATTTTAAACTCGCATAGCCCGCCTGGTTACATGACGCATATTTGAATTACCGAATGTGATATATTGGACGATATACCGCGGTAGAACATCGATTTTTTGGTTTTACCATGAAATGTTGATATGTCACCAATCTTGACTAATAGATTGGCATAACTCAAGAAATGCCTCAAGACGTCATTTACCATTATATACTGACACGAAAAAGAAACTGTGCACTTGTTTAGGAATTAAAATTTCCATCTGTTTTTAAAGAAATATAGGCAAGTGTGGTATCAAAATGTTCGTAAATATTTCTTTTACACGATGCTTTATATTTTAATCAAATTTGTGTTATTATAAATGCACTGTTAACGCTTGAATGAAGTAGGGGTTAAAAGTAAAAGTTGCAAATCGGTATTGTTTCCTAAAGTTTTGAAAATGAAAATGGATTTAAATCGGTATGTGTAATGTCCTCATCGTATACTGACCAATGCAATAAATCGCGAACGCATTGACCTGACGTAACATCTTGAGACGTTAATTCGTCAACGTCATGTATCTACCCTGAGGTGATGGCTTGCTGGATCCTGATTGAACTCTAACGCTTCCATTTTGATCGTAAGGATGTCGAAGGGTCATGGTGGTATTTCGGTGGCAATCAAACAGCCCGGTGCCGTCAGAGATGCTGACGTCGGATTAAAGGTGTTAAGTGTCTGAATTCGTTTGTTTTCTTGAAGCCGTGGCAGCTTGTTAACCCTTTACCCCATAGCCTGTTTCTAGTTTTGAAAATAGGTGACTACTTAAAGCAGGTTGAAGGTAAAGCAGAATGCGCCATATGGCGCATTCTGCTTTACTTTCAGCCTGCTTTAAGCAACCTCCTGCTAGAATTAATGAAATTTTCCGTATAATATTTTTCATGAATGTATAAATTGGAACTATTTTCTTCAGCGGAGGAATAAACGCAATGCGCTGAAAGGCGCTTCT
Organism: Gari tellinella; assembly: GCA_922989275.2. Taxonomy (NCBI): domain Eukaryota; kingdom Metazoa; phylum Mollusca; class Bivalvia; order Cardiida; family Psammobiidae; genus Gari; species Gari tellinella. Next base: position 20,288,449 of record OV277869.1, on the reverse strand, counting down.
ATTGGGGAAAGGGTTAACAAGTTTAATTCAAATGTACAGTGATTTTATTATTGCATAATCAGTAAAGATATCGGTCAGTGAAAATATGTAATTGTAAACATATTACACAGGCAGCAGGGGCTTAATATTGCATAATAGCCGTTGGTGCGTTTGCATGACATCCAGGTGCTTTAATATCAGATAAGTTAGTGCAGTGTGTGAAGAATTATTTTATCACTCACTATGCTAAAATTTATCATTCTAAACTTAGTAACGAAAAAGTTACACTAAATATAAAAGTGCACAGTTTCTTTTTGTGTCAGTATATTTTATAACGTCATATCACAACCGTGGTATATCGCAAAATATACCACGGTCAGATTGCTCTGCTTTTATGGCGTGTCAAGATATAATTGATAATACTGTCAATTTTCCCATTGCTCATGCAATGTAACAATATCTTAATTTCTACATATATAACTTCATATGTGAAATGGTGGCTTATTGAGGGACAACTATCGTAATCCCTGATTAGACGACACGTGTAAGGCGCTGCGTTTGATCAAGGTTTTAGAATTTTGTCTCTCATGAGCATATACAGCTCCCTGTGCAGTGTTAAACATAAATACCATCATAAACATGTGAATATAGCTGACCTAGGATGACACTGTGTGTTCAGCAATATGCCACCTTTTCCCCAGATGATGTCAGATATTAACAAGTGACCCAGAGGGTCACATTTCGCTCACCTGAGGAAATTGCAGGGCAAAACAACATTTTAATAAAGTTATGATCAATGTGTCATAATTTGAACAATCTTGTTAGAGGACCATAAGGCAAAGCTACATGTAAAATATTAATGATCTGGGCCTAATGGTTTCAGAGAAGAAGGTTTTTAAAGGTTTTTCTATGAAAAACTGATAAGCCCGAGGGCTGGGCCATTTTTGGTCCGGGGGTCATAATTTGAACAATCTTGGTAGAGGACCATGAGGCAAAGCTACATGTCAAATATTAATGATCTGGGCCTTACAGTTTCAGAGAAGAAGATTTTTTAAGGTTTTCCTAAATAATTCAATGTAAAACTGATAAGCCCAGGGGCGGGGCCATTTTTGGCCCGAGAGTCATAATTTGAACAATCTTGGTAAAATACCATGAGGCAAAGCTACATGTAAAACATTAATGATCTGGGCCTAACGGTTTCAGAGAAGAAGATTTTTAAAGGTTTTTCTATGAAAAACTGATAAACCCGAGGGCGGGGCCAGTTTTGGTCTGGGGGTCATAATTTGAACAATCTTGGAAAAGGACCATGAGGCAAAGCTACATGTCAAATATTAATGATCTGGGCCTTACAGTTTCAGAGAAGAAGATTTTTTTAAGGTTTTCCTATATAAGTCTATGTAAAACTGATAAGCCCCAGGGCGGGGCCAATTTTGACCGGGGGTCATAATTTGAACAATCTTGGTAGAGGACCATAAGACAAAGCTACATGTCAAATATTAATGATCTAGGCCATACAGTTTCAGAGAAGAAGATTTTTAAAGGTTTTCCTTAGAAAAACTGATAAGCCCTAGGGCGGGGCCATTTTTGGCCCCAGGGTCAAAATTTGAACAATCTTGCTAGAAGATCATTAGGTAATGATACATACCAAAAATGAAAGGTCTGGGCCTTTGGGTTTCTGAGAAGAAGATTTTTTAAGATTTTCTTATGCATTAAAAGTTGTCTATACGGTCATGTTAGAAAATATGGTCCCACAGCAAGGGGAATAATTCTAGCCAAAAACTTTGAACAACAATTCGTTCCTCCTTGCCACTGATGCTTCTGACAAAGTTTGGTTGAAATTGGGTTAGTGGTTTCTGAGGAGATGTTGTTTGAAAAACGTACGACGGACGCCAGACACCGGACGACGGACGGAATGGTATCACAATAGCTCATCCTGAGCCTTTGGCTCAGGTGAGCTAAAAACATGATCAAAACTTAACGCATGTTTGTTTTATTTTCAGAATAATGAGAGCTCTAACCTGCATACGAAAGACGCTGAATACAGAGAAAAAGCGAAGAGAACGGAAACGGTCCGACGTCACGTATAGGCTTCAACAAAGGCATAGTATTTTAAAATAGACATCTGTGATAATGCCACACATGATACGACCGGTAAATCACAAGACAAGCCACAAACTCCTAGGTTCAAGAGCCCCCTTAAGAGAATAAAAATTACCATGAATAAAAGAAATTTAACAAAGCCTTCAAAATCACCAAAGAAATATCGTAGAGCCTTTTATATCAGAACAAGACCAGAACAAAGAAAACATCCAAACGCTCAACCATGATGCCAGTGACAGCTGCAATGATGTGATCAATGACTTGCTTGGTGGTTTTCCTATCTCCGAAGGTGACGAAATGCAACAGGACATTGCTCAAGTGATTGACTTGGTTCCATCGGTCATGAAAAATCTATCAAAAGAGAGTCACGCAAAGAACATGCTTCAATTCTTGAAAATGACAAATGATGACAAATTTCCACATCATGGTTAGAAGTGGTAACGTGGTTTGGGTGTGAGAATGCAACAGAAATGAGATACTCTGAAAGCACTAAGAAGTTTGGGAAATTGGGATATAGGCTGTTCAGAGGGCGACGATAGAGCAAGGGAGGTTACTCTGTACAAACAGTATTACTCATATCTATATCTGATATAGACCACACTGTGACGCATTAAAACAAACATGTGCCTTGTTGATAGGGGTTTACCCCCCGAGTGCTGTCTCGTTTGTACCACGTGACATACGATAGTTAAAATTTCGGCACACTCGATAACTACAATCGCAGCATTTCGGTCCTTTTTTATTTTATTTTTTTTGTATGGAATTGTAATTTAAAACCCATCGTCGTTTATTCGTTTCCCAAAGGGAAACGAAATCGTACAGAGTTGTTTAAACAAGGGCCACTATGGCCCTAAATCGCTCACCTGGTAACCATGTACGCTGTGACCTAGGTTTTGACCGTGCACGACCCTCATTTTAACTTGACCTTGATTTCAATGAGACAAACATGTTGTTCAAGTTTCATGAAGATTCAATGAATTTTGTAGTCTCTAGAGTGTTAACGAGGTTTTTCGATGATTTGACCTAGTGACCTAGTTTTTGACAAGAAATAAGCCACATTTTAACTTGACCTAGATTTCATTGAGGCAAACATTTTGATGAAGTTTCATGAAGATCCAATGAAATTTGTAGTCTCTAGAGTGTTAACGAGGTTTTTCGAAGATTTGACCTAGTGACCTAGTTTTTGACCTGACATGACCCACATTCAAACTTGGCCTAGATTTCATTGAGGCAATCATATTGATGAAGTTTCATGAGATCCAATGAAATTTGTAGTCTCTAGAGTGTTAACGAGGTTTTTCGAAGATTTGACCTAGTGACCTAGTTTTTGACCTGACATGACCCACATTCGAACTTGGCCTAGATTTCATTGAGGCAATCATATTGATGAAGTTTCATGAAGAGCCAATGAAATTTGTAGCCTCTAGAGTGTTAACAAGGTTTTTCGAAGATTTGACCTAGTGACCTAGTTTTTGACCGGACATGACCCACATTCGAACTTGACATAGATTTCATTAAGGCAAACATTTTGATGAAGTTTCATGAAGATCCAATGAAATTTGTAGTCTCTAGAGTGTTAACAAGGTTTTTCGAAGATTTGACCTAGTGACCTAGTTTTTGACGGGACATGACCCACATTCGAACTTGGCCTAGATTTCATTGAGGCAATCATATTGATGAAGTTTCATGAAGATCTAATGAAATTTGTAGCCTCTAGAGTGTTAACAAGGTTTTTCGATAATTTGACCTAGTGACCTAGTTTTTGACCGGACATGACCCACATTCGAACTTGACCTAGATTTCATTAAGGCAAACATTGTGACCAAGTTTCATCAAGATCCAATGAGATTTGAACCTGCTAGAGTGTTAACGAACAATTGTGGACAGACAGACAGACAGACGACGGACGACGGACATCCAGCGATCCTAAAAGCTCTCCTTGGCACTACGTGCCAGGTGAGCTAAAAATACTGGTTGAAAAAAACGACACCAGAAAAGAAATACAAAATTTTACGTAAAGACTCGGGAATTTCCGTAGTAGTCGTCTGCAAAATCACAGCTCGATTGACACTTGAATTATTGACAGTCATCTAATTAACGAAATACAAGCTACAAGACTACAAGTCATATAAATGATGTATGGGACATCAGAAATAAGAGTGAGTAGATCTAGATCTTTTTGGAATTCTGTTTATTGTTCTTTTTCAGTAATGGTCGTCGATGAAGAGGCGGTTGTTTATTATAATGCAGGAACATTACATATTACCGGACAGTATCCAGGTCCCGGACAACGCAGCAACAAACCATATTTTTGTCCCATGTATCATTTTGTACCCACGACATGACGTTTTCGTGCAAATTTTTCTAAAATATGTATGACTAGGGCTCATTTTGACACAACTCAAAGTGACCATGGTGACCTTCAAATGTAAACACCAAAATATTCAGCGTCCATGATCTCTGTAATTCTTGCATGCCTACAATATTGAGCTCTGCTAACATATGGCGGGTAGGCATCGGAAGTATTGGCTCAGACCCTTCACAGGTACCCATTTTAACCCCTGAGTAGAGACTAGAGAGGAGCAATTCGCGGTGCATATCTTGTTCAAGAACATTCCTGTACATCATCAGGGTTCAGAAAAGTCCAGTCAGTCAGGCCGCTTGTATGGTGGGGACTAGATCTCATAGATGAGTACGTTACCACTTGACTATTACCACCGTAAATAAAAATGTTTGAAAAATCTGCACTAAACAATCATAAAAGTGTTAAGGTGGTTCGACAGTGGGCGGCCTGCATCTCGAATTCCGGAAATGCTGAGGACTTTCACATGATCTTTTAGGCACATGCTTATAGTAGAAAATTTACATAAAGATAAGTTTGATAAGCTTCAGTGTCTTCTTTGTTAGGGCAGTTGGTAAAGTGATTGACTAGCAAGCCAAAGGTTCCAGGTTCGATTCCCACTCGCTACATATCTTTTTTTTTAAAATATATTTTGTCTGATTTTTATTGACTAGTCAATTCATAACGCAGTGACCAAAGGACAGACTATGTTTAGTCACGTAATAATGAATAATATCAGATGCAAGTATTGTCAAGTGACAACTAAACTTTGTAAGGATTTATAGCCTATATGACAGATGGCAGCTTAACACAGGACAAAAGTAATGCTAAAAGATAGATCTTAAAGGAGCTTTCAGTGGGTTTTTTCACCCAATTGGGAACGGGTCCGGTACCCCTCAGATTGGGAATTCTTCTTGTTGCGTAAACTTCAAATTTGGGGAAAAACAAGTCATGAAATGATGACCAAAAAGAAATTGGGAAGTTTATTTTATAAAATGTGTAGGCCTATATTGATCTAACCTATCAAGTAGTAATTATGCAGTTCATATCAACAGGCAATGCTAACAATAGTAACAGAAATTCTCTTTTTTTCACTGAAAATACTATTTTTACCAAATTACGAGGTCCCTTCTTGAATTGGGAACGGGTCCTGTTCCAATTTGGAACGGGTCCTGTTACGGATACAGCCCAAAGAAGGAAAAAAGCTGGCTTTTATGCATTACTTTTGTTATGTATTAAGCAGCCACCTGTTTTTAAAGATCTACAGGTTACCCTATTTAATGGTCCCTTAGTACAGGTTTGACTTCTGGTATTATTTAAATTTTTTAGAGCTGACGACATTTTAAAGTTGAACTCAAGGGAGGTAACTCGTTTTGTGTAACATTTTGTCAGAATTTCTGGGAATCATGTATAAAATGTAAATTCCACTGTAGATTTTCATTAAATGTTTGTGACTAGTAGAATTTAGTTATATCTATCTAATAAGAGTAAAAATAGTGTATGTTAAACAGCTAGACTTTTTGTACTTTGAGATTTAGTGACTTTTTCTGAATTTGACTTCTTTAAAATATTGATATTTCCAGAAAATATGTCATGAAATATTTTTGTTTGCACAATATCTTATAGTCTCTGACTCTCTGTACAGTTTACTTGAATATACGGAAATTATAGAGTTATATCATTTTATAAAGAAAATATTCCTGTTCATTAAAAAAAGAGCTTTTCTCGACAAATGGTCCTGTCAGAAAAAACCGGCAACTTTGATTTTTGTTTATTTTAAACGATTTTTCACTCTCCTGGTATATTTCAATCTTATCAAGGTTTCAAAGAATTCTGACACGGTATAAGCTGACCCCGTCACCCGCGAACCACCTTAAGCGGCCACTTGAAAATGTACAAATAGCAGTGTTTGATACATGTTATTGCTTAATACAGGACAAAAGTAAAGCAGATGGCGCATAAATCGTTTCATTGGAGTAGTTGATTTATTTCCACAGCAAGAAACTGTATATTATGAGGTAGTTTTCAGTGGTTTTTTTCACCACTTTGGGAATGAGTTGGTACCCCTCCAACTGGGAAAAATATGCCCTAAAACGACGTAAAATACTTAATTTTGGGAAAAAATTGAGTTGTGAAATGCTCATTTTGAGAAAAAATTGTGCTGTGAAATGCTCATTTTTGGGAAAAAAGCCCTTGTTTTCAAATGGGAACAGGTCATAATTATTATACAAGAAAAAAAACAATGACAAGCCTTGAAAATTCTGCATTAAACAATAAACAGCCAATATTGTGTTAACCGGCCACTCAAAAGTGTATTAGTAGCAGTTTTTGATACAGGTTATAGCTTAATACAGGACAAAGGTAAAGAAGATGGCCAACAGGTATGTTTATCGAAGTATTTTGATAAAGGTTGTCCTTTAACCCTTTTACTCCACCCATATGCCTATTTACACATTTACTTCATTTACCCACTGGAGAAAATAGTTACATTTTATACAGAAATATTATTTCATGTGCAATATTTCCAATATCCTAGCAGATGGAGGCTGAAAGCAGTTTATATAATATACTTTGGTACCACCAGTGTTTAGACCTCAGGATCCATTAACAAGAAAGTGTATTTCAGGACAAACTTATAAAAAAAAAACTGAAAAATGTGTAAACAAGGGCCACTATGGCCCTAAATCGCTCACCTGGTAACCATGTAACCATGTACACCTTGTGACCTAGTTTTTGACCGGGCATGACCCTCATTCTAACTTGACCTCGATTTCAATGAGACAAACATTTTGTTCAAGTTTCATGAAGATTCAATGAATTTTGTAGTCTCTATAGAGTGTTAACGAGGTTTTTCAATGATTTGACCTAGTGACCTAGTTTTTGACCGGACATGACCCACATTCGAACTTGGTCTAGATTTCATTGAGGCAATCATATTGATGAAGTTTCATGAAGATCAAATGAAATTTGTACCCTCTAGAGTGTTAACAAGGTTTTTCGAAGATTTGACCTAGTGACCTAGTTTTTGACCGGACATGACCCACATTCGAACTTGGCCTAGATTTCATTGAGGCAATCATATTGATGAAGTTTCATGAAGATCAAATGAAATTTGTAGCCTCTAAAGTGTTAACAAGGATTTTCGATAATTTGACCTAGTGACCTAGTTTTTGACTGGACATGACCCACATTCGAACTTGACCTAGATTTCATTGAGGCAAACATTTTGATGAAGTTTCATGAAGATCCAATGAAATTTGTAGTCTCTAAAGTGTTAACAAGGTTTTTCGAAGATTTGACCTAGTGACCTAGTTTTTGACCGGACATGACCCACATTCGAACTTGACCTAGATTTCATTGAGGCAAACATTGTGACCAAGTTTCATCAAGATCCAATGAGATTTGAACCTGGTAGAGTGTTAACGAACAATTGTGGACGGACGGACGCACGTCCTCACAGATGGACATTTGTTGGGTATTTTCTTTGTTTAAAAGTACCCAACAGTACACAAAATACCCAACAATAACAATAGGGTAATCACGGAATGAATGGAATCTATTGTTCTCCCTACCCAACAAAGGACCTTTCGTGCGCTCGGACGGACAGACGACGGACGACGGACATCCAGCGATCCTAAAAGCTCACCTTGGCACTACGTGCCAGGTGAGCTAAAAAATCATCAGTATAATGTGACTTGGAAAAATTAAAAAGTTGACAATTCAGTTAATTTCAGTATAATGTGACAACTTGGCAATACCTAAGTTACAATTTTCAACACTTTCTGAGAGCCTGCTTGCACTTCTTCTAAAGCGACCTAGTGTTAGCAAAGAAATCTGTTGGAATGATTGGAGTGTGAACAAGTTGGAAGATTAGCATCTACTGCTGCTCTGTTTTGTTGCAGTTGACAGAGGTTACTAAGGGAATTTGAATTTGAAGCTCCAGACAAAATATATGCAATTCACTGACTTTGGTGATTGTTTATGGCAATGTATTGAACTGTTGATTAAATACACATGTCTGTATTATCTAGTTAGCCGGGATGTCCTAATCTGTCAGCTTCTGCACCAATCTATATAAAATGCCTGAATTTGAAATTGATAACAGCACTGACTTACTCTACAGTCAACACAACTTCAAATCAGGAGAACTGCGGCTATGTAGAGACCTATATTAAACACATCAACCTGAGGTTTTTGTGTAATTGGACAAGAGAGATAGCCTATCCTCTCAGAAGCATGCATTTAGTAAATATCACTATGATGAGTTCTTTGCTGTGTGTTTCTGCTTGGATGATTCCACCCAAAGAGAAATGAATTCAACAACACCTGCAGAGGACAAAATAATTGGATGAATGACAAAAAATGGATAAAACTGATGACATCAGTTTAACAAAAAATAATGAGACAAGTGGATCAAGGAGGATAAAGTAAAATAATTGAGACAAAGGACACTTAAAGCTGCTGTCAAGACATTGTTTTGTTATCATATTATGAACATTCTCAAAATGGTATTGTCAGTAAACTGTCTGTAAACTACACTAGACAGATCTGACAATGCATGCTATGATATCAGATTCTTCATCACATCATAGAGAAAGATAAAAGTATATCCTGAACAGATATCTTGGCAATGACCATTTCATACTTTTTATGCCCCCAGAATCTATGATTCGGGGGCATATACTAACGGAAAAACAAACAAACAAACAGACATGACAAATCCTATAATATAGTTTTTGTCCTGTCTGTTTGTTTGTTTGTCCGTCCATCTGTCTGTGCCAAACACCTTAACCTTAGCTATATCTCTTGCATTATTGCACATGTGCCTTTTATACTTGGCATATGTCTTCCCAGTGGCAAGACCTTTCCAACCATACATACAAACCTTTTAGACCATGTGACCTTGACCTACTTTTGTAAATCTTTAAATGTCTATAACATTTAAAACATTAGGCCTAGGGCTTTCAATTTTTCGTATGTATATTTCTTGAATCGAGACCTTTCCAACCATACAAGTTGATACAACCATATTTTACCATGTGACCTGGACCTGGACCTTTGACCTATTTAATCAAATTTTAACCAAAAACCTTAACCTTGGCTATAACTCTTGATTATTGCAACTAGGCCTCTTAAACTTGGCAATTTTCTTCCCTGTGTCAAGACCTTTCTAACCATACAACTCTCTTTGACCTTGTGATCTCGACCTTTCACTTACTTTTGTAAAAATATTAACATTTGAACCAGTAGCCTAGGCCTTTCATATTTTGTATGTATATTTCTTGTGTCAAGACCTTTCCAACTACACCAATGTGTTTGACTGTGTGATCTTGCAGACCTTAACCTTTGACCAATTTAATTAAGCTTTAACCAAAAAACCTTATCTTCACTATAACTTTTGCATAGTATGATGCTGGCTGGGGGCATTTGTGCTTCACAAACACATTGCTTTTCATCTGATCTTAACCAAACTTATGCTGTTTGTTGACAAAAAATTGAGACCAAGTAAGATAACCAGTGTCACCAATTCACACTAAGGCCTTTGGAGTTATGGCCCTTGAATTCATCAAAATTGCACATTTTATGGCACTCTCCACAAAGATAGTCTGGATTCCCATCCCTGTGCCATGGGGGGCATTCATGTATCTTGGACACGGTCTTTTTTTATCGAAAAAATATGATTGAACTGTTTTGGAATATTACCCAATTTGGCAAACTTTTATTTTCATTTCCAACATCTCACATAACCTTGAAAAGTCTATGTATTTCATTAATATCCATTTTGCTATGCTTTTGCTTTAATGAGTAACATTCAAAAGAGCAAATCACAGCTTATTGAACAACAATTTGAAGCAGAAGACCCTTTACAAGGGAAATAATAGTGTATGGCATAATTATTCAAATTAAAAGGAGGCAATAGAAAAAACAAGAGGGCCATGGCCCTAAATTCGCTCACCTGAGGACATTGAAGTTTGTACCTAAGTTGACTGGGCAAGACAACATTTTAATATAACTATAAATGGAGTTATCTTCCAGACAAGAAAACATGACAAAAGTGAATTTTGTTGCCAAGCTTATGACCCTTATCCATGACACATCCTCTTATCAAGCTATTTCCATTTCCAATAAATGATAATTATTTCACTAGCGTCAGCAGAACTGGAATTATTTTCCTGACAATAAAATATGACAAAGGGGAAAAACTAAATATTGCTGCCCTTGTGCATGGCATTTTCTCTCATCAGTTTCTTTCCATACATAAAATTTCATTACAATAGCATCAGTAGAACTGAAGTTGTCTTCTTGACAAGAAAATATCACAAAGGGAAATAACTCAAAAAACAATGATGTCAGAGTTATGGCCTTTGCAAATGGCACTTCCTCTCATCAGGCTCTTTCCAAATAGGCAATTTCATTTTACCCATTACCCCATAGCATGTTTCTAGTTTTGAAAATAGGTGGCCACCTAAAGCAGGTTGAAAGTAAAGCAGAATGTGTCTTAACCCTTAGCCTGCCACTCACGACTATAGCTTTATATGCAAACAGCTTGGATCCGGATTAGACGCCGAGTAACTCGGCGTCTCATCCGGATCCAAGCTGTTTGACACTCGGACAACATTTTCAGCAATTTTGAGCAACTTTGAAGCACTTTGAAACTTGAAGCAGACGAGAAATATAGCAGACGACAATTTATTTGGCGGGCTAAGGGTTTATGCACACTTTGCTTTACTTTCGCATCTTACATTTTCATGACTGTTTAAAGTGGAATTATTTTCTTAAGTAGAGGAATAAATCAAAGGCCTAAAAATGCACATTTATGGGGTAATGGGTTAACAAACGTCAGTATATGGGGGGAAAGGGTTGAATCCTGGACAAGAAAAAATGAAAAGACGTACAGATAACTCTGACAAAACCAATATTAAACATATGTATAAATATGGCATAAGACATAATTACATAACTGTCAGTGGATCACTTCCAGATCCTGTTTCTCTAAGTATGAAGCAGACTGAACCATATCTAAACTTTAGCAGACAACATGTTCAGCTGATCATGACCAGTTCTGTGATACTCCCTAACAGTTGCATAATATTTGACCTCAGTGGCTAGAGCTCTGGGGCTTACCCTTACCAGACTGAAATGATGTCTGCTTAAAACCTACTGTATGTGAAAAGTGTACAAAAAAACAATTTAGAAAATGTTAAGTTGGTAAATGAGTGGCAAATAGGTTGGATCCAGATTAGATGTAGCATTATGATTATGTTGCATCTGATCTGGATCCAAAATGTTTGCAAATATTGGCTATTTGCCCTTAGTATATTAAGAGTAACTCGGGTAAAATACAGTTCTGCTTCATCAAAAATGAAACCTGCCTAGAGCAGCACTTAAACTGCGCAGGGTGGCGTCAAGTGTGACCCTAGGGATTTCATTTTTACAAACTATAGAGGGATCGACCAGGAGATTCTACTGTAAAAATATCAAAGCTTAGGGCCTAGTAGTTTTTAGCAAGAAGATTTTTTAAAGTTTTTTGCTTTTTTGCTTTTTCAAGCAGAGTTTTTGCTTTTTCTCTTTCATTTGAACAACTTCTGTAGAGAAGCATCCAAGGAATATCATGAGCAGTTTGAATCCGCCCTACAATCCGCGGGTTCAGAGGAGATGTCGTTTGAAGTAAAAGTGAACGGACAGACGGACAGACGTACTACGGACGGTGAGCGGTCACAATAGCTCACCTTGAGCCTTTGGCTCAGGTGAGCTAAAAATAATTCGGGCAAAAAATAGTTCCTAAAAGTTGTAATTCACTGTAGAATGATTATAACAGTATAATATACTGAGAAAACTCTATAATTCACTGCTTAGCATAAAACACGTAACTCTCTATATCTTTTAAAGTAATATCAACTCCAGTTGTGTTTGTGATTGTAAAGGTTCATATGTTCACCAATGTATTCTGGTAAAAACATTCAGATTAAAAGACACATGTAACAGGGCTACCATAAATTGATAAAAAAAATATCCTTAGATTTCCAAATTTTCAAGGGAGGTTTTAGGAATCGTACCTTTAACCCTTTCGCTGCCAGTCTCTATTACTAACATGGTTATGCAAACAGTTCAGATCCTGATCAGACGCCTCGTAATGCAGCATCTGATCTGGATCTGAGATGATTGATACGCATATCAATGTTTTTGAAGTTAAAAAACACAGGAAAATCCAATTTAAAGACATCTCCTGACGACCTTTTGGTCATAACGCCTTGCCAGATTATTTACTGTCAATTTCCTTGCAAAAAGCATGAGTCTTGTGCATATTGAACCATTGAATCGTCTTATGTGAGACCGGACCTTTATATTTGATAGTTTGGTTAGAAATAACCATTGAAAACTAGAGCATGGGTATAATCTGGACCTCATCAGGTAAACTGAGATTGTGTTGCCCATGCTTTACAGTTACATTGACACCTCCAGAACAATATGCTGGTGGTCCCTCAATGGACTGAGGAAAAGTCTTTAAGAGCAGAAATCCGGATTTTTCGGAAAAATCCGTACGTCCGGAGAGATTACATGTAAGAAAAATCCAAAGATTTCGGAAAAACCCGGAGAAATGACAGCCATGATGTACTGAAATTGAAACACTTAAAGTTAATTCTTATTTCAAATCAAAGAGAGGTAATTTTATATTATAAGACTTTCTAGTCTTGATAACGCCGTGAATATTGCGATCACGGAGTGTTTACTCCGTGTTGCGGTGAATGACACTCTAATGTGATTTTATTTCCTTTAAGAAAAAGTTCTAGCTGCTGAATATGAGCACCATTGTTTTTCTTCTATGAGTGCCAGTTATTTAGCCACAATGTCATGTCGTCTGCCACCTTCTATAAAACAAAAATCAAATACAGTATGTATATATGTCACATTGTGATGCTGATAATTTAGAATACAAAAGTGGGTAATTTCTATTTGGGCTGAGTAGCCTCTATATACAAATATTAGAGATCTATGTTTTTAATTCAGTTTCCAGATTTTAAAAACGATCGTGGGTAAACCCCATTGAAGGCCATGCCTTATTTCATATTATTTTTTAATTCATTTATTACATAAAATTCTCAGTTGAGTTAGTTCAGTAATTACGTTCACAGAAGGCTGCACTAGTACACATCCAATACAAAGAAATCAAATCGCCACTATGAAAACAGAGCAATCTGACCTTGGGATATTTTGCGAGCTCGTATCACGGTTGTGTTATGACGTTATAAAGTATACAGAGGATATTGAATGAGTGTGTTTGCAGAAGGGGATTTATTGAACGAGTTGCATAAAACGATATGTTGCGAGCATTGGCGAGCAACATATCGTTTCATTCAACGAGTTCAATAAATTCAATACTGAAAAAACTGACAAGAGCCCCATGCGGGCCTAAATATCACCTGGAAAAACCAACACAAGGGTCACATGACCCCTGGGGTGGGATCACTTTTCACCACAGAGACATAATTTCAAAAATCTTGCTGATGAACTTGAAAATTTAGTGTGCTGTCAAATATTTTGTACATGGATGGTTTCAGACAGGAAGACTTAGCTAATATGACCCAGATATGCAACAGACCCGAACCATTTCAGCAATATTGGTAAAGAACATCTAAAAGTGTCACTATGCTAAATATCAAAGCTCTTGCCATAGTAGTTTCAGAGAAGAACATGTCACCACATAACTCTATGTAAAACTGCGGCCCCAAGGGTCTTGGCAGTTTTAACCCCAGGGGCATAGTTTGAATAATCTTGATAGAGGACCTAAAGATAATGCTTTGTGCCAAAAATGTAAGGTCAGGGTACTGTGGTTTCAGACAAGAAGATTTTTTAAGATTTCATTGAAAAAATCTATTTTTAGCTCCTGTGACCTAGATATGCAACTGACCAGAACCATATTTACAACATTGGTTAAGGGCTTCTAGAAGTGTCATCATGCCAAATATCTAAGCTCTGGCCATATTAGTTTCAAAGAAAAAGATGTTTGAAGATTTCACTATATAACTCTATGTAAATTTACGACCCCCGGGGCGGGGTCATTTTTGACCCCAGGGACAAAATTTGAACAATCTTGATAGAGGACCTAGAGACGATGCTTTGTGCCAAATATCTAAGCTCAGGGTACTGTGGTTTCAGACAAGAAGATTTTTTAAGTTTTCATTGAAAAAATCTATTTTCAGCTCCTGTGACCTAGATATGCAATGGACCGAAAATGTTTGAACAACTTAGAAAGAGGACCATATAAGGATCATTCAGGCCAAGTTTGGCAAAAATCTATCCAGTAGTTTCGGAGATGTCGTTTAAAGAAATTGTTGACGACAAACGAACGGACGGACGAACGAATGACGACGGACAGAGGACGATCAAAATAGCTCACCTTGGCACTACGTGCCAGGTGAGCTAAAAACACACAAATTTAATGTTCTGTTTATCACATAAACACCAAGTGACAAGAAAACCAGGACGGTCTTACTTTCATTTTTTCCCTCGGCTCTTAGGTAAACGATTCGTCATAGGTGTAATTCGGTTTTATTCATCCGTAGATAAAAACACCTATCAATCCAAAAATAAAGAAAAACAACATCAATGTGTTGTGAAAAGAGTTCTCTTGTGCCATATTCAAATTACAAATTCATATCGAATCTAAAAATGTTCTAATTTACTTAAAATGATCAAATGACGTTCAGAATCTAGTTTTGTTTTCAAAATTACGTTGTTATTGTAACGTGACGTAATTATTATTGTAACGTCTAAATTTGAAAAATAGTCCGAATCACTGTTAATTCTAGAACTCTAAGTAGCCTAAATCTGAGGGACTGTTTGGGATAAAAATAAATGTTTTGGGGACACTTGGAAATGTTTTAAATCCCTAGTGGTGATCTCATTTGAATTTTAGTTAAAGTAAGTATTTGAACAATAATCAAGGGGACAAAAGCAATATTTAAATAGGCATAGTCGCTCGTTAATTAATTTGACCATCGAATCCGCTTCCCAGGGTAGCCTTGCTCAATTTTATCTTCCCGAAGTAGCTTTCCCGTATATCTCTGATTTTCCCGATTCTATTGCGTTTTCAAGAACCAGTTGCATACAATTCGATTATTTCTCCAATCAACAGCTAATTTTGCTTGCAATGCACCTTTAGAGATAAGCAAACCTAGAATTTTAACGAGAAATTGGTTTCGCTGAACACAGTAGCCCTTCGTCTTGCGTGCTCTCCAGCCAGTTTTCCACCGATCTAGCAAAAACACCGTAGCTAATCCGTGATATAGGTGGACCCGATCAAAGCTTACTACATTCTCGTTCGAATTGGCCGGGTCTCGTCACATTTGCATGGCAAATAAAATACTTACAGCTTTTTCAAAAGTTCAATCGAGGCAAAATACGTCTGGACATGGTAGCTTTTATGACGTCAAAGTCACGTGGTATTACCACACTGTATCCAGAGCCCATGCTGAAAGCCTTGGACCTTCAACTGCTCCTTTTCATAGGTCAGATCTACCTGAACCTTGGCTGCACGACCTCACCAACCTACACGTCGAAACTACTGTCCCTGGACTTAAAGATGCTGAAGGAGTAAATGCCAAGAGATCCCTGACACTAGCCATGATAGAAGACAGATACCCATCAGAAACATGGACCCATGTATATACTGACGGCTCAGCTTCAGCTGCAATAAAAGATGGGGGTGAAGGGATATTCATATCCTACATATCTGGAAGGTCAGAGACAGTCAACATACCAACAGGCAGGCACTGCACAAACTACAGAGCTGAAGTAGAAGCAATACTACAGGCCATCAAGACTGTTGAAGGATCATCAGAACGTTGCTCAAACCTGGTCATACTAACAGATGCTCTGTCAGTCCTACAAGCCTTTGGTCATTCCAAACTGCCTGTTTTGACCAGAGCACTCCACAACCTCAAAAAAGACAGGACTGTATGCCTCCAATGGATACCAGCCCACTGCGGAGTCCCTGGAAACGAGAAGGCAGATGTTCTTGCTAAGCTTGGAGCCACAGGAACCCAGCCAACAACTGCAGTAACACATCAGGAGAAAGCAACAGCTATAAAGTCCATAATGAAGCAGAAGTCTACCAAAGATGACTACCACCTACTAGACAGATGGGAACAAGTGATCATTATCAGGCTACGCACAGGGCACAACCGCCTTAATGCTCACATGAACACCAAACTTAAGCTGTCCCCATCTCCCCTGTGTTCCTGTGGCCTTGAAGACCAAACTGCAGAGCATATTCTACAACGTTGTCCACATCTTGAAGGAAAAAAGAAATATGTGTGGCCAGTATCTACCTCGATAAAGACGAAACTAAACGGAAAGGTGGAGGATCTCAGGAAGACCGCATCCTTCATCGCTGCATCTGGCGTGACTGTGTAGTCGGTGAACGCCAGTAAGTAAGTAAGTTAATGGGTTAAAAATTCAGGGATAATGCCTAATCCCTGATTACACGTTATCCCTGTAATATATACACAGTTTGAAAAGTATATTTTAACATACAGTCAAACTAGAACTGAATTTTAAATGAAAGGAACTGCCCACTGAACCAGTTTACTTAATTCTAAGGTGATTGTCGTAATTCTAACACTTTTCAAAAAACTTTTCGAAATGCATATTAATTATCAAGAAAAGTTAGTCAGAATTTCAATGGACAAAAAAACACTAATATAAAAATATTTATTGAGAGAACAAAAGATTTAACTTGCTGTGGAGACACTTATGTTTAACTCTTTACTCCATAGATATACCAGTACAGTGCTCCCTCCCTACAACGGCACTCTCAACAACAACTCCCTCCTTACAATGACCCTTGCCGCTGTTCCCTATACATGACAATTATGTCTTACGCTTTTACTGGTGCAATATCGCCTGCTTAAGGTTGTCCTCTGCTGTGTTTTCTCAAAGTTACATATAAGTGGACATTTTAATAGAATAAATATAATGAAAAGTGGCAAACAGCTTGAATCAAGATCAGATGCCGTGTTATGCAGCGTCTGATCTGGATTCAAGCTGTTTGCAAATTATGTAAGCCAAGTCTTGATTTTCCCTCCATATAACGACTCCCGCCAAACAACACACACAATCTGTATCTCCCATTGGGTGTTGTAGAGAGGGAACACTGTAATATATTCCTCTATTGAAAATAATAGTTCCAGTTATTCAGTCATGAAGAAGCACCATAAAAATAACATTCTCTATCCTAGAAAAGGTAGCTTATTATCAATAAGAGTAATAAACAGTTTGGGTCCTGATCAGACACTGCTTTATATGGTGTCTGATCAGGGCCAAACTGTTTGCAAATGCGCTTTCAAGCGTAATTGAGAGGCTGAAAGTTAAGCTGAATGCACCATTTGGTTTACTTTAAATCAGTTTTGAGCAACCATCAGTCTTCAAATACTTAATTTAGGGAAAAGAAATATATACTCACCTGCATGACAGTAATGAGGGAGGCGTCCAGGTAGTCTGTTTCTGCCTCCTTTGTGTACAAAATCTCAACAGGGTATGTACGACCAGGAATGGTAAATATTGGCTGAAATTTTCAACACAGAACTGTTATTTTACTTGTTTGTTTGTTATTAATTTACCTTCATTTAAGGTATTCCCAGACTGAAGGTGAGGTATAGGTAATGTAAAATTGGTATTTTAAATGGATACTACATGTAATTCCCCAACTTTTGGTGAAATATGAAAGCCTTTCACCATTTCTTATTGAAACTAGAACTATCACTAAAGGTGATTGATACCCCCACAGGAAACCTCCCTGTCACAAGGCGCCAATATAACGTAATATAACCTTTTGTTTGTTTAATTGATATTACTAATATATCGTTAATTCCAAGACAACGCACGTGGAAAAATACGCGAATTCATACAACGTTAGAAAATGACATACCAAATCGCGCCCGATTCCAAGACAATGCTCGTGGAAAAATACGCGACTTCATATAACGTAAGAAAGTGACATACCAGATCGTGGAAAAGAACACTGAACTGATCCGGAGAAAATCAAATAATCACATTTTATAATCGAGACAATACTACTCTCAACGGATAAAACATTCACAACAGAAAAGGGAAATCACTCTACAAAACTAAACCGGAAGTTATTTATTCGTCCCATTACCTGAACGTAACTACCACCCGGTTACGTAGGATGAGTTATCTCCCTTCCTACTCACTTCTTAGTCAATGGAAATAATATAGGATGAGTTATCTCCCTTTCCACCAGAGTAACCGCTAAATGACCACCTTTGTCGGACATGACTCAAATTTTACTGAACTCAAGAGCTTCTTGAGGTGAATGCACATACCAAATATAAAGTCTCTATCTTAAGTAATCAAAAAGTAATGGCCAAGGTGTCACAGAAAGTGACAAATGCCCCCGAGGTGTTTTGTCACTGCAGTGTATTCATTTGGCTTTCAAGTAAAATCATACAGCAGGTTATAATTGTACTCCTTGTTGTTGTTGTGATGGAAATGTACAAAGAAACAAGATTTTTATAGATTTTTCAAATGCATCATCACCATAGCATCATGATGTCATGATGACGTTGTTGTCATAACAAGGTTTGTCATATGTCATAAATTTAGAAATGATCACATGATCAGAGTGTTATGGCCAGTTGGGATGAGTTATCTCCCTTCCTATTCACATGTTAGTCACTTGATATAATATAGGATGAGTTATCTCCCTTTCCACCAGATGTGCATATTATGGAACAAAATGTAAAGTTATAAAGGGGCATAATTATGTCAAATTTTGTGCAAGAGTTATGAAACCTGTCACTGAGTGTCCCCATATAACACTGATAATATATATTAAGTTTGAAAATGGTATTGTATATAGTTTTCAAGAAAAAGGCAAATGTCCCGAAAAAATGCGACGGACGGACCGACAGACGGACCGACGGACGGACAAGGCATTTCCTATATAGCACCCACCACACAGTGTTGGGGGTATAAATATTTGAAAAAATATGTCTAGCCTTACAGGTCGGAAAATATGGATGATTTTTTTATCCTTGGTGAAGACAGTCGGCAGAATATATATAGTTCACTATATTTCGAAAACGATTTCACTATCGTCCATAATATTATGTTCGAGAAAGATGTGCTTTTCTACCATTTTTAGGACAGATTTTAGCGATGCTGTGGTTCGTCCCATTTTCGCACAAAGAAATAAAACCCAAAGTTTACTTCGTGAGTTTCGTAACTTGGTTTGGGCAAGCTTTCAGCCTGTTTTCGGCTGTTCTTCCTTAAATGTCTCGTCAGCCTTCCGTTTATAAACCCTAGAAGGACGAGTCGACTGGAAAGCGTTGATTTATGAGTTTATTTTACATCCACTATTCGCAGTTTGCGGTCACGCGCTAATAGACTGGTTCCCTTTTTCTAATGTTGATTCGGCGTTGGTACGTATGAGGCCGGACTATATATCAATCATGTGCATGCGTTAAGTGCTGGGTTTCCTGAAGTTATAAATAGCCGAGATATGAAAAGAACGAGATGGGCGAACAGGGATAACTATTTAAATTACTGCAAGATTAGAAGGGTTTGACACTGTGTTCGTCTTTACCAATTTAACCTTACATTTTGGAACGTCTGAACATCAAAATATACACTCGCACTTTTTTTCAAGTGCTGAATTTTTCAGCTCGCTTTTTCAAAATTCCACTCGCATTTTGCGAGTTCGCAAGAGCGAAGTTTGTGCCCTGGCTTAGCAGGGGTAAAAAATCCCACTCCTCCGCTCGTCCTGTATGCTTTTTCCATTGTTTGTCTTATGTGCAGGGCAAGTGCTTTTTTTAATCGTCTTCATTGTCTACAGGACAAGTGACAAATTTCAATTTTTTTTACCCCTGCTTAGTGATTATCAGTCAAAGTGAATATTACCACTAGGCCATGGAGTTCACCTTTATTTTACAGGATAAAAACAGTGAAACCAGCAATTTCCAAAAATTAAAAGTTATTATAATATACCTATCTATGATTTATAGAGATTTCTCAGTTAGATAAATTTCATATGTGTCACAGTTGATATCAATATCATTTTTGTGACCTCACTTCACAATTTATTTGGTGGCGTCGTGCGTAAACAATTTATTGTATGTGTTTTCTCTGTAAAAATATCATTTAAATGTACATAATAAATAGAATAATCAATTCCTTTGTATGGATGATAGGAAAATTATATCACTCAAATGGGTTGTTATCTGGACTCTTTTTTAACAAAATAACAACCCATTCTCATGATATATTTTTCATATCAATCCAATAGAATTTATTATCCTCTTTGTATTATTGATTCGGTGAAACTTACAGATTCAAAGAAATACTGGGAGAACTTGACAGCATCTAGAGTGGCCGAGGTCACAATCAGCTTCAAATCCTTCCTCTTCTTCACAGCCTGGAAATAATCACACACAGAGATTGTAAAACAATAAAACCTCTCTTAACCAATTACCTCATGGCCTGTTTCTAGTTTTGAATAATGGTGACCACTTAAAGCAGGTTGACAGTAAAGCAGAATGTGCCTTAAGGCTTGTTTTAAGCTATCATCATCTTCTAGGGTATAGCAAATATTTCTTATGAAACATATTCATGACTGTATAAAATTGAACTATTTTTTATACAGCGAAGGAATGAATCAAGGGCGTAAAAAGAGTAATGATGGGGTAATGGGTACCCTTACTCCATAAATACACAATTTTACAATTTAATTTATTCCTCCACTGAAGAAAACAGTTCCAATTTATACAGTCAGGAATAATTGTGTTGGAAAAGAAATACTTTCTATATTCTTCAGATAATAGCTAAAAGCAGGCTGAAAGTAAAGCAGAATGCGTTAGGGCACATTCTGCTTTACTTTCAACCTGCTTTAAGTAGTCACCTGTTTTCATAACTAGAATCTTGCTATGGGGTAATGGGTTAAATAGTTCATCCCTGAAACTTTTAACCCTAGTACATAACCTCTTCACAATGTTTCTATTTTTGAAGTCCAGTGACAACTTAAAGAAGGTTGAAGGCATTTTTATGGGATAAGCAAGAATATAAGAATCCATCATGAGTGTTGATTTCAGGACGTTTCGCTACCTGGATTTTCGCCACCCTAGCGTGTTCGCCACCTTGTGGCTTTCGCACCTGGTCGCACCCAGTTGTTTTCGCTACCCTGATTTATTTTTCACACCCCTTACTTACAATTTGTAGGCGCCAATGGGGTTATCCCAATTTTCCTCCAGCATGAACTCCCCTGAGAAGGAAAAGGTTGTTTCCGGTTTAGTTAACGCATCATTGAGACGGTGTGGATAACGGTCATAACGATTCGGAAAAGAATAGATCGAATGCGGTTTATTAGTTTGATACCTATATCTGGTGTGTGGAAAAAATGCCAGAGGAAAAAATGCCATAGGAAAAAATGCCATAGGAAAAAATGCCAGAGGTAAAAATGCCATAAGAAAACGGAAAATATGCCATAGGTAAAAATGCCAGAGGAAAAAATGCCATAGGTTTATAATGAAAATATGAAATTTATTGTACAATGTATTATAATATTTTTTATCAAGTTATAAGAAGATATGCAACGGACCGGAACCATATTTACAATATTAGTTAAGGGCTTCTAGAAGTGCCATCATGCCAAATATCAAAGCTCTGACCATATTAGTTTCAGAGATAAAGATGTTTGAAGATTTCAATATATAACTCTATGTAAAATTACGACCCCCGGGGCGGGGTCATTTTTTACCCCAGGGACATAATTTGAACAATCTTGATAGAGGACCTGAAGACGATGCTTTGTGCCAAATATCTAAGCTCAGGGTACTGTGGTTTCAGACAAGAAGATTTTTTAAGTTTTCATTGAAAAGATCTATTTTTAGCTCCTGTGACCTAGATATGCAACTGACCAGAACCATATTAACAATATTGGTTAAGGGCTTCTAGAAGAATCATCATGCCAAATATCAAAGCTCTGGCCATATTAGTTTCGGAGAAAAAGATGTTTAAAGATTTCACTATATAACTCTATGTAAATTTACGACCCCCGGGGCGGGGTCATTTTTTACCCCAGGGACATAATTTGAACAATCTTGATAGAGGACCTGAAGACGATGCTCACTCCAGTCTATTACAACTTGATTTACAAGCGCTTGAGATATGGGAATCAAAGTGGGACATGAAATTTAACCCATCAAAAACGCCATGTTCTTCAAATCACTAAGCGCAAATCAGTAATTCCTACACAATATACATTACACAACACCAATCTTGAAACAGTTTCTTCAGCTCAATACTTGAGCATTACAATATTAAATAACTTAACTTGGAATACTCATTTAGACAATGTTACTAAAAAGCAAGTCAAACACTAGGTTTTCTACGACGTAATATCAAAATTTACTCAGAAGGACTTAAATTAATGGCTTATAAAACACTTGTCAGGTCCCAGCTGGAATATAGTAGCACTGTTTGGTCCCCGCACACAAATTGTTGACACATGACACACAACAAATGATGCACGACAACAGACGCCGACCACAAAAGCTCACCGGAGCACTTTGTGCTCAAGTAAGCTAATAAAACCCATGTTGAATTTTTTTCTCCCATTTTAAATGATTATAACATGATAAAAGTGCCAATAATGGCAGTTTGTGTCATCCAGTGATTATGGTTAAGCAGTCAAAAATTAATGTCATGGCTACAGAGGCTAGAGTGATTCCCTATGAGGCAAGTCTCTATCCCATATAGGCGAACATGAGAGAAAGAGTGATTCCCTTTGAGGCAAATCTCTATCCCATATAGGTGCACATGGGAGAAAGAGTGATTCCTTATGAGGCAAGTCTCTATCCCGTAGAGACCAACATTAGACAAAGAGTGATTCCCTATGAGGCAAGTCTCTATCCCATATAGACCAACATGAGAGAAAGAGTGATTCCCTATGAGGCAAGTATCTATCCCATATAGGCGAACATGGGAGAAAAACATTTAACTCTCATGTACAGTGGGAAAGAAGTTATTTTTCCCATTTGAACACAAATAAAACATAAACCCATTTCAATATTATAAAATGTAGAAAATGCTGACAATTCTGATTCATTTTAACTGAGTGGCAAACTGTTTGGAGCCTGATCAGACGCCAGGTAACCCAATGTAATCTCCAATGTAAGAAACATCTTATTACGGAATGATTTTGAACAGTTAAGATTTTTATGAAGCATATTCTTCAGAATCCAATCCCTTCTGGCCCAATGCTTATAAAGTGTTTGTGATTAGTCTAAGATCATTCTCAACCCTTTAATTGGTCAATTCTGAAACTCCTCTCAAACGCTTTATAAGCACAGACCCAAGGGCTTGTTTTTATGAAATGTCGTACGACAAAACTGGTTGTAAGTCAGATTCTAAAATGATCAATAATTATTAATTTCTCCATCTAGTCCTGTCTTATGACAATTTCTCTTTGGAATTGTCTCAAAAAGAAAAAATCAGAACTTAAGATGTATTTCAAAGTTTTTACCTACAACTGTTTTGTCATACGACGTTTCACAAAACGGACCCCTGGCTTGTTACATTACCTCTTTCATGAGTCCAAACAGGACGTCCGTGCTGACATTACGTTCATGGGCCTCGTCCAGCATCATGATTGTATACTGAGACATATCTGGGTCTATCAGGGCCTCTCTCAGTAACATACCCTCTGTCATGTACTTGATCTTTGTCTCCGGGCTAGTGCAGTCCTCAAAACGGATAGTGTAACCCACCTGTAAGTGAATGAGCGAATCCGGTTTATTATATGCCTATCAATGATTTATAGAGATTTCTCACTTAGATAAATTTCATATGCCTAACAGTTGATATCATCACAAGTGATGATATCACTTTTGCAGTGAAGATATCGTTTTTGTGACGCCACGTGACAATGACCATGACAATGTGACGTCGGGCATAAAAAATCAATTCTATGTTGTGTTCTCTGAATAAAAGCAATTGAAATGTATATAATAAATATAATAAGCAATTCCAATGGATGAATATGAAAAATATATCACTCGAATGGGTTGTTATTTGGTTAAACAAGAGCCCCATGGGGCATATGTCGCTCACCTGAGAATAGCTGTACATCAAAATGGAGATAATGATTTATGTCCAGGACGGGGTCATTTTTTACCCGAGGGGCATAATTTGAACAATCTTGATAGAGGACCTGTAGATGATGCTATGTTCCAAATATCTAAGATCAGGGTACTAGGGTTCTAGACAAGAAGATTTTTTTTAAGTTTCCACTGAAAAAATCTATTTTTAGCTCCTGTGACCTACATATACAACAGACTGGAACCATTTGAACAAAATAGATAAAGGACATCTAGAAGTAACACCATGCCGAATATCAAAGCTCTGGCTATATTAGCTTCAGAAAAGAAGACGTATGAAAACTGTGACCCCCGGAGTGGGGCTAATTTTGACCCCAGGGGCATAATTTGTACAAACTTGATAGAGGACCTGTAGATGATATGCAATCGACCAGAACCATTTGAACCTTATTGGTATAGGACATCTAAAAGTGTCATCATGCCAGATATCAAAGCTCTGGCCATATTAGTTTCAGAGGAGAAGACGTTTGAAAATTTCACTATATAACTCTATGTTAAACTGTGACCCCCCAGGCGGGGCCAATTTTGACCCCAGGGGCATAGTTTGTAGTTTGATAGAGGACCTGTAGATGATGCTATGTGACAAATGTCTAAGATCTGGCCCTTGTAGTTTCAGACAAGAAGATTTTTTAAGATTTCCTTATTTTTTCACTTGGTTGCCATGGCAACCAGACTTCTACATTGTTTTTAATTCTTTGAACAATTTTGAAAGAACTTGACCCAAGGAACATTCGTGTAAAGTTTGGTTGAAATCTTTTCAGCGGTATATGAGGAGATGTCATTTGAAGCAATTGTTAAAGACAACAATGACTGTATAAAGTGAAATATTTTCTTCTGTGGAAGAATAAATTAAAGACATAAAAAGGAATATGTATGGGTTAATAGGTTAATAAATATCATTATTTACATTTTCTAAATATAAGAAACTATATGTAAATGAGTGGCAAATAGTTTGGATCCAGATTAGATGCAGCATTATGTGGCATCTGATCTGGATCCATACTGTTTATGGCCAAGATTAATTGTGGACTGATAGACAGAAAGATAAACAAACAAACAAAACACAAACAAACAAACAGACAGACCAAAAGTAATATGCCTAGAACTAAGTTGTGCTTGAGCATAAAATAGCAGACATCACTATAATTTCTGTTATGTATCTCAGTGACCTGAGTTCAGAGCTAGCTATGGGTCAGTTATGCAATTGGAGACGGCCTCAGAGAGAAATGACTATTATCATGCTGAACTGTTGTCTGCTCCAAATGTTTGTATGTGAAATATGTAAAATATAAGAAAATATGTAAATGAGTGGCAAATAGTTTAGATCCAGATTAGATGCAGCATTATGTGGCATCTGACCTGGATCGAAACTGTTTGCAAAAATGTTGCATTTAGTATAAGGGTAGCTTCTTAGCCTGGAAGATACAGTGGGTCTGTATAAAAACGGATCATTAGAGAGTTTTTACTGTCAGACCTGCATCAAAAAGCACTGATATGGCCAGGGTTGAGTCAAATTTGACCCTAGGGTTTTGATTTTTTACAATTTTGAAAGTGATTTAGTAGAAGATACTATTCATGCAATATCTAAGGTGTGGGAACAGTGGTTTTTTACAAAAAACTTGTTTAAAGTTTTTCACTTTTTTTAATAAATTTCAATAAGTAGTCCACTTTAAAGTTTCATTTTAATGATTTCTGTAGAGAAGCATCCAAGGAACACCGTGAGCAAATTAGTTTTTTCCTCAGACTCGCGGTTTCAGCGGAGTTGTCGCTTGAAGAAAATTTGAACGGACGGACAGACGGACGACGGACGGCGGGCGATCACAACAGCTCACCTTGAGCCTTCGGCTCAGGTGAGCTAAAAAACTCGTCCTGTGGACTCGTTTATTAACGAGATAACAAGTTAACAACCCATTCTTGCGATATAATTTTCATATCAATCCAAAGGAATTTATTATCCTTTATCCCACGAACAGTATTTCAGTTATACTGTGGCGGTGTCTACTTGAGATAGCTATACAGTAAGACCTCTCTATCATGAATACAACAATAGTTGTCAGAGAGACAACAAAGCTCGCCACCGGCACCTTTAGAAACTTAAAAGCACACTCAAGGTCACAAAGGTCAACCTTTTTGCCTGCATGGAAAGGTCTTGTCCATATACACTGGCAAATCAAATATGAAAATAACACCTCAAGGGACATAGGAATTATAAGCAATTTTGAAACCTAAACGCAGATTTCGAAACCTAAAACCTTTCGCGACCTTAGTTCAAGGTCACGGACACTGGGCTAATTTTTTTGCATGCATGGAAAGATCTTGTCCATATACACATGCATGCCCAATATGAAAGAAATATCTCAATGGATATATGAGTTAAAGAAATTTTGAGAAACCTAAACGCAGACTTTGAAACCTAAACGTGGTCCTTAGTTCAAGGTCAAGGTCAGAGGGCTCAAACATTTTGCATGCAATGAAAGATGTTGTCCATATACACATGCAAACTGAATATGAAAGGAATATTTCAATGGACATAGGAGAAATAAAACTTTTGAAAAACCAAAACACAGATTTCGAAAACTAAACATTGGCCCTAAGTTCAAAGTCAAGGTCACAGGGGTCTAAATTTTGCAGTGCCTGGAAAGGTCTTGTCCATATACACACATAAACCAACTATGAAAGCAATACCTCAAGGGACATAGAAGTAAAAGGCATTTTTCAAAACCTAAACACAGGCCCTAAGTTCAAGGTCACAAGGGTCCAAATTTATCTGTGCATGGAAAGGTCTTGTCCATATACACACACATACCAACTATGAAAGTAATACCTCAAAGGATATAGAAGTTAAATGGATTTTCGAAACGCAAATTTCGAAACCTAAACACAGGCTCTTAGTTCAAGGTCAAGGTCACAGGGGTCTAAATGTTTCTGTGCATCGAAAGGTCATGTCCATATACACATACATACCAACTATGAAAGCAATACCTCAAAGGACATAGAAGTTAAAGGCATTTTTCTAAACCTAAAAACAAGCCCTAAGTTCAAGGTCAAGGTCACAGGGGTCTAAATTTTTCTGTGCATGTAAAGGTCTTGTCCATATACACATACATACCAACTATGAAAGCAATACCTCAAGGGACATAGAAGTTAAAGGCATTTTTCGAAACCTAAATGCAGATTTCGAAACCTAAACACAGGCCCTAAGTTCAAGGTCAAGGTCACAGGAGTCTAAATTTTTCTGTGCATGGAAAGGTCTTGTCCATATACACACACATACCAACTATGGAAGCAATACCTCAAGGGACATAGAAGTTAAAGGCATTTTTCGAAACTTAAACGCAGATTTCGAACCCTAAATGCAGGCCCTAAGTTCAAGGTCAAGGTCACAGGGGTCTAAATTTTTCTGAGCATGGAAAGGTCTTGTCTACATACAAACACATACAGACTATGGAAGCAATACCTCAAGGGATATAGAAGTTAAAGGCATTTTTCAAAACCTAAACGCAGATTTCGAAACCTAAACACAGGCCATAAGTTCAAGGTCAAGGTCACAGGGGTCAAACATTTTCTGTGCATGGAAAGGTCTTGTCCATATACACATTCATACCAACTATAAAAGCAATACCTCAAAGGATTTAGAAGTTAAAGGCATTTTTCGAAACCTAAACACAGATTTCAAAACCTAAACACAGGCCCTAAGTTCAAGGTCACAATGGTCTTAATTATTCTTTGCATGTAAAGGTCTTGCCCATATACACATTCATACCAACTATAAAAGCAATACCTCAAGGGATATAGAAGTTAAAGGCATTTTTCAAAACCTAAACGCAGATTTCGAAACCTAAACACAGGCCATAAGTTCAAGGTCAAGGTCACAGGGGTCAAAAAATTTCTGTGCATGGAAAGGTCTTGTCCATATACACATTCATACCAACTATAAAAGCAATACCTCAAAGGACATAGAAGTTAAAGGCATTTTTCGAAACCTAAACACAGATTTCGAAACCTAAACGCAGGCCCTAAGTTCAAGGTCAAGGTCACAGGGGTAAACAAATTTCTGTCCATGGAAAGGGCTTGTCCATATACACACACATACCAACTATTGAAGCAATACCTCAAGGGACATAGAAGTTAAAGGCATTTTTCGAAACCTAAACACAGATTTCGAAACCTAAACACAGGCCCTAAGTTCAAGGTCAAGGTCACAGGGGTCTAATTTTTTTCTGTGCATGGAAAGGTCATGTCTATATACACACACATACCGACTATGGAAGCAATACCTTAATGGATATAGAAGTTAAAGGCATTTTTCAAAACCTAAACACAGATTTCGAAACCTAAACGCAGGCCCTAAGTTCAAGGTCAAGGTCACAGGGGTCTAAATTTTTCTGTGCATGGAAAGGTCTTGTCTATATACACACACATACCAACTATGGAAGCAATACCTCAAGGGACATAGAAGTTTAAAGGCATTTTTCGAAACCTAAACGCAGATTTTGAAACCTAAACGCAGGCCCTAAGTTCAAGGTCAAGGTCACAGGGGTCTAAATTTTTCTGTGCATGGAAAGGTCTTGTCCATATACACACACATACCAACTATGAAAGCAATACCTCAAGGGACATAGTAGTTTAAAGGCATTTTTCGAAACCTAAATGCAGATTTCGAAATCTAAACACAGGCCTTAAGTTCAAGGTCAAGGTCACAGGGGTCAAAACAAAAATTTTCTGTGCATGGAAAGGTCTTGTCCATATACACACACATACCAACTATGAAAGCAATACCTCAAGGGACATAGAAGTTATAGACATTTTCTTAAAATTGTTTACGCCGTTCACGACGACGACGACGACGACAACACCGGGGGTATTGCAATAGCTCGTCATGTACTACGTACAGGCGAGCTAAAAATGTGTCCATTAATATAATTATCTGTAGAAAACAAGTTCTCATTGATGTTTATAGACTGTGCAAATATCAAAAGGACCAAACAAAAGTTACAGATTCAATAACAAAGAAATCTTGAATTTAAAGGACGGATGAATGGAAAAACCAGATATCAATGTTGCACCTGCTTGCTTAACCCATTACCCCATTAATACGCCTTTGATATATTCCTCCACTAAACAAATTAGTTCCAATTTGTGAATTTATACAGTCATGAATATGTATTATAAGAAATATTTTCTATATTCTAGTAAATGATAACTTGAAGCAGGCTAAAAGCAAAGCAGAATGCGCCTTAAGGCACATTCTGCTTTACTTTTAGCCTGCTTGAAGTGGTCACCTATTTTCAAACTAGAAACAGGCTATGGGTTAATGGGTTAAGCAGGTGGGACAAGTACACACCTTCAGAAACAAGAGCCCAATGGGCTCTAAGGCGCTCACCAGAGTATAAAGTTCCCAGATTTAACTAGAACTATCACTAAAGGTGATTGATACCCCCACAGGAAACCTCCCTGTCACAAGGCGCCAATATAACGTAATATAATGTTTTGTTTGTTTAATTGATATTACTAATATATCGTTAATTCCAAGACAACGCACGTGGAAAAATACGCGAATTCATACAACGTTAGAAAATGACATACCAAATCGCGCCCGATTCCAAGACGATGCTCGTGGAAAAATACGCGACTTCATATAACGTAAGAAAGTGACATACCAGATCGTGGAAAAGAACACTGAACTAATCCAGAGAAAATCAAATAATCACATTTTATAATCGAGACAATACTACTCTCAACGGAAAAAACATTCACAACAGAAAAGGGAAATCACTCTTCAAAACTAAACCGGAAGTTATTTATTCGTCCCATTACCTGAACGTAACTACCACCCGGTTACGTAGGATGAGTTATCTCCCTTCCTACTCACTTCTTAGTCACTCGAAATAATATAGGATGAGTTATCTCCCTTTCCACCAGAGTAACCGCTAAATGACCTTTACCTTTGTCGGACATGACTGAAATTTTTCTGAACTCAAGAGCATCTTGAGGTGAATGCACATACCAAATATAAAGTCTCTATCTTAAGTAGTCAAAAAGTTATGGCCAAGGTGTCACAGAAAGTGACAAATGCCCCCGAGGTATTTTGTCACTGCAGTGTATTCATTTGGCTTTCAAGTAAAATCATACAGCAGGTTGTAATTGTACTCCTTGTTGTTGTTGTGATGGAAATGAACAAAGAAACAAGCTTTTTCTAGATTTTTCAAATGCATCATCACCATAGCATCATGATGTCATCATGACGTCGTTGTCATAACAAGGTTTGTCATATGTCATATTGAGGAATTATTTCTAAATTTAGAAATGATCACATGATCAGAGTGTTATGGCCTGTTGGGATGAGTTATCTCCTTTCCTATTCACTTCTTAGTCACTTGACATAATATAGGATGAGTTATCTCCCTTTCCACCAGATGTGCATATTAAGGAACAAAATGTAAAGTTATAAAGGGGCATAATTATGTCAAATTTTGTGCAAGAGTTATGAAATCTGTCACTGAGTGTCCCCATATAACACTGATAATATATACCAAGTTTGAAAATGGTATTGTATACAGTTTTCAAGAAAAAGGCAAATGTCCCGAAAAAATGCGACGGACGGACGGACAAGGCATTTCCTATATAGCCCCCAACACTGTGTATAATTAGACGTATCACTAATTGTCATAAGAAGCAAATTTGTCAGGATAATGTTGTAGTGTGTACTCCATATGAACTAGAGTGTTCATAAGCCTTTTCTACGACTTGACATAATGACCTATTTTTGACCTGTCATAACTCATATTCATCTAGGTGTTTCTTCTGAGTAAGTCTCAAGAATTTGGGACTAAAAATATGGCTTCTAAAGTGTCAGAAGACTTTTTTATGTTTTGATCTACTGACCTACTTTTTATTCAGAGATAACCTATATTAAAAATTGACCTAGCTTTTGTCAAGGTGATCAACTTGAAGTTATTTTCATGAAAATAGGACAAAAGATGTGGGCTCTAAAGTACTTTGAAGCTTTTCCTATGATTTGACCTACTGACCCACTTTTTGACCCCAGTAATCAA
Source organism: Gari tellinella (assembly GCA_922989275.2). Taxonomy (NCBI): domain Eukaryota; kingdom Metazoa; phylum Mollusca; class Bivalvia; order Cardiida; family Psammobiidae; genus Gari; species Gari tellinella. The sequence goes on along the minus strand of OV277869.1, from coordinate 20,256,797 downwards.
TATTACTATATTGCCTAGTTTTTGTTAAGGTGATCATTTTGAGCAAGTTTTATGGAATTATAGCTAAAGAAAATTGGCTCCTACAGTGTTTAGAAGCTTTTTCTATGATTTGACCTATTTTTTAAACTCCTGTAACCCATATTCACACAAAGCTTAGCTTTTTTCAAGATAATCATTCTAAGCACGTTTTAAGAAGATTGTGCAAAAAAAAAAGGCCTCTGGAGTGGCAAAAAGCGTTTTCTGCAATTTGACCTACTGACCTACTTTATGACCTGACATAACCTATATTTCAGTATGACCTATACTTTATCAAGTACATGACACTGACAAAATCTCATAAAGATATGACTATAACTTCTAGAAAAATTTTAACTTTTAATTCAATATTTCCGAACATCGAAAATGACCATGCCCACTGGCGGCTATGTTTTTTGACGGATCAAAATTCTTTGAACAACTTATGAAGTCTATCCATTGAGAAAAATTTTAGTGAAAACCAAATCGAATTCGGACCATTGGTTTCGGAGAAGAACATTTTTCTAGATATTGTGCAGGGTTGCCACGGCAACAAGACCACTTTCTTTGAACAACTTTTGAAGCTCAAACCAACAGCATGTATCTGACCAAGTTTGGTTACACTGGGGCTATTGGTTTCAGAGAAGAAGTCGTTTGCAATTGTTGACGGACAGACAGACAGACAAACGGACGCCGGACAGAAGGGGTATCACAATAGCTCACCTTGAGCACTTTGTGCTCTGGTGAGCTAAAGATAGATGGGTTCCTCGGACCACATGTGTCACCTGCCAGCAAGCATCAAAATAACATTCTCTTTCCATAAAAGAAATTTCGTTTCAAAATCTTCAGTAAGACAGAGGAAATCTGCATGAAAAGAAAATATTGAAAAGGGAATAACTCTCACAATATTGATACAAGAGTTATGACCCTTATGCAATACATTTATCCTTGTTAAGCTCTTTCCATAAAGGAAGTTTCATCTTAAAAACTTCAATAGAACACGAATTATGAGGTGTGACACAAAAAGCGTGACGGACAGACAGACTGATAGATGAGCGCACTAAAGGAGACACAGACAGACGAACGGACAGACAGACGCCGGAAAAGTGATCCCTTAGGGTCACCTCTGCCTACAGCAGGTGACAAAATAACAAGTACATACCTCCTGCCCTAACCTGCATCCAAACTCCTCTGAGACTCGCTTTGCCACCGACATGGCAGCCACACGACGAGGCTGGGTACAGCCAATCTTACCCCGAGTAGTGTAGCCAGCCTCCGCCAGATACTGCGTAATCTGTGTTGTCTTTCCTGAGCCAGTCTCACCAATAACAACTAATACCTGGTTATCATGTACAGCCTGTAATACAGTGACAAACTTTAGTATATTCTGTGAACAGTAAGCTAATCAATAACCCATTAACACAAAAAGATACACCTTTCTACAGTGTTCCCTCCCTACAAAAGCCCGCCCAATAAAGACTCCATCCTTACAACAGCCCTTGCCGCTGTTCTATAAACAGATCAATTGTCTAACCCTTTTACTGCTGCTATATCATCTGCTTAGAATTAGTGTCTGCTTTTTTTTTTTTTAGTTAACATATGTGGACATTTTGATAGCATTAATATCATGACGAGTGACAAACAGCTTGAATCCAGATCAGACACCGCATTAATTGGCATCAAGCTGTTTGCAAATGTAAGTTAAGTCTTAATTTTCCCTCCCTATAATGATTCCCTCTTAACAACATACACACACTATTTGTCTCCCATTTGGTGTTGTAGAGACGGAGTCTTAAATTTGGCTCGGGTCATAATTTGAACAATCTTTGTAGAGGACCATAAGGCAAAACTACATGTCAAATATAAATGATCTGACCCTTACTGACCCTTAGGGTTTCAGAGAAGACGATTTTTAAAGGTTGTCCTATGAAAAACTAATAAGTCTGAGAGCAGGGCCATTTTAGGCTTGGGGTCATAATTTGAACAATTTTGGTAGAGGACCACAAGGCAAAGCTATATGTCAAGTATTAAAAGATCTGGGCCTTTCCGTTTCTGAGAAGAAGATTTGTAAAGATTTTCTTATGTATTAAAAGTTGTCTATACGGTCATGTTAGAAAATCTGGTCCCACAGCAAGGGGAATTACTCTAGCCAAAAACTTTGAACAATATATTTCGTTCCCCTTTGTCACTGATGCTTCTAACAAAGTTTTGCTGAAATCGGGTCAGCAGTTTCAGAGGAGATGTTGTTTGAAAATGTGAATGTACGACAGCCGCCAGACACCGGATGGAATGAGATCACAATAGCTCATCCTGAGCCTTCGGCTCAGGCGAGCTAAAAATGTAAATAAAGAAGATGATTTCTTAAAATTGATATTTCATTTAATATAAGTGTCAACCAGTTATATTTACATCCCCTATCTCTTTCCGCTGTAAAATTTGGCGTTCAATTCTTATACAGTCTATCTATGATACTACGAATCGGCATCGGGCCACATTGATTGTTCGTAGTAATGCATTTTCGTTACAATGCATCTTGAGAATACGATGGGATTTCCACCCCCTCTTCATGGTATTGTCATAGTATCAACTTATATGTATGTATCTACCCCACACCGATCTGGTAATTGCATATGTGTGATGGCATTGTGGTAATGTAATGTTGTAAAATAAAAATAAAAATTCCACTTATTGGTTTGTATATACAGTACAAGTCTCGCAATGTTTAAAGAATCTGCGGTCCGTCGCAATTTCAGCGACCGCGGACGGGCGTATTTGTCCGTCATGATATTTGAGGTATTCCGCAGTCCATCGCGGATAGTGATGGGTCCGTGATGGTGTCTCACCGGGGTTCTCGCCGCCGGACGCGATCGTTATCACCGCGGATCGTGGTGATATCGTCACGGACCGCGGTGCACCACTGCGGATCGCGCTGGTCCTTACCTGGATTGATATTTTGTTTCCTTGGTTAATTTCCACAGCCTATTTGCTCCTATATTGCGCACAATAAAAGGTGTTCAATATATGAAATAAATCATTCGAAAAAAGTTCATTGTGGCTTATTTCCAACCGAAACCGTTCTGCATTCGACAAGCATCTATTTGTTTGGCGTGTTTGATTTATGTTTACAGAACCTGATTGTGAATTGTCTGGTTCTGTTCGGAAAAATCCGATGTGCAATATTCGAGTCTATTTTCTACTTAAGTGTTGCCAAAAATTCATTTCTGATAAAGAAACACGGTACAACCGATTGATTATCCAACAGCAAAAACAGCCTTTATGATGTTTCAACTTTGCATACACGCGTATGCCATTTTGGCTCTATATATAGTAAAGTTCCACTTTTAACCCTTTCATGATCAAATTATTCGGGAGAATTTTGCCCCTTCATCGCTTTATTGTCGTCTGCTTCAATGTTGTTTTTCTGCAATACACATTTCAAAGATATATTCAATGTTGTATGACCTTATAAATGTCGATACGACAGTCGAACTGTGTGGGTCCTAATTGCGTCTGATCAGGCCCAACTAGTTACAAACGCGCTTTAAAGCGTCATTGAGAGTGAAAGGGTTATAAGTAAATCGATTTTACGGTTTCAATTTCACATCAGTCTAAATACTAGTATCATAAATCTCCTGAAAACTATTCCCAAAATCTATGAGTCCGCATTAGTCTTCTATGATTCCTGTGTAGATTAGCCTACATAATTATCAGACTGGCAGACAAAATAACTTTGGGGGTGTATTATGTCATAGTGGGAATCATTTATAATGGAAGTGAAAGGATTAAAGAATAATTATTAATTTTTCTAAACTCAAAATACGTCACTCTTACGCAAACATTCTTTCTTTTTAAACGGATATTTCTTAATTTAAATGCCCACTAGTCTTAAATACCAGACGCTTCAAATAAAAGCAATATCAAGACAATACTGAATCTTAAAATGTCTTTTTTAAACACTGCATGCAATCGAATTATACTGTGGAGAAATGTTATTCTTTCCCAATAAACGCGTTTACGCTAAAACAAGTATTTCAATTGCAAACAAATTGGAGCAAGATTAGACGCCGGGTTACCCGGTGTCTGATTAGGCTCCAAACTGTTTGTCACTCAGATAAAAATATGTAGACATATTTATAACAAAGTTGTCATTACATGTATATGCATTCAAGTGTTTTGCGTTCGCGTTTCGTTTGCGTTTAAACGGGAAAGTATAAACGTTTTCTCCATTGTAAATGTAACAGATTTTGGTCGTTTACAAACTTACTAAAAACTCGGAACATCGAATCCTGTTACCATACAAAAACCCGGACTAGAGAGATTCTTAAGCAGTTTATTGGTGGTGGGGTTTAAAAACAACATTTTAAACAGTTTTTATTGAATGGCGTTTTAAAAATGTGGCAACTAAATGCAGGATGGCTTTAAGACAGGTAGCACCTACTTGCAGATGAGCAGTAATTTAGCAAGCTCTGTTGTACTGTTGCGATCAACCACCTGCCTTAATGACTATTTAAGCCTGTTATTGTATCCTTTGTAAGCAAATAGAATAAATATATTTCGGACGGAAAATTGATTTCGCCGGTTGCCGGTTACACACATGGGAAACTGAAGGAGCTTCCTGCCTTACTTTCACCTTTATGTAAGCAGTAACCTGTCCTAAACACCTAATAATTAACACAGTTTTAAGGGGGGGGGGAGGAAAAGGAAGAGAGAAAGAAATAACTGTTTTAGTAGCATATTCATAAAGCCTAATAAATGCAGGTAAATTTGACATTCGCTGCAGACAGTGGAAAATACGTTATTTTTCCCCGTTTAAACGCAAACGAAACGCAAGGCACTAAAACGTAGAAAATGTCAAGTTCTACATAATTCTTACAATTCCTTTTTATCTGAGTGGCAAACAGTTTGGAGCCTGATCAGACCCTGGGTAACCCAGCCTCTGATCTGACTCCACACTGTTTGCAATTGAAATAAACGTTTTAGCGTAAACGCGTTTATTGGGAAATAATAATACATTCCCCACTGTGTATGACTTCACAAAAAGGAGCCGATGGTGACTGGAGCTGCAAGGATCACATGGCTTTGGGCGGCCGCACAACCTTCTTATAGCATAATCCCTTAGCCTGCCGAGTGTAGCGTCTTTAATATTTGCAAACAGTTCGGATCCTACAGAAGACCGTAACTCCTAGTAAGGGTTAAACCTGACTAACTCTCATTTTCTGTTTTTCTTCAGCGAAATTAAGCAACGAATCTTATTTCAGTTATTTCACAAACATTTTAGAAGCGGGTGATAATTCAACATAATGAGGGCCAAAAGTAAAGTGTCAAACATTAAAACAACACTTTGGGTGTTCTACACCGGAAACGACGACCCTGGCGTTCCAGCGCAGGGGGTTAGATAACAAAACCCGGCAATCAAAAATAAAAGCGCCGCCTTCAATCAACAAGATGTTACAGCTCAATGGCTCCGTGTCTTAAACAATTAGAATTGTTGGAAAACGACTGATTTTGCTGTCACCAGGCTTTCTACATTTTTTGTCATCTGCATTAAGCTACCCGTTATGCAAATTGGTGACAACTTAATGCCGAGCAATAGTCATGCGGAACATTTTGCAGACAGATGGCAGCTAATTGCAAATCGAAGGTCATTCAGAGCTATCTGCATTAAGCTTCCACCGGTCTGTATATATAATTACTCATCATTTATAGTAAATTAAAGTTTTAAAAAGCCTAATTTCAACATCTCATTTTTTTTAAATCATGATTATGTGTGTACATGTATATGGTAGAATTTTAACTGAAAAGATGAGACTCAACCGTGATGAGTTGATAAAAAGGTAGAATTGGTTATCACATTAACCCTATCAAAGAGTACACTCGTCATTTCCTTGCACTGACAGTGTAACTGAGAAAAGTACACTTGTCGTGTGCTAACCGTGCAGACCAGGAACAGAGTGTTCATAAAGGAGTGCTCCGGTCCGGATCTGCACTGTTTATGAAAACAATTATTTAACACATTCAACCCTATCGACGAGTATACTCGTTTTTTTAAACTGACTTCTATTGACACAATGGCAAATCGTCTGGACAGCATGTCGTTGATCTCGCGTTTTTTGTGCAATAAATGACTTTTTGTTCACGTGACTGTCTTTCCTTAACGGTCTTCTATGTTCTGATGGAGGGAACAGCACCATGGCGATGGATCAGCAAGGAATGAATCAGACGGGGCAGAAATGACCAAATCGAATGCCCAAATTCTTGCAAACAGTGTAGACTCGGCTGTCGTACTACAAGTCCCATACTGTTGTTTTAATACAAAAGCGCCGGTGATACAACAGCAATTGGAAAATTAATAAATAATACATATAAACAAACCTTGATAACTATGAAGACCCAGATCAGGGGGGTCCTAGAGCCCTCTGATCAGTATCTATCCCGTTTAAGGATACGATCACATCGTTATTGGTTCACACATTCAATTGTATCTACGAGTATATATATGCATTCGTCACTTACTAACAGTGTTACCTATGAAAGTATACTTGTCGAATGCTAAGCATGTACATGTAGATCCAGATCAGAGGTTTCTTCGAGTCCTCTGCTCAGGATCTACACCGTTTAAGGATATGACCACATATCGTAATTACGTCACACACTTAATCCTATCGACGAATATACTAGTCACTTTCTAACAGTTTACCTATGACAAGTGCACTTGTCGTATGCTTAACAGTAAGCATGTAAACCCAGACCAGAGGACTCCTTGTATCTCTGATCAGGATCTGCACCGTTCAATGTACAGAGATGATGGTTTAGTAGTGCAAACGGATTTTTTTAATTTATGATTGATGGCACCCCACACAAATTTCATAGCTCAGGTGTGAAAGTGATACGCATATCACCATAATATATGCCTTTTTGTCGAGAGAAGAAAAATGAAGAGGCAAAATACTTCTTTAAGTTATGTAACATCAAAGTTTTTATCAAGTTAACTTATTGATGTGTCAATTAGGCTTTCGTGACCTTCCAGTTTCCAACTAATACCTTCTTTTTCGACCAATCATATGACTCAGATTATTGTAAATGATTTCGTTTAACTCCGCCCCCAATTAGAAAGCCAATCATAAAAAATAACGATTTTAACACTGTATGCCATAAATCGCCTTGACAGCTTCGGAAATAACCAGTTAGTCTAGGCACGTGATTCACTTAATCGGGGCACTCAATGGGGAAATGTGGCAGATAACGAGTGACACTGAGAGACAGCAATAACGAAGTACTTACATAATTAATTTGATTGATTTTTCTTATCTGTATGGATGTAAGATCTATCTCTATACGTATTATGTACATTGTAAGCATGGCGAAATGTGTAATGTCTCCATGATTGTAAGCGATCATCTCAAAACCAGATAATACATTTTAATTTTAAATGTCATCAACATTATAGTTATTTAGAATGAAAGTAAACGAAAAGTTGTTTAAAAATTTCTAGTAGATCCTTATCATACACCGAGTTACAGTCACTAGATAAGTATCTACACCGTTAATTACCACATTTATAAAACAATATTTTCCAATATATGTATATGACTGATGAAGACTTTGTTGACTCTTTTAAATCAATAATATAATCTAGTTTTAAAACGTAGTTTGCAAAAGAACGCGAAACCACCTGTTTGTCTTTTTAAAATTTTCACATATGGATTGAAGATGACAGTAGACATTCAGAATTCCACAGTTACAGTATCGCAGATTCAATATGGTGTTTACAGACACGGGTCGTCAGAGATAAATAAAAAACGTAATATACCAAGTTAAAGTCTACTTTCAGTCCGAATGACCGCTCAGCCGACTGTACATATATATGTTTGCTATTTGTATAAATTTCTTATGTATTTGATTGCCGAGAGAGAGAGTATGTATAATGGTTATGGAGGCAACTGTACACATACTCTCTCTCCCTCCCTCGCGCTCTATTATCTCTCTTTCTCTCTCTCTCTCTCCCTCGCTCTATTTCTCTCTTTTCTCTCTCTCTCTTTTTATTTCCCCCTCTCTCTGGCTCACTAATGCCCGCTCTCGAAAAAGAATTTGTATTTGTTAAACTATAGGGGAAGGACCGTCTCTAAGTTAGTAGAACTTGTGGTCCAACCCCATTTTATGTATATAATTGAAATAAAATCAGGACTGCAACTTATCCGGATTTTTTTTAAATCTTCGGATATTCTTTCTAGTATGTGGTAGCTCAAAGCAGGCTGAAAGTAAAGAAGAATGCGCCTTAAGGCGCATTCTGTTTTACCTTCAGCCTACTTTAAGCAGCCACGTGGCAACACAACTAGAAACAGGCGATGGGGAACAGGAAAGATTTGTAAAATCGCACTTTAAAAATGCTTATTTGAAAATCTTAGGATTTTTATGTCAATTTATGGCAGCCCTGTAAAATATGTTTAAACTAAACTTATTTGATTGCCGTTTAGTATGCGATGTCATAAAAAGGGTAAATAGGGTTTAATTCTGTTTATGAAAAGAGACGAAAAAGTAAGCTCGGTCGAGTTAGTTGATATGTACATTTAATTCAATCATGCGACCGTATACAGTACTGACCGTTCGCTCTGAGACATTCCGGGAAGAAGCTCTAACAGCATATTATTTCCACATGAAAACAGCTGTCTGTCTGTCTGACTGACCCTCTGTCTGTTTACATGCATCTGTTTTTGTCTGTTTGTCTTTATTCACTCTTTCAGTCTGCTAGTCTATATATCTCTCTGTGTCTCTCTATATATATATATCTATCCTCCATCCCTCCTCTCCCCCTCTCTCTCTCTCTCTCTGTCTCTCTATCTCTGTGTGTGTCTTGCTCTCTCTGTCTCTCTCTCTCATTTGCATATAAATAACACTGCCTTCTATAACTATCTATCATCTCAACTTTAACCTCGGCTAATGTAAAAAAGGATTACATTCCTCAGAAAAAATACAAACCCGTGTTTGACAGAGTTGAATGATCAAAAGTAAAAACTGTAGCAGCATAGTAGATTTTGAGACCAAAATCAATCGTGTAGATGCGTTTGGTCCTTATATCATTATTCAATCTACTATAAAACCTCTCAATAATGACCACTAAACTGAAGGCTAATTGACTGCATAAAAAGACGGGAAAGCTTGAAGCAAAATGAACGTAAACATGAAAGTTTCTGCAGAAACTTGTTTTACGTTCACCTTTCCTTAAGCATGCACTTGTTTTTAACACCTGCTAATTAACACAGTTTAGTGGTCGTGATAGAGAGGTTTTATTCTGTATCTTTAGCTACTTTTCTTAGGAGGAGGTACAAGTTTACGGGATTGAAAACAAATAATTATTTTCCCAAGTTTCACAACTCTTCCCCCCCTTTAATTCTCGTGTTGGTTCTAAACAATTATGACAGAATGCGCCAGACATTTTTAATCTCTACCCGTACGATTTTCAATAAAACATAGAACCTAAAGAACCTGCTATCTAAAACCATTTAGTGGACGTTATAGAGAGGTTTTACTGTACTATTAGTTTCCCGTCTTCTAAGAAGACACACGTTTACGGGAATGAATTCAAATAATGGTTTTCCCGAGTTTCATAACTCTCCCCCGTTTTAACTCTCGTGTTGGGTCGAAACAATTATGACCGAATACGAGTGACATTTTTAATCTCTTTCCGTATGATTTTCAATAAACTTAGACAGTGAGCTAAAACACATTATATGTAGACTTTTTTTTTAATCCTTTATCTTTTTTTTTTGGCAACCTGACTATAGACTTTAGTTTAACATAAAGAACCTGTTTCAGTTTCGGGGTTTAAGAGTAGGCTATTTACATGTATATTATATTTCATTATGAATTCGAAATATGACTGTATTCCAAAAAGGTTTCTACAGTTAAAAATGCACACGTGTATGAACAAGTAAGCTGTTGCATATCTTTTCTTGATAATTTTCACCTAAAGCGATTCAGCGACTCCAACTCATACAGGTAGCGTCCACGATGATGCCTCGCAATCCGCGATGATGCCATCGCAATCAGCGATGACTCCGCCGCGGAAATATCCCGTAGGGTAAATTTCTGTCCGCGGTGGACACACATTTTGTCCACGATGATCCAAAAAAATTGTCCGTGCTGGAAACCCGCGGACATTCAAAAGTGTCCGTGCTGGGAGCGCGGACTTTTTAAACATTGCGAGACTTGTACTGTATATTGTATATATAGAGGATAATTGTTTTTTTCAGTATAAGATAGAAATTTATTCCATTGAGTGAACATCAGACGTTATATTTTCAAGAGTGGCGAAATGGATTAAATTCGATCTTATACTGAAACAAGAGCCGCATGATGCCCTAAATCGCTCACCTGGTACCCATGATTACAGTGTCATGTAAATGGACCAGTAATGATTTTAAAAGTTTTCACTTACTCACCCCCATCCAATGGTGGCCATGTTGTTTGAGCTAGGAAGATTATTAGATAAGGGCCACTATGGCCCTAAATCGCTCACCTGGTACACCATATAAACTTAACCTATAGTGACCTAGATTATGACAGGACATGACCCACAATAAACCTTTAGAGTGTTAAAAAGATTTTTCTATGATTTGACCTAGTGACCCAGTTTTTGACAAGACACAATCCACATTTGATTTTGACCTAGATTTGATGTAGGCAAATATTCTGACAATATTTCATTCAGATCTAATGAGATTTGTAGCCGATCACTGTTTTTCAAAGATTTGACCTAGTGACCTAGTTTTTGACCGGACATGACCCACATTCGAACTTGACCAAGATATCAATGAGGCAAACATTTTGACCACATTTCATTAAGATCCAACGGGATTTGTAGCCTCTAGAGTGTTAACGAGGTTTTTCGAAGATTTGACATAGTGACCTAGTTTTTGACCGGACATGACCCACATTCGAAATTGACCTAGATTTCTACTAGACAAACATGGTGATCAAGTTTCATGAAGATTGGATGAAATTTGAAGCTGCTAACGAACCAATTGTGAACGGACGGACAGACAGACAGACAGACAGACAGACGGACGGACGGCGGACATCCAGCGATCCTAAAAGCTCACCTTGGCACTTCGTGCCAGGTGAGCTAAAAACTGGCAAAGGGTCACCCATGAATCATTATTTGTGTAAAATCATTCTTAAATCAGACCAATAGTTTCAAAGAAAAACTTTTTGAAAGTTTTTCTATGCAGAAATATTAGGAAAACTTGCCCCACCCACTGGCTGCCATGTTTTTTAAGATAACAAAATGATTTTAAGAAATCTGGTAGAGGGTCATCAATTGACCATTTGTGTAAAATTATTTTGAATTTGGACCAGTAGTTTCAGAGAAGAAGATTTTTAAAGTTTTTACTATACAGTAACATAAGGAAAACATGCCCCACCCACTTGCCGCCATGTTTTTTTAGATATCAAAATAATTTTATGAACTCTGGTAGAGGGTCATCCATGGATCATTTGTGTGAAATTATTTTCAAATCAGACCAGCGGTTTCAGACAAGACATATAAGGAAAATCTGCTCAACCCACTAGTGGCCATGTTTTTTAAAATAGGAAAATTATTTTAAGAAATCTGATAGAGGGTCACCAATGGCATTATTTTCAATTCGGACCTGTAGTTTTTGACAAGAATATTTTTAAGTTTTATCAATTGGTTGCCTTGGCAACCACAATTTCAATTGGATGACCTATATTTGAAAAAATCTGAGAGAGTACCCTACAAGGAACACTCCTATGAAGTTTTGAAGAAATTGGCCCAGTGGTTTCCAAGAAGAAGATCTTGAAAGAAAAAGTTTGACGACGGACGGACTGACTGACTGACGACGGACACAGGGCGATCACAATAGCTCACCTTGGCACTTCGTGCCAGGTGAGCTAAAAATACAATTATTCTATATATTTATGCTTTTAAGCCACTTTTTAAACGAAATTGTTCGACAATTGTGAAAGCGAAAGTACACGATTTACCCCGTGTTGAGCCCCAAGTTTACATCGAACACATTAACGAAACAGTTTCCCGTACGATGACGTCACTGATTTATTGCTTTGACGTCATCCGAATTACGTCGTTGCTCCCGATTTTGGATTTGTGTTCTTCCGTTGAGTGGTTCGCGACAAATCGGACTGCCGGAATTTAACAATAGGACACGATTGACTACGATTTTTGGGAAGCCCTACTGGGAAAATTCATAATAAAAGCGCGCGTGTCGATAATCCCACTGCTTAAAGCAGTGAAATTACCAAGTGATAATCCACTGCTATTTCGTGGTAATTCACTGAAAAGCATAAATAAAGATTTATATTTCTTGTGTGTGGCTGTCAATAAAATTATTCAAGTACAAAAGTCCACTCACATGTGTATAGTGGAATGTGGTGTATGCGTCACCATTTCATAAAGGGTTATGTAAACAAGGGCCACCGTGGCCCTAAATCGCTCACCTGGTATACCATGTAAACTTAACCTATAGTGACTTAGATTATGACTGGACATGACCCACAATCAACCTTTAGAGTGTTAACAAGATTTTTCTATAATTTGACCTAGTGACCTAGTTTTTGACCAAACACAATCCACATTTGATTTTGACCTAGATTTGATGTAGGCAAACAATCTGGATATATTTCATTCAGATCTAACAAGATTTGTAGCCTCTAGAGGGTTAACACTGTTTTTCTTTGATTTGACCTAGTGACCTAGTTTTTGACCCGACATGATCCATATTCAATCTTGACCTAGATATCAATGGGGCAAACATTCTAACAAAGTTGCATTAAAATTCATTTAGATTTGTAGCCTCTAGAGGGTTAACACTGTTTTTCTGTGATTTGACCTAGTGACCTAGTTTTTGACCCGACATGACCAATATTCGAATTCGACCTAGATATCAATTGGGCAAACATTCTAACCAAGTTGCATTAAAATCCAATTAGATTTGTAGCCTCTAGAGTAGTGCTGAAACGATTACCCGGGTAACCGTTAACGGTTATGAACTGCCGATTAACCGGTTACAAAAGACATTTGGTATAACAAAAATAAAGCCCCAATTGTCGGGAGCTACAGCCTTCCGATATGTTTTCCGTTCACTTGAAGTCTTTTACTCTAAGATATACATGATATTTAAGTTTTAAAATACAGTAGCATGTTTATTGATAAGGGTAGGGCGTTTCCTGATTTTTTTAAACATTTACACGGAGCTCAATACACAAAACGAACCCGTTAACAAAGTATTATATGTGCACAATTCAATATACTTTACAGGTGTTCTCAACACTGAATACTCGCTGCATCGTGTCATTTTATTCTACGTTGAGTTAAAGAACCCTTATTGCACCTGTCTTTACCATAAATGCTGATTGGACAGTTTTAATTTACAACAAACTTGTCTTCGAAATATTGTTTCCTTCGCTACTTTGACAGTTGAACTTGACACGCTTACTAACCTCCTGACCTCGAAATATTCGGTTTGCTTTGGATTTCTTCCCTAGTAGCTATATATGACGTTCGTGTAGGGAAAAACGTAAACCAGGGTTTCCAGGAAATATCCGCATGTCAATTTCAAATATATTTTTAGACCACCCAATCAAAAACGATAAAATAATAAAACCCGGTTAGCTGAATCTACACTTCAATCGGGTGGTCTCATATTTTGTCAAGGTTTAAAATAAGACAAGAATGGGACCAATTAATTATCTATAACACAATCCGGGAAACAAGGTCTTCATATTCGGCCGCGCATACTTATTCCGTGTGTTGGAGTTATTTTACAAATGCAACTTATTTAAAGTAGACATCGAATAGCCACTTTTTAAAACGATTTATTGATCAACAGATTCATGCAGTATACATGTAAGTTCATTTTATAAGATCAATAGATCTTCTTTTCTCTTTGCAATTTATTAAAGACCTACGTCGGCATGTATGGTAAAATAGTTAGAAAAAAAGATTCATTAACAATTCTCTGGCACCAATACTTTATTATTGTATTATTGTTTACACACGCAAAGGGTCTCCAAATGTGTAAGTGTTTATAGGTTAAACAGTTGAACGTTACCGTGTATACGTGCAACGTCCAACCCTTACTGACTAATGATGTGTCAGTCGGCATATTAAAGTTACGATTAACCGGTTAACCCCGGTTACGAGCAACGATTAACCGGTAACAAATTTCTGGTAACCGTTTCAGCACTACTCTAGAGTGTTAACAAGGTTTTTCTATGATTTGACCTAGTGACCTAGTTTTTGACCCGACATGACCCACATTCGAACTTGACCTAAATATCAATGAGGCAAACATTCTGACCAAGTTTCTATAAAGATCCATTGAGATTTGTAGCCTCTAGAGTGTTAACAAGGTTTTTCTATGATTTGACCTAGTGACCTAGTTTTTGACCAGACATGACCCACATTCAAACTTGACCTAGATATCAATGAGGCAAACATTCTGACCAAGTTTCATAAAGATCCATTGAGATTTTTAGCCTCTAGAGTGTTAACAAGGTTTTTCTAAAATTTGACCTAGTGACCTACTTTTTGACCTGAGATGACCCACATTCAAACTTGACCTAGATATCAATAAAGCAAACATTCTGGCCAAGTTTCATAAAGATCCATTGGGATTTGTAGCCTCTAGAATGTTAACAAGGTTTTTCTATGATTTGACCTTGTGACCTAGTTTTTGACCGGACATGACCCACATTCGAACTTTACCTAGATATCAATGAGGCAAACATTGTGACTAAGTTTCATAAAGATCCATTGAGATTTGTAGCCTCTAGAGTGTTAACAAGGTTTTTCTATGATTTCACCTAGTGACCTAGTTTTTGACCAGACATGACCCACATTCAAACTTGACCTAGATATCAATGAGGCAAACATTCTGACTAAGTTTCATAAAGATCCATTGAGATTTGTAGCCTCTAGAGTGTTAACAAGGTTTTTCTATGATTTGACCTTGTGACCTACTTTTGACCTGAGATGACCCACATTCAAACTTGACCTAGATATCAATGAAGCAAGCATTCTGACCAAGTTTCATAAAGATCCATTGAGATTTGTAGCCTCTAGAGTGTTAACAAGGTTTTTCTATGATTTGACCTTGTGACCTAGTTTTTGACCGGACATGACCCACATTAGAACTTGACCTAGATATCAATGAGGCAAACATTCTGACCAAGTTTCATAAAGATCCATTGAGATTTGTAGCCTCTCGAGTGTTAACAAGGTTTTTCTATGATTTCACCTAGTGACCTAGTTTTTGACCAGACATGACCCACATTCAAACTTGACCTAGATATCGATGAGGCAAACATTCTGACAAAAGTTTCATAAAGATCCATTGAGATTTGTAGCCTCTAGAGTGTTAACAAGGTTTTTCTATGATTTGATCTTGTGACCTAGTTTTTGACCAGACATGACCCACATTCTAACTTGACCTAGATATCAATGAGGCAAACATTCCGACCAAGTTTCATAAAGATCCATTGAGATTTGTAGCCTCTTTGAGTGTTAACAAGGTTTTTCTATGATTTGACCTAGTGACCTAGTTTCTGACCGGACATGACCCACATTCGAACTTGACCTAGATTTCATCAAGACAAACATTGTCATGAAGTTTCATGAAGATCGGATGAAATTTGTAGGCGCTTAGAGTGTTAACGAACAATTGTGGACGGACGGACGGACAGACGACGGACATTCAGCGATCCTAAAAGCTCACCTTGGCACTTAGGGCCAGGTGAGCTAATAACACAAGAAACGGTAAGACCAGCTGACCTCTTGATAGGAGGGAGCAAACAAAATATTTCCAACATTTTCTCCCTTATGTTTCCATCAAGTCCTTTGTGCTTTTAACCACCCGTAAGCATTCTCTTCTAGTGATCACATAGAAAAACTCCCTTTAATCTAGAGCCCTGAGATGATTTTACACTAGCACTATATAAGAGATCTAATGTAAACAAGAGGGCCAGAATGGCCCTTGATCGCTCACCTGACCATGGTGACACTAAGCTGGATCAAGGAATTTCAAACAAGAAGATTTTATGAAGTTATTATTATTATTATTATTATACCAGATTTATATAGTGCTCTTTTCACACAGGGGTAGTGCATTCAAAAGCGTTAAAGTTCTCATTGAAAAAAGCTATTTTTAGCTCCGATCACTCAGATATGCAACAGACCTGAACGAATTCAACTTCATATGTGAAGGACCTCTGGAAGTTACACCATGCCAAACATCAAAGCTCTGGCCATATTAGTTTCTGAGTAAAAGATGTCTGAACATTTCACTATATGTGTAAAATGGTGACCCCCAGGCCCCAGGGCAGGGCCAATTTTGACCCCAGGGGCATAATTGATCAACTTTGATAGAGGAACTGTAGACGATGCTATGTGCCAAATATCTAAGCTCAGTGTATTATGGTTTCAGACAAGAAGATTTTTGAAGTTTTCATTGAAAAATCTATTTTTTGCTCTGGTTACCCAGATATGCAACAGACCGGAACCAATTCAATAACATATGTGAAGGACATCTGGAAGTTACACCATGCCAAATATTAAAACTCTGGCCATATTGGTTTCAGAGAAAAAGATTTTTGACCATTTCACTATATAACTCTGTAAAATGGTGACCCCCTTAGCGGGGCCAATTTTGACCCCAGGGGCAAATTTGGACAATTTGATGGAAGACCTGTAGACACAGGGATGTAAAATTATTTCAAAAGCTACTCGCCCTGTAGGACTAGTAACCAATAAAATCCACTCGCCCTTCTGCAACTTTTACTCGCCCTTGAATTTTCATATATAATTCATAATGTAATAAAACTTTCACAATTTTCCTAATTATCTAAACCCCAAAATATCAGCTTATAGGAACATACTGTTTAACTCTTTCAACACTAGTCATTATTGTGGATCTTGTCATTGTCTCGATACCCCTGCTAAAGCCGCTACTTACTCCGAAGAATGACTGTAAGATCGTTTTGTTAGTTTGTTTATATTTTGACATAAAGCGGGAAAGCTAACGGTGCTTCCGCTTTTTTCGGCATGTAATATTTTGACTCGTTCAAAATAGGTAGGAAATCGTCGAAGCTTTATATTAAGAAATGTTCACAGTTTGACGGATGATTTAACAATAAAACATGTTATAACATTGTTATGAGTACTTAAATTTCATAATTTAAATAAATATATGAACCATCGCTCGAAAATTTTACCACAAATAAACTGTTTTTCGGCCGAAACTTTCGTACTTCGAGGGCCGAACAAAGAAGAAAAAGCAGGTGCCCGTTAATCGGAATACCTCTAACTTCTTCCTTGATAATAGTGAAATGTACCACATTGTAGAAAATGTGTCTTTGATGTTGACACACGCGGAGAATTTCATCCGTTTTAATTTGCACTCTAATTACAGTGGGCAAAGTTATTAGTTAGGAAAATACCAGACCAAAAATCCACTCGCCCTGAAGGTCGAGCATTTATTTGAAAGCACTCGCCAGACTTCAAAACCTACTCGCATTGGCGAGCGGGCAAGTGGAATTTTACACCCCTGAGACAATGCTATGTGCCAAATATCTAAGCTCAGTGTATTATGGTTTCAGACAAGAACTTTTTTTGAAGATTTTTTAAGATTTTCTTACTTTGGTTGCCATGGCAACCAGAGTTCTGCATTTTTTTTAATTCTTTGAACAACTTTGAAAGAGTTTGACCCATTCACATTCTTGTGAAGTTTTGTTGCAATCAGGCTGGTGGTTTTGAAGAAGAAGATGTTTGAAGCAATTTTTGACGCATAACGCACGCCGGACAAAGATCGACCACAATGGCTCACCTTGAGCACAAAGTGCTCAGGTGAGCTTAAAAAGGAAAGAAACGAATCAAGACGTTTAGACACAATGTATGCATACAAAATGAATATTGAACACAAGGCATAGTAAAGTGTCTTAAAATCACCTTGTAAAATCGTCTTTGTAGTAGCAGATGTAATATCGTTGACAAACGTATGTTAGCAGTGCATAAGCAGAAATTATGACCAAAGTACAGTCAAACTTGCTGATGCGACTGCGTCTATTAAGGTGGTTCGCGGGTCAGCTTATTCTGTGTCAGAATTCTTTGAAACCTTGATTAAATTGAACTATACCATATGGAGAGTGAAAAATCGTTAAAATAAAAACAAGAGGGCCATGGCCCTAAATTCGCTCACCTGAGGACATTGAAGTTTGTACCTAAGTTGACTGGGCAAGACAACATTTTAATATAGCTATAAATGGAGTTATCTTCCGGACAAGAAAACATGACAAAAGTGAATTTTCTTGCCAAGCTTATGACCCTTATCCATGACACATCCTCTTATCAAGCTATTTCCATTTCCGGTAAATGATAATTATTTCACTAGCGTCAGCAGAACTGGAGTTATTTTCCTGACAATAAAATATGACAAAGGGGAAAACAAAATATTGCTGCCCTTATGCACTAGGCATTTTCTCTCATCAGTTTCTTTCCATACATAAAATTTCATTACAATAGCATCAGTAGAACTGGAGTTGTCTTCTTGACAAGAAAATATGACAAAGGGAAATAACTAAAAAAACAATGATGTCAGAGTTATGGCCTTTGCAAATGGCACTTCCTCTCATTAGGCTCTTTCCAAATAGGCAATTTCATTTTACCCATTACCCCATAGCCTGTTTCTAGTTTTGAAAATAGGTGGCCACCTAAAGCAGGTTGAAAGTAAAGCAGAATGGGTCTTAATGCACACTTTGCTTTACTTTCAAACTGCTTTAAGCTACCATCTACTAGGATATAGAAACTTATTTCACATCTTACATTTTCATGACTGTTTAACCCTTTCCCCCATAGAAGCGCCTTTTAGCGCATTCAGTTTATTCTTGCTCTGAAGAAAATAGTTCCAATTTATACATTCATAAATATGTATAATATTCTAGCAGATGATAGCTTAAAGCAGGCTGAAAGTAAAGCAGAATGCGCTTAAAGCGCATTCTGCTTTACTTTCAACCTGTTTTAAGTGGACACCTACATTCAATACTAGAGATATGCTATGGGGGAAAGGGTTAAAGGGGGATTATTTTCTTAAGTGGAGGAATAAATCAAAGGCCTAAAAATGCACATTTATGGGGTAATGGGTTAACAAACGTCAGTATTTATTGGGGGAACTTTAGCAGACAACATGTTCAGTTCTGTTGGCCTGATCACTGAGGTCAAATATTATGTAAGAGTACTGTAGCATTAGCAGCACTGGCTGCTGGGAGCTTACCCTTACCAGACTGAAATGATGTCTGCTAAATACCTTCTGTGTGTAAAAATGTACTTTTTTTTAAATGAGTGGCAAATAGTTTGGATCCAGATTAGATGCAGCATTATGTTGCATCTGATCTGGATCCAAACTGTTTGCAAATATTGGTTATTTGCCCATAGTATATTAAGGGTAACTCAGGTAAATACAGTTCTGCCTAAATCAAAAATACTGTAAAACCTGCCTAGAGCAGCACTTAAACTGTGCAGGGTGGTGTCAAATGTGACCCTAGGGATTTCATTTTAACAAACTATAGAGGGATCCACCAGGAGATTCTACTGTACAAATATCAAAGCTTAGGGCCTAGTAGTTTTGGGCAAGAAGATTTTTTAAAGATTTTTGCTTTTTTGCTTTTTCAAGAAGAGTTTGTGCTTTTTTTCATTTTTTTTGAACAACTTCTGTAGAGAAGCATCCAAGGAACATCATGAGCAGTTTGAACTCTCCCTACAATCGGCGGGTTTCAGAGGAGATGTCGTTTGAAGTAAATGTGAACGGACAGACGGACAGACGGACAGACGTACTACGGACGGTGAGCGGTCACAATAGCTCACCTTGAGCCTTTGGCTCAGGTGAGCTAAAAAGTTACAGTGCCGTTTTTTCTGACAGGACTTTTTGTCAAGAAAAGCTCCTTTTTTAATAACAGGAATATTTTCTTTATAGAATGATATAACTCAATAATTTCTGTACAGTCAAGTAAACTGTACATAGACTATAAGATATTGGGCAAACAAAAGTATTTCATAACATATTTTCTGGAAATATCAATGTTTTAAAAAAGTCAAATTCTAAAAGTCTCAAATTACAAAAAATCTAGCTGTTTAACATACACTAATTTTACTCTTATTAGATAGATATAACTTAATTCTACTAGTCACAAAAATTTAATGAAAATCTACGGTAGAATTTACATTTTATACATGATTTCCTGAAATTCTGACAAAATCTTAACACAAAACGAGTAACCTCGCTTGAGTTCAACTTTAAAATGCCGTCAGCTCTAAATAATACCATAAGTCAAACCTGTAATAAGGGACCATTGAATACGGTAGCCTGTAGATCTTTAAAGGCAAGTGACTGCTTAATGCATAACAAAAGTAATGCATAAAAGCTCCTTTAGGATCTATCTTTTAGCATTACTTTTGTCCTGTGTTAAGCTGCCATCTGTTATATAGGCTATAAATCCTCACAAATTTAGCTGTCACTTGACTCATGGAGGAAGTATACCCTGGCACAGGGCTTCAGATAAAGGAGATTAAAGTGATCAAATCAAACATCTTCTAACTCATTTCAGCACCAAATGCTATGGTGTTATACTTCCTCCATGCTTGACTATACTTGCATCTGATATTATTCATTATTAATAGACTAAACTTAGCCTGTCCTTTGATCACTGCGTTATGAATTGACTAGTCACTAAAATCGGACAATTTGTTAAAAAAAAAAAAGTTTTGAAGCGAGTGGGAATCGAACCTAGAACCTATGGATTGCAAGTCAATCACCGTATCAACTGCGCTAACGGAGACGACACTGAAGCAGATCAAACTTTTCTTTATCTAAATTTTCTACTATAAGCACTTGCCGCAAAGATCAGGTGAAAGTCATCAGCATTTCCGGAACTCGGGATGCGGGCTGCCCGCTGTCGAACCACCTTAAGCGGTCTTTGTGGTAAGCGACCCGTTTGAATCCCGCCCGATCATTTTTACTATATAAATTGAGTGTTTTCAACGTTTTTTGTCTAACCCCACCAGCGACCACTGTTTTTCCATCCCAAATAACGTATTTCGTTTCATTAAACACAACCTCGGGATGAAAAGGTCATAACTGACCAATTATATCCAAACATTTGACATCTTTTCACACATATCCGCAATTAAGATCAATGTTTCTCAACTTCATGAAAGGTGTGAAAAGGTACGCAAACAAAATCAAAAGTTCATTTTTACGGGAAACTTTGATAAACTCCGTGTACATAACTGTTCACATTGTGAGTTTTATATTCTTTGCGAAAAAGACATAAGTCACTCTATTTTCATTTGCAACAAACAAACATGCCTGTCCCCTTATCATAACGCATTGTATATGAAAACCTATCAGCCATCTCAGATAATTACATAAATTTTTTTTTATCATTTGCAACATGCAGTCAATCAGTTTAATTTTGCCACAAACACGCCTGTGTGCTGAGCTTAACACACTGTGTGTTAAAGTGTATTGGGCAGTCAAGGTGTAAACAATGGAAAATTATGCCAACTGGAGTTACGGATGTCTCTTTCTGTGTGAAAACACACAGGCGGGATTCGTACAAATGCACCTTTTTACTACTGTTTTAGTGTGTAAGGGACTACAAAAACCTAACGTTATAACGTGTTTTTAGTTCTTTTGCACTTCATTAATCATGTATCTTTTTTACATAGAATAAAGAACAAATTCGGCCGGTACCGGCGATGTTTTTGGTAGTAGACTGTAATTTCATTAAAACCAGAATCGTTGTATTGGGGATAGACTGTAGATGCACTTGCTCTGGGAGACAGAGCTTAGGGTTAAATCAACGCACATTAATGTTCAACTAGAAATACACAGCTATTGCGTGGAGAATATAGTTCTCAACTTCATCTTAGGTTTCTACTAGGTAAAAGACTTTAACCACACCCAGGTATGTTTCCTAATCCTCTATCACTTTAATAAATCTAACAGTGTAAGCAATCGTCCTATGTGAAAGCATATAACATATTCTCTAGATGTAAGGCATTCTTTGAATCCATGAGACAACCTGGGGGTCACATTTTTATCTTCATCATAGTTTTTCTTTTTCTACACTATTTTTCCCTTAAAACTAGAAGGATGAGATTTGTTTATAACAAATATAAGGAAAATATAATGTAAGTATAAGAAATGAACTGAATTTTTTCGGCATTCAAGGGAAATAAAAGACAGAAACTTGTCGGCAAACTCACCATGAATTGCTAGTGCAATTCATGGTATTTGCCACTAGGCTTCTGTCATTTTTTCCCCTTGAACGCCATAAAAATTCAGTTCATTTCTTAATTTAGCCTGATCAGACAACATGGTTTTGGTGTCTGATCCAGCTACAAACTGTTTGTGATAAGTATGTTTTGAAAGAATAACACATTCTCCCCTATATAAGACTCACCTTAATCAGTTCATCTTTAAGCTTGTATATAGGTAAACTTTGTCGCTGCTCCAGCAGGGATTTCTTCTCTTTCTTACCATATGAAGCCTTCTGACCACCAGTAATGTGCTTCTTCCACTCCGGCAGGTCTAGGGTCTGAGCCCCAACACCACGAGTTTGTGCAGCATTCCTCCTAGCTTCAGCTGAATAGAATAAAACAGTTTTGATTCATACACAGTCATACCAGTGTCAACCCATTATCCCATAAATACGTTTTTACACCTTAAATTTATTCCTCCACTAAAGAAAATAGTTCCAATTTATACAGTTACGAATATGTATGCTACAATGTATGAACTATTTTCTATATTCTAGCAGATGAAAGTAAAGGAGAATGTGCCTTAAGGCACATTCTGCTTTAGATCTACTTTCAACCTGCTTTAAATGGTCAGCTATTTTCAAAACTAGAATCAGTCTATGGGGTAATATTGAACAGAGATAATGAGAGACTTCTATAGGTTACCACTTACTGCAGGAATAAAAGTACTGAAGAAGGCTTCTATAGGAGCCTTCTTCAGTACATTTGACCTGCATTAAACTGCCACTTGTCATAAATACTACAAAATGTATGGTCTTTTGAAAGGTCACTTAACCAATTCACTCTCAAAGAGACAATTCTAATGAGTAGTAACACCATAGTATTTGGTGATAAAAACAAGTGAGAAATGATGGTTCATTCCCTGTGGAAGGTACTAAAATTGCCTTCTTCTCTCATGTTTGTTGTACATTGTCTACCTACCGTTTGCCATGGGGTCCTGCCATTCATTGTTCATGCTTTGTGGTACAGGATCTAACTGTTCTTCTCTCTGTGCTTGTTTCAACTCTCGCCTCTCTTTCTGTAAAGCTGTCTGCATCATAGCGGCTTGTGACAATGATCCATCTGGATTCTGCAATATAATCACCAAAAATATCATTTTAGTATAACCCTTGTCTCCCTGAATGGACAATTACAGTTTCCAAGTTCAGTCTAGTCCATTTTTGCCCACTATTTTGGGTTATTTTTCATCTCAGTGTATTGCAATATGACAAACATTTAGTAGACCTCTGATCTTGGTCTTTACTAAACCAGGGTTTTCCCTTGCATTTTGTAAATGAGAGTCCTAAGGACCCTCAAACCTTTCACTTTGAGAGTCCCTCGGCATATTTGGGGGTCCCAAATTAATTAAATTTGTAAATGCATTACAATGTTGACAAATAATTTGCAAAACCTTTGTAAACTGTTTAACAGTGCAAATTTATGATTAATCTCTGATGGTATATGAAGCATACCCCATATCAGTATCTACATATCTGAGAATTTGCTGGTTTGGAGTAAAATGTGGTCAAAGATTTGAGGGTCCTGGGGACTCTCGGGGTTGGAAAAATAGGAGTCCCAGGTGACAGAATTGCGTCCAAGATGCAGGAAACCTGCGTCCGGGAAAACCCTGCTATACTGTTTGCATAAGAAAAAGGGGCCCTTTAAATTAAACCTCTTACGACAATAATGGTCTTAAGTCAAAACTTTAGAATACATTGAATTTCTGATTTCTCTATCTAATCATGTCTTGTGATTCAAAAGGGATGTCACAAGACAGGATTAGATGGAGAAATGAATTAAACTTGAGACTTTTATAATCTGATTTACGACAACATGTCATACAAAGTTTTATGAAATAGGCCCCAGATGTGTAATAAGTTTTATGAGACAGGCCCCAGATGGTAGCTTAATACATTGTGTACATTATATTCTGCTTTACTTTCAACCTGTTTTAAGTGGTCGCCTATCTTCAACACTAGAAACAGGCTAAGGAGTAAAAGGAAACCTCATACAAGTGTCTATGACACTTCTGCCCCGTACTGATTACCCCATTACACCATAAATACACCTTTTTACGCCTGTAAATTATTCCTCCCCTGAAGAAAATAGTTCACATGAACATGTATGATAAGAAATATTTTCTATATCCTAGCAGATGGTAGCTGAAAGCAGGTTGAAACTAAAGCAGAATGTGCCATAAGACTTTACTTTCAACCTGCTTTAAGTGATCACCTATCTTCAAACCTAGAAACATGCTATGGGGTAATGGGGTTAACCCATTACCCCATAAATACGCCTTTTTACGCATTTTATTTATCCCTCCATTGAAGAAATTGTTCTAATTTACACAGTCATGACTATGCACCATAATAAATATATTCTATATCATAACAGATTGTAGCTTAAGGCAGGTTGAAAGTAAAGCAGAATGTGCCTTAAGGCACATTCTGCTTTACTTTCAACCTGCTTTAAGTGGCCACCTATATTCAAATCTAGAAATAGGCTATGGGGTAATGGGTTAACCACAGAGTAAATGTTTCATTCTGACTAGTGGCTGCATAACAGCAGTAGCTTTTGTTTCTTCCCTATTTAACCAATTCCTTTATAAATACGCCTGAGAAAAATGAAGAGAATTCTTACTTTGACTATTTTCACTGGGCTCAGATCAAGTCCCATTTTTCCATGTCCAGCAAGAAAAGGGGCTTCCTCCTCAACCATAACAATCTCAATGTCTTCATCTGAAAGAAATACAACATGACAGATTTAGCACGAGATCTAAGGTTCATTGTATGGACAAACTTAGTCCATTACCCCATAAATAACCATTTTTATGCTATAAATGATTTATTATTCCACTAAAGAAAATTGTTCAAATCTATAAAGCTTTGAATATGTATGATGAGAAAATCTATAAAGCTTTGAATATGTATGATGAGAATTTTTTCTATATTTTATCAGTAGGTAGTTTAAAGCAGGCTGGAAGTAAAGCAGAATGTGCTTTAAGTGGTCGACTATCTTCAAAACTAGAAACAGGCTATGGGGTAATGGGTTAAATCATGTTTTTATTGTCCAATTTTTCTGATCTGGCCGATTTGTTTTTCATAACAGAATAGTTTATAATGGTAAATAGGTGAGCAAGGTAACATGGGATATCTATATTTATACACTTTCCTACTTGAGATAAGCATTATCTTCCTGCAGCACGAGACCGATGCACTAACTTTACTGATATGTTATTCTTTCCCAATAAATGCATTTATGCTTAAACTATTATTTCCACTGCACACAGGTTGGAGCAAGATCCAGGGTAACCCTGCATCTGATCAGGCTCCAACCTGTTTGCCACTCAGATTAAAAAGATAGAACTTTCTAACAGTTGTAATTTTCTACAGTTTAGTAAATTGCTTTTGCATTTAAAAGGGAAATAATAATGTCTTCTCTACTGTACATTACACACAATAAACAGTCATCCGTATTTGCAGAAAGCTGTACGGAAATCATCAAGCCCTATGATCATCCCATTTTCAGTTTGGGGGGGGGGGGGGGGGGCTCATGTCCGCTTACCTTTGTGTAGGTCTTAAGTCGAAATTGATTAGAGGTGTTGAAGATGTTTCATTGTGTAATTGCTTTAATTATCACAGTTTAACATGAGCGCTGTACACAAAGGAAACTGTAGACATGACATACCCTATTCTTAGAGGTACAGAGAGAATCAGTTAATTAAGAGGGTTGCTTACCTCGATTTAATAACAACAATTTGCAAACATTGTCTGAATAAGTGACAAATGAGGCCAATTATTTCGAAAATTTACAAGACTTTGGTCCTATTACTTATCAAAAAGGACTAAATAAAGAACAGTTTTTTAATTTTTACATAAATTGTGACTGCTTACAAACTTTCTGCTTGGCAAAATTTGCTGTACCTGTGGTGAAAAATTAGACTAACTTATAGAAGGGTCAACTTAACAAGAGGGCCTGAAGGCCCTGATATCGCTCACCATTTGTAATGAAGCCTGATAGCTTTTCCTTTGAATTTCACCCATTTCATTCTAAATGCATTGAAATTTTTAGTAAAGCATGTAAACAACATTGGAATATGACCTACTCTAGTATAGTAGAGTACATCAAGGGCAGATAACTATAGAGAGCCTAAATAATACTGAAATGAAGCCTTTTCCAGCATTTCAAAGTATATCAAGGGCAGATAACTATTGCCATAATTATCAGATTTCACCAATAATTGCACTCCTGCTAGAACCTATAGCTATATACATTGTGTGATTATAAGTATAATTAAAATCCATTGAAAACTGTAGTTGCAAGAGTATAAACACTGTTAAATTTGACATTTTCAGCAATTCAAGGGTGGATAACTCTTGCCCTAATTGTCCAATTTCAATCATAATCGAACTCATTCGAACTCTTATAGTCATATACAATCTGAGCAAGTTTGAATAAGATTGAATAAAACTTGTTGCCTCCAGAGTGCAAACACCATTAAATATGGCATTTTCAGCAATTCAAAGGTAGATAACTCTTGGCCCATTGGTCTGACTCCAACCATAATCGAAATCATCCAAACTCTTATGGTAATATACAATCTAAGCAAGTTTAAGAAAGATTTGATAAAAATTGTGGCCTCTAGAGTGTAGACACTGTTAAATTTGACATTTTCAGCAATTCAAAGGTAGATTACTTTTGACCTATTTGTTCGATTTCAACCATATTCGAACTCATATGATATCTTATAGTCATATACAATCTGAACAAGTTTGAGGAAGATTGGATAAAAATTGTGGCCTCTAGAGTGTAAACACCATTAAATATGGCATTTTCAGCAATTCAAAGGTAGATAACTCTTAACCTATTAGTCAGATTTCACCCATAATCAAACTCCTTAACCTATTAGTCAGATTTCACCCATAATCAAACTCTTTTTAAATCTTATGGTCATATACAATCTATGCAACTTTAAGAACGACTGGATGAAATCTGTGGCCTCTAGAGTGCAAACACTGTTAAATGTGGCATTTTCAGCAATTCAAAGGTAAATATCTCTTGACCTATTAGTCCGATTTCAACCATAATCGAACTCATTCGAACTCTTATGGTAATATACAATCTAAGCTAGTTTGAGAAAGATTGGATTAAAATTGTGGCCTCTAGAGTGTAAACACTAAAACTGTTGACGACGGACGACGAACGCCGGACGCCGGACGCCGGACATTCAAGGATTGCAAAAGCTCACCCTGAGCTAGCTGGGTAGACTTATGGCTGTGTATAAGATTTGCACTCCTGGCTATATGATGAAAGGGTTAAAGCTATCATGGTACTTTAAAACCATGTGTGAGTCTGCCTTTGAGAAATTACATACCAGAATCATCATCCTTTGGTAGTACACCCGTCTCCTCATCAAAGTCAGGAAACTCTGTGATGTCTATACAATTAGCAGCCGCCATCTGCTTCCACTCCCATTTCTCTGGTGACGACATTCGCTGTGCCCGTTTTCTTTCCGCCCACTCGTTCTGCTCGGGCACAGTGACTAATGGCATAGATGTGGGCCTGTCTGGGTTACGGGCTTCATTGACTGTGTCTTTTTCACCACCTGTAATGGCCTTGGTCTGTCGTGGGTTGAGATCTTCTCCAGTTGACTGATCCACATCCTGTAATACAAAATTACAATAAGTAACATGATATTTTAACCTTCATTAATCTATATGTAATCATCATTTGCAAACACTGTGTCGTCCCAGAAAATATCAGAGTGCCAAACAATTACTCAGCATCTCATCTGGATCTAAACTGTTTGTAACACTTATTCCAAGTTTGCCTGCAGGATGCAGAAAGTTAAAAGTACATGAAAACATGAAAAGCTGTTGAAGTTCTTTTACTGCACACTTGTCAATTACATGTACTCCTTAAATCTATAATATTGGTTTAAACAGTATTTATTTCAAAATATTACAAACATTGTGTCATATTTACAGAACATAATGTCAAGAACATTCAATCATGGATTAGAAATCAAGTTACTGAAAACTCCACTGAAGAAAATAGTTCAAATTCATACAGTCATAAATATGTATCAAAAGAAGTATTTAATATATTCTAGCAGATGATAGCCTAAAGCAAGATGAAAGTGAAGCAGTGCTTTACTTTCATGCTGCTTTAAGCGGTCAAATGTCGTCAAAACTAGAACTGGGCTATGGGATAATGGGTTCAATCTATACCTTCTTACTCCTTTAAGTTTTTCTTCCACTGAACCCATTACCCCATAGCCTATTTCTAGTATTGATGATAGGTGACCACTTAAAGCAGGTTGAAAGTAAAGCAGAATACACCTTAAGGTGCATTCTGCTTCACTTTCAGCCTGCTTTGAGTTACAACCTGATAGAAAATAAACAAGGGCCACTATGGCCCTAAATCGCTCACCATGTAACCATGTACACCGTGTGACCTAGTTTTTGACCGGGCATGACCCTCATTCTAACTTGACCTTGATTTCAATGAGACATACATATTGTTCAAGTTTCATGAAGATTCAATGAATTGTGTAGTCTCTAGAGAGTAAACGAGGTTTTTCGATGATTTGACCTAGTGACCTAGTTTTTGACAAGACATAAGCCACATTTGAACTTGACCTATATTTCATTGAGAAAAACCTTTTCATCAAGTTTTATGAAGATCAAATGAAATTTGTAGTCTCTAGAGTGTTAATAAGGTTTTTCGATGATTCGACCTAGTGACCTAGTTTTTGACTAGACATGACCCACATTTTAACTTGACCTAGATTTCATTGAGGCAAACATTTTTATGAAGTTTCATGAAGATCCAATGAAATTTGTAGTCTCTAGATTGTTAACAAGGTTTTTCGAAGATTTGACCTAGTGACCTAGTTTTTGACCGGACATGACCCACATTCAAACGTGGCCTAGATTTCATTGAGGCAATCATATTGATGAAGTTTCATGAAGATCCAATGAAATTTGTAGCCTCTAGAGTGTTAACAAGGTTTTTTGATAATTTGACCTAGTGACCTAGTTTTTGACCGGACATGACCCACATTCGAACTTGACCTAGATTACATTCAGGCAATCATTTTGATGAAGTTTCATGAAGATCCAATGAAATTTGTAGTCTCTAGAGTGTTAACAAGGTTTTTCGAAAATTTGACCTAGTGACCTAGTTTTTGACCGGAAATGATCCACATTCGAACTTGGCCTAGATTTCATTGAGGCAATCATATTGATGAAGTTTCATGAAGATCCAATGAAATTTGTAGCCTCTAGAGTGTTAACAAGGTTTTTCGATAATTTGACCTAGTGACCTAGTTTTTTAACCGCACATGACCCACATTCGAACTTGACCTAGATTACATTAAGGCAATCATTTTGATGAAGTTTCATGAAGATCCAATGAAATTTGTAGTCTCTAGAGTGTTAACAAGGTTTTTCGAAGATTTGACCTAGTGACCTAGTTTTTGACCGGAAATGACCCACATTTAAACTTGGCCTAGATTTCATTGAGGCAATCATATTGTTGAAGTTTCATGAAGATCCAATGAAATTTGTAGCCTCTAGAGTGTTAACAAGGTTTTTTGATAATTTGACCTAGTGACCTAGTTTTTGACCGGAAATGATCCACATTCGAACTTGGCCTAGATTTCATTGAGGCAATCATATTGATGAAGTTTCATGAAGATCCAATGAAATTTGTAGCCTCTAGAGTGTTAACAAGGTTTTTCGATAATTTGACCTAGTGACCTAGTTTTTTACCGGACATGACCCACATTCGAACTTGACCTAGATTACATTAAGGCAATCATATTGTTGAAGTTTCATGAAGATCCAATGAAATTTGTAGCCTCTAGAGTGTTAACAAGGTTTTTTGATAATTTGACCTAGTGACCTAGTTTTTGACCGGACATGACCCACATTAGAACTTGGCCTAGATTTCATTGAGGCAATCCTATTAATGAAGTTTCATGAAGATCCATAAATGAAAGGCTGAAAAGGGAATTTATGGGGTATTGGGTGAATTTATTCCTTCACTGAAGAAAAGTACTACTTTATACAGTCATGATTTGCACTAAAAGAAATTGTTTTCAGCAAGTCCTATGAAATGTCTCCCCGCGACAACACATGGTAACTGGGCACCACGAGGTCCCAGGCTAAACTACAAGGTCGTGGGTAGACGGGACTCTTTAGCCTTGGTTGGCAGCCTCTCTAGGAGAAGGAAAACTCCGAATATAACACCATCTACCCCCAGCTATGGGTTAAAAGTAGTCATGATCTTGGACTCTAAGCTGCCACCTTCCCCAGGATTTATTTTGGGGCTGCCATAACCTGGGTGGCAGAACTACGCAGCAGCCATCTACAGATCGATGACCTGGTGTTTGTAGTCAAGGTTTGGCGGATGGTCCCTCTTTGTATGAACAACGGCAAGACACAAGGCCCAAGTGTGGGAATGGCGGTTTTCTCTGACACCATTAATACTAGTTGGGATGACAGCTTGGACAGGCGGTCCTGTAAAACACCTCGTCTCAACAATATGGGTAGACCATACACATGATTGATGGACCTGAGGCCCCTCCCGGCCGATTTTGCGCGGGCGGACACGAGCCCCCCACCTGTTTTGCACGGGCGGACATAAGCCCCCCTGGTCTGACAGATAATTAACTAATTAATGTTTTGTTAATATTTTTAGCAAACAATGAATGTTTTCTTCGGCTATAAATATTGCCATGCTTGTTAGTAATAATTTGCTGTTTATTAATTGTTTCATTTTAATCATGATACCTCAGAGGAAAAAGATAATGATGATAGATGTAATCATTTATATTGTCAACTTGATTACACAATAGTGACAAAACAGGATAATCGTTGCCTATTAGCGAATCAAACTGTCGGTAATACTTTGATGATACCTGGAATTAATTGTTTAATTGACTCTTGTATACACCGCCAGGGAAACATGTAAGTTTGATAGATTGATTGAATCCATTGTCCTTATAAGTGTAAGTAAAAGTTGTTGTTTGTGTCTCATAATTCTCAAAAATATCAAAGTTTTCAAACATTTGGGGTTAAAGAATATACTATTAAAGTGAATAAATGATAAAAGAACACTTAAGAACACATTTTGAAGTTTTAAATCTACAATTTTACACAATAAAATATGTATCTTATCATAGGGTGTGTCGGGGGGCTCATGTCCGCACGCACAAAACAGGCGGGGGCTCGTGTCCGCCCGCGCAAAATCGGCTGGGGGCTCGTGTCCGGAGGGGCTCATGTCCGCTTACCCATACACATACGTAGGGATAGGCATTACCAACCGGTCACGTAAGCAGGTTGGTAGTGTCTCGGGCTTGGCTTATTCCCGGGTGCGGGAAGCAGGGTTTGGCCTTCATGGCATACTAGCTGCCTACCCCAGATGCTGGGACACCCGCAGCAGATGACAAATGAAATCAGGATTAATTAAGTAAGTAACCCAAGCAGATGGTAGTTTAAAGAAGGCTGAAAGAGAAGGAGAATGCACCTTAAGCCACATTCTGATTTACTCACCATCTGCTTTAAGTGGTCACATGTCTTCAAAAATAGAAAAGGCTATGCAGTAATGGGCTAATTCTGACTTTACTATATAAGCACCCTCAATTCTTCAAATAAGCGAACTAAAAATGTGTGAAAAACAGTGAAGTTCTAAAGCAAGAATTTCACAAAATAAAATATCTCAACATGATAATGCAGAAAATTCAGACTTTCTGCATTACTTTCTGAACCCTTTACTTCATAGGTACACATTTTTACGCATTTATTCTTCCACTAAACACAAGAGTTCCAATTTATACAGTCATGAATATGTAGCATAAGAAACATTTTCTATAATCATGCCAAATGCAGCTTAAAGCAGCCTGAAAGTAAAGCAGAATGTGCCTTGAGGCACATTCTGCTTTACTTTTCACCTGCTTTAAAAACAAGAAATAGGCTATAGGGTCAAGGCAGGGGTGTAAAAATTTCAGAATTGTTAATCACCCTGCTGGGTGATAATGACATTTTGCTCATTAGTTTCTGTTGTAAATTATCAGAAAATCTGCTCGCCCTGACAAAATCTTACTCGCCATGGCGAGCGGGCGAGTAGAATTTTACACCCCTGCAAGGGTAAAGCAGTCACCTATTATTAAACCCCTTTTCACTGCTGCAATATAGTCTTGTTCCGAATTATCATCTGCTTTAATTTTTCAAAGCCAGAAGTGAAGCATCTGGTGATGTTCATAAACACGATCACATGGAATTTCAATCACTATATTCCTCCTGTATCAGTAGATGTTTGGGGCATAGCAATAACCCCTACACTGAACAATCTGACGCCACTTTCACTGCCTTACCTTCATTGAGAGGCTCATCTTGCTTCCCGTGTATGATAAAACCTTCACCTTGACTGCTTGGCCCTTCTGTGCAACATCAGAGACATTCGATACACGTCCCTCTCTCCGTAACTGTAATATCACAACAGAGTAAACTGATGTCAAACTTCATTAATTTCAACTTGCTTAAATCAAAATTACTGATTTTTAGTTAGATGATATCAAATAACTCTTTTGATGCCTTAATCTATTCCCTCTCTGGAGAAAAAAAAGTTCCAAATCATACAGTCATGAATATGCATCAAAAGTAATAGTTCGTATACTCTAGGTAGATTGTAGCTTAAAGCAGGCTGAAAATAAAACAGAAAGTGCCTTAGGGCACATTCTGCTTTACTTTCAGCCTACTTTAAGTGGTCATGTGTCTCTGAAACTAGAAATAGGCTATGGGATAATGGGTTAAGTCAAACATACCAATATTTCAAAGTTAACTCATTCAATACCATGGACCTGTTGAAAATACACTCATTAAAATTCCAAACATTAACGTAAAGGAACCCTCTGATCAGGGTCTACACTGTTTGCTAATTAAGAGCAGTATTTATTAATTTACATAGAATTCCAAGTAGATTGGTTCATGTTTTGGTAACTAAAAAGATCCACAAGGGAACCTAATAACACAAGAATTATTTTGCATTGAAAGAGTTAAAGGGTGGCTTAGAATTATGACACACCAAAGGGCCAGGCAATATTAAAGTGAAAAGTGAAAGTGGTTGGTACCTGTGAGATATGGACGAGTCCTTCACAACGTTTCCTCACACCCTCGATGGCCACAAAGCACCCAAACTGCATGATACTGGTCACCTTACCTGAGTAGATCTGAAACAGTTAACAGAAATTTGTGAGAAAACAAGCATTCATGACATGATCATTTCTCACAGTACTACCCCTGTTTTCAATAGCAAACAGCAAATGCGAATATCCTTGTCTCCAACATGTGTGAGATCAAGTTGATGTCGTTACTATATAACATCACTTTTTACAAAAGGGTGATTACGTCACGGGGATTCAAAACAAGAGGGCCTGAAGGCCCTGATATCGCTCACCTGTTGTACTGAAGCTTGATAGCTTTACCTTTCTGTTTCATCCGTTTTAATCTAAATCCATTCAAATTTGTAGTATTAGCATTTAAACAATTTTGGAATACAATCTCATTATTCTAGTATAGTAGAGTACATCAACGGTAGATAACTTAAGACCCTAAACAATACTGAAATGAAATAAAGCCTTTTCTAGCATTTCAAAGTATATCAAGGGCAGATAACTATTGCCACAATGATTAGATTTCAACAATAATTGCACTTCTTTGAGAACTTATAGGTATATACTTTGTGTGCAAGTAAAATCAAAATCCATTGAAAACTAGTTGCAAAAGGTTCGATATGGCTTTTTCAGCAATTCAAGGGCAGATAACTCTTGACCTATTCATCCGATTTCAACCATAATCAAACTCATCTGAACTCTTATAGCCATATACAATCTGAGCAAGTTTGAGAAAGATTGGAAAAACATTGTGGCCTCTAGAGTGTAAACACTGTTAAATATGACATTTTCAGCAGTTCAAAGGTAGATAACTCTCGACCTATGAGTCTGATTTCAAACAAAATCGAACTCATCTGAACTCTTATGGTCATATACAATCTGAGCAAGTTTGAGATAGATTGGATAAAAATTGTGGCCTCTAGAGTGTAAACACCCTTAAATATGGCATTTTCAGCAATTCAAAGGTAGATAACTCTCGACCTATGAGTCTGATTTCAAGCATAATTAAACTCATCTGAACTCTTATGGTCAATCTGAGCAAGTTTGAGATAGATTGGATAAACATTGTGGCCTCTAGAGTGTAAACACTCTAAAAAATATGGCATTTTCAGCAATTCAAAGGTAGATAACTCTCAACCTACAGTACAAGTCTCGCAATGTTTAAAAAGTCCGCGCTCCCAGCACGGACACTTTTGAATGTCCGCGGGTTTCCAGCACGGACAATTTTTTTGGATCATCGTGGACAAAATGTGTGTCCACCGCGGACAGAAATTTACCCTACGGGATATTTCCGCGGCGGAGTCATCGCTGATTGCGATGGCAACATCGCGGATTGCGAGGCATCATCGTGGACGCTACCTGTATGAGTTGGAGTCGCTGAATCGCTTTAGGTGAAAATTATCAAGAAAAGATATGCAACAGCTTACTTGTTCATACACGTGTGCATTTTTAACTGTAGAAACCTTTTTGGAATACAGTCATATTTCGAATTCATAATGAAATATAATATACATGTAAATAGCCTACTCTTAAACCCCGAAACTGAAACAGGTTCTTTATGTTAAACTAAAGTCTATAGTCAGGTTGCCAAAAAAAAAAGATAAAGGATTAAAAAAAAGTCTACGTATAATGTGTTTTAGCTCACTGTCTAAGTTTATTGAAAATCATACGGAAAGAGATTAAAAATGTCACTCGTATTCGGTCATAATTGTTTCGACCCAACACGAGAATTAAAACGGGGGAGAGTTATGAAACTCGGGAAAACCATTATTTGAATTCATTCCCATAAACGTGTGTCTTCTTAGAAGACGAGAAACTAATAGTACAGTAAAACCTCTCTATAACGTCTACTAAATGGTTTTAGATAGCAGGTTCTTTAGGTTCTATGTTTTATTGAAAATCGTACGGGTAGAGATTAAAAATGTCTGGCGCATTCTGTCATAATTGTTTAGAACCAACACGAGAATTAAAGGGGGTGGGGGGGGGGAGAGTTGTGAAACTCGGGAAAATAATTATTTGTTTTCAATCCCGTAAACTTGTACCTCCTCCTAAGAAAAGTAGCTAAAGATACAGAATAAAACCTCTCTATCACGACCACTAAACTGTGTTAATTAGCAGGTGTTAAAAACAAGTGCATGCTTAAGGAAAGGTGAACGTAAAACAAGTTTCTGCAGAAACTTTCATGTTTACGTTCATTTTGCTTCAAGCTTTCCCGTCTTTTTATGTAGTCAATTAGCCTTCAGTTTAGTGGTCATTATAGAGAGGTTTTATAGCAGATTGAATAATGATATAAGGACCAAACGCATCTACACGATTGATTTTGGTCTCAAAATCTACTATGCTGCTACAGTTTTCACTTTTAATCGATCAACTCTGTCAAACACGGGTTTGTATTTTTTCTGAGGAATGTAATCCTTTTTTACATTAGCCGAGGTTAAAGTTGAGATGATAGATAGTTATAGAAGGCAGTGTTATTTATATGCAAATGAGAGAGAGAGACAGAGACAGAGAGAGCAAGACACACACAGAGATAGAGAGACAGAGAGAGAGAGAGAGGGGGGAGAGGAGGGATGGAGGATAGATATATATATATAGATAGAGAGACAGAGAGAGATATATAGACTAGCAGACTGAAAGAGTGAATAAAGAAAAACAGACAGAAACAGATGCATGTAAGCACACAGAGGGTCAGTCAGACAGACAGACAGCTGTTTTCATGTGGAAATAATATGATGTTAGAGCTTCTTCCCGGAATATCTCAGAGCGAACGGTCAGTACTGTATACGGTCGCATGATTGAATTAAATGTACATATCAACTAACTCGACCGAGCTTACTTTTTCGTCTCTTTTCATAAACAGAATTAAACCCTATTTACCCTTTTTATGACATCGCATACTAAACGGCAATCAAATAAGTTTAGTTTAAACATATTTTACAGGGCTGCCATAAATTGACATAAAAATCCTAAGATTTTCAAATAAGCATTTTTAAAGTGCGATTTTACAAATCTTTCCTGTTCCCCATCGCCTGTTTCTAGTTGTGTTGCCACGTGGCTGCTTAAAGTAGGCTGAAGGTAAAACAGAATGCGCCTTAAGGCGCATTCTTCTTTACTTTCAGCCTGCTTTGAGCTACCACATACTAGAAAGAATATCCGAAGATTTAGAAAAAATCCGGATAAGTTGCAGTCCTGATTTTATTTCAATTATATACATAAAATGGGGTTGGACCACAAGTTCTACCAACTTAGAGACGGTCCTTCCCCTATAGTTTAACAAATACAAATTCTTTTTCGAGAGCGGGCATTAGTGAGCCAGAGAGAGGGAGAAATAAAAAGAGAGAGAGAGAAAAGAGAGAAATAGAGCGAGGGATTGAGAGAGAGAGATAGAGAGAGAGAAAGAGAGAGAAATAGAGATAATAGAGCGCGAGGGAGGGAGAGAGAGTATGTGTACAGTTGCCTCCATAGCCATTATACATACTCTCTCTCTCGGCAATCAAATACATAAAGAAATTTATACAAATAGCAAACATATATATGTACAGTCGGCTGAGCGGTCATTCGGACTGAAAGTAGACTTTAACTTGGTATATTACTTTTTTTATTTATCTCTGACGACCCGTGTCTGTAAACACCATATTGGATCTGCGATACTGTAACTGTGGAATTCTGAATGTCTACTGTCATCTTCAATCCCTATGTGAACATTTTAAAAAGACAAACAGGTGGTTTCGCGTTCTTTTGCAAACTACGTTTTAAAACTAGATTATATTATTGATTTAAAAGAGTCAACAAAGTCTTCATCAGTCATATACATATATTTGAAAATATTGTTTTATAAATGTGGTAATTAACGGTGTAGATACTTATCTAGTGACTGTAACTCAGTGTATGATAAGGATCTACTAGAAATTTTTTAACAACTTTTCGTTTACTTTCATTCTAAATAACTATAATGTTGATGACATTTAAAATTAAAATGTATTATCTGGTTTTGAGATGATCGCTTACAATCATGGAGACATTACACATTTCTCCATGCTTACAATGTACATAATACGTATAGAGATAGATCTTACATCCATACAGATAAGAAAAATCAATCAAATTAATTATGTAAGTACTTCGTTATTGCTGTCTCTCAGTGTCACTCGTTATCTGCCACATTTCCCCATTGAGTGCCCCGATTAAGTGAATCACGTGCCTAGACTAACTGGTTATTTCCGTAGCTGTCAAGGCGATTTATGGCATACAGTGTTAAAATCGTTATTTTTTATGATTGGCTTTCTAATTGGGGGCGGAGTTAAACGAAATCATTTACAATAATCTGAGTCATATGATTGGTCGAAAAAGAAGGTATTAGTTGGAAACTGGAAGGTCACGAAAGCCTAATTGACACATCAATAAGTTAACTTGATAAAAACTTTGATGTTACATAACTTAAAGAAGTATTTTGCCTCTTCATTTTTCTTCTCTCGACAAAAATGCATATATTATGGTGATATGCGTATCACTTTCACACCTGAGCTATGAAATTTGTGTGGGGTGCCATAAATCATAAATTAAAAAAATCCGTTTGCACTACTAAACCATCATCTCTGTACATTGAACGGTGCAGATCCTGATCAGAGATACGAGGCGTCCTCTGGTCTGGGTTTACATGCTTACTGTTAAGCATACGACAAGTGCACTTGTCATAGGTAAACTGTTAGAAAGTGACTACTATATTCGTCGATAGGATTAAGTGTGTGACGTAATTACGATATGTGGTCATATCCTTAAACGGTGTAGATCCTGATCAGAGGACTCGAAGAAACCTCTGATCTGGATCTACATGTACATGCTTAGCATTCGACAAGTATACTTTCATAGGTAACACTGTTAGTAAGTGACGAATGCATATATATACTCGTAGATACAATTGAATGTGTGAACCAATAACGATGTGATCGTATCCTTAAACGGGATAGATACTGATCAGAGGGCTCTAGGATCCCCCTGATCTGGGTCTTCATAGTCATCAAGGTTTGTTTATATGTATTATTTATTAATTTTCCAATTGCTGTTGTATCACCGGCGCTTTTGTATTAAAACAACAGTATGGGACTTGTAGTACGACAGCCGAGTCTACACTGTTTGCAAGAATTTGGGCATTCGATTTGGTCATTTCTGCCCCGTCTGATTCATTCCTTGCTGATCCATCGTCATGGTGCTGTTCCCTCCATCAGAACATAGAAGACCGTTAAGGAAAGACAGTCACGTGAACAAAAAGTCATTTATCGCACAAAAAACGCGAGATCAACGACATGCTGTCCAGACGATTTGCCATTGTGTCAATAGAAGTTAGTTTAAAAAAACGAGTATACTCGTCGATAGGGTTGAATATGTTAAATAATTGTTTTCATAAACAGTGCAGATCCGGACCGGAGCACTCCTTTATGAACACTCTGATCCTGGTCTGCACGGTTAGCACACGACAAGTGTACTTTTCTCAGTTATACTGTCAGTGCAAGGAAATGACGAGTGTACTCTTTGATAGGGTTAATGTGATAACCAATTCTACCTTTTTATCAACTCATCACGGTTGAGTCTCATCTTTTCAGTTAAAATTCTACCATATACATGTACACACATAATCATGATTTAAAAAAAATGAGATGTTGAAATTAGGCTTTTTAAAACTTTAATTTACTATAAATTATGAGTAATTATATATACAGACCGGTGGAAGCTTAATGCAGATGATAATTAATGCAGATAGCTCTGAATGACCTTCGATTTGCAATTAGCTGCCATCTGTCTGCAAAATGTTCCGCATGACTATTGCTCGGCATTAAGTTGTCACCAATTTGCATAACGGGTAACTTAATGCAGATGACAAAAAATGTAGAAAGCCTGGTGACAGCAAAATCAGTCGTTTTCCAACAATTGCCATTGAGCTGTAACATCTTGTTGATTGAAGGCGGCGCTTTTATTTTTGATTGTCGGGTTTTGTTATCTAACCCCCTGCGCTGGAACGCCAGGGTCGTCGTTTCCGGTGTAGAACACCCAAAGCGTTGTTTTAATGTTTGACACTTTACTTTTGGCCCTCATTATGCTGAATTATCACCCGCTTCTAAAATGTTTGTGAAATAACTGAAATAAGATTCGTTGCTTAATTTCGCTGAAGAAAAACAGAAAATGAGAGTTAGTCAGGTTTAACCCTTACTAGGAGTTACGGTCTTCTGTTGGATCCGAACTGTTTGCAAATATTAAAGACGCTACACTCGGCAGGCTAAGGGATTATGCTATAAGAAGGTTGTGCGGCCGCCCAAAGCCATGTGATCCTTGCAGCTCCAGTCACCATCGGCTCCTTTTTGTGAAGACGAACACAGTGGGGAATGTATTATTATTTCCCAATAAACGCGTTTACGCTAAAACGTTTATTTCAATTGCAAACAGTTTGGAGTCAGATCAGAGGCTGGGTTACCCAGCGTCTGATCAGGCTCCAAACTGTTTGGCACTCAGATAAAAAGGAATTGTTAGAATTATGTAGAACTTGACATTTTCTACGTTTTAGTGCCTTGCGTTTCGTTTGCGTTTAAACGGGGAAAAATAACGTATTTTCCACTGTCTGCAGCGAATGTCAAATGTACCTGCATTTATTAGGCTTTATGAATATGCTACTAAAACAGTTATTTCTTTCTCTCTTCCCTTTCCCCCCCTTAAAACTGTGTTAATTATTAGGTGTTTAGGACAGGTTACTGCTTACATAAAGGTGAAACTAAGGCAGGAAGCTCCTTCAGTTTCCCATGTGTGTAACCGGCAACCGGCGAAATCATTTTTCCGTCCGAAATATATTTATTCTATTTGCTTACAAAGGATACAATAACAGGCTTAAATAGTCATTAAGGCAGGTGGTTGATCGCAACAGTACAACAGAGCTTGCTAAATTACTGCTCATCTGCAATTAGCTGCTACCTGTCTTAAAGCCATCCTGCATTTAGTTGCCACATTTTTAAAACGCCATTCAATAAAAACTGTTTAAAATGTTGTTTTTAAACCCCACCACCAATAAACTGCTTAAGAATCTCTCTAGTCCGGGTTTTTGTATGGTAACAGGATTCGATGTTCCGAGTTTTTAGTAAGTTTGTAAACGACCACAATCTGTTACATTTACAATGGAGAAAACGTTTATACTTTCCCGTTTAAACGCAAACGAAACGCGAACGCAAAACACTTGAATGCATATACATGTAATGACAACTTTGTTATAAATATGTCTACATATTTTTATCTGAGTGACAAACAGTTTGGAGCCTAATCAGACGCCGGGTTACCAGACGCCGGGTAACCCGGCGTCTAATCTTGCTCCAATTTGTTTGCAATTGAAATACTTGTTTTAGCGTAAACGCGTTTATTGGGAAAGAATAACATTTCTCCACAGTATAATTCGATTGCATGCAGTGTTTAAAAAAGACATTTTAAGATTCAGTATTGTCTTGATATTGCTTTTATTTGAAGCGTCTGGTATTTAAGACTAGTGGGCATTTAAATTAAGAAATATCCGTTTAAAAAGAAAGAATGTTTGCGTTAGAGTGACGTATTTTGAGTTTAGAATAATTAATAATTATTCTTTAATCCTTTCACTTCCATTATAAATGATTCCCACTATGACATAATACACCCTCAAAGTTATTTCGTCTGCCAGTCTGATAATTATGTAGGCTAATCTACACAGGAATCATAGAAGACTAATGCGGACTCATAGATTTTGGGAATAGTTTTCAGGAGATTTATGATACTAGTATTTAGACTGATGTGAAACTGAAACCGTAAAATCGATTTACTTATAACCCTTTCACTCTCAATGACGCTTTAAAGCGCGTTTGTAACTAGTT
Source organism: Gari tellinella (assembly GCA_922989275.2). Lineage (NCBI taxonomy): Eukaryota > Metazoa > Mollusca > Bivalvia > Cardiida > Psammobiidae > Gari > Gari tellinella. The sequence continues at coordinate 20,215,399 of OV277869.1, read as the reverse complement.
GGGGCCTGATCAGACGCAATTAGGACCCACACAGTTTGACTGTCGTATCGACATTTATAAGGTCATACAACATTAAATATATCTTTGAAATGTGTATTGCAGAAAAAAACAACATTGAAGCAGACGACAATAAAGCAATAAAGGGGTAAAATTCTCCCGAATAATTTGATCATGAAAGGGTTAAAAGTGGAACTTTACTATATATAGAGCCAAAATGGCATACGCGTGTATGCAAAGTTGAAACATCATAAAGGCTGTTTTTGCTGTTGGATAATCGGTTGTACCGTGTTTCTTTATCAGAAATAAATTTTTGGCAACACTTAAGTAGAAAATAGACTCGAATATTGCACATCGTATTTTTCCGAACAGAACCAGACAATTCACAATCAGGTTCTGTAAACATAAATCAAACACGCCGAACAAATAGATGCTTGTCAAATGCAGAACGGTTTCGGTTGGAAATAAGCCACAATGAACTTTTTTCGAATGATTTATTTCATATATTGAACACCTTTTATTGTGCGCAATATAGGAGCAAATAGGCTGTGGAAATTAACCAAGGAAACAAAATATCAATCCAGGTAAGGACCAGCGCGATCCGCAGTGGTGCACCGCGGTCCGTGACGATATCACCACGATCCGCGGTGATAACGATCGCGTCCGGCGGCGAGAACCCCGGTGAGACACCATCACGGACCCATCACGGACCCATCACTATCCGCGATGGACTGCGGAATACCTCATATATCATGACGGACAAATACGCCCGTCCGCGGTCGCTGAAATTGCGACGGACCGCGGATTCTTTAAACATTGCGAGACTTGTACTGTATTGGTCAGATTTCAACCATAATCAAACTCATCCGAACTCTTGTGGTAATATACAATCTGAGCAAGTTTGAGATAGATTGGATAAAAAGTGTGGCCTCTAGAGTGTAAACAACCTTAAATATGGCATTTTCAGCAATTCAAAGGTAGATTACTCTAAACCTATTGATCCGATTTCAACCATAATCAAACTCATCTGAACTCTTATAGTCATATACAATCTGAGCAAGTTTGAGATAGATTGGATAAAAATTGTGACCTCTGGAGTGTAAACACCCTTAAATATGGCATTTTCAGCAATTCAAAGGTAGATAACTCTCGACCTATGAGTCTGATTTCAAGCATAATTAAACTCATCTGAACTCTTATGGTTTTATACAATCTGAGCAAGTTTGAGATAGATTGGATAAACATTGTGGCCTCTAGAGTGTAAACACTCTAAAAAATATGGCATTTTCAGCAATTCAAAGGTAGATAACTCTCAACCTATTGGTCAGATTTCAACCATAATCAAACTCATCCGAACTCTTATAGTCATATACAATCTGAGCAAGTTTTAGATAGATTGGATAAAAATTGTGGCCTCTATAGAGTGTAAACAACCTTAAATATGGCATTTTCAGCAATTCAAAGGTAGATTACTCTTGACCTATTGGTCAAATTTCAACCATAATCGAACTCATCTGAACTCTTATGGTAATATACAGTCTGAGCAGGTTTGAGAAAGATTGGATAAATATTGTGACCTCTAGAGTGTAAACACTAAAATTGTTGACGACGCACGACGGACGACAGACCTTCAAGTATTGCAAAAGCTCACCCTGAGCTAGCTCTGGTGAGCTAAAAAGGCCTATTGCTTTTACATAGCTTAAAATCGTTGGTTATATGAGAAAAAGAATCTGTCACTTGTCCCGAGTTGATACAAGCTGATCTCAACCTCCTCCAGAATAGAAACGTTATTAAGTTTGCCAAGGCTCGCTTAATAACATTTCAATTCTAGACTGCTGAAATTAGCTTGTCTCAACCCTCAACCCATGACAGATCCTATATGTATCCATGACATGATAGGATCATTTCACAAAGGGAAAGTCAAATTCATGTTAAGTGGAAAATCATGAACAATTTAACTCTTTCTCGTACAGTCAATGGTGCAAAATCACTTGTATCCAATTGTGTTTAAGGCAGGTGGCTGCTTAAATCAAGATGAAAATACAGCAGAAAATCCCTTTATTCGTATTTAATTCAATAATGAATATTCAATTTTGACACTTTTGTAAAGAAGTAGGTAGCGGTGATCAATGGCACTTCTATAGAGGAAAGATTTAACCCATTACCTCATAGCCAGTTCTAGTTTTGAAGACAGATGACCACTTAAAGCAGGTTGAAAGTAAAGCAGAATGCACATATCAGAGCATTTTGCTTTACTTTCAGCCTGCTTTAAGCTACAATTTGCTAAGATATAGAAACTATATCTTATGCTACATATTCATGAGTGTATAAAGTAGAATTACAGTGAAGATTGCATATAACGTTCCTTGTTTGTACGTTTCCTTTGTTAGAACGTTTGATTTTTCTGGTCCCGGCCAATTACCTTCTTTTTCTATGTTGAAAAAGGTTTGTTATAACGATTCCTTCTTTTAACGTTTGGATTGCTTTTAAGGTTGAAGTTTGTGGGTCCCAAGGTGCAAATTGCGGTCATTATAACGTTTTGCCGGTGCGATCGTCTTGACTACGGGCTTGTTCGCAATGTTGGCAAACTTGCTAATTATAATAAAAGAGCATACAATAATTATGTGTACCGTTGTGCATCTACAGGTGTGCTTAACCCTTTCAACGCCAAACTGTCGTCTGCATGAAATCTATGTCTCATCTTCAAGCGAAAAAAAGGAAAAGAAAAATCGGCAGCGATAAAACTATCTGTTAGCGCATATGCCGTGTAGTCTCTTAAATGTCCAAGATACCAAACACGTAAATACACTAGTGTGTACGATTTTATTAACACGTGGGCTGTCATATGCTCATTTCACTTGTGTTGTTGTTGGAGGAATTATTATTCCGTGTTAATATTACTGACCTCTAATGTTTATGCTTCAGCGGTTGAGAATTATCAAATTCTTATTTATTCTGTTAAATATCCAATCAAACAAGTCGAAATAATCAGACCCGGTCATATGGTATTTTGACCCGGGGGTAAAATACCCCCACTATGCAGCACTCTGTCACACTCTGCAGATGTTTTCAATGAGGTTTGACAATGGCAGGGTGCTGCCACCATCATAAAAACTTGGAAAATTTATGGCAAGTATCAAGTAAATCAGGTTGAAAGTGAAGGAGTTCGCCGTACAAGATTTTGCCTGCCAATTTCAAGACCAATTTCAAGGCCAAAGGTCATGGTCACAGAGATTTGAAATGTGTGTCTTGCACATCTACTACTCCTGAGTAACATTTATGCAAAGTATCAAGTGAATCAGGTTGAAAGTGAAGGAGGAGTTGAAAGTACAAGATTTTGTCTGCCAATTTCAAGACCAATTTAAATGACAAAGGTCAAGGTCACAGAGACCTGAAATTTGTGTCTTGCACATCTACTACACCTGAGTAACATCTATGCCAAGTATCAAAATTTTTAATGAATCGGGTTGAAACTGAAGGAGGAGTTGAAAGTACAAGATTTTGCCTGCCAATTTCAAGACCAAATTTAAGGCCAAAGGTCAAGGTCACAGAGACCTGAAATTTGTGTCTTGCACATCTAGTACACCTGAGTAATATTTATGCCAAGTATCAAATGATCGGGTTGAAACTGAAGGAGGAGTTGAAAGTACAAGATTTTGCCTGCCAATTTCAAGACCAAATTTAAGGCCAAAGGTCAAGGTCACAGAGACCTGAAATTTGTGTCTTGCACATCTAGTACACCTGAGTAATATTTATGCCAAGTATCAAATGAATCGGGTTGAAACTGAAGGAGGAGTTGAAAGTACAAGATTTTGCCTGCCAATTTCAAGACCAAATTTAAGGCCAAAGGTCAAGGTCACAGAAACCTGAAATTGTGTCTTGCACATCTAGTACACCTAAGTAACATTTATGCCAAGTATCAAATGAATCGGGTTGAAACTGAAAGAGGAGTTGAAAGTACAAGATTTTGCCTACCAATTTCAAGACCAATTTCAAGGCCAAAGGTCAAGGTCAAGGTCACAGAGACCTGGAATTTGTGTCTTGCACATCTACTACACCTGAGTAACATTTATGCCAAGTATCAAATGAATCGGGTTGAAACTGAAGGAGGAGTTGAAAGTACAAGATTTTGCCTACCAATTTCAATACTAATTTCAAGGCCAAAGGTCAAGGTCAAGGTCACAGAGACCTGAAATTTGTGTCTTGCACATCTACTACTCCTGAGTAACATTTATGCCAAGTATCAAGTGAATCGGGTTGAAAGTGAAGGAGGAGTTCAAAGTACAAGATTTTACCTGCAAATTTCAAGACCAATTTCAAGGCCAAAGGTCAAGGTCAAGGTCATAGAGACCTAAAATTTGTGTCTTGCACATCTACTATACCTGAGTAACATTTATGCCAAGTATCAAATGAATCGGGTTAAAAGTGAAGGAGGAGTTGAAAGTACAAGATTTTGCAGACAGACCGACGGCCAACCAACCAACCAACCAACCAACCGACCGACCGACAGGCTGATTCCAGTATACCCCCCTCAAACTCTGTTTGTGGGGGTACAATTATTTTGATCCGAGGGTCGTTTCACCGCTATGGTGAAATGACCCCCCCTGCGGTATTTTGAACCCCCCCCTCTCCATAATTTTTTATTTTTTTTAAATGACTAAAAATTAACATTCTACTGCATAATCATTCATAATTAATGAAGGAAACTTGTTGTAAGGTGTTGCAAGACTTGACCATTAAAATACATTTTTTTTTCTGCTATGGTATTTTGATTCACACTTCATGAAAGTCAATCACCCCTTAAATATCATAGCCAGGACCTGTTATAACTTCTATACATAATCTAAACAAAAGGGTCATCTTTGGTTGAAAGATGATTGAAAAAAGATTAAATCAGCTTTAAAGGGGGAGGGGGGGGTCAAAATACCATGGCTAATCTACCTGCGGTATTTTGAACCCCCCCCCCCCCCCTTCACACCCAACTCAAAATCATTGTAATGGACATAGAATTGCTGTTTGTTTTATTTATATGACTTTTACATTATTGTATGGTTGTAGGATGTTTGAAAAAAGATTAAATCTGCTGCAAGTGGGGGAGGGGAGAGGTCAAAATACCATGATTTTGAAGTTGGGTGTGAGGGGGGGGGGGTCATTTCACCATAGCGGTGAAATGACCCGCGGGTCAAAATACCGCAGGTAGATTAGCCATGGTATTTTGACCCCCCCTTTAAATTAGATGAAACTCTCCTCAAACATCTTTCAACCATAGTATAATGTAAAAGTCATATAAATAAAACCAACAGCAATTCCATGCTAATTACAATGATTTTGAAGGGGTGAAATGACCCGCGGGTCAAAATACCGCAGGTAGATTAGCCATGGTATTTTGACCCCCCACTTTAAATTAGATGAAACTCTCCTCAAACATCTTTCAACCATAGTATAATGTAAAAGTCATATAAACAAGAGCCCCATGGGGCATTATCGCTCACCTGAGAATAACTGACAAAATGGAGATAAATATTTATGTCCAGGAAGGGGTCATTTTTTACCCGAGGGGCATAATTTGACAATCTTGTAAGAGAACCTGTAGATGATTCTATGTGCCAAATTTCTAAGATCAGGGTAGTAGGGTTTTAGACAAGAAGATTTTGTAAGTTTCCATTGGAAAAAAAATCTATTTTTAGCTCCTGTGACCTACATATGCAACAGACTGAAACCAGTTGAACAAAATAGGTAAAGGATATCCAGAAGTGTCACCATGCTGAATATCAAAGCTCTGGCCATATTAGTTTCAGAGAAGAAGACGTTTGAAAATTTCACTATATAACTCTATGTAAAACTGTGACCCCCGGGGCAGGGCCTATTTTGACCCCAGGGGCATAATTTGAATTAACTTGATAGAGGACCTGTAGGCGATGCTATGTGTCAAATATCTAACATTTATAATGGCCCTTGTAGTTGCAGAGAAGAAGATTTTTAAAGTTTTCATTGAAAAAATCTATTTTTAGCTCCAGTGACCTACATATGCAACCTACCAGAACCATTTGAACAATTTTGGTATAGGACATCTAGAAATGTCACCATGCCAAATATCAAAGCTCTGGCCATATTACTTTCAGAGAAGAAGACGTTTGAAAATTTCACTATAGAACTCTATGTAAAACTGTGACCCCCGGGGCGGGGCCAATTTTGACCCCAGGGGCATAATTTGAACAAACTTGATAGAGGACCTGTAGGTGATGCTATGTGCCAAATATCTAAGCTCTGGCCTTTGTAGTTTCAGAGAAGAAGATTTTTTAAGTTTTCATTGAAAAAATCTATTTTTAGCTGCTGTGACCTAGTTATGCAACCGACCAGAACCATTTGAACAATTTTGGTATAGGTCATCTAGAAGTGCAACCATGCCAAATATCAAAGCTCTGGCCATATTAGTTTCAGAGAAGAAGACGTTTGAAAATTTCACTATAGAACTCTATGTAAAACTGTGACCCCCGGGGCGGGGCCAATTTTGACCCCAGGGGCATAATTTGAACAAACTTGATAGAGGACCTGTAGGTGATGCTATGTGCCAAATATCTAAGCTCTGGCCTTTGTAGTTTCAGAGAAGAAGATTTTTTAAGTTTTCATTGAAAAAATCTATTTTTAGCTGCTGTGACCTAGTTATGCAACCGACCAGAACCATTTGAACAATTTTGGCATAGGTCATCTAGAAGTGCAACCATGCCAAATATCAAAGCTCTGGCCATATTAGTTTCAGAGAAGAAGACGTTTGAAAATTTCACTATATAACTCTATGTAAAACTGTGACCCCGGGGCAGGGCCAATTTTGACCCCAGGGGCATAATTTGAACAAACTTGATAGAGGACCTGTAGATGATGCTATGTTCCAAATATCTTAGCTCTGACCATTGCAGTTTTGGACAAGAAGATTTTTTAAGATTTCCCTATTTTTTCACTTTGGTTGCCATGGCAACCAGAGTTCTGCATTGTTTTTAATTCTTTGAACAAATTTGAAAGAGCTTGACCCAAGGAACATTTCTGTAAAGTTTGGTTGAATTCTGTCAAGCGGTATAGGAGAAGATGTCATTTAAAGCAATTGTTAACGACGACGCACAACGCACGACGACGGACACAGGGTCATCCCAATAGCTCACCTTGAGCCTTTGGCTCAGGTGAGCTAATAAAACCAACAGCAATTCCATGCTAATTACAATGATTTTGAAGTTGGGTGTGAGGGGGGGTCATTTCACCATAGCGGTGAAATGACCCGTGAGTCAAAACACTGCAGGTAGATTAGCCATGGTATTTTGACCCCCCTAGAAATTAGATGAAACTCTCCTCAAAAAGACTTTAAAACATAAATAATTTGAATTGTTTAGTTAATATATAGAAACAATATTTTCAAGTAATGGGCATGGAATTGCTGTTGGTTTTATTTATATGACTTTTACATTGTAGATTAGCCTTTGTATTTTTGAGTATAATGTAAAAGTCATATAAATAAAACCAACAGCAATTCCATGCTAATTACAATGATTTTGAAGTTGGGTGTGAGGGGGTCATTTCACCATAGCGGTTAAATGACCCGCGGGTCAAAATACCGCAGGTAGATTAGCCATGGTATTTTGACCCCCCCTTTAAATTAGATGAAACTCTCCTCAAACATCTTTCAACCATAGTATAATGTAAAAGTCATATAAACAAGAGCCCCATGGGGCATATTTCGCTCACCTGAGAAAATAGCTGAAAAAATGGCGATAATAATTTAGGTCCAGGACTGACCTAGATATGCAACAGACCAGAACAATTTGAACAAATTATGTAAAGTATATTTAAAAGTGTCACCATACCGAATATAAAAGCTCTGGCAATATTAGTGTCAGAGAAGAAGATGTTTGAAATTTTCTCTATATAACTCTATGTAAAACTGTGACCCCAGGGGCGGGGCCAATTTTGACCCCAGGTGCATAATTTGAACAAACTTGATAGAGGACCTGTAGGCGATGGTATGTGCTAAATATCTAAGCTCTGGCCCTTGTACAGTAAAGTTCCGCTTAACGACCGGTCCGAAATTAAGACCGGTCCGAAATTACAACCACTTTTTAAAAGAACGGAATATATCCCTTCATAGTTTAATGGTCGTATGGTCCGTTATTAAGACCGGTCCGCTATTCCGTATTACGACCACTAATCCCAGAACAAAAGACCGATTAGTGTTGTTTTAGGGTCCGATATTAAGGGCAGGGGTTCACACTTCGCCGGTCGCGACAAAAGCCAGTTTGACACTTTTACGACAAACACCGATTACTTTACGGCAGAGGTCAAGGCCGATTAAACAATAGGGATGCTTCAACGAGGGAAATGTTTTGATAGCAGATAACTAAAAATAATGCGAAAGTATGATGAATACGGCACTTGTTTAATCTCTTGATTGCTCTATTGGTGCATGTATATTTCGTTTATCTCGCATTAGGCCAAATATAGTTACAGAAAAAACTGTATGTAGCGCATACATCGGACTCGATGACAGAGGGAGAGATAATTGGGCTAATTAGTAAAATACTTACAAGCGTGTGATTTACTAATTAAAATGTTAATTTATCATTTTAGCCTTTCATCCGATCCGCCCCAATCGAGTTTTATGTTTGATAAATTATTTTTTATTGGTTATCTCGAAAGATGATTTTTGTAAACAATGAAATAATTGGTCGAACTTTGGATAATTAATAATATTAAACCCGACGAATTTCTTCATAAACATGTCGTGTGAAGGATTAGATCCAGATCAGATATCAAACAATTTGGAATCTGTTCAGGATCTAAACTGTCCAAAATGATATTTCTTTGTCACTGAAACTCATAGACTATGTGCTAAGGCCCATCTTTATGTGCTAAGATTTTTTTATTGAAACATCGTTTTAATTCAGATCAGACATCAAGTAATGTGGAGTCTGGTGAGGATCCAAACTGAAATGCCACTTCTTATAGATTATAGTCTATGTGTTACACTGCTAATGCCCCTCTTTATGTGCTAACATTAATAATTTATTCAATTAATGAATCTTCATAACATGTGTATGACAGTTTTTAGTTTCTGTGTATATGTGTATTTTCAAAAATTAAATTATGGTTGTTTGAAATAGGCTTTTTTGTGCCGATCTATTCAAAATAGGTTCAATATACCTATCTATCTATATCTGACCAAAAAATTCTCATCGATATCAAGGGTCTCAATAATAAGACCGACTCGATATTAAGACCACTTTTTGTCAGTACCACAGGTGGTCTTAATAGCGGAACTTTACTGTAGTTTCAGAAAAGAAAATTTTTTAAGTTTTCATTGGAAAAAATCTATTTTTAGCTCCTGTGACCTAGTTATGCAACCGAGCAGAACCATTTGAAAAATTTTGGTATAGGACATCTAGAAGTGTCACCATACCAAATATCAAAGCTCTGGCCATATTAGTTTCAGAGAAGAAGACGTTTGAAAATTTCACTATATAACTCTTTGTAAAACTGTGACCCCCGGGGCGGGGCCAATTTCGACCCCAGGGGCATAATTTGAACAAACTAGATAGAGGACATGTAGGCGATGGTATGTGTCAAATATCTAAGCTCTGGCCCTTGTAGTTTCAGACAAGAAGATTTTTTAAGTTTTCAATGAAAAAAATCTATTTTTAGCTCCTGTGACCTAGTTATGCAAACGACCAGAACCATTTGAACAATTTTGGTATAGGACATCTAGAAGTGTCACCATGCCAAATATCAATGCTCTGGCCACATTAGTTTCAGAGAAGAAGACGTTTGAAAATTTCACTATATAACTCTATGTAAATCTGTGACCCCCGGGGCGGGGCCAATTTTGACCCCAGGGGCAAAATTTGATCAAAATTGATAGAGGACCTGTAGATGATGCTTTGTGCCAAATATGTAAGCTCTGGCCTTTCCAGTTTTTGACAAGAAGATTTTTTAAGATTTCCCTATTTTTTCACTTTGGTTGCCATGGCAACCAGAGTTCTGCATTGTTTTTAATTTTTTGAACAAATTTGAAAGAGCTTGACCCAAGGAACATTTCTGTAAAGTTTGGTTGAATTCTGTCAAGCGGTATAGGAGGAGATGTCATTTGAAGCAATTGTTAACGACGACGCACATACGCACGACGCACGACTCACGACGACATACGCCGGACACAGGGCCATCCCAATAGCTCACCTTGAGCCTTTGGCTCAGGTGAGCTAATAAAAACCAACAGCAACTCCCTGCTAATTACAATGATTTTGAAGTTGGGTGTGAGGGGGGGGGGGTCATTTCACCATAGCGGTGAAATGACCCACGGGTCAAAATACCGCAGGTAGATTAGCCATGGTATTTTGACCCCCCCCCACTTTAAACAAGAGGGCCTGAAGGCCCTGATATCGCTCACCATTTGTAATGAAGCCTGATAGCTTTACCTTTGAATTTCACCCGTTTTATTCTAAATCCATTCAAGTTTGTCGACCTACTGTAGTATAGTAGAGTACATCAAAGGCAGATAACTAGAGCCTAAACAATACTGAAATTAAGCCTTTTTCTAGCATTTCAAAGTATATCAAGGGCAGGTAACTATTGCCACAATGATTACATTTCAACAATAATTGTACTCCTTCGAGAACGTATAGCTACATCCTTTGTGTACAAGTATAATCAAAATCCATTGAAAAATGTAGTTGCAAGAGTGTAAACGCTTTAAAATATGGCATTTTCAGCAGTTCAAAGGTAGATATCTCTTGATCTATTTGTCTGATTCCAACCATAATCACCCTTTTTCCAACTCTTATGGTCATATACAATATGGGCAAGTTTGAGAGAGCTTGGATAAATAGTGTGGCCTCTAGAGCGTAGACACTGTTAAATATATCATTTTCAGAAATTCAAAGGTAGATAACTTTTGACCTATTGATCCGATTACAACCATAATTGAACTCATCCGAAGTCTTATGGTAATGTACAATCTGAGTAAGTTTGAGAAAGATTGGATAAAACTTGTGACCTCTAGAGTGTAAACATCGTTAAATATGGCATTTTCAGCAATTCAAAGGTAGATAACTATATGTCTGATTTCAACCATAATCAAACTCATTTGAACTCTTATAGCCATTTACAATCTGAGCAGGTTTTAGATAGATTGGATAAAAATTGTGGCCTCTAGAGTGTAAACACCGTTAAATATGGCATTTTCAGCAATTCAAAGGTAGATTACTCTTGATCTATTTGTCGGATTTCATCCAAAATCAAACTCATTCGAACTCTTGTAGTCATATACAATCTGGGCAAGTTTTAGAAAGATTGGATAAATACTGTGGCCTAACTCATGACCTATTTATCCGATTTCAACCATAATCGAACTCATCCGAACTCTTATGGCAATATACCATCTTAGCAAGTTTGAGAAAGATTGGATAAATATTGTGGCCTCTAGAGTGTAAACACTAAAATTGTTGACGCCGGACATTCAAGGATTGCAAAAGCTCACCCTGAGCTAGCTCAGGTGAGCTAAAAACCAACAGCAATTCCATGCTAATTACAATGATTTTGAAGTTGGGTGTGAGGGGGGGGTCATTTCATCATAGCGGTGAAATGACCCGCGGGTCCTTTAAATTAGATGAAACTCTCCTAAAAATGACTGTGAAACATAAATGATTTGAAATTTTTTGTTAATATATAGAAAAACAATACTTTCAAGTCCTTTACCATTTTTTTAGGGGGGGGGGGGGGGGGGGGGGGGGGGTGTCAAAATACCGCCCGGGTCAAAATAATATCTCACAGGTTATGTAAATGACACGACAATCGGATTACTTCATCTATTTTGTTTACACGTAGGAAAGTGACATGATATGAGGCCAGTTACGTACGCATATCTATAATTCGACACAGACAAAAATATATGTTTACACGAGAACTGAAAGAAAATATGCATCGTACAAGCGCACATTATGCTTCCAGGACTTATTCGTTACGGAATGCAAGCTTAGCACCTGTGTTTGTTTTTATGAATAGATTTAAGATAACTAATACAAACGAGTAATTATTACGTTAAACAAGAGGCCCTGAAGGCCCTGATATTGCTCACCTGTTGTACTGAAGCTTGATAGCTTTATCTTACTGTTTCATCAGTTTTAATTTAAATCCATTCAAATTTGTAGTATAGCATGTTACTGTAAACAATTTTGGAATACAACCTCATAATTCTAGTATGGTAGAGTACATCAAGGGCAGATAACTAGAACCTAAACAATACTGAAATTGAAGCCTTTTCTAGCATTTCAAAGTATATCAAGGGCAGATATAACTATTGCTACAATGATTAGATTTCAACAATAATTGCACTCCTTTGAGAACTTATAGGTATATACTTTGTGTGCATGTAAAATCAAAATCCATTGAAAACTGTAGTTGCAAAAGTGTAAACGGTGTTCGATATGGCATTTTCAGCAATTCAAGGGCAGACAACTCTTGACCTATAGGTCCGATTTCAACCATATTCACATTTATTTGAACTCTAATGGTCATATACAATCTGAGCAAGTTTGAAAAAGACCGGTTAAAAATTGTGGCCTCTAGAGTGTAAACACCCTTCAATATGACATTTTCAGCAATTCAAAGGTAGATAACTCTCAACCTATTGGACCGATTTCAATCATAATCGAACTCCATAGAACTCTTATGGTCATATACAATCTGAGCAAGTTTGAGATAGATTGGATAAAAATTGTGACCCCTGGAGAGTAAACACCCTTAAATATTACAATTTCAGCATTTCAAAGGTAGATAACTCTCAACCTATTAATCTGATTTCAACCAAAATCGAACTCATTTGAACTCTTATGGTTTTATACAATCTGAGCATGTTTGAGATAGATTGGATAAAAATTGTGGCCTCTAGAGTGTAAACACTGTTAAATATGGCATTTTCAGCAATTCAAAGGTAGATAACTCTCAACCTATTGATCAGATTTCAACCATAATCAAACTCATCCGAACTCTTATGTTCATATACAATCTGAGCATGTTTGAGATAGATTTGATAAAAAGTGTGGCCTCTAGAGTGTAAACACCCTTAAATATGGCATTTTCAGCAATTCAAAGGTAGATTACTCTTGACCTATTAGTCCGATTTCAACCATAATCTAACTCATCCGAACTCTTATGGTCATATACAATCTGAGCAGGTTTGAGAAAGATTGGATAAATATTGTGGCCTCTAGAGTGTAAACACTAAAATTGTTGACGACGAACGACAAACGATGGACGACGCACGACGGACATTCAAGTATTGCAAAAGCTCACCCTGAGCTAGCTCAGGTGAGCTAAAAAAGTAATTTTAATGGAAATATTTACAACGTTTCTCGGTTATAACGTTCAACAAATGACGGTCCCCGGCGAAATGTTATAAGCAATCTTCACTGTATTTTTTTCAGCGGAGGATTAATCTTAATGGCTAAAAAGCGCTTTTAAGAGCAAACAAGAGCGTGTCCCAGTTACACGAATGCCCCCGATGATACAGGGAGGGGAATCCAGACTATCAAATGTAAAATGTACGAGTTAGAGAGCTGAAACTGTCCTGGAGCGCCATTTTGAGGAATTCAAGGGCCATTACTCTCAAGAGCCCAGCATAAATTGGCACCGCTGGTTATCTAAATTGGTCTCCATTTTATGTCAAAAAACATTTTCAGAAAGTTTGGTGAAGATCAGAGAAAAGCAATGTGTTTGTGAAACACAAATGCCCCCAGCCAGCATCATGTTCTGTAATGTAATGCTTATTTGCAACAAGAGCCCCATGGGGCATATTTCGCTCACCTGAGAATCACTAACAAAATGGAGATAATGATTTGTGTCCAGGATGGGGTTATTTTTTATCCAAGGGGCATACTTTGAACAATCTTGATAGAGGCCCTGTAGATGATGCTATGTGCCAAATATCTAAGATCAGGGTACTAGGGTTTTAGACAAATTGATTTTTTTAAGTTTCCATTGAATTTTTTTTTTTTTTAGCTCCTGTGACCTACTTATGCAACAGACTGAAACCATTTGAACAAAATACGTAAAGGACATCTAGAAGTGTCACCATGATGAATATCAAAGCTCTGGCCGTATCAGTTTCAGAGAAGAAAACGTTTGAAAATTTCACTATATAACTCTATGTAAAGCTGTGACCCCTGCGGCGGGGCCAATTTTGACCTTAGGGACATAATTTGAACAAACTTGATAGAGGACCTGTAGATGATGCTATGTGCCAAATATCTAAGCTCTGGCCCTTGTAGTTTCAGACAAGAAGATTTTTTAAGTTTTTATTGAAAAAAAACTATTTTTAGCTCCTGTGACCTACTTATGCAACCGACCGGAACCATTTGAACAAAATATGTAAAGGACATCTAGAAGTGTCACCATGATGAATATCAAAGCTCTGGCCATATTAGTGTCAGAGAAGAAGATGTTTGAAAATTGCACTAAATAACTCTATGTAAAACTGTGACCCCCGGGGCGGGGCCAATTAATGACCCCAGGGACATAATTTGAACAAACTTGATAGAGGACCTGAAGATGATGCTATGTGCCAAATATCTAAGCTCTGGCCCTTGTAGTTTCAGACAAGAAGATTTTTAAAGTTTTCATTGAAAAAATCTATTTTTAGCTCCTGTGACCTACTTATGCAACCGACCGGAACCATTTGAACAAAATATGTAAAGGACATCTAGAAGTGTCACCATGCCAAATATCAATGCTCTAGCCATATAAGTTTCAGAGAAGAAGACGTTTGAAAATTTCACTATATATCTCTATGTAAAACTGTGACCCCCGGGGCGGGGCCAATTTTGACCCTAGGGACATAATTTGAACAAACTTGATAGAGGACCTATAGATGATGCTGTGTGCTAAATATCTAAGCTCTGGCTCTTGCAGTTTTTGACAAGAAGATTTTTAAAGATTTCCTTTTTTTTTCACTTTGGTTGCCATGGCAACCAGAGTTCTGCATTGTTTTTTATTCTTTGAACAAATTTGAAAGAGCTTGACCCAAGGAACATTTCTGTAAAGTTTGGTTGAAATCTGTCAAGCGGTATATGAGGAGATGTCATTTGAAGCAATTGTTAACGACGACGCACGATGCACGACGGACGACGCTGGACGCCGGACACAGGGCCATCCCAATAGCTCACCTTGAGCCTATGGCTCAGGTGAGCTAAAAATAGGTCAAAAGTCATGGTCGTAGAGTAAATGAAACATTGGCATGGTTGGAGAAGTCTTAACACAAGACACATACAAAGTATGGAAGCTCTAGGCCTACTGGTTCAAATGTTATAGGCGTATAAAGATTTATACAAAAGAAGGGTCACAAGGGCAACAAGAGCCCCATGGGGCATATTTCGCTCACCTGAGAAAAAAGCTTAAAACGGCGATAATAATTTAGGTCCAGGACTGACCTAGATATGCAACAGACCCGAACAATTTGAACAAATTATGTAAAGTATATTTAAAAGTGTCACCATACCGAATATAAAAGCTCTGGCAATATCAGTGTCAGAGAAGAAGACGAAATTTTCTCTATATAACTCTATGTAAAACTGTGACGCCAGGGGCGGGGCCAATTTTGACCCCAGGTGCATAATTTGAACAAACTTGATAGAGGACCTGTAGGCGATGGTATGTGCCAAATATCTAAGCTCTGGCCCTTGTAGTCACAGGGACCCGGCACGATTGATTTTTGAGAGAATCTTTTTTCAAAAGGTATATATAGAGACAAGGGGTATAACTGATTGTTAGTACATTCTCACCCTATCTCGACAAAACCGGGCATATCATAAATAATAATTGATGAAACGACATCCTTTTTGCACTTCTGTCTAGCTTATATAATACCCTTCCATAAAAACATAACATAAAACCATCTGGAAGCATGCACTTTCAAAAGTAATTGCATTTACTCACAGAAATCAACGACTTTTGGAAAACGGGACAGGTGTTCGTTCACAGCTGAAACCGCATTGACCACTACTGTGTGCTTGTATAGGCGGTAATATCGCACATGACAGTCATACAGTTCCATGGATATCCATTTTTTACACCGATCAAAGCTGATTTATACTCAAACCATTGCAATACTAACAACAAATTTGCATGTTTTCATCGGCAGTAAAGCTCTTCTTGTACATGTAGGCTTTTTGGTACGGCAATGATTTGAGAAGAAATCAGCTTTGATCGGTGTCAAAGCTGTATATTTATGGAACTGTATGACTGTCATGCTCGATATTACCGCCTAAACAAGCGTACAGTAGTTGTCAATGACTGTAACACTCGATTACCGCCTAAACAAGCATACAGTAGTGGTCAATGCTGTGTTAGCAGTGAACGAACACCTGTCCCGTTTTCCAAAAGTCGTTGATTTCTGTGAGTAAATGCAATTACTGTTGAAAGTGCATCCTTACAGTTGGTTTCATGTTATGTTTTTATGAATGGGTATTATATTAGCTAGACAGAAATGCAAAAAGGGTGTCGTTTCATCAATTATTATTCGTGATATGACCGCTTTTGTCGAGATAGGGTGAGAATATACTAACAATAAGTTGTACCCCTTGTCTCTATATATACCTTTTGACAATTTTTTCTCTCAAAAATCAATCGTGTCGGGTCCCTGTGCTTGTAGTTTCAGAAAAGAAGATTTTTTAAGTTTTCATTGAAAAAAATCTATTTTTAGTTCCTGTGACCTTGTTATGCAACCGACCATAACCATTTGAAAAATTTTGGTACAGGACATCTAGAAGTGTCACCATACCAAATATCAAAGCTCTGGCCATATTAGTTTCAGAGAAGAAGACGTTTGAAAATTTCACTATATAACTCTATGTAAAACTGTGACCCCCGGGGCGCGGCCAATTTCGACCCAAGGGGCATAATTTGAACAAACTAGAAACAGGACCTGTAGGCGATGCTATGTGCCAAATATCTAAGCTCTGGCCATTGTAGTTTCAGACAAGAAGATTTTTTAAGTTTTCAATGAAAAAAATCTATTTTTAGCTCCTGTGACCTAGTTATGCAACTGACCAGAACCATTTGAAAAATTTCGTAAAGGACATCTAGAAGTATCACCATGCCAAATATCAATGCTCTGGCCACATTAGTTTCAGAGAAGAAGACGTTTGAAAATTTCACCATATAACTCTATGTAAAACTGTGACCCCCGGGGCGGGGCCAATTTCGACCCCAGGGGCATAATTTGAACAAACTAGATACAGGACCTGTAGGCGATGCTATGTGCAAAATATCTAAGCTCTGGCCCTTGTAGTTTCAGACAAGAAGATTTTTTAAGTTTTCAATGAAAAAAATCTATTTTTAGCTCCTGTGACCTAGTTATGCAACTGACCAGAACCATTTGAACAATTTTCGTATAGGACATCTAGAAGTGTCACCATGCCAAATATCAATGCTCTGGCCACATTAGTTTCAGAGAAGAAGACGTTTGAAAATTTCACTATATAACTCTATGTAAATCTGTGATCCCCGGGGCGGGGCCAATTTTGATCCCAGGGGCATAATTTGAACAAACTTGATAGAGGACCTGTAGATGATGCTATGTGCCAAATATGTAAGCTCTGGCCCTTCCAGTTTTTGACAAGAAGATTTTTTAAGATTTCCTTATTTTTTCACTTTGGTTGCCATGGCAACCAGAGTTCTGCATTGTTTTTTATTCTTTGAACAAATTTGAAAGAGCTTGACCCAAGGAGCATTTCTGTAAAGTTTAGTTGAAATCTGTCAAGCGGTATAGGAGGAGATGTCATTTGAAGCAATTGTTAACGACGACAGACGACTAACGACGGACGACGCCGGACACAGGGCCATCCCAATAGCTCACCTTGAGCCTTTGGCTCAGGTGAGCTAAAAAGTGGTTAGCAATTTAATGAAATTGTAATTTTCTTCAGTTTTGCGTTTGCGTTTTGTTGCAGTTGAATGGACATGATTGCTTCATGGGAACAAAAGTAATTGACCAGAAACTAAAGCTTGACAGACATCCAGACAGACAGCACAAAAACAATTATGACATTGAGGAGACAATTTAGTGACAAGCCAAAGTTTAACACAAAACATCTAATGTAACAGTTAACGTTATCCTGTGAATAACTTATTAAATTCTAACCAATGGTAGCGTATGTAGTAGGCTGAAAGTAAAATGAAAGTAAATCAGAAAGCTTCTTTATGACCTTTCTGTTTTACTTTCATTTTCCCTTTTATCTTTACTGTGGCCTCTTAATTACTTTAATTAGCTTCATTATTCACTGTTTTAATTAAACTTATATTACCACGAAAGAAGTTGATAATCAGAATGTTTGGATCCTTATTTGATATTTTTCAGCAAACCAACTTTAAGTGTACATATGCCGCCCGATGGCAATTACTTTAAACTGTTTGTTGTGTTATGCTATCAGGGCCGTTCCATGCAATGTTTGAAATACAGTTCTTGCCTCTTTCAAAACAAATCATTAATTTTTGCCGTTTGGTTATAGGCATATTGTTATTTCTTTTCCAAATGCGGCAAATTCTTCACTCTGCAATAATAAGTGGATGTAAAGGTCGACTATCTCCCTGCTACTAGCCAATAGCATGGTGCCATTGACACGCCTATCGAAAATTACATCGTGGGTGGAGCTATAGAAGTAGCTGCTCAATGCTGATTTGTTTATGCTGGATAACTTAAAATATGAATATTCATTAGGTGGCATATTACTTTTAAAATTTATGTATTATATAGCGGGAAAACGTAATAGAGATCAACCCACTACACTACTTTTATAATTTATGAATGTATATTCTCCCACCCCTGTGATATACTAGAACATATTGCAACATACAGCTTTAATTAATATAATTTACCGTTTTACCGAAAACGCCTCAACCATTCACTATTTAAATTGTTTATTTATACATGTATATATCTGATTATCTTAAAAATCATTTACCTACCCTTGAAGTCATTTCAAATCTAACAAGAGGGCCATGGCCCTTAATTCGCTCACCTGAGGTCATTGTGCCTTAGCTTAATAGGCAAGACAACATTTTAATATAGCTGTAAATGGAATTATCTTCCAGACAAAAAAAACATGACAAATTGGAATAACTTAAAAAAATATTGTTGGCAGAGTTATGGCCCTTATCCATGACACATCTTCTAATTAAGCTACATGTATTTCCATATGATTATTTATTGCACATTCTGCTTTACTTTCAGCCTGCTTTAAGTTATCATCTACTAAGATATAGATACTATTTCTTATATCTTTATGACTGTATAAAGTGGAATTATTTTCTTTAGAGGAGGAATAAATTAAAGGCGTAAAAAGGCATATGTATGGGGTAATGGGTTAACATCAGTAGAACTGGAGTTATCTCAAAGACAAGAAAATATGACACTGGGAAATATCTCAAAAATGACATTGACCTTTGTAGGACATGACCCAAGTTATAAACTCTATGTAAAATTGTGACCCCCCGGGGCGGGGCCAATTTTGACCCCAGGGGCATAATTTGAACAAACTTGATAGAGGACCTGTAGGTGATGCTATGTGCCAAATATCTAAGCTCTGGCCCTTGCTGTTTTTGACAAGAAGATGTTTTAAGATTTCATTATTTTTTCACTTTGGTTGCCATGGCAACCAGAGTTCTGCATTGTTTTTAATTCTTTGAACAAATTTGGAAGAGATTGACCCAAGGAACATTTCTGTAAAGTTTGGTTGAATTCTGTTCAGTGGTATAGGAGGAGATGTCATTTGAAGCAATTGTTAACGACGACGCACGACGCCGGACGCCGGACACAGGGCCATCCCAATAGCTCACCTTGAGCCTTTGGCTCAGGTGAGCTAAAAACGTAGGTATGGTTGGAAGGTCTTGACACAAGAAATATACAAGAGCCCCATGGGGCATTTTCGCTCACCTGAGAATAACTGACAAAATGGAGATAATTATTTATGTCCAGGAAGGGGTCATTTTTTACCCGAGGGGCATAATTTGAACAATTTTGTAAGAGGACCTGTAGATGATGCTATGTGCCAAATATCTAAGATCAGGGTAGTAGGGTTTTGACAAGAAGATTTTTGTAAGTTTCCATTGAAAAAAAATCTATTTTTAGCTCCTGTGACCTACATATGCAATAGACTGAAACCAGTTGAACAAAATAGGTAAAGGATATCTAGAAGTGTAACCATGCTGAATATCAAGGCTCTGGCCATATTAGTTTCAGAGAAGAAGACGTTTTGAAAATTTCACTATATAACTCTATGTAAAACTGTGACCCCGGGGCGCGGCCAATTTTGACCCCAGGGGCATAATTTGAACAAACTTGATGGAGGACCTGTAGATGATGCTGTGTGCCAATTATCTAAGCTCTGGCCTTTGCAGTTTTTGACGAGAAGATTTTTTAAGATTTCCTTATTTTTTCTCTTTGGTTGCCATGGCAACCAGAGTTCTGCATTGTTTTTAATTCTTTGAACAAATTTGAAAGAGCTTGACCCAAGGAACATTTCTGTAAAGTTTGGTTGAATTCTGTCAAGCGGTATAGGAGGAGATGTCATTTGTAGCAATTGTTAACGACGACGCACGACGGACGCCGGACACAGGGCCATCCCAATAGCTCACCTTGAGCCTTTGGCTCAGGTGAGCTAATAAACAAAATATGAAAGCCGTAGGCCTACTGGTGCAAATGTTATAGCCATTTAAAGATTTCAACAAAAGTAGGTCAAATGTCAAGGTCACAAGGTCAAAAAGTTTTGTATGGTTAGAAAGGTCTTGCCACAGGGAAAACACATGCCAAAGCCAAGGTGCAAAAATGCAAAAGTTACAGCCAAGGTTAAGGTTTTTGGTTCAAGTTTGATTAAATAGGTCAAAGGTGAAGGTGAAGGTCACAAGGTCAAAGATGTTGGTATGGTGGGAAAGGTCTTGACACAAGAAATATACATACAAAATATGAAAGCCCTGGGCCAACTGGTGCAAATGTTAAAGCCATTTAAAGATTTTTACAAAAGTAGGTCAAATGTCAAGGTCAAGGTCACAAGGTCAAAAAGTTTTGTATGGTTGGAAAGGTCTTGCAATGAGGAATACACATGCCAAGTATAAAAGGTCCAGGTTTAAAAATGCAAAAGTTATAGCCAAGGTTAAGGTTTTTGGTTAAAGTTTGATTAAATAGGTCAAAAGTCAAGGTCAAGGTCACATGGTCAAAGATGTTGGTATGGTTGGAAAGGTCTTGACACAAGAAATATACAAAATATGAAAGCCCTGGGCCAACTGGTGCAAATATTATAGCCATTTAAAGATTTTTACAAAAGGAGGTCAAATGTCAAGGTCAAGGTCACAAGGTCAAAAAAAATTGTATGGTTGGAAAGGTCTTGATACAGGGAAGATACATGCCAAGTATAAAAGGCCTAGGTACAAAAATGCAAGAGTTATAGCCAAGGTTAAGGTTTTTGGCACAGACAGAAGGATGGACGGACGGACGGACGGACAGACAAACCAACAGACATGACAAAAACTATATGCCCCCGAATCGTAGATTCTGGGGGCATAAAAATTAAGCTGTCACCTGTCTTATGTACTGAAAGCCAGTTATAACTAGAACTGCTATCACTAAAGGTGATAAATACCCCCACTCCAAACTGACCTGTCACAAACACCACAATGACATGTAGAAAGAATAATACATGCATACTAAATTTCAAGTTGAAAAGGGGCATAATTCTGTCAAATTTTATGCAAGAGTTGTCATACTTGAAGAAAAGTCTCACAATATAACACATATAATGTGTACCACTATGAAGACAATATCATGAATAGTTTTCAAGAAAATGGCATGTTCCAAGAAAATAGAAAAAAAATTCAAGTTAAAAAGGGGCATTATTCTGTAATTTGTTGGCAAGTTATGTAACTTCAAGTAGAGTCTGCAAACATCACACTTATAATGTGTACCAAGTTTGAAGACAATGTCATAAATAGTTTTCAAGAAAATGACATGTCCAAAGAATAAATGCATATTAAGGAACAAAATATCAAGTTATAAAGTGGCATAATTCTGTCAAATTTTGTGCAAGAGTTGTCAAACTTAAGGTTCATGTATAGTGTTTTTTGGTCCCTGTACGAGAAAAAATACCCAAATTTGAAAAGTTGTAATACTCAATAACTATTCCACATTGGCTAAAAATATTTTCACACATTATAAATAATTGGTCAATGAAAAGGAGCACGCCTAAATTGCCATAAATTTAAGTGTACTTGTGTTGTCAGAAGCTCAAAAAGTAACGAACATGGAATGAAAATAACCTCTTCAGCAGAATATATCAAATCACTAAATGGCACGTTTTTTCGGAAATCTGGTAGAATACATACAAAGAACCCCTTACATACTGGGTACTCCTACACAGATTGTTTTACAAAAGTCAGGAAAACTCCCTGCAATTGGCCTTTCAAATACCCCTTGCTTGATTCAAGGGCAGCCATTTGCATTTTACAAATTTTTAGAAGTTTGCCAACATTTAAAGTCCAGCTACTCCAAATCTACAAACACCGACTGACGATTGTTATATACGTGCGGACAGAGAAAAGAACAAGCAATATGATTGATGGAATGTCACTCACCCGATTCACTGCATTTAGACAATATATCCGTTCAATCATAGCAATATCACTGAAAGTTGTCGTTTATCCAACACAACGATTAATCCGCATTTTCTCGTTTTTTAATATCCATATTATCAACTTTTATTTCAGTACATTATTAATGTTGGATACATACTCAATAAAATAAGCGCATTGCACATTACTTTCGATCATAAATTCCTCCGTATGTCACAATTCTTTAGCGGACTACTTGCCGCGAAAGTTATTCTGTCCCTGTACAGCTGACCTTTGTTTCAGGAAAATCAAGAGTTTGTCCCTTTAAATCACCTTTTTCCACCCTTTCAAGTATTCCACATCTTTCCGGCTATTGTAATGTTGATTAATATTTCACTTTGCATTGCGATCTTTATTATATAAAGCTTTATATTGCTGTGAATGTATTCCAGCTCTAGTCCGGTCAAGGGGTACATCCATCTACACATTGTACATGTACAGTGGCGAATCTGTTATTCTTTCCCGTTTAAACGGAAACGTACGCAAACGCAAAACACTAAAACGTAGAAAAGTACAATTTTTGGACAATTCTGATAATTCATCTTTATCTTGGTGGCAAACAGTTTGGATCCTGATCAGACGCCGGGTTACCCGGCGTCTGATCTGGGTCCAAATTGTTTGCAGAGAAAATAATAGTTTTAGCGTAAACGCGTTTATTGGGAAAGAATAACGTTTTCTCCACTGTATACAATACTGCACGGATCCGAATTTGGCTTCTATGGGGTCCTAGTAGGGACACTTGAGATGATTGCTTTGGGCAGAGACACACCAATTATTTTTTGTCCTTCTATCTTTTCATGTATATTCTGCTTCTGCATTTCACACATACACACACATTAACATATTGTTATGGTTCATGAGTATATGCTACTACCACCCTGACAACCTTACTTCAGTAGTTGTAAGTATTTAGAAACACTGATAAGGGCACATATATTTGAACATTTAGTCAGACACAATCATATATCAGTTTATCTAAGGCTCAATTTGGTTTTCGCTCTAGGGGATCCTGCGTTTTACAGTTAATTGGATTGATAGATTATTAGTCACACTACATTGAGGGTGATGGAAGTTTGGAAAATATAATGTTTATTTAGATTTTGTCAAAGCTTTTGAGAGCATAGTACATTAACGTTTTCTCGCAAAGTATCAGTATTTGGTATCAGAGGGGCCAGTTTTGTCATGGAAACGTAACATTTTTACTGGACGTAGGCAATATGTATTTGTGAAAGGACCCTGGTCTTCTTCGTGGAAAGACATTTTATGTGGAGTACCCAAGGGAAGTATCCTGGGACCCACATTATTCATATGTTTATAATAGATGACCCCTCCCCCTGAAGTTATACGTAGTATTGTGAAATTCTTCGCTTATGGTACCAACCTATACAACAAAGACATTAAAATTGATATTATCCAGCACGACTTAGATGCCTTAAACATAGTCAAAGTGGCTGTTGCGTTTTAATGTGAAAAATTACAGAACCATACACTTTGGAAGAGACAACCAATATTACCAGTATACTTTGAACTTTGCGGACATTGAGTCTGTTAGTGAAAAGGGGGGTTTAGGGGTAATATTTTAACAGGACTAAAAAGTTAAGTAGTCATATAGCTGAAAAAGATAACAAATCCATCAGTGTATTATCCTAAATAATCAGAATGTATGATTACATTGCGAAAAGATATTTCATAATTTTTAACAAAGCACTCGTCAGGTCAATATGGAAACACTATTATCATGTATTATGATATCTATTCTTGAAAGAAGTGTTGAAAAATTATGTAAGCCTGCCAATAAGCGTCTCCTGGATTGTCAACCTTACATGTACCGAAAGATTGGTTTTCAAAAATTGCTTGGTCATTGACGAAGCCGTGGTGACATGATATAATGTTGAAAATTATTTTAAGAAATGGAGGATATACATATAGAAAGAATTTACCTTAAAAATATTTTTCAAATTAAAAAAACATCATTAAGTTTACAACACTTTTCAAAGAGAGTTATAAACAACCGGATCTCACTTCAGTTTATATAGAATTAAAAATAATAAATTTTGTTGATACATTTGTATGCCGGATGAATTATTTTTGTAATCTTAGCTTCAATGTCATATCCATGTGTCTGTGTACCTCATTGGATTAGAATCAAATATTGCATACTGTTTAATGAATAATTTAGTTGAGAGGGGTCGAAATGGAATATTCTTAATAATAAGAATGACCAAAGCATCTGGAAACAAACATTTCCTTGATGCGCATTTAAAGTGATGTTTAAAAAAGCACTAGTAACCACTGTTCCCTCCATTTTACGGATGCATTGCAGAATACGTCCCCTCATTGATTTTACGTAACGTTTCAAATACGTTGCCATTCCAACCAAAATGCACGTTGGAGGTCATTAATTTATGGAATAATTTTGATAATTTGACCCGACCTTGTTATCAAATACATCCGATATGTGTTCGATTGGGCTCATGTCCGAGGATAAAACAGACCAAGGCAGGACGTTAATGTATTTTTAGCAAGAAATTGTGTGGTGATACGCGCCGTGTGATGCTTTATACATGTATTGTCAAGCTGAAAATGCCAGGTCCTTCCTTTATTTTGTATGAATCGTATCACTGTGCTATTTAAAACATTGATGTAACGCTGAGCGTTGGCATTTTATTGAATAATAACAAAGTCAATTTCCAGAGTTCCCATTTTCCCAACCCAGACCATAGCGCTGCCACCACCCATTATGTCTCTCAAACATATCGTTCTCCGTGGTCACTCCTCCTTTTTGCGCCGTGAGGCGAGTGGACCGTGGCGAGAGACTCTCTTGCATCCGCGGTAATCAATGTAGCGCTGTTTACAGTGAAACACCTGTATCTGCGCACGTGCAAAGTAAGATCACGTTGGCAAGCTTAGACGCATAAAGTGACCTGGGATTTGAATAGCAATTGTGTAATCGTTATACGCAATGAAATCATTATAATCATGTATATATCTTGCAACATGCGTTAAAACACAGTTATAGAAGAATTCTAGGAAGAGGATGGGCTTATAAAGAAGCAGATCCTCCCGCGAGAGCCCAACAACGATTCTCAATGTATTCTCAAGGTATAATTCAGTTAAAAAAGGATGAAAAAAATAATACAGTCTGCATATTTATACATGTAATAATGTTTGAAAGAGGCTCGTGTTGCCCACCATACTTTGGAAAAAATAAGTAGTCCCCCATGGCGATATAGTGTTGTCCTTGAAAATTGTCAAATATTCCATGACTTCTTCTGTTGTTATTTGAGTGGATTTCGTCAGGATTTTGGTCCTACTACCTCATGTAAAGCATATTCTTCAATATAGAGGAAGGATTTGTTGAATTTCTGTACAGAAAATTTGCTTCACATTTTGGTGCAAATCCAAACATATTGTTCAAAATCAAGATACACAGTTTTTCTTTCAAATTGTAAGCTATCTCATAAGTTTGTTCATTTCAATACAAACATTTTGATATGAAATTATGCAACATTGCTCCATAAATGACCAAAATATCACCTTTCAAAAATGCACCAAAAAACACTTTACAAGAACCTTAATGAAAAGTCTCACAATACAACTCTTATAATGTGTACGAAGTTTGAAGACAACTTCATGAATAGTTTTCAAGAAAATGGCATGTTCAAAGAAAAAAATTCTCAATTAAGAGGCAAAACAAATCAAGTTAAAATTTAAAAGGGGCATAATTCTGTCAAATTTGGTGCAAGAGTTATGAAACCTGTCAATGAGTGTCCCGAAATAACATTGATAATGTATACCAAGTTTGAAGATGGTATCATAAACTGTTTTCAAGAAAAAGGCAAATGTCCTGAAAAAACTTGACAGACCGACCGACATACGGAAGGACGGACGGACAACGTGATTCCTATATAGCCCCCAACCACCGGTGGTGTGGGGGCATAATGAACAAGGGCCACCATGGCCCTAAATCGCTCACCTGGAACACCATGTAAAACTTGACCTATAGTGACCTAGATTATGACCCGACATGACCCACAGTCAACCTCTAGAGTGTAAACAAGATTTTTCTATGAATTGACCTAGTGACCTAATTTTTGACCAGACACAATACACATTTGATTTTGACCTAGATTTGATGTAGGCAAACATTCTGACAATATTTCATTCAGATGTAATGAGATTTGTAGCCTCTAGAGTGGTAACACGATTTTCCAATGATTTGGCCTAGTGACCTAGTTTTTGACCTGACATGACTCATATTTGAATTTGACCTAGATATTAATTAGGCAAACGTTCTGACCAAATTGCATTACAATCAAATGAGATTTGTTGCCTCTAGAGTGTTCACAAGGTTTTTCTATGATTTGACCTAGTGACCTAGTTTTTGACCGGACATGACCCACATTCGAACTTGACCTAGATTTCATCATGACAAACATTGTCAACAAGTTTCATGAAGATCAGATGAAATTTGTAGCCACTAGAGTGATCACAAGGTTTTTCTATAATTTGACCTAGTGACCTAGTTTTTGATTGGACATGGCCCACATTCGAACTTGACCTAGATTTTACCAAGACAAACATTGTTATGAAGTTTCATGAAGATCGGATGAAATTTGTAGCCGCTAAAGTGTTCACAAGGTTTTCCTATAATTTGACCTAGTGACCTAGTTTTTGACCGGACACGACCCACATTCGAACTTGACCTAGATTTTATCAAGGCAAACATTGTTATGAAGTTTCATAAAGATCAGATGAAATTTGTAGCCGCTAGAGTGTTCACAAGGTTTTTCTTTAATTTGACCTAGTGACCTAGTTTTTGACCAGACATGACCCACATTCGAACTTGACCTAGATTTTATCAAGACGAACATTGTTATGAAGTTTCATGAAGATCAGATTAAATTTGTAGCCGCAAGAGTGTTCACAACCAATTGTGAACGGAGGGACAGACAGACGACGGACATCCAGCAATCCTAAAAGCTCACCTTGGCACTTCGTGCCAGGTGAGCTAAAAAGCGTAGCTTACCTCTCCAACTGATGGTTCTAGTGGTATTTCACTACCCCTGCCATCTCTCTGCTTCCTATCATACTTGTCTCTATTTCTGTCTTTATCTCTGTCCCTGCTCCTACTTCGAGTTCTATCTCTGTCCCTATCTTTATGCTTTTTCTTTTTACGGTCTCTAGATCGGGACCTGTCTCTTCTCCGATCTCTAGAGCGACTGCGAGATCTGCGTTCTCTGGAACGACTTCTCCTCCGACTGAAAACAATGAATCAAGTCTCTGTTTCATTTTCTTATTTCTGTAAGTACCCACTTGTTTGTACACACAAAGTATTTAGAAATATAATTATGGTGGAACTGTATATAATTGGTTTGGTCTCTGAATAGTATTTGTATCATTAGTGAAACTGTAGGAGAATTGCCAACTCAGAATTGGTAGAACTTGTGGCCCAATCCCTTTTCCTGTAAAAGAATGCGAAATAAAATAGGTTTAACCCAGAGTTCTGCCAAAGCCGCGCCCGTGCGCCATTGGCGCAGAAAAATCACAAACAGCGCAGAAAAATTCCCGTAAATGCAGGGCCCGAAGGTGCGCCCAAAAAAAATCGCGATTTTTTTTCTTCCCCGCTACGACGGTCAATGTTTTAGTCTGTCCGTTCTATAATAGCATTTAAAACGATTAATTTCATTGGATATGTCGACTGGAAGTATCCGCTATAGTCCAATCTCTGATAATCTTTCATGCCTTCTCGTTTGTTTTGTTGAAAGATAGCTGACCAGAAACGTAAGGCAGCTACACTGATAGACTTTTTTCAAAGTTCTCAAAATAAGCGGAGTAAAATTAAGGAATTAGACGAAAATAATATTAAGTTAACCACAGAGTAAATGTGCATGACGCTGTCGCGGATCAGAATACAGCCGAAAGTAGTAAAAAGTTTTAATTGATTCTCAAAAACAGAAACCCCTCTCCAGCCTACGGCCGAGTCTTATAAAGTTGACGGCTCTTCGAAACGCACAAAAAGGTATATCCGCCGAGAAAAAAAAAAGGGTTGAACTTTTTAGCAAAGGTGGTGAAAAGATTACACGTGGCTTGCTTACAATGGTGGGTCAGATTCTATGACTTGCAATCTGTGTCTAGACTAAAGCACTTTAAGAACAAGAGGCCCATGCGGGCCTAAATATCGCTCAGCTGGAAAAACCAACACAAGGGTCACATAACCCCTGGTATGGGATCAATTTTCACCCCAGAGACACAATTTTCATTGAAAAAATCTATTTTTAGCTCCTGTGACCTAGATATGCAACGGACCGAAACCATATTTACAATATTGGTTAAGGGCTTCTACAAGTGTCATCATGCCAAATATCAAAGCTCTGATCATATTTGTTTCAGAGGTAAAGATGTTTGAAGATTTCACTACATAACTCTATGTAAAATTACGACCCCCAGGGCGTGGTCATTTTTTACCCCAGGGGCATAATTTGGACAATCTTGATAGAGGACCTGAAGACGATGTTTTGTGCCAAATATCTAAGCTCAGGGTACTGTGGTTTCAGACAATAAGATTTTTTAAGATTTCATTGAAAAAATCTATTTTTAGCTCCTGTGACCTAGATATACAACTGACCAGAACCATATTTACAATATTGATTAAGGGCTTCTAGAAGAATCATCATGCTAAATATCAAAGCTCTGGCCATATTAGTTTCAGCGAAAAAGATATTTAAAGATTTCACTATATAACTCTATGTAAATTTACGACCCCCGGGGCGGGGTCATTTTTTACCCCAGGGACATAATTTGAACAATCTTGATAGAGGACCTAAAGACGATTCTTTGTGCCAAATATCTAAGCTCAGGGTACTGTGGTTTCAGACGAGAAGATTTTTTAAGTTTTCATTGAAAAAATCTATTTTTAGCTCCTGTGACCTAGATATGCAACGGACCGGAAATATTTGAACAACTCTGAAAGAGGACCATATAAGGATCATTCAGGCCAAGTTTGGTAAAAATCCATCCTGTAGTTTCGGAGGAGATGTCGTTTAAAGAAATTGTTGACAACGAACGGACGACGAACGACGGACAGACGACGGACACAGGACGATCAAAATAGCTCACCTTGGCACTACGTGCCAGGTGAGCTTAAAAGAGCACACCACTGGTGAGTGTCGTAATAGGAAAACGAGTTATTTTATTGTGTTTTCAACTTTTTAATGAGAAAAAATGTTGGGCCCTCACTTTTAAACAAGAGGCCCATGCGGGCCTAAATATCGCTCACCTGGAAAAACCAACACAAGGGTCACATGACCCCTGGGGTGGGATCACTTTTTACCCCAGACATATTTTTCAAAAATTTGCTGATAAACTTGAAAATTAAGTGTGCTGTCAAATATTTTGTACATGGATGGTTTCAGACAGGAAGACTTTTCATTGAAAAAAATCTATTTTAGCTAATATGACCCAGATATGCAACAGACCGAACCATTTCAGCAATATTGGTAAAGAACATCTAAAAGTGTCACTATGCTAAATACCAAAGCTCTTGCTATAGTAGTTTCAGAGAAGAATATTTCACTACATAACTCTATGTAAAACTGCAACCCCTACAGCCTTGGCAGTTTTAACTCAAGGGGCATAATTTGAACAATCTTGATAGAGGACCTAAAGATGATGCTTTGTACCAAATAACTGTGGTTTCAGACAAGAAGATTTTTTAAGAATTCATTGAAAAAATCTATTTTTAGCTCCTGTGACCTAGATATGCAACTGACCAGAACCATATTTACAATGTTGGTTAAGGGCTTCTAGAAGTGTCATCATGCCAAATATCAAAGCTCTGACCATATAAGTTTCAGAGATAACGATGTTTGAAGATTTCACTATATAACTCTATGTAAAATTACGACCCCCGGGGCGGGGTCATCTTTAACCCCAGGAACATAATTTGGACAATCTTTATGGAGGACCTGTAGATGATGCTTTGTGCCAAATATCTAAGCTCAAGGTACTGTGGTTTCAGACAAGAAGATTTTTTAAGACTTCATTGAAAAAATTTATTTTTAGCTCCTGTGTGACCTAGATATGCAACTGACTGGAACCATATTTACAATATTGGTTAAAGTCATCATGCCAAATATCAAAGCTCTGGCTATATTAGTTTCAGAGAAAAAGATGTTTGAAGATTTCACTATATAACTCTATGTAAAATTACGACCCCTGGGGCGGGGTCATTTTTTAGCCAGGGGACATAATTTGAACAATCTTGATAGAGGACCTGAAGACGATGCTTTGTGCCAAATATCTAAGCTCAGGGTACTGTGGTTTCAGACGAGAAGATTTTTTAAGTTTTCATTGAAAAAATCTATTTTTAGCTCCTGTGACCTAGATATGCAACGGACCGGAAATGTTTGAACAACTTTGAAAGAGGACCATATAAGGATCATTCAGGCCAAGTTTGGTAAAAATCTATCCAGTAGTTTCGGAGGAGATGTCGTTTAAAGAAATTGTTGACGACGAACTAACGAACGAACGACGACGGACAGAGGACGATCAAAATAGCTCACCTTGGCACTACCTGCCAGGTGAGCTAAAAATGGCCCCCTTTTTTCATGTCCAGTGGGCCCTGGGGCCCATAGTTTTGGATTTCTTGGCAGAACACTGTGCTAGGAAATAGAAAATATTTCTTATGATATATATTCATGGCTTTATTTTCTCACATGGAGGAATAAATTAATGGCATATTTTTTAGGTAATGGGTTAAACTACTTGGTTTGGTTTTCATTTGTGCTTGGCTTTACATTCAGGTTTATGTTAGTTTAGTGGTTCTTCAATCGATGTGGCGATGTCTGGAAATAAAGACTCTGGATTTACATTATATGTATGAAGCCAGTAGGGGTCAAACACTAGATAACATCCAGTTCAGTTAGAAAAATAAACTCATTGCAAGCCCTTTCAAGAGCTTCCTTACATGAACAAGAGGCCCAGAGGGCCACATTTTTGCTCACCTGAGGACATTGTACCATAGAATCTGACTGGGCAAGACAACATTTTGATATAGCTATGACCCATGGCCCTAAATCGCTCACCTGGTTCACTATGTACAAGAGCCGCATGCGGCCCTAAATCGCTCACCTGAGGACTATTGTGTTATATATTACTCAATGCAAAATGAACTTTGTCATTGCATGTATGTGGACTGTTGCATGAAGAAGTAATTCGGAATCTGCTTGTCGATCATTATTACTATTTGAGCAAAAGGGGGAAATATGGCAATGATATAAATAGTGCTAATAAAGGGTCACTTAAACAATATTCATTCAAAATATTATTGAATTCAGACAATGATTCAGAGAAGCAATTGTTTTTAAAAAAAAATCCATTATAAGTCTATGTAAAACTGATAAGCCCCGGTGCAGGGCAATTTCTGACCATGAGCACATGATTTGAACAATTTTGGTAGAGGACCATAAGGCAAAGCTAGATGCCAAATATAAAAGGTCTGGGGCTTACGGTTTCAGAGAAGAAGATTTTTAAAGGTTTTCCTATATAAGTCTATGTAAAACTGATAAGCTCTGGGGCGGGTCCATTTTCGACACGGGGGTCATGATTTGAACACTTTTGGTAGAGGACAGTAAGGCAAAGCTAGATGCCAAATATAAAAGGTCTGGGCCTTACGGTTTCTGAGAAGAAGATTTTTAAAGGTTTTCCTATATAAGTCTATGTAAAACTGATAAGCCCCATGGCAGGGCCATTTTTTACCCTGGGGTCATGATTTGAAATTTTTTTGTAGAGGACCACAAAGCAAAGCTAGATGCCATATATATTAGGTCTGGGCCTTACGGTTTCAGAGAAGAAGATTTTTAAAGATTTTCCTATATAAGTCTATGTAAAACTGATGATGTAAGTACGGAAATTGACCACGCCCTCTGGCGGGCATGTTTTTTGACCGATCAAAATTCTTTGAACACTTTTGAAAGTATATTAATTGAGAAACATTTTGGTGAAAACCAAATTGAAATCGGACCAGTCGTTCTTGAGAAGAAGATTTTTTTTTTTAAATATTGTGCATGGTTGCTATGGCAACAAGACCGATTGCCCCACCCCCTTTTTTTTAACAATTTTTAAAGCTCACAACTACAGTATGTATTTGGCCAAGTTTGGTTAAAATTGGGCCATTGGTTTCAGAGAAGAAGTTGTTGGAAAGAAATTGGGAACGGAAGACACCAACATCGACACCGACACCAACACCGACGTACGACGGACTGCGACCGATCACAATAACTCACCTTGAGCACTTTGTGCTCAGGTGAGCTAAAAATTAACCTATAGTGACCTAGATTATGACTGGACATGACCCACAATCAACCTTTAGAGTGTTAACAAGATTTTTCTATAATTTGACCTAGTGACCTAGTTTTTGACCAAACACAATCCACATTTGATTTTGACCTAGATTTGATGTAGGCAAACATTCTGAAAATATTTCACTCAGATCTAACGAGATTTGTAGCCTCTAGAGGGTCAATTAACACTGTTTTTCTTTGATTTGGCCTAGTGACCTAGTTTTTGACCCGACATGACCTATATTTGAACTTGACCTAGATATCAATTGGGCAACCATTCTAACTCAGTTGCATTAAAATCCAATAAAATTTGTAGCCTCTAGAGTGTTAACAAGGTTTTTCTAAGATTTGACCTAGTGACCTAGTTTTTGACCGGACATGACCCACATTCGAAGTTGACCTAGATTTCATCAAGACAAACATTTTGATAAAGTTTCATAAAGATCCATTGAGATTTGTAGCCTCTAGAGTGTTAACAAGGTTTTTCTATGATTTGACCTGATGACCTAGTTTTTGACCAGACATAACCTACATTCGAACTTGACCTATATATCAATGAGGCAAACATTCTGACCCAGTTTCATGAAGATCCATTGAGATTTGTAGCCTCTAGAGTGTTAACAAGGTTTTTCTATGATTTGACCTAGTGACCTAGTTTTTGACCTGACATGACCCACATTCGAACTTGACCTAGATATCAATGAGGCAAACATTCTGACCAAGTTTCATTAAGATCCATTGAGATTTGTAGTCTCTAGAGTGTTAACAAGGTTTTTCTATGATTTGACCTAATGACCTAGTTTTTGACCGGACATGACCCACATTCGAACTTGACCTAGATTTCATCAAGACAAACATTGTCATGAAGTTTCATGAAGATCGGATGAAATTTGTAGGCGCTAGAGTGTTAACGAACAATTGTGAACGGACGGACGGACGACGGACATGCATTCGTGCCAGGTGAGCTAATAAGTCTATGTTAAATGATAATCTCCTGGGTGGGGCCATTTTTGGGCCGGGAGTCATAATTTGAACAATCTTCGTAGAGGACCATAAGGCAAAGCTACATGTCAAATATAAATGATCTGGGCCTTACGGTTTCAGAGAAGAAGAATTTTAAAGGTTTTCCTATGAAAAACTAATAAGCCCGAGGGCAAGCCATTTTTGGCCCAGGGTCATAATTTTAATAATCTTGGTAGAGGACCACAAGGCAAAGCTATATGTCAAATATGGGCCTTACAGTTTGAAAGAAGATTATTTTTAAAGGTTTTCCTATATAAGTCTATGTAAAACTGATAAGCCCCGGGGCAGGCCCAATTTTGACCCGGGGGTCATAATTTGAACAATCTTGGTAGAGGACTTTGAGGCAAAGCTACATGTCAAATATAAATGATCTGGGCCTTATGGTTTCAGAGAAGAAGATTTTTAAAGGTTTTCCTAAGAAAAACTGATAAGCCCCAGGGCGGCGCCATTTTTGTCCTGGGGTCATAATTTGAACAATCTTGGTAGAGGACCAAAGGCAAAGCTATATGTCAAATATCAAAGATGTGGGCCTTACAGTTTCAGAGAAGAATATTTTTAAAGGTTTTCCTATATAAGTCTATGTAAAACTGATAAGCCCCGGGGCGGGGCCAATTTTGACCAGGGGTTCATAATTTGAACAATCTTGGTAGAGGACCATAAGGCAAAGCTACATGTCAAATATTAATGATCTAGGCCATACAGTTTCAGAAAAGAAAAGTTTTCCTAAGAACAAGAGCTGCATGCGGCCCTAAATCGCTCACCTGGTAACCATGGTTACGGTCATGGTAATGAACCAGTTATGGTAAAGTTTTCACTATAAGCCATCATTGGTAAATTCATCCCCACCCTCTGACGGCCATGTTTGAGCTAGGAAGATTATTTGAAGAAAACTGGCAAAGGGTCACCCATGAATCATTATTTGTGTAAAAATATTCTTAAATCAGACCAATAGTTTCAGAGAAAAAGATTTTTAAAGATTTTCTATACAGATATATAAGGAAAACTTGCCCCACCCACTGGCGGTCATAAAGATAACAAAATGATTTTAAGAAATCTGGTAGAGAGTCATAAATGGATCATATGCGTAAAATTATTTTCAATTTGGACCTGTAGTTTCACAGAAGAAGATTTTTAAAGTTTTTACTATACACAGTAACATAAGGAAAATGTGCCCCACCCACTTGCGGCCACGTTTTTTTAGATATCAAAATTATTTTCCACTATATAGCCATATAAGGAAAATCTGCCCCACCCACTATCAACCATGTTTTTTAAAATAGGAAAATTATTTTAAGAAATCTGATAGAGGGTCACCAGTGGCACATTTGGGTAAAATTATTTTCAATTTGGACCAATGGTTTCACAGAAGAAGATTTTTAAAGTTTTTACTATACAGTAACATAAGGAAAATGTGCCCCACCCACTTGCGGCCATGTTTTTTTAGATATCAATTTTTTTTAAGAAATCTGGTAGAAGGTTACCCATGGATCATTTGTGTGAAATTATTTTCAAATCGGACCAGCGGTTTCAGACAAGAAGATTTTTAAAGTTTTCACTATATAGCCATATAAGGAAAATCTGCCCCACCCACTATCGACCATGTTTTTTAAAATAGGAAAATTATTTTAAGAAATCTGATAGAGGGTCACCAGTGGCACATTTGGGTAAAATTATTTTCAATTTGGACCATTAGTTTCACAGAAGAAGATTTTTAAAGTTTTTACTATACAGTAACATAAGGAAAATGTGCCCCACCCACTTGCGGCCATGTTTTTTAGATATCAAAATTATTTAAGAAATCTGGTAGAAGGTCACCAATGGATCCTTTGTGTGAAATTACTTTCAAATTGGACCAGCAGTTTCAGACAAGAAGATTTTTAAAGTTTTCGCTATATAGCCATATAAGGAAAATCTGCCCCACCCACTAGCGGCCATGTTTTTTAAGATAGGAAAATTATTTTAAGAAATCTGATAGAGGGTCACCAATGGCACATTTTGGTAAAATTGTTTTCAATTCGGACCTGTAGTTTTTGACAAGAAGATTTTTAAAGTTTTTTCAATTGGTTGCCATGGCAACCACAATTTCAATTGGATGACCTAAATTTGAAGAAATCTGAGAGAGTACCCTACAAGGAACAATCCTATGAAGTTTTGAAGAAAGTGGCCCAGTGGTTTCTAAGAAGAAGATCTTTAAAGAAGAAAAAGTTTGACGACGGACGGACTGACGACGACGGACGGACGACGACGGACACAGGGCGATCACAATAGCTCACCTTGGCACTTCGTGCCAGGTGAGCTTAAAACTGATAAGCCCGAGGGCAGGGCCATTTTTGGCCCCAGGATCAAAATTTGAACAATCTTGGTAGAAGATCATTACATTCATTCTACGCTAAACTACATTATTTCACCATGCACATGTCTCCCTTATTTATATTAAGTCTGAAACAAGTCAAACCCATATTTGCATCCTGATTTGTTTCATACTACCTACTTAAGAGTGTTTGCCTAATTAAATACTTTGTTTTGTGTTGTTATTACCTTTTACGAATGAGTGAAAGGGTCACATTTGTATAGAAATCAGCTGTCCTTTAAGCATAACATATTATTATCCTGCAAAGTAAATTCCTTACTTTTCATTGGTCAACGAGCCGTAGACATAACACGAAGTACCCTGTGAGCTGACAGGGTACATAGAAATGCAGCTGTTTCATTGGCTGACAGGTCCCTGAGTCTTGCTTTGCGGAAAATAAGATGGCCGATTGCTCGACAGGAGTGAGTGCATTCAATCGTGCATCCTCCGTTTTAATTCCATTTCGGCTAAGAACCATTCGCTGTTTGGATCTTTCAACAGTCGCATTATTTCTGGGAAAGTTTGACGACGAATATGCCCATTTTTCTAATGAATAGCAACGTCAAAAACATATGACGTCACAAGTTTGCGCTCAACGTTATCTGCTTTGTCGCGATATTGTTATATTTTATTATAAGCGCTGTACACGACACATTCCGAAATCTTTCGTTTGTACAGTGAAAACTTTGCAGTATAATAAATTCGTTATACAGTTTCTTCACAGTGTACAT
This sequence comes from Gari tellinella, assembly GCA_922989275.2. Classification (NCBI taxonomy): domain Eukaryota; kingdom Metazoa; phylum Mollusca; class Bivalvia; order Cardiida; family Psammobiidae; genus Gari; species Gari tellinella. The sequence continues at coordinate 20,178,269 of OV277869.1, read as the reverse complement.
GAGGATTTCTTCCCGGCTGAGTTAAATCATGTAACCCTCGCCTAACGGCTCGGGCAACATGATTTACCTCAGCCGGGAAGAAATCCTCATGTACACTGTGAAGAAACTGTATAACTAATAATGTACTGACTTGAAAATATCAGTAATTGATAAAACAGAAACACTGTTGTTAGTTCTTTTATATCAGGAATGGGTATTTATTTCTATTCAAGTGAACATTTTAAATGAGGATGATAAAAAATATTACCTACAGTTTGTATATCACGTGTCCTTCATAGTAAGATCAGATACGTTAATTGTTTTCATGTGGGTAACAAATGAATATATACACATCAAATATCAAATGTTCTGAAACAAATTTGGTCTGAAATGTTAGTTCCTTTCGATCGGAAAAAATGTTTTCTAGTATAAACTTTTTAAAAGCTGAAATTAACAGTTCATTTTGCTCTATGCTAAAATATATTTTCCGAATCATCAGATACGTTAAAGCAGCTTAATGTATTTATTTCTATTACAGTGATTATTTTGGTTAAAACTCACGATATATATATTGCTGTGTTGGTGTGGTTATGAAATCAAATTTGGGCGTGACATAATGCATCAATGGGTCGGCTCAGGGGTGAATATATCAACAAGGTTATCAAATACCTTAAGTCTCAAATACGTTAATGGATATAATCAATACACTGTTTTGTACGTCACTGATCCTTAAAATAATCGAGTTTGCGACGTTGTACACTTACGCAATAAATCGTTTACACTTATGACGTCACTGCCTTGAATACACATGCTATATACTGGACATAATAGCTCGATAATTTTCCAACCTTTGGCCTGTCGCGGTATCGGCCATAAACAGGTAGGATTTTACTTAATATCAGGTTTCACTTTTATATTATAAGTTGAACATGCATAGTATTGTTATTAATGAATAAATTAAAGTGTTTAAAACTTTTGCAATGTATATTACGCTACCTACTTCATTTTTATAGATTTAACGTATCTGAAATATCTATTTAACGTATTTGATGTCAACCGTATTTGGGTGAAAATTGCTAAGTTACTGAACCTTTACCCAATAAAATCCCATTTTCTGTCTTTTAATGAGCAGTAGATAAAATAATATGTATACATTAGTCCACAAACGGGTTCTATTTCCTTGCTTCAAAATGGGATTTGATTTGAATTTAACGTATTTGATGTTATTTTTTTTATTTCAGGAAAATGGCCAAATCAGCTGCAGAATACCAGAAAGCGTGCAGAGAACGCAAAGTATTAAAAGACAAGACCTTTTCTAGAAACAAGAGGGCCTGAAGGCCCTGATATCGCTCACCATTTGTAATGAAGCCCGATAGCTTTACCTTTGAATTTCACCCGTTGTATTCTAAATCCTTTCAAGTTTGTCGACCTACTGTAGTATAGTAGAGTACATCAAAGGCAAATAACTAGAGCCTAAACAATACTGATCGAAATGAAGCCTTTTTCTAGCATTTCAAAGTATATCAAGGGCAGGTAACTATTGCCACAGTGATTACATTTCAACAATAATTGCACTCCTTTGAGAACGTATAGCTACATCCTTTGTGTACAAGTATAATCAAAATCCATTGAAAATTGTGGTTGCAAGAGTGTAAACACTGTAAAATATGGCATTTTCAGCAATTCAAAGGTAGATATCTCTTGATCTATTTGTCCGATTCCAAATATAATCACTCTTTTATGAACTCTTATGGTCATATACAATCTGCGCAAGTTTGAGAGAGCTGGGATAAATATTGTGGCCTCTAGAGCGTAAACACTGTTAAATATATCATTTTCAGCCATTCAAAGGTAGATAACTCTTGACCTATTGATCCGATTACAACCATAATTAAACTCATCTGAAGTCTTATGGTAATATACAATCTGAGTAAGTTTAAGAAAGATTGGATAAAATTTGTGGCCTCTAGAGTGTAAATATCGTTAAATATGGAATTTTCAGCAATTCAAAGGTAGATAACTATCGACCTATAAAATCTGATTTCAACCATAATCAAACTCATCTGAACTCTTATAGTCATATACAATCTGGGCAAGTTTTAGAAAGATTGGATAAATACTGTGGCCTCTAGAGTGTAAACACCGTTAAATATGGCATTTTCAGCAATTCAAAGGTAGATAACTCTTGATCTATTTACCCGATTTCAACCAAAATTGAACTCTTCCGAACTCTTATGGTAATATACAATCTGGACAAGCTTTAGAAAGATTGGATAAATACTGTGGCCTCTAGAGTGTTAACACTGTTAAATATGGCATTTTCAGCAATTCAAAGGTAGATAACTCATGACCTATTTGTCCGATTTCAACCATAATCGAACTCATTTGAGCTCTTATGGCAATATACCATCTGAGCAAGTTTGAGAAAGATTGAATAAATATTGTGGCCTCTAGAGTGTAAACACTAAAATTGTTGACGACGGACGACGGACGACGGACGACGGACATTCAAGGATTGCAAAAGCTCACCCTGAGCTAGCTCAGGTGAGCTAAAAAAGAAAAAACTTGAGCTAAAGGCTACAGGGAAAAAATCACATACCCTGTCTGAAAAAGTGCTATAAAGATCTAGACGTGGAGGCATATAATCTTGTGTCGTCCTTTCCGTCCATGAGTACGGGATTAACAAAATTTTACAGTTTCGTCAGTGTCAACACCCACCAACTAGAATGCCTTGATACGTACACAGATGTTGCCTTGGACCATTACCAACCCACCAAATATACATTGATCTTGGCCTGATTTGGACTCTTTTTTTTTTTTGAAATAAGATAAATCGACTACTTAGGATTTGCATGTTTTGCGACTCCTCAGTTAATTTTTTTAAGTTAGATATTGAATAATTTAGCAAAATAAAGTTTGCTAAACATTGTGCAACCTAAATTTGGGTTGTTCTACATAAAATAAAGTAAAAACAAAAGCATGTCCCAGTTACACAAATGCCCCCGATGATACAGGGAGGGGAATCCAGACTATCAAATGTAAATTGTACGAGTTAGAGAGCTGAAACTGTCGTGGAGGGCCATTTTGAGGATTTCAAGGGCCATTACTCCAAAGGGCCTAGCATAAATTGGTGCCGCTGGTTATCCAAACTGGTCTTTATTTTATGTCAACAAACATTTTCAGAAAGTTTTGTGAAGATCAGATGAAAAGCAATGTTTTTGTGAAACACAAATGCCCCCAGCCAGCATCATGTTCTGTAATGTAATGCTTATTTGCATAAATAGGTCAAAAGTCATGGTCATAGGGTAAATAAAACATTGGCATGGTTGGAGAAGTCTTAACACAAAAAACATACAAAGTATGGAAGCTCTAGGCCTACAGGTTCAAATGTTATAGGCGTGTAAAGATTTATACAAAAGAAGGTCAAATGTCAAGGTCACAGGGCAAATACGTAGGTATTGTTGGAAAGGTCTTGTTACAAGAATTATATAAACAAAATATGAAAGCTGTAGGCCTACTGGTGCAAATGTTATAGCCATTTAAAGATTTTTACAAAAGTAGGTCAAATGTCAAGGTCAAAAGGTCAAAATGGTTTGTATGGTAAGAAAGGTCTTGCCACATGAAAAACACATGCCAATTATAAAAGGCCCAGGTTCAAAAATGCAAAATTTAGAGCCAAGGTTAAGGTTTTTGGTTAAAGTTTGATTAAATAGGTCAACGGTGAAGGTCAAGGTCACATGGTCAAATATGTTGGTATGGTTTGAAAGGTCTTGACACAAGAAAAATATATACAAAATATGAAAGCCCTGGGCCAACTGGTGCAAATGTTATAGCCATTTAAAGATTTTTACAAAAGTAGGTCAAATGTCATGGTCAAGGTCACAAGGTCAAAAAGGTTTGTATGGTTGGAAAGGTCTTGCCATGAGGAATACACATGCCAACTTGGTATAAAAGGCCCAGGTTAAAAAATGCAAATTTTATAGTCAAGGTTAAGGTTTTTGGTTAGTTTGATTAAATAGGTCAAAGGTGAAGGTCACACGGTCAAGGATGTTGGTATGGCTGGAAAGGTCTTGACACAAGAAATCTACATACAAAATATGAAAGCCCTGGGCCAACTGGTGCAAATGTTATAGCCATTTAAAGATTTTTACAAAAGTAGGTCAAATGTCATGGTCAAGGTCACAAGGTCAAAAAGGTTTGTATGGTTGGAAAGGTCTTGCCATGAGGAATATACATGCCAAATATAAAAGGCCCAGGTTAAAAAATGCAAACGTTATAGCCAAGGTTAAGGTTTTTGGTTAAAGTTTGATTAAATAGGTCAGAGGTGAAGGTCAAGGTCACATGGTCAAAAGATGCTGGTATGGTTGGAAAGGTCTTGGCACAAGAAATATACATACAAAATATGAAAGCCCTAGGCCAACTGGTGCAAATGTTATAGCCATTTAAAGATTTGTACAAAAGTAGGTCAAATGTCAAGGTCACAAGGTCAAAAAGTTTTCTATGGTTGGAAAGGTCTTGATACAGGGAAGACACATGCCAAGTATAAAAAGTCCAGGTACAAAAATGCAATAGTTTTAGCCAAGGTTAAGGTTTTTGGCACAGACAGACGGACGGACGGACAGACGGACAAACCAACAGACATGACAACAAGAGCACCGCAGTGCGGCAAAATACGCCCGTCATGGCCGGTGGCTGTCAAAGTCGTCCGGACTCAGGCCGACTGGAAAAAGTCGCCCAGAGTGTAGGCCCTACTATCGATCTCAAAAAGACTATGCTGTAGTATTGCGATAGCTCAAGTACTATCAAGAAACTATTGCAATACTATCACGATAGTTTTTCTACCAACTGTTTTCTCATAAACAAATGCTTTGGGCGTATTTACATACTTTGGTTATATCACAGAATTTTGACAATAAAGGGGGCATAACTCTGCTAAAAATAGTCGCCAACGTCTGAAATTTAACAGGAACCAAAATTCACAGGTGCCTTCCCTGTATGATGAGAAAGCTAAATATGAAATTTGGTTACAATAGACAAAATGTAAGTAAAATTATTATCAGGAAACAATATATTGTTAAAAAAATGTGTGAAGGGGCGTAACTCTGAAAATACGAAGTCAAACCAAAAACCCGTAATATATATTAAGTCACTTCATTCATTGTATCACCATATCAAATTTGAAATCAATTGAATAAAAAATAAAAAAGTTCTGTTTTTTTTTTTAAAAATGCCCATTTTTGACAATAATGGGGCATAACTCTGCTAAAAATAGTCGCCAACGTCTGAAACGCAAACTCGTCCGAACTATTGTGGTATGGAATATTTGTAGGAAGTTTAATCAAAATCGGTCAATAAATGAAGGTGAGAGAGCGCTAAGAAGAAAAGTTAACGGCCGAAGTGTGGCTTATTTTAAATATTAAGTATGTAAAGGGGCATAACTCATATAAAAATAATTTAACAGGAACCAAAATTCTCAGGTGCCTTCCCTGCATGATGAGAAAGCTAAATATGAAATTTGGTTATAATAGACAAAATGTAAGTAAAATCATGATCAGGAAACAATATATTGTTAAAAAAAATGTGTGAAGGGACATAACTCTGAAAATACGGAGTCAAACCAAAAACCCGTAATATATGTTAAGTAACTTCATTCATTGTATCACCATATCAAATTTGAAATCAATTGAATAAAAAAAAAAAAAGTTCTGTTTTTTTTTAAAAAATGCCCATTTTTGACAATAAAGGGGCATAACTCTGCTAAAAATAGCCCCCAATGTCTGAAACGCGAACTCGTCCGAACTATTGTGGTATGGAATATTTGTAGGAAGTTTAATCAAAATCGGTCAATAAATGAAAGTGAGAGAAATGAAAGTGAGAGAGGGCTAACAAGAAAAGTTAACGGACGGACGTACGTTCGTTCTTAGAGGGGTTTTGTGGGGTTAGATGCTATATAAACCCTAACCCTAAAACTAACCCCACATGCGCCATTTTCAACCCCACAATACTCTCTTTCAACCCCACAATCACTAACTGGCCAGGTTAATGACCCAAAACGACCCCATAAGGTAGCTCCTGTAAGCCCGGATGGATGGACGTGCCACCGAATTGGGTTAGAGGGCCTTTTCTTTTGTTATTTTCTTTTGTTCGAATAACGGGCCACGGCCCCTTAGTGTATTGTTACGGAGTGAACTCCATTGTCTTCTTTTGTTATGTTTACCGTTATCTGGCCCTCTAACCCACTTTAGTGGCGCGGACGGACGGACAGCGCTGGGTATACCATTATACGACCGTCGATGACGGGCGTATAAAAACTATATGCCCCGAATCGTAGATTCTGGGGGCATAATAAATATGTGTGTTTTATTTTTCATGTTTTTTGGTCAGTTTTAACATCAGATACATTTAACAGGTAATTCTGTATTCTGTTTCTTGGCTTGCTTGTCAGACTACTTTTATCTTTGTTCAGTCAAAAAACTGTGTCTTTAAACTAACTGAGAAACATTTTTAGTTTTGCATATAGCAGTTAGAAAGAAGGTTGTACAAACTGACAGGATTAACATTTTGCTTTAAACAATACTAAAAGTAAATGCGTTACAATTTGCTATATTTTTCAATCAAGTGTTTAAAACATTGGGTAAAGCACATGTACTCTGTTCATAGTTAGGTACTACTTGAAACTAGTTTCACTATTTAGACATTTATTTGCTTTATATACATTGTCAATGGATAAATAGAGGATCTTGTATGAGTGCTCATTATTTATCATTTTTAATAAACGAGTTGACTAAAATAATATGACGCGAGCCTTGGCGAGCGTCATATTCATTTTAGTCAACGATTAAGGCTCGCGTCATATTATTTTAGTCAACTCGTTTATTAAAAATGATAAATAATGAGCACGAATGTGAGATTCTATTTATCACATAACAAGTTTAAGCAACTATTAAATTTATTAAAGCCGTAGTTTGTAGACCCTCCGCTATATAGATTTTCCGCGAAAACGTTACGTTGTTTACGTTAACGTCATAGTAAATGACGTCATTTGGCATCCCGCTACATGCAGCGCTTGTGGACGAACAAGCTGGGCCGGAGCCCAAAAAACGATATTCCACTAGTGGATTACGATATTTATACAATCGCTTTATGCAACTCCCAGACCGCAAATTATGTGATAAAGAGACATACAGCCTATACTAACGTATCTGACCTTTGTGATTTACAGCCATATACAAATTGTTGAATTTTATGACAAAATAGAGGCTGTTTGGGTCCCCCGATGTTAGATCATGGGAGAATATACCCTGTTCTACTTGCTCATAACACAGATATGTGTTTAATCACAAGTTGGTTTTTTATCATAATTGTTCCAATTATAATGCGTTTTACGGAGAATCAATGATTAGGTAATGATACATACCAAATATCAAAGGTCTGGGCCTAGTGGTTTCTGAGAAGAAGATTTTTTAAGATTTTCTTATGCATTAAAAGTTGTCTATACGGTCATGTTAGAAAATATGGTCCCACAGCAAGGGGAATAACTCTAGCCTAAAACTTTGAACAAGATTTCGTTCCCCCTTGTCACTGATGCTTCTGACGAAGTTTGGTTGAAATCAGGTCAATGGCTTCTGAGGCGATGTTGTTTGAAAATGTGGACGGACGACGTACGACATACAATGGATGCCGGACACCAGACACCGGACAACGGACAAAATGCGATCACAATAGCTCATCCTGAGCCTTCGGGTCAGGTGAGCTAAAAATCAGAAAGACCATGATTGGGGATATAAACACACAGTAGTAAGGGGCTAAGTCAATACTATTCCCAAATCATAACCTTTTAATATTATGGTCAAACCAGCATTAAGTGATCTTTCTTTGGAGAAACATACAGCCTATCAAAGATGGGTTGTTGCTAATTACAGGATGAAAATTATGCTTAAGGGACAAATGGACAGACAAAGGCCTATATGTATGCTTTCTCCCCCCCCCCCCCCACCCCCCTGGTTGGAGCAACTGTATTGAAATCTAAAATCAATACCTCTTCTTGTCTCTGCTGCGACTCCTTTTCCTTTCTCTGCTACGACTTCTGCTTCTTCTAGATTTCTTTACTTTATCCCTGTTAATGAATTAAGGTGTGAATAGTTGATAGCAAGAGCCTGTTTCATAAAACTTTGTACGCCCAAAACGGTCATAGTCAGATTATATAGAGGATAACTGTTCTTTTTAGTATCAGATAGAAATTGAATCCATTGAGTCCATCAGACGTTATATATTTTCACAAGTGGCGACGTCACAAGTGAAAATATAACAGTCTGATGTTCACGAAATGGATTAAATTCGATCTTATACTGAAACAAGTGTTGTCAGAGAGACAACAAAGCTCGCCATCGGCACATTTAGAAACTTAAAAGCACACTCAAGGTCACCGAGGTCAAGCTTTTTGCCTGACACATGAAAATTAAATATGAAGTTACACCTCAAGGGACATAGGAAAAGTAAGCGTTTTTTGAAACCTTAAACCCTGGATCTAAGTTCAAGGTCAAGGTCACAGGGGTTAAAAATTTTCTGTGCATGAAAAGGTCTGGTCCATTACACACACATACCAACGATGAAAGCAATACCTCAAGGGACATAGAAGTTATAGGCATTTTTCAAAACCTAAACACAGATTTTGAAACCTAAACGCGGGCCCTAAGTTCAAGGTCAAGGTCACAGGGGTCCAAATTTTTCTGTGCATGGAAAGGTCTTGTCCATATACACACACATACCAACTATTAAAGCAATACCTCCAGGGACATGGAAGTTATAGGCATTTTTCGAAACCTAAACACAGATTTCGAAACCTAAACACGGACCCTAAGTTCAAGGTCACAGGGATCCAAATTTTTCTGTGCATGGAAAGGTCTGGTCCATATACACACACATACCAACTATGAAAGCAATACCTCAAGGGACATAGAAGTTATAGGCATTTTTCGAAACCTAAACACAGATTTCGAAACCTAAACGCGGGCCTTAAGGTCAAGGTCAAGGGGATCCAAATTTTTCTGTGCATGGAAAGGTCTTGTCCATATACACACACATACCAACTATGAAAGCAATACCTAACGGGACATAGAAGTTATAGACATTTTCTTAAAATTGTTTACGCCGTTCACGATGACGCCGACTACACCGGGGGTATTGCAATAGCTCGTCATGTACTTCGTACAGGCGAGCTAAAAACACAGTTATTCTATTTATTTATGCTTTTAAGCCACTTTTTAAACGAAATTGTTCGACAATTGAAAGCAAAAGTACATGATTTTCCCCGTATTGAGCTCCAAGTTTATATTGAATCGTACAATGACAACATTAATTTATTGATTTGACACCATGAGAGTTTTGTGGTTACTTCCGATCTTGGAATCGTGTTCTTCCGTTTAGTGGTTCGCGACAAATCGGGCTGCCGAATGAAATGATAGGAAACGATTGACTACGATTATTGAGGAGCCCTATATAACTCTTTGTAAAACTGTGATCCTAGGGGTGGGGCCATTGATGACACCAGGGACATAATTTTAATAACTTTGATACAGAACCTGTAGACAATGCTATGTGCCAAATATCTAAGCTCAGTGTACTATGGTTTCAGACAAGATTCTTAAAGTTTTCATTGACAAAAATCTATTTTTACCTCCGATGACCCAGATATGCAACAGACCGGAACCAATTCATCAACATATGTGTATTATTATTATTATTATTATACCCGATTTATATAGCGCTCTTTTCACACAGGAGTTGTGCGTTCAAAAGAGCTTCACATGAAATTATATAAATGTACCTACAAAGCGAGAAAGACAAACAACTACATTCACAATAAAAATGATACAATATTGAGATGCATGGAAACATGGAATTTCTTCCAAAATTATTACCAAAATTATAAAATTGTTATAGTAAGTTTGTAAGATCATTTTTAAAATGAGTCAAATAATTAAAAGATCAATGGCATGATTAAAAACAGAGTGGTGTTTTGTTTGTTTGTTTGTTTGTTTCAGTGTAGAGCCGGAGAGTAGTTCACAAGTCGTAAAACGAATGTTTAAAACAATACTCTCCGTGTTGTTTGGTTGAATTTGTTTGTTTGTTTGTTTGTTTCAGTGTAGAGCCGGAGAGTAGTTCACAAGTCGTAAAACGAATGTTTAAAACAATACTCTCCATGTTGTTTGGTTGAATTTGTTTGTTTGTTTGTTTGTTTCAGTGTAGAGCCGGAGAGTAGTTCACAAGTCGTAAAACGAATGTTTAAAACAATACTCTCTGTGTTGTTTGGTTGAATTTGTTTCTTTGTTTCAGTGTAGAGCCGGAGAGCAGTTCACAAGTCGTAAAACGAATGTTTAAAACAATACTCTCCGTGTTGTTTGGTTGAATTTGTTTGTTTGTTTCAGTGTAGAGCCGGAGAGCAGTTCACAAGTCGTAAAACGAATGTTTAAAACAATACTCTCCGTGTTGTTTGGTTGAGTATTGTACAATCCATGGCCGTGGTACACCCTTAGTTCATAAACATAAAGCTGTCCAAGAATTACACCATAGACCACTAGCCAAATGGTTTCAAAGTGATTGGGCAATCCCTACCAGCAAGATCTACCAGACAGGCACAAGGTCAATGGTACAACTCCAGAACTGCCATTATACCCACAGCATCCACAGCAAGAACACAGCCCAGAGGTAGCAGTCATTGATTACCCACTTTCTTCTAATAACAGATATTAAAGAAGTGAGTTTTCAAACGTTTTTTGAAGGCTGCAATTGAGCTAGCATCTCTGATGTCTGGTGGTAGAGTGTTCCAGAGCTTTGGGGCTGCATGCATGAAACTTCTCTCTCCAAACTTCACCAAACGACTTCTCGGCACAACCAGCGATACTGATTTACTCGCAGACCGCAACTCTCTTCGAGGTCTATACACGTCCAGCATACTAACAATGTACCTTGGAGAATCATTGCACATGGCTTTGTATGTGAGTGTCAGAATTTTGAATTCAACTCTGTGTTGAACTGGAAATGTGTAGGACCTCTAGACATTACATCATGCAAAATATCTAAGCTCTATACTATATAACTCTATGTAAAACTGCAACCACCAGGGCGGGCCAATTTTGAACAACTGTGATAGAGGACCTGTAGACGATGTTATGTGCAAAATATCTAAGCCCAGTGACGATGCTATGTGCAAAGTATCTAAGCTCAGAGTATTTTGGTTTCAGACAAGAAGATTTTTAAAGTTTTCATTTTAAGCTACTGTGAACCAGATATTCAATAGACCAGAACCAATTCGACAAAACATGTGAAGGACCTCTAGACGTTACACATTGCCAAATATAAAAGCTCTGGCCAAATTGGTTTCAGAGAAAAATATGTTTGAACATTTCACTATATAACTTTATGTAAAACGATGACCCCCAGGGCGGGGCCAATTTTGACCCAAGGGTCAAACTTTGAACAATCTTGATAGAGGACCTATAGATGATGCTATGTGCCAAATATCTAAGCTCTGGCCCTTGTGATTTTGACAAAAAGATTTTTTAAGATTTCCTTATTTTTTCACTTTGGTTGCCATGGCAACCAGAGTTCTGCATTGTTTCAAATTCTTTGAACAACTTTGAAAAACCTTGATTCAAGGAACATTCCTGTGAAGTTTTGTTGCAATCAAATATGTGGTTTTGAAGAAGAAGATGTTTGAAGAAATTGTTGACACATGACACACGACGCAAGGCGCCGGACAAAGATGGAGCACAAAAGCTCACCTTGAGCACTTCGTGCTCAGGTGAGCTAAAAAGTCTCAATAATTATTTATTTCTCCATCTAATCCTGTCTTGTGACATCTCTTTGGAATCGTCTTGAAAAGATGGATAAATCAGAAATGACTTACAACTGTTTTAGTCGTACAAAGTTTTATGAAACGGGCCCCTGGGCTCCAGATAAGAGGGACACAGCTCAAGTTTTACAATATTTTCTCCTTTGTTTCTCCACTAAACTGTCTTCAAGACAATTCTAATGAGAAGTCACACCATAGGGTTTGGTGCAGACAAAAATATTGGAGTTTTTTAAATACTCCCCTTATCTGGAACTCTGAGAAGAGGCAGAAAGGGTTCTGATCCTGCAAACTGCAGACTCCAGCAGTGTGAGACGTACAACATGATGTTTCAGTTTGATAAGTGACAAACAGTGTAACCATTGATCAGATTACAAGTTCAAACTGTAACATTATCAACAAGAGGGCCTGAAGGCCCTGATATCGCTCACCATTTGTAATGAAGCCTGATAGCTTTACCTTTGAATTTCACCCGTTTTATTCTAAATCCATTCAAGTTTGTCGACCTACTGTAGTATAGTAGAGTACATCAAAGGCAGATAACTAGAGCCTAAACAATACTGAAATTAAGCCTTTTTCTAGCATTTCAAAGTATATCAAGGGCAGGTAACTATTGCAACAATGATTACATTTCAACAATAATTGCACTCCTTGCAGAACATAATCCTTTGTGTACAAGTATAATCAAAATCCATTGAAAACTGTAGTTGCAAGAGTGTAAATGCTGTAAAATATGGCATTTTCAGCAATTCAAAGGTAGATATCCCTTTATCTATTTGTCCGATTCCAACCATAATCACCATTTTACAAACTCTTATGGTCATATACAAACTTGGCAAGTTTGAGAGAGCTTGGATAAATATTGTGGCCTCTAGAGCGTAAACACTGTTAAATATATCATTTTCAGCCATTCAAAGGTAGATAACTTTTGACCTTTTGATCCGATTACAACCATAATTGAAGTCATCTGAAGTCTTATGGTAATATACAATCTGAGTAAGTTTGAGAAAGATTGGATAAAATTTGTGACCTCTAGAGTGTAAACATCGTTAAATATGGGATTTTCAGCAATTCAAAGGTAAATAACTCTCGACCTATGTGTGTCTGATTTCAACCATAATCAAACTCATCTGAACTCTTATAGTCATTTACAATCTGAGCAGGTTTGAGATAGATTGGATAAAAAGTGTGGCCTCTAGAGTGTAAACACCGTTAAATATGGCATTTTCAGCAATTCAAAGGTAGATTTCTCTCGATCTATTTGTCCGATTTCAACCAAAATCGAACTCATTCGAACTCTTATAGACATATACAATCTGGGCAAGTTTTAGAAATATTGGATAAATACTGTGGCCTCTAGAGTGAAAACACTGTTAAATATGGCATTTTCAGCAGTTCAAAGGTAGATAACTCATGACCTATTTGTCCGATTTCAACCATAATCAAACTCATCCGAACTCTTATGGCAATATACCATCTGAGCAAGTTTGAGAAAGATTGGATAAATATTGTGGCCTCTAGAGAGTAAACACTAAAATTGTTGACGCCGGACATTCAAGGATTGCAAAAGGCCCTTTACAGCTTTACAAAGAAACTCCTCTAAACCAGACATGTGTGGGGACAACAAAGATTTCAGGTTTATAGGGATTTCCAGTTTAGAGGGTTTTTAACCCATTACCAATTAGCTTGTTTCTAGTATGGAAGATAGCTCTCCACTTAAAACAGGTTGAAAGTAAGTTAAGGTTAATAGGCACATTCTGCTTTACTTTAACCTTCTTCAAGCTATCATCAGCTAGAATGTATAAACTATTTTCTTCAATGTTGGAATAAACCAAAGACGTTAAAAGGCTTATTTGTGGTGTAATGGGTAACAAGAGCCCCATGGGGCATATTTCGCTCACCCAAGAATGAATGACAAAATGGAGATAATTATTTATGTCCAGGAAGGGATTATTTTTTACCCAAGGGGCATAATTTGAACAATCTTGTTAGAGGACCTGTAGATGATGCTATGTGCCAAATATCTAAGATCAAGGTAGTAGGGTTTAAGACTAGAAGATTTCAATTGAAAAAAATCTATTTTTAGCGCCTGTGACCTAGATATGCAACAGACCGGAACCATTTGAACAAAATACGTAAAGAATATTTAGAAGTGTCACCATACCGAATATCAAAGCTCTGGCAATATAAATTAAGTGCCAGAGGAGAATACGTTTGAAAATTTCACTATATAACTCTATGAAAAACTGTGACCCCCGGGGCGGGGCCAATTTTGACCTGAAAGGCATAATTTAAACAAACGTGATAGAGGACCTGTATGTGCCAAAAATCTAAGCTCTGGCCATTGTAGTTTCAGACGAGAAGATTTTTTAAGTTTTCATTGAAAAAAATCTATTTTTAGCTCCTGTGACCTAGATATGCAACAGACCGCAACCATTTGAACAAAATATGTAAAGGATATTTATAAGTGGCACCATACCGAATATCAAAGCTATATCAAAGGCCATAATAGTGTCAGAGGAAAAGACGTTTGAAAATTTCATTCTATAACTCTTTGTAAAACTGTGACCCCCCGGGGCGGACCAATTTTGACCCCAGGGGCATAATTTGAACAAACTTGATAGAGGACCTGTATGCTATGCTATGTGCCAAATATATAAGCTCTGGCCCTTGTAGTTTCTGACAAAAAGATTTTTTAAGTTTTCATTGAAAAAATCTATTTTTAGCTCCTGTGACCTAGATGTGCAACAGACCGCAACCATTTGAACAAAATATGTAAAGGATATTTAGAAGTGTCACCATACCGAATATCAAAGCTAAGGCCATAATAGTGTCAGAGGAAAAGACGTTTGAAAATTTCTTTCTATAACTCTTTGTAAAACTGTGATCCCCGGGGCGGGCCAATTTTGACCCCAGGGGCATAATTTGAACAAATTTGATAGAGGACTAGTAAGCAATGCTATATGCCAAATATCTAAGTTCTGGTCCTTGCAGTTTCTGACAAGAAGATTTTTTAATGGCAACCAGAGTTCTGCATTGTTTTTAATTCTTTAAACAAATTTGAAAGAGTTTGACCCAAGGAACATTTCTGTAAAGTTTGGTTGAGTTCTGTTTAGTTTAATAATATTTTATTGTTCAATTAGTATACATATTCACACAAGCATCATGTAATTTGTTTAATATAAACAAAAGTTAGTTATTGCAATATTAGATTCGGCCCTTCCCATACTGTCACAAACATGTCGGTAAACAATATAAATGTTACTTTCTTTCGATATTCTGTCTTCAATTAGTAAAAAGGAAATTCGGAATGGAGACAATAATAATATTGAGTTCTGTTAAGCGGTATAGGAGGAGATGTCATTTGAAGCAATTGTTAACGACGAAGCACGGCGACGGACACAGGGCCATCCCAATAGCTCACCTTGAGCCTTGGGCTCAGTATAGCTAAATAATAAAGAAGGGTTGGAAACAGGACAAAAGCTTTTGTGCGGTTTAGAGAGAATTTTGGTGTTTTAGAGGTTCACCAGTTTGGAGGGGTTCCACTGTTTTGATTACTTCCATATATACTTTCAATCATTTACACTAAGAAAATGAGTTCCTACCTAGTAAGCCATAAACAATTAATTTATTCCTCCACTGAAGGAAACAGTTCCAATTTATGCAGCCATGAATATGCATCAGAAAATATATATTTTCTTTAACCTAGCAGATGGTAGCTTAAAACAGGCTGAAAGTAAAGCAAACACACCTTAGGGTGCATTCTGCTTTACTTTCAACCTGCTTTCAGTGGTCACCTAACTTCACAAACTAGAAACAGGCCATGGGGAATAGGGTTAAGGCACATTCTGTTTTCCCTTCAATCTACTTTAAGTTGTCACATGTCTTGAAAACTAGAAACAAGGGTCTACCATCTGCCTAGATACAGAAAATATTTCCTATGGTGCATATCTACAACTGTATAAATTGGAACTTTTTTTTTTCAGCGGATGAATAAATTAAAGGCGTAAAAATGTGTCTTTATGGAGAAATGGGTTAAAGTGACATACCCTGACTTGGCACTGCTCATCATGGCTTCCAGATCTGCCATCATACTATCAGCCACGTCTTTGTCTGACTTTCTGCCTTTAACATCAACATCGTCTTCCTGTAAAGTAATTTGGCAACTCTGCGTTACAGCGCTCCCTCTCCACAGCGACACCCAAAGGGAGACAAAAACTGTGTGGGTTGTTCCGAGGGAGTCGTTATAGAGAAGGAAATTGGTGTACAACTGCAAAAAGCTTGAATCTAGATCAGACGCCACTTAATGCGGCGACTGATCTGGATTCAAACTGTTTGTCAGTTGTCATTATGTTTTTTGTGTCAAAATGTCCAATGTGTGACTTTGGGAAAAACAGGGGACGAAATATTTCAGAAGCGAAAGTATTAGACATATTGTTGTCTTGTTTGGGGAACAGTGGCGAGGGTTGTTGCTCAGAGGGAGTCATTGTTCGGAAGGCCCTTGTACAGAGGGAACACAGTACTATACATAACTAGAACTATACAATGGAGAGGATGGTATTCTTTCTCAATAGACACGTTTACCCAATTGCAAATGGTTTGGGGCCAAATCAGATGTGGGTGACTCAGTGTCTGATCCAGCTCCAAACTGTTTGCCACTCAAACTAAAATAATTGGAGAGAAATTTCGAAACAGTGGGTTTTTTTTGTCGATTTAGTGAAACGCACTGCATTTGATACACATTTAAAATGGGAAAGATTAACATTTTCTCCACTGGCTCACTATAGGTGATGAATATCCGAGCCATATGACATTTTCACAAAACAAAAGCTGATGTAAAAAGACCTTAACACATTCAACCCTAGGGACGAGAAGATTCATCCTTAACAAACAGCGTACCTGTGAGGATTACACTTGTCCCATGCAAACAATGTAGACCTTGATCAGAGGGATCCTAAGGAGCCCTCTGATCAGGGTCTACAATGTTTGTCATTTTAAAATATATTGTTAAAATCAACCCTAAATAGTCAAACATGGACAAGACTTATTTTGAAATTGGAATTGTCCATTAAAAGTTTCAGGGTTGAATGAGTTAACTGTTACAAATGTTTAGCTAAATTTTTCAATTTGATTCCCAAATGGATATGACACAGCACATTAACACTGTGTGTAGGTCTAGCTACGGACGGCTGTGGTAAATAGGTCATATTAGACAGTACCTTGCTCGAGAAGCTACAAAGACCTTGATCAATTCTCTGGTCACATAAAAATTTACTACTGCAACTCACTGCTGTTTTGGGATTCCCCAAAACTCACTACAAAAACTACAGTGTGTGCAAAATACAGCAGCCTGCATCATTACCAGGAATCTTCGGTACAATCACATCATTCCAGTCTTGAAGGATCTTCACTGGCTTCCAGTTCAACACAGAATTGAATTCCAAATTCTGACACTCACATACTAAGCCATGTGCAATGATTCTCCAAGGTACATTGTCAGTATGCTTGACTTGTATAAACCTCAAAGAGACTTGCGGTCTGCGAGTAAATCAGTATTGCTCGCTGTACCGAGAAGTTATTTGGTGAAGTTTGAGATAGACTTTTCATGCATGCAGCCCAAAAGCTCTGGAACACTCTACCATCAGACATCAGAGATGCGAGCTCAGTTGCAGTCTTCAAAAAACGTCTGAAAACACACTTCTTTAATCTTTGTTATTAGAACACTGCTACCTCTGGGCTATGAACTTGCTGTAGATGCTGTTGGTCTAAATGGGAGTTATGGAGTATTATCTGGTTTGTGGTCTCTTAAAGAAATGTTTAGTTATTGACGCATGCTATTTTTCCTAGTTATATTGCATTAGGAGGCCAGCATTGGGCGCTCTACTATTATTTCTATTGGTCGGCAATCTTTAGCCTGTCGGCTCATTGCTGATTGATGGGGTAATGTGATTGCCCTTTTTGGGGCTGTCTTTTGTATGTTTATTCATGTTTATTTTTTATCTAATTGTAGTTATTTGTTTTTTTCTCGCTCTGTAGGTACCTAGGTTAGCGTTATCCGTCGCAAAAAAACCAACTTGGCTATTACTTTTTCAGGCGGCGACTGAAAATTTCAATTTCATCAATTCTGGCGATTGAAAATTTTGGTAAATTATAAAACTGAAACTCAGCAAATTCTGTCGCCACTCGCCAACCAGTGTGGTTTTCCACTTGTTTAAAGGTTGTAAAACTATTCTTATCAGTTTTCTTACTAAGGATTAAAATCCCTTCACTTGTGTAGTTAATTTGACAGCCATGTTACGTGAGACACATGTGGCACCATTGTAAAATGTCTGTCACAATATTTCAACTTTATACCATCAGAAAACATTTTGTGTGCACTGAATTTGTTGACAGCTCATAATTTAAGCATATTCTTAACAATTTGAAC
Organism: Gari tellinella; assembly: GCA_922989275.2. NCBI lineage: Eukaryota > Metazoa > Mollusca > Bivalvia > Cardiida > Psammobiidae > Gari > Gari tellinella. Next base: position 20,160,012 of record OV277869.1, on the reverse strand, counting down.
ACCTCTCATATTATCGTTGATACAGTCAAGCAATAACAATTTCGGGCCACCTCGAGGCTTTTCCTCATTCATAATTAATATTCGGAGAGTATGGGATTTTGGCGTTTGTTACGGTTATTATTAAACAAGAGCCGCATGCGGCCCTAAATCACTCACCTGAGGACTATTGTGTTATATATTTGACTCAATGCAAAATGAAGTTTGTCATTGCATGTATGTGGACTGTTGCATGAAGAAGTAATTCGGAATCTGTTTGTCATTATTACTATTTGAGCAAAAGGGGAAAATATGGCAATGATATAAACAGTGCTAATAAAGGGTCACTTAAACAATATTCATTCAAAATATTATTGAATTCAGACAATGGTTTCAGAGAACAAGAGGGCCTGAAGGCCCTGATATCGCTCACCATTTGTAATGAAGCCTGATAGCTTTACCTTTGAATTTCATCCGTTTTATTCTAAATCCATTCAAGTTTGTCGACCTACTGTAGTATAGTAGAGTACATCAAAGGCAGATAACTAGAGCCTAAACAATACTGAAATTAAGCCTTTTTCTAGCATTTCAAAGTATTTCAAGGGCAGGTAACTATTGCCACAATGATTACATTTCAACAATAAGTGCACTCCTTCGAGAACGTATAGCTACATCCTTTGTGTACAAGTATAATCAAAATCCATTGAAAACTGTAGTTGCAAGAGTGTAAACGCTGTAAAATATGGCATTTTCAGCAATTCAAAGGTAGATATCTCTTGATCTATTTGTCTGATTCCAAGCATAATCACCCTTTTTCCAACTCTTATGGTCATATACAATATGGGCAAGTTTGAGAGAGCTTCGATAAATATTGTGGCCTCTAGAGCCTAAACACTGTTAAATATATCATTTTCAGCAATTCAAAGGTAGATAACTCTTGACCTATTGATCCGATTACAACCAAAATTGAACTCATCGGAAGTCTTATGATAATATACAATCTGAGTAAGTTTGAGAAAGATTGGATAAAATTTGTGGCCTCTAGAGTGTAAACATCGTTAAATATGGCATTTTCAGCAATTCAAAGGTATGTAACTCTCGACCCATAAGTCTGCTTTCAACCATAATCAAACTCATCTGAACTCTTATAGTAATATACAATCTGAGCAAGTTTAAGAAAGATATGATAAAAATTGTGAACTCTAGAGTGTAAACACCGTTAAAAATGGCATTTTCAGCAATTCAAAGGTAGATTACTCTTGATCTATTTGTCCGATTTCAACCAAAATCAATCTCATCTGAACTCTTACGGTCATATACAATCTGGGCAGGATTGAGAAAGATTGGATAAATACTGTGGCCTCTAGAGTGTAAACACCGTTAAATATGGCATTTTCAGCAATTCAAAGGTAGATAACTCTTGATCTATTTGTCCGATTTCAACAAAAATCGAACTCTCTCGACCTCTTATGGTCATATACAATCTGGGCAGGTTTTAGAAAGATTTGATAAATACTGTGGCCTCTAGAGTGTAAACACTGTTAAATATGGCATTTTCAGCAGTTCAAAGGTAAATAACTCATGACCTATTTGTCCAATTTCAACCATAATCGAACTCATCCGAACTCTTATGGCAATATACCATCTGAGCAAGTTTGAGAAAGATTGGATAAAAATTGTGGTCTCTAGAGTGTAAACACTAAAATTGTTGACGCCGCACGACGGACGACGGACGCCGGACAATCAAGGATTGCAATAGCTCACCCTGAGCTAGCTCAGGTGAGCTAAAAAATATACCAAGTTAAAGTCTACTTTCAGTCCTAATGACCGCTCAGCCGACTGTACATTTACTCCCCTGATCATTGAGCTATCTTGCCTACAATATTGAGCACTGCTAACATATGGCGCAGTCAAGTGCAGCCGCAGTACCGACTGACTCAGACACTTCACAGGTACCCATTTTAACCCCTGGGTGGAGAGGAGCAATTCGCGGTACATGTCTTGCTCAAGAACATTCCTGTTCATCATCGGGGATTCAGAAAAAATCCCCTAGTTAGACCGCTGGTCCGGCGGGGGATCGAACTCACGACCCCTGGTAGCGTAGTCCAAGGTGTTAACCATTGGGCCACTACCGCCGGTAGAAGCAATTGTTTTTAAACAAGGGCCACCATGGCCCTAAATCGCTCACCTGGTTCACGATGTAAAACTTGACCTATAGTGGTCTATAATTTGACCTAGTGACCTAGATTTTGACCAGACACAATCCATGTTTGATTTTGACCTAGATTCGATGTAGGCAACCATTCTGACAATATTTCATTCAGATCTAATGAGATTTGTAGCCTCTAGAGGGTTAACACTGTTTTTCTTTGATTTGACGTAGTGACCCAGTTTTTGCCCAGACATGACCCATATTCGAACTTGACCTAGATATCAATTAGGCAAACATTCAGACCAATTTGCATTAAAATCCAATGAAATTTGTAGCCTCTAGAGTAATAACAAGTTTTTTCTATAATTTGACCTAGTGACCTAGTTTTTGACCGGACATGACCCACATTCAAACTTGACCTAGATATCAATGTGGAAAACATTTTGACCAAGTGTCATGAAGATCCGATGAGATTTGTAGCCTCTAGAGTGTTAACAAGGTTTTCCTATGATTTGACCTAGTGACCTAGTTTTTGACCGGACAGGACTCATATTCAAACTTGACCTAGATATCAATTAGGCAAACATTCTGACCAAGTTGCATACAATTCCAATGAGATTTTCAGCCTCTAGAGTGTTCACAAGGTTTTTCTATGATTTGACCTAGTGACCTAGTTTTTGACCGGACATGACCCATATTTGAACTTGACCTAGATATTAATTAGGCAAACATTTTGATTAAGTTTCATTAAGGTCCAATGAGATTTGTAGCCTCTAGAGTGTTCACAAGGTTTTTCTATAATTTGACCTAGTGACCTAGTTTTTGACCCGACATGACCCACATTCGAACTTGACCTAGATTTCATCAAGACTAACATTGTCATCAAGTTTCATGAAGATCAGATGAAATTTGTAGCCGCTAGAGTGTTCACAACCAATTGTGAACGGACGGACAGACAGACAGACAGACAGACGACGGACATCCAGCGATCCTAAAAGCTCACCTTGGCACTTCGTGCCAGGTGAGCTAAAAAAAATCCATTATAAGTCTATGTAAAACTGATAAGCCGAGGGGCGGGTCCATTTTTGACCATGGGGTCATGATTTGAACAATTTCCGTAGAGGACCATAAGGAAAAGCTAGATGCCAAATATAAAAGGTCTGGGGCTTACGGTTTCAGAGAAGAAGATTTTTAAAGGTTTTCCTATATAAGTCTATGTAAAACTGATAAACCCCAGCAGGGCCATTTTTGACCCTGGGGTCATGATTTGAACAATTTTGGTAGAGGACCATACGGCAATGTTAGATGCCAAATATAAAAGGTCTGGGGCTTACGGTTTCAGAGAAGAAGATTTTTAAAGGTATCCTATATAAGTCTATGTAAAACTGATAAGCCCAATGGCAGGGCCATTTTTGACCCTGGGGTCATGATTTGAACAATTTTTGTAGAGGACCACAAAGCAAAGCTAGATGCCAAATATATTAGGTCTGGGCCTTACGGTTTCAGAGAAGAAGATTTTTTTTTAGGTTTTCCTGTAAGTACGGAAATTGACCACGCCCTCTGGCGGCCATGTTTTTTGACGGATCAAAATTCTTTGAACAATTTTGAAAGTATATTAATTGAGAAACATTTTGGTGAAAACCAAATTGAAATCGGACCAGTCGTTCTTGAGAAGAAGATTTTTTAAAATATTGTGCATGGTTGCTATGGCAACAAGACCGATTGCCCCACCCACTTTTTTTAACACTTTTTAAAGCTCACAACTACAGTATGTATTTGACCAAGTTTGGTTAAAATTGGGCCATTGGTTTCAGAGAAGAAGTTGTTTGAAAGAAATTGTGAACGGACGACACCAACACCGACACCAACCGATCACAATAGCTCACCTTGAGCACTTTGTGCTCAGGTGAGCTAACAAAGCTTCCACTAGAGTATCAAGAATGTCCATATTGGACTTTCAAGTTGATGTTTATTTTTAGCTTATTCATGTCAATTAAAACAGTTTGTTGTGACTTGAAAATGCCCGGCCCATAAATAAGACCAAAGGAATCTAATACAAGAGCCGTATACAGCCCTAAATCGCTCACCTGGAGCCATTGATATAAATGTAACATATCTTGGAAAGCTGAGAAATTATGACAATATGATTGTCCCATTTGCTGATTGGATGATGCTGAGAGTGTCAAATAGCTAAGCTCAGGGTACTGTGGTTTCAGAGAAGATTTTTTAAGTTTTTATTGAAAAAATCTATATTTAGCTACTGTGACCTAGTTATGCAATGGACCGGAAACATTTGAACAGTATTGGTAAAGTACCTCTATTTGTCCGATTTCAACCAAAATCGAACTCTCTCGACCTCTTATGGTCATATACAATCTGGGCAGGTTTTAGAAAGATTTGATAAATACTGTGGCCTCTAGAGTGTAAACACTGTTAAATATGGCATTTTCAGCAGTTCAAAGGTAAATAACTCATGACCTATTTGTCCAATTTCAACCATAATCGAACTCATCCGAACTCTTATGGCAATATACCATCTGAGCAAGTTTGAGAAAGATTGGATAAAAATTGTGGTCTCTAGAGTGTAAACACTAAAATTGTTGACGCCGCACGACGGACGACGGACGCCGGACAATCAAGGATTGCAATAGCTCACCCTGAGCTAGCTCAGGTGAGCTAAAAAATATACCAAGTTAAAGTCTACTTTCAGTCCTAATGACCGCTCAGCCGACTGTACATTTACTCCCCTGATCATTGAGCCATCTTGCCTACAATATTGAGCACTGCTAACATATGGCGCAGTCAAGTGCAGCCGCAGTACCGACTGACTCAGACACTTCACAGGTACCCATTTTAACCCCTGGGTGGAGAGGAGCAATTCGCGGTACATGTCTTGCTCAAGAACATTCCTGTTCATCATCGGGGATTCAGAAAAAATCCCCTAGTTAGACCGCTGGTCCGGCGGGGGATCGAACTCACGACCCCTGGTAGCGTAGTCCAAGGTGTTAACCATTGGGCCACTACCGCCGGTAGAAGCAATTGTTTTTAAACAAGGGCCACCATGGCCCTAAATCGCTCACCTGGTTCACGATGTAAAACTTGACCTATAGTGGTCTATAATTTGACCTAGTGACCTAGATTTTGACCAGACACAATCCATGTTTGATTTTGACCTAGATTCGATGTAGGCAACCATTCTGACAATATTTCACTCAGATCTAATGAGATTTGTAGCCTCTAGAGGGTTAACACTGTTTTTCTTTGATTTGACGTAGTGACCCAGTTTTTGCCCAGACATGACCCATATTCGAACTTGACCTAGATATCAATTAGGCAAACATTCAGACCAATTTGCATTAAAATCCAATGAAATTTGTAGCCTCTAGAGTAATAACAAGTTTTTTCTATAATTTGACCTAGTGACCTAGTTTTTGACCGGACATGACCCACATTCAAACTTGACCTAGATATCAATGTGGAAAACATTTTGACCAAGTGTCATGAAGATCCGATGAGATTTGTAGCCTCTAGAGTGTTAACAAGGTTTTCCTATGATTTGACCTAGTGACCTAGTTTTTGACCGGACAGGACTCATATTCAAACTTGACCTAGATATCAATTAGGCAAACATTCTGACCAAGTTGCATACAATTCCAATGAGATTTTCAGCCTCTAGAGTGTTCACAAGGTTTTTCTATGATTTGACCTAGTGACCTAGTTTTTGACCGGACATGACCCATATTTGAACTTGACCTAGATATTAATTAGGCAAACATTTTGATTAAGTTTCATTAAGGTCCAATGAGATTTGTAGCCTCTAGAGTGTTCACAAGGTTTTTCTATAATTTGACCTAGTGACCTAGTTTTTGACCCGACATGACCCACATTCGAACTTGACCTAGATTTCATCAAGACTAACATTGTCATCAAGTTTCATGAAGATCAGATGAAATTTGTAGCCGCTAGAGTGTTCACAACCAATTGTGAACGGACGGACAGACAGACAGACAGACAGACGACGGACATCCAGCGATCCTAAAAGCTCACCTTGGCACTTCGTGCCAGGTGAGCTAAAAAAAATCCATTATAAGTCTATGTAAAACTGATAAGCCGAGGGGCGGGTCCATTTTTGACCATGGGGTCATGATTTGAACAATTTCCGTAGAGGACCATAAGGAAAAGCTAGATGCCAAATATAAAAGGTCTGGGGCTTACGGTTTCAGAGAAGAAGATTTTTAAAGGTTTTCCTATATAAGTCTATGTAAAACTGATAAACCCCAGCAGGGCCATTTTTGACCCTGGGGTCATGATTTGAACAATTTTGGTAGAGGACCATACGGCAATGTTAGATGCCAAATATAAAAGGTCTGGGGCTTACGGTTTCAGAGAAGAAGATTTTTAAAGGTATCCTATATAAGTCTATGTAAAACTGATAAGCCCAATGGCAGGGCCATTTTTGACCCTGGGGTCATGATTTGAACAATTTTTGTAGAGGACCACAAAGCAAAGCTAGATGCCAAATATATTAGGTCTGGGCCTTACGGTTTCAGAGAAGAAGATTTTTTTTTAGGTTTTCCTGTAAGTACGGAAATTGACCACGCCCTCTGGCGGCCATGTTTTTTGACGGATCAAAATTCTTTGAACAATTTTGAAAGTATATTAATTGAGAAACATTTTGGTGAAAACCAAATTGAAATCGGACCAGTCGTTCTTGAGAAGAAGATTTTTTAAAATATTGTGCATGGTTGCTATGGCAACAAGACCGATTGCCCCACCCACTTTTTTTAACACTTTTTAAAGCTCACAACTACAGTATGTATTTGACCAAGTTTGGTTAAAATTGGGCCATTGGTTTCAGAGAAGAAGTTGTTTGAAAGAAATTGTGAACGGACGACACCAACACCGACACCAACCGATCACAATAGCTCACCTTGAGCACTTTGTGCTCAGGTGAGCTAACAAAGCTTCCACTAGAGTATCAAGAATGTCCATATTGGACTTTCAAGTTGATGTTTATTTTTAGCTTATTCATGTCAATTAAAACAGTTTGTTGTGACTTGAAAATGCCCGGCCCATAAATAAGACCAAAGGAATCTAATACAAGAGCCGTATACGGCCCTAAATCGCTCACCTGGAGCCATTGATATAAATGTAACATATCTTGGAAAGCTGAGAAATTATGACAATATGATTGTTCCATTTGCTGATTGGATGATGCTGAGAGTGTCAAATAGCTAAGCTCAGGGTACTGTGGTTTCAGAGAAGATTTTTTAAGTTTTTATTGAAAAAAATCTATATTTAGCTACTGTGACCTAGTTATGCAATGGACCGGAAACATTTGAACAGTATTGGTAAAGTACCTCTAGAAGTTACACCATGCCAAATATCAAAGCTCTAGCCACATTACTTTCAGAGAAGAAGAGGTTTGAAAATTTCACTATATAACTCTATGTAAATTTATGACACCTGGGGCGGGGTCATTTTTGACCCCAGGGATATAATTTGATCAATCTTAATAGAGGACCTGTAGATGATGCTTTGTGCAAAATATCTAAGCTCAGGGTACTGTGGTTTCAGAGAAGAAGATTTTTTAAGTTTTAATCGAAAAAATCTTTTTTTAGCTAATGTGACCTAGATATGCAACGGACCTGAACCATTTGAACAATATTGGTAAAGTACCTCTAGAAGTTACACCTTGCCAAATATCAAAGCTCTAGCCATATTGGTTTCAGAGACGAAGAGGTTTGAAGATTTCACTATAAAACTCTATGTAAATTTGTGACCCCGGGGCGGGGTCATTTTTTACCCTTGGGACATAATTTGAACAATATTGGTAGAGGACCTGTAGATGATGCTTTGTGCAAAATAACTAAGCTCAGGGTACTGTGGTTTCAGAGAAGAAATTTTTTGAAGTTTTAATAAAAAAAATCTAATTTTAGCTCCTGTGACCTAGATATGCAATGGACCTGAACCATTTGAACAATATTAGTAAAGTACCTCTAGAAGTTACACTATGCCAAATATCAAAGCTCTAGCTATATTAGTTTCAGAGAAGAAGAGGTTTGAAGATTTCACTATATAACTCTAAGTAAATTTGTGACCCCCCAGGGCGAGGCCATTTTTGACCCCAGGGACATAATTTGAACAAACTTCATAGAGGACCTATAGATGATGCTTTGTGCTAAATATCTAAGCTCAGGGTACTGTGGTTTCAGAGAAGAAGATTTTTTAAGTTTTTATTGAAACAATCTATTTTTAGCTCCTGTGACCTAGATATGCAGCGGACGGGAAACATTTGAACAACTTTCAAAGAGGACCATATAAGGATCATTTCTGCCAAGTTTGGTTAAAATCCATCCAGTAGTTTAGGAGGAGATGTCATTTAAAGAAATTGTTGACGACGGACGGGCCTACGAATGATACATTGTGTGTCTGATATTTTGTGGGACTATAAAATTCGTATTCTGGGGCTTTTCTCTTTTTTTCTTAGACACACAGTGTATATCTGGGCGAAAAAAAAATTGAACAATGTATCATTCGTAAGAAATAATTGATGGGCATTTTGACATGGACATCACTTTGGACAAAAACGTTGTGCAACTTCTACCAATAGGTTTTATGTTGTAAAAGACAAATTTTGAACATACTTTGACAACATGTTTTGTGTGACTAGTTGCACAATGAAAAAAAGACACACAGTGTATATCTGGGCGAAAAAAAAGTTGCACAATGTATCATTTGCGAGAACGGACAGACAAACGGACGGACAGACGGACGACGACGGACACAGCACGATCAAAATAGCTCACCTTGGCACTTTGTGCCAGGTGAGCTAAAAATATATGAGCCGCGCTCCAGGAAAAGGGGGTTTAGTGACATCGCCAATGACGTAAGAAAAACAATCACAAAGTGACGTCAAAACTATTTGTGTAAAACATGTGCTTTGTTGATGTTTTCTTATGATAAAGTCTTTTTGATTCGAGTTATTGCGATGGTTTGAATATGGATTCAGAAATAGAGGTAAGAAACATTTGTTTAACCTATTATATTAGTATTATATTCTGTTTTACGGGTTAACAGGAATAAAACCAAAATACGGTTTAAACACCGTTTTCTGCGACCTTGGCATAACCGCATCAATGCTGGCTATCTAGACTGTACATGTATCAATTCAATCAATAACCACAGATCTTCACTTGTCAGTATAGATCAGTGAAATAGAATGAACCGTGGTCTCAAACATTGTGAATACTTATTGAAACTTGAGGTTTTTATAGAAAATATCCATTAGATTAAACGAGTTTTCAACAATGACAGACGTGACCTAGATCTAGATCGAGTGGCCGCTAGAAACGAGTCTCAATTTTTCCCCACAAACAATATAGAGGAATCCGATGTCAGAGTTTCACCATCTATTCTAGTATAAATCCAATCTACTCATTTTTACTTTACACGACGTGCCCAACTCGTAAACGTTTAAGTTTAATTTACCGTATGAGGTAATCCATTTCTATACATATTACGTCATCCTATAAACACGTCATAGATGCTGTGCAAAGTAGAGGTCTCACACCGATTATATGTATAGGTTAGATCTACATGTCATCCTCATTCCTAGATCTACAAGACACTAGATCTAAATTTTATTCTGTTGTCTGGTATGAATGTTATATTGCGGGTATAGATCTCCGTGCAATTTTATTTATAACCATGATGACCTTTCTTGTATAACTTATTTTATGTTTAGATCTACATATACTAGATCTATGCCTAATTGTTTTTGTTAAATGTCGGTCAAAGCTTTTAAAGTTTACATAGTGTAGGTTTTGAAATGTTATTTGTGATGGCATGACGACTCTAAATAAAAGTTGTATCTGTATGACGGAAAACAGATTGAATTTAATTGAATACATACATGGTAAATTCATACGAAAAACTGTCTTAGAATACAGTGTAACGCATAGTGTAGACCTAGATTATTCAGTTTAAACCTTTCATTTCAAGATTTACACAGGAAAAGGGATTTGGCCACACTCTGCCAACTTAAAATCGACCCTTTCCCTTAGACCTAGATTTGTCATTGAGGTTGAAAGCGCTTTTATTGATTAGTGACATATCATGTAGACCCTGATTAGGCACCGCGGTGGAGATGCGATAGTCTGTTATAAATGTCATACTGAAAAGTCACTGATGCTGTTTCATAAAAGAACAAAAACATAATATTGCATAGGTTATCGTAACTTCAATTTCATTGCCCCGAGCATTAGATGATATTTACTTATATACATAAATGAATCGGCAACATGAAACTGTCTTATTTGTTTTTTGCCTTGTTTTTAAAGTGTCCAGGTATGAAATTATAAGGATCTAATTCTTCTAGTATAATTTTGTTAAACTGAACTCTTTCACTGCCAAGTTTTATCGTCTGCTTTAACCCTCTTATAGTCAAAATATCGTCTGCATTGGTAGAGTCGTCTGACTGTCATAATGTTTTCAATGCTGAAATGTCGATACTAGTGTCAAACAGTTTGGATCCTTATCAGACGACCCGCGACGCGGCGTCTGAGTAGGATCAAACTGTTTGCAAAGTTGCCTTTTGTCTTCGTTGGCAGGAAAAAGTAACCCCAAACATTAATACGGTAATTTGCCTCCGAAGCAAGTAAATATGTTAATTTTTTAGCATCATATCTTTGTTAAGGCTGATTGCAGTTATTGTCCCAGTCGCGACTGGCAAAATAAGGAAGCTTATTGTTGCAATGTATTAACTTTTATCTAAATGTTTTAACTTTGGAGAATTTCATAAAGACCAGAGGTCTCAGCAAATCTTCAGATAAGATAGGGTGAAATGAAGTTTTTTTCTAGATTTTCTATCAAAATAATGTCTTATCTAAGAAGCGCTTTTGAACGCACAACTCCTGTGTGAAAAGAGCGCTATATAAATCGGGTTTAAAAATTATAGTAACCTATCGTTTGACTGCTCATCATAATCGTCTTTGCGAGACGGTTCTAGTGAGCAGTCACACCATAGGGTTTGGCAGCGACATTTCATTTCCGAATACCACTCAACCCCCCTACATAGATAACTTAAACCAATTGATTTATGCAATTTCTCAACTTCAAAAGTAAGGAATGTTCAAAACTTAAGGTCAGCACATTAAAAAACCAATTAAGATTCGCAATGAGCCCGAACAAAAAGATTTAAAAACAAGGGCCACTATGGCCCTAAATCGCTCACCTGGTAACCATGTACACCGTGTGACCTAGTTTTTGACCGGGCATGACCCTCATTCTATCTTGACCTCGATTTCAAGGAGACAAACATTTTGTTCAAGTTTCATGAAGATTCAATGAATTTTGTAGTCTCTATAGAGTGTTAACGAGGTTTTTCGATGATTTGACCTAGTGACCTAGTTTTTGACCCGACATGACCCACATTCGAACTTGGTCTAGATTGCATTGAGGCAATCATATTGATGAAGTTTCATGAAGATCAAATGAAATTTGTAGCCTCTAGAGTGTTAACAAGGTTTTTCGATAATTTGACCTAGTGACCTAGTTTTTGACCGGACATGACCCACATTCGAACTTGACCTAGATTTCATTGAGGTAAACATTTTGATGAAGTTTCATGAAGATCCAATGAAATTTGTAGCCTCTAGAGTGTTAACAAGGTTTTTAGATAATTTGACCTAGTGACCTAGTTTTTGACCGGACATGACCCACATTCGAACTTGACCTAGATTTCATAGAGGCAAACATTGTGACCAAGTTTCATCAAGATCCAATTAGATTTGAACCTGGTAGAGTGTTAACGAATAATTGTGGACAGACGACAGACAACGGACGACGGACATCCAGCGATCCTAAAAGCTCACCTTGGCACTACGTGCCAGGTGAGCTAAAAATAAATTAAAAAGCGTGATCTACTTGCAAGTCGCTACGTTTTTAACACGATCTCGAATGGGTCAATGTGTTTTTATAAGCAATCACATGTAGGCCGTTCCCTTCCCCAAAATCTTTGAGTGCAGTTTTAGTGAAGACACATACTTTCTACCCACGTCTGATCAGGTGTTCATTGTTTGGCACTCAACTGAGTGGAAATAGATAAAAGCTACAACGACAAACATTGCAGATCCTGATCTGACGCCGCATTGCAAATGTGGTGGCAAGACCGGATCTGCAGTGTTTGTTATGCACGCATGTCTTTGACATGCGGTTAAATCGTACTTTGCTCCTAATAAAGAATTCACCCAAATCATGATCTTTTTCTCTCTGACTTCAGGGAATACCAATACTTCAGGTTCGAAGCAACCATGCCTGGGGTAGTTACAGTGCGCAAGGGTCGAGACGAGGAAGAAATTTGTCAACATCCTTAAAACAGAGGGATTTATGTTTGATGCAAATGCTATGCCGTCAGAGATTCAAGCTCCTCGGCTCTCCTAGGAACGATGTGGACATACCTTTTCAGAACCATACGGCCGTTCGTAAGACCAGCGTATCAGGATATCACTTGCCCTCCTCTCTAGAGTAATTTTTTATACGTGTGAACAAAATTAAAATATCAAGATTTGTTTATTTTTTGTTTTTCATAGTTTACTATCCATAGGAAACATAAGAATGAAGCTACAGCACTTCCTCTCTTGAGCAACATACTATTAGGTAAGAATTGGAATTCAGAGAACATAATAATGCTTAATGTCAGTTCATGCAGGGCAAAAGCAACGCAGAAAGGTCATGAAGATGCTTTGAGCATAACTTTTGTTCCTAACAAACCCGTCACTCATCTTGAATATCAATTATAATGGAAAGCATTATAATGCAAGTGTCGTTAAAGAGAGGCAATACTGTGGATTAAGAGGTACACGGGTGATATCGCAAAGTAAAGGTAACAGCAGCCCGGCTTTGCAAATAGATTTGAACGAGACAGGCAAACCGTTATGATACGATTGAAGCACATTATTTTATGTCAGTGTTGATAAAATGTGTTTATCACTGGCTGGGCTTGTACAACACTTTTGGAAAGCCCGAGTGCTATTTATATCAAATGACGTCGTTTTAAAAGAAAACTGATGCAAAAAACTGAAAATGACGTCATGTTGTTCAAACACCGTAATCGGTAAACAGAGCGTAACTCCGTTATTAAAAGGAATTTTGAGAAACCGTTTTCAAGTATGTTCTCAGAAATATCTGATCTTTTAAAAAAAGCCAACACTCAAAAATCGATATTTTTGTCATTAAACCCCCTTTTCCTGGAGCGCGGCTCATATGTATGTTGAAAATTTTTGTTTGAAAAAGGACTGAGCTGTCTCATTTCCCCGTAATAGATCTCTTGCAGGGCTGGTAATTGCACAGTTAACCAAATAAGAAAGAAATATAGAAGCAGAATTAAGTATGATAATCCAATTTATACTCAACAAAACAATTTATGGGGCAAATATATTGGGTAGGCCCAATATATAAAATAAGTTCATTCAATATTTTTTTAACAGTTTCATGCAAAATTACATGTTAACTTCGTTGTAGAGTATAACTGTATTTCGAAAAGTAGAAATATATATCGCAATTCCCCGTCAAACACAACCACCCTAAAATTACCGTGTGCCAGACTAGGTGGGTAAGGTAACAAACAACTTGACCAAGAGCCCCACCTTTTAGGTTCTTCTCTTAAATTACAGCTAGTATCATTTGTGTTCACAACGTGAATTAATCACTTCCTTGCATCTACATGTACATGGAAATCGGAGAATTAGCTTAAGGATGTATGCAATAGACATTCTGTGCCATTCTTCCATAAGGTTGTCTGTTAGCCTCTCAGGTGACGATCTCAACCGGATATCCAGCATTGCCGCATGTCTTAAGCATCCTCATTGTGACCGAAGTGTGTTTACCTTGCTGACCAGTCGATCTGCCCTATGCCCTCGTGTTCCAAGTACTGGTCTACCATACGTGCTCGGTACAGACGAGCTTTGTCGTCTGTCGGGATGAAGCCTGAACCTAAAGCACCAGCTTCAGCTCGTGCAATAGCGTCTAGGGTCTCGTCCATGTACCCCAAACTATAAGTCAGAGTCCAGTTCCTAATGACGAAAAGGTCTGTGTAACCGTTGTAGGATATGCCCACCCATAGGAGCCCTGACCCCTTTCTTAGTCAGTCATGCTCTGTCACATAACAGTCAAAGAAACATTCGTTTCGCTGTCTTTACATTCGTCTGCAGTCATCATTTAAATCCAACATGAAATTTGACTAGTCCACAATACGTTGCAAAAAAGGTAACGTTTAAATGGCGTGATTTCTGGCAAAACGCTAGATGACGTTTTCGGTGGTGTGGGGTCAAGGCCGGTCACACGACAGGTCTTCTAGCCCATAGGTTTGCAGCATGACGTCTATTCCCGACGATCTAAACAGAAATCCTGTTACCACATGTCTGTTTATAAACACTATTTAGCGTAAGGAGGGAATTGAGTCGTTGACGTCATGCCATAAGTGACAACATCAGTCCTTTACTTCAAATATGACCTGCAAACGACCTTGACCTGATCTCCAATTAACCATCCCAGTGTCGAGGTATAACTACCACAACCTGTCGACGACACCCTTGCTAACATTAAACTCCGTCGCAACATGACGATGGGAAACGACAAATGACGTCTTCAGGGGCATAGTTTTCAAATTTTGTACCAATATGCAATCTATTTTTGCTTAAGATACAAATATATAGGCAGACACATCGTGCAAAAATCCAGTGGTCATTAAAAACCCTGTTTTTGATACTTGTCCGCTTCAATTCATTCAACCATGACAATTTTTGCACGTAGTGACGTTTGTTTCTTAATTTTTTTATTCTAAAGCATCTAAACATGCATTCACTCTTTTAACTTGAAAATGTTTGCATTTTTGAAAAAGATATATGAACTTATACCTTTGCCCCTTTAATTATTTTGTTGATTATATAATAAAATAAGATCTGGAAAAACATTGTCTTCAGATTTTGGAAGAATGATAGATCTATAGGAGGAAGAAGTTTAAAGCATTAGTCAACATATAAAGTCAAAATATTGAGGAGGAAATACAAATGAGTCAGGATTATGGTACAAACAAGACTGCGCGTTTAATAAACGCTTATGCCCCCGGTGGCAACCTTGACAGTATATTTTGAATTTTTTCTAAGTCCAAATTAGGTCAAGGTCAAAATCAAGGTTGGGTGATATTGGTGGCTATGAAATGGTCCAAGGCAACAACTGTATAAGTATCCAAGCATTTGAATAAGTGGTGGTGTTGTTAGACGAAATGGTAAAATCTACTTAACCTGGTGGGTTGGTAATGGGCCAAGGCAATAACTGTATAAGTATAGAAGCATTGTAGTAAGTAGTGTTGATGCTAGACGAAACGGTAAAATCTAGTAAACCAAGAAATAGCCCATTCAAAATATTCTAAGTCCAAATTAGGTCAAGGTCATGGTCAAAATCAAGGTTCGATGATATTGGTGGATAGGGAATGGTCCAAGGCAACAACTGTATAAGTATCCAAGCATTGGAGTAAGCGGTGTTGATGCTAGACGAAACAGTAAAATCTAGTTAACCAAGAAATAGCCCACTCAAAATATTCTAAGTCCAAATTAGGTCAAGGTCAAGGTCAAAATCAAGGTTGGGTATTATTGGTGGCTATGAAATGGTCCAAGGCAACAACTGTATAAGTATCCAAGCATTTGAATAAGTGGTGTTGTTGTTACACGAAACGGTAAAATCTACTTAACCTGGTTACGGACGGACGGAAGGATGGACGGACAGGACGATTACTATATGCTCCCGCATCTGTCGATGCCGGGGGCATAAAAAGGGACTATATAAATATAGGGACATTGGAAAACATTACAGACCCAGGAGTGAGATCTAGCTCTTCTGATACAAGTACTTTGTACATTGTTTGTAATTTTCCTTTTCAAAATGTGATATAATGCTATAATGCAGAGCTGAAGATGTTGGAGTAAGTATTTTTCTTTATTTTTCTGTCGAACCCTGTGTTGAATCTATGTTTGGGGCTGACTGAGATATAGATACACATCAGTACTCCTTCTATGTACAACTTTGATATAGCAAGGATTCATCCAGCTTAAATACATGTAGTCCCTACTTCTCCCCCTTTTCGTATAAGTTATAAAAATATTTGGCTGGCCCCAACCTAGGGTACATTTATGTAATTTCATGTGAAGCGCCTTTGAAAACACAACCCCTGTGTGAAAAGAGCGCTATATAAATCTGGTATAATAAATAAATAAACAAATTTTAATCAGGAGCCATAACTCTGTAATTCTTTAGAAAAATTGAAAGAAAAATTGAAAGAAAATTGTGTCTTACTATCATCTGCTTCAATAATGCTGTCTGCAATATCATTTCAAAGTGATATTAATAAGCCAATATCTATGACTAAATTTCAAAACGAGTGTCTAACAGTTAGGATCTTGATCAGATGTGGTTTTACTTAGTGTCTGATCAGGATCCAAACTGTTTGCAAATACCCCTTGTGGCATCATTGACAATGAAAGGGTTTAAATCTTGATTGTTACCTTTACTATAGTTTTCTTTGTTTCGTTTGGTAAGGCCAGACCAGGAAACAGCTTCTTCTTTGTTTCTAGGTCAGTCAATTCCTCAGTTTGAACACTTTCTTCTTCCTTCCGTTGTGGCTTAGGCCTCATTTTCTGTATGAGTCTCAACAAGTTGGCAATGAATGAGTCCTGATAAAAAACACAATTAAACCATTATTTAATTAGCTTGTTTCTAATATTGAAGATAGGTGACCACTTGCAGCAGGTTGAAAGTAAAGCAGAATGTACCTGAAGGTACATTCTGCTTTACTTTCAGCCTGCTTTAAGCCATCATCTGTTAGAATACAAATGGTTTTAAGCATTAGGGTTAAACACAGTCAAATAAATACTAGGGAATCGTTCATTAATGCTTATTACTTCTCATTTGTAACCCTTTACTTCATAAATATGACTTTTTACCCCATTATTTTATTCCTCCACTGAAGAAATGGTTCCATTTTACACAGTCAAGAATATGTACTATAGGAAGCATTTTCTATATCCAAGCCAAATAGTAGCTTAAAGGAAAACGGACAGCTCCGGTTAAGTCGGTCTTTAATATAATGTAGCCTTTGTCTTACAAACAACATATGTCCAAAGCCCATTGTCGTTAGGATGCATATAAGCGTAAAAAATAGATAATAAACTAGCCAGGTAAGTCTTCACTAATTAAATAGGAGGCCGCCATCTTTGCATATTCGCAAGCGGAACTGTTCGGTCTTTATCCTATTTGTGACGTCATACCAATGCATGTTGTCGGGTACTTTGGATGTACAGGGTACATACAGCTTAAGTAATTATTTCTCTGATAAAAGGCTTTAAAACTCTTAGTGATTTTCGAATAAATACCAGCTAAACTGTAGATAAAAGTACAATTAAACTTAATGGTAGATGAGAAACTTATCAAAACTTTTTTCCACGTTTTGTTTTAACACAAAATGAATTTTACAACTAAACACACATGCAAACAATTCAGGCATTTATGTGTATAACAATGGCATGCTGCATCCAGATTGAAATTATTCAATCCCTCGAGATAATTGCTGTCCTTAATCACTTACCATCGGGAAAAAAATCCCACTAATCCGATTAGTGACACTAGAATTATCAACCAGACCAACCACCCGTCGCGGCAGACTTGCACTTGCACTTTCGCCGACACGTGGCCCGCCGCTACCGGAAATGTATGATAACGACTGCAGTCTTTACTTACCGCGCGAAAGGTCGGGACATTTGATGTCTTGATAACTTTGTTAATGACCCGTGTCAATATATATAGAGAGTATTCTGTAGAAAATTAAAGTCATTTAACCGCGATACGTAATGTAAAACTATGGTCAGTTTCGGACATTTCAAATTAGTTTTGTAAATTTTAAATGTTTTTATTAAAAGCCAATCGAACTACCAGGAACGTTCAACTTACATTGGTATTTGCATAAACACCAACCGTACATGAAACATGTATGTTTAGTATTAACTTGATCAGTTAAACCCTATTAATTTCACAAACTGTCTTTCTTCTTTATTGTATATATATATACCGACAGGGGAGTGATGTCACACAGGTAAACAAAATGGCGGCCTCCATGAAAGTTCGTTATCCAAACTAAAACATGCTATAAATTCATTATTTTGAAAGTTTTTGAGGATTTTTTTTCAATTTTGGCATTTTTAATACATGAACTTTTGTTTAAAACCAAGTTGTAATCAGCTGTCCATTTTCCTTTAAGGTCTTAGATGGGTAAATGCTTGACTACGCACAGGGGCCCGACACGATTGCTATTTTTAGAGAAAAAAATCGTCAGAAGGTATATACTTCTGAAGATTTTTTTTCAAAATGCAATCGTGTCGGGCCCTGTGAGAAATCGAGCCCTGAGTGGAAAAGTTTGCAAATCGACGAGTGGCCGGTGCCGTAATAAAAGAAAAACAATGTTTTAGTGGATCATAACTATTGTGCGGGCGGTAAAATTGTTGAGTCTGACAATGAAGAGCTAGATTTGCCAGGATCTGCGAGACAAGCGCCCATAAATGATGAGGGATGCATGATGAGATGACATGATGATGATTACAGGAAGATGGTTTCGGCTTATCTCATTTGTTCCAAAGCAGCATGTTGGATTAAAACCACCAATCCGCCTTCCTTTTAGCTCTTACAGTGGAGAAAATGCTGTTCTTTCCCAGTAAACACTTTTACGCTAAAAGTACTATTTGCAGTGCAAACAGTTTGGAGCCTGATCAGACGCCGGGTAAACCCGGCGTCTGATCAGGCTCCTAACTGTTTGCCACCCAGATAACAATGAAAAGTCAGAATTGTCAAAAAAATTGTCCTTTTCTATTAAATACAGGTCTGACTGTAAATCAAACCTGTGGCACATGCTAAACATCTTTTCCTAAATCAACCCTTTACTCCATTGATACTCATGTTAACACATTTAATTTATTCCTTCACTCTTGAAAGTAGATAGTTTAATTTTATACAGTCATGAATATGCATAATAAAAATCCTTTATCTAAGCAGACTGTACATAGTTTAAGCAGACTGGAAGTAAATCAGAATGAATCCTGCTTTAATTTCAGCCTGCTTTATGCAACCATGCCTTTTCAATACTTAAAATAAGCTATGGAGTAAAGGGTTAAATACCTATTGCAATTATTGGGTTACAACATACCAGCCGTTTATTATGAAACTTTGTAATCATTGTCAACTTTTACAGTCAATCTTGTTTTAAGCGATCACTCTAGTGAATGCCCATATTTTGTCTGGTATCGAGCTGTTTGTTTAATGCAGGATAAAACTAATTCAGAATGCTTCAGTTTTCTTCACTATTTCTACCCTGAGTTAATTAGTCTAGTGTCATAATGAAGAGGTATGCACACTGATTCGCAAGGTGGTTGCTTTATACAAGATTGACTGATTTTTTCACATTTCTTGCTGGAGAATATTGTTTATCTTGCAGAAAAGAATTTATAAAACAGACAATAGCTATTAAATTGACAATTGTTGGTGAATTCCACAAATATTTGCAAATGACAGTGCATGTTATACCAACAAACTTCAATTTTCCTTGAATTTACTTTCCCACAAAGATTGACCCCTCTCAAACACAATTTCATTTTTCTCAAGTTACATGAGGTCGGCCCTCCTATTTTTTTTTGTATTTTGTTCTAGAGACATGGTAGATAATTTAAGTGTGGTCACTATGAATGCCCCTGCCTAATTTTTGTAAAAATCTCGATTTTACTAAAATGTAAAAATGATTTTGGAGAAAAAAATGGACTCAAAAATTATTTTTTCCGAAATATAAACGGAATATCACCACAGTGTGTGATCCGGGGTCTTGTATCAGTTCGAGTCGGTTGTGTTATCCAGATCTCACGAGAGGCGTAGCCTCGAGTGTGATCTGGATTACACAACCGATTCGAACTGATACAAGTCGGTTGTGTTATCCAGATCTCACGAGAGGCGTAGCCTCGAGTGTGATCTGGATTACACAACCGATTCGAACTGATACAAGACCCCGGATCACACACTGTGGTGATATTCCTTTTATTATATACCTAAACTGTTTGGGACTAGATCTAGATCTATATGTCGTTC
This sequence comes from Gari tellinella, assembly GCA_922989275.2. Classification (NCBI taxonomy): domain Eukaryota; kingdom Metazoa; phylum Mollusca; class Bivalvia; order Cardiida; family Psammobiidae; genus Gari; species Gari tellinella. Next base: position 20,139,707 of record OV277869.1, on the reverse strand, counting down.
AATCGAATAATCAAATATACGCATACATGTAGGCCCCTTATTTGTTAAAGATGTAAATGAACTAAATAAAGTTGATCAACGCTTAGTTTCATTTTTTTTTAAAAATAGCATCGGACCTGGAATTTCGAAATGTCACGCACAACGCTTCTTTATATAAATAAATTCACTGTGTACAACTTGTGAGCATAAAAGCAGTGACGTCAACATCGTGTAGCATATATGCCATCTGATACTGACCATGATGGCATCTGATACGGAAAAATATTGTTGGGTCTGTATTCGCTTGTTTTTTGAACAGGTATATAATTAAAGATTTTATTTTAATGTATTATGCAAAATATTAAATTTTTCTGCTTGTATTAGTATTAAACAATGTCTTAGGTATGAATGCGTAAATAAATTTTTATCTTTTTATTAATATTTGTGATTTTTATCCTTGAAAAGAAAAATGAGGGGTAGTCATTTTAGGACGTTTTTTGAAAAGTAGGGTACCAAGACAAAAATACTCATAATTTCAGTTATAGATGGTGAAAAATCTTTTAACTTTGGAAAATGATGAAGAATTGAATACTGAATAAGATGGTGTATAGCTTTTACGGATTCGTTTTGGAGAGCATTACCCATCTAAATCCTTAACCCATTAACTAAAATAAGAGAACCATTAAGAATATCATTCAAATTTCAATCAATGAGTTTAAAATATGACCTAGGCGTGCCTTCTGCCCATAATGGCACAACTGGTGTCATAATAGCCTGAGGGCTGTTGTGAAACCAGGCGTGCCATTATGGGCAGAAGGCACGCCTAGGTCATGTTTTGACCTTTTTATTGTATTTCTTCATGCAAATGACGTGGTGTAAACATCGTTTAGCTGCCATCAACTGCTCACAAATTTTAAACGACAGGGGTGACACAATTTGAGAAGCTCTAGATCTTTCAGAAATGCTCATATGGTAAGAACTCGAACATATAGAGTTGGTTATGGGGAAGTTTAGTCTATGCAGAAAATTTGTAGTAGATCTAGAATGTTAAAAGTTAAAAACCGCTAATTGAGTAGAACTCTTTGGCGACGTCATTTTTCATTTTTTGAAATTTCCGCTGGATGGCGTAAAATTATGACGTCATAACTGTTATTTTGAATAACATAAACAACATCAAGTAATTTCACATTGTGACACTATCTATGTGACACACATAAGACTTGATCATTGTATAAACAAGAACTGTACCTTTTACGTTACGACCCTTCTGTCTCAGAACTCAAGTTCTAGAATACGATTTGACACCGACGCCAAACCCCTTCTCCTGACATGTTTGAATAGATCTAAGTTGCTAACATCAACGAGTTGCAAGTGAAAAACTTCGAGGGGCGATTATCCATAATCGGCCCACTGGGCCATTATGGATTGGTCACATGACCTACGTAAAGAATGTTTTCAACGGCAATTTTGTTACTATTTATAGCAAGGTATACAATAACAAGGGCCACCATGGCCCTAAATAGTTCACCTGGTACACCATGTAAAATTAACCTATAGTGACCTAGATTATGACTGGACATGACCCACAATCAACCTTTAGAGTGTTAACAAGATTTTTCTATAATTTGACCTAGTGACCTAGTTTTTGACCAGACACAATCCACATTTGATTTTGACCTAAATTTGATGTAGGCAAACATTCTGAAAATATTTCATTCAGATCTAACGAGATTTGTAGCCTCTAGAGGGTTAACACTGTTTTTCTTTGATTCGGCCTAGTGACCTAGTTTTTGACCCGATATGAACCATATTCTAAATTGACCTAGATATCAATTGGGCAAACATTCTAACCATGTTGCATTAAAATCCAATAAGATTTGTAGCCTCTAGAGTGTTAAAAAGGGTTTTCTAAGATTTGACCTAGTGACCTAGTTTTTGACCTGACATAACCCACATTCAAACTAGACCTACATATCAATGAGGCAAACATCACTGGTTAGGAACTTGGTTACAGTGGGGCGAGGGTCCTCACGACAGGTGGTATAGGGGTCATATCGAAAAATGTTTCAGAGTCATGACTTTTTCTCGCGTGTACATGTAAAAACATACTCGTTCAGCGAGTTTACACAGCCTCTTGACAAGATTCATGATAAAAAACGTGGTAGGTGCTTTCGGCTTCCATTTAAGAAGATACTTAACGTCGCCTGCGTTAGAATTCAGGTGAATAGAGGAAATAAAAGCAAGTGATTCCCACTGGCTACATGTAGATGCACATATTTTTGTTATAAATTGAATTAACGTGAGAAATTGCAGCATTTAACACAATAAGATTATCTATTTGTTCGTGTTTTTCTAATATTGAAGCATTTTTTAAAGAAATATGTCCGATTTTTAATGTTATCATAAGTTTGGTGTTACTTATCAATGTGATGTAGAGGTTGCAGGTCCCTGACGACTGTTTGATAAGTGTTACAGGTTCTTCTTAACAGAGTTACAGAGTATTCACGAATCTCGAAATGGGCGAGATCTCGTTAGAAGACCCCAGTTTACTCGATATAAGTCAGGATATTGAAGCGGCACTTCCAGCAGCCGGACTCCCGTGTCGTAAAAGCTGATGAAAAAAGCAGTTTCTTTGTAAAGAATATCAGTACATTCTTTGTAAAGAATATCAGTACATGACCACAAGTTCAGGCATTCTTTAGCGCCACAAAAATACCCCTGTGGGAAGGTATTGAATTATTCTAGAACTATTCGAGAATGATTTCTTGAATATTCATGAAAACTAGTAGAATTGGCCATTAAACGTTCATGAATATGCTGCAATAATTCTAGGAATTTGATGTTTTTAGAACCATTGTTCTAGAATTGCAGAAGTTCTTGAACTCCTTTTGTAGAATGTGTAAAGTATTTTGAAACCCTAGAACTATTCTATTTAACGTTCATGGGTATTCTAAAATTCCTGAACACTTTTCACAGGGGTAGTTTTCATCGAAAAGAAAGGTAAATTGCACTTTGTGCAATAAAGCTTTCAGTTCAGTCTATGACTTTAATTAACACGTAATGGCATATCACAACAAAATCAAACTACTTTATTAACTATACAGCGGACGGTTAAATAATCGGAAAACTCTGGCAAGACATCGGCATGTTTATCATTCTTGGCAAAAGAGTGCCTTTGAATGTGACACTAGCGGAGCAGAACTCAATACCAAAGCCTCGCTCATTGAACATCTCGAAGACAAACATGGACCAAAGAATCTGGTCTTTGTTTGTGGAACTCATTTTCATGTAGGCCGTCGTTTAGACGACACCAGAAAAAATGCAAATTTACTCACGCTTGAGCTTTGAATTACTTATTAAAGTTTGCAAAGTTGATAATATGCACGGGTTCGAGTGCGGTTCGATCCTATTCTCGGTGGAAGATCTATAACGCATTCTGTTTTATACATTTAATAGACTAACAGTCGTATTTGCAAACAGTTAAGAGGCTGGTGCCGCGCCAACTTTCTCGATGACTCACCAGGATCAATCTCGAAAAAGGATCTCTAAGATAGTCAAACAGCTTTGATCCGATTCAGACACATAATTATTCAGCTTCTCATTCGAATCTAACCTGTTTATCTGTGTTTATACGGTCAGAGTAAAGCAGTGGACGGGTTAAACTTATATTTGATATATGACGGATCGTTTTGCACATATGATTTATTTGTCTGAGATATAGTTAGCTATTAATTAAACTTAAAAATATTGAGCAACTTATTGTGAAAATTTGCATTAAAAAAGAGCACAAATAGTGCAAATCGAGACCAGAGTTCGCCTGTGGTAAGATATGAGACTTGCCTATAAGGAAGAATTTACCTTGCACACCATAATGTCTAAATTAAAGGTGGCTTTCAGTTTTTTCATTAAGTACTATGCTTTGGTTGACAAGTTATGTAATGGACTGAGATAACCATACGATAATTTTGCAGGTTCTTTTTTATTACATGTACCGGTTATGTTTTGCCTTTGGAGCTGTTCTACACGTTAGATTATTTCAGTGATCGCTTTAGAGATATTTGCAAGTATATATTTAATTTTTAAGAGTCTGGTTTTCATTTTGGGAAGTAAATACAGCAACAGAATCTTTGAAATTGAGTACTTTTTATTATTTTTGCATCGTGTTAACTATTTAGAAATTATTAAATACGACGATGGTTCTTTACATATGATAGAATATCAAGTAGGCACTAACCGAACGCAGTAATACGTAATAATTTCAGTAAATCTCATTTACAACCGCTAAAACGAAGGCAAATTGATTGTATAGAAGACAGGTGACAGCTTAAAGCATTGTAAAAGATAAAGGACCTCTTGCAATACATGCTTTTTAGATCCATTCTCTCTCAAACAAAACAAAAATGTCGATAACAACCTGTAACCATTTATTACCTGTCGTCAGAGAACCTGTAACACTCTCTGTTAGACTCTGTAACCTTATTAACCACTTGAAATCCAGAAAATTTCATTGATATACAATATTTTTAATTTGATTCTCTTGCAAAGATGCAATTTAAGTATTAATCTTGCCAGAAACATTAATTTCAGGTGAAGTTATGCAGTCATTTATAAGAATTGATCGTTGTGAACAAAAACGTTGATTACCGTGTCGTTTTATTGACTATTTCAAGCGTAAATTCCATAAATGGAACGAATTAAGCATGCACGACGCTTAGAAAAACATCGGACTATATGGTGACAATAACGATTTACAGTTTTTATGTCAATTTGACCTTTAATGACCTCTTTTGCGTTCACTTCAGCGTGCCAAGTTTTGTTTCACGACGAGACTCTGAAACATGTATAGTCAGGACTCCGATACCACCTGTCGCGAGGACCCTCGCCCCACTGTAACCAAGTTCCTAACCAGTGAACATTATGACCAAGTTTCATTAAAATCCATTGAGATTTGTAGCCTCTAGAGTGTTAACAAGGTTTTTCTATGATTTGACCTAGTGACCTAGTTTTTAACCGGACATGACCCACATTCGAACTTGACCTAGATATCAGAACAGAACAGAACAGATGTTTTATTTTGACTTAAGCATACAAGCTCATCATCATAACATATACATAATAACATAAACTGATGGTTATGAGATACAAGGCATGTTTAACAGAAATATCAACATGGACCATGTATCCCGAGAGTGCTCATCATTAGCACAGGGCTTCTACTAGTTGACTAGAAAATTCTAAGATTTTCAATTTTATTATTATTATTTTTTTTTTTTTTTTTTTTTTTTTTTTTTAAACGCGATAACTTAAAGCAGGCTGAAAGTAAAGCAGAATACACCTTAAGGCGCATTCAGCTTCACCCTCAACCCGGTTTAAGCTACACTCTGCTTAGTCTGCTAGTATAAAAATCCGAAGAATTTTGGAAAAATCTTGAAAATGGCAGCCCTGTTAGCAACATAAGAAAAGAAATTTTCATTCTCACATTTAACCCGAAGTCAGCGCAGCACCACCGCATCTGCGAGTAGCGTTACTCGAGGATACGGCAGTATTGCACTGAATAGATTTAAAACTATAGATCTACTAGATCTAGTTAAACGCATTTAACACAATTAAGAAACTATTTGATATAGTAATGCACATCAACAAACAAATCACAAATATTTCACTAAGTTATTAAAATTTGACCTTGCTTATAAATTAAGATTTAGATAGATCTATATAAATCTTTAAACCCACAAACATTTTCCCCCACTACACATCACGTCATCGTATACGTAGCAATGATGACGTACATAGATGACGCCATAAGCCACGTGGGGAAAAGTGTGTACTATTTTTATACACTTGTAACTTCTTCGTAAAATACTTGTGACGTAATTACATTACGTCATAGCTACCTCATCAGAACACGTGATGGTAACTAACAACATTACACCATAGCGACACATATACTTATCAATAACAACAATATCTTTGCGGAGAGTACGCTTGTTTTATGCAAACAGTAAAGATTCCGATCAGAGGGCTCCTTAATGAACCATCTGATCAGGCCCTGTACTGCTTGTCATTATAATCGTTAAAATGGAATTGGCTTTTAAAATTGGAGATTGGAATTTTTCTTTTGAATTTTCAGGGGATGTCCACTAACTGCAGGCCGAAAGCAACGCAGAAAACTCCTTCAGGAGTTTTCTGAATCACCCCCTCCCCCACCTAAGTGTCTTAGGAGATTACACATTTTTACATCTATTAGACAAGGCTCAATCTATAATAATTCCTATGGAGAATAAACAACATAACTAACCGTACCAAACATACATCACCCTGGTCCAAGTCTACAGAGCCCTTAAGCCGAGCAAGAGACCGGTCCCAAGCATCCGACGGACCAGACCCGAGCAAAAGCTCAAATCTGACCAATCAAACACCCGAGAACGATTCCAGACCCAACACAAACGCCCCATAACCCCGGACCCTGAAAAACTTATCTACAATGCATTTAGTTTATCGCTTCTAAGCTTAAAACTTTTGATGCAATAGAGTGCCAGTTTGTTTAAAACTGTTTTATTTTCTGAATTTAACAAATTTATAAATTTATACATGCTCGGCCGAGTTGAGTAAAACATTGGAATATATATATTTCTCATATGGTTATATAAAGGGCATTTCAGTATAAAATGGTACTCGTCTTCTAAATCATTCAAATGACATAAAGTACATAACCTTTCATTCCTTAAAATATTTCTGTGACGGCCAGTTTCAATATTTAAATCATGAGAATTCAACCGTATTCTTGCTAGAACACATCTATATTTTGGATTTTCAATAATATGTAGATAACAAGCTCGACTTATATTAGTATGAAGTTGTCTGTAAAGTGACATAGATGTGCATGCTTCCACGCCCATGTGCCATTCTGTTTGGTATATATCTCTGAGGCGTTTACTTAATAAAGGAATAAAAGCTTTCATGTTAATTGATTCTGGAAACAGCCACACCTCTGCAAAACCACATGTTTGTAAAAGATTTCTCACTTTTGATGACCAGTTTGTAACTGTGTTATCATTTAGAATTTCTAGTCTTTGTTCATCTACTATGGTCCGTATTATGCAATTTTTTTGCTTACATCCATACAGTTTTAACCAGTATTTAACAATTCTCGTGTATCGATTGATATAAAGTGGGAATCTACCTAGTTCTGCATACAGAGACAAAGTATTCGTGGACATTTTAACATGTAATATCCATTTGCAGAATTTTCTGTGAATACGTTCAATGTTTTCTGCTTTCAAAAATCCCCATATTTCACACGAATAATTTAGTACAGATAGCACATATGAATCAAACAAGTTAAACATTATATTAACAGGAACTTCCATGTTTCTAGTAATACTAAATAAAGCATTCATAGCCCGTAGGCCTTTTCCTGCTAACGTTCTTGTTGCATGAGCAAAAGAGCCCCCGCTTGAAAACACAACACCTAGATAATTAAATGTGCTAACTATTTCTATTTCGTTGCCTGCATAATACCATCTACAGTGTTCACCCAATCTGCCACCCTTTTTAAAAACAACAATTTTAGTTTTATTCACATTAACAGTTAGATTCCATCTTTTACAATAGGTCTCCAAATTGTTCAGTGAACACTGCAGATCTGCTTTAGTATACGAGAACAAAACTGCATCGTCTGCAAATAAGAGCAAATATATAGATAACTGATCAATAGTAATACCTGAATCTAGATTCTGCTGTAAGTGCAGTTCAATATCATTTAGAAACAGGGAGAAAAGCATCGGTGAGGTTATTTCCCCTTGCAATAAACCAAGGTTACAATTGAAAAAGTCTGATAATGAGTTCATGTGGCGTACGCATAGTTTAATAGTTGCATACATTGACCGAATTACAGACAACAATTTGCCATCTATACCAGATCTAATCATTTTGAACCATAAACAGTTCCTATCTATTAAGTCATATGCTTTCTTAAAATCTATGAAACAACACATTAAGGACGATTTATCTTTCAACTGTCTTTCAATCAGAGAGTTCAATACAAATATAGCGTCAACAGTACTGTAATTAGAACGAAATCCGAACTGAGCATCGGTCATTTTATCATTTTCCTCTACCCAATGTTTAAGCCTGTTATTTAAAACTACTGTAAATAACTTAGCAAAACAGCTTATCAGAGTTATACCTCGATAATTGTTTGGATCGCTTGAATCACCTTTTTTAAATAACGGTATAACAACTCCATTTGACCAACTGGGTGGAAACTCTCCTTGGTCTAAAATGTAATTGAATAATAGTCTGATCGATTCGCAAATTACGTCAATACTAGATTTAAAGTATTCGTATATAATGTTATCCAATGATGGTGCTTTGTTAACTGATAGTGACTTTGTTGCCTTAAGAATTTCCTCCGACGTAATAGGCGAGTCAAGTTCACTAAACGTACTTAAATTTTCGAAACTATCGAACTGATTAATGAACTCTGTACATTCTTCGTTTTCTATTAATTCGTCAGCTTGAGCTAAATTTTTGAAGTGATTAAAGAAATCCTTCATGTCTATACAATCTGCGGACTCATTTCCTGATCTTTTCTTAAACATTTTCCAAAATTGTTTTGGACTACTATGTTTCATTTCATTCATTTTCTGACATAATTGTCTGTTATATTCATTTTTATATTTCCTACAGCAATACTTGTAATCTTTCTTCTTGTCTAATAATACTTGCCTTGTATTGTTATTTTTACATATATTATATTCAAATACGGCTCTTTTATATGCCTCACATTTATTTTTACATTCATCATTATACCATTTTTGTCTATTTTGATCTTTCGATATAAATTCTACATTCTTTATAGTTACAGTTTTTTTAAAGTATAAATCACCTTTAGTTGTTAAAAATTGTGTTAATAGTGTGACTAAATTGTCAACATTACAGTTGCTTTCTATTCCCTCATGCATAGATCGTTGTACTTGTTCTATACCACTCTGTACATCACTCACAAATGCTTCCGCATGTTGCGGTTTCCACCTATAAAACGTTTTTGTATACTCTGTGCTATTTTGTGGTTGCGTATTAATCTTAAATGAAAATGAAAGTGGTGCATGATTTGAAAATTCATTAAATTGTTTAACTTTGAAATAACATAAACTATCCATATTAAAATCGTATGATAACAAATAGTCAACTACACTTTCTCCATTATGAGTCATACATGTGAAATTTCCAACTGACTTGTCTTCGTGCAATCTACCATTCACAACCCGCAAACCCGTAGCTTTACATAAATCTAAAAGATAGTCACCAAATCTATTCGATGTAAAGTCCCGTGAACACCGAGGTAACGGTATATCAATGTATTGATCGCCGTGAATGGCATAATCTTGTAGAATATAGTCAGATTTATGTGCTATTCTACTATTAAGATCTCCTGTTATAAAAACTTTGCCCTTATCGGAATAGAATCTTACATCATTTTCTAACTGTTGAAATAAGTCAATGTCGTAAATATCATGAAAAGGAGAGTTCTCTGGTGGGATATAAGTCACTGCTAGATAATAGTCTACCTGTAAATTGAAAAAAGATCTTTCTAATTTTAACCAAACTATACAATCAACATTATTCTTGCACAGCTTTATCCCTTTTCGTATATTGTCTTTTATGTATACTATAATTCCACCACTATACCTTTTAGCCCTCCTGTGATGGAAACGTCTAAATGAATGAATTGGCTTACTATAACCCTTAAGTTCAATATCTGATGTTTTCCCCGTCCACGTTTCAGTAAGGCATATAACGTCGTAGTCAATAATATGCTTTAGGAACTCGTCTGATGATCTTTTAGCTAATGTTAAACCTTCTACATTCCAGGCACAAACCTTAAGAACACTCTCGATATTTTCCTAATCACTCTCTCTATACAGATTCTTCTCGATGTATAACTTGTCAACACTCAGGTACGCCTCTTTACCCTCCGATCGAGCTTTCTTCATCACGGGAATGAGCCTCTTGCGCTTCTGTACGATTTCTGGTGGAAATTGCTCCCCTATTCCATATGGTGTATCTCTGAGCAATCTGGCTGATTTTCTAATTTTCTCTCTGTCTGGGAAATTGCTGAATTTTGCAACAATTGGTCGAGTTTTAGATGAATTATATGCTCCGATCCGATGAACCCTCTCCAGCTTTATGTTGACTTTTGCATTTTCAATTTCTAGTTTCGATTCCATCAGATCTATAATCTTGGTTTCACAGTTTTCATCTTTTCCTTCCGGAATGTTGAAAAACAACAGATTGTCTCTCATGCTTCTGCATTTAAGGTCGATTATATCCCTTTTTAAATCTTGCTCTTTAGCACGTTGTTCCGTTTCAAGATTACGTAATCTAGACAGCGTTGATTCAATTTGCTTTTGCTTTTTGATATCAATGAGACAAACATTCTGGTCAAGTTTCATTAAGATCCATTGAGATTTGTAGCCTCTAAAGTGTTAACAAGGTTTTTCTATGATTTGACCTAGTGACCTAGTTTTTGACCTGACATGACTCACATTCAAACTTGACCTAGATATCAATGAGGCAAACATTCTGAACAAGTTTCATTAAGATCCATTGAGATTTGTAGCCTCTAAAGTGTTAACAAGGTTTTTCTATGATTTGACCTAGTGACCTAGTTTTTGACCGGACATGACCCACATTCGAACTTGACCTAGATATCAATGAGTCAAACATTCTGACCAAGTTTCATTAAGATCCATTGAGATTTGTAGTCTCTAGAGTGTTAACAAGGTTTTTCTATGATTTGACCTAATGACCTAGTTTTTGACCGGACATGACCCACTTTCGAATTTGACCTAGATTTCATCAAGACAAACATTGTCATGAAGTTTCATGAAGATAAGATAAAATTTGTAGGCGCTAGAGTGTTAACGAACAATTGTGGACGGACGGACGGACGGACGGACGATGGACGACGGACATTCAGCGATCCTAAAAGCTCACCTTGGCACTTCGTGCCAGGTGAGCTAAAAACCAACACATGGGTCACATGACCCCTGGGGTGGGATCACTTTTTACCCCAGAGACATAATTTCAAAAATCTTGCTGATGAACTTGAAAATTAAGTGCTCTGTCAAATATTTTGTACATGGGTGGTTTCAGACAGGAAGACTTTTAATTGAAAAAAATCTATTTTTAGCTAATGTGACCCAGATATGCAACAGACCCGAACCATTTCAGCAATATTGGTAAAGAACATCTAAAAGTGTCACTATGCTAAATATCAAAGCTCTCGCCATAACAGTTTCAGAGAAGAATATTTCGCTATATAACTCTATGTAAAACTGTGACTCCTAAGGCCTTGGCAGTTTTGAACTAAGGGGCATAATTTGAACAATCATGATAGAGGACCTGTAGATGATGCTTTGTGCCAAATATCTAAGCTCAGGGTACTGTGGTTTCAGACAAGAAGATTTGTTTAGTTTTCATTGAAAAAATCTATTTTTAGCTCCTGTGACCTATATATGCAACAGACAGGAACTATATTTACAATATTGGTTAAGGGCTTCTAGAAATGTCACCATGCCAAATATCAAAGCTCTGGCCATATTAGTTTTAGAGATAAATATGTTCGAAGATTTCACTATATAACTCTATGTAAAATTACGACCCCCGGGGCGGGTCATTTTTTATCCAAGGGACATAATTTGAACAATCTTGAAAGAGGACCTAAAGATGATGCTTTGTGCCAAATATCTAAGCTCAGGGTACTGTGGTTTCAGACAAGAAGATTTTTTAAGTTTTCATTGAAAAAAACTATTTTTAGCTCCTGTGACCTAGATATGCAACGGACCGATACCATATTTACAATATTGGTTGAGGGCTTCTAGAAGTGTCACCATGCCAAATATCAAAGCTCTGGCCATATTAGTTTCAGAGAAGAAGATGTTTGAAGATTTCACTACATAACTCTATGTAAAATTACGACCCCCGGGGCGGGGTCACATTTTACCCCAGGGACAAAATTTGAACAACTTTGATAGAGGACTAGTAGATGATGCTTTGTGCCAAATATCTAAGCTCAGGATACTGTGGTTTCAGACAAGAAGATTTTTTAAGTTTTCATTGAAAAAATCTATTTTTAGCTCCTGTGACCTAGATATGCAACGGACCGGAACCATATTAACAATATTGGTTGAGGGCTTCAAGAAGTGTCACCATGCCAAATATCATGGCTCTGGCCATATTAGTTTCAGAGAAGAAGATGTTTGAAGATTTCACTATATAACTCTATGTAAAATTACGACCCCCGGGGCGGGGTCATTTTTTACCCCAGGGACATAATTTGAACAATTTTGATAGAGGACTAGTAGATGATGCTTTGTGCCAAATATCTAAGCTCAGGGTACTGTGGTTTCAGACAAGAAGATTTTTTAAGTTTTCATTGAAAAAATCTATTTTTAGCTCCTGTGACCTAGATATGCAACGGACCGGAACTTTTTGACCAACTTTGAAAGAGGACCATACAAGGATCATTTCTGCCAAGTTTGGTAAAAATCCATTCAGTAGTCTAGGAGGAGAAGTCGTTTGAAGAAATTGTTGACGACGGACGACGACGACGGACGACGGACACAGCACTATCAAAATAGCTCACCTTGGCACTACGTGCCAGGTGAGCTAAAAAGACACACAGTGTATATCTGGGCGGAAAAAAAGTTGCACAATGTATCATTCGCGAGAATGGACGGACAGACGACGGACATTCAGCGATCCTAAAAGCTCTTCGTGCCAGGTGAGCTAAAAACAAGTAATACTGCCAACAGTATATCAGAGCTGTTGATAAGCTGCGTATTTGCGTAATTACGCAAAAAAAATTGACCAGAAAGTAATTTTTATAATTTGTCAGCGTACTAAAAAGCAAATAAAATTCAGTCTAAGCAAATAATTTAAAGTTCAGTGCGTATTAAAAAGCAAATGTTTGTACGCCGTTACTTAACTTTCATTCTTGTAAACAGACAGTATATGCATTACGTCATCGGTCAGTGCGCGTTATAGTAAGACTGGTATAAAATCTTATTATTGGCATCGCTGGTGTAGCCTATCGCGCTTTAAAAATAACTAAGGCAGTCCATTTCGCTCTTCTTGTGATAGTTGTAAACCAGTCTATTATAACAATTTTCCGTTTCCGCTTTCGCTTTTCACGATGCCGCGAGGTCGAAGGAAGCTGGCAAGCGTTCAAACCAACACCTTACTTGGGTATATCGCTCCCTCTGTCGCAAATAGCGAGAAATTTTGTCGCAATATAGTTGATGATTTATTGAAAGACGTTCTTTACAGTAGCGAATCTCATGTAAAAGAAATTTTAGACGATGTTTTAGACCGGGTTTGCCCTCCAAGTAAATACAGTAAACCCAAAAAGAAACACGACGGCGTGCGTGTAAATCAAAAAACGATATCTGAATGGAAGATCAAATTCCCATGGCTAGTCATAAATGAAACAAGCACAAATATAAAATGTGGGACATGCATGGAAATGAAATCGAAATTAACCCTCACAAGTGTTTGGGCACATGAAGGCTCACCAAACATTCAAATATCTGGAATTACCAGGCACAATCAAAGCACTGAGCATACCAATGCATGTGCTGCTCTTGAAAAACAAAATGTTGAAGTTCGTTTGGAAAAAGAAAATGCCATTGTGACCGATGTGTCTCCTATTTCCATTTCAAAAGCAGACAAAATAGTTTTTAACACTGTTTACTATGCAGCCAAATCAGAAATTCCTTCCATCAATGTTAATGGATTGCTAGACTTGCAAACAAAAAGCGGGCTTGATGTTAAGTACACAAACCTAAGCTGGCACTCCATTGATGAAATTCAAAGTGCAATTGTCCATGTGCTCAAAGAAGAAGTTGTTGATGAGATAAAGTCATCAGGAGTGTTTGCTTTAATGTTAGATGAGAGTACAGACATGACAGTGGAAAAAAGACTGAGCATGTGTGTAAGGTATGTAAAAGGTGGGGAAACCATTACCAAATTCTTATGTAATGTGCCTATATCTGATGGATGTGCACACACAATTGTGAACTGTGTAGCAGAGAAATTTGAAAAGTTGGGTGTTAACTTGGCTGATTGCACATCATTGGCTACAGATGGAGCAGCAGCCATGATGGGAAAGCACACAGGTGCAGGAAAGCAGATAATTTCCAAATACTCTCCATTTTGTGTCCAAACACACTGCATGGCACATAGGCTCAACCTTGCATGTACTGACTCAATTAAGAAAAATGAATTCATGCTCAAATTCAGGGACAAATTTGCTTCATTGTATTTCTTTGTAAGTGGATCAAGTGTCAGGACACTTGCTTTGAAAAACATCCAAAAAATACTGGAAGAACCAGAACTTTCAATCAAAGAGCCATATTCAGTCAGATGGCTTGGTTTGAGGAATGTTGTTCAAGCAGTGTATGAGTCTTTTGCATCTGTTTTGGCTACTTTGTCAAAATTTGCTGCAGAGAAAAAAGATGTCGCAAAAGGATTATTAAAGTACTTCAGTTCATACAAGGTTGCACTTGTTGTTGCCATGGTGCTTGATGTTCATAATGAACTTGCAATTCTTAGTTGTGAGTTGCAGAAGAAGAATCTTCTCTTTAGTGAGATCAGACCCCTTATGGACTCAACTGTGTCAAAGCTGACATTTTTGGAGTCCACTGATGGAGATTGCCTTGTGAAGATGAGATCAGAGATGCAGAAGAGAGATGACGGTATGTTTTATGGTGAAGAGAAACTCACATACCATGACAGAATGGATAGTGAATTTGAAAGCTTAAGAAGAGATTACATTCTTAGACTGAAGAAGAACATTAGTAACAGGTTCAGGAAAGAAGACAGTGCTGTGTTTGATGATTTCAGCAAGTTGTTTGAGCCAAATTTAGTCAACACATCCAGCCAGGAAGAAAGCCAACAAGCACTTGAATCTCTCTCAGCACTGTATGGCTATGAGAAATCAGTTACCATTGTTCATGGAGATTTGACGGAAGGAACAGAAGAAGTAAAAGAAATTGTAAAACCATTATTGGATCCACAGAAGCTGCAAGTGGAATGGCCAAAATTACAAGGTATGATCAGGGGCTCATATGCCAACCTGAGCACAGATAGGCTTTGCAAAAGAATTATTCTATTGCACAAAGACATTGTTCCAAATTTTTCAACATTGGCTAAAATAGCTCTGTGTTTGCAGCCTACAAGTGTTGAATGTGAGCGCAGCTTTAGCAGCCAGAACAGACTAAAGAGTAAATACAGAGCATCCTTGGGATCTGAGAAGTTAAACATTCTTATCACAATCAGTATGCTTGGTCCAAGTGTTTCCTCTTATGATCCATCAGCAGCTGTGACATACTGGTTAAGACAGAAAAGAAGAAGGAAAAGTAGACTTTGCATGGACTACAAGCCAAGGCCAGCTAAACAAAAGAAAATGTGCTAATAGCCATATAAGTAGACAGAAACTATTGTAAGCTGTAGGCAACAGCTATGTTTGTTCACCAGTTAAATATTTGGACAGTTGATTTGAAACTTGGTTTATGAAAGAAGGCATCAGGCAGATTCCTACACATATTGAGTTTGATATATGGATCAAGCAGATCTATCCAGTTTTGCATAGCTGGATCATCATATACTGTGAATTCTACTAATTAAAGAAAGTGAGATTAGTAAGTACTTTTAGTTTTTACTTAAATACATATGATGTTACAGTAGGTATTAACCCTTTTTATGCTTAAAGCCTGTATATGTATATTTTGCAAACAGGGTAGACCCTGATCAAAGGGATACTTAAAGAACCCTCTTATGATGATCTACACTGTTTAAGATTTTAGTTTAGTTTAGTTTTCTAAGATATTTCTTTAAAAACTCCTTTTAAAATCAACAAATATTATTATTTTTCCAACAATGTAAGAGTCCACATGATTATTTAAGCATAAAAAGAGTTAACACCTTTCCTCACGAAACCTCTGTTAACACAGCTATTTAACACAGCTATTTGTTCCATCACACAGACTGCCACTTGAAAGTCAATGTCCAATTTTATGCCTAGTTGTTTAATCTTCATAGTTTACGCAGGGGATTGCTGTAAGAAGATTGAAAGTAAAGCAGAATGCTTCCAGAGAGCATTCTGCTTTACTTTCAAACTGCCTTAAACATTGGAACAATCTATAAGGGAAAGATTTCAGAAATTCATCATGAGTTGCTTTTTTAAGCAATTAACCAAATATCAGTGGGGTAACAATTTTATTGTTACTCAATAAAAAAACAAAAAAAGCAATTACCTTAAAACAGGTGGGGTAAATACCCTATTCTAAGAAAAAGTTATCTACAGCTCTGGTATATAATACATGTACATGTATGCCCTTCTGGGGGCATTACTCATGGAAAACCTGACAAATTGAAACCTGACTCGAAAAGTAGGTCATCAAAACAATATCATGTATCGAATTTATCTCTAGTTGTGTGCCTGTGAGAGAAAAAAGTGCAGAAAACAACATATAATTCTAATATTTTAAGATTCAAAAGGGGCATAACTTATGCAGAAATCCATGTGTGTAACTTCATGACTGATAATGGAATGCTTGAAGTTATTATTGTACACATAACGTTACAATGACTCACCTCAAACTCGGCACCATTTTTCAGCAAGACTTTCTTGAAACTTTCAAATGTGTTGTTCTTCTCGGCTAAAGATATGATGAATTCAGCTGAAAAGAAAACAATTAATTGTATATGTATTTTCAAATATAAATGAGCACCGCTCCAGGAAAACCGGGCTTAATGACATCGATGAAATGACGTCAGAAATGAGCTGTAAACTTTTGACGTCATTTCTGATCAACATATCTACTTCCGTGTTGTGTTTTACACTCGCTACATTTCTATAGCTATTTTCTTTGGTTTGTGATTACGCATATTCCAATTGATTGTTGGATATGATGGACAGTGAGTTTGAGGTAAGCTATATTTTCTTTTATTCCTAGATATATAGAGGATAACTGTTTTTTTCAGTGTAAGATCGAAATTTAATTCATTGAGTGAACATCAGACGTTATATTTTCACGAGTGACGAAGCCACGAGTGAAAATATAACAGTCTGATGTTCACGAAATGGATTAAAATCGATCTTACACTGAAAAAACACAGTTATTCTATTTATTTATGCTTTTAAGCCACTTTTTAAACGAAATTTGTTTAAAAATTGAAAGCGAACGTACATTATTTATCCCGTGTTGAGCCCAACGTTTTATGTCGAACACATGTGCGTGACAGTTGGCGGTATAATGACGTCACTTATTTGTTGATTTGACGTCATCCGAATGACTTCGTTGCTCCCGAGTTTGGAGTCGTGCTCTTCCGGTGAGTAGTTCGCGACAAATCGGACTGCCGGAATTTAACGATAAGACACAATTGACTACGATTCTTGGGGAGCCCTACGGGGAAAATTCATAATAAAAGCGATTGGTGATAATCCACTGCAGTGGATTACCAAGTGATCATCCACTGCTATTTCGTGGTAATCCACCGAAAAGCATAAATAAATTTCCATAAACTTAAAAAATGTGCTAGTGTCGGATGCAAGTATCGATGGCGCCATTTCCGATTTTCGCGGAGTATTTTGCTCGCATTTTGATGAACCACTATGTTGTGTAGATCTAGATCTATACTAGGTCTGTGCACTTTTATTTCATTTCAATCAACACTAATGTTGAAAGAAATCTACTTGCAACGTACACTGAACGTTAACCGGCGATAATTATGAGCTATTTTAATGAAGATCGAGGTCTAGATCTATAAATAGAAAGTGAGCAATGTGTAGATGTAAATCAATACCAATTCAGTGTAGTTAGATCTATGCCGAGTGGTCTAACGACCACTCAGAAAGAAAAACATATAAATCTAGATGTAAATATTTACGATAAATGATATATAATCTATATCCACAGTTTTGGTACGATATCTAAACTTAATACGAGTATAAAATTTACATTTGTACGTCAGTTGATACTTGCACTGTTACAGTGAGTCTCATCAATGAACCCCTGTGATGACCAGCTAACTTTTGACGGGTGCCGTCCTCAGTGTCTGAAGTTCTAAAAATAGCTCGCTGTCTCTCACTGTACACAGAGTGGACAACTTGCACTGTGGCATAAGGGTTTGTGTGTTGGACTGTCAAACTGAGTCTCGCGGGTTCGAAACCCATGCCAGCCTTTTTTTTTTGGCTTTAGATTTTTTATCAAGAGAAATCTAGGTCTAGATTTAGTTGTTTTTAAATTTTAAAATAGATGTTAGATTGCTAACGTCTTACAGTTTAATGGTTTCGGCCATAGATCTATTGATAATTAACTTATAAAAAAATGTAGATCTACACTTTAAATCTCTCTATATCAAACCAATGACGTTTATTTTATGAAAGCAATACCTCAAGAGACATGGAAGTTATAGACATTTTTCGAAACCTAAACACAGATTTCGAAACCTAAACGTGAACCCTAAGTTAAGGTCAAGGTCACAGTGGTCCAAATTTTTCTGTGCCTGGAAAGGTCTTGTCCATACACACACACATACCAACTATAAAAGCAATACCTCAAGGGACATAGAAGTTATAGGCATTTTTCGAAACCTAAACACAGATTTCGTTACCTAAACGCGGGCCCTAAGTTCCAGATCAAGGTCACAGGGGTCCAAATTTTTCTGTGCACAGAAAGGTCTTGTCCATATAGACACACATACCAAGTATGAAAGCAATACCTGAAGGGACATTGAAGTTATAGGCATTTTTCGAAACCTAAACACAGATTTCGTTACCTAAACGCGGGCCCTAAGTTCCAGATCAAGGTCACAGGGGTCCAAATTTTTCTGTGCACAGAAAGGTCTTGTCCATATAGACACACATACCAAGTATGAAAGCAATACCTGAAGGGACATTGAAGTTATAGGCATTTTTCGAAACCTAAACGCAGATTTCGAAACCAAAACGCGAACCCTAAGTTCAAGGTCAAGGTCAAAGGGGTCCATATTTTTCTGTGCATGGAAAGGTCTTGTCCATATACACACACATACCAAGTATGAAAGCAATACCTGAAGGGACATAGAAGTTATAGGCATTTTTCGAAACCTAAACACAGATTTCGAAACCTAAACGTGAGCTCTAAGTTCAAGGTCAAGGTCAAAAGAGTCCAAATTTTTATGTGCATGGAAAGGTCTTGTCCATATACACACACATACCAACTATGAAAGCAATACCTCAAGAGACATAGAAGTAATAGGCAGTTTTCGAAACCTAAACACAGATTTCGATACCTAAACGTGGGCCCTAAGTTCAAGGTCAAGGTCACAGGGGTCCAAAATTTTCTGTGCATGGAAAGGTCTTGCCTATATACGCACACATACCAAGTATGAAAGCAATACCTGAAGGGACATAGAAGTTAAAGGCATTTTTCGAAACCTAAACAGATTTCGAAATTTAAACGCGGGCCCTAAGTTTAAGGTCAAGGCCACAGGGGTCCAAATTTTTCTGTGCATAGAAAGGTCTCTTCCATAGACACACACATACCAAGTATGAAAGCAATACCTGAAGGGACATTGAAGTTATAGGCATTTTTCTAAACCTAAACGCAGATTTCGTTACCTAAACGCGAAACCTAAGTTCCAGGTCAAGGTCACAGGGGTCCATATTTTTCTGTGCATGGAAAGATCTTGTCCATATACACACACACGTATACCAAGTATGAAAGCAATACCTGAAGGGACATAGAAGTTATAGGCATTTTTCGAAACCTAAACACAGATTTCGAAACCTAAACGTGAGCTCTAAGTTCAAGGTCAAGGTGTCCAAATTTTTCTGTGCCTGGAAAGGTCTTGTCCATATACACACACATACCAACTATGAAAGCAATACCTCAAGAGACATAGAAGTTATAGGCAGTTTTCGAAACCTAAACACAGATTTCGAAACCTAAACGTGGGCCCTAAGTTCCAGGTCAAGGTCACAGGGGTCCAAATTTTTCTGTGCATGGAAAGGTCTTGTCTATATACACACACATACCAACTATGAAAGCAATACCTGAAGGGACATAGAAGTTAAAGGCATTTTTCGAAACCTAAACACAGATTTTGAAACCTAAACGCGGGATCTTAGTTCAAGGTCAAGGTCACAGAGGTCCAAATTTTTCTGTGCATGGAAAGGTCTTGTCCATATACACACACATACCAAGTATGAAAGCAATACCTCAAGGGACATAGAAGTAATAGACATTTTCTTAAAATTGTTTACGCCGTTCACGGACGACACCGACGACAATGACGACAACAACGACGACGACGACGACTACACCGGGGGTATTGCAATAGCTTGTCATGTACTTCGTACAGGCGAGCTAAAAACTGCAGATTTTATACTAATAAACATTTTCAGCAAGTTTTGTGAAGATCCAATAAAAAATGTTTGTGTTATGAGAGCGGACCAGGCTGAAACAGTCATTTTTTTTAATAATTCAAGGACAATAACTCTGAATTGCCTAATGTGATTTGAGTATAGTTATCGAACTTTGCTTAGATTTTCTACCAATAAACATTTTCAGCAAGTTTAGTGAAGATCAGATAGAAACTGTTTGAGTAAGGGAGCGGACAAGGGTTAAACAGCTGTCTTTTAATAATTGAGAGGCAATGACTCTGATGTGCCAGTAGCAATTTAGGTAATTATCAAACTTGACCTAAATTAAATACCAATAAACATTTTCAGTAAGTTTGATGAATATCCGATACAAAGTGTTTGTGTTAGAGAGCGGACAAGGCTGAAACAGCCATTTTTAAATAAGTCAAGGGTAATAACTCCAACATGTGTGATTTGGGTAATTATCATACTTGGCCTAGATTTTATAACAATACACACTTTCATAAAGTTTGGTGAAGATTGGATAAAAACTACTTGAGTTCAAGAGCGGACAAGGTTTGAAACAGTCATTTCTTAATAATTCAAGGGCAATAACTCCAACATGCCTTACGGGATTTGTGTAATTATCGAATTGGCCTAGATTTTATACCAATACATGTTTTCATAAAGTTTGGTGAAGATTGGATAAAAACTGCTTGAGTGAGAGAGCGGACAAGGCTGAAACAGCCTTTTTTTTGTAGTTCAAGGACAATAACTCCAACATGCCTTATGCGATTTGGGTAATTATCAAACTTCCCCTAGATTTCATACCAATACACCTTTTCATAAAGTTTGGTGAAGATTGGATAAAAATTACTTGAGTAAGAGAGCGGACAAGAAAAAGTGTGACAGACTCAGACCTGATCCACAGTACAAATGCCCACGCTGTGAGGGTTCAGCCAGACCAACAGATGGTAGGCCTATGACAGAGGTAGAGGCTGGAAATGAAAAGCTCAATGTCTTAACAGACTTTTGCTACCTTGGAGACACACTGTTGTCTGGAGGAGGATGCGAGCTTGCAGCAATAACACGCTGCAAATCAGCCTGGAAAAAGTTCAGAGAGCTCCTCCCCATATTGACAAGCAAGTTTCTGCCATCTGCAAGCAGAGGAAGAGTCTACTCAGCCTGTGTAAGGAGTGTTATGCTCTACGGATCTGAGACATGGGCTGTATCTGCAAGTACACTCAGACGTATGCAGCGAAATGACAAAGCCATGATACGATGGATCTGCCAGGTCAAGCCAGACTCTTTATTATCTCAACTGAACATAAGAGGCATTGCAGAGATCCTGCAATCAAATAGGTTGAAATGGCTTGGCCATGTAGAGAGAAGCTCTAGTTGGATCTCTCAAATTAGATGCCTGAACATCACAACACAGCGGGGTCCAGGCAGACCAAAGCTATCTTGGGAGGAACTTGTAAAACGTGACCGTGAAGCTCTCGGGTTGGAAAAACCGCCAAGCTTGGAGAGGGATACTTCGTTCCAGACTAGACAGCCAGGCCTCACCCTTATAAGAAGGATTAATCAATGGCCTGGTTAATCAAAACTGGATGATGATGATGATGATGATGATGACTAACTGAAGGACGGACGGCCCTATTTAGTCACAAGTAGCAAATGTGTCAGGATAATGTTGATATGTGTACTCCATATGAACTTAAGAGGACTCATATGTAAGCCTTTTCTATGATTTGGCTATATAAGTGACTCACTTCCCAACATACAACGATTTGGGAAGCCTCATTTGCATATATACCAACGTACCACGTACGTTACATAACTCTCCCCTCCAAGAAGTCTCGTACCGAGACTTAGACCTTGGGAGAACCGTGGGTAAGGCAACTCCGGTCTGGCAGTTGTCATTATCCCACCGCTGCCACCATTTGTAACGTGCAAACCGAGTGACCCAGCAACAACAAACCCCGTCAGTGCAAAGCTTAAGCTCACACCAAGAGATGTTTGTTGCGCTACATGTATATAATTGACTCACTTCCCAACATACAACCATTTGGGAAGCCTCATTTTAGAATGTATGCATGTTTAAAACATTGAATACTTACAGTTTGCATTTCTTCATAGGTCATTTATTTAAGGTCTTAGCTGGGTAATGCTTGACTGCGCACAGGGCCCCCAACACGATTGCTATTTTTAGAGAGAAAAAATCGCGAGAAGGTATATACTTCTGACGGTTTTTTGCAATCGTGTCGGGGCCCTGTGAGAAATTGAGCCCTGAGTGGAAAAGTTTGCAAATCCACAAGGGGCCGGTCCGGAAATAAAAGAAAAACATTTAGTGGATCATAACAATTGTGCGGGCGGTAAAATTGTTGAGTCTGCTAATGAAGAGCTAGATTTGCCAGGATCTGCGAGACAAGCGCGCATAAATGATGAGGGATGCATGATGAGATGACATGATAATGATTACAGGAAGATGATTTCGGCTTATCTCAATTTTGTTCCAAAGCAGCCTGTTTGGATTAAAACCACCAATCCGCCTTCCTTTTAGCTCTTACAATGGATTTGATTTGATTTGTTTTGATTTTACGTCGCTTTCAACAGTATTTCAGTCATATCGCGACGTCCAGCTAATTATAGGTGGAGGAAGACCCCAGAAGTCATTTATGCACTGTTTCAGGCACAAATCGGCAACTAGGTAGAACCACCGACCTTCCGCAAGCCAGCTGGAAGGCTTCCCCACATGAAAAATCCAAACGACCCTACTGGGATTCGAACTGACAGCGGTGAGGAGCTTAGTGATGTTAGTCACAGTGACTATACCACTAGGCCACGGAGGCCCCTCTTACAATGGAGAAAACGCTGTTCTTTCCCAGTAAACGCTTTTACGCTAAAAGTACTATTTCCAGTGCAAACAGTTTGGAGCCTGATCAGACGCCGGGTAAACCCGGCGTCTGATCAGGCTCCTAACTGTTTGCCACTCAGATAACAATGAAAAGTCAGAATTGTCAAAAAATTGTCCTTATCTGCATTTTAGTGTTTTACGTTAAATCAAACCTGTGGTACATGCTAAACATGTTTTCCTAAATCAACCCTTTACTACATTGATACTCACGTTAACACATTTAATGTAATCCTTCACTCTTGAAAGCAAATAGTTTAATTTTATACAGTCATGAATATGCATAATCAAAATCCTTTATCTAAGCAGACTGTACATAGTTTAAGCAGACTGGAAGTAAAGCAGAATGAATCCTGCTTTAATTTCAGCCTGCTTTATGCAACCATGTCTCTTCAATACTTAAAATAATCTATGGAGTAAAGGGTTAAATATCTATTGCAATTATTGGGTTGCAACATACCAGCCGTTTATTATGAAACTTGGTAATCATTGTCAACTTTTACAGTCAATCTTGTATTAAGCGATCACTCAAGTGAATACCCATATTTTGTCTGGTATTGAGCTGTCTGTTTAATGCAGGATAAAACTAATTCAGAATGCTTCAGTAGGAGTTATCTTCACTATTTCTACCCTGAGTTTTTTAGTCTAGTGTCATAATGAAGAGGTATGCAGACTGATTCGCCAGGTGGTTACTGTATACAAGATTGACTGTATTTTTCACATTTCTTGCTGGAGAATATTGTTTATCTTGCAGAAAATAATTTGTAAAACAGACAATAGCTATTAAATTGACATTTTTGTGAATTCCACAACTATTTGCAAATGACAGTGCATGTTTTATCAAAAAACTTCAATTTTCCTTGATTTTACTTTTCCACAAATGTTGACCCCTCCCCTTATTTTGTTCTAGAGACATGGTAGATAATTTTATGTGTAGTCAGTATGAATGCCCCTGCCTAATTTTTGTAAAAATCTCAGTTTTGCTAAAACGTAAAAAATGATTTTTGAGAAAAAATTGACTCATAAATTATTTTTTATGAGGTGAAAATTCTTTAAACTCTGGAATATGATGTAGAATTGGATACTGAATGAGATGGTGTATATTTTTTGCGGATTCGTTTCGATAAGCATTACCCATCGAAAACCTTAAGTGATATCCATGATTTATGCTGACAAAGTGTGGTCAGGGGCGTAGCTAGACCAAATAGGAAGTGTACGCAGCCCTTTACTAGGGGGGTCCGGGGGCATGCTCCCGCGGGAAAATTTCATTCCTAGATGGTCTCTGGTGCGTTCTGAGGGCCTTTCCCGCATTCAAAACAGGTGATAAAAGAACATAAATCTATGCAAAAATTGAATAAAAAAATAAACGACATTGACGACAAAATCATCAGGAACGTAGGCCTATATAGATCTAATGAACGTTCCTTAAATCATGGATGTTCATTTCAAACCGACATTCAGATCTGCAACAGAACCATTTGCATTTACGATCCATTTTGATAACATGATAACGCAGGCCCGTAGGAACTGCGATTGAGGGGACACACGTCGACGTCAGGGGCAAAGCTAATTCAAATGGTGAACGTACTCTTACTGGGAATGCGGAATGCTCCTCCGGAAAAAAATATGGGCTTTGGTGAATTCTGAGGACTTTTCAAGCAATCAAATTGAGTTAAACAGGAAAATACCAACATCATTTTAAATCTATATGTAAAATTCGACTCCCAATAACATAATTCTTACCCCCTCTGATTGGTTTAAACACTCTTACTCTAGAGGGGTCCGGCATGCTCCCCCGGGAAATTTTTAATCCTAGATGGTCTGTGGTGCGTTCTGAGGGCGTTTCCCGCATTCAAAGACTATGTAAAAATTTGACTAAAAATAACAAATTATTGATTCTAGGATAATGTTTTTTTTTCTGACAGCTTGTAAGTTCCAGCCTTTGATCTCTACCCCCTGCCCCCCTACGATTTTTATTGCATTTTTGGACTTTTCAATTTTTCTTTTTTTTACGACAATGTGTGCGTACAGGTAGCTACGCGCCTGGTGGTTACTCTGTAACTCAATCAGTTCACACATATTTAACTGTAATCACTCCTCCATCGTTATGTCAGTGGAGATATTCTAAACCCGAGCAGAATTGCTGTTTACGTAATCACTGTCAGCAATGGTTATATTAAGTGTCTGTGTGATTTATGATTCACATCAAGATGTTTAAGATACATCATTTAATATTGAAGTTAAATCAGATTTATAATTCTTGTTACATTTTAACAGGGATAAGTTTTTGATGTGCAGCAGTGACGCGGTTTAACGGATCTTTCCATTCTCGATATTGATTGATTAATACCGTCACATGACCGTATCTTTGGATTCCTAGTGGATAAAAGGAGCTGCTTTACTTTCAAAGTATTCTGGCGCTAAACTTTATAAAAACAAGAGCTGCATGCGGCCCTAAATCGCTCACCTGGTATCCATGGTTACGGTCATGGTAATGAGCCAGTAATGGTAAAGTTTTCACTATAAGCCATCATTGGTAAATTCATCCCCACCCTCTGGCCGTCATGTTTGAGCTAGGAAGATTATTTGAAGAAAACTGGCAAAGGGTCACCCATGAATCATTATTTGTGTAAAAATATTCTTAAATCAGACCAATAGTTTCAGAGAAAAAGATTTTTAAAGACTTTCTATACAGAAATACATGTATTAGGAAAACTTGCCCCACCCACTGGCGGCCATGATTTTAAAGATAGCAAAATGATTTTAAGAAATCTGGTAGAGAGTCATAAATGGATCATATGTGTAAAATTATTTTCAATTTGGACCTGTAGTTTCACAGAAGAAGATTTTTAAAGTTTTTATTATACAGTAACATAAGGAAAATGTGCCTCACCCACTTGCGACCATGTTTTTTTAGATATCAAAATTATTTTAAGAAATCTGGTAGAGGGTCACCCATGGATCATTTGTGTGAAATTACTTTCAAATCGGACCAGCCGCGCGGTTTCAGACAAGAAGATTTTTAAAGTTTTCACTCTTTAGCCATATAAAGAAAATCTGCCCCACCCACTAGCGGCCATGTTTTTTAAGACGGGAAAATTATTTTAAGAAATCTGATAGAGTGTCACCAATGGCGCCCATGTTTTTTTTTCAGATAGAAAAATTATTTTAAGAAATCTGATAGAGGGTCACCAATGGCACATTTGGGTAAAATTATTATCAATTCCGACCTGTAGTTTTTGACAAGAAGATTTTTAAAGTTTTTTCAATTGGTTGCCATGACAACCACAATTTCAATTGGATGACCTATATTTGAAGAAATCTGAGAGAGTACCCTACAAGGAACCACCCTATGAAGTTTCAATGAAATTGGCCCAGTGTTTCCAAGAAGAAGATCTTTGAAACAAGAGCCCCATGGGGCATATTTCGCTCACCTGAGAATAGCTGAAAAAATGGAGATAATAATTTATGTCCAGGACTGATCTAGATATGCAACAGACGGAACAATTTGAACAAATTATGTAAAGAATATTTAAAAGTGTCTACATACCGAAAATAAAATCTCTGGCCATATTAGTTTCAGAGAAGAAGACGTTTGAAATTTTCACTATATAACTCTTATGTAAAACTGTGACCCCAGGGGCGGGGCCAATTTTGACCCCAGGGGCATAATTTGAACAAACTTGATAGAGGACCTGTAGGCGATGCTATGTGCCAAATATATAAGCTCTGGCCCTTGTAGTTTCAGACAAGAAGACTTCTTTAAGTTTTCATTGAAAAAAAATCTATTTTTAGCTCCTGTGACCTAGTTATGCAACGGACCAGAACCTTTTGAACAACTTTGGTATAGGACATCTAGAAGTGTCACCAGGCCAAATATCAAAGCTCTGGCCATATTAGTTTCAGAGAAGAAGACGTTTGAAAATTTCACTATATAACTTCTATGTAAAACTGAGACCCCCGGGGCGGGGCCAATTTTGACCCCAGGGACAAAATTTGAACAAACTAGATAGAGGACCTGTAGGCGATGCTATGTGCTAAATATCTAAGCTCTGGCCCTTGTAGTGTCAGACAAGAAGATGTTTTTAAGTTTTCAATGAAAAAAATCTATTTTTAGCTCCTGTGACCTAGTTATGCAACTGACCAGAA
Organism: Gari tellinella; assembly: GCA_922989275.2. Classification (NCBI taxonomy): domain Eukaryota; kingdom Metazoa; phylum Mollusca; class Bivalvia; order Cardiida; family Psammobiidae; genus Gari; species Gari tellinella. Next base: position 20,112,249 of record OV277869.1, on the reverse strand, counting down.
CTATTTGAACAATTTTGGTAAAGGACATCTAGAAGTGTCACCATGCTAAATATCAAAGCTCTGGCCACATTAGTTTCAGAGAAGAAGACGTTTGAAAATTTCACTATATAACTCTATGTAAATCTGTGACCCCCGGGGCGGTGCCAATTTTGACCCCAGGGGCATAATTTGAACAAACTTGATAGAGGACCTGTAGATGATGCTTTGTGCCAAATATCTAAGCTCTGGCCCTTGCAGTTTTTGACAAGAAGATTTTTTAAGATTTCCTTATTTTTTCACTTTGTGCCATGGCAACCAGAGTTCTGCATTGTTTTTAATTCTTTGAACACATTTGAAAGAGCTTGACCCAAGGAACATTTCTGTAAAGTTTGGTTGAATTCTGTCAAGCGGTATAGGAGGAGATGTCATTTGAAGCAATTGTTAACGACGACGGACGACTAACGACGGACGACGACGGACACAGAGCCATCCCAATAGCTCACCTTGAGCCTTTGGCTCAGGTGAGCTAAAAACAGTTTGACGACGGAAGGACTGACAACGACAGATACAGGGCGATCACAATAGCTCACCTTGGCACTTCGTGCCAGGTGAACTTAAAACTAAAACTTTTGTGTCTGCACCAAATCTTATGGTGTGACAACATATAAGAATATTCTCTAAGAGGTGATTCTAATGAGTCATAGGGCTTAGTGGAGTCATAAAGGATAACAAGAGCACCGCAAGCCGGGCACATTATACGCCCGTCAAATCGATCTTAGAATGTAGTCATACTAAAACCCTATCAAGGTAAAGTGGAAAAAAGGGGAAGAACCTTGAAAGTTAGGGGTCATATGCTGACCAAGTTTCACAAGGATTGGAATAAATATGTTCGAGTACGAGAGCGGACAAACTAAAAAATGCCCATTTTTTACTAAAAAGGGGAATAACTCTTGAAAGTCTTGGGCAATCGTGCTGGTTATCGAACTTGACCTAGACATTATGGTCATACACATGCTGACAAAGTTTCAAAAGGATTGGAATAAATTTGTTTGAGTTAGAGAGCGGACAAACTAAATAATGCCTGTTTTTGACAAAAAAGGGGCATAACTCTTGACTGTCTGTGGCAATCTTGTTGGTTATGAATCATAACCAAGACATTATAGTAATACACTAAGTTTCAAAAGGATTGGAATAAATTTGATTGAGTTAGAGAGCGGACAAACTAAAATTTGCCCGTTTTTTACGAAAAAAGGGGCATAACACTTGAATGTCTGAGGTAATCTTGCTGATTATCTAACTTGACTGAGATATTATGGTCATACACATTCTGACCAAGTTTCAAAAGGATTGAAATAAATTTGTTTGAGTTAGAGATCGGACAAACTAAAATATGCCGGTTTTTTTAAATAAAAAGGGGCATAACTCTTGAATGTCTGGGGCAATCTTGGTGGTTATCGAACTTGACCGAGATATTATGGTCATACACATGCTGACCAACTTCAAGTTTCAAGTTTTAAAAGGATTGAAATAAATTTGTTTGAGTTAGGAAGCGGACAAACTAAAATGCCCGTTTTTGACGAAAAAAGGGGCATAACTCTTGAATGTCTGGGGCGATCTTGCTGGTTATCGAACTTGACCGAGATATTATGGTCATATACGTTCTGACAAAGTTTCAAAAGGATTGAAATAAAATTTGTTTGAGTTAGAGAGCGGACATGAAAAAGTTAACGGACGGATAGACAAGCGGACGGACGTTCTTAGGAGAGGGTGTTGTGGGGTTAGATGCTATATAAACCCTAACCCTAAAACTCACCCCACAAACGCCTTTTTTAACCCCACAATACTCTCTTTCAACCCCACAATCACTAACTGGCCAGGTTAATGACCCAAACTGCCAGGTTAATGACCCCATAATGTGCCTCCTGGATGTGCGGACAGACGACGGATGGACAGACAGACGGACAGCGCCACGACATAATACGTCCCGTCTGAAGACGGGCGTATAAAAATTAGAAAAACTTGAGTTTACTCATTCTTATCTAGAGCCCTGGGTTAACTCTTTCAACACTATAATAACTCTTGTGGGTTATTAGGTTCCCTTGTGTACCTTTTAAGGAACCAAAACATGAGCCAGTCTACATGAAATTCTGGGTACATGTAGTTTAATAAATACAGGTCTGAATTAGAAAACAGTGCAGGCCCTGATCAGAGGGTTCCTATAGGAGCCCTCTGATCTGGGTCAACACTGTTTTTCAAATGTACATGTAATGAGTATATTTGATAAATTAAGGTCCATGGTGTTGAAAGAGTTAAAACAATATAATAGTCCAACTTACCCAGATCTTTGTCATTCATTCCCAAGTGGTTGTCCAGCTCTGTACATACTTTGGACACCAGGGAGAGGTATTCCAATTTTTGTAGTTCATCCATTGTGGATTTTCTGGAAAATTTAGTAAAACCTAAGGTTGAATATTATATATTCTTATCTTACATCACAACATTTACATAATTATGCTCAACTTAAATCAATTATTTTAGTTTTCTAGAACAAAGATCTTTAAGTTTTAATATACGAACTGATGAAAATAGTCTCTCAAGTATGCAGATTCTATACAAATTTTATGTGCATATATCGACACCTGTACAGTGTACACAATCGAGTCAAAATCTCAACACTATACAGACACTTGCTACACGTAATAAATAGAGTTATATCACACCCTGTCGACTTATTAGGCAGGTCTTTTAGAGCTACTATGATTTAGATGCGAGGCCATTTCCATGGCGTTGATAAACAAACAAGAGCCCAATGGGGCATATTTCGCTCACCTGAGAATAGCTGACAAAATAGAGATAATGATAAATGTCCAGAATGGGTTCATTTTTTACCCGAGGGGCATAGTTTGAACAATCTTGATAGAGGACCTGTAGATGATCATATGCTATGTGCCAAATATCTAAGATAAGGGTACTAGGGATTAAGACAAGATTTTTTTAAGTTTTCTTTGAAAAAAAATTGATTTTTAGCTCCTGTGACCTAGATATGCAACAGACCGGAACCATTTGAACAATGTAGGTAAAGGATATCTAGAAGTGTCACAATATCAAATATCAAAGCTCTGGCCACATTAATTTCAGAGGAGAAGACGTTTGAAAATTTCACAATATAACTCTATGTAAAACTGTGACCCCCGGGCGGAGTCATTTTTGACCCCAGGGGCATTATTTGAACAAACTTGATAGAGGACCTGTAGGCGATGCTATGTGCCAAATATCTAAGCTCTGGCCTTTGTAGTTTCAGACAAGAAGATTTTTTGAGTTTTCAATGAAAAAAATCTATTTTTAGCTCATGTGACCTAGTTATGCAACTGACCAGAACTGTTTGAACAATTTTGGTATAGGACATCTAGAAGTGTCACCATGCCAAATATCAAAGCTCTGGCCACAATAGTTTCAGAGAAGAAGACGTTTGAAAATTTCACTATATAACTCCATGTAAATCTGTGACCCCCAGGGCGGGGCCAATTTTGACCCCAGGGGCATAATTTGAACAAACTTGATAGAGGACCTGTAGATGATGCTATGTGCCAAATATCTAAGCTCTGGCCCTTGCAGTTTTTGACAAGAAGATTTTTTAAGATTTCCTTTTTTTTCACTTTGGTTGCCATGGCAACCAGAGTTCTGCATTGTTTTTAATTCTTTGAACAAAATTGAAAGAGCTTGACCCAAGGAACATTTCTGTAAAGTTTGGTTGAATTCTGTCAAGCGGTATAGGAGGAGATGTCATTTGAAGCAATTGTTAACGACGACGGACACAGGGCTATCCCAATAGCTCACCTTGAGCCTTTGGTTCAGGTGAGCTAAAAAGCAAACGAGTATTCGTTTGGTTTTTACGCAAACACTTTCAAATAACTGGGGTTCCTTTTGCTTTTGTTGAGTACTGTCACCCATTTATAGTTTTGAAATAATTGGGTATTTCACCAATTTCAATTGGGTAAGTACTCAGATACTCTGCTTATCTACAACTCTGGAGTCCTTATTTAAATGATGAATAGTGTTTTTTCTGCTAGTGTGTCAATTTCTTGCGTTTCACACTTGATATGTTATGAAGCAGATGATCAAAACACTTCAATATTATTTGTTCGAAAGCAGCAATATGCGGTACCGATATCGGCGCCATGTTTTAGGGAAAGACTTATGACCCTCGGCTGTAGATCTAATCATTTATATGCTTACAATACACAATAGTGACAAAATAAGATAATCGTTGCCTATTAGAGAATCAAACTGTCGGTAACACTTTCATGATACATGGAACTAATTGTTTAGGAAGTGGCTAGCCGTCCGGTACCGGACGGCTAGCCTGCCCTGTGAGGGTAGGCTAGACGTCCGGAATAGATTTTCGTCAGAGCATATACTGCATAGTTTACGTGCGTTAGTGCCTGGATATATATGGCAAACAACCTTAAATGCAATTTTGAACTTCAGAAAATTGGTGAGAACAGAAACAAGTCACACTTTTAAGGAATTAATTTACCGTCACTATGAGCTACGTTCGCATCCGCCATTGTTGTTGTTGTTGCCGTATTTTTCCCCAACCTTAGTAGGAAAACTGCACTCTCGCAGACATTTTTAATTGATGATTGAATACCTGTACGTTTCGCTAAACAGACACTTTCGAGCATGTACATAACGTCCACGTTAGAATGTTTCCATTTTTCATTGATTTCCTTAATGTCACTCAGAGAAATATCTCCAACTTAGAATTTCATAGCGAACTACGGTAATGGACAGGTCTTCTTTTTTTCGAAGTATAATGACCTTCATAAATACATATATTACTCAAACTTTTACTCCAAATGCCACTTTATGCTGATGCTTAACAATGGATTTTGTTTGCATGGCTTTGTTATTTCCGATGCATTCACAGTTTGCTGCTAGCGACAATACATGGAGATATCGGCTGCGATAATTAGATATGGCGATAATCAACGTATTTATATCATACCATCCATTTGAAATACTTTCTGCATTTGATCTTCAATCTCTAATTATAACGTTCAATATGATATTTACATGCATAAATTACAATGAAATCAACAGAAATGTCCTGCGTCCGAATCTAATAGCGATAAAGTCAGGGCAACAGAGACTGAGTCTATAACCAATTAAAATGGCGGATGCGAACGTCGGTCTTAAGTGAAGGTAATTTAATTCCTTTATATGCATGTGATTTGTTTATGCTCTCTATTGTTTTATGGAAAATTAAATGCATTTAGGTTTGTTTCAACTTGTTTTAAATATACACAGGCACTAACCCACGTATAAAGCAGTATGTTTCCTGAAAGAAATTTATTCCGGACGTCTAGCCCGTCCTGTGAGGGTTGGCTAGCCGTCCGGTTCCGGACGTCTAGCCACTGCCAATTGTTTAATTGAAGTAATACCGCTCAGGATTTCGGGTTAGCATTACGACTGGTTCGTAGGTGTCAGGATAGAAGGTATCATAATAAATAGCAGAGCACCAGATAAGGGTAGTTTTTCAAAAACTAAAATCTTTATTTCTGAATTAAACCCTATGGTGTCACTACTCATTAGAATCGTCTCTTCGAGTCGATTCAAATGAGTAGTAACACCATAGGATTTGGTGCTAAAGAGAGTGAGAAAATGTTAGATTTGTTGAAATAACTACCTCTTATCTGGAGCCCTGAATAGAATAACTCAAGATGATGATGAAGTTAAAATTTCCAATTGATACGAGTTTTTTATGACCGTGTAACGTGCAAACCGAGTGACCCAGCAACAACAAACTCCGTCGGTGCAAAGCTTAAGCTCACATCAAGAGATGTTTGTTGCGCTATATAATTGACTCTACTTCCCAACATACAACGGTTTGGGAAGCCTCATTTGCATATACCAACGTACGACGTACGTTACATTACTCTCCCCTCCGAGAAGTCTCTTCCCGAGACTAGTCTCTTCCCGAGACTTGGACCCTGGGAGAGCCGTGGGCAAGGCAACTCCTGTCTGGCAGTTGTCATTATCCCACCGCTGCCACCATTTGTAACGTGCAAACCGAGTGACCCAGCAACAACAAACACCGTCGTTGCAAAGCTTAAGCTCACACCAAGAGATGTTTGTTGCGCTATATGATGTACTCTACTTCCCAACATACAACGGTTTGGGAAGCCTCATTATCTACGCGTACGTTACATAACTCTCCCCTCCGAGAAGTCTCGTCCCGAGACTTGGACCCTGGGAGATCCGTGGGTAAGACAACACCGGTTTGGCAGTTGTCATGATCCCACCGCTGCTACCATTTGTAAAGTGTACCGGGCCAACGGTAAAGCCTGTCGGTCACCCATCCAGGTACTAACCGCACAGGACGTTGCTTAACCTCGCAACCGAGACAAACGCTTAGACAATCTGGCTATAAAAGCTGGCTTCCACAGTCAGACTGTAGAAGTGTTTATATACCGTCCATTTCCGTCACATTTCTCCCCCTTTTCTCTTGACTTCGCCCCGAAGTCACCCTGCTCACATGGCAGTCCTAAGGGCAGAGACAATGCGACATGGATCCGGGATGATGGTGATGTCATCCCATATCCCACCGCTGCCACCATTTGTAACGTGCAAACCGAGTGACCCAGCAACAACAAACTCCGTCGGTGCAAAGCTTAAGCTCACACCAAGAGAATGTTTGTTGCGCTATATAATTGACTCTACTTCCCAACATACAACGGTTTGGGAAGCCTCATTTGCATATACCAACGTACGACACAACCGTACTATCGCAACTGAAAAAAAAAAACACAAGCAACGTGTGCAAATCGTCTTATACAAACAGTTAGTTATGTTTCAGGAGAATATTTACCTTTAAAACTTTATTTGAAAATTCAGTAATATCTCCAAATCCGCATCACGTTCGATAAACGTTTGCACATGCGTTTGGGCGATTGGGCTATGGGAACAATCAAGGTAGTGACTAGGGGTACGTGACCGTACCTCTAATATTTGAAATTAGCGGTACGGTCACGTACCCCTAGCGAGCCCTGTGAGGGTTGACTAGGGGTACGTGAGTCCAAAACACTATATAGCAACACCTTATTGTGTCTGCAGATACATTAATATCGGTGCTAATGTTAATAATATCTCATTTCAACCTTCTATTCCGACTGTTTAACGCAGAAAAGCAAAGAAACTTCATTAAAAAAAAATAATCCAATCGACATTTTTTGCACGGCAGCGAAAACTATATCTATGAAGAAAGAATGTTCACACATTTTTACAAACATGTATAAATATCCAATACCAGCTTTGTTTAGAACAATTGCACCGTTTAATTGCGATCATTTGTCAAACGTGTTTTTCGGGTTGATTTGTGTAGGTCATTAACCAGCAAACTTATATCGGCACTTACATGTTTCGATACTTGATGGGAGCAGAAGCTTCGATAGTTTTTATTTTCTTAGATCTACCCCTTTATATTCAACGCTAAGTTAGGAAGCTACATCAGCAGTGATTTTCAACAAGCTTATTACATTAAGTTACCTTTGAATCAATTTTTTAAGAAAAAAACTTTTTTTTTTTTTTTCCCGTCGCAGACGGGTCTGTTTTGTATTTTGACCTCAACTCTATGAAACAATTTAACCAATCAGGAATGATCAGAAATCCTGGTCAATGATCACGTGCTTGAAATGCAGTACTCTTATCGGCCAATGGCCTAGACTGGCGTTCTGTTATTTTTTCACATCAATCTTGCGAGTGTAAACCTGGCAAAACATTGAGATGCAGTCTGTCATCATTTCTAAATTTAGCGTGGATAAGCTCTAAATTTAGCTGTTAAGTCAGAATCTCTCTGGTTAAGTGAATACTGTACAGTGGAGAATGTGTTATTATTTCCCAATAAACCTGTTTACGCTAAAACTATTATTTGCAGTGCAAACAATTTGGAGCCAGATCAGACGCCGGGTAACCCGGCGTCTGATCAGGCTCCAAACTGTTTGCCACCAAGATAAACATGAAATATCAGAATTGTCCAAAAGTTGTTCTTTTCTACGTTTTAGTGTTTTGCGTTTGCGTACGTTTGCGTTTAAACGGGAAAGAATAACAGATTCTCCACTGTACCCCACACAAAACTTTAACCTGCGACGGAATATCTTTTTTAAAGATATTTCTTGTTTGATTTTCGGCTGTCAAGCAGCCCATTTATTGTGTCCCCGTCATAGGTGAGGGAAGGTCGGGGACCCATCCTCCTGCCCACCTCACATAAAGACATGTCATTTTATATATTTGTTTTACAGTGAACCTTTATCGACCCTTTTGGCGTTGAATACTGGTCCAGGAAATAGTTTTCGAATATTTGAGATTTTATGAAACACGACTATATTTTTCAGTTTATTACCTCTATCTTTTGATAAAAACAAGTACAAACAGTGAAAGCCCAGAGCCAACTACCACCTCTATGAGCTGTGTACTCATGTTCTGGGACTGCACTGCCTGTCTACATTGTCACCAAAAGGGTCGACACTTCCATGCTACAAACAATAGATACAAAGCTTAATTAAAATGGGGTTTTTAGAATTTCGAAGTTTACTTAGAATAGACTTGCCTGTTAAAAAGATTAAAAGTAAATATTCAAGTTGACAAAAGGTTTATCTGACCTCCAAAGCTCCTTTTAAGTACAATCTCCTGTTTCGTTTGTGTTTTCTTCTTAATATTTTTTTTATAGGAATGAAATACAAGTTTTGAATAACATAGGGTCCTGAGCATGACCCTAAACTGCTCACCTCCGTGTTCCGGTGCTCCCCTCGGCTCGGGCTTTGTCTCGCCTGGCCTTGGGTGGGGTCCTTGGGGGGCTGGGGTGGGAGTGGTTTTGTCTTGGAGTGGAAAACAGGTTACTAGAAGAGTTTGAAATTTTGCTATCTCATCTTGAAACATGTAAGTTAAATCCTCACTAAGAGTGGATGTTGCCTGTCAGCCTTTTTATACATTTTGAATTATAATTAACCACAAAATTTAAATTAGAATCTATCTCTTTTTAAGTCTGCTCTATTGCATGCTGCCTCTGCTCCTGCTTTTCCGTGGGCCCTCCCTTGGGTTGGTTCGGTCGGGGTTTCGGTCGGGTGGGGTACCGGAATGCGATGCTTGGGTGAACTGGACTCCATAGCCTCCCACAGCAACCAGTCAACCCAACCCTGCCCACTAAAGACGGAGTGTACAACCAACGAGTGTAGGGGATCCTCTTTGAGGTAATGGTACACACGCAACAACAAATGATGGTCATGTCAACAACTCAGACAACGTTATGGCGTTACTCCTTTGGGATACAGCCAGGGAGGAGTAGTGCCGGGCCCCGAGCCTCGACCGGGCCCGTCTCAGCTACTGGTGACTCTGCAGACTTTGGAGCCAGGGGGAAGCAGAGTATAGCTACTGGCCAACAGACAACACAACATCATGCCCAAGGAAGTTCACTCAAGGTGATGCAGTGGAATGCAGAGGGCATTAGAAACAAGAAGCCAGAACTACAGGATTTCCTAAAAGTAAACAAAGTAGATGTGCTTTGTGCGCAAGAAACCCATCTGAATGAAACCAACCGTTTCTTTGTGCGAGGTTACGAGCTTTTTAGGTTAGACAGAAGCGATGGACCAAAAGGAGGCGTTCTTACACTTGTAAAGAACAACATTCCTGCAGTTGAGGCTTTCAAACTTGAAGAACAAGGCATTGAGGCAATCTCAGTCAAACTTTTGCTCCCAGATGGTGAAGTAACTGTTACAAATTGCTACTGCCCTCCAAGCAAAAAGCTTGAGCTAGAGAAGATTCTCAACCTTGAAGTCAACCATCTCATCATTGGCGACTTCAATGGTCACTCCCCAAGTTGGGGTTATCCACAGCTAAATAGCAGAGGACAAGAGATTGAAGACTGGATGCTAGATAACAGTCTCATCCTAGTGAATCATCCTGATGATCAACCAACCTGCTATTCAAGAGCCTGGAAGACCTCCTCCACACCTGACCTTGCAATGGCTACAGATGACATACACAAGGTCACATCACGTCAGGTCTCTCAACAGTTAGGAGGAAGTGACCACCGTCCAGTGATCCTTACAGTCAGCTCTAAAGTCACTGAGGTTATCAGGAAAGAGCCAAGTTGGAACTTCAAGAAGGCAAATTGGGAAACCTACAAATTATCAGTTGAACAGCAGTGCCCATCTCTGGATTTTACAGACAACATTGAGAGAAATGTCACCTCCTTCACAGAAACACTACTAATAGCTGCAAAAAAGTCCATTCCTAGAGGCCACAGGGAAAATTACAAAGCTTACTGGAGCCTTGAACTAGAACAACTGCACAACAACCTTAAAACAGCTAGAGAAAACATGGAAACCAACCCCTCTAGGGAAAACATCGAAACACACAACACAGTGAAGGAGAAATTTATTTCCCTTAAGACCAAAGAAATTCAGCGAAGCTGGCATGAAAAGACTAGTAGTCTTAATCTAGAAAAAGACACTACCAAGCTGTGGAAACTGACCAGAGCATTGAACGAAGACAGCACACAGACTTATGCTAGACTTGTAGTCGAAGATGGTGGAATTTTACATACAGGGAGAATGGCTGCCAATGTACTCGCAGATTCCTTCGAAGAAGTGAGCAAAGTGGACATGTCTAGAGAGAGGATCAAAGAAGCAGCCACCACCACAAAAGAAAGGTTACAGGAAAGCACTCCACAGGAGTGCATGATGAAAGATTTCTCCATGCTTGAACTCAACCTAGCCATAAGAAAGCTGAAAACCAAGAAAGCTCCCGGAAAGGACGGAATCACAAATGAAATGATCCTTCATCTTGGCACAATGGGAAAACAGAAACTCTTGTCTTTGTACAATCAGTCATGGCAATCTGGGAAATTTCCAAATCAGTGGAAGGAAGCAGTGATCATACCCATTCCAAAGAAAGGGAAAGACAAAAAGGACAAGAACAACTACAGACCGATCAGTCTTCTTAGCTGTCTCGGAAAGCTTTTGGAGAGACTTGTCAACACTAGACTGACAAACTATCTTGAAACAAATCATCTTCTAAGCCCCACCCAGACCGGCTACAGGAAAAACAGGAGCACTGAAGACCAACTAGTTTATCTAGCACAGGAGATAGAAAATGCTTTTCAAGAGCAGAAGAAAGTGCTAGCAGTCTTTGTTGATTTAACAAAGGCTTTCGACAAAGTCTGGAAGAAGGGCCTTCTTCAGAAGCTTGCTGAGAAGGGTGTGTGCGGAGGTATGTTCTACTGGATTCGCAACTACTTATCCCAAAGAACAGCTCGTGTAAAGTTGGAAGGCAAGACAAGTCATCTTGTACAGCTTCATGAAGGCGTCCCTCAAGGTGGAGTAATATCACCAATCCTTTTCCTCATGTTCATCAATGACATCGTGGAAAAGGTACCAATGCGCATTTCAAGAGCACTTCATGCAGATGACCTGGCTGCCTGGCACGCCTCTGAACATATTACAACAGCTAGGATACGCATGCAAGAAACTCTCAATCACATCAACAAATGGAGTCAAGACTGGGGAGTCACAATTAACACCAGAAAGACAGTGGCAACATGTTTTTCCCTTGCAAAGAAAAGAGAATCCTTCTCCCTGTACCTGAATGGAAAGGAACTGCCTCATGATGACACGCCAACCTATTTAGGAGTAACCTTAGACCGCCAACTCACATGGCATATGCAGATACAAAAAGCAGATGTGAAAGCTACAAGACGCCTGTCCCTTATGAAGAAGCTTGCTGGCACAACATGGGGTGCAAACAACAGAATTCTGCAAACTGTCTACACAGGATCAGTCAGACCTGCTATGGAGTATGGTATATCAGCATGGGCCACGGCCTCTAAGGCACAGTCGAGCAAGCTGGATAAAGTACAGAGCACAGGTTTGCGCATCATCACAGGTGCAATGAAGACTACTCCAATTGTTGCAATGGAAAAGGCTACAGGACTCCATTCAATGAAGGAGAGGAAAGAAGAGAAAGTGTTAATCCACTCAGAGAGGTTGAAGCGGCTTCCTTCTCACCCAGTTCATGACAAGGTCACAGAACACACCAAAAACCGGCTCAAGAGGCAAAGTTTCAATCACCTATCAAAAGAACTTGGGAGAACATACTGTGAGAATACCTGTTCCAATAAAACAGAGAGAGAACCCTTACCAGAGACAGAAAACTCAGATGTGCACCTGTCAAATGTTCAAATCTCAACAGAAATCCCAGGAATCTTGAAGAAAAGTGACCTTGAGCCGTACCAACTGAAGACCCTTACACAGGAGTTTCTAGACAAAGAGTTTAACGAGTCTGAATGGATTCAAGCGTATACAGATGGCTCTGCTGATGGTGGAGTGAAGAATGGCGGTAGTGGGGTGTACATCAAGTTTCCCACTGGGAAAAAGATCTCCAAGTCAAACCCGTCAGGAAACTTATCCACCAACTTTAGGGCAGAGCAGACAGCTTTACTTACAGCAGTCAACCTACTGCTGAAAGAGAAGCCGGACATTCCAGTTGTTTTTCTAACAGACTGCAAATCTGTGCTTGAATCGATTCAGACAACAGCCAAAGATGGAAATACATCCGACCTTCAGAGAGCAATTTTCAGGCTTTCCCAAGTGTGCACTATTGCCCTACAGTGGATTCCATCGCATTGCCAAATAGCAGGGAATGAAGAAGCCGACAGACTTTCCAAGGAAGGTAGCAAAATGGAGCAGTTTCAACACCCCATTTCTTACCCAGAAGCCAGAACCCTCATCAAAAATGTTTTCCACCAAAGATGGAAAGCTGATAGGAATGTGGATGAAGTGGTTCCCAATCTCGGTGGACTAGAAAGATGGGAGCAAACAGTTATCTTCAGACTCAGAACTGGTCACTGCAGGCTACTTTCTCACATGCACCGCTTGAAGATATCCCATACAGACGAATGTCCCTGTGGCACTGGTGTCCAGACACCAGAGCATGTTCTCCAAGATTGTCCAAGTTTTGCCATAGAAAGGGGTCACACATGGCCCCAGGGTGGGATCTTGAAGGACAAGCTTTGGGGTTCAACCCAACAGCTAAAAGCTACAGCACAGTATATCAGAAGTACACGTCTTAGTATCTGACATGACCATGTTTAAACATTTGAACGCAGAAGAAGAAGAAGAAGAAGAAGAATAACATAATTCTTCCAGTAGTTATATTAACTAGATGTGTATTACTTTGAACACATGTGCTCTCTGCCAGCAAGTATCAGTTGAAAAACAGTTATAGCCAAAATCAAAAGAAGCATTATATCACAATCTATCTGACGGAAAGTAAAGTGCAGAGAGGGGGAGTAACCAATGGTGTTAATGCAAGAGTTATTTGCTATGCCAAAGGCATTTCAAATCATCAAACTTTTCCATTAATGACATTTCGTGTTAAAGTGTCAATAGAACAGGAGTGACACTATAAAAAGAATTTTAAAATATAGGTGTTTGTGGACCTACATTATATAATTCTGTCGAATTTGATATTTGAAAGCTCCAACGCCCACACTATTAATTTGACTTAACCAGGGTTCCAGATAAGAGATAGTTATTTCAACAAATCCAACATTTTCTCACTCTTTTTAGAACCAAATACCATGGTGTTACCACTCAATAGAGTCGTCTCGAAGAGACGATTCTAATGAGTAATGACACCATAGGGTTTAATTCAGAAATAAAGATCTTAGTATTTGAAAAACTATCCCTATCTGGTGCTCTGTTAACCCACTATTCCACACTAGATACTAATAAGATACACATTTTGTGCATTCAGCCCATTTTTCGAATAAAGAAAAAGGTTGTAATGAAGTCTTTACAGTCGTGAAGATGTATCAGATTCATAAGAGATATTTCCCATATTCTTGTATATAGAATCCCAAATATGGCTGAGAGTAAAGTAGAGTGTGAATCATGTGTCGTACAAAATGAGCATGGAGGTCAGATAAAAAATCAATATAAAGATTTCTGCATATGTTGAAAAAGAAAAGGAAAGGACAAGTGCGCTAGCAAATACTGTTTTCCTTCCAGTTTTAAATCTAGAAGCTAAATGTAACATAATACACAAAAAAACCAAAAAAACAACAAAGGATAATAACTAAGGTATATATACAAATATAACAAGGAATATCAAGGACACCAATCGTGCAGACAGAGATGATGTTTGTCTGATAACTCTTATGTCAATCTATTTAAGTTAACCCTTCACTCCATGCATATGTCTTCTAATGCCCCTATTAGTTGCTCCAGTGGAGACAAAAATCTCCACTCTGTGCTTTATAAATATGCACTGTTTGAAACATGTTCTATATCCTAGCATAAAGCAGGTCGAAAGCAAAGCAGAATGCGTCTGAGATGCAACTCTGCTTTACCTCCCACCCACGTCAAGCTGTCACATGACCTGTCTTTAAAACTCAAGAAACAGGCTATTGGGCAAAGGGTCAAGTCTTGACACGAATAAATTTTAAGTTAAAAGCAGTCAGGTCCAGATTAATCAAGACCAGGTCAAAACAGTTTGAATATTTGTGCTTGGTTATATTGTTTCTTATGACTAGTTGTTGGGGTAAGGAGTGAACACCTTTACATAAGATCAACCAATTGAGAGTCTCTGAATCGAGAAAAAATAAAATCTATCCAGCATGGCCACTGAGGAAGGGCTATGAGTTGGCAGTATCAAAGACAGAAGACAGCCCACAGCATAGCGAAAGCAAAGCAAAGCAAAGCAGAAAGCCTCTAAATGAGCTTTAGACCCTACCTCAACCCTGACACGAGCGGCCATCTGTCCCGACAACCATACTTCCTCACCCAGTGGTCACTATAGAGAGGATGACTGGAATAATGTCAAGTAATGTTAATGGTTTCAGCACAAGTCTGACACAAGTGATGCATGATCAAGCAGCAATTGTGTCAGAGCCATGCTAAAGACATATTTTAAGAATTATTGAGTTAAATTTTTATATTTTCCCCATGACACTTCAAACTTGTGCAACTGAAAGTTTTGGGTTGCTATATACTTTTCTGAATGGTATCGAGTAATTATTTGTTTCTTGAATTCTTCCAAATTTGGCCTTTGTATACTCATTTTATTATAGTATAAGAATAATTTGGCTTGCAGCAGCAAAGTGTTCATAGGTTTGTCAATCTTATAACTACCAAATATAAATTCTTTACATGTCCATTCAGTAAAAGTTACACTGCATTTGATCTGTATCCAATTGTAAAGTTCTCGGATGAAGTTTCTGCTGACATTGCAGTTCCAAAAAAGATGAAGTATTGTTTCTGGAGCATTGTTACAGAAAGAAAAAAACTTAACATTGGTCACTGATTTCCAGATATCGGGCGTATCTGACGATAATTAACCCTATACATGTATGCGGAATACATCTATTCTCATCGCTGCCGTGAGAACAAGTTGGGTGGGGAATATTTATCGAAGTTTCTTTGTTTTTATCCAATAAATATCCACAATATAATATATATGTAAAGTAGGGATCCTGGCTCACCCTACCTAAAAAATTATTTTTTTTACTCTCTCCCACCAGACCACCAAAAAAAAAAATTACAAACTCGACCACCCCTAAAAAAAAAAAAAAAAAATTGGATCCCTACTTTACATATATATAATTGCGAGTACTGCTCTCGACCACCTCCTAAAAAAAAATTACAAACTCTCGAACACCCCTAAAAAATGTTAAAATTGTTTTTTTAAAAATGAAGTAAAATCTGTTATTATTGCTTAACATTCAAATCATACAATTCATTTAGAAAAGTAAAGTTATGCCGTGATGGATATAGAAGAAAATGTAAGGATTGTGAAAAACCTATGAAACATAAACATTATATTAAAAATAAAGAAAAATATAAACAAGCGCATCGAGAATTTATACTTAGAAATCCTGATTATCAACACGAATATTACTTAAAAAATAAAAAGGATAATTAAAAAAGTATTATTATAAAAATGGACAAAAAAAAATCCCAAGTATTTAAAGATATCATTGATGAAGAAGACAGAAGACAACTAAAAGAGAATATTAAATTAGTAGACCGCCCTAAATGTAATTATTTAAAAACGTATGAAATTAATGCTAATAGTTATAAAGACCCCGGCATATTGTTTAATGATAACAAATCTAAAATATTAGACACAGTTAGGAATGATATAAAAGAATATAATGGCATTAAGTTTTCAGTAGGTCTTTCTCTTCAATTCTTTCATGATGAATATAATGGTAAAAAGAAATTTGTTGATTCTTCCAATCATGGTCTACAAGCTGCTGTATTGAATGATAAAAATATTGAAAAATATTATAATGAACAAACTTCTTATTTACAATTATGGACTGAGAAGTTTACAAATACTGCATCTGGTTTAGAAATTGACCACTGTAAAATACTATATTTAAATATTGCAAAGTATGAACCACTCAAAGGTTCTTCATACATTGATTTACCTAAAGTTATAAAAGATAAGAAAGCAATAATCAACGTAAAAAATAAGGACGATGCATGTTTGTTCAGAGCAATAGTTTCTGCTCTTTGTCCGGCTACGAAGAATTCTGATAGACCCTCATCTTATCCTGATTATAAAGATATTCTTAATACAAAAGGCGTTGAAACTCCCACTCCAATAAACCAAATAAAAAAACTTGAAAATCAAAATAAAAATTTAAATATTGGTGAGTACAATGGATTAGCATTAAATGTATATAGATATGAAATATCATCGAACAAGGAAATTACAGTATTTCCGCATGATATATCAGACCAGCCTAAAGAGGTTAAAAGAATAAATCTACTTTTAACCTCCTCAACTTCAGAGGAAACAGATGATGACAGCGAAGAAGAAACAAAATATCATTACTGCTGGATTAAAAGTCTTAATAAGTTACTTCACGGACAAAATAACAAATATAGAGGTCAAACACATTTCTGTGATAGATGTCTTTATGGTTTCACAAGAGAAGACCTACTAACCAAACACAAACAAGAAGACTGTGAAGGTATTAATAAATCACCATTAAGAATAGAAATGCCATCAAAAGGTGATACAATCAAATTTGAAAACTATCAAAACCAAATGTCTGTTCCATTTGCAATATACGCTGACTTTGAAAGTATAATAAAACCTAAATCAAAACAAGTAGGAGATAAATCAGAAATTACAAGCGAACATGAAGCATGTGGATTTGGTTATCAAGTTGTAAGATATGATGGTAAAGTAGAAGAGCCTGTAATATACAGAGGTGAAGATGCTGCTGAAGTCTTCCTAAATCATTTAGAATGTGAAGTAGAAAACATTAACAACATATTTAAACATCCTAAACAATTAACAATGACAGAAAAAAATATTGAAGATTATAATAAAGCTATAAGATGTTGGATTTGTAGTAATAGAATATACCCAAGAAGTAAATCAGAATTCCGAAAAGTTAGAGATCACTGTCATTTTACAGGTGAATACAGAGGTGCAGCGCATACATCCTGTAATCTAAAACTAAAGATAACACCAAATTCAACTAAAATTCCCGTTGTCTTCCACAATCTAAAAGGTTATGATAGTCATCTTATAATGCAAAAAATACATACTTATAAAACAAACAAAAATATTACTTGTATAGCAAATAATACAGAAAAGTATATTTCATTTAGTATAGGACAACTGAAATTCTTAGATAGTTTCCAGTTTATGGCTTCTTCATTAGAGAGGTTAGTTGATGCAACAGACAAAGCTGATTTCAAAATAACAAAGCATGAGTTTGGTGATAAGGCTGATTTACTTTTGCGTAAAGGTGTATATCCATATGAATACATGTATATTGATTCTTTTGATAGATTTAATGAAAATGAATTACCACATATAGAAAAGTTTTATAGTTCTCTATCAGATGAAAGCATCAAACAAGAAGATTATGATCATGCTCAAAATGTATGGAAAGAATACAACTGTAAAACATTAGGGGATTATCATGATTTATACCTCAAAACTGATGTATTATTATTAGCAGACGTATTCCAAACATTTAGAAAAACATGTATGAAAGCATACAAACTTGACCCTCTACATTATTACACTGCACCAGGTTTATCATGGGATGCATTACTAAAATACACACAAATAGAGTTAGAACTACTAACAGATATTGACATGCATTTATTCATTGAAAAAGGAATGAGGGGTGGTATTAGTATGGTTTCAAAGAGACATGTTAAAGCAAATAATTCTCATTTAAAAGACTATGATAAAAATAAAAAAGATAATTATATCATGTATGTAGATGCCAATAATTTATATGGATGGGCCATGCTTCAAGCTCTTCCATATGGTGGTTTCAAATGGATAAATGGAGAACTTCCAAAATTGCAAAAAGGTAGAGGAAGAATATATGAAGTAGACTTAAAATATCCTAAAGAATTACATAAACTACATAATGACTATCCTCTAGCCCCCGAAAAACTTGCAGTAAAAAAAGAATGGTTGTCTGATTATCAAAGTGAATTGGTTGACAATAATAGTATTTTAAATGTAGAAAAACTTGTTCCCAATCTCATGGACAAGAAAAAGTATGTAGTTCATTACAAGACTCTAGAGCTCTATGAAAAACTTGGTTTGAAAGTAGAAAAAATACACAGAGTATTAGAGTTCAATGAGAAGCCTTGGATGGAACCATACATTCGTTTAAATACTGAATTCAGAAAAAAAGCAAAATCAACATTTGAAAAAGACTTCTACAAATTAATGAATAATAGTGTCTTTGGTAAAACAATGGAGAACTTACGTAAAAGAGTAGATATAAAACTTGTAAGAACAGATGGAACTGAAAATGAAAGACTTCGAAAGATAATAGCCAAACCAAACTTCAACAGACGTGTCAAATTCTCAGATGAACTATCGGCAATACATGTCAACAGAATAAAACTAACACTAAACAAACCAATCTATGTAGGTTTCTCTGTTCTTGATTTATCAAAACAGTTTATGTATGATTGGTATTACAATAAATTGAAAAAAAGATATGGGGAAAATTGTAACTTGTTATATACCGATTGTGATAGTTTGTTGGTAGACATTAAAACAAAAGATGCATACAATGATATGTCTGAAATGAAAGATGAATATGACTTCTCTGGCTACCCAAAAGATCATCCACTCTATGATGAAACAAACAAGAAAGTAATAGGTAAATTCAAAGATGAATGTGCCGGTGTTCCAATCGCAGAATATATTGGTCTGCGTTCAAAATTATACTCGGTGTTAACAGCAGACGAACAAGTCATCAAGAAAGCAAAGGGTGTGAAAAAGTATGTAATCAAAAAACAAATAAACTTCAACAACTACAAAGACGCACTTTTCAACAAACAAAAATACACACACTCAATGAATATGCTACGTTCAATGCAACACAACATTTATGGACTAAAAATAAATAAAACCACACTCTCACCACTTGACACAAAAAGATACATTGCACCTGATGGGATTACGACATATGCATATGGGTACTCACAGTGTCAGCCGGAACAATAAGTAGTTCTTCTTTGACAAAGCCTCTCTGTGGTGCCGGTGATTTTAAATAATAAACTCTTATACCCTGTGTTATAATATGATAATCAATCTTGTGTATATCTACCGACCATATCGGATCAGTTGCACGTTTCCTACCTCCACCTTCTTGTTCTCCTGGTTGATACAAGTATCTAACATTTGACTGAGGACATATTTCAGTATCAACTTTTCTTGTTATAATTGGAGAAGGTTTTTTTGTCTCTACATTTAATGCCTTAACAACATCTGATAATCTCTTAACCCATTCTCTATTTCTTTTATGTGTATCAATCTCCTTAGCATACTGATAACCAAACAATCTTTCAGCTAAAGTTCTATTAAATCTCTCTACTATTCCTTGGTCCCTGTGTATTTCTGTTCTGCCTCTTCTTATTTTAACATTATGTTTAGCCATTAGTTGAGAAACAACACCCATAAATTCTCTACCTGGGTCAACTTGTAATAGTTTAGGATAGTTCAAATGTCTTTTATAAATCTTCTCAAAAGCAGCGGCAACTTCTTTACTGTCTTTTGATGTCAATGGTTCTGCTTCTTTATATCTTGTCCCTACATCTACTAATGTCAATGCATATTTATATGTTTTATTTTTAACTCTATCAAAAGGTAGAAATAACAAATCAGCTTGATGCACCTCATTCTTTGCAGACACATCAAACCTTGGTCTAACAATTTTCTTAGGCGCGGGTAAATATATCTGCCACACTGCTTGTTTTCTTTAAAAATTCTAAAGCCTGTTTCTCACTAACCTTAGCTTCTTTTGCTAACTTATTAACAGCTGTATTACCTTTCCAAAATCCTTTAGGACTATAATATATTTTTTCCATTTCTTAGGAAAAAATTAAATCATAAGCGTGGTATTTATTCTTTTTGTTATTCTTACATCTTTTAAATCCAAGTGGTCTGACATAAAATGGTGGTTCTTTATCCTCTATTTTAGTAGCAAGATGTGAAGGACACCACACTTCTCCATTGTCTTTGAGAGTTAATATTGTACTTTCACCATATGTTGTGTTAACAGTTTTATAGTCAGTTATTGTATATATTTTATTAATTTTCAAATCAGACCATTTCTTTGTATTATATTCATTTTGTTTTTTTAACATATATTCAAATTTTTCTTCTGAGATATCTATTTGCATTTGTGCATTATTTTTGCTTTTTGTGCCATAATCTTTTTTTTCTACTTCACCCATTTTATTAATATAGAAAATCAATTATGTATATTTTCTAATTATTATTATTTTATTGTATAAAAAAAATAAAGTCTATAATAATTTCCAAGCAACAAAACCAGTTAATACAATGCCGCCAATAACAAATGCAATCTCTCTATTCTTTTGATCTTCTGATGGAGTATAAAAATCACTTAATGTAGGTTTTGGTGGTAAACTATGAAGTTCTTTTCCAGTTAAACCGGAGGCTCCGCTATCACTGGACCTTCGGGAATAATAATAATATTGTTTCATAGCTTGGTCAGCATTATCAAATGTTTGTTCAGCGTGATGTTCTTTTTTCATTACCTTATTAAGATAATCTAATCTTTCAATTCTTTTTTTATTCCATTCAGATTTTGCTTTTTCTAATTGTTCCATTGCTTCATCGTGTCTTTCTCTTTCTTCATCTGAATCTTTTCCTAAATGTGAAAATAAATAATTACCACCAGTAAATGCTAATGCATTTGTTACTGCCCCTCCAATCATCATTGCTACTGCACTCGCCATTTTTTAAGGAGAAAATTCGGCTCCGTTACTTCATAATATCAGCCGGAATAATACCTTGTTTAACTAACATATCTTTTGTTATTGTTGCAAGAACTAAATCAATTGATAACATTAAAATATCTTCCATTTTAAAATCTACTTTTGGTGCTTGTTTTCTAAATAGTTTTTTCCCTATTTCTGAATATCCAACTGCTAATATAGTTTCAACCCCCACATGATATATAGTGTTAACAATTTGTTTTTCATCCGACGCCATTTTTATACAATAAAATTTAAGGCTAAAACTCAAGGGCATCCACTAAAACTCAAAGGGGTCGTATTCTTTTTTATTTATTGTATCTTTTTTTCCCCCACTTTGATCTCCCTGAACGGTCGAGTGATTTACAGTGTTTTTATAAACAACAGTTTTATTACTTTTTTTTAAAAAATAAAATCCTATTCCAACAGCTAAAATTGATAAACATAGCGGTATGTAATTTTTATATACATTTATTTTCTGTGAATTTTGAAAAGCATCATCATCTGAATTTTTTGTTATTTCTAATTTTGAATTTTGAACAGCATCATTATATGTATCTTTTACCGTAGGCTCCGCTGTTATTTGTTTTAGTTCCATATTTTCTTTCTTCAAACGTTCTGTTTCTTTTCTTTTTAATGCGGCTTTTAATTTTCTAGCTTCTACACCTTTCTTACCCGCAGCTACTCGTTTTGGATTTTTGGGTTTTGAAACTTCACTGAGCTTTTGCGAATCGCTATTTATTTTTTCTTCGCTATTTATTTTTTCTTCGCTATCCACTGTGTGCTTCGTATCCGGTAGGGTCACTTGTCGCTCCATTTTTTATATCGATATTTTCTTTCTCAAAAGTTTGCTCCCTCCGGTCGACTACCGTTTCCTCAGGCCAGAAATCAACATGTCTTGCTGTTGTTAACATTGCGGTAAAAGGAGCAAGATACATTCCATATCTATAATATAGTTCACAACATGAAGTAGTCAAAGCATGATTAATAAAAGGGTCTTCCCCCAAGTCTTGTATTAGTTTGGGAGGGTTAACAACGTTAAAATACTTTGAAACACTCATAACATATAAATTAATAAAAGAATTACCTAATGTTTTAGTCATACTAGCTCCCAATCTTGCTTCATATCTACAGTATAATTTATTTATTTGCTCTATTGTCATTGTGTCAATGTCTGAAAGTTGTAACTCTCTTCCAAGATATTGTTTACTATTGCCACCAGCTACAATAGCTGATAATCTTTCACGTTTTGTTTCTTCTTGTTTATCACTGGACCTTCGGGAATCTTCATTATTCGCGTAGCTGCTTTCAGTATTATCTTTGTGTAATCCCTCCTGGTTTAATATTTCTTCGACATTCATTTTATATAATTTATTTTTAAGATTAAAATAATCATCTTGGAGAGTCTCTAGAAATATCATATGTCCAGATAATTTATTTTTAAGTTTAAAATAATTAAATATTACATACCCTGATAATGATAAGACTGTAACATTTGTTATAATTGTTAACAAATCTAATATCATTTTTTAACAGAAAACATCAGTGTTTATAAAAACATTAATCGCGCAACCAATAGCCGGTAGGTTGATCCGTTCTCAATATTAATTTACGATGCTTCTTTTTTTTTAGTTCCTCTTTCATTCTTTGTCTTTCTTCTGATTGATTGAGTTGGGTTTTACGGCACCGCGACACATGAAATGGTCATATGGCGCCGAGTCTTCTAAAGTAGGAATAACGTCATTTTCTCTAAGACAATTTTCAAAACTATCTCTGTCTTTTGTGTAGAACATACATAACCATTTTGTTTGTTCTCTCAAATCTTTTAAAACGGAATTGTACCTCTGTGAAATAACCCATACTGATTGTTCGGCATGTCTTCCTGAAAAAGCTAGTTCAGAAAGCATATCTCTTTTCTTTGTTAATTCTTTTGTTGCACTGCAATCATCAATTATGTATAATGTTGGTTGTCCAGCATACTTATTAAAGAACATTCTTAGTAGTTCTTGCAGTTTCTCTTCTTCATTAACAATAGGATTAACAATGATTATATTTTTTGATTTAGGTTTTCTAACATCGCCTATCCACTCTCTATTTTTATATGCTTTATTCCAATGTATAGTAGGACATAGAATAATTATAAAATTAAACACTTTACAATATTCATCTTCTAAAAGGTCAAGTACAAATTCCGTTTTACCACATCCTGTTTGTCCACATATTATAGCACAATGAGAATATTTTGGTAGCTCTAGTTTGGTCACCGAGCGCAAGCGAGTCGCTTGTCGCTCCATTTTCTAGGAGTCAAAGTCGGCTCCCCTTGGTCACCGAGCGCAAGCGAGTCGCTAAGTTAATATAATACTTCTTTAAATCTTCCATTTTCAAAATTGATTTGTGCATCTTGTATGACAAACAAATACATATTTATTGGTTCATCATCTCCTGCTTCTTTAGTTATCTGAATTGTAATTCCTTCAGATGCATTCTCTACTCTTCTTCCAGAACCATGGAGTGTGTTATCATCTGTTGTTCGTAAATCTAACCATAATGCATAATTGTTAGTAAGATACTTTTCTATTGTTATGTTGGCAAAACATAAGTCTTTAGCAATTTTATCTGTTTCCTTGTTTCTCTTTGATGTTAAACAAAAGTATTTATTTATCTCATCCCACTGCTGATATGCTCTCATTCCTTGACTGTATAGTTGATTTGGAACTCCTTCTATTGTAATCTCTACTTTCTCTATATTAGGGTTGTAATATATTTCTGTGCCTGTTCTTTCGGGGTCTTCAAACAGCATCAGAATTCCTTTCATACTTCTTGCGGGAACATTTAGATTTATATTCCATAGTGTATCAGATTTATTCTTTAACACTTTTCTATGTCTTAGAACACGATCATAGAATATTGTCATTTTACCATCATATTGTTGTCTTATTTGTCTAACAAGTTCTGTATCGGATACCATATCAAATTCTAAACAAATATTTTTAATTGTATAACTTGCTGACGTATCACTTGACTTAATAACTTTATCATAGTCGTTGAACGTAAGTTCATATTCAAGTCTATCACCTAGTCCCGCTTGATAGAATGGCATATGTGTTTCTAATAGTTCAAAATCAAGTGGGATACAAAATCTGTTTTTATATGCTTTAGCTATTGCTTTATCTTCTTTATCATTACTTGCATCCTTAGCTCCAACTCTGTGTTTTAACATATTGCCTTTACCAATACCTTGATATACCATGTTAACACGTTCGGTTGGTGTCTTCCATAAATCGACATAATTATGATATATATCGCTATCATCAATTGATAAAACTTCATTACCTGAAATTCGTATTGTTGTTTTCTTGATGATAGATCTTCCAATGTTTTGATAAACTGTTGCATTTGCATCACTTTTACCGTTTATTTCAATTTCAAATGCTAATCTGACTGTTCTAGGAACAATAACATCATTATGACTTAAATTAGGGAATCTTACTAATAAATGTTGATTCTGATCAATAGTTGAAGGATTATTAGTTATTACAACGCTTTGACGAATACCTTTTACACCTCAAGGTTCTCTTATTTTTCTGTAGGGATTTAATTTTTCTCCATAAGTTGACATTTTTAAAGGATAAAAATAGTGATAACCTGTCAGTTAATATTTTTAAAAAAATAATTCAATTACTGCCGACACTACTGTATTTTCACATCCAGGATTATTATTTGTAGCAACAAAATTAATTACATCACTAGCTTTAATAATTAATGGTGTATCAAAATTATCAAACTTTCTTGTGATATTGTTCAAATTTATACCATAACTTAGTAGTATTTTTCCATTAACAGCCAATGCAACAGATACATCATCATTGTTTGTTCTTGTGCTTGATAATGAAATACCTAATATTTGACCTCGAAAATTCATAACATAGCCTGAATTTACTTCTCTACCTCCATTACCAAAACTAAATGCTTTATTTTTAGAAATTGAACCCTTACTCTCTGCGATTATGGCTATTACCTTTCTATCAGGAATATTTTCTACTTTGTTATATAATAATCTATGGTTGATAATCATTTCACGAACTTTATCTTGAAGTTGGTTATATCTTTCACCTTGTGTATTTATTTGTTCAAGCATAATGTTTCTATTATCATGAACCTTTTGTTGAAATTCTGAAATTCTTTGCTCTAAATCAGAGACTGGTTTAGCGGAGCCTTCGGTACCGGAGGCTTCGCTCACTCTCTTTTGTAAATCTCGAACATGCATTATTAAAGTTTCAATGTTGTCACTTCGTTTCTGTGATTTTTTCGTTCCAAATATACTCATTTTATTAGAATAAATTTGAAGAAGTGATTTCACTAAGAGCTCAAGCGATTTCACTGAACGTTCAAGTGATTTCTAAAACACAACTAGTTGGTAAGCGATTAATTATTGTTTTATTATTTTCATCTCTGATTTCTATTTTTAATTCTGATATAGTGTCATTTATTAAACGTTTGTATTCTGGATGCTCCAATCTAATTGTTATTATATCTCCAAATTCTTTATTTTCAACTGGAATAACCGCTAATAAGGTACTCGGCATACTATCAAGAAAATTATAAGAAGTGTTAATTTGTTCCAGATGAACATACAACGATTTATAGATAGCTAAATCTAAACATTTATTACCATTGTGTTCTTCATTAGCATCAAATGTATGTTTATTAACAAATCCTAAAAGTTCACACAAATAGTTACTCAATTTCAATTCATTAGTTGAACTTAAACTTGTAAAACCATTCGTTTCATTTACAGATAATGTAATATCAAAAGTGTTAAATAAATCTGAAATTTGTTGAAAACTATAATAACCATCTGGAATTTGAATAGAGCTCTCGCCCTTCTTTTGTATATTTTCATTAACAATATTATACCAACCTATACCGTATGTAATACATTTTAATCCAACACATTTATCGCCTTTTCTATTATCAATATATTGTTGTAAATTAATAGTTTTATCAATATTTGAAATTGTATGATGCATTTTTTAATATTAAAAAAATGTCAATTAATAAAAGTTTTAAGTATAATAGTAAAGCTAAATATATACCTGGTGGTGTGTTCAATAAAAAGGTTGTTAACATTATAAAACAATCAATTGTTATTACATCAGATGGAAAAAGTTTCAATGCAGATTTCCCTGACTTATTTTCTAAATATAAATTACCTCATATAGCATCAGAAGAAATAGTAAACCGATGGGATACAGCCTGGCTTTTATTCTATCAAAATCAAGTTAACTTTGCAATATGGTGTGCTACTACAGGTTGTGGCGTAGATTACAATAATCACCTAAATGAAGATAACAAACTAGTTGGTTCTCTATTTTTATTCCATATTTATTACCAAACAAGAAGGATACTTAAGGAATTAGGTATTGCTCTACCACAAAACGGAAGTTGGAATGTTTTTAACAATAGTTATGATCGTGAAGCTTACGAACGTATATGCGGAGAATTTAAAATAGATCCTAATACAGACTGGAGACAAAAGATATATCCAAATGGCGATGGTCTTGGAGATGTATATACTAGTGGTCATGTTGCATGGGACAGAACCGATTTTAGACATGATAAATCTAGTGAACATACTGCATCTAATAAATTAGATATTCTTGATTTAACTAAGATGACATTTGGAGCTGAAGTACCAGGAGGTAGACATTGTGGCGTTTTTTCATGCCATTATTATCCTCCTAAGAAAGTTCATATAAATTATATTCAACAAGAAGATGGTGTTAAAGATGCATGGACTAGTTTTATTCTTGACACATCAAACGGTTTTACACAAGCCGGGATTGAAAGAATAAACGAATCTATAAGAACATGTTGTTGGGCTATCCTCGAATCCCAATCTCAAACAAGAACAAGTATATTAGGAACGGGAACGGCCTTTGATGCACAAAAACAATTCCTAGTAGATATTGAGGATTCTATTAATAGTCCTATTGATTTACCTGGTCAAATTACAAGATATCAAAATACATTAAAATATGCAAGAAGTAAAGTTGATTTTGTATACGGGGTAGACTTATATATGTCTCCTAGTAATATGGAATTAAGAATAGGGACAATTCAAGATTATAATAATGAAATTGTTGTTGCAACAGACCAACAAGAACTAGGTTTAAATAGTGATATTAATATTAAACCTGTTCCACCTCGCGAAGCCTCTGGTAAAAAACATGTAGAATTGAATGGAACAAAGACTAAACAAACACAACCAGTTCAAGTTAGTTCAATAGATTACAGTAAGATTACAAATTATGCAAAAGAACATTTGTTGCCTAAAGAATGGGTTACTAAAGCGGCAAATATACCCGGATTCTTTAATTCATATATGAAACAACACATTGTTAAAACACCAACTGATGTTGTTAAAAACACTGATGTTTATAGAAACACGGATGATTCGCTTGCGCTCAGTGATGAACATGAAGGTAATAAAAAAGCAATAATAGTAGGGAGTATTGCAGTAGGTCTTACAATTTTATTTATTTATCATTAACTTTGTTGCTACTGTGTATAATAATCCAGTAGCTAAAACAATTAAAGCCCAGAGATTATTTGCAAACCAATTAATAGCTTTTCCTGTTGATGTTAATAACCATGACACAACAGAACCTATTATACCTGGTAATGCTGATGCTGCTTTTCCAGCTAATTTAATAAGTAATTTACCAATATTATCTAATTGTTTCTTTATCCAATCTCCTATGCCACCTTTTGATGGAGGATTTACAGCTCCACCACCACCTCCTCCTGGGATAATAGTTTCAACAATAACACCAATAATCATTCCAAAAGCAGTTAAAACACTAACAATTGTAATTCCTTGTTCTCTGAATAATGTCTTAATTCTTTCAGCTAATGTTGTGTCTTCATTCAATATTTTATGTATGGTATCTTTGATTCTATTCACTTGACTACGTAATTTATCTTTATTAATATTAATCACTTCCAGTCTTGCACTTCTCTCAGATTCCAAATCTCTTATTCGATTATTTATTCTCTCTATTTGAAATTCATCATTGTCTGCTTTAGCCTGTTCTAATTTTCCCTTTTCTTTTGCTAAGTCTTTATTGGTTTCATTAAGTTTTCCTAATTCATTTGCAGTTTCTTCTTTAACTGTTGTCATTGCTTTGAGGATACCATCCATTTCTCTCTTTGTCATAACTGTTTGTGTTCCTATTTCATCTCGGGATAATGTTTCTATTTCTTTCACGAGTGTTTCAGCAGTATTAGGTAAGTCAGCCATTTCCACACTCTCGATAGCAGGAAGGTTACTTTCTACATTTTGTAAAGCTGCAACGGCTTGTTTAGATAATTTTTTATTTGAAGAAGAATAATCTGGTAAATTTAGTAAATCTCTTATTGCTGCTGTTCCTCCTGTTCCAATTTTACTTGCTAAAGTGTTTAAATATATAAACCTGCCTCTTCTTCCTCCTCTTTTTGATGTGAGCTGAATATCTTTATCTCCAACCTTTAAAAATAGTGTTTTACCATCGGGACCAAGTTCAAAGTTTGTAATATCAATACGAACAGGATCTATTCCATACGTTTCTTTTAGTAACTTATAATATTCTTTAACTATTGATTGTTTATGTTGCACTAGTAATTTTGTTCTTTCATCTACATCATTAATATTCCTGAGATTTTCTAATCGTTTTGTTTATTCATCGTCATAATCACTCTCATATACATCAGGCATCTCATCAAGCAATTTATCATAATCATCTTCATAAACGGGATTATCAAAATCAAATCCTTCAGCCATTTTAATGTAAAGAATATGTTGGAGGCTTTTCATATTCATAAATATTATAAATTATACAGTTTTTAAACTTTTTTCTATAGTACTCATTGCTTCCATTCTCCCCTTTTCGATTAATTTTTTTTTTCTTCATCTGTTATTTCAACATTTTTCATTGCTGTTGTTTTGATCTCTTTTTTTAGTTCATAATATTTCTCCATTTCATTTAAAATAGTTTTAAATTCTTCCTCGCTAATATTTCCATCTTGTAAAGCCTTAGAAACAATATCATGAATACTATTTAATTTACTTTCTGCAATTGTTTGAACATTAGAATGTTTTTGTGTTTTTGTCATTAATTTACGTCTGATTAATTTAACAGATATACCTAACCCTCCACAAACAATAGCTACTGGAAAAGTAATGGGAACAGCTATTCCAATACTTGCTAAAATAACACTTGCCGATATTAGTATGGTATCAATTCCGTCAGTAATATTTATTCCTCGTTTATATTTTTTATTTAATGATTTTCTAATATCCCTTTCATTAATTAATGTTTTCTCTATCTCTGATATTTTTTGTAATCTATAATTCCCTGAACGGTCAAGAGAATTTTGTCCATCTTCAACTTGAGAGCTTATAGGCTGCGCTAAATCTGGATATAAATTTGGGGCACTTGGTTGTTTCATTTTTAAAGGGATTTTTTGATGTTAGGAAATTTAGCAATGCTTAAGTAGCGTAGACTACGGTATGTTAGAAAAAATAGCAATGTTAAAGCAATGCTTAAGTAATGTTAAAGTAATGTTAAAGCAATGCTTAAGTAATGCTTAAGTAATGCTTAAGTAAAAATAGGCTACTGAAGTAGAGGGTTATTTTTAGAATTAACCCTTCATGGTTGTTTTAGGGGTGGCCGAGTTTGTAATTTTTTTAGGGGTGTTCGAGAGTTTGTAATTTTTTTTTAGGAGGTGGTCGAGAGCAGTACTCGCAATTATATATATGTAAAGTAGGGATCCAATTTTTTTTTTTTTTTTTTTTTAGGGGTGGTCGAGTTTGTAATTTTTTTTTTTGGTGGTCTGGTGGGAGAGAGTAAAAAAAATAATTTTTTAGGTAGGGTGAGCCAGGATCCCTACTTTACATATATATATATAAGATAGAAATGAGATATTATTAATATTAGCATCAATAAAACGTATCTGCAGGCAAAATAATGTGTTGCTACATAGTTTAAATGACTCACGTACCCCTAGTCAACCCTCACAGGGCTCGCTAGGGGTACGTGACCGTACCGCTAATTTCAAATATTAGAGGTACGGTCACGTACCCCTAGTCACTTCCAACAATCAACCTCGAAAATCTTTCCATATTCTACTTTTCCATATTCAAGGGTATTAGCCACTAAATTGGGTAAAAAATACAACGGTATAGCCGCACTGCCTAGAGTTATCTAACTTTCAAGATGGCGACCCATATGTATCATTCGATCTTTAACGTGCATTAAAGGTTCTATTGAAATGTAGACTATGGCCGCAGTTTATCGACCTTTAAAGTGCGCTAAAGATTTGTTTAGAATGTAGACTATTGCCGTAGTAAATCGACCTTTCAAGTCTGAGTGCACCAAAGATTCTTTTCAAATGTAGGCTATGGCCACAGTGAATGGACCTTTAAGGTGCACCCCAGATTCTCTTGAAATGTAGACTATGGTCGCGGTAAATTGACCTTTAACCTGCATCAACGATCCGTTGAAATGTAGACTATGGCCGCAGTAAATGGACCTTTAAAGTGCACCCAATACTTTTGTAAATTGAAGGAAATGGTAACAGTAAATCAACCTTTAACCTGCAACAAAGATTCTGTTGAAATGTAGACTTTGGCGGCAGTAAACCAACCTTGAAAGGGGTCTAGGTAAAACGCTGGCGCTTCGCTTACACTAGTTAAACTATTAACAGAAACGCTGACGGGTGCGAGAAACGCTGACGCCGGTTAAATTATATAGTGGTCAACGGGCCGTGACTTACCTGGATAAGGAGATAAGTATGGGTTGAGCTGTTATGTTAGCAAACAATTTTCATTCCGTATTCAATAGTCAAGTCAAGTCAAATCATTTTATTCGGCATAACATGATACATGTCTGTTGTCTTATTTTTATTTATAATGCCCGCGTCACACTGTCCCGAAGTTGACAACAGATGGACACACGATACACGAAATATGTTCACATTCGGGCCTGATCGTGTAATCATCGGGTCATTCGTGTCGGCTTCTTCAGCCACCGTGTGGGCTCCGGCTGAATTTTACGGGCATCGGGAGCAACTTCGTGAGCGATGACAAAAGCTTTGGCTGTCAAAAAAGTTGCCGAAGGACCTTGCGAAGGTTCGTATTCGTGTTGACTTCGTGTTTTCATTTTACCCTTCGTAATGCCATCGTGTGGGCATCTTGTCAAATCGTGTCGCCTTCGTGTTTCTCTCGTGTGATCATCGGTACCATCGGGCATTTTTCTCCTCACGAAGACAATACGAAGGAAACACGAAGCCACCCGAAGTCTTAGGAAGGCAACACGACTCCGTGAAGCCATCGCAATGATGTCGTGAAGCTATCGTGAAGCTATCGTATTATAGTACGATGGCATCGAGATGAGACTACGATGTGACCGAAAAAAACACCAAAATAATGAGTTACAAACAGTTTGAACCAAGATTAGACGATTCTTACTGTTTTTACTCTCAGGGTTATAATATTTTCCTTCCTGCAACAACTCCCTCCGAACAAAATACATAATCTGTCTCTTGTTGGATGGTGTTGTAGAGAGGGAGCCCTGTATTGCATAATGCCTTAAGCATAACGTGAAATAATAAATATAATTTTTGAAATTTATATTCCAAACACCTAGTACTTGTTATTGTTGGCACTTATGAAATAAAGGTTCAACATTGAAATAATAAGAAACAACAACACTATTTATAACTACCACTGAATCACATAAATAATGTGGTGTTTAACCCCTTACCCCATAGCCTATTTCTAGTTTTGAGGACAGGTATTCATTTCCAGCAGATTGGAAGTAAGACAGAATGTGCCTAAAGGTATGTACTTTCAGCCTGCTTTAAGCTACCATCAATTAAAATTAGAAATGTTTGTTTTGTTGTACATCAGGCCGGCCACTAGTTAATTGCTATTATTATTTTTAATGTTATTATTATAATTATTATCATTATGATAAGTTTTATTACAATGTACCAGATTTATAACACGTGGCCACATAAAGTAGGTTAAAAAAACAGAATGCGCATTCTATTTTACTTCACTATATTTCAAGCTATCACCTATCTTTCTTATAACCAATAAGAAGTTTCTTTAATGGACGCAATGAACAGGTTTAACTGTAGTTTAAAATCTCAAGTTTAAAAATTTCAAGTCAGAGACAACTCGTTATTTTTTTCAACTAATATTGAGAAACAATAAAACCTCTCTATTAATACCACTGATTTATATTGTGTTTAAGGCAGGTGGCTGCTAAAGCAGGTTGAAAGTATGCCCCTGAAGTCAAAATTGGCCCGCCCCGGGGGTCGGTGTTTTACATAGAGTTATATAGTGAAATGTTCAAACATCTTTTTCGGAACATTCTTTTTGCCTTCATCATGTTTTAAGCTGCCATCGATCTTCTTATAATCAATAAGCCTTTTCCAATAGACAGGCTTTACTAAAGTTGAAAATTTCTAGTTTCTAAGATGTAGAGTCAATCGAACTTTTAATTCTATGTTAATCTAGTGTAACGTGTTTGGGCTAAGCTCAGCTACTAAAATGGTTGATCAGCTGAACTGACGAGCATATAATAACTTAAACAATACTATATATAATATTTCATCGGGGTCTACTTTGACCTATGATTGCTCAACCTAATGATGGGCGAATATATACAAAACCCAGTATAATGTGATTAACAATGATTAGAAAATGATTGGCTGAACAATATAATCAAGTAATATCAACTAATTATAATCAACTCTCAAACTATATGTATACAAAGTGGATGGGCTTATGTTCTCAACTATCAACAACAGCTCGGCGTATCGACGAGCTTCCTGGCTTTGACCAGCCAGACAGCATCAGCTGTATGTTCTAATAGAGTTTGTAAGCTCAGCCTATACCCGAGACACCTGGCTCGACCTGCCAGCATCAGCTATTGCTCAGCTATATCTCTCAGCTCGGCGTATAGATGAGACCCCTGGCTTCAAACTATAAGCCAGAATGCACCAGCATCAGCAATACGTTCGGCGTTGGAATAATAGACTGTATGAGCTACTGTTCACGCCTGGGATAGAAACTACTGAGATTGAACTAGTCAACTGTTCGCTCTACCCAAACGCTACTAAGATAACACAATGCAGAATACTATTAAAGGCTTTATTTATTGCCTACTGTTAGGTCCGAAGTTAACTCTTCGGGAGCTTGATACAAACTGAATCAAAACTACAGAGCACCCGCCTTTTATAACTTTTGGAAGGCAATGTTTGCTTAGAGTAGAATGCGCCAAAAGAACAGAATCAACATCGTCTCTTTTGGAAATCTGCGGTGTTCGTTTATGTATACACCATAACAACCTAATTAAATAAAGGCAAACTGTTCCTTTTCTGATTAATGCTATAGAGATATACTTATGTTTGAGAATTAACAGAGAATTACAAAGGAATCACCATATGTACGAACCTTCTTGGGTCCATCTGCTATTATTGATACTTCCGGTAGTATAGATAAAACAATGACATCGACCTAAGCCCCGTGAGCGTCACATTACCCACGCCTCCGGGTTCATGCGTCCCGCATGATGATTAAAACAACTAAAGGATCAAGATAATACACAAAGTAACTATGAAACAACTTTTCAATCAAAATTGAGATTACTATCAATACAACATACAAATAAACTGAGAATTAGGAAAACAATGAAAACATGTAATTAAACTCATCTACGATCATCTCATATGATCATATCCCTGAGTGGACATATAATATGTCCAACATAACATACAGTAAAATGTGCCTTGGGCACTGATGACCATGGTTGCTTGACCAACAACCTATTCACTATCAGGTGAATATTTCAGCCTCAGCTGAACATTTCCATTGTCTTCAATGGACAGCACAAGGTCCGATGATCTTATTGTTCCCTCTGGCAACAAATCTCCAATTTCTACTTTCATCACAGTCTCTTTCTTTCTTCTATCAACTACACTGTTCTTAAACACCACTGTTCCATTTTCATTTACTTCTGTCTCCATTCCATCAGCTTTCTTCTGACAACTTACTACAACATCTTTCTTTTGTTCAGATGATGAGACCATCGTCTTGGAGGTAAAGACATAGTCCTTACTCCAAACTGGCTTTCTGCGTGTTCGTTTCATGTCTGAAACGGTACCTTCACATGCATCAGCATTGTCGACGGCTTCTGGTTCATCCACAACTTCAGGTTCACTATCGTCCTGATCTTTGTTTGCTTCATTCTCAGCGTGATTTGAATCATGCTCATCTCTTAGGGTCTGATTTCGACAAGCTCTTAGTCTGTCACAGTGGATAACTTGCTCAGCTTTGTTACGAGCACAATTTACCTTGTACAGAACTTCAGATAGTTTTGCAGTGATTTGATATGGGCCTCGCCAAAATGAAGTGAGTTTTGAGGAAGTTCCTACCTTTTTGACGGGGAAATACACGAATACCTTATCTCCGACTTTAAATGTTTCAAAGGAGGTTCGGGCATCGTGAATTTGTTTTTGTCTGTGCATGGACTGCTGGGTGTTCTGTCTGACTATCTTATGAGCTGTCTCGATCCTATCCTTCAATTCCCAAACCCATTGGTTATTTGGAATAGGTTTTATGAGAGGGGGCATTTCAAACATGAGATCTAACGGTGTTGAAACCTCACGACCTAGCATTAACATGTTTGGGCTCATGCTTGTTGTCTCATGAGTAGCACTACGATATGCCATCATTACATATGGTAGCTGGGCATCCCAATCTTTGTGATTGTCACTGACAAATGAGCTCAGCATTGCCGCAAGAGTTCGATTGAACCTCTCGACCATTCCGTCACTCTGTGGATGATATGGTGTAGTGCGTGTCTTCTCTATGCTAAATATTTTGCACATCTCTTGAAACAAACAACTTTCGAACTGACGACCTTGGTCAGAGTGGATGGTCTGAGGTACGCCAAAACGACATAGAACCTCTTCAACAAGTAGTCTAGCTACTGTCACAGCTTCCATATTAGGCATGGGCAAAGCTTCCGTCCATTTCGTGAAGTAATCTGCTATTACCAAGATGTACTTATTTCCTTTGTTTGTTTCTGGGAGTTCACCCAAAATGTCAATGGCTATTCTCTCCATTGGGTAGCCACTCCTGACAATCTGCATAGGAGCTCGCTTCGTCATCATTGGTCCTTTCCTTTTCATACAAGTTTCACATCCCGATGCGTAGCTACGCACATCGGACTGAAGGCCTGGCCAGTAAAACTTCTGTCTTACTTTACTTAGGGTCTTTCTAACTCCTAAATGACCAGCAGTTTTCATATCATGACAGCCTTTCAACACTGCTCGTCTAGTGTTGTTCGGAACGACGGCCTGGTAGGTTACAGTTCCTGTGTCGAGATCATACCATCTTCTAACCAGAAGTTCACCCTGTAGTTCTAACCGAGGGAACTGATTCCATAGAGACTTCATCACATAACTTCCAGATGAAACATCTCTAAATTCCGGCCTTTTGCCTATCTTAACCCACTCTCGAACTACAGATATATCACCATCTTCCTCCTGAAGATGCTTCAGATCTCTTTCATCCTCTGGTACATTTTCCTGCCTCATACTCGATACATTTGTACTGTCTCCGCTTCCAGCTTCTTTTTCTGCGTCTGTCATCCCGCATTGATTACATGGCCTTCTGCTCAGACTGTCTGCGTTACCATGCAATCTACCTGGTCTGTGTTCAACCTTCATGGAGTAAGTTGAAAGAACCTCTAGCCAACGGGCTAGCTGACCTTCAGGGTTTTTAAAGTTCATGATCCAGCGCAATGAACTATGATCTGTCCTTACGGTAAATTCATTACCATACAGATAATGACGGAAATACTTTACAAAGTACACCAGAGCTAACAGTTCCTTTCTGGTGACACAGTATTTCCGTTCAGTTTTCGTCAAAGTCCTACTTGCATAGGCGATGACTTTCTCAGTTCCATCGACCTTTTGTGATAGCACAGCCCCGATAGCTTGATCACTGGCATCAGTGTCAAGGATGAACGGTTTCTTGAAGTCGGGGTATGAGAGAACTGGTGCGGTCACAAGCGCAGTTTTCAACTTTTCAAATGCTTCTGAGCATTCACTTGTCCATTTGAACGTGTGGTTCTTTTCTGTGAGTTTGGTCAAAGGCTTAGCTATGTGTGAATGATTGGCAATGAAACGTCGATAGTAACTGCATAAGCCCAGAAAAGATCTGACTTCTCTGACAGTAGTCGGTATTGGCCAATCGTTGATGCAGCTGATCTTCTTGGGATCAGTGCCAACCCCTTTGTCATTTATAATGTGACCCAGGAATTCAACCTCCTGTTTGAATAGTTGACATTTCCTTGGCTTTAGTTTCAGCCCAGCATCGGCTATCCTTTCTAAAACCATATCAAGATGTTTGACCATCTCTTCAAATGTTTTGCCAAATACTATGATATCATCCAAGTATATCAAGCAAATCTGCCAGTGGAGACCAGCCAAGACTGTCTCCATCAGACGTTCAAACGTCGCTGGGGCATTGCAAAGGCCAAAAGGCATGACATTGAATTCATGTAAGCCTTGCCTTGTTACAAATGCAGTCTTTGGTTTGTCATGTTCATCAACCTCGAGCTGCCAGTATCCCGAGTTGAGATCAAGACATGAAAACCATTTGGAACCAGCAAGTTGATCCAATGATTCGTCTATTCTCGGTAAAGGATAGGCATCCTTTACAGTGACATCGTTCAAGCGTCTGTAGTCGATGCAAAAACGCTTGGTCCCGTCTTTCTTACGGACCAGCACAATACCACTAGCCCATGGGCTGGTGGATGGCTGTATGATGTCATTGTCCAGCATTTCTTTGAGCTGTTTATCAACTTCATCTTGCATATGTACTGGGACTCTCCGCATTGGCTGTTTGATGGGAGGCGCATCACCAGTTGAAATTTTGTGTTTGATGATACCTGTTCGACCTATGTCATGGTCATTCTCAGAGAATGTGTTAGCATACTTCTTCAGCAACTTCACGATCTGATTTTTCTGAGCGACATTCATGCCAGCTGAACACCTTTCATACAGATCTTTAAGATGATCTGGCAATGCCTTTGGTGGCTTAGACCTTGTCTTGTCTACTGACTCTACAACCTGGACTGGACTGAATGTCGCTATGTTCGTACCAGGATATAGTGTCTGTGTTTCATGAGAGAAGTTAGCATATCGAACAGGCACTTTGTCATCAGCTCTGACCAAAGTTCTAGCCACTATTCCTCTGTTTGAGCTGAGAAACCCGTCTGTGGTTTCCAGCACACCTATCTGACCTTTGGACATATTTCCATCAACCAACTTTCCCTCAAGAATAATTTCTGATCTTGCCGGTATTGACACATTCTCGGCTACAACTATCCTGTGACAACCCACTCTACCTGCGTGGACCATCTTACATTCTTTATTCTTGATGGTCATGGTCATGTTTACAACATCAACCACTATGTCATGAGCTAACATGAAGTCAAGACCAAGTATCAGATCATTATCTATATCTGCAACTACCACATCAGCATTGCAGATGATGCCATCGATTTCCAGACATATTCTCGTCTTTCCCTTCGTCGCTAGGGGGTTGCCTGAAGCAGATACAATTTTCCTATCAAACCTGTCCAGCTTGTCTCTGTTCTTAATAGACTCCCAGGCTTTCGATGATATCAGCGTGAGAGTAGCTCCAGTATCAACCAAGCAATCGACGGTAAAGCCGTCAACTTTGGCTGGGACAAATAATCCAGCCTGGTATGAACCACTCGTCTGCACTTTATCTTTCTTCTCGGGTTCCATTCGTGAACGGTATGTGTCTCGTCTTTGGGGACAATCTCTCTTAAAATGTTTGTCAGACTTGCAGATGAAACACGTCCGGCCTGGACGGTTCTGTCTGTTCTGGTATTGGTTTGATCTATTACCATCATACCGATTACCATCATAACGACGGTTATATGACTGGCCTTTATTCACCATGCTTTGCTTTGGTGTTTGCTGAGCAACAAGTTTGCTCATAGCCTTTGTCATCTCATCCATTGACTTGTTGAGCGATGAGAGTGTTCCCTTCAAGTCATTTTCATTGTTAGGCTGAGCGGACGTAGTAGCTTGTATATAGCCTTGTCCAAGATGTTTACTTTCAGCCTTATAAAAAGCTTTTAGCTCAACTGCATGCCTCACAGCATCGTTGAGATCAGCAGGTCTGGCCTGTTTAATCTTCAACCTCATGTCAGAGTTCACAAGAGCATCGACGAACTGCTCTTTGGATAAAGTCTCTCTGACATCAGCTGGTGCTTTGGGGTATGCCAAATTGGTCAGGCGTCTTATATCTTGACCTAGCTCGGCCATCGTCTCTGTTGCCTTCTGACGACGCTCTCTGAGCTGTACCCTGTAGAGTTCTGTTTGATTAGGAGGCGCAAACCTCTCTTCCAGGACAGTCACTAGCTGATCATAATCGTGTTTGCCGGTCTCAAGGTTTCCAAACACACCCTGAGCCTGTCCTCGTAGTGAAACAGATAAGTATAAACCTTTCTGTTCTTTCGACCAGCCATTTAGTTCAGAGCATGCATCAAAATGTGACTTATAGTCGGACCATGCTACACTCCCGTCGAACGTAGCTGGTTTCATGCTCGTAACTCTGGGCTTTGAGTTCGGGCTTGGCTGACGCTTTCTAGTGGTCACAAACTTATCTGGGCGATTGTCAGTTTGAGCTGCCGTTGACGAGCCTATGTCAACATGTTCCCGTCTACCTCTTGGTATTGCTGGGAGAAGTCTTCTGGGAGTAGTCCCATCATCAAACTGTAGGCCTATCGGCTTCGGCGTTGAAGCATTATTCTGCATTGACATATTAGTCAACTCATGCTTCAGACCAGCGATTTCATGATCAAGTCTCAGCATTGCATTCTGTCTCTGCAGCTCGTCGATCTGCTGGTACAGATCGTTCAGCTCATCAAACCTAACAGTACCATCAGCACTTTGATCAGCCATTTTCAACTATGTGAGTTCGTCTATTAAATGATAATAGAGAGGCTATAGATATACTGTATAACCTTTGTCCCTCGTTGGGCGCCAAAATCTGTAACGTGTTTGGGCTAAGCTCAGCTACTAAAATGGTTGATCAGCTGAACTGACGAGCATATAATAACTTAAACAATACTATATATAATATTTCCTCGGGGTCTACTTTGACCTATGATTGCTCAACCTAATGATGGGCGAATATATACAAAACCCAGTATAATGTGATTAACAATGATTAGAAAATGATTGGCTGAACAATATAATCCAGCCTATACCCGAGACACCTGGCTCGACCTGCCAGCATCAGCTATTGCTCAGCTATATCTCTCAGCTCGGCGTATAGATGAGACCCCTGGCTTCAAACTATAAGCCAGAATGCACCAGCATCAGCAATACGTTCGGCGTTGGAATAATAGACTGTATGAGCTACTGTTCACGCCTGGGATAGAAACTACTGAGATTGAACTAGTCAACTGTTCGCTCTACCCAAACGCTACTAAGATAACACAATGCAGAATACTATTAAAGGCTTTATTTATTGCCTACTGTTAGGTCCGAAGTTAACTCTTCGGGAGCTTGATACAAACTGAATCAAAACTACAGAGCACCCGCCTTTTATAACTTTTGGAAGGCAATGTTTGCTTAGAGTAGAATGCGCCAAAAGAACAGAATCAACATCGTCTCTTTTGGAAATCTGCGGTGTTCGTTTATGTATACACCATAACAACCTAATTAAATAAAGGCAAACTGTTCCTTTTCTGATTAATGCTATAGAGATATACTTATGTTTGAGAATTAACAGAGAATTACAAAGGAATCACCATATGTACGAACCTTCTTGGGTCCATCTGCTATTATTGATACTTCCGGTAGTATAGATAAAACAATGACATCGACCTAAGCCCCGTGAGCGTCACACTAGTATTGAACTTTACATTTTGGAAACTTGAGATTAACCTCTCACCATGCTAGCGACTGATAATTCGGCCACACTGATTACCTTTGCTAACAGTTTGGATCAAGATGATACAGCACGTAAAACAGCGTCTCATCAGGATCTAAGCTGTTTGCTCTTCAGGGACCCGTTTCATAAAATGTCGTAAGACAAAAACGATCGTAAGTCAAAACTTTAAAATACATTTAATTTCTGATTTCTCTATCTAAAATTGTCTTGTGACTTCTCTTTGAAATCGTTGTCTTTTAGACGATCCCAAAGAGATGCCGCAATACAGGATTAGATGACGAAATAAATAATAATTTAGATTTTTATAATCTGACTTACGACAACATTCGTCGTACAAGATTTTATGAAACGGGCCCCTGACCCTGAATTCTAAAGAAATTTTGAGATTGTTACAGACAAAAACATTACACAGCATGCAAAGTGTTAAACTATAGACGATACTTAGGTCATTACTTTACTTTAAAGGCTGGCTTGGTGTCCTGGTAGGACAAGTTTGTCATGTATCATTCCCATTATATACACTAACATTATTTTCACATACAGTGCTCCCTCCCTACAGCAAACTCCTTCTAAAAAATGCTTGCTACTGTTCCCTAAGTAAAACATTAATACCAACGATATCACTGCTGTCGTCTGCTATTTACTCACAAAGTTGGCATTAGCCATTTTGAAAGTAAGCCTCCAAAAATCAAACCAATATAATGACGAGTGACAAACAGTTTGAACCGATATCAGACAGCGCGTTACGACGTGTCTGATCTGGATTCAAACTGTATACACTCTCCGGGTTTTAATATTTCCCTCCCTATAACAACTACCTCTGAACAACAACTCCCTCTGGGGATTAAGGACTGTTAACTTATTTTTTGAATCTTCGAACTCGTCTATTGGTGGTTTCAGCCTTCATCTTTCCAAGTCCTCCTTTTCGTGACATGATGAATTTAAAACCTACGTAGATTTTAAGTTACATTAGATCTAAAATCGGTAAATATATGGCGGCTTTTAATCTTAGATCAGCGAGTGAACTTTCCCGCCGTCTACCGAATGTTTAATACCATCGGAAGGTCATGTGATGCCTTCGTGACTGCATCATACTCTCAACACGACGTCGTGTAGCTATCGTGTGACCTTCGTGTGGCCTTCGGGTAAACTTCCTGTTAAAATCCGCATATTCGTGTTGACTTCGTGTGTGGTTCGGTTGCCATCGTGTGGCCTTCTGTAGGCACCGTACTTGCCTTCGTGTTGGTTTGCCTGTTGAGCCAGGTTCGGGGCCACCTTCGCGCGAAATTCAAAATTCCATGTTCGTGTGGCCTTCTGGTGTCAAAATCGGGACAGTGTGACACGGGCATTACACTAGGCGGTTGATAAACACGAAAAAAGCATTAAGAAGAGAGTGAACATCATTTTAAACATACAGGGAGATTATTGCTATAAATAAACAAGATGTTTAAATAAACGTATAAATTTGTTTCCCGACCAGGCATCGACATTGATGTCTGGTTTGGCTCCAAATCTAGTTTAATACTCCTTTTTTTGCAATTAATTCTTTTTTACTTGATATTCATGACATAACTAGCAAAAAGAATATATCATATATACTGGCCTTTGATCGGTGATATTAACGTCATCTGATCAAGTTCCGGTATAAGTGCATCTCGAAACTAATGCGATATACTGACATAATACTTTGAATAAATTAAGGTCTTTACAATATCACAAAATAACAAGATATAATTTTGCTACAATTACCAATCTGCTGGTTCTAGTTTTAAGGTTGGGTCAATATTTTCAACTTACAGTTATATTTCGATCATAATTCTTTTCATTTTTGAGCGTTACAATAGGTTTAAGTCCTGATAAGACGACACAGTTGTTTTCGTCTTATCAGAATCAAAGCCAATTGAATTTGGAATTGATCTGCATTTTCATACTGAAAATTGACATACTATATTTATTATTGAACATAACAAAACGAACAATATGTACACATATATATAACAACACTATCTTGTCAATCAATCCTGTGACAATAGTTCGGATGCACTTATCCATTTACTGATAGATGACAAGTTTATTACGATTTTTAGGGGTTTGAACCTAGTTTTCCGCAAAGTATATTGCAAACGATGAAGACCCATATCAGGTGGCTAAGCCGAAAGCCCCCAGATCTGGATAAGCAGCGTTTGCAAATAGATAATTTACTTATTTCGAACAAATTATGTGTTGAACATTAGTATATATACCGGTTTTATATGACATACAATGGATTATAGTGATTTCCGTGTCGGACATGGAATATTTGGGAAATATCGTGACTATGTGGTGAGTACTAATTATTAGAAAAATGTATCTGTAATGCAATGGATGTAAGTACGGTTAACATGTAAGATTGCTGTACTATTTTGGCATATGAGTGTTTTGCTAAATAATATCTCATATATACATTATTATACATTTTCGATTTGCGATATATTTAAGATTCGATTTCAGACTCTCTAATTTCGTTAGCCAAGTAAATAAACTTTGCTAACTTATTAAGGAGCCCAGACTGTTGTGAAGTCATAATAGATTTGAACTTTTGTATAGTTGGCCATGAGCAATAATATGGAGGAAGTATACATCGTCGCAATTCTTGGTATTTAGGACAGACAAGTAGGAAGTGATATTCATTTTCAATACAATTCATATTACAATGGGTGCACAATCTCTGATCTCTTTCAATATTCCGGTATCTACCTTCTTCAATTAATAATCTATGTGCCGAGCATCTTAATCGGCATAGTGATTTACGATAATTATCATTGACGACACACTTAATATACTTTTCTATCTCAAAAGAGTTTTTAACAACCGCATATGTTTCAAGCTTTGGAGAATTCGCAACGTATGCAAACCATGATTGCAAAAACTGATCAATTATTCGTTCAATGACTT
This sequence comes from Gari tellinella, assembly GCA_922989275.2. Lineage (NCBI taxonomy): Eukaryota > Metazoa > Mollusca > Bivalvia > Cardiida > Psammobiidae > Gari > Gari tellinella. Next base: position 20,068,938 of record OV277869.1, on the reverse strand, counting down.
TCTCTAACTGTAAATTTGTAACTGAACCGCTATTCCATAAGTACCCAAACCCGAAGGAAAATAACATATTTCTAACTTTATCTGCCCACGAATTCTGATAAAGAGCATTTCCGTTTTCATCGATTAAAGAATTGAAAACTTTGTTGATCAGGGAATTATCTGAATTTATAATTTTATACCAATAATTTACAATTCTTATTTTTCTGATTACTGACAAAGGTAGCCTACCTAATTCTCCGTACACGGCATTATTTGTTGTTTTTTTGTCTAACTCCTAATGTTTGCTTTATAAATTTAGTGTGTACTTTCTCAATGTCTGGTGCTACGTGAAATCCCCATATTTCTGAGCCATAATTCAATATAAGCGATACCATCGAATCAAAAATCTTTACTTTTTCTGTTACATTTAAGGGTATAATATCAAAGAGAGAGTTAATCGAAAATAATGCTTTCATTCCTTGTTCAGACAATTACTTTTGTGTTTGATAAAACGATCCATTAGCTGATAATGTAACTCCTAAATGAGTAAATGTCTTTTCATTTTTAAGCATTTTGCCATCGTATTTAATATCAACATTATATGGCCTGTTGCCGTTTTTAAAGGTCATTACAACAGTTTTATCAGTGTTTACCACTATACCCCATTGCTGACAGTACTCATTTAGCTGATCAAGTAGTTTTTGCAAATCATCCTTAGTATAAGAAAACAAAACAGTGTCGTCTGCAAATAATAGCATGTAAATTTGTAAGTCATCTAGTGTGATATGTTCAACATTATCTGACTGCAGAGAGGTGCGCATATCATTTATAAAAAATAAGAATAACAATGGAGATAACGGTTCTCCTTGTTTAACTCCCATATAGCTGTCAAAAAATCACTCAGCTCACCATTTACCTTAACGCAAGATTTAACATTCAGGTACATTGATTGTAACATTTTAACCATTTTTGTTGAAACACCATATTCAATTAATTTCAACCATAGACCATCTCTATATACTAGGTCGAAAGCTTTTCGAAAATCGATAAAAGCACAGTGGAGTTTTTTCTTCTCAAACTTGATTACCTTTTCAATAAAAGAATGCAAGATAAAAGCACAATCTATTGTACTCCGATTACTTCTAAAGCCAAATTGGTAGTCCGTTAGCAGATCATTATTTTCGGCCCAATTTCTCAACCTATTGTCTAGAATAAATGAAAAAACTTTTGAAAAAATACTTGTCAAAGTGATGCCACGGAAATTATTAACATCGTTAAGGTTACCCTTTTTGGCACAGGTACTATAATGCCCTTTGTCCATTCTTGCGGGTACAAACCATTATCGAACATATAATTAAATAAAGTGCATAAAACGGGTGACAAGGTGTCTATACCGTTAACAAACATTTCCGGCAGTAACATGTCGGTTCCGCCGCTTTTTTTACTTATCCTTATGGATTTCTTCCGCAGTAATGTGACAATGGTCGTATTCGAATCAGGGCAACTATCGCGTTAGTTGGAATATTTGTCAACAAGTTCTATTCGAATCACGACTTGATGTTTTCCGTTGACAAAATGTTGTCAAACACTGAAATCGAGCGTTGATTTAGTCACGTGACCACGTTTATACCACGTGATTAGTGTCTCTAGATAAAACAAACATAAAGACCCTCTCAATTAATCGATTGGATCCAGATCACATGGCATTATGTGCGTATATAAAAATTGGGAGCATTACGACTGTTTTAACGGGTGTTTGATTCATTTCCATTCGTCCAGAAGTACAAAGTTTTCGTTGACTACAATTTCTATTCGAGTCGGGCCAAAATCGTTGACATCAGTAAATGTTCGCGCGTTTGCTCCGCCCACTTTTCGTTGACCACAAACTCGATGATTCGAATACGACCAATCTAACTGTTCTACAATACGTAATATATCGCTGGATCTACCAAGCATATCGGATACCTCGTGATTAGTATAAAGGTCTTGGTCTGAAAACAAACTTTTAAAGTGAGATAAAAAGTCGTCTGCTGATAAATTTGTTCCTTTATTTTTCGATGCCCCTCGTAAACTTCTTATTTCAGCCCAAAATTTATTCGGATTGCTATTCGCTAATTTATTTAATGTTTTGTTTTTTATTACATATATATTTGTTCTTTGACACACGTTTTGTTTTACGATAAATTCGACGCTTTTCGGACAAAACTTCGCGTGATCGCACTGATTTACACTTGCGGTATTCTTTATTAGCTCGTCTAAGCTCGGCACGTGCCTCACGGACTTTATTGGTAAACCATGGAGTACTTGCATTGTGATTTGCACTGTGACCAGGTCGCGTGTTAACACCGTAAATCGTGTTCGAACAAATTTACAGGCTGTGCGCAAAGTTATTTACGCCTGAGTTAAAGTTTGTTTCACCTGAAATAATTTGATCAACAATTTCTTGAAATTTTGGTTGCTCTCTATTTAATAAATTCACAAATTGATCATTTTTGGAATCATCCCATTTAATTGTTTGCTTACAATCATTATCCCTATTATCATCCACCGTTAGATTTCTACCTATTTTAACGTTAACCTGTATTGGAGTATGTGGTGAAAAAGAGTAAATATCATGTACTATAAAATTGGAAACAGAGCCAAGTAAATCATGTTCACATAATACATAGTCAATGAGGCTTGCACCTTTCGATGACATAAATGTATAATTGCCAACACCAATATCTTCACCTTTCCGTCCGTTTACAATACAAATATTGCTACTCAAACATATGTCAAGTAGTTTTAGACCAGACGTATTGCAAACTGGATCCATGCTTGATCGTGGAGGAATTTCACTTTGACATACACAATTTTCTTCAATATTAGGAATATAAGTTCGGATATGATCAGATTCGGATATAATGTCCGGTCTATGTCCACATCTTGAATTCAGGTCACCCACTACTACTATTTTTCCACTTTTCGAATACTTTTGAATTCCTCGCTCTAGCATTTCAAAATGTCCTATCTCATGCATATTGAAATACACTGAGTTACTAGGAGGTATGTATAAACAACATGTATAGACATCTTCGTCAAAGTGAAAATACTCTTTACGTAATTTGATCCAGATCGCACCTGAACTATCTTTTTCAACAATTTCGACCCCATCAATAATTCTATTGTTTACAAATAAACATATTCCACCATGACCTCTCTTTCCCTTACCATTCAAACGTTCAGGTCTAGGAACTTCAAAACACTCAAACCCTTTCAAATTAATTCATTCTCCCTTCTCTGCCAAGTCTCACTTAGAAAAACTAAATCAATATCGTTTACAAAATTAAGGAAATCTTCATCGTCCAAACAGGATCTCAGACCCTCAATATTCCATGATACAATGGAAACATCACCCCCTTCTACGCTGTCCTAATTATAATCACCAGGTGTATACAGCTGATTGTTTATGTACAGTTTGTCACGAACTAAACTCACACGCTTGCCATCAAGCCTTGCTTGGTTCATAACCGGAAGTAGTGTTTTCCTTCTCTCCTGCACCTCTTGTGGTAGCTGATCGAACACTGCGTATGGAGTTGACCTTAAGTTTACACCTTTCAAAGCAGTTTTAACTCTCATTTTGGAATCAGTATCTTTGAATTTGACAACGATTGATCGTGTTTTTCCAAGGGCAGGGTGGCCCATGCGATGAGCCCTGTCAATAAGAACACATTCTTTGGCATTATCAATCTTTAAAACACTCTCACAAAATGCGTAGACCTTTTCGTCACAGTTTTCGGTGGCTTTCAAACGTCCAGCATACGACTGGTCAACCGCTGCACCTGTAGTGTTGATTTCCATTATGCCTGGATGTGTTGCTGGAGCTGTGTGAACTTGCTCAGATATACCGACGAAAATCATATTGTCTCTCATGGATCTACATTTAAGGTCTATTACTTGCTCGGACAAATTCATGCTATCCTTTTTGAGACTTGTGTTTGCGTCGGTCAACACTTTTAGCTCACCCTGTAGTTTCGTTACTGCATCATTGTTTACTTTAAGTGATGTGTCAAACTGGTCGTGTTTTGAACTAATGAATGTTTAGCTAATTTCTAGTTCACTGAGTTTCTTCATGGTTTTGTCTATTGATTCTTTATTTGCCACAATAGTATATATGCAGAATGTAGTCAATAAAGTACTGGTTTTGCTGTTTAATTATTTTTTTATTTTTTTTAAAGTACAAATCATGATTCAAATACGGAATTATAAACAGCGTGATTTAAATTATGTTTTCAGCAAATTTGTTTTACGTGCAAATGCAGTTTCCTATGAAATATCAAGTTATAAGGTAATTTATAGTAAAATTTATTTACTTTTTAAATTAAAATTAAATTTTAAACGAAAATTTTAATTAAGCCATATACATGTATATATATTTGAATCCCTATGTTAAATTGCAACTCACTGCTGTATGGGATTCCCCAAAACTCATTATGCAAACTACAGCGTGTGCAAAATACAGCAGCCCGCATCATTACCAGGACCCCTCGGTACAATCACATCACTCCAGTCATGAAGGATCTTCACTGGCTTCCAGTTCAACACAGAATTGAATTCCAAATTCTGACACTCACATACAAAGCCATGTGCAATGATTCTCCAAGGTACATTGTCAATATGCTTGACGTGTATAAACCTCGAAGAGAGCTGCGGTCTGCAACTAAATCAGTATCGCTGGTTGTACCGAGGAGTCGTTTGGTGAGGTTTGGAGATAGAAGTTTCATGCATGCAGCCCCAAAGCTCTGGAACAGTCTACCATCAGACATTAGAGATGCAAGCGCAGTTGCAGTTTTCAAGAAGCATCTGAAAACACATTACTTTAATATTTGTTATTAGAACACTGCTACCTATGCGATATGTTCTTGCTGTAGATGTTGTGGGTCCAAATGGGAGTTTCTGGAGTATTATATGGTTTTCGGTCTCTTATAGAAATTTTAGTTATTGTCGCATGCTATTTTTCCTAGTTATGTTACATTGGGCGGCCTGCATTGTGCGTTCTGCTATTATTTCTATCAGTCGGCATAAAGAAGCCATTTGCTTCGTTGCTCTCGATTGTTGAGGTAGTGCAATCGCCGTTTTGGGGGCTGTCTTCTGTATGTTTAGTTGCCTTCATTGGGAGCTCTACTGTTATTTCTATCATGCCGCATAAAGAAGCCATTAGCTTCGTTGCTCTTGATTGATGGGGTAACGTGATCGCCATTTTTGGGGGCTGTCTTTTGTACGTTTATTATGTTTATTTTATATCTAATTGTAGTTATTTGTCTTTTCCTGGCGGCCTGCATTTGGGCGCTCTACTATTGTTTCTATCGGTCGACAATCAGAAGCCGGTTGCTTCATTGCTGATTGATGGGGGTAATGTGATCGCCATTTTGGGGGCTGTCTTTTTATATGTTTATTCATGTTTATTTTAGATCATATTGTAGTTATTTTGTCTTTTCTTGTTTGTAGGTACATTTGTGTAACTTCATGTGAAGCGCTTTTGAACGCACAACCCCTGTGTGAAAAGAGCGCTATATAAATCTGGTATAATAATAATAATAAAAATTTGCCGAAATTGTATGCATTTTGCTCAATTTTTAAAAAAGTTTAAAAGGAATACGATTTAGAGAAAAACGGAGCGGACTAACAGTGACTATACGGAATGATTGAAGCCAGCAATAGTGAAGGCTTAAAATAGTAACACAATCGCTGACAGAATGCAAAAACGCTGGCACTGGTTCGCTTACACTAGTTAAACTATGAACAGAAACGCTGACGGGTGCGAGAAACGCTGACGCCGGTTATAGATTATATAGTGATCACCAGGCCGTAACGCTTGCGCTGGTTAGATTATTTAGCGAGGAAGACTTGCGAGCATTAAACTATGAACAAAAACGCTGGCACTGGTTAGATTATATAGGGGTCAGCGGGCCGTAACGCTTGCGCCGGTTAGATTATATAGCGATCACCAGGCCGTAACGCTGGCGCTTTTTAGCGAGGAAGGCTTGCGAGCATTACAATATGAACAAAAACTTGTTGTTGTTGTTGGCTGATAAGTATTAACGTGTATCCCACGCTCTGTTAGCTTCATCCCATCCGGTTGGCTTGGTCTGCTATGGCGTATTTTGGCCTCCACGCCCCCCATAGCCGGTGGGGGGTAAACTGGGGACGTCAAAATGGCTGTTTCCGACATCTCTCGATGGATTTTCTAATGGTTGATTTCCGTTGATGATGGGCTGTGATCCGGCGCTGACAATTCCGTCCTAATATCCGGATCTCAGTAGTGCTGGCTGAACAAATGACAAAGTCCTCTCCAAGTTTCATCTTCCCAAAAACGGCGCTCTTTAGGGCCACACCCGCCGATGTTGGTCGGGGATCCAGCCACTGGCTAAGCCTGCCACGCTTAGCCATGGACTGGATCCCTGTGCCTCTGTCACGACGTGCACGTCTCGGCGGGTCGACAGAGATGAACAAAAACGCTGGCACTGGTTAGATTATATAGGGGTCAGCGGGCCATAACGCTTGCGCCGGTTAGATTAAATAGCGGTCACCGGGCCGTAACGCTGGCACTGAGTAGCGCTGAAGACTTGCGAGCATTAACACAGTGTATAAACGAACTGTACAATGACTAGATTTTGCGACTAGACTGTAAGGAGTCAATCGATTCAGTGCGACACGCGGACATGTTTTCATCTGTTTTCCTTGTTTTCTAAGTAGATCACTAAGAAAAGCAAACGTACATTATATTGTGCATTGATTTGAGATATTTACCTGACTGTCATGGTTCCGTTATCAAGCTTTCCAAACAAAATATTTCCATTACATCAATAAATACCTGGCAATGTTTACACGAGGCCGTGTTTACAAACGTGTCATATATGCAGTTTATACACATCCTGACATCTAATCGGGCGTTAAAACTTGAGAAAATTATGTATTCTTATTTAGATAGCAGTACAACCACAATAGCTGTGAGATTTAATAAAATATCCACGTTCAAAGTACTGCACTGATGAAACTGAAACTGTATTGTTTATTGAATCAGACTACACGGTGATCTGAATGATTATAGCGACTATACTGTATCAATTATAGCGATCTTACGGTAACGATTTCAGACGACTTTAGGATCCTTTTACGTCCAAAGCGCCCTTTCGTTAGTTTAACAAAGTTTAAATAAATCTCTTTTCAACCCTTTACCTTACAATGCCTCCTTTTGACAATTTGCACAAAATGAAGACCCAAAAGAGAGCTGCTCCTAGCAATATTACGGCACTGGTTTGCAACTGGCGATCAAACCCGCTACCTTCCAACTCCCAAGCTGATGCTGATATTTTGTTTATGTATGCACATATATAATTAAGTCCTTGATTAAGTTAATATAAAGTTTAGCTTTTCCTCCCTGAAACCTGAAATGGACAATTCTGGTTTTCATTGTATTCTGGTCCATTTTTTTTTACAATATATGTCATAATTTTTGCCGGTTTTGTGTCAAGACGAAAGTCCTTTGAGTGAGTTTTTATTGTGTTGGTAATGTCCGAAATCGATAAAATTTTAATCTTAGGTTTTGGTCTTCGTGAATGTCGACACAATGTTGTATGACTTGGTCGAATATATCTGTGCTGAAAGTGCAGTCACTGTGTATACCCGTACACAGGATATTGGTACCAGCGAGTCGAGAGTTTTTAGCAGATCGCTCTGCAGTGCAGGTATGTTTTCATGATTTTCTAGAACTATATGTCTATGATCAATATGTAGAATAATACTATATTAAAGCGAGATGTTTCTGGAACATGCTGATGTCATAACATTTCAGTTTTACCGAGAGAACCTCTCGTAAGACGTATAAACAAGCTGTCTGGTACCGGTAAATAACAACTGTTGCTGACATAATATCATTGTAATTTGTTTTTAATAATTGTATAAGAGATCTATTCATGTTATACGAGTAATTTATGCTATTTTGATTGACATTATGAAACTTTTACTATTGTTTTTGACGTATGTGCTTTAAAAACCCGAAATGAAATTTGGTTAGGTGTACGGCAACTTGCTACGCTAGTGAACGGCATATTGCTAAAGCCTTTCAATCCAGTGTACGGCAACTTGCTTAAATCTACATCGAAATCGACGGCTGTTTGATTTGTACAAGTATATATTCTGTACATTGTCATTTATGTTTTACAGATTATGGACCTGTACAAATGTTCGTACTGTAAGGAACAACTACCCACGTTCCGGGAGGTAATTTCCCACTTGACAGAGATGCATGGCTATCAGGAATTAAAATACCTTCGCCAGCGTTGTTTGTTGTTTTTTTTTCGAAAAAGTGTGCAACTTCAATATTATACCTGGACAATGTAGAGGGGAGGGGAGGTGACTACAGACTATTCGCTTGAGTACAATTTGACCGTTGCCATAGTGGGTTATTTTTAGCACGGGCTTGAATGTTTAATTCTTTCCCGTGTTACTAATAATCCTGTCAGAGAATTTTGTTAGATGTTTTACATGTATTTACTTACTGTGCTGGCGGTCTTTTTTATTGTAAGGTTGTGGAACAGGGTTTATATTTTATGTACACTGTTCGTCGTTATAGGTGAATATAGGAGATAAGTGTGAGGTTGGGCGCCCCTAAACCCAGGTTTAACCCCCCAGTGGTTGTTAATAATTAATTTCTTTATAATTGATTATTGATTGCTACTGACCGTACCAAGGCGGGCTCCTATATTCACTTAGCTTTATGTTTGTCTTGCGTGTTGTTTTCTATTTAGTGTGTAGATGAAGGAATGGTATTGCGTGTGTGTGTGTGTGTGTGTGTGTGTGTGTGTTTGTTATGGTATGGCTGTGTGTGTGTTCTGCTTTAGAGATGGGTGTATTGTTTGTGTTGCGTTTCCTGCTTGAGTCTTCTTTCGTATTTATTTATGTCTATAATAGACGAAACGCAACAAAATAATCTATCTAAGCGATACTTTACACCCAAGGACTCTCCATTGAAAAAAAATGTGCAAGTTTGCATATAATGAAGAACATGAGCATGTTTGTTGCAAGACTCCGAATTGCCTGTTGTAGAGGAATTTCGGGAGTATAAAGAAGTATAAAGGGAGTATAGAGAATTACTATCCCTGATCCGAAGCGTAATCGACGAATTGAAACAGACTGGCAAACTTGATTATATAGCATTCAATCGGCTGGTCTTTGAAGGCAAATTTCCCATTAAAAATATAACATATTTGCTTTCCACAGATGTTGTTCGCTGGTTCGACTTAGAAAAGTCAACATCCTTTATGAGATACTCTGGTGAAGTTAAACTGTTTTGGCGCTTACTGTTATTGTTCATTATTACAGGCGTGCTGTCCGCACAGAGCAACATGTGTGCCAACTATCAATTTTAACTCTGTTATTCGAATAAACGTAACCCTAAGTGCTCATTGGATAACATTTGCAAACTGTTTGGAACAAGACAAGACGCCGCTTTAAGTCCTTTGATGCACCCTGTTGTTCTCAATAGGCGTCAAAATACAGGTAACGCAGAAGTACAGTGTGCTTAGCAGATGTCACTAATCTCAAGTTGTCTAGAGAGGCCCTGACATACTCACACCTAAGAGTTATTCCAATGTTTTTTTAACCAAACTAATAAATTGAAGGAACGGGCCTCACATGAAACGCTTCAATGATTTTATCCCTAGAACACTAACTGCACAAATTCCACATGGTTGCATGCTTTTAAACCTGTTTTGGTGTTACCACCGAAAGTATGTCAGGAAATGTCGTTAACGCGACTTCTGATCTATATTCAAACTGGTTTTGGCACTCACATTGAAAAAAGGGTTTAGTGTCTCTTCGCACACGACATTATTGAATCAGACAACAATTTAGCAAGATAAGGAATAACAAGCAAGTGTAACACGACCGCGGCAGTTTTTATAGAAAAGGACTCTGGATTAAAGACATTTCATCAGTCTATTGATGGACTCCCCCATTGTTCTCACTCTGTGTGAAAATACAGGTAACACAGTAGTAAAGTGTGCAAAGTCAATGTCAGTAATCTCAAGTTGTCTAGAGAGCCCCTCACATACCCCTCAAGGGTTTTTTTCAATGGGTTTTACTAATCAAACTAACAAACTTAAAGTACGGCCCTCACATGAAACGCTTGGATGAGTATAATTATCCCTGGACAAGATAGCAGTAAGGACAAAACTCGCATATGACTTCATGGTTTTATACCTGGTTTGGTGTCACCACCGGAAAAAGATCAGGAAATGTCTTTAAATTGAATACCGCACACTTTAAAGCGGGCAGCTTATTCTGATTGCACTGTGGTAAATGATACCGCATTAACCAGTAAACATACTGCACGATATGTTCGTGCAAAATGGAAAAACACAGATGGAAATTATAGTTGTGTACGTGTATTCCAATATTTTATGAGTGGGTGGATTAGTTTGATATCATAAATTAACCGCAATCATTATTGACTCTGTGTGTGTTAAGTTTTTTAATAGAAATCTTCGATTAAGATATAGTCCGATACAATTACTCGTTCGCTTCAAAAGTATTCTGTTACGTGAACAGCTATTAGAATATGTTAAACGTACATTCATCGTTTCAATTTCATTTTATTAGGTGTTCCTGCTCTATATCAAGTTTATCTATTTTAAGTAAATTAACAATGAAAAGTATAAAATTTATAAATAGGAAGACTGTTCTTTCTCGGTACACGGCTACCTTTGGTTGAACGTAACACCATGAGGACGAACTGGGACAGAGCAAAACGTTTTAAGGGCCAAATATCTGGTAGCAAACCCCCGTACAGTGACACATCAGTATGCTGTACAGTAATATTTCATTCACAACCAAGATGCCGTACACTTGACACAAATTTCTTTTAATTCTATTCTTAAAATCACGACCCAACAGTGTGGTTTTAGTGAGTTACATGAATTATTATGAAATAGACTAAGTGTTTCATGTAAATATTGTAGTCAGGAGCGTTTGAAACAGTTGATATCGTAATTTTTCGTCAGCAATCGTTGTTATTTACCGGTACTAGGCAGCATAATTATATATTTAACGAGAGTTTCTGTGATTAAAACAGAACTGTTTTGACATCAGCATATCACAGAAACATCACGCTTTAATACTGTATTATATATATGTTGATCATAGACATTTTATGCTATAAAACCATGAAAAACATACACGCACTGCAGAGCGACCGGCTAATTCTCTCGACTCGCTGGTACCAATATCCTGTGTACGGGTATACACAGTGACAGTAGATACACTGGAAATTATCCATTGAACCTGAAACATAAATTGATACATGTTAGGCTGAAATCAGGGCTACCATAAGTTGCTAAAACATCCTAAGATTTCTAAATTTTCAAGCGCGGTTTTAGGAAACGTACCATTAACCCTTTCGCTGCAAAGCTCTACAAATAGTTCAGATCCAGATCAGACACATAACGCGCCGTCTGATCTAGATCTAAACTGTTTGACACTCATATCAATGTTTTCAACGCAAACTACGCTTAAGGGTGTATCAATGTCATGAGCCATTTTTTCAAAGTATTAAACTTTTTTTCTATCATTGTCTTTTTGGAAGAGCTATTTATGATGAATGAAAAAATGTAAAAAAAAATATATGGTGGTGTCCTTTTTTTTTAGCTACAGCGATTTGAAAAAGGTATGTCAAATTTGGACAGAGTACAAGCTTCAGTAAAATCTATTTCAAAACAAAACAAAAATGTTAATTTGGGTTTTCTTTATTTATTTCATGTCTATGGTGGTATGTTCACATATATAAACCAAATTTAGACAAAGCAGGCACCAGGTTTGAACAATATGGATCCTTGAATATCAAAAATATGCTTTATATAGGGCAGGATTTTATAAGATTTTTTATTTTATGAAAAAAGTAAAAAAGTTTGAAAATGAAATAGTTCTAGTATTTAACTTTTTCTTATATTCTACCAGATGAAAGCCCATACTAAGGCAGTTCAAAATATGAAAAGAAATTGAAAGGTCAGTGTTGAAAATTTTGAGTTATTAAAGTAAAAAGAGTTATCGCCCCTTACAAAATTTACAAAAAAGTACCATATCAATGATATTTAGAGCTTTATAAATTTCACATTTGGTGCCTTTTTTTTCTTAAATTAGTTTTTGTATGAAGAAATACTACCATAGATAGGAAATAAATAACACAAAACCAAATTATCATATTTGTTTTCATTTAAAATGGGTTTTATTGAAGCGGGCTGTTTGAAAAGGACAAAATAAGAGGAAGTGGGTGGGGTAAATTTTACATGGCCGTAGAGCCAACTGTTGTTCACCAAAATGTACACTTTTTCTATTTTTTCATTCATCTTAAATAGCTCTTCAATACAAAACCATCATAGAGTGTTTTCATGTACTTTGAAAAGTTCCCAAATTCATGACATTGATACACCCTTAAGGTCCAAATTTTAAAAGTAAGAGCAGAAATCCGAAGATTTGGGGAAAAATCAGTATATCCGAATAATAACAATACAGTATGCAGAATTGGTGAAATCATATTAAGCGAGTCGCAATATGTCATACACATTTCCGAAAATATGGTCGAAAATGGTAATTTGCACACTATAAGTCGTAGTAGATGTTGCACGTACATATACGTATCACTCTGATACAGCTTTTATTTAAGAAACTATAACAATACACCAAGCAGGCTTTTCGAAATCGTGTATTGCTAGTTGCTATATGTCATACAAATTTCAGGGGAATCTTGTCGCTATATGTCATACAGTCACATTGTTGGGTAGTCGCTTTAAATGATAGCAGATGATTGCAATAAATGATACAGTCTACATGTAGAAGTTTGCCTAAATTTATAATCAAATGGCGATTTACGATAAACAAAAAGTGGTTGCTTTGTTTAGCGGTCTATTTAGATAACATACATACACATTACCAGTTTACAGCGCGATACAGAGTGATGTATTTAGCTCGAGACGTTTTTGGCGGAAATAGCCGATCTGACGAGCGCCTTGGCGCGAGTCTGATCGGTTGTTTCCGCCAAAAACGTCGAGAGCTAAATGCAACACGCTGTTGCGCACTGCCAACTGGTGATGTGTTTATTATATGCCTTGAATACAAACCAGAAACAACTAAATAGTTGTTTAAATCATTTTATATCCAAAATTTATTAGTTATTTGAAGCAGAACAAGATTTTTTGTATGTCACAAAGAATAACGCGGCACTCGTACATGTACGTAAATGACGTCACGTCAAATCGAAAGCGAGGTCAGAGTAAAATACAAAGTGGCTGATACAAGGTGGCTGATACAGACTCTTGTATTTTACTCTGCAAAAACACGCGGAAACACTCGATATCACTCGAAGGCATATAATAAAGTACCGTATTGTAATATAAGCGATTAAAACAAAGGGCATTTTCAAAGAACTGTTGCCAAATTTGAGAGGGAAATCGACACTATGTGTTGATTTTCAATCAGATCACAATTTCCTCTCTACCTACACCCTTACAAGTGTACTACGATACAAAATAGATGTATAACTGTAATTATTACTTACGTTCGCTCGCATGGGTTCGAAGAAGATATCCAAAATTAACAGGTTTATGTTCCGACCTCTGCACAAATGTCAACATTCGTTGTTAAAGCTAGTCACTTAACCCGGTCATCGTACAGTTCGTTTATACACTGTGATTAAACTAGTAGTAGTATAATCTTTATTTAAGTCTCTTCATGGTTACACAGTTTAAAACATCATCATATACATATATATACAAGAACCATGCCATTCATTATTGAATTACAAGAGACTATGGTATTTTTTCATGAAAACAATTAAACAAACAAATCACAGATAAGTTCATATGTGAGTATTTTATCAAATACTTACACGTATATTGTCCAATGGCTTGAACACATATTAAATATATACTTATGGTGTCTTGTGTGTAGAATGGCGGTGGATGTCCCGGCACATTCAAGCATTCACTTCCATCGCCATTGTACACTTAGACAGTTTATTGAACCAGCATCATAATTATAATGTCAGACACTTTTTTCAGTAAACCGGGTTTTATAAATCACAGCCTGACCATTGTTTTACAATCACATTGCACATATCCTTATCAATGAATAAGATCAATTTATTAGCATTTATGATTTAACTCATTCACCCTGAGACTTATATTTGGGCACCTCCATTTTCTAAAACCAGCCTAATCAGTTTATAGCTGTGCTTTGCAAACTGTCTAATGGTACACAATGGCAGACAGTGAAGACCCTGGTTGGATGGCTCTTTTGAGAGCCCTCCGATCTTGGTCTACACTGCCTGAAAAGATATGCCATGGTGCATTCTTTACTGGTACCCTGACTGTTAACACGGAGTACATCTGTCATAAGCGCTAGATGTTCAATTGTACAATGGTAAACAGTGTATAGTTCCTGGTCAGATGGCTCCTGCAGGAGCCCTCTGATCTGGGTCCGCACTGCCTACATAGGACAAGTGCACTCTTCACAGGTACACTGACTGTTAATTTCAAATGGCATTGGCGCTAGATGTTGTACAATGACAAACAGTGTAGTTCCTGGTCAGATGGCTCCTGCAGGAGCCCTCTGATCTGGGTCCGCACTGCCTACATAGGACAAGTGCACTCTTCACAGGTACACTGACTGTTAATTTCAAATGGCATTGGCGCTAGATGTTGTACAATGACAAACAGTGTAGTTCCTGGTCAGATGGCTCCTGCAGGAGCCCTCTGATCTGGGTCCGCACTGCCTACATAGGACAAGTGCACTCTTCACAGGTACACTGACTGTTAATTTCAAATGGCATTGGCGCTAGATGTTGTACAATGACAAACAGTGTAGTTCCTGGTCAGATGGCTCCTGCAGGAGCCCTCTGATCTGGGCCTACACTGCCTACATAGGACAAGTGCACTCTTCACAGGTATACTGACTGTTAATGACAAGTGCCATTGGCACTAGATGTTGTAAAATGACAAACAGTCTAGTATCTGGTCAGATGGCTCCTGCAGGAGTCCTCTGATCTGGGTCTACACTGCCTACATAGGACAAGTGCACTCTCCCCAGGTACATTGTTATGGACGGGCACACTAGTCTTTAGCGACAGATATTGCGCTATAACTAACAGGGTAGCTCCTGGTCAGAAGGCTCCTGTAGGAGTCCTCTGATCTGGGTCCACACTGCCTACACAGGACAGGTGCATTTTTCACAGGTCAGTTGACTGTTATGGAGAGTACACTTGCTGTTAGGATTGAATGAGTCAAATGCATGGTAAACAGCGATGGATACTACATGTGTACACTGTGTCATATTCAGTATTCTTCTTTCCAACATGGTCATATGTACCACACTCAATGAGACATGTTACATGTTTTGGCTTCTCTCATGTGTATCTATCGCTGTGCTTCAGACAATATCACACAAATAGTTAAGATGCATACAGCCATCATTAATCTACAAACTATGCAACATGTATGACCCATGTTACATTGTTTGTTTAAAATTTTATTAAAAAGTTATCAACCAAATAAGCTCTTTTAAATTTTTTTTTAAAGAATCCATTATCACCTCGAATCAGATTCAGAGTGAACTGATTAATAAGTGCTGTATACCTTGGATAAAATCTTAACTTTACACTTAAGAATTATGTTTACATTATTAACAATAAAAGTCTACTATATTCTAAAAATACTATGCATAACATGACCAGTATGACTAGACTATGTCACTAATAGTAATGCAGTATCATTTCTGATATATTACATCCACTGTCATGTGAATGTCATTAATACAGCTTATCAAGCATATAAAAATGAATTTCTAGTTTTAATAATGTTGTAGCAGGTTTTGGCAAGATCCCTGACAAGAACATCTGTGGAGAATAGAAAAATTAACTTTTCTTCAGCTTGCATTAGCATGAAGGAGTTATCTAGGTTTTGGGCTTTATCAAAAAGTGACATTCTCTCTATGGCATACAATGGGCAGTTTATCATAGCATGTATTTCATCTTCTATTGAATCTTCACAGTAAGGACATACTCTATGCTCTAACGCCTGCTGTTGATATCTACCAGTTTCGATTTTCAAGGGTGCAACACCACATCGGAATTTAGCTAATGATGACCTATGAGAGAATGACATGTTTACCTTGCAATAATACTCAGTCTCATAAAATCTTTTGAAATGCCTGTAGGTTCTTAGCTTATTTCGACCGTTTCCATTTCTGGCACTTTCCTCTTTATCTATTTTCATCTGCCACTCATACATGTGACGACAAGTCAGTTTCTCTTCCAGATCTGAGACCAGTCGCTTTGAGCTTGTAGTATTATTGCATTGCAAACTGTATTTTAAATCATTTTCTCTAAATCATTTTCTTTTAACATATGAGTAACATTATAATTCCAATTTTTACATTTTACACTAGCTTTACTGTTACACCAATCATATAAACAGCGGTTCACTCTGTGCCTTTGCATTGACTTGAAACGATGCCATTGTCGTCCAATAGCTTTCCATTGACGTGTTAGGGGAGGTAACCAAGCCATATCACCTGAGACAGCTGCATTTGGAGTATATTTTCCAGTTCCGAGAAAAAATCTCATAGCCCTATTATGGACTGCCTCAATACATGAAAATGTTCTATACCCCCAAACAGCTGCCCCATATGATATGACTGACCAAACCATTGCATCGTACAATTTTGTAAATACATTATATGGCATACCACCAAGAGTTTTGCATTTAGCTATCAAGAGTCCCAGGGCCCGACTGGCACTTTGGGATACCATTTTTACTGTGACATTCATATCTAAAAACTCATTTATTAATAAACCTAGGTATTTATAACTGTCTACTATTTCTATGGCAGCATTGTTGTACATAAAATGGAAACATGTTTTTTGCATTGACACAGGTCTGAAATGGACTATCTTACTCTTATTAATATTTACTTCCATGTCATTTGAGTTACACCAATTTGACAAAGAGTTTAACATGTCCTGTAGATCTTGTTCATTCTCTGCCATTAGCACAATGTCATCAGCATACAATAAGATGCCCACAATATCTTCATCAATCTTAATGCCTTTGTTAAGAGCTTTGATCTTAATAGCCAAGTCGTTTATGAACAGATTGAACATTACCGAAGAAATTGGACAGCCCTGGCGTAAACCGGAGGACACATGGAACCACTCGGTGAAACTTTGGTTCACACGAACACGTGATGATACAGACGAGTACAGTGACTTGACTGCATCAAGAAATTTGCCTGCAATTCCAAGTCCCTCCAATTTACACCAGATAAGTTCCCTATTTACAGAGTCATATGCCTTCTTTAGGTCTATAAATGCACAAAAAGTGGGTTTTTAAGCCTTTTTCTTGTATCAATTAGACTAGTAAAAGAGGCCAAATGATCTATTGTGCTGCGTTTTTGTCTAAAACCATTCTGTTCATCTACTACTTTGTCATTCGTCTCAGCCCATTTACTTAAGCGTTCGTTCAATACACATGCATACATTTTATACATGGTGTTAGCAAGAGTTATTCCCCTGTATGATAGAGGGTCCCTAGCATCTGTTAAATTTG
The DNA here is from genome assembly GCA_922989275.2 of Gari tellinella. Lineage (NCBI taxonomy): Eukaryota > Metazoa > Mollusca > Bivalvia > Cardiida > Psammobiidae > Gari > Gari tellinella. The sequence continues at coordinate 20,051,323 of OV277869.1, read as the reverse complement.
ACTTTAAAATAGGATGAATTATCCCTTTGCCCCATTCAGCAGGAATTAATCCTGTTCTAAAACAGACATTAAACAGAGAATGAAGAAACATGATTGAAGCATCATTTTGAAATACCTCAGATGGTAAGCCATCAGTACCCAGTAGCTTTACCCCTTCTGGCACTTAATACAGCCTTTTTAACCTCTAAAATAGTAAAATTATCATTAAGATATGAAAATGCAGGCAAGCTACTGTTATCCGCACTTACATATTCATTTAAAGAGACTGAAGTTCTATTATATAGAGCGCTAAACTCTTCCTTCCATTTATCTAAAACAAGTGCTTTGTCTGATGTAATAGAACCATCATTCAAGATAGCTTCACATGGTATTGACTTAGCTCTACTTTGTCCAACACCAACCTTACCTATTTCCCTCCAAAATGTATGGGGGTCAGAGTTAAGATTGCTCAAGAGATCATTTTGAATCTGGCACCAATGTCGTCGCTTGGCCTGTTGTACTGATCTATCAAACTTTTTACGGCTTTCTACAAATCGCTGCTTAAAATGTGATCTTGACGTTGGACATTTAGAGGCTAACCAATCACTTTCATATTCACATACATTATTCCATAAGATAGTCAACTCATCATTCCACCAAGCCTTCCCTATACGACGTCGCTTGTCTGATACACCGTGATTAGCATGAATTTTGCGCTTTGATAGTTTATGGGACATTTCATCCCTAACAAGAGAACTAATATCAGAATATGCCTTGTTTATATCGCTTTGGAGCCGAAAGCCAGTCTCCAGATTCTGTATAACTAAGCCTATATCTGACGTAACCTGTTCCTCGCCTAAAAACGACTCTGGTAAAACAGAATAATTATACTTCTAACTAATCGCGTCACTTATATCCCAGTTATTAATAACCACACTTTCGTTACACTCGTAAACGATGTCCCATGTTAAACATGAATGGTCGGGTATGGAGGGTGGAATGATGACTTGCCCATCCTGGTGAGACTGGTTAATAATGTCTGCGGCCTTCAGGACCTGAAAATTCTGAAACATGCTTAAATCTTCATGATTTACAATGCAAAAATCAACAACAGAACAACCCTTGTTAGATATAGAGGTAAAATTATTTGACACAGAGTTTCTACCATTTAATATGCACATACTACTATTCACCAAAAAATCAATTAATATGTGACCATATTTGTTTGTTTTAAAATTTATAACTTGTCTTTCAACAACTTCGTCTACACCTGCAATAAAATCATGCTCATCTCCACATCGGCTATTGAAATCTCCACATATAAATACTTTGCCGAGACTCTGATAGCTATATAGACCTGTTAGTAAATTATCAAAGAATACATATGGGTCTACTTGTCTTGAAGAGTTTTCTGGGGCTAGATAGCACACACAACCTATAATAGTAACATTACTCTGCTTGTGTTCTAATTTCAGCCATAATATATCATCTGTAGAATCGTCGAGCACAGATACTTTAAAATTTGTAAGCAGATCCTCTTTCACTAGGAAGCCTACACCACCAGACCCAGTACGGGCCCTCACATGTTGTTCACTACGATTTCTGCCAAACCACTTGAACCCATTTAATTGAATACATTGGTCACCACTGAGATGAGATTCAACTATGCCAATAATATCTAAATTTAAAGAATTAACACAATTTGCCCTCACTGAATAGTTGTCTGAATTCTCATTGCAACTCCACCCGTTGACATTCCAACAACCTGTTGTCACCTATCTCCACTGATTGTTGCCCCTACCCCTAGCACTTACCGGCTGTCTGTGGTTGTTAAATAAGCTGTGGTTGTTGTTACCCCTTCCCCGTTCTGTTCCCTGTTGCCTATCGTTGGATCGCCCTTGCTGCCAGTTGCTATGGTTACCATTATTTTCCTGGTGATTTCTCTGTTGAAAATTCGAGCCCTGTTTTGGCGCATTGTCGTGCCTTGTGCCATCAGACCTACCCGGCCGCTGTTGTTGCACTACTCTTGAGCCGCGCACTGTAATTGATGTTTCCCCTTTGTTAATCGCATTAACAATAGCACGAAGATTAGAGTTCTGAAGACGCTCGGCTCTTGATTGGTCATTGTGGATAAACACTTTGTTGTAGGCTGTGTTCCTGAGTGCACTCTTTGCAGTCATCACCTTATTCTTGTCCTCTACTGACTCAAATGTAACTATAACAACCGGCTTGGGGCCGCTGCTCTCTTTACGCACTGCAGAGAGTTGTCTCTGAACATGTTGTTCACTTTTGCCAGGGTATTTTCTCCATGATGTTCTGGAAGGTCGCGTATCACAGCATTCAGCATCATATTTTGCCGCTCAGAATCAGAATGATCGCCACTATGCATAACAGCATTTTCTTTCACCTCCTCCATCTTGTCACTGAGCTCCTTAATGTCTTTATCTATCTCCTGTTTATAGTCACCTAGTTGGCCTACCACTTCAGCTTTCATGCGTTTTGTTTCTGTGCTGATCCTCTTGTCAATTAGGTGCGTCATTTTGTCGTGTAACTTTTTCTCAAGACGTGCTTCCATTTGGTCCAATCGATCACTGAGGGATTCATGTTTCGATTCTATTGTTGTTTCTATAGTGTCTAATCTACCAGTTAACCGTTTCAAGTCTCCTGAGATACGCGTCAGCATTTCGACGATACAGCCATTCTGGTTTTCACTCAATGCATTTTCCACAACAGTAGGTGCACTCAAACTGACTTTACTGTTAGCTGTATTTCCCTTTCCGGTCGGCGTCTTACCATACAGAGACCGCCTCGCTTGCGCTAGGACACGATCAGAAGCCACATTGCCCTCCGTTTCAGTATCATTTCTAATCTTTTTATTCGACACACTGTCATAGTCACCTAGCACAGATAGATGCCGCTTTCTTCTGTTGGGAGTCTTGTTATCACTCACTGTCATTATAGGCTGTGAACATTGTTTCATTATAACATCGACATATTCTCCTGCTTCATCACCTTGGTTCGCCATAACAAACAGTTTTTAATACTTTTTCACAGGATAAATTAGGATTCCGTAGTTAACTGATAGTTCGTTGTCTGTCAGGGGGTTGCAAATCGTTATAGTTTGTTATTGCTCAAAATTACCCCACCCACGACTGCCACGTGATACAAATGATATAGCACACAGTTCGTCAAATTATACAATTTCTACACCCTGTCTCAAGCTATCACTTGTTACAATGTTCAAATGTATATCTTAATCAATGTTTCTGATACAGTCTCTTATTCTATAGCTGTTTACTAGCTGTTGATATATTTTGCGCCAGCCGCGAAAACCAATGACACAACACAGAGTGATCAATTTCACAATTTCTGGAACGAATTTCGAACTCGCAATTGGCCACGATGCTCAACAGTACCTTCTTGTCCAATGTGTCTGACAAAGATGCTTGCTTTCCTTTCTGCTATACTGAGAAATATATAAATATCGAAAATTTGTCGCTCTCAAATTTTTTTTTGCTTCCTTTCAGGTCAGAGACCACCAAATCCTCCCTATGAACAAAAACGCTGGCACTGGTTAGAGTATATAGTGGTCAGCGGGCCGTAACGCTTGCGCTGGTTAAAATATGAACAAAAACGCTGGCACTGGTAAGATTATATAGTGGTCAGCGGGCCGTGACTACCTGGTCAGCGCTCCGCTTCATTATTTTAATTATTGATCAATTAATTATTTCTGAAAGCATTCGCTACACACATGTGTACCCAGGGCTCGGGAACGTGGACCCTGCTTTCATGAGCCCCATTTTTAAAAAACAAAAACTTAAGCCAAAAACATTACCTAAATGAAGCAGTGAAAAATCAGTAATAAAAAGTAACAGCAATTGAAATAATTAAAGCGAGTAATTAAAGCCATTGTCCAAAAATTCGAAATGGTTTATAATTGCAAAGAATACAAAAAGTAAATAGGTAAAAGTACAAATTGGAAGTGGAAAAATCTCACAAGTATCAATTAATTCAAAATGATTATTCGTAACTGGCATAGAAATTAAAGTTATTTTAATTAATAAATGGCGAATAGGTTTATTTAAACGCGTGTCATTATGCAGCGGAATAGCAATTAAAGACGTACTTATCGGTTAAAGGGAGAAGATGGCGCGTGTCATGGTTTAAAAGGATTATGTTGACGCGTGTCATTAGCTGTGGCGTAATTATTAAAGCCTTAGCGGTAAAGCAGCTTAAGGCGACGCGTGTCTGATGCCCGTGACAGAATAAACGGTTCACTGATCACCGTTTCGGTAGGGAACAGAATTCTAACCACAAAAACCGCACTCGAATTCACTGCTCACGGTTGAAATATCTGCAGGTGCATTTACACAACTGTAATGAAACCAGCTTTCACATCTTGAGCACTCTACCATGTTTTCTACGCATTCCGGTAAGTTACATATACAGTAGTTATCAATTGAAAATTCGTGCATCTTTCTCTGTCTCCTTAAACTAATTTTTTTATTTGTTAACGGGAATTCCTGCATGTCATTGTTCTCAAAACAAGCTAAAAGATGTGTCCTAAGTTTAGTTGAATAAAAAATATTATCAAAACATAATATTTTCCTGAAACAATAAGATGTCACGAATGCTATTGCGTACAGACCACAATCTACGGAGTTAGTTTGCTTCATTACAGCTGGACAATGTATATTTAAAGTCTTTTCATTTTTACTGTAAATTTGAGAAAGCTGTATTTTCAAACCGTTGGGTATTAAAGAGTCATTAGATCTGTTTTCAGCACCCAAACTATCAACCATGTAAATCTTTTCGTTATGAGAAAAAGAAGCTACCCAGTGATCTTTGTGATTATGATGTATCTGGCACGATGGAGAGTTTGCTCTTTTGAAGGGAACGGACATAAGCCATTTTCGTTTCGCATCGCTATACACTGGTACAGTGTCAACGTATTGAAGTCCACCAATTGAGGATCCTACATGTTTCCTTAATAGTATATTTACTGCTTCCATATGATTTGAGTTTAATTTTTTGTCATTAGGCAAATCCAATTTATCTTCCATTGTTAGACCTAAATTTTGTAACCAATAGTTAACTTCTTGAGGTGAATTCACCGAAACTGAAATAGGATGTGTTTCTGAGTCTGATTTGATTTCGTAGTCCGATTCGTAATTTTCAATTTTAGAAATTTTTAATTCAATTTCAGATACTTCCTCAATAAAATTTAATTTTCTTTTTCTGCCGTTAGATTTTGGTGTAATTGAAGACGAGGGTTTTTGTTTCATTATTGATCTAGGCGTAGACCGAAAGTTTATTTTCTTACGCGACTTTTCCCCAGTTTCCCCATTGTTTTAATTACTACACTTACCTTTAATCCGGTTTTGCCAACCGCCTGCCGTAAAGGCTTGCCGACAAACTGTGATATCATGTGACCGTTAATTGAATACCCGGTATTAAGCAACTGCTTATGTGACCCGTTAATGACCCGTTAATGACCTTTAAGTATAGGTAATGCAAACTTGCGCATTGTTCTGTTAAAACTGTCAGAATTATCAAGAACTGTGATAACAATAGCTCTTGGTAAACTCGGTGGCTAGCACTAAATGTCAGTATTCTCATGTCTGACGTCACAATTTTTGCGCATATGCTGACGTCACACTTTCGTGTGTAAACACTGAAATCGTCGTCTACACCTTTTTATCCACTGAGAGGAATGTAGAATCATAGGTAAGTTATCGCTGTATCGGTTGTCTGAATGGTACAATGAAACTTGCTCGAATATATGTCCTTATAGATGTATGATAAATTCCTGGGTATCATGTCATGACCCACGAGGTAGTCTCATTAATTTAATAAGCGACTTTAACAACAGATGTAGGATGAACTATGAGGAGGTTCTATTTTTACACTGTTCACAGTGATTGCCCATAAATCAGAATGTTTCATACGAAATTGCAAACAGTGTAGACCCTGATGAGACGCTCCAACTACGGTGTCTCATCGGAATAATCTGTGTTTGCTCATGTCCAAATATGGAATAATCTACCTGAAAAAGTAATCTCCTCTAAAAACGTACAAATATTCGAACATAGGCTCGATCAATACTGGAAAAATTAAGAAGTAAAATTTAATTTCGAATCTAATTTAACAACCGGAACTGAAACCAAATTAAATAACGAAGATACCCAAGACGACGACGTGGAGCTTAGACTAGTGGCATCTTAATGCCAGCTCTAAGAAGATGATCTGTAAGTATCTGTAAGTAAGTATGTCTTCTCTTGTTGACGACTTGGGTTAAAATCGATCTATTAATTAAGGGTTTAAAGACCTTTCCTCAGTCCATTGATGGATTACCCCCCCCCCCCCCCAATTGTCTCGATAGGTGTGAATTTAACTGACAAAGCATGTAGCACAACCTATACCAATCTCAGTTTACCTGGTGAGGCCCAGATTATACTCATGCTCTAGTGGTTTTCAATGGTCATTTCTAACCAAACTGTCAAAAAAATAAAAGTCGGGTCTCACATGAGAAGATTCAATGGTTTTTGCTACCGACATGTCAACAAGACCCATGCTTTTTGCAAGAAAAAATGCTGGCAATGCGTTATGATCGAAAGGTCGTCAGGAGATATCTTTAAGTTAACGAAAATGAAAGTGAAAGTAGGGAGGAGGACGAGATTTTGTGATATAAATCTATTGGTACATTGTTTTGGATTTTAATTTGACAGAAACCCTTTACATGTATATCACAGTATGTGTGTAGGTTATTATCACTTACAAGTACGGCCTTCACCCTTGCTGTACAGTCGTGTTTTATGGTGACGTGGTAGAGAGAATGACTGCGACCCATCGGGTTCGATCCCAGGTCTGAGGGGATATGTTTCTGTATATGAACACCAATTTACATTTTGACGACGACCAACTTAGGGTAATATGAAACTCTCACAGAGAGTACAAATATATAAAAAGGTAAAGGCTTTGTTTATTATCATGTCAGCCCTATTGAAACGGCCAGTCAGTTTCACCTATCCTTTTTGCCCGCACAGTACCTCCCGAATCCCTTCTCTTATTGCCGGGCGCCTGGCAGAGACGGGCCTACGGTAACCATTCGTTTAACTAGCTGGCGGCTCACCAACCGGCCACATTAGTCCCAACTCCGTATCCGGCTCCGGGATTCGAACCTTCGACCTCCCGCTTCCAAGGCGGACGCATTAACCCCTAGGCAATGGTACATATAATAAAAGGATAAACTCTTAGAGAGTTCATTCATTATGAATTCGTGACCAAAGGGGTGTGTAGCCGGGTTGAGTTTATAGTTAAATGGTGAGAGATTTGTGTCAGCGGCCTGAATAGCTCAGAACGGAGAGCACTCGTCCCGTAAGATTTGAGCCAAGGTCTGGCCGCACACTTCTCTCACCAGATCTATGTTACATTTACACAGTGCGGGAGGTTACGGGTTCAAACCAAATACTTAAAAATTGGTAGTAATGGATTCCCTCATTGGCGCTCAGGATTTCGGGTTAGCATTACGACTGGTTCGTCGGTGTCGGGATAAAGTCACCGACCGGGCTCAGTCACTGATGTACCCATAAGTGCCCCTGCTAGTAATACTCGAAAGAAGTGTAAAGCAGTATCAAAACACAAACAAACATGGTGAGACAAATATGCGACAAGACCTGGACTCTAACCCGGGACCCCTAATTTACAGGGGAGTGCTCTCCCATATGAACTATCCGTGCATTACACAATAACTATAAACACAACACGGCTACACTTACCTTAGTATTCAAAGAATATCTAATCATGGAATAATTATCTTTTATGCCCACAAAATATGTGAATTGGGGACATACAGTTTTTGCCCTATCTGCATGTCTGTTTTATCTGTCTGTCTGGCGTGGTACAGTTGTAACCCGATCGACAACGATATCTGAAGTCGCGAGTGCGATACCCCGCCTGACCAAGTCCTTTGGATGATACTTTCTAATCCTATGTTCAATGTATCTGTGCTTTGCTTGGTCATCTAAAATTAACCAGAGAACCCTGATAATAAGCGTATGGCATCACGTCCGGGTTTTCTGTATCAGCCCCTCTCTCTTTGGGGTCCAATTAGCCCATAGATGGCAGAAACTGATCTTATCAAACAACAACCTGCCTGCCTTTGTCCCAAAACCTTAGCAGTGCTTATAACTTTTGCACTGCTGAACTCATGACTTGAATACTTGGTATGTGCCATGTATTTGTCAAGACCAAAAATATGGAAATCCTTGCATGTTGAAAAAAATCTCATGCCACTTCGGTGTACATAGTATAGAATACTACGGAGACATAAATATCATAACATTATAAAATGAATTTAATTTATGGCATGAGGCTGAGACCTTGATGCAGTTAAAATTATTGTCATTGTCATATACATGTATACTTACATGGAAAGCCTTGCAATATAACAGAATTCTCATGTCACCTCAATGTAAGTAGTACAACATACTATAGTGACTTGGATATATTTACATAATGACAGGAATATTATGTTACATAAAGGAACATGCTATAAAACACTATATATATAGTGTCATGGACATTCTTGCAATATGACAGCAATCTCATGTCACTTCAAAGTACATGATGTAGAATACTATAGTAACATGAAAATATTTGCAATATTACAGGAACTTAATGTCAACTGAGTGTTCATAGTATAGCCTACCATGGTGACATATACTCCATGCAAAATAAATGGAATCTAACGTCAATTCAAGGGAACAAAGTATAAAATACTTTCGGAACATGGAAATCCATATATAATGACAGGAAACTCATAGCATCGAAGGGAACATGGTATAGAATACTATAGTTTCATGGAAATTCTTATAATATGACAGGAATCCCATGTCACCTCAAAGTACATGGTGTAGAATACTACAGTGACATGGAAATCTTTGCAATATTACAGGAATTTAATGTCACCTCAGTGTTCATAGAATAGAATTACATGGAGACATGGCAATCCATGCAAAATCACAGGAATCTAATGACAGTTCAATGTACATAGTCGAGAATACTTTAAGGACATAAGAATCCTTGCATTATGACAGGAATCGCATGTCACCTTCAGCAGTGTATACTGTAAAGAATACTATAATGACACCTCAGTGTACATAGTATAGAACACTATATTGACATGGAATACTTGTATTATAACAGGAATTTGATGTCACCTCAGTACAAATGGTATAGAATACAACAGTGACATAGAAATCCTTACTATATGACAGGAAGCTCATATCACCTCAGTGTACGTAGTATATAATACTATAGTGACATGGAAATACAGGCATTATGCCAGGAATTGGATGTCAACTCAGTGTACGTGGTATATTATACTATAGACACATAAAAATACTTGTATTATGACAGTAATATCTTGTCACCTCAGTTTACATAGTATTGAAAAAAATAGTGACAAGGAAATACAGGCATTATGACAGGAATCTCATGTCACCTCAGTGTACTTAGAATAGAATACTATAGTGACATGGAAATACAGGAATTATGACAGGAATCTCATGTCATCTCAGTGTATATAATATAGAATACTGCAGTGATATGGAAATACAGGCAATCTAACATGAATCTCATGTCTCCTCAGTGTAATAGTACGGTATAGAATACTACAGTGACAGGAATCCCATGTCAACCCAGTGTACTTAGTATAGAAAACTACAGTGACATGGAAAATACAGGCATTATAACAGGAATCTCATGTCACCTCAGTGTACTTAGTATAGAAAACTACAGTGACATGGAAAATACAGGCATTATGACAGGAATCCCATGTCACCTTAGTATACATAGTATAGAATTCTACAGTGACATGGAAATACAGGCAATCTAACATGAATCTCATGTCACCTCAGTGTACATAGTATAGAATACTACAGTGACATGGACATACAGGCATTATGACAGGAATTTCATGTCACCTCAGTGTACATAATATAGAATACTACAGTGACATGGACATACAGGCATTATGACAGGAATTTCATGTCACCTCAGTGTACGTGGTATTGAATACATGTACTATAATGACATGGAAAGCCATGCATTTTGACACTAATCTCATGTCCAAATTATGTTTAACTAGTTGACATGAAATTCCTGTCATTAGGCAAGGATTTTTAAGTTATCGTAGTACTCTAGCATGTTCATTGAAGAGACTTTAAACTGCTATCCATAGCATGTACATTTATGTGCCATTTACTTCAAGAAATGAATGTCATCATGTTTAGGAAATAGTTATGTATTGTCATAGTTTTTTTTTTTATATCTAACTCGTGATGTATTAACTTTAGGGAAATGGGGACCAGCACAGCATCGAAATGAAACGGTTTTATGAACAGGACACACGGAAAGTCGGGTGCATGGCAAGTCTACATATCCGTTACATAACAAGGTACATATATTCAGGGATTACTGATATGATTAAGCATTCTTTCAAAAGAAGTATATATATATAAGTACGTGTATATATTTCCAACTTTAGGAGATTAATTGATTCTTCAAAGTTTCACAGGGTTTTAATGTCATTTCAATCGTTTTGGTGGACTTGACTTTTTATACGCTCACCTCTAAAGGTGGTCGTATATTAGCGTTGCCCTGTCTGTCCGTCCGTGAATACGTTCGTCCTATCGTTCGTTCGTTCATCCGTCAACATTTCGTTTGTCCGGAGTTTTTCGGGAAAACTATCCAAAAGATATTTATGAAACTTCACACAAATGTTTAATGCATTAAGATCTGAAGCTGAGTCCAGTTTGATGTTCATTTAAATTTTCGTTACAGAGTTATCTGCCCTTGATGTACTCCAATATGCTATAAAACGCTTGTTCGGAGTTTGTCCGGAAAACTTTCGAAAATATATTAATGAAACTTCACGAAAATGTTATATGCATCAAGGTCCGAAGCTGAGTCTAGTTTGAGGTTCAATAGAATTTTCGTTACAGAGTTATGTGCCCTTGATGTACTCAAATATGCTTAAAAAAGCTTGTCCGGAGTTTCCCGGAAAACTGTATAAATGATATTAATGAAACTTCACACAAATGTTAAATGCATAGAGATCTGAAGCTGAGTCCAGTTTGAGGTTCATTCAAATTTTAGTTACAGGGTCCTATTCTTTTATAAGCTGTATACGAACTATCTGGTTTTCGTTGTTGTTTTCAGGTACGAGAAATACAATGTTCCGGACGATGCTGGAAGAAAGAAAAGACAGTATACACTAGATACCCTGTCTCAGGATTTAAAGACAGGGAATGTGAAAGCAAATTATATCATTTTTGTCCGATTGCCGATGAAAGAATGCCATACTAACCATCAAGTAACTGATGAAAGTGCCTTTTCCAACAGAATGCATCAAAAACTCAGGGAGCAGGTTTTCTCCCACATGTAAGAATGGGAATAATCTCTGTCCCGTACATTAAGAAGGTGCTAGACAGCTTTGCAGAAAAAACTGAATTAATATCAATCCATCAACGTATGACAGGGCACATCATCCAACAAACCGCGACATGCGAAATACTGTCCACAAAGCTCTTGTAGCAGGCCAATACTCAGGACTCGATCAAGAAAATCTTAAGTTCAAGACAAATGAGTGGAAGAAGGCTCATCCGTATGACAATTTCTTTTTAAGATTATGTACCGGTGATACGGTAAGGGGAGCGCACAACTTAAAGAAAGCAGCAAAGGTGTTTCTATCAGAAGAAGACGATGACGAAGACGATGAACATGATGAAGACGTTGAGAATGATAAGTTTTTTGTGGGTGTTAAGAACTGTCATTGTTACCTGGATTTTTTCAAAAGAGTTAAGTGGTAACTGGTGTAAAAAATATGCCACCATAGACGAAGTCCTTTATTTTCTAATTTTGATTCGGGAATAAGAAAGAACAAAGTTCTGTTAGTTTATGTTGTAATTATGCCCCCTTCTAATGAAGAAGGGGTATATTGCTTTGCTCATGTAAGTCGGTCTGTCGCAACCAAAGGTTTCCGACCAATAAACCACTCTTACATGTATGTAGGGCTGCCATAAGTTGGCATGAAAAATCCTAAGATTTCCAAATTTGCATTTTTCAAGTGCGATCGTACCTTTACCACATAATCTGTTTCTAGTTTTGTTGACATGTGACTACTTAAAGTCCCATGGTGTTTTCAGACCTTTTCTTAATGTCTGAAATTACAATAACAGCTAATAATAATGTTTGAACATTCTTATGGGCCAAACTGATCTATGAAATGATGAAGACGGACCTAAATCACCAAAAAGGGCGATTTAAAATCATAACAAACCGAAAATAGACCGCCTGATATAAACATTACCACACGGCTTAGTATCACGTGATACAGCCGGATTCAACTTCACCGTGTGCAACCGTTAGCTACCTTCGCCCGTCCATCCATCAGTCAGTTAGACTATCACACTTTTTTGTCCGCTCTCTAACTCGAATATTTTTTATCCGATCTTCTACAAACTTGCTGAAAATGTTCATTGATATAAAATCAAGGTTTAGTTTGATTACTATTAAAATCGCATAAGGTATTTTTGAGTTATTGCCTGTTTATTAATAAAAAATGACTGTTTCAGTCATTTTTGCACTCTAATACAAACAGCTTTCATCGGATATTCACCAAACATGCTGAAAATATTTATTCATATAAAATTTAGGTCTAGTTTGATTATTACTAAAATCGCATGTGGCATATCTGAGTTTTTGCCCTTTATGTATTAGAAATGACTGTTTTCAGCAAATTTTGCTCTCCAACAGAAATACTTTTTTTTTTAAATCTTCACCAAACTTGCTGAAAGTTTTAATTAATATAAAATCAAGGTTAGGTTTGAATCCTACTAAATCGCATGAGGCATGTTGGCGTAATAGCCCTTTAATTATTAAAAAATGGCTGTTTCAGCCTTTTTTGCTCTCTTACACAAAGAGTTTTCATCGGATCTTCACCAAACTTGCTGAAATGCTTTATTTATATAAAATCTAGGTCCAGTGTGTTTATTACTAAAGTCCCATAAGGATTATCTTAGTTATTGCCCTTTATGTATTAAAAAGGACTGTTTCACCATTTTTTGCTCTCTAACACAAATACTTTTTTTCCTTGACCTAGATGTAATACCAATACTCGTTGTCAGCAAGTTTGGTGAAGATCCAATAAAAAATGTTTGTGTTAGAGAGCAGAAAATGCTGAAACAGTCATTTTTTAATTATTCAAGGACAATAACTCAGACATGCCTTATGCGATTTTGCTAGTTATTGAACCTGACCTAGATTCTATACTAATAAACATTTGTAGCAAGATTGGTGAAGATAAAAAAAAAAGTGTTTGAGTTAGAGAGCGGACAAGGCTGAAACAGTAATTTTCAGCAAGCTCAAGGTATAGATCCTCCGTAATGTTTTTAATCGCTTACCCATGGTGAATAATATGTACACGTTGTCACTGGATCAAGTAGTGTTTAACCCTGTGCCCATTGTAGGTCGTAACTTTACGGGAGTTTACAAACTGTTTGAATCTAGAAAGACGCCGCGTAACGCGGCGTCTCATCTGGATCCAAACTGTTTGACACTCGTCTTAAGGTTTGTTTAATTAAAACAATGCATAAATCTAAACTGAACAAATTTTGCAGACGACAATGTCAAAGCAGACGTCTGTGCAGCAGAATAAGGGTTAACAGGGTAATTCTCAGTGCTCCAGCTATACACATGTAACCGGTAGTAATCTGAACTAATCTAACATTTTCTCACGTATTTCAGCACCGAATGCTATGGTGTTACTACTGATTAAACCGTTTCTTCGAGGCAATTTTAATGAGTATGACACCATTGGGTTTAAAAGCAGAAATAAAGATTTTAGTTTTTCGAAATACTTCTGTTATCTGGAGCCCTGTACTTCTTTCCATTCACAAGGGAGGCTTTTTAATTTGTGCAGCACAAAAATATTATAAATAAAATTTTAAAAGCGAATTTCTTAGATAAAGCCGGTTTTTGTGAAAGAATCACGTCCTACGTAGTTCAAATGGGACCCCAAACAACCGTTTTATGCAGGTTTCTCAAAAACACAATGCGGCTTTAAAGAGGCTCGCAACCGGATTTAGCATTAAAAATAGTAATTTGTAAATATATGTCAAATGCTTATATAAATGGGTAAGATGTAGTTTTGGATAATAAATTCTGTTAAAAAATGCATTTCCAAAAAAAAGAAGGAAGAAACTCTGATGGGATTCGAACCCGTGACCCTCCATGCGGAGATAAACATGAAAACAAAGGCAAACGCCTTAACCACGCGGCTACTGGGGCTCTCTATCTATATGGTAGCGATTTAATGTACTTCACTGGTAGCGATTGATTTATACATATTCGGCTCGGGTTTATGTCTGAGCCCGTGTAGAGAAGCAACAACAGCAACTATACCGTCAGCTGACGCTATAGAAAAACGATGGAAAATATCTAAAAAAACTACGATTCGGTGACGATTCTTGAGACTTTTTTTGGACTTATCATATTTTTTTAATGTCAGAAACCAAATAATGCCAAAAATTTGCTTTTATTTGAGTATCTTATTTTATTTTGACAAGTACACCATCCGGTTGCGAGTCCCTTTAAAGCAGACTGGAAGTAAAGCAGAATGCGCCTTAAGGCGCATTCTGCTTTACTTTCAGTCTGCTTTAAATACCATGTACCAGGAAAAAATCCGAAGATTTAGAAAATTCCGGAGAAATGACATCCCTGGAGGTACATGCTATTTCATTATCAGGCTTAGTTCAACTTCTCAAACAGTTGAGCCATTGTCGCCACCGTCCCTTGCGGATTTTTTGTTGTGTTTTAGGTTTTTGATTTTGTAAAACATTTCTCAATAAATATCTAACGTAACCGTTTGAAACTTGTTAGCTGTATATTGAGCATACAAAACGACAACGGACACACGGCGATCATAATAGCTGACCTTTGCACTGCGTGCCGGTGTCAGATGATAAGCTGTAAATCGTCAGCGACAGCAGGGCATTAACCGATTAATAATGTCGGTCCGGTTACCGCACGAGCGCCCGGGGTCGGCCAGACGCCGGATGGGAGCCTGCCATTGTCAGTACATCGATGATAATGCGATATCATTCTGATGCTGACGTCGGGATTAGTTCTAACTGCGATTTAAACTAAACCCGGTGCCCGTCCATTGTAAAGACAAAGGGCATAGAAGCCCTGAAAAGACATGTATTGCCAACAGTTTAGGTATCCTGATGTTACAGAATGAAACTGAGTACAGTGGAGAAAACCTTATTCTTTCCAAATAAACGTGTTTACGCTAAAGCTATTATTTCCATTGCAAACATTTTGGAGCCCGATCAGACGCCGGCGTCTGATGAGTCTCCGAACTGTTTGCCACTCAGATTAAAATAAATAGTCAGAATTGTCAACAAGTTGTCATTTTCTACGTTTTATTGTCAATCGTTTGCGTTTCGTTTGCGTTTAAACGGGAAAGAATAATGTATTCTCTACTGTAACTGTGGTCTGCTCAAACTATTGTCTGCTAAAATTCTCAATTAGGTTCAATACATTCTACTTATTACGGAAACTTGATTCGAATGTTAAACTATCCCACTCGGGGGTTGAATCATCGCCAATTGAAGATAAAAGATAAATCAGACAAAATTAATGATAAAATTCAAAGAATCGCACAGGGTTAACATATGCTACGTAAAGTATGTTGTTGGTTTTAAAAAACATCAATTCAAAATGCACACCTCGGGTCCATATATTAAATGCGTTATGAAAGATGCACAACGACGTCTTCTTTAGCATATGTCGTTTCTTTGAATGTTTCCATCGATCATAGTTGAAGATTAATGTCATCTTTTGTTTTCAGTAATTGATTAAGAATAAAAACTGACTCTTTACGTGCTATCTGTGAAACGTGTATGGTCCCGCAGATGTTATCGACAAAAAGAAACTATACATGTAATACAAATGTTCTTTACTTAAAATATCACTATGATATAAATCATACTTTATATAGATCTACATTTTATCATATACAATTGTATTTCAACCAATAAATCTTATATTTGGTACTGAGGTTAGTCGTGATTATTAAATGCTCCATATTTATTTGGATGTCAAAGGTCATGGTCATTCAGTAATGAAGTATTACTGTTTTAAACCCGATCATTTAAGATCAATAATTTGGCCTTCTTTCAACTTAGAGTTTGTTATCATATTTGTATGGAAGACGTGTCATGATATGTAGAGGACTTATTTCTTTTGACGCCATAGTGGTATGATCTATTTACCAAAATTCAAATATGGCTTTAATAGATCTTTAGACAGATTACCAGGATAAAAGTTATACAGAAAGCTTTTTTCTTCAGCTTTCTGTGTGGCTTTTGACCTGCATGGTCTGCCTATATGACTGCTCAACCCATGATAAAAGTCATGCAGAAGGTTTTTTTCCAGGAGCTTTCTGTGTTGCTTTTGACGCTTTTGACCTGCATTGACTAAACTTATATGTATAATTATGTTCTGCATTTTAATCTATGTAAAGTGGTATGATCTATTTACCAAATTAATTTTAAGTATGACTTTAACAGATCTTTATGCAGATTACAAGGATAAAGTTATGCAGAAGGCTTTTTCATCAGCTTTCTGTGTTGCTTTTGATCTGTTGATCTGCATGGTCTGCCTAGATAACTGCTCAATCCAGGATAATAGTTATGCAGAAGGCTTTTCCGTGAGCTTTCTGTATTGCTTATGACCTGCATTAACTAAATTCATCTGAATAATTATGTTCTGCATGTTAATTCATGTATAGTGGTTAGATTTATTTCCCAAATTTCAAGTATGGCTTTAATAGATCTTAAGGCAGATTACAAGGATAAAAGTTATGCAGAAGGCTTTTTCATCAGCTTTCTGTTGCGCTTTTGGTCTGCATGGTCTGCCTAGATAACTGCTCAATCCAGGATAAAAGTTATGCAGAAGGCTTTTCCATGAGCTTTCTGTGTTGCTTATGACCTGAATTGTATAACTGCCTTTGTATTAACTGGATTTATGCACATTATTTAGATGAACCGAACCATACATAGTTTACAAAATCTACTGTTCTCTAATTGCACCTTGATACGACAATGAGTGCATCAATAATTGAAAGTGTAATAAGTATTACATGGCAAGGAAGTACATGTAGATGATATAAACTGTTTGAGAGAGAAAAACAGGTTATATATGCCCTGTTGGTAGTTACCAGTAATACGGATACTATCAATACACCAATAATCGAGACTACATAAATATTAAACATATCACAGCTACTATATAGTTTTATCAGAGGAAAATGTAACATCCCCTGATTTAACTGACTGATTTCGCCTTCAATCATGTAACAGAGAAGATACTGTTCTTTCACATTTGTGTTAAATATGTTTTGTCCATTGCAAATTATTTGGAGGTAGATCAGACGCCGGGCGAACCTTGCGTCTTATCATTTTCCAAACTGTTTGCCACTAAAACAAAAAATAATTCGTAAAATCTTCAGGAAACCGTCATTTTCTACATTTAATTTGATTTTAGCGGTAAAGAATAACGTCTTTTCCAGTCTCTACATTATAACTACTTTACAATTAGAATTGTACCCGTGTGTCAAAAAGGTGGGAGCCAGATCACAGGCAGGCTTACCAATCATCTTATCTTATTCCAAACTGTTTGAAAAGGAAATAACTATTTTAGCAAACAAGACAAGCGTCTTCTCCGCTGCAGCATACGCTACTAATAAGTATGATTTTGAGTGCTTTCTCTTAATCCTTGCTGTAACGACTAATGCTGGAACCCTTTTCATATAAAAAAAACCCCTGTTTTCATTTCTTGATTTGCATTGTATTGTTATTAACATCAATAACTGTTAATTATAAATTAATAATTTGACAAGGATTAATCTTTTGCCAATATTTTTTTTATTTAACACTATTTTGTGCAAGACGTCAGTACATATATAATTTGCAAACAGTGTAGACATAGATACATGTATGAAGGTCATAGAGTAGCCCCCTAACTAGGATATGCATCGTATGCTATATCTTTAACAGGCCTTTTAAATATTGACGTTAACTAGCTTGGCAGAGAACACTATTGAACCAGATGCAATTGCTGTATACGTGCATCGGTATTTGGATAAAGTCGCTTCCATAGCCAATCAACAGACATGCACAGTGACATGTATGGTAACTGTCTATTCTTTAATGAATCGTGAGTGATATTTAACCAATGATAAGCGCGATTTGATTAACAGTTTAGATTAAGATCAGACGCTGCATACAGCAAAGTCTGATCTGGATCAAACTGTTTGTCATATATGTTCAGATTTCCCTCAGTTAACAATCTTTAAAACTGTATGTTGATTATTATCGCAGATGGTATATTTGAAGCAGACACATTTAATTATGATAAAGGTTCAGACAGTGAAAGCATAATGCAAGACAAATTGGGAATAGTATTTTACTACTGTTTTAAAAAATAAAACTGAAGTTAAAGGAACCAGGATTAAACAATCATCTTATTACAGTATAACCCCTTCTTTTAATACGACCACTAGATGGATCACTGATTGCAATTTAAAAAACATATTTCAACTAAAAGCAATTTTAAAGCAAAAACCAAAAACTATATTTGGAGCTTTCTGCTTTATTTTCATCTTGCTTTAAGCCACCACCTGCCTCAAGTAAACACAATATAGCACCATCTAGTGGTTATATTAGAAGGGTGTTATTGTACGTACTGTCAGACTTCAATATCTGGAACTCGCTAGAATTAAACATACCCTTTTTAAAATTAAAACGTGGGTTACAAATTGATATTCCATAAAAAGGCTTTATTCTATGCAATTCATGTAATAAGATGTTTATGATGACTGATAATGCTGTATTTGTTTTATATGCCAAAATAGAAGTCATTTCAAAAAGATACTGCACTTGTTATTCTTTCACTTTCATATCGTTTTTTTGGCAATGGAATGTATAAAACAATTAAACGCACCTGAGCCAAAGGCTCAAAGTAAGCTATTGTGATCGCCCTGTGTCCGTCGTCGTGCGTTGTCCGTCGCCGTTTGCTTCAACTGACTTCTCCTCCTATACCATTGACAGATTTTAACCAACTTACAGGAATGTTCATTGGATCAGCTTAATCAAAGTTGTGCAAAGAAATCAATACAATGAGAATTCTGGTAACAGAAGTGGCAAAATAAGGAAATCTTTAAAAAATATCCTGTCGTAAACGACAAGGAGCAGAGTAGTAAAAGCATGTCAGTCCAAAACCAGATACAAATATATCTGCCTGATGTCACGGTACCGAACCTAACACAGATGGGAGATTAAGTTGAAGTCAGTCGATTAGCTCAGTCGGTAGAGCGTCGGAACGGTAGTCCGAAGGTCACGAGTTCGAGCCCCGGTAGGCTACATCTTTATCTCCACCTGTGACACTTAATGTACCTAATTGGCTATATATCACTTTTACTCAGGTGAGCGATATAGGACCAATGGTACTCTTGTTAAACAATTCAACTAACTGTTTACAAAACATATAATTGTATGGCGACTTGAAAATATTTGCGTTATAACAGGCATTTCATGTCATCTTACTATACATGGTATGAAATACCATGAAGACATGGTAATCCTTGTATTATGACAGGAATTTCCTTCCACCTTACTGCACACGGCATAGACTACTATAGCGCGTCATGATATGAACTTCTGCTGTATAACTGTATGGATGAAGCACTCATTATGACAGGCATTTCATTCCACCCCAGTATACATAATATATATAGGGTGCAATACTAAGTACACTGATGTGACATGAGATTGATGTCATAATGCCTGTATTTCGATGTCACTATTGTGTTCTATGCTATGTACACTGAGGTGACACGAGAGTCCTGTCATATTGTAAGGATGTTATGTCACATTTGTATTATATACCATGTACACTAAGTTGACATCAAATGCCTGTTATAATGCAAGTATTTCCATGTCACTAAAGTGTTCAATACTATGTACATTGAGGTGACATGATATTCCTGTCATAATTCCCGTTTTTACATGTAGCTATAGTACTCTTTAAGCTAATCATTTAAATTGAATTACTCAGTTAATAATTCAGTCAAATTAAAGGAAATTAAATATATCAATCGATATTTATATCGTTTAAAATCTCTTACAGAGCTGGATTAGATTAAATAGAGGTCTTCGGGCCGTGACTTACCCAGGTAAACAGGCATTATAGGAAGACTTGCGATATGATTTATTAATTTTAAATTACCCCGTTAATGTTTCTTTCAATTAAAAAAAATCAAATTTAAAGCGAAATTTATAAATCATTTTAGAATTCCTATATTAATGTCAACGAATCAGTATGTGACATTTCCCAAAATGATTGAAATCGCAAAGATAAATAAATAAACAAAATGACAAGTTATAAGCATGCAGACAATCATTCGAAAGAGACTGGTTTTGGGAGATTTTAAACGATATAAATATCGATTGATATATTTAATTTTCTTTAATTTGACTGAATTATTAACTGAGTAATTCAATTTAAATGATTCAGTTCCCAGAAGGATAATACTTTATTAATAATTCATGTAATTCTAGGTCACGGTCCGCTGACCGCTATATACTCTAACCAGTGCCAGCGTTTTTGTTCATAGTTTAATGCTCGCAAGCCTTCCTCGCTAACAAGCGCCAGCGTTACGGCCCGGTGATCGCTATTTAATCTAACCGGCGCAAGCGTTACGGCCCGCTGACCCCTATATAATCTAACCAGTGCCAGCGTTTTTGTTCATATTTTAATGCTCGCAAGCCTTCCTCGGCCGCGAAAAAGCGCCAGCGTTACGGCCTGGTGATCGCTATATAATCTAACCGGCGCAAGCGTTACGGCCCGCTGACCGCTATATAATCTAACCAGTGCCAGCGTTTTTGTTCATAGTTTAATGCTCGCAAGTCATCCTCGCTAAATAATCTAACCAGCGCAAGCGTTACGGCCTGGTGAACACTATATAATCTAACCGGCGTCAGCGTTTCTCGCACCCGTCAGCGTTTCTGTTCATAGTGTAAGCGAACCAGTGCCAGCGCTTTTGCATTCTGTCAGCGATTTTGTTACTAGTTTAAGCCTTCACTATTGCTGGCTTCAATCATTCCGTATAGTCACTGTTAGTCCGCTCCGTTTTTCTCTAAATCTTATTCCTTTTAAACTTTTTAAAAATTGAGCAAAATGCATACAATTTCGGCAAATTTAACATAGGGATTCAAATATATATATATGGCTTAATTAAAATTTTCGTTTAAAATTTAATTTTAATTTAAAAAGTAAATAAATTTTACTATATATTAGGGATGTCAACGAATACCAAAACGCTATCCGAATATTCGAAAGTTCTATCCGAATAGTATTCGGATATTCGGTTTTGAAAACCATACAAATCATCGTATGTTCGTAAGTTGCTTGAATAGTATAGATATCTCGTAACGCTTTACTGCTCTTGATTGACAGTTTCTGTATGAATAACCAATCATAAGCAAATGCGTTTCACGCCGTAACAAACTGTCTATCAGTATGATACAATGATTGGATAATGAAAATATCATTGTTTCATGTCAGTGTGATAAAATTACATAATCCGTGATAATAGTGTACTGTTTACTTCAGCTCAAATAAATAAGTTTAAGTTTTAAGTTTACTTGAAATTGCGTGGGATGATAGCCATAAGCGGCGCCCCCTTTACCCACTACATAATCGGGGTCCGCGAAATATACCCTGACGTAATGGAAGTTGCAAACAAACACAGCACAATGGGATCTTTAATCGCGTATTGTTTTCTTAAGCCTAGACGGGTAAGCAACCCGTTATTGATAACAATCACATGTGCTATAGGTGTCACGCAATTATCTTACCATTGACACTTGTTGTAAAAACAAACTCTAACGCTAACGGGGGTGCGAAAACATCGATTTAACTGGCAATGATTAATGAACGCGGAACAGTATCGAAACAGTTTTCTTCTTTAAATTTTAATTTTTTTAAAAACTCGATCCGAATAGTGATCTTCTATCCGAATATTCGGTGAACTATTCGAATATTCGGATATTCGGGTATTCGTTGACATCCCTAAAATTAACCTTTAAAGTGTACCAAGGAATCCTTTGAAATGTAGACTATGGCCTAAGTAAATTAACCTTTAAAGTGTACCAAGGAATCGTTTGAAATGTAGACTATTGCCTTAGTAAATCAACCTTTAAAGTGTACATAGGAATCTTTTGAAATGTAGACTATGGCAACAGTTAATCAACCTTTAAAATGTACCAAGGAATCTCTTGAAATGTAGACTATGGCCGCAGTAAATCAACCTTTAAAGTTACCAAGGAATGTTTTGAAATGTAGACTATGGCTACAGTAAATCAACCTTTGAAGTGTACATAGGAATCTCTTGAAATGTAGACTATGGCCGCAGTAAATCAACCTTTAAAGTGTTCTAAGGACTCTTTTTAAAAAAATGTAGACTATGGCCGCAGTAAATCAAACTTTAAAGTGTACCAAGGAATCTCTTGAAATGTAGAATATGGCCGCAGTAAACCAACCTTTAAAGTGTACTACGGAATCTTTTGAAATGTAGACTATGGCCGCAGTAAATCAATCTTTAAAGTGTACATAGGAATCTCTTGAAATGTAGACTATGGCCGCAGTAAATCAACCTTTAAAGTGTACCAAAGAATCTCTTGAAATGTAGACTATGGCCGCAGTAAATCAACCTTTAAAATGTACCAAGGAATCTTTTGAAATGTAGACTATGGCAGCAGTAAATCAACCTTTAAAGTGTGCAAAGGAATATCTTGAAATATAGACTATGGCCGCAGTAAATCATCCTTTAAAGTGTACCAAGGAATCTCTTAAAATGTAGAATATGGCCACAGTAAATCAACCTTTAAAGTGTACCAAGGAATCTCTTGAAATGTAGACTATTGCTGCAGTAAATCAACCTTTAAAGTGTACCAAAGAATCTCTTGAAATGTAGACAGGGCTGCAGTAAATCAACCTTTAAAGTGTACCAAGGAATCTTTTGAAATGTAGACTATGGCCGAAGTAAATCAACCTTAAAGTGTGCAAAGGAATATCTTGAAATGAAGACTATGGCCGCAGTAAATCAATTTTTTAAGTGTACTAAGGAATCTCTTGAAATGTAGACTATGGCTGCAGTAAATCAACCTTTAAAATGTACCAAAGAATCTCTTGAAATGTAGAATATGGCCGCAATAAAACAACCTTTAAAGTGTACCAAGGAATCTTTTGACTATGGTCGCAGTAAATCAACCTTTAAAGTGACCCAAGGAATCTCTTGAAATGTAGACTATGGCCGGTGAACTATTCGAATATTCGGATATTCGGGTATTCGTTGACATCCCTAAAATTAACCTTTAAAGTGTACCAAGGAATCCTTTGAAATGTAGACTATGGCCTAAGTAAATTAACCTTTAAAGTGTACCAAGGAATCGTTTGAAATGTAGACTATTGCCTTAGTAAATCAACCTTTAAAGTGTACATAGGAATCTCTTGAAATGTAGACTATGGCCGCAGTAAATCAACCTTTAAAATGTACCAAGGAATCTTTTGAAATGTAGACTATGGCCGCAGTAAATCAACCTTTAAAGTGTGCAAAGGAATATCTTGAAATGTAGACTATGGCCGCAGTAAATCATCCTTTAAAGTGTACCAAGGAATCTCTTAAAATGTAGAATATGGCCACAGTAAATCAACCTTTAAAGTGTACCAAGGAATCTCTTGAAATGTAGACTATGGCTGCAGTAAATCAACCTTTAAAGTGTACCAAAGAATCTCTTGAAATGTAGACAGGGCTGCAGTAAATCAACCTTTAAAGTGTACCAAGGAATCTTTTGAAATGTAGACTATGGCCGAAGTAAATCAACCTTTAAAGTGTGCAAAGGAATATGTTGAAATGAAGACTATGGCCGCAGTAAAACAACTTTTTAAGTGTACTAAGGAATCTCTTGAAATGTAGACTATGGCTGCAGTAAGTCAACCTTTAAAATGTACTAAAGAATCTCTTGAAATGTAGACTATGGCCGCAATAAAACAACCTTTAAAGTGTACCAAGGAATCTTTTGACTATGGTCGCAGTAAATCAACCTTTAAAGTGACCCAAGGAATCTCTTGAAATGTAGACTATGGCCGCAGTAAATCAACCTTTAAAGTGTACCAAGGAATCCCAAATTTGGAATCTCTAGCTGGTAAGGTATAGGAGATATGCTCCGGATAAGCTTTTTGTTAAATCGAGGTCAAAGGTCAAGGTCACAGTGACCTAAAAGTGGTACGCGACATTCCGCCCTCCCAAGATATACTCACACTCACCCCAAATTTGAAATCCCTAGCTGGTAAGGTATAGGAGATATGCTCCGGATAAGCGTTTTGTTTAATCGAGGTCAAAGGTCAAGGTCACAGTGACCTGAAAGTGATACGCGACACTCCGCCATCCCAAGATGTACTCACACACGAAATGTGGAGTCCCTATCTGGTAAGGTGTAGGAGATATGCACCAGACAAGCTTTTTGTTAAATTGGGGTTAAAGGTCAAGGTCACTGTGACCTGAAGTGCTACACGACACTCCGTCAAGATGTACTGACACACCAAATTTGGAATCTCTAGCTGGTTAGGTATAGGAGATGCTTTTGTACACACACACACCCACACACTGACACACACATACACACCCACCCACCGACACACCCACCCACCTACGCACGGTGCGATTACTATATGCGCCCAAATCCTAGCTTTAGGGGCATAAACATTACCCATAAAAACCATGTTGTTCATTCAGAGATTCATATTTTCCCATTCTCGAGCCTGCTTGATCTCGATTTAGTAATGCAGACAATTCCTATAAAACTTTTCTGCGTTACGTCGTCTTTAGAAATATGTGTTTTTCATTTAATAGCTACTATAGGTGTTCTAACGCACATCAAAATCAATGCTGAACGCCATTATATGTACACACTTTTGGGTATCATCATTGAATGGGTGTATAACAGTTTGGATCCGGATGAGACGCCGAGTTACATCATGCAAATTGGATCTGTTGACAGAACATACAATAGGGTATTTTGAAATTCAGAGAATCACTATCAGATCGCCATAGAGCGCAAAGCATCTACTGATCTGATTTGTTGGATCATGGTGGCGCTCTTAGGTGATCCGATAGCGTTCATGTTACCATGTTGGCAATCAAGTAGCGCTCCGATTGCGACATTGGCGATCAATTAGCGATCTGATGGCGTTCTAGCTAGAGCGCCACGGATCTTTGTGCAGGGGAGTAACCGACAGCGACCTTGGGGCTTATGGAGATCAGCTAGCCATCAATTTGAGATCAGGTAAGATAAGATAAGATAAATTTTATTTTCAGTCGGCAAGACATACAAAAGACAACATAAGCCATAAAGACTTTTGAACCGACTATGATAGCGCTAGTCTAGTGGAATGGTGGTATAAATCTGCCAGTCTTTATTCTTTTAATATTTTGAAAGTATTTCTGCCAAAAAAAAGATATAGTTTCAACATTTAAGACAATATCTTCAGAAAAAATATTGACAGTACAGTAAAACCTCTCTTTTACGACCACTAAACTGTGTTACTTATTAGGTGTTTGCGACAGGTGACTGCTTAAATCAATGTGACAGTAAACAGAAAGCTCCGTCAGGGACTCTCTATTTTACTGTCATCTTGCTTGAAGTTGTCACCTATCTTTTAACAATCAATTTGCGTTTTGTGGTCGTAATAGTGAGATTTTACTGTACTGTCAGAACTTGACCGTTTCACCGTATTAAGGTAATAAAACACAGCATTACTCACCTATTGCAAACATTTTCAAATGTAACCGGGTATTCTATAAAAGAAACATACCTGCTCAGACCCCGGATCCAATCCAGCTTGCCAGGTTTCTCAATCATGCACAACGCCATACAAGCATGCTTGTACAGCTCAGAGTACATACACATTATGTAATTACTCCGAGCCCCCAGCAAGTTGAAATTCGTTCCGTATTTCTATGGGTGTGAGAACAACTAAGAATTGCGCACAGCCTTGCTGTACAAGCATATGCTATTATGGCGATGTGGAAGACTGCATGACTGCGAACCTGCGGCCATAAGTCTACATTTCATAAGAATCTTGGATGCAGGTTTAAGGTCGATTAATTCAGTGACATTTCATAACAGGAAATGTCACTGATTTACTGCGGCCATTGTCTACATTTAACAAAAATCTTAGTTTCACTTTAAAAGTGGAGTTACTGTGGCCATAGTCTACATTTCAACTGAATCTTTGATGCAGCTTAAAGATCGATTTACTGTGACCATAGTCTACATTTCAAAAGAATCTTTAGTGAACTTTAAAGGTCGATTTACTGCGGTCATAATCTACATTTCAATAGAACCTTAACATCACTTTAAAGGTCGATTTTCTGCGGCCATAGTCTACATTTCAACGGATTCTGTGATGCAGGTTAAAGGTCGATTTACTGTGGCCATAGTTTAGTAGAGTCTTCAGTGCACTTGAAAGGTCGATCTACATTTCAAAAGAATAGTTTGTGCACCTTAAATGTCGATTTACTGTGGCCCTAGTCTACATTTTAACGAAATCTTTGATGCAGGTTAAAGGTCGGTTTATTGCGGCCATATTCTATACTTCAAAAAGATCTTGTGTGCATCTTAAAGGTCGATTTACTGCGGCCATAATCTACATTTCAAAAGAATATTGTGTGCACTTTAAATGTCGATTTACTGCGGCCATAGCTTACATTTCAAAATGTCGTTGGTACACTTTAAATGCCGATTTACTGCGGACATAGTCTACATTTCAAAAGAATCTTTGGTGCATTTTAAAGGTCATAGTCTACATTTCAAAAGAAAATGTTTTGCACTTTAAAGGTCGATTTACTGCGGCCAAAGTCTACATTTCAAAAGAATCTGGTATGCAATTTAAAGGTCGATTTACTGCTGCCATAGTCTATATTTCAAAAGACTCTTGGGTGCACTTTAAAGGTCGATTTACTGCGGCCATAGTCTATATTTCACCAGAATCTTTGGTTCACTTTAAAGGTCGATTTACTGCGGCCATAGTCTACATTTTAAACGAATCTTAGGCACACTTTAAAGGTTGATTTACTGCGGCCATAGTCTACATTTCAAAAGAATCGTTGGTGCACTGTAAATGTCGATTTACTGCGGTCATAGTCTACATTTCAAAAGAATCTTTGTAGCACTTTAGAAGTCGATTTACTGCGGCCATAGTCTAGATTTATAAAGAATCTTTGGTGCACTTTAAAGGTTGATTTACTGTGGCCATAGTCTACATTTCAAAAGAATCTTGTGTTCTCTTTAAAGGTTGATTTACTGCGACCATAGTCTACATTTGAAAAGAATCTTGTATGCTTTTAAAGGTCGATTTACTGCGGCCATAGTCTACATTTCAAAAGAACCGTTGGTACACTTTAAAGGTCGATTTACTGCGGCCATATTCTTTATTTCAACAGAATCTTTTGCGCTCCTTAAAGGTCTATTGACTGCGGCCATAGTCTACATTTCAAAAGAATCTTTGGTACACTTTAAAGGTCGATTTACTGCGGCCATAGTCTACATTTGAATAAATATTTGGTACACTTTAAAGATAGATTTACTGCGGCCATAGTCAACATTTCAAAAGAATCTTGTGTGCACCTTAAAGGTTGATTTACTGCGGCCATAGTCTAAATTTCAAAAGAATCTTTGGTGCACTTTAAAGGTCGATTTACTGCGGCCATATTCTACATTTCCAAATAACCTTGTGTGCACTTTAAAGGTTGATTTACTGCGGCCATAGTCTACATTTCAAAAGAATAGTAGGTACACTTTAAAGTCTGATTTACTGCGGCCATATTCTACATTTCGAAAGAATCTTAGGAACACTTTAATGGTCGATTTACATCGGCCATAGTCTCGAAAGAATCTTGAGTGCACTGTAAAGGTCGATTTACTGCGGCCATAGTCTACATTTCAAAAGTATTTTGTGTGCACTTTAAAGGTTGATTTACTGCGGCCATATTCTTCATTACACCAGAATCTTTTCTGCCTTTTAAAGTTCGATTAACAGCGGCCATATAGTCTACATTTGAAAAGAATCTTTGGTACACTTTAAAGGTCGATTTACTGCGGCCATAGTCTACATGTGAATATATATTTGGAACACTTTAACGGTCGATTTACTGCGGCCATAGTCTTTATTTCAAAAGAATCTTTGGTGCACTTTAAAGGTCGATTTACTGCGGCCATAGTCTAGATTTTAAAAGATTCTTTGGTACACTTTAAAGGTCGATTTACTGCGGCCATAGCTAGATTTTAAAAGAATATTTGGTGCACTTTAAAGTTCGATTTACTGCGACCATAGTCTACATTTCAAAAGAATCTTTGGTGCACTTTAAAGGTCGATTTACTGCGGGCCATAGTGTACATTTCAAAAGAATCTTTGGCGCATTTAAAGGTCGGTAAGCTGTGTCCACAGTCTACATCTCGAAAGAATCTTTGGTGCACTGTAAATGTCGATTTACTGCGGCCATAGTCTCCATTTCAAAAGAATCTTTGGTGCACTTTAAAGGTCGATTTACTGCGGCCATAGTCTAGATTTTAAAAGATTCTTTGGTACACTTTAAAGGTCGATTTCCTGCGGCCATAGCTAGATTTTAAAAGAATCTTTGGTGCACTTTAAAGTTCGATTTACTGCGACCATATTCTACATTTAAAAAGAATCTTTGGTGCACTTTAAAGGTCGATTTACTGCGACCATAGTGTACATTTCAAAAGAATCTTTGGCGCATTTAAAGGTCGATAAGCTGTGTCCACAGCCTACATCTCGAAATAATCTTTGGTGCACTGTAAAGGTCAATTTACTGCGGCCAAAGTCTACATTTTTAGAGAATCTTGGGTGCACTTTAAAGGTCGATTTTCTGCGGCCATAGTCTACATTTCAAAAGAATCGTTGGTACACTTTAAAGGTCGGTTTACTGCGGCCATATTCTTCATTTTACCAGAATCTTTGGTGCACGTTAAAGGTCGATTTACTGCGGCCATAGTCTACATTTCAAAAGAATCTTTGGTGCACTTTAAAGGTCGATTTACTGCGGGCCATAGTGTACATTTCAAAAGAATCTTTGGCGCATTTAAAGGTCGGTAAGCTGTGTCCACAGTCTACATCTCGAAAGAATCTTTGGTGCACTGTAAATGTCGATTTACTGCGGCCAAAGTCAACATTTTTAGAGAATCTTGGGTGCACTTTAAAGGTCAATTTTCTGCGGCCATAGTCTACATTTCAAAAGAATCGTTGGTACACTTTAACGGTCGATTTACTGCGGCCATAGTCTCCATTTCAAAAGAATCTTTGGTGCACTTTAAAGGTCGATTTACTGCGGCCATAGTCTAGATTTTAAAAGATTCTTTGGTACACTTTAAAGGTCGATTTCCTGCGGCCATAGTCTACATTTCAAAAGAATCTTTGGTACACTTTAAAGGTCGATTTACTGCGGCCATAGTCTACATTTGAATAAATATTTGGTACACTTTAAAGATAGATTTACTGCGGCCATAGTCAACATTTCAAAAGAATCTTGTGTGCACCTTAAAGGTTGATTTACTGCGGCCATAGTCTAAATTTCAAAAGAATCTTTGGTGCACTTTAAAGGTCGATTTACTGCGGCCATATTCTACATTTCCAAATAACCTTGTGTGCACTTTAAAGGTTGATTTACTGCGGCCATAGTCTACATTTCAAAAGAATAGTAGGTACACTTTAAAGTCTGATTTACTGCGGCCATATTCTACATTTCGAAAGAATCTTAGGAACACTTTAATGGTCGATTTACATCGGCCATAGTCTCGAAAGAATCTTGAGTGCACTGTAAAGGTAGATTTACTGCGGCCATAGTCTACATTTCAAAAGTATTTTGTGTGCACTTTAAAGGTTGATTTACTGCGGCCATATTCTTCATTACACCAGAATCTTTTCTGCCTTTTAAAGTTCGATTAACAGCGGCCATATAGTCTACATTTGAAAAGAATCTTTGGTACACTTTAAAGGTCGATTTACTGCGGCCATAGTCTACATGTGAATATATATTTGGAACACTTTAACGGTCGATTTACTGCGGCCATAGTCTTTATTTCAAAAGAATCTTTGGTGCACTTTAAAGGTCGATTTACTGCGGCCATAGTCTAGATTTTAAAAGATTCTTTGGTACACTTTAAAGGTCGATTTACTGCGGCCATAGCTAGATTTTAAAAGAATATTTGGTGCACTTTAAAGTTCGATTTACTGCGACCATAGTCTACATTTCAAAAGAATCTTTGGTGCACTTTAAAGGTCGATTTACTGCGGGCCATAGTGTACATTTCAAAAGAATCTTTGGCGCATTTAAAGGTCGGTAAGCTGTGTCCACAGTCTACATCTCGAAAGAATCTTTGGTGCACTGTAAATGTCGATTTACTGCGGCCATAGTCTCCATTTCAAAAGAATCTTTGGTGCACTTTAAAGGTCGATTTACTGCGGCCATAGTCTAGATTTTAAAAGATTCTTTGGTACACTTTAAAGGTCGATTTCCTGCGGCCATAGCTAGATTTTAAAAGAATCTTTGGTGCACTTTAAAGTTCGATTTACTGCGACCATATTCTACATTTAAAAAGAATCTTTGGTGCACTTTAAAGGTCGATTTACTGCGACCATAGTGTACATTTCAAAAGAATCTTTGGCGCATTTAAAGGTCGATAAGCTGTGTCCACAGCCTACATCTCGAAATAATCTTTGGTGCACTGTAAAGGTCAATTTACTGCGGCCAAAGTCTACATTTTTAGAGAATCTTGGGTGCACTTTAAAGGTCGATTTTCTGCGGCCATAGTCTACATTTCAAAAGAATCGTTGGTACACTTTAAAGGTCGGTTTACTGCGGCCATATTCTTCATTTTACCAGAATCTTTGGTGCACGTTAAAGGTCGATTTACTGCGGCCATAGTCTACATTTCAAAAGAATCTTTGGTGCACTTTAAAGGTCGATTTACTGCGGGCCATAGTGTACATTTCAAAAGAATCTTTGGCGCATTTAAAGGTCGGTAAGCTGTGTCCACAGTCTACATCTCGAAAGAATCTTTGGTGCACTGTAAATGTCGATTTACTGCGGCCAAAGTCAACATTTTTAGAGAATCTTGGGTGCACTTTAAAGGTCAATTTTCTGCGGCCATAGTCTACATTTCAAAAGAATCGTTGGTACACTTTAACGGTCGATTTACTGCGGCCATAGTCTCCATTTCAAAAGAATCTTTGGTGCACTTTAAAGGTCGATTTACTGCGGCCATAGTCTAGATTTTAAAAGATTCTTTGGTACACTTTAAAGGTCGATTTCCTGCGGCCATAGCTAGATTTTAAAAGAATCTTTGGTGCACTTTAAAGTTCGATTTACTGCGACCATAGTCTACATTTAAAAAGAATCTTTGGTGCACTTTAAAGGTCGATTTACTGCGACCATAGTGTACATTTCAAAAGAATCTTTGGCGCATTTAAAGGTCGATAAGCTGTGTCCACAGCCTACATCTCGAAAGAATCTTTGGTGCACTGTAAAGGTCAATTTACTGCGGCCAAAGTCTACATTTTTAGAGAATCTTGGGTGCACTTTAAAGGTCGATTTTCTGCGGCCATAGTCTACATTTCAAAAGAATCGTTGGTACACTTTAAAGGTCGGTTTACTGCGGCCATATTCTTCATTTTACCAGAATCTTTGGTGCACGTTAAAGGTCGATTTACTGCGGCCATAGTCTACATTTCAAAAGAATCTTAGGTACACTTTAAAGGTCGATTTTCTGCGGCCATAGTCTACATTTCAAAAGAATCGTTGGTACACTTTAAAGGTCGGTTTACTGCGGCCATATTCTTCATTTTACCAGAATCTTTGGTGCACGTTAAAGGTCGATTTACTGCGGCCATAGTCTACATTTCAAAAGAATCTTTGGTGCACTTTAAAGGTCGATTTACTGCGGGCCATAGTGTACATTTCAAAAGAATCTTTGGCGCATTTAAAGGTCGGTAAGCTGTGTCCACAGTCTACATCTCGAACGAATCTTTGGTGCACTGTAAATGTCGATTTACTGCGGCCATAGTCAACATTTTTAGAGAATCTTGGGTGCACTTTAAAGGTCAATTTTCTGCGGCCATAGTCTACATTTCAAAAGAATCGTTGGTACACTTTAACGGTCGATTTACTGCGGCCATAGTCTCCATTTCAAAAGAATCTTTGGTGCACTTTAAAGGTCGATTTACTGCGGCCATAGTCTAGATTTTAAAAGATTCTTTGGTACACTTTAAAGGTCGATTTCCTGCGGCCATAGCTAGATTTTAAAAGAATCTTTGGTGCACTTTAAAGTTCGATTTACTGCGACCATAGTCTACATTTAAAAAGAATCTTTGGTGCACTTTAAAGGTCGATTTACTGCGACCATAGTGTACATTTCAAAAGAATCTTTGGCGCATTTAAAGGTCGATAAGCTGTGTCCACAGCCTACATCTCGAAAGAATCTTTGGTGCACTGTAAAGGTCAATTTACTGCGGCCAAAGTCTACATTTTTAGAGAATCTTGGGTGCACTTTAAAGGTCGATTTTCTGCGGCCATAGTCTACATTTCAAAAGAATCGTTGGTACACTTTAAAGGTCGGTTTACTGCGGCCATATTCTTCATTTTACCAGAATCTTTGGTGCACGTTAAAGGTCGATTTACTGCGGCCATAGTCTACATTTCAAAAGAATCTTAGGTACACTTTCAAGGTCGATTTTATGCGGCCGTAGTCTACATTTCAAAAGAATCTTTGGTGCACTGTAAAGGTCGATTTCCTGCGGCCATAGTCTACATTTCAAAAGAATCTTTAATGCACTTTAAAGGTCGATTTACTGCGGCCATAGTCTACATTTTAAAAGAATCTTTGGTACACTTTAAAGGTCAATTTACTGCGGCCATAGTCTAGATTTAAAAGAATCTTTGGTGCACTTTAAAGTTCGATTTACTGCGGCCATAGTCTACTTTTCAAAAGAATCTTTGGTGCACTTTATAGGTTGATTTACTGCGGCCATAGTCTACATTTCAAAAGAATCTTGATTTACTGCGGCCATAGTCTACATTTGAATATATATTTGGTACACTTTAAAGGTCGAAAAGCTACGACCATAGTCTACATTTAAAAAGAATCTTTGGTGTACTTTAAAGGTCGATTTACTGCGGCCATAGTCTACATTTCAAAAGAATAGTAGGTACACTTTAAAGGTCGATTTACTGCGACCATAGTGTACATTTCAAAAGAATCTTTGGCGCAATTAAAGGTCGATAAGCTGTGGGCATAGTCTACATCTCGAAAGAATCTTTGGTGAGCTGTAAAGGTCATTTTACTGCGGCCATAGTCTACATTTCAAAAGAATCTTTGGTGCACTGTAAAGGTCGATTTACTGCGGCCATAGTCTACATTTCAAAAGAATCTTTGGTGCTTATTAAAGGTTGATTTACTGCTCCCATAGTCTACATTTCAAAAGAATCTTTGGTGCACTTTAAAGGTCGATTTACTGCGACCATAGTCTACAATTTACCAGACTCTTGTATGCACTTTAAAGGTCGATTTACTGCGGCCATAGTCTACATTTGAATACATATTTGGTACAATTTAAAGGTCAAATTACTGCGGCCATAGTCTACAATTCAAAAGAATCTTTGGTGTACTTTAAAGGTCGATTTACTGCGGCCATAGTCTACATTTCAAAAGAATAGTAGGTACACTTTAAAGGTCGATAAGCTGTGGCCATAGTCTACATCTCCAAAAAACCTTGGGTGCACTGTAAAGGTCGATTTACTGCGGCCATAGTCTACATTTCAAAAGAACATTTGGTGCACTGAAAAGGTCGATTTACTGCGGCCATAGTCTAGATTTTAAAAGAATCTTTGGTACAATTTAAAGGTCGATTTACTGCTGCCATAGTCTAGATTTTAAAAGAATCTTTGGTGCACTTTAAAGGTCGATTTACTGGGGCCATAGTCTACATTTCAAAAGAATCTTTGCTGCACTGTAAAGGTCGATTTACTGCGGCCATAGTCTACATTTCAAACGAATCTTTGGTGCACTTTAAAGGTTGATTTACTGCGGCCATAGTCTAGATTTTAAAAGAATCTTTGGTACACCTTAAAGGTCGATTTACTGCGGCCATAATCTAGACTTTAAAATAATCTTTGGTTCACATTAAAGTTCGATTTACTGTGGCCATAGTCTACATTTCAACTGAATCTTTGGTGCACTTTAAATGTTTATTTACTGCGGCCATAGTCTACATTTCAAAAGAATCTTGTATGCTCTTTAAAGGTCGATTTACTGCGGCCATAGTCTACATTTCAAAAGAATCGTTGGTACACTTTAAAGGTCGATTTACTGCGGCCATATTTTTAATTTCAATCTTTTGTGCTCTTTAAAGGTCGATTTACAGCGGCCATAGTCTACATTTCAAAAGAATCTTTGGTACGCTGTAAAGGTCGATTTACAGCGGCCATAGTCTACATTTCAAAAGAATCTTTGGTGCACTATCAAGGTCGATTTTATGCGGCCATAGTCTAGAATTTAAAAGAATCTTTGGTGCACTTAAAAGTTCGATTTACTGCGGCCATAGTCTACATTTCAAAAGAATCTTTGGTGCACTTTAAAGGTCGATTTACTGCGGCCATAGTCTACATTTCACCAGAATCTTTCGTGCACTTTAAAGGTCGATAAGCTGTGGCTATAATCTACATCTCGAAAGAATCTTGGGTGCACTGTAAAGGTCGATTTACTGCGACCATAGTCTACATTTCAGAAGAATCTTGGGTGCACTTTAAAGGTCGATTTACTGCGGCCATAGTCTACATTTCAAAATAATCTTGTATGCACGTTAAAGGTCGGTTTACTGCGACCATAGTCTACATTTCAATAGAACCTTGTGTGCATCTTAAAGGTCGATTTACTGCGGCCATAGTCTACATTTCAAAAGAATCGTTGGTACACTTTAAAGGTCGGTTTACTGCGGCCATATTCTTCATTTCACCAGAATCTTTGGTGCACTTTAAAGGGCGATTTACTGCGGCCATAGTCTACATTTCAAAAGAATCTTTGG
The DNA here is from genome assembly GCA_922989275.2 of Gari tellinella. Classification (NCBI taxonomy): domain Eukaryota; kingdom Metazoa; phylum Mollusca; class Bivalvia; order Cardiida; family Psammobiidae; genus Gari; species Gari tellinella. The sequence continues at coordinate 20,016,055 of OV277869.1, read as the reverse complement.
TGCACGTTAAAGGTCGGTTTTCTGCGGCTATAATCTAAATTTCAACGGATTTTGTTTGCAGGTTAAAGGTCGTTTGAATGTGGCCATAGTCTACATTTTCAAAAAATGTTTAGTGCATTTTAAAGGTCGGTTGACTGCGGTAATAGTATAAATTTCAACGGAATCTTTGATGCAGGTTAAAGGTTGATTTACTGCGGCCATAGTGAAAATGTACATTTCAACGGAATCTGTGATGCAGTTTAAAGGTCGATTTCTTTTACTGCAGCACGAATTAATCTGTTCTTTATTCTTGACTTTTCGGACATTATCTATTAATCAACAGAGTATTTGGTCCATTATAGGTGTTTTACTGCGGCCATAGCCTACAATTTAAAGGAATTTTAACTGAAAAAAATCCTGGGAGCACTTTAAAGGTAGATATTAAGTTGTTATTCGGCGGAGCTGTCTTATTTCTCATTGAGCCTCAAACCTTATATGGCCCAACCAATCGTGAATGACCGGAAATGAAAGCTTAAGGACACGTGCTTAAAATCGAATAGTCTGATTGGGTAGCGGTTAGACTGGACTATTGACTTTTACAAATTTGTAAAATAAGAGACACAGACTGTTATAGGCTGATTTGCTATGTAGCGGTAGTTTACCAGTAGTAAACACGACTTTCCGCTACTGCTAGTGAGTTATAACCGAGAAATTTTAGGTGTCCCGACCGTTAGGTAGTGATTTGAATGACATAGTGTTTCTATTTTAAGATATGACATATTGTCTCAAGTTCGGCAATGATTTGATGCGTTCTGCAAATCAGAACGAAATTGTTCATAATAGAATTGATCATAATTTTAATCTAGTACCAAGTATATGAAAAAGAAAGAATAGCAGTAACAATTCAGTGAGATAACGAGAAAACTGGCGTTTGAATTTAACCTAGATATCGAAAAGATTTCGAGCATGATGGGTGTTTTTTGTGTTAACACCGTTTTCCTCCAGCGCATGCGCAACTCTGTGACCTCAAATGTAAACAAACCGTGATTTTTTAACGCGATCGCAATCTCTTGGTTAAATGCGAAAACCCAACAACACGTAGATACCTAAAACGTACATTGCTACACTTTGTAGATATTTCTATAATAAATCAGAACATAGAACTTACTCTACAAGACAAATTCCATACACGAATTCTTGAAGCGGACACTTGCTTTATTTACTATGGCAACATGAATTTCTCATTTGAGGGGTCGTTTCAAACAATTCATATTCGGCATATTTCGGGGGTGCTTTCCAAAAATCTCAAATAAAAATCAGGTGATTGAGAATATTTAAACAATCAAACAATATTTAAAGTATAAACAACTAACAAAAGAGCACACACATACGAATTTTAGTAATTTATGGTATCTACAAATTACAAAATAAAAATGATACACGTAGATCTAGACATGGAAGTATAATTTCGTGATCTAGATCTGTCTTAAAAAATTCTCATCACTTTCAGTCACATCTCAGGAAGAAGTAAGTGCAATTCAATTGGCTTATAAAGATGGAAGTGGAAATTTGAACCCCACCCCCCTGTGAACCAAGTAGTAGATCCATGTGCAAACTGTACCTTCTGTCAAGAATTTTCAAGTAAATCTCTCTACAACCACCTCTGAAATAGTACTTATTGATGGAATAAAAACAGCTGACTAACAGCTGACAACTTGCAGCAAAATGTAGCCCGATCAAAAGCATAAACGTGTGTAAATGCTCTCTGCTGTACTTTCACCTTCAGTCTTTGAGAGACCAACTGCCTTAACAAACTAATGATTAACCTCATATCCAGTAGTTTAATGATTGCAAAAACTCATTCTTGGCGACTCTCAAGACCTTCAGTCTTTGATTATATGTATGTGGTCTTAGATTACTGCGCGTGTCTTATTAGATAAATATTAAGCTTAATATCCTGATTTGCAAATTGGATAAAATCAATTCCATATACATCATTACCTTCACCACCCATTCCGCCGAATATCTTTTTTAAAGATATTTCTTGTTGTAGTATAACCTCATATCAGTCAGTTCACTTTGGCAAAGGTTTTCCCGTAATATTATAAAACAAATCCAAATATTTAGTGGCCCAAGATCTAGAATATGGCCACTGTACAGTTTGTTGACTATGGAAAAGAATCGCTTCCCGAAAAATTGAGACTATCTGATCGATAACGGGTTTAACGGGACTAGGTAAAACGCGGGCGCTCTACGCCTACGCTAGTTAAACCATGAACAGAAACGCTGACGGGTTTATAGATGTATCAGGCAGTGTGTGTATCTACATACCAGGCAGCGGTGTGCGTATGGGATGGAGGTCTTGAAGTCATTTTAAGGGTGTATGAAACTCATGAATTTGGGAATTTTTCAATAAATACTACAATATACAGGAAATAAATAACACAAAAACAAATTATCATATTTGTTTTCATTTGAAATGGATTTTTATTGAAGCGGGCTGTTTGAAAAGGACAAAATAAGAAAGAGAGGGTGGGTAAAATTTACATGGCCGTAGAGCAAAAAGTTGTTCACCAACATGTACACTTTTTCTATTTTTTCATTCATCTTAAATAGCTCTTCAATACAAAACCATATTTTCATTTTCATATAGATACTTTGAAATTTTCCCAAATTCACGAGTTTCATACACACTTACGATTAAACACATAGTACTTCTTTCTGATTGGCTCCTATGATCGATAAGACTAAAGCGACCATTGTACAATTTTCCATTTTGACCTGTTTGGCTAAATTTAATTTATTTCAGGAAGTGGCTATTTATTAAATAATTAAATGTATGTTCCACCAAAATTCAAAATTATGGAGCTCATGAAAGCAGGGTCCACGTCCCGAGCTCTGGATACACAATTGATTTGTGTAGCGGATGCTTTCATTTTAAGGTTACAGTATATTGTAAATGAAATTTGTAATTTCTATATTAAATTTAACATTTCAAATTTCACGTATTTTTAACTCAGTAAATCATTACTTGCAATTGTGCTGTTCTACTATATTCGGTCATTTTTAATTTTACAAACTGTGTATACTTATTTATTATAATTATTTTTACCCAAAAAAAAATCATGGTGGATATCAAATTTAAATAATACATGTAACAAGTCTCTATTCTTATGTGGTCCGTGATTTCCCTATATCCTTATGTCGTCAGTTAAATCCAACTATCTTCAGCCACGAGCGTCAGCTATTTTCGACAGTGACATCACTATAATTTTATAAACTTAGACATACTTCATCGGCAAATGTCTCTATATCTTCTACTTTTCCTTTCTCACATATTTATCATATATTCGTTTTTGCTATTAAACTTCAATATAGATAATTAATTTACTACTTACTCTTGTAAAATGACTCCTTTAATTCATATCTAATGTATCCAGTTAATATTCCTACCACAGTTACAAAGCGTCAGTGATTTCACTCAATTCTTATGTGGTCAGTGATTTCTTATTAGCCGCTTACAGCGTCAGTCAAAAATCGCTCTAATCTTAAGTCGTCAGTGTTTTTCAGCCTTCTCATATGACAGCCGTCAGTTTTTTCCCTCTTTGCTTAAGTCGTCAGCAAAATGTTACTATCTTAAAGTGGTAAGTGTTTTTCAGCCTAGCCATTTGACAGCCGTCAGTATTTTCATCTTTGCTTAAGTCGTCAGCAAAATGCTACTATCTTTAAGTGGTGAGTGTTTTTGGGCCTAGTCATTGGCCAAGTGTAGCTAAGACTCTAACATCATCAGCTAAAACCAAAATATTGACTTGAAAAAAAAAAAATTAAAAATTAAAAATTAAAAATTTTAAAATTTAGAACTCATGAGTCAGTCACACTTCACTGGCGAATGTCTCTTTGTCAAAGTTTTTCTTTCTTTTTAATTTGAACTAAAAAAAATAATTTAATTTTAAATTTAAATTTAAATTTCATGTAGATCTAGATATACACTGCAGTGGTGGATGTATCCCTTAAAGTATGTGAATTTTTCGTCGTTCCTTTTAATCATTTTAAATTCACAATACATTCACAAATTCACATTTTCATTCTTCATACATTCACAATTTCATTCTTTTAACATTAATCTTACATCCATATTTGATATTAAACTTCAAAATAAATAACTCCGTTTACTCTTTGTAAAATGACTTCTTTTATTCATATCGTATTGTATTCAGTCAATATTCCTACTTCATTTACATAGCGTCAGTGATTTGCTATATATTTCATATCGTCAGTCAAATCACTATACGCCTTTGTTGTCAGCAAAATTCAACGATATCTTTGTTGTAAGCGTAAGGCGTCAGTATTTTACCCCGACCCAGATTATAAGAACAATGGTCGTATTCGAATCATCGAGTTTGTGGTCAACGAAAAGTGGGCGGAGCAAACGCGCGAAGATTTACTGATGTCAACGATTTTGGCCCGACTCGAATAGAAATTGTAGTCAACGAAAACTTTGTACTTCCGGACGAATGGAAATGAATCAAACACCCGTTAAAACAGTCGTAATGCTCCCAATTTTTATAAACGCACATAATGCCATGTGCTCTGGAACCAATCGATTAATTGAGCGGGTCTTTATGTTTGTTTTATCTAGAGACACTAATCACGTGGTATAAACGTGGTCACGTGACTAAATCAACGCTCGATTTTAGGGTTTGACAACATTTTGTCAACGGAAAACATCAAGTCGTGATTCGAATAGAACTTGTTGACAAATATTCCAACTAACGCGATAGTTGCCATGATTCGAATACGACCATTATGTTTCATACATTAGCTTATCCAGGAACGTAGATTAGTTATAATCTACGTTCCTGGCTTATCTTATTACAGTAATATCTCTCTTGGGCGACATTGAAACACTTCCTCATGTGAAACATATATACTGCGGTGCATTGTAGGACGAATGTAATGCAGAATAAGTCCAGTATGAATTTTCTGTGTTGCGTGTGTCTTGCAATGGACAACCACGGGTTTTTTAAAAACTTAATTAGTTTAATAATATTTTATTGTTCAATTAGTTTACATATTCACACAAGCATCATGTAATGTGTTTAATATAAACAAAAGGATTGGGCCACAAGTTATTGCAACATTAGATTAGGCCCTTTCCCATACTGTCACAAACATGTCGGTAAACAATATAAATGTTACTTTCTTCCGATATTCTGTCTTCAATTAGCAAAAAGGAAATTCGGAAAGGAGACAATAATGATATTGGGACAAAAAGGAGCTTCGTTGAATTGAAACATTTGTTGACAATAAAGTTAAATAAGAATAAGGTAACTTTAAAAAAGGAAAAAAAGAAAAAACGAGAAAAATTGCTGACAATTTTTCTCCCATTCCCAACTCTGCATTTTGTTCCCAGGATCCCCAGTCCCCACCCAAACTCACTATTATTCAAACCAAGTTACCATGAACAAATACATTCGTCAAATAGCATTAAATAAACATGGGAATAAATACGAAAGACTCAAACAGGAAACGTAACACAAACAACACACCCACCTCTCAAGCAGAACACACACACACAGTCATACCACAACAAACACACACACACACACACACGCAATACCATTCCTTCATCTACACACTTAATAGAAAACAACACGCAAGACAAACATAAAGCAAAGTGAATATAGGAGCCCGCCATGGTACGGTCAGTAGCAATCAATAATTAATTATAAATAAATTAATTATTTACAACCACTGGGGGGTTAAACCTGGGTTTAGGGGCGCCCAACCTCACTCTTATCTCCTATATTCACCTATAAAGACAAACAGTGTACAAAAAATATAAACCCTGTTCCAAAACCTTACAATCAAAAAGACCGCCAACACAGTAAGTAAATACATGTAAAACATCTAACAAAAAATCTATGACAAGATTATTAGTAACACGGGAAAGAATTTAACATTCAAGCCCGTGCTAAAAATAACCCACTGTGGGATCGAATTGTACTCAAGCGACTAGTCTGTAGTTACGAGTAACTGTAAGACATGGATGGGTTCAGGGTACGACAGAGAGGGAGGGAAAAAACAAACAAAGCACGAAAATCCGACATAACTCTCCCGGTTAAGGACGGCTTTTGAGATACATCATCATGTAGTGCTAAGCCCTGTCTGTCGTCGCACAACCAAAGAGGAAAGCATGGTTATCAATTGTAGATTGATCGACAACCAAACGTGAAGTGCGCAGCAATATACCGTAGTTGGATCATAATCGTTTTTGAGGAAAAATCTAATACGTTTCACAAACAGGTTTTGAAAATGAATATGTCCAAGAATCTTACGAAGTTTGTAAATAACATCACCATAAAACTCCGGATGTGAAATACCTTGCCACAGAAAAGACTTTAAGTTACATTTATACTTGTTAATGAGAGGACGATTTCTATAAAAGAATTTAGAAAATGTTTTACGAAGTTTATGAAATCTGTACCCCTGTTTAAGAAGCTTTTCAGTAATAGTTTTATTACGAATGTGGAAGTCCTCAACAGAGGTACAGGCCCTAGCAAAACGAATAAGTTGTGAGATATAAACCCCGTAAGATGTAGAACGGGGAACATCGCCATCTAGATGAGGATAATTTACAATACTAAAATCAAAATCATCTCGTTTATCGTAAATCTTAGAAGAAACAATTCCGTTATTTATTAAAAGATCTAAATCTAAAAATGGTGCCGACAAATTTGACTCATTTGTTTTATTAAGGCGTAGTTCTTTTGGGTAAATAAAAGGAAACAACGTATCAAAAATGGGTTGTCTATATTAAAAATATCATCTAGATAGCGCGATGTATTGTTAAAGGCTTCGATCATATCTGCCTGTGTATCAGGTTTTAGACTTAGCATAAAGTCCCTCTCATAACAGTACAAAAATAGGTCTGCGACAAGAGGCGCACAGTTTGTACCCATAGGAATACCAATCACTTGGCGGTATATGGTACTCCCAAAACGTACATAAATATTATCCAGAAGAAATGATAGTGATTTACAAACATCGGTGCAAGTCCACATAGTGTAATGCTTAACCGTGTCATTTGTAAAAAATGCACGATCAGCATTACACGCCAGAAATAGTTTCCTTTCTCTGGAAAAAGTATTTTCAATAAGTTGTATAAGTTTAGCTTTTATTAAATTATGAGGTAAGGTAGTATATAGTGTTGAAAAGTCATAAGTACTTATATTGCAAGCTTGGTATTTTCTATTTTCAAGCTTCGTCAAAACTTCATTCGAGTTTTTGATAGACCAAAACAGATTAAGTCCAGAATTTTCGTAAGTCTTTGCACAATACCTTTGAACATGTTCTTTGATTTTAATTAAAGACGATATCAAAAGTTTGGAAAGCTTAGTAGTAGTACATGCACTTGATTTAGCAATAAAACGAGACTTATATGGAGTTTTGTGGAGTTTTGGTATCCAGTACATTGTAGGAAGTTTGTGACATGTAATGTTGACTTCAGCTTTTAATTGTACACATGTATCAAGATGATCAGATACTACATTACGTTCCGTAAAATCAAAACTATTAGTATCCAATAGTAAACTCTTATCCAACCTAAACCCGTATAAAGCTCAGGGTCCTGATCACATATCTCCTCGTATACTGAAAGAACGTAGCCCTTATGTTGATCCCTACCTGACCAAGATATTCACATCCTCCCTGCATACAGGTATTGTTCCAGATGATTGGAGGAAAGCTGTAGTGGCTCCCGTCTATAAGAAAGGCCCAAAGTGTAAGCCCAGTAATTACAGACCCATTTCACTTACATGCATTGCCTCCAAGCTGAAGGAGCATGTCCTTGTGTCAAACATGATGAACTATTTAGACTCAGAAAACCTCTTAACCCCATTTTCAACATGGCTTCAGATACAAACACAGCTGCGAAACACAACTTCTCTCTTTTACACAGGACATTTTTAATAACCTCCATGATGGCAAACAAAATGATTTAATTGTAATGGATTTTAGTAAGGCATTCGATAAGGTGGACCATAACCTGCTCATCTACAAACTCTCTCAACTTGGTATAAATCCACAAATAGTTTCATGGGTCAGAAGCTTTTTAAGTAACAGAAGCCAAAAAGTAGTAGTAGAAGGTTCTAGTTCTGACCCTGTCTCTGTACTATCGGGTGTTCCTCAAGGCTCAGTCCTAGGACCCTGTCTTTTTCTATGCTACATCAACGACTTGCCACAATCAGTTAAGGGTAGATCCCGTTTATTTGCAGACGATACAATTGTTTACCTGACCACAAGCTCTGAAAGCGAGTTGGTAGACTGTTAAAAAACCTGACTGATATTGGTAGATTAATTTATTATCATGTAGGTAGTTATACAAATATTTAAAAATAACGCGTTCCATGACTTTTCCTACACAGCTGATCAAGGATATAGGCCTATAATTTGAAACGAGAAACGATTCGCCTTTTTTGAAAAGAGGCATTGCATTTGCCAATTTCCAAATAGAAGGGTAACAACTTTCTTGAAGAGATCTATTGAAAAGGATACATAAAGGTTTAATTATTGTTTGGCTTGTTTCTTTTAGCATTTCATGGCTTATTTCATCATGACCACTTGCTTTATTTATTAAGAGATTTTGGATGACGTCATTAATGTCTTGTTCTGTAATGGTTACAGCTCTGAGTATTGAGTCTGTATGAAGTGAAAAATTCGGAAGAGAAATATGTTAGTCAACTACAGTTGATATAGAGCAGAAATATTCGTTTAAAATGTTTGCCTTGTCTTCATCAGAAGAGTAGTAGGTATTTATATCATTAGGATCTTGTAGAATATTTATAGTTTCGTTTTTAATAGAATTCTCTTTTACACGCATTTTAACCATTTTCCAATAAAGCCTTGGACTGTTTGGATTTAAATCTTTTAACGTAAATTCTAAATTGTTAAAGAAAAGGACTTTAGCAATTTTTTTCATATTATTAACCTTATTTCTAATTATCTTGTATTTATGCCAGTCAGTCGGTTTGTTAGTACGTAGTCCTATTTTTTTCTGTCTGTCACGTTTTCGGGAGATTTTGCGAATGTCGGAATTGTACCAGGGTTTGTCGTTTGGTCTAATCGTCACTTGACTTGTTGGAATGCATATCTTCGCAAGTTCAACGATTTTTTGTGTAAACTGTTTGGTTGCCTCATCAACCGTCCCGAGTCGGAGAAAAGACCAGTCTGTAGTTTGAATTAAATGGTTTCGAAGAATAAAATCAGCACGTTTATAATTCCAGATCATTCGTTTAAACGGTGATTTTTCGTTCAGGCCACTTTTAACATAAATATAGGTACCAAAATGATCACTTACTGTTTTGGGCGTTTCGTGAGTTCCTGCATTTAAATACGTTATATTGTCAGAAATAGCTATAGGGTCTATGAGGGTGCTTGTCGTGTCAGTAACGCGTGTTGGTTCAGTGATCACATTTGCCATTTGATTAATTAAAAGAATGTCTTTAACTTTATGATTTGAGAGATCGAGTTGATCTTTATTTAAATCTCCTACTAAGATAATATTATTAGAAAAATCAAATGCCTTTTCAATGAATATGTTTAAACGTTCCCAAAATTCGACTCTTTGGTTTGGTTGTCTATAAACTGTACAAATAATAAAACTTTGATTTTTATCTTTAACTTCAATACATAAAGACTCTTGTAAATAATGTTCTAGTTCAAGCAAACGTTTAGGTCTTAAAAGCGAAGATGTGTAAACTAAAATGCCGCCACTGTGGTTTGTGTTATCTTTACGAAATAGGCAATCAAAGTGTGGGAGGTTTACAATTTGGTTAGACATATCGTGTGTTAAGTGTGTTTCCGTAAAACAGAGGATGTCAAAATCAAGCATAAAGTCATTTATGTATTCGAGTTTGTTTCTTATACTTCTAATATTTGGATGTAATATTGAATAACAATTTTTGTCTGTGACTGTTCTGGACCCGGGTTTGGTTCTACACCACCTGCTTGTAATAGCAGGTTTTCTAAACAATGTAAGGGAAAAGTGGTTTAAAAAATAGGAAAAGTATTTGAAACTTTAGACTTAAGAAATGAATACCTTAAATATGTGGGTTGCCGGTGGGAAAGTTCGTATGTGTTATACATAAGTGAACTCAACATAAAGCAAAGATAGAAAGTTTAAGTACTGTTAAATGAGGCGTTTAGAGTATATCTAAGACAATAAATAAATTTGTGAAGCAACTGCACAAAAATGTTTGCTACATTTACCTGACTGTAGTACATATAAGTTTTGCAAAACACATGACCCCTGTTATTATGAAGTCCAATGGCCACTCTTCACATGTTTACGTTATTACCTATCCGGGTAAAGAATAACCTCGGTGGGTTTAGAGAGTGGCCATTGTGATAGAGAATAAACGGTAAGGCTGGGTAAAGAAGGGTCCCCGGTATTCATTGCAGAGTACATATTTGGAAAAAAGAAAAACAAAACTGAATAAAGTGAAAAATGAAACAAAAGAATAAATTAATCTACACTGGTTCGATTAGGAACTAAGTTGATGACTGCTTATCAAGTTTAGGTAAGAAAAACAAGGTTTGAAAAATATACATAAGATAAATCACATTACAAACGATGATTGTATACACCAAGTACAGAGATATATATGTGCATATTTTAATCATTTGTTTGAGAATAAACGAGGTTATTAACCATTTGTTATATATTTATAAAGTTATATTAATTCATCCTAAACGACAGGTTGCTGTTTCGGGGTATTACCGTATAACTTTTATAATTCCGTTGTTGTTACCATGTAATCTAGTTGCTGTATTAGAGAGGTTTTACTGTAGCCAGTTAAGTTAAGTTTAAGTGTATTAAGCAGCCACTGTTGATTGACAGTAAATGCCTACAGTTTGATAGAAATAGGGCAGAAAACTGCAATAAACTTAGTGCTCGTTTGATGCAAGATTGACTGTACATGAAGTCAATTTAACCTCACATTCTTTTAAATCTTAAAAAATAGGAAACATAAATATATAGATATAAATCTGACTCCCTGCCTTCTCTATGTGAACATCTGATGCTAACCTGAATGCTCATAAATGGGCTGGATTATGTTGTGTAATTCTTACGGAACTGAATATAATACGTGGGACCGTATTATTCAAATATTTTCAGGTTCGGCAATCACTGCAAAGGCGAATTTAAGCGTTGTTTTGGTGTTAACGTCTCTTTTTTTCATGTACATACCATAAACACATATTTTGATTAAGATTATCATCAAATAACATTATACAACTCTGTTATTAAGGAATAAAAATAGGATAAACTGAAATCTAAAGGGGTCTGGCTTTTATACCCCCTGAAATTACAAAATCGCCTTTTTCTCAACATCCAAGCTTCTGATGGTTACAATACCTTTTCCGGTTGTAAATATTATGTTTAAGAACCAATACGTACCAGAATTACCAAAATTAAGAAACTTTAATGCTTGTATTACAACTTCATAAAAAATGTCCGGTACGGCAATTTACGTTTCGGTTCGGCACGACACCGGCTTTTATACACCTTCCATTACGTTACATGCCTTAACCTATTTGTGCACATGATCCCATATACACAGGGGCGGAGCACGGTCACACGGTAAGTGAATTGTAGACTACATCCCGTAACAAATATTGAACGATTTTTGTCACGCTTTTGAAGACGAACTAGCTCCAGTGATTACCTGGTCAGCAGAAAACGCTTCAAAATGACAACATACTCGTTATTTGGCTTCTAAACTGTTTTGGACGTCAATATAGATATTGCAAGAATATGAAGGGAGGTCATCTCATGATGTGGTTGTGATAGTTGTATTCGAATGGGTGAAAAAATGTACAAAACATCACACAACGGTGATTAACTTCTTTTTGTATGGAATACAAAAATGTATACATGTATCTATTATATCAGACTCCAATATCATCTGAATTCAAGCATTGACTATGCGTATACGTGCACACTTCAAACGTAGTTTATATTTGCCATTTTCATGCCGTTATTCGAACTTTTCTGACCAAACCATGTCTAAGCAAATGTAACGCTTTTGAGACGACAACGTAACGCACTTGTAGACGATTCACATTTTTTACCGTCACGTTTTTTTGACGACTTTTTGTACTTTTCATGATAGAGACAATTAATGTTTATACTGCTGCAAACGCTTTTGTGGGTCGGTAGATGTTATAAGACATAATGTTATATCGAACCCACAACGTAGACTAGCAGTCATTGTGGATACAATGGGGGCTGCGCAAAAAAGACGAGGCTATTCAATATTATGGGAAAATATGTACATGTGATAATGACAAAATCAATATTGACACAAATACTGAAAAACTTCAAATATCAAACGGAAAATAGAAAGATAACAGAAAGCCATGCAAATAAAACAATAATAAAAACACTAACCAAACATCCACAGAAATATTCTACTTTTGATACTAAAGGTGCTGTTTTTACAGAGGTACCTGTATATGTATACAGTCCGATAATGAGGCAGCCAGGTGTTGTAGCGACATTGACATTTCAGATCACTTGTTATTGTTGTTGCTGCTAAGGATTTTACGTCCCACAAGCTGTCTTATTTATGCGATCAGATGACACGCCATTATTGCCTGGACGTCCCTCCAGCCGACTGGGAATAATCCGTTCATATCTAGACTGGCTGCTTCTGACATCTTGCGATGGTCCCCAAAGTTGAAAAATTTCGAAGTCGGGTTGAGGTCCAACGATGACAAATTCCGTCCAAAGTGCTGGCTACTAAGTTGTATGAGGGAAAAACCCCGACAAAGACGTGCCCTTAGTTCAGGCAATCCTTCAAGTCCGGTGCTCTTTAGGGCATCAACCGCCGATGCTGGTCAAAGGTTCAGCTATTGGGTTAGACTGTCACGCTTAGCCATGGACTGCGCTCTCGTTCCTCTCCCACGACGTGAACGTCTCGGCGGGAGCGAGAGAGGTCAGATCACTCGGAGCACATGTACCTGTTACTGTACCAGGTGAACGACTGAAAAGCATTGTCCAAAGATTAAGAGAGTTGCTTCCATTTGCAACGCAATACATTTTAGACCAGGGTCGGATCGAAGAATGGACATTATTAGTTATACATTTTCTTCACAGTGTACATGAGGATTTCTTTCCGGCTGAGGTACATCATGTTGCCCGAGGGTTACATGATTTTACCAGCCGGGAAGAAATCCTCATGTACACTGTGAAGAAACTGTATAACGTATTTTAAATTTCGAACTTTCTTTCTATAGAGTTATAATTACATTAACTATTTTCAATCTTTACATTTTCCAATTGGAATTACTTTATAATAAATTTCGAACTTTCAATCTGTAGAGTTATAGTCGATACATAGGGACAGGTGCTTACTTGCTTCTCTTAATTATGGAACTACAAACAAACAAAAGACTAAAAATCCCCCTTACACCACTTAGAATGCACTCTGCGTGTTCTGTTCATATCCCTAGAAATACTACTAATTTTGCATCACTACAGCCGTCCGTACAATTATCACCACTTAAGCTCTATTCGGCAACTTCTTTTCACATTCCATCTCTTTCTATTAATAATTGTTTTCATAATGGTCCAAAAGTAGTGCTTTCACCTCTAAAATATTCTATTCAACGCAATAATTCTGTTTTATTACGACCATTGAACAAAAAACGTAGAGTGCATCCTATTATTGAAAAGTGCAATGCTAAGAGGTGAGCGTGTTGCATTTATTTATCTTGCAAGTCTACTATACAATCAACAGTAAACGGTAGAATATTTAGTGTTGTCATAGATTCAGACATCAACTGACGAACTAATCATGTTATATACGTGTTAACTTGAAAAGCACCAGGTTGTGGTATCCAGTATGTTGGGCAAACCGGTCGTCCCCTCAAAACTAGGTTTAATGAACATCTTCGTACTTGTAGAAACACAAAACTGAGGAACTTTCTGTATCAACATTTTCGGAAATCTGGACATGGATTAGAGTTTATTTCAATTCAACCTGTCGAACATATTACGTATGATCAAAATGCTACTAATAGTTTCAAATGTAAGGCTAGATTTATAACGGAATTAAAATGGATTAAAAATTTACAGACACCCTTTCCTTTAGGCTTGAATGATAATATATACCAATCTGGCAATATTTCTAAAGAACCTTCAATTAAAATCAAAGAACATGTTCAAAGGTATTGTGATAAGACTTACGAAAATTCTGGACTTAATCTGTTTTGGTCTATCAAAAACTCTAATGAAATTTTGGCGAAGCTTGAATATAGAAAATACCAAGCTTGCAGTATAAGTACGTATGACTTTTCAACACTATATACTACCTTACCTCATAATCTAATAAAAGCTACACTTATACAACTTATTGAAAAGACTTTTGCCAGAGAAAGGAAGCTATTTCTGGCGTGTAATACTGATCGTGCATTTTTTACAAATGACACGGTTAAGCATTACACTATGTGGACTTGCACCGATGTCTGTGAATCACTAACATTTTTTCTGGATAATATATATGTACGTTTTGGGAGTACCATATACCGCCAAGTGATTGGTATTCCTATGGGTACAAACTGTGCGCCCCTTGTCGCAGACCTATTTTTGTACTGTTATGAGAGGGACTTTATGCTTAGTCTAAAACCTGATACACAGGCAGATATGATCGAAGCCTTTAACAATACATCGCGCTATCTAGATGATATTTTTAATATAGACAACCCATTTTTTGATACGTTGTTTTCTTTTATTTACCCAAAAGAACTACGCCTTAATAAAACAAACGAGTCAAATTTGTCGGCACCATTTTTAGATTTGGATCTTTTTTATAAATAACGGAATTGTTTCTTCTAAGATTTACGATAAACGAGATGATTTTGATTTTAGTATTGTAAATTATCCTCATCTAGATGGCGATGTTCCCCGTTCCACATCTTACGGGGTTTATATTTCACAACTTATTCGCTTTGCTAGGGCCTGTACCTCTGTTGAGGACTTCCACATTCGTAATAAAACTATTACTGAAAAGCTTCTTAAACAGGGGTACAGATTTCATAAACTTCGTAAAACATTTTCTAAATTCTTTTATAGAAATCTTCCTCTCATTAACAAGTATAAATGTAACTTAAAGTCTTTTTTGCGGCAAGGTATTTCACATCCGGAGTTTTATGGTGATGTGATTTACAGACTTCGTAAGATTCTTGGACATATACATTTTCAAAACCTATTTGTGAAACGTATTAGATTTTTCCTCAAAAAAGATTATGATCCAACTATATTGCTGCGCACTTCACGTTTGGTTATCGATCAGTCTACAATTGATAACTATGCTTTCCTCTTTGGTTGTGCGACGACCGACAGGGCTTAGCACTACATGATGATATATCTCTAAAGCCGTCCTTAACCGGGAGAGTTATGTCGGATTTTCGTGCTTTGTTTTTGCCCTCCCTCTCTGTCGTACCCTGGACCCTTACATGTCTTACAGTTGCTCGTAACTACAGACTAGTCGCTTGAGTACAATTTGACCGTTGCCATAGTGGGTTATTTTTAACACGGGCTTGAATGTTTAATTCTTTCCCATGTTACTAATGATCTTGTCATAGAATTTTTGTTAAATGTTTTACATGTATTTACTTACTGTGCTGGCGGTCTTTTTGATTGTGAGGTTGTGGAACAGGGTTTATATTTTATGTACACTGTTCGTCTTTATAGGTGCATATGGGAGATAAGTGTGAGGTTGGGCGCCCCTAAACCCAGGTTTAACCCCCCAGTGGTTGTTAATAGTTAATTAATTTATAGTTAATTATTGATTGCTACTGACCGTACCAAGGCGGGCTCCTATATTCACTTTGCTTTATGTTTGTCTTGCGTGTTGTTTTCTATTTAGTGTGTAGATGTAGGAATTGTATTGCGTGTGTGTGTGTGTGTTTGTTGTGGTATGACTGTGTGTGTGTGTTCTGCTTGAGAGGTGGGTGTATTGTTTGTGTTACGTTTCCTGCTTGAGTCTTTCGTATTTATTATTATACGGCAAAGTTTTCACTGTTCAAACGAAATATTTCGGGATTTGTCGTGTACAGAGCTCATAGTAAACTATAACAAAATCGCACCAAAGCACATAACGTTAGACGTAAATGACGTCATGTTTCTGACGGTTGTTATTCTTAAGAAAATGCAGTATAATAACATTTTCGGTAGATAGTGGTGATATGGATATTGATCACATAGCAAGCCAATAATTTTGGGACGTTGTCAAAAACAACGGTATTAAAACTTTCATAATCTAAACGATGTATAGGCGTACTTTAAAACCACAGGGGATGGACAGGACAATATGTAAATATCATGAACCGGACATTTCGAAAGCTATGTAAAATAAATAACCTTGTCCGTTCGTGGTCAATCGCAGCAGATAAACGACGTTTGGATCTAGAGTAAAATTAGATTTACTTGGTTCGGAAACGCATGGGCTCTGTGCCTTTAAAACTTTTGAGCTAAGCCGGACGACGGTCTAAAGTAGATTTGTCAGATTTGAAGGTTTGAGTCCCTGATTTTTCATATTTGCACGTGTAGCGGAATTCTAACCAACAAGATTTTGTTTGCTTGTTAACGTCCGTTTCTGCCAATGGGCGCATTGTACACACCAGAGAGAAGGGATTGATACAGGAAACCCAGACACGGTGTCCTACTCCTACTATCGACAGAGTGTTTGGAAGCCGCGCGTAAAGCACTGATACATCGGACTTCAGTTTATAAAGTCTCGTCCGATGGAAGAGGATACGTCGGGGGGAATCGAACTCACGACCCCTGACACCACAGACGAGTGTACTACCCCTGGACCACGAACCTGGAACGGTTGAAACACTTCGACTTTTTCTTCAAAATATCCAACGCTAAAGTTTAGATAGAAGTGGAAGAAACAGACAGAAAAATAGATATCGCCCGTCATTAGAAGTGATGCATTTTCACCACGAGTTCTTTTGTATCACTCTAACAAAAACGTGTTTCATGTACTAGCCGCTCCTAAGAAAGCATGCAAAGAAGCATCCGTCTCCCCGAAAATGTTATCTTTTTCCCATGTGCAGTGCCCCGAATATCGCTCCTTTGAAAGCTGCATTCGTACCACAGTGATCTAGATGTATGTGTCAAGTACCGCTGATTCGTACATATAGAGCTCCCCGAGGAGGTCAAGCATGGCTTTAGCAAAATCGATCGTTTGACAGAAACGAAATAACTTTTCATTTGGAATGATTGGACCAAACACACGTTTTAAACGCATAATCGAGAAACCTGCTCTCACCACAATACAAAGCAAAGCAACGGAAAAAGCAATAACGCCGCAATGTTACCTCAAAAACCTTAAGTAAGTTATTCAAAATAATAAAGACTGCATTATGGTCGTCTAATGTTCGTGACATAGTAGTCCACAAAATGCGACATAGATATATAACTCGTCCAAAAATGCATGACAATAAAGCTAATGACAGGAAGGGTTTTCATCGTCCGTTTTTATAGCTTTAATATTAGACCAACATCGCTTCAGTTAAATAACGTGTTTGGAAAGATCAGAAAGTATCTCTGCTCATAGAAAACTGTTTCAGTAAAACACAGGTTTCTCTAAATTACGCTAAAAGGTAAACTGTTTGTCTTTTAGACACATTCAAGCAATGAATTATTACAGTGTCAGGATAATAAAAGGCTTCACTGATCCAGATAAGTCGTTGCAATACATACCTTCATTCTTCCTTTTTGCAATACGCAATGAATTTTTGCAATGTTTATTTATTGGATAGTTAAAATACCGATTACACAATGTTTAATGAAATTTTCAGGTTTAGTCAGCATCTTAAACGAGAGCATAAATCGTCCAATATTTGTTACGCGATGTAGTCCACAATTCGCTTACCGTGTGACCGCGTTCCGCCCCTGTGATATATGGGACATAGGCAAACAGGGTAAACTCTGATCAGACGCCGCGTAATGCGGCGTCTGATCAGAGTCCACACTGTTTGCTGATATGAATTTCAATATGAAACAAAATTAAAATGAAAATTTTGACCAGGCATCCCTTTGATAAAAAATGGAACAATCCAATATAAACATGGAAAAATCCACTGGGCACAAATGGGTTAAATTATCTTATCTTGTTACATTAGTATCCCTATTGAGCGACAATACAACTCTGAGGTAATCATAAAGCATGTCTTTAGTGAATATTTGTCCTAAGAAAGTTTAAAAATACATTTTCTCAGTTTTGGAGATAACCAACACATAGTTACAATTGCAGAAAATCAAATAATTACTTCCCTTTGATAACATGTAAGCAGTTACAGTAGCTCATATGTAAGTGTTTAGATCATCTGGTATTATGCGACACATAGGATATAGTCTAAGAGCTGGGTAAGATTTATTTATGTTGAAAGCGGAACTGGAACTTTTATATATATCTTATAGGAAATTGTCTCAGGAGTTCAGAAATGGCCGTCTGATGAGAGTTTAGGTAGAGACAAGGGAGAAAATTTGGATTAAAGTTATCTGCCCTCGGATTTTCTTGTAAATTTTGAAAATGCAACTGTAATTTTCTTTTCTATATTGGAGACTTAAATGTTGCCTAGGATGCCCAAACTTTATCCAATGTGTCTACATAAATGTCAAAGTTTGTTTAACAATACTTTTTTACATTCTATCTCAATCCAAGATGGCCGCCAATGTCTATTTTTAGTAACATATTACATTTTTTCACAAAATCTCGTCTTTTTGGTGGATAAATCTACTGTGAAACATATATTAAAAGCAACAACTGTACTTATTATTGTTACTAGAAGTGTAATAGAGTATTGTGTGCTATTTTAACCAAAAATATGTCACCATGTGTATGTACAGGTGGTAATTAAGGCAATACATCAGTTTTCAACAGTCACAGACTTTTCTGAAAAATTGCCTATAATGTGACATTTCTTCTCAAAATCAAGGAGTAAAAGATTGTGTAGTGTTTTGAAAAAGAATTATCTATACCAGTGTGCAATAAATTAATAAGATATGCTCTTTTCCAATCTAAAATGGCTGCCAATATCTATTTTTAGTAACAGAATTTAATCTTTTCAGAAAATGTTTCAATACCGAATACATTTAATGTTAAATTTTTAATTAATACAAAGAAACATTGTATTATTTGAAAAATATTTATCTAGCTATGTTTCCATCTGGCAACATATCTATTTCTAGCACATCTACACATTAATAATGACTTCATCATTGTGTATTTTCTCTCTGTTACTCACTTTAAACTTTTAAGCTATCCAACTCATCATGCACCAACAATTTAGATCGCACGACGTTATGAAATTTACTGTTAACATGCATATCAGTCTGCTCTAACACCAAATTAATTCATATGTCTTACTATGAGTATCCAACCACTTGTGTCACACACCTAACAAAGTTAATCCTGCTCCTCA
Organism: Gari tellinella; assembly: GCA_922989275.2. NCBI lineage: Eukaryota > Metazoa > Mollusca > Bivalvia > Cardiida > Psammobiidae > Gari > Gari tellinella. The sequence continues at coordinate 19,996,573 of OV277869.1, read as the reverse complement.
TCCATATCGTCTGATCCATATATTTGTTCTCCATACTTGACCTCCTCATCCTCCATATTATCGTCAACAGTGTGGCATCACCACTCTGGGAATCAAGGACTTTGCAATGTCCTTTGGCAAATGATAGCCACTATACCACTTTATTTGATAATTTCCATCAGTGAAATTCTACCCATATCTCACTGGTGACTCTCTAACTGGATTCGGCAGCATGGCACGTTGACATATGCCAACAATGTAGACTGTCATATTTACAAGTAGCTAGACAGTCACTGTGCATGGTGGTAGAGAACTTGGGTTAATTCCCCTGATCGATGCCATGGGATTTTCAAAGGACTTCAAGGCATATGTCCTTTGAAAAGCCACATAGCATGCTTTGTTTACATTTGTTTCTTTTGGCTGGCCATACACATTGCAAATGAAGGTCTCACACTGTTCAACCATTGCTTCACACATTTCCCCCTCGCCTAGAGCCGCCATTGACTTCGACTTCCTAAAGTTAGAATTCTTCATCATAAGCTCTAGATGTCTTATTTTTCCCTTGTTCAGGAACGCAGGGCTGTAGTCACACCCAGTTAAGGCATGTAGACTAGACAAGGCAAGCACAAATTCTTCTGTCAAATTAAGAAAAAGATTGTTGACACTGATTAACAGTCATGTGTTATTCCAATAATGCCCTACATCTATCCATAATTTCACTGTGCTAGTGATTTGGGCCCAATAGTTGAGCAGTATCACAAGCACGTCTGTGTCCCAGCTTCTAACAACGATGTTGACAACATGTTGAAACCTACTATTGTAGTCGAAATGAAACACCGTACGAGTGTCTGCTTCTTCATGGTCACCTGTGAGCTCCTCAACTTGGACTTATTGCACGGTGTCACCTATCCTATTGCAGTAAAGCGAAAGCATTCGCTGTTGACATTCTGGTACAGATGACATTCCTTCAATGTGTGAGCATATGTGTCTTTATCCCATTCTTTAGCTACGAATTCCATTAATGATTTCTCAAAGGATCTAGAACGCAGAGCACCTTGCCACTCCTATGACCGCATTTGGTCTGGTCCCGTGTTGAGATAGACTATGTATTCTTCTCCCCTTTTGGCTCTCTCACTGTCTTTAATGGATGGTGTTGAGTAGACGTCACACACAAGATGATCTTTCGACAAACTAGTAAATTGCAGGAGAAGCCATCTTGCAAGGTCCCCATATGACCTTGGGGGTCCTTTTGAAGATGAAGGGAGAAGGTCGCATACATGATGAGTGTGCCTGTCTGTGGTGGCACATGATGATATTTTGCTGAATGTTTCCAGGTTTTTCATTAGTTTGGATTTATCGGTTGTGTTCAAGCTGCCGTCAGTTTGAGCTAATGCTAGTGGGACTGGTGTGAGAGGTTACTCTAACACCTTTATCAGGTCTATATTCTGAATATTGCTTAACAGGAGTAGGCGGCGTGAATAGATCTCTTGTCCCAGCAATTTCCTGTACCCTTTTCCCCACTGGTAACCTTGTTTTAACCGAGGCACTGAATCACCTTCCATTTGATTGATTTCTCAAATCTTGCTGGTTCTTTGATGCAAGCCTCTCTATATTCCACAGAAGAGCATTCGTCTGTCTTTGTGATCCCCAGCAGATCATCCTTGAGTCACTTTTTTTCCCTATGTCAAACAGTACAGGTATGTGTTCTCTGCTATTGTGAAGGGATTCATTGTAGACACAATTGATGGGACACTCAATTCAAGGTCTTCGTGGTCTCGCTTGATTATATTAGGCTTTAGATCCTTCGTTGTGTCTTCGATCCTGCTGATCCCTATCCCTGCAGAGTCCAACAATGAACCCACTCGGAAATACTTCAAGGGGGTGTATTTTCATCAAGGAGAACAAGAAAAACTTCTCAAGGACAGCAGTTGATATGACTCTTGAGTAAACTGTAAACACTGATGCGGCTTCACGGCAGACAGGAATGGGCTCATTTGTTCATTCAAAGAATGCAAGATCTAGATGGATGGTTATAAGATCGATAAGAAGTGCAGTTGTGGGTTCATTGTTGGACTCTGCAGGGATCAACAAGATCGAAGACACAACAAAAGATCTAATGCCTAATATAATCAAGCGGGACCATGGAGACCTTGAAAATATTGTCTCATCAATTGTGTCTACAATGAATCCCTTCACAATAGCAGAGAACACAGACCTGTACGGTTTGACATAGGGAAACAGGTGACAGATGGAATCAAGGATGATCTGCTGGGGTTCAAAAAGACAGACGAATGCTCTTCTGTGGAATATAGAGAGGCTTGCATCAAAGAACCAGCAAGATTTGAGAAACCAATCAAATGGAAGGTGATTCAGTGCCTCGGTTAAAACAAGGTTACCAGTGGGGAAAAGGGTACAGGAAATTGCTGGGACAAGAGATCTATGCCCGCCGCCTACTCCTGTTAAGCACTGTTCAGAATATAGACCTGATAAAGGTGTTAGAGTATCCTCTTACACCAGTCCCACTAGCACTAGCTCATACTGACGGCAGCTTGAACACAACCGATAAATCCAAGCTAATAAAAACCTGGAAACATTCAGCAAGAATCCTCCTGTGCCACAACAGACAAGCACACTCATCATGTATGCGACCTTCTCCCTTCATCTTCAAAAGGACCCACCAAGGTCATATGGGGACCTTGCAAGATGGCTTCTCCTGCAATTTACTAGTTTGTCGAAAGATCATCTTGTGTGTGATGTCTACTCAACACCATCCATTAAAGACAGTGAGATGGCCAAAGGGGGAGAAGAATACATAGTCTATCTCAACACGGGACCAGACCAAATGCGGTCAAAGGAGTGGCAAGGTGCTCTGCGGTCTAGATCCTTTGAGAAATCATTAATGGAATTCGTAGCTAAAGAATGGGATAAAGACACATATGCTGACACATTGAAGGAATGCCATCTGTACCAGAATGTCAACAGCGAATGATTTCGCTTTACTGCAATAGGATATGTGACACCGTGCAAAAAGTCCAAGTTGAGGAGCTCACAGGTGACCATGAAGAAGCAGACACTCGTACGGTGTTTCATCTCGTCTACAAGAGTAGGTTTCAACATGTTGTCAACATCGTTTTTAGAAGCTGCGACACAGGCATGCTTGTGATACTGCTCAACTATTGGGTCCAAAGCACTAGCACAGTGAAATTATGGATAGATGTAGGGCATGATTAGAATAACAGACGACGGTTAATCAGTGTCAACAATCTTGTTCTTACTTTCACAGAAGAAGTTGTGCTTGCCTTGTCTGGCCTACATGCCTTAACTGGGTGTGACTACAACCCTGCGTTCCTGAACAAGGGGAAAACAAGACCTTTAGAGCTTGTGATGAAGAATCCAAACTTCAGGAAGTCAATGGCGGCTCTAGGCGAGGGGGAAATGTGTGAAGCAATGGTTGAACAGTGTGAAACCTTCATATGCCATGTGTATGGCCAGCCAAAAGAAAGTAATGTAAACAAAGCACGATATGTGGCTTTTCAAAGGACATATGCCCCGAAGTCCTTTGAAAATCCAATGGCATCGATCGGGGGTATTAACCCAAGTTCTCTACCACCATGCGCAGTGATTGTCCAGCTACAGTTAAAGATGGCATTCTACATTGCTGGCATATGGCAACGTGCTATGCTGCCGAATCCAGTTAGAGAGTCACCAGTGAGATATGGGTAGAATTTCACTGATGAAATTTATCAAATACAGTGGTATTGGCTATGAATTGCCAATGGACATGGCAAAGTCCTTGATTCCCAAGGTGGTGATGCCACACTGTTTGACGATGATATGGAGGATGAGGAGGTCAAGTATGGAGAACAAATATATGGATCAGACGATATGGATGAGGAGCAGGATTACCTTTGTTAGGTGTGTGACACAAGTGGTTGGATTTTCATAGTAAGACATATGAATTAATTGTGGTGTTAGAGCAGAATGATATGCATGCATAATGTGAGATCTAAATTGTTGGTGCATGATGAGTTGGATAGCTTAAAAGTTTAAAGTGAGTAACAGAGAGAGAACACAATGATGAAGTCATTATTAATGTGTAGATGTGCTAGAAATAGATATGTTGCCAGATGAAAAAATAGCTAGATAAAGGTTTTTCAAATAATATATTGTTTCTTTGTATTAATTAAAAATTTAACATTAGATTTATTCGGTATTGAAACATTTTCTGAAAAGATTAAATTCTGTTACTAAAAATAGATATTGGCAGCCATTTTAGATTGGAAAAGAGCATATCTTATTAATTTATTGCACACTGGTATAGATAATTCCTTTTCAAAACACTACACAATCTTTTACTCCTTGATTTTGAGAAGAAATGTGTCATTATAGGCAATTTTTCAGAAAAGTCTGTGACTGTTGAAAACTGATGTATTGCCTTAATTACAACCTGTACATACACATGGTGACATATTTTTGGTTAAAATAGCACACAATACTCTATTACACTTCTGGTAACAATAATAAGTACAGTTGTTGCTTGTATATTATGTTTCACAGTAGATTTATCCACTGAAAAGACGAACTTTTTTGAAAAAATGTAATATGTTACTAAAAATAGCCATTGGCGGCCATCTTGGATTGAGATAGAATGTAAAAATGTCTTGTTAAACAAACTTTGACATTTATGTAGACACAATGGATAAAGTTTGGGCATCCTAGGCAACATTTAAGTCTCCAATATAGAAAAGAAAATTGCCATTGCATTTTCAAAATTTACAAGAAAATCCAAGGGCAGATAACTTTAATCCCAATTTTCTCCCTTGTCTCTACCTAAACTCTCATCAGACGGCCATTTCTGAACTCCTGAGACAATTTCCTATAAGGTATATATAAAAGTTCCAGTGCCGCTTTCAACATAAATAAATCTTACCCAGCTCTTAGACTAATAGGAATTATGATTTTATTACATAAACACCTTAAAAAGCTTTCTGATCTTTGGGCATTCATTGGCCAACCACGTGTAATTAAAAACAGATAATACTTATTCCAAAAATTGTCAACTAACCAATCACAAAAGATGAGGGCCGTAATTAATATTGGCAGAACCTGTGGCCCAACCCTTTTGCTCTTATATTTGTGTTTTGTTAAACTTGACTAATCACTTGTACTATATGGTAATTAATATGTTCTAATTAATAAAGTGCTGGGTTTCTTATATATGTATAATATTGCATATTGTAAAGGCTTTGTATCTAATCAATATCCACGAAATTTTCTTTGTGGTATATTATTTTCACAAAATCGCTTATTCCAACCATATAATTATGGCTCCAACAGAGCGCCATAGGTCGCCTCAGGATGAAGCGATCTAACGGTATTTATGACCCGATTGCGATCAGATAACGCTCCGATGGCGATCCGTTAGCGATCTGTAAGAGTCGATAGCGAATTCATGGTCATTGGTCGCCACCTAATTCATTAAAAATGTTGCGACCTTGTATGATCAGATTGCGCTCAGTTTGCGCTCAAAGGCGACTAAGATACGATCCACTGTGCTCCATTGGCACTCCGATGGCGACTACTGCGATCTATGGCGCTCAAAAGAGATTCAATAGCGATGTCGGCGACCGATAGAGATCCATTACCGCTCTGTTATCGCTCTACTTGATCGAATAAGGGAAAAAGGAAAAAGAAGACCAGTGGCGCTCTGCCGCGTTCATTTATTTGAGATTCGGCAGCAGATGTTTAGGCAAATAGCCACATAGCTGCTTTTTTTTAATGCAGTAGCATAGTAATGCAGACAATTCCTATTAGAACTGTATGCATTACGTTCGTACTGCCACACATCTTTAGAAGTATTTTTGTCATTTAATAGCCACTACAGATGTTCTAACGCAAATCAAAATCAATGTTGAACGCCATTATATTAACACATTTTTCAGTATCATCATTGTGTGGGTACAGTTTGGATCCGGATTAGATGTCGAGTTACATCATGCAATTCGGACCTATTGATAGTAAATATTATCGGGTATTTTAAAATGCGATCCGAATAATGTAGTATCAATCGCTACCAGTGCAGTACGTTAATTCGCTACAATATATATATAGAGAGCGCTCGTAGCCGAGGGGTTAAAGGCGTTTCCTCATTTTTCATGTTTGTCTCCGCATGGAGGGTCACGGGTTCGAATCCCACCAGAGCTTCTTCTTTTCTTTTTTTTTGAAATGCATCTTTTAACAGAATTTATTATCCTAAACTAAATATTACCCATTTATATTTATAAAGCATTTGACATATATTTACAAATTACTATTTTTAATGCTAAATCCGGTTGCGAGCCTCTTAAACTACGCAACATCATTGTTCAACCCACAGGGCACCTCCATTCCAAATATCAGCTTCCTAATACAAATATTTCATGTAGTATTAGTGTATTACAACACTTACCCCAAAATTTTAACCATGAGAAATCAGCCGAAAAACCTAAGTCCACAACAGGTGAAATTTTAACAATTTTTTTTTTTAATTTTAACTACGCAACATCAATGTTCAACCCATAGGACACCTCCTTTCCAAATATCAGCTTTCTAATACAAATATTTCTTGAAGTATTAGTGCATTACAACACTTACCCAGAAACTTTAACCATGAAATACCAACGTCGACGCCGGAGTGATTCCATAAGCCCCTCCCCCCCCCCCCCCCCCCCAGTCTCCGAATAGGCGAGCTAAAAAGTCTGCCATACAACCTAAATGTTTGCGTTTCTAAGGTCAGATTTTCGACGATTTGTTTAGAGATATATTTGTTTGAGATAGCGGGGATATCTTATTGTTGTTTCCAAACACAAAAACTTGACAGAATCTGAGTGGCGGCTTCTCCCCTAGATCTTATTGTTGTTGTTGTTTACTACTTTAATTTTAGCTCATTCACCCTTGATACATGTATGTTTAATTGACAACTCCAATTTTAAATTAAGTCTAGTCAATTTATACAATGGATTGGTTTTAACAACATATTACAAACGGTGCAGGCCTTGATTAGAGGGCTTATGCAGGATTCCTCTAATTAAGATCTATATTCTTTGTATATGACAGCTGTACTCTTCGCAGGCACATTGTTTGTAAATGACGACTCTACTGATCGTTAGGATTGAATGTGTTTTGAATCTCTCTTGAAAATCTCAATGAACCCTTTCCTCCCTGAAACCTCAAATAGCAATTCTTGTTTTCAATTTAGTCTGGTCCAATTTGAACTTTTTGGATTGATTTTTACAAAATATGTCAAAATGACAAACAGTGTAGACCAAATCCCTGGTAGTCTGACCAGGTTCAATACTTTTGTGAATGTCGGTAAATTTACACTAGCAGGATACAGATTACAGTAAGTTTGTAAGGTTAAAAGTGTAAGCTTGAAAAGGAAATTCTTGTTTGTGTGTTTTCAAAAATAGTTATCGCCTTTGGTACAAAGACAGTCCAAACATATCAACATTCTTTGGTATCCACCATACCCTTATCTACAGCGGAGAAGACGTTATTCTTTCCCAATAAACGCGTTTACGTTAAACCTATTATTTCCATTGCAAACAGTTTGGAGCCAGATCAGACGCCGGGTAACCCTGCGTCTGATCAGGCTCCAAGCTGTTTGCCATTCAGATAAAAAAGCAATAATTGGAAATGTCAAAAAACGGTTAATTCCTACTTTTTAGCAATTTGCATTTGCGTTTCGTTTGCTTTTAAACGGGAAAGAATAACGTTGTATCCACTGTATGTAAAGTGTTACCACCCCATGCTGTTTATATTAAGTATACTGGACGAAAAAAGCTTAGATATACATTAAGGAAGCAAAATGCGTCCGTGTGGTGTATTTTATCATTCATATCGCATAATGGTACAAACAACCAAACGTTACAAATAAAAAGAACGAGAAGATATCGACTGTGTTTAAAACGATGTAACTTTCTATTTATTCCACAGATAAGCGGTTATGGGGCTTAATTGTAGCAGGGCATGATGTTTCATTTGGCGGAAATTGTCCTCTTTTCCAAGAACTAAAATGTTTGCAGGTCGGTGGTTTTGGTTCCTTGCGCAGCTCCTCAGTGAATGGTATTTGCCCAAATCATCTTACTGAAATCATCTCATCATCATCTCATCTCATTTTTATCGACCCCAGAGACCTTCATACACAGGTGCTTGACACATAGATCTAGATATATTAGAAGAAAAAAAATCCTTTTACAAGACTTTTACGTGTTTTTCAAGTCTTAAACTAGATTTCAGTAATACATAATCAAACACATTCAACCCTAGCGACGAGTATAGTCGTCCTTAACAAACAGTGTTCATATGAAGAATATATTTATCCTGTACAAACTGTGCGTACCCTGATCATGATCAGGGTCTACTTTCTTTGTAATTTTGAAATATTTAGTTAAAAAAACTTAAATCAACTTAAGTAGCCAAAATGGGCTACACTCAATAGAAAAATTTGACATGTCCATTAAAAGTTTCAGGGGTGAACAAGTTTAGTAGTCTAGAGATACGCCATTGAAGGTTTTGAGTACAGCTTTTTTGAAACAGCACTCTCTGAGGAGATGTCACCCGACTGAATTAAGTTACTCTTTGCTCAATAAAAAAGGGGGAGGTAATTTGACACAATAACCTTTCAGCTGCTAACGAACAATAGTCTCCAAAATTCCTGATCTTTTTAAAAAACAGTATCGCTTACAAGTTACATACTCATGCCTATATCAATTTGAATATGCATAACGAACGAACGAACTTTTATTTATATATAGTTTAGGCCAGTACTGGCCCATGAACATTATGAAAATAGCGATCTGTTAAAACAGGTGACAAGACAATTAAGGACAAGCTTCTCTTTGAGCTCTCCACATTATTCACATCGTTCACCAAGGGTGCACATATAAACCTGAAATCATGTTTATAATATACATGCATGATAAACAAGTAAATAGTAACGACAATTTCAAAATTATTAGCCCCTGAAACTTAGAATAAATAATAATACCAAACAGTGACCAACAGTGCAGGCCCTGCTCTGTAGAGGGATCGTAGAGGGATCTTTTATAATGCAAACTATATTTAAATTTAAAATTGTTTATTTTAATTCTATATCTATTTAAATTTTTTCATTACCTTTCAACTCATTTTTCACTTCTTGGTCAGCTGTCGATGGATTCAGTTGCTACATTAACTAACACCTATGCAGAATTAATTGAGGTTGGTAGAAATAATGTTAAGGTATATCTCTATTGTTTCCTTTCGGTTTTTTATGGAGCAACGCTGTATTTATCTTAGTTCGGAAACAGACTAGTTCTTGGTTCGCAGCAAATTCTATCTTTCGGCTTCTCGATTGTCACGGATGAAACTTACTTATCACTTAACAATACCTTGTTACAGCACACAGTCGCTGTTGAATAACACCGGAGAGACGGGAGACAAGAGAAGAGGTTCTTTGTGCCACGCACAATGGTATGTAGTCTTTTGTAGTATTTTAACTCATTCTTTACATGTTAAATAGTATATAATATAAGTAATTGAATAATGCATATAAAATAAGATAATCATGACTGTCAAGTAACAAGAATATCATAAACTGTATAGCCTAGAGATGAACCCTTGGTTCACCCCTATTTTGCCACTACATGTATTAGGAGAAAGAGGTTATGTATGGTAAGATTTATTAGACAAAACCCGTTATATTATATACTAAAGTAGGTGGGGTTTTATCTGCTTACTTATTGCAGAGCCAGACTTACGATACTCTCAACCTATGGTAGAGGAGATTGAATGAGCAGACATTATGGTGGATGAGTCATGTTTGTAGACCTTTTGTATGTGAATATGGTCTGGTGATGAGTGGATTCAGGGTAACAGATAAGGGTTTGATGCAATTGTGTATTTACTCCTTTATATTTTACAGAATTTTTAACAGGTTTTTGAAATTTTTATTGGGTATTGGGAGTTTTCGTAATTGGGTATCATACATACACTCAGTACAAAAAGAAACGCACATTGTGCTCAGGCGCAGATTAAGAGACTTTTTTAAGATACTAAGACCATATCTCAAGATCAATTTAATTCTGCCACAAGTTTAGAAAAACATATACTTAAAATTACTGTGCTGTATTTTAACCCTTTCACTCTTAATGACGTCAAAAGGCGCGTTTTCAAACAGTTTTGATCCTGATCAGACGCCGCGTAATGCGGCGTCTGATCAGGATCTAAACTGTTTGACACTCGTATAGATATACTTTAAGTCATACTACATTGAATCTTACTTTGAAACGATCTTGCAAACAACAAAATTGAAGCAGACGACAATGAAACGGTGGTGGGATAAAAATCTCACGATTAATTTGGAAGCGAAAGAGTTAACTAGTGCCTGTTGAAAACACCGCACCGATTTGTATAGGTTGTGATGATACCAATTCAATGATAAACCTCCCATTTTCAACATTGATAGCCCAAGACGGAACTACTGACTGTAATGAAAAGATTATTTCACAAATACGTTCCTTCTACATACAGATAATATTGTAATAAAAGTGTGCGTTTCTTTTTGCACTGAGTGTATTCTGATAAGGTTTCCAAAATTTATTTGCTTTTTGCTACATTTCTTTGCTTTTTGTTACTCCTTGTAGTGAAAAACAATTGCTTTTTCCGTAATTATAATTGGGTAAATACCCCAATACTCCCCTTATCTGTAACCCTGGGATTACATATAAACTGAACTCAGCGTGTCCATGGTATTCCCCCAAGTGGCAGGCATTACATATGTATGTATTTTATAACTTGACATATCATACTGTCAGTTATGTGCACATCTGTGTCATCTACTATGATATTTACGCCTTCATCTGATTCTTTTGAGACATTGACTATTTGCTGCACAATTATATTGTCAGCTTCTTCATAACGCATTCATATGTCATCAGGCCGAATTTTTACACGTTCAGTGATTTCGAGAGGATATTCGTCTTCTCCTGTTATTACGAGTTTGCAAGTGATGTTTGCAAAAAATCAAGTGAAGGCGTAACTATCATAGCACATGACACAGATGTGTTTATCATTGTACTGTACCATTTTCAACAACAGGGAATTAATATTCCAATCATCATGGAATATCAAGTTCAGGGCAGAACAATCATTGACATAAATGCAACTGTGAGTGCACACAGAGACATTGTGGCTGACTTACCAGCTGCTCATGCAATATCTGGATGTGACACTGTTCCAAGCTTTCACGGAATAGGCAAGGGCAAAGTGCTTAAAGTCCTTAACTCCAAGAAATCAGCAGACATAAAAGATATTAAAAAGGAATCATCAGAGTTCTAATGCCAGAATTAGAGCGTAGTCCAAAAAGGCCGGGAAAGCAGCTGTGTTGGCATCGCATCTTGATACACTTCCCCCGACTACTGAAGCATTTTGTGAAAATGTCAAACGAGCACACTTTTAATCATGCGTATGGAAGTATGCTTTTGGCCCGGACCCTCCAGCAATGGATCCCATTGACTTTGGCTGGTTCAAAGTTGTAAACCAGAAATAGCTTTTGCCAGGTCTACTTCCCGATGAATTTCAGTATGCACCACAGGATGTACTGAAAATAAATAAAGCGTTCATGTGGCAGTCAGGCACCGTGATCCAGTTTGCGATGTCATTGCAATAGTTATCGTCTTTCTTGCCATGTATTATGTGCATGTCGTGGAGAAAGTATTTGTTGTAATGAACAAACAAAGTAATTGTAGAATTAGAGCTATGAATGTAAGTAGTAATGATGGTTACATAGCGCCAATTAGCCCCGAGGGCGTGATGGTGTTTACAGGTTGACCTCATGGCGAAAATTAGTCTTACGCAGGTTACTCGGCGTATCACCTGAACTCGTTTTCTTCATAGAACGTCCAGTAGAAATACCAAAGACACCGTAAATTAAGCAGGTGACACTTTACTCCGAAACGTTTGGTATAAAATTAAGATATATAGCCCAAGAGAGATAAACACACAGTTTAACGAATAACCAATAGTATGCAACGTCAAAAAGTCTCGTATGTATGTAAGCATCAAGACAGCGGCAAAGGCCTAAAAGGCTCGACCTCACTATTCGTTCGTAATGACAAAATGAATACTTTTTGCGCTGTATAGTCTCCTCTATAACGCTTCAATTGCAAAAGACTTCATTTGTAATAGCCTATAAAGAACTATTCTAAAAACAAGAGCCGCATGCGGCCCTAACTCGCTCACCTGGTACCCATGGTTACGGTCATGGCAATGAACCAGTAATGGTAAAGTTTTCACTATAAAATTCACTAAGAAGATTTTTAAAGGTTTTCCTATATAAATCTTTGTAAAACTGATAAGCCCCGGGGCGGGGTCAATTTTGACCCGGGGGTCATAATTTGAACAATCTTGGTAGAGGACCATAAGGCAAAGCTAGACGTCAAATATTAATTATCTAGGCCATACAGTTTCTGAGGAGAAGATTTTTAAAGGTTTTCCTAAGAAAAACTGATAAGCCCCAGGGCGGGGCCATTTTTGGCCCCAGGGTCAAACTTTGAACAATCTTGGTAGAAGATCATTAGGTAATGATACATACCAAATATCAAAGGTCTGGGCCTTTTGGTTTCTGAGAAGAAGATTTTTTAAGATTTTCTTATGCATTAAAAGTTGTCTATAGGGTCATGTTAGAAAATCTGGTCCCACAGCAAGGGGAATAATTCTAGTCAAAATCTTTGAACACTATTTCGTTCCTTCTTGTCACTGATGCTTCTGACAAAGTTTGGTTGAAATCGGTTCAGTGGCTTCTGAGGCGATGTTGTTTGAACATGTGAACGGACGACGTACGACGGACGACGGACGGAATGGTATCACAATAGCTCATCCTGAGCCTTCGGCTCAGGTGAGCTAATAATGCGTTCATTCGCGCTATGTTTTGGGGACAAATTAACCCGACTGACAGGTGGCTGTTTAATGCAGAACTTTATAAGGCGGTGCTTAACGTAAACACCCGAGCTACAAAAAAGCGCTGAATGGGGCCTTTTCCTAATACGATCGCGTTGAATTAACCGTTTATACGTGTGAAACGAAAATTAGTTTTACGCAGGTAACTCGGCGTATCACCTAAACTCGTTTTCTTCATAGAACGTCTAGTAGAAATACCAAAGACACCGTAAATAGAACAGGTGACACTTTACTCTGCAATGTTTGGTATAAAATAAAGATATATAACCCGAGAGTTGCTTATTAAACATCACATATCGAGTAACCACTAGCATTAAACGTCCAACTACCGAATACGTGCACGTACAGTTTATAAAAGTTTAATATAGCAATTACACTGCAAATTTGCGATCCGTGTAAACCGACGTTTTATTGTAGACCACGACGTTTGTTCAGAGAACATTACCTGCGTATAGCGCGCTCATTAGTTTTCACGAAATATTAACCCCTCGTTGAAGAAACCATCTAAGTGCCTAAACACGGTGAAATGTAAAAGCACGCTTTGGCGATAGTTAAACTCGTTTACCTGTAGGCATTCGTTTTGACAGTCGTGTGACTATTTATTAGATGAGCGGATATGCAGCGTACAAAGTGTCGATTTTGTCATACGTTCTGCAATAGAACGTCCAGTAGAAATACCAAAGACACTAAATTATGCAGGTGACACTTTACTCTGCAACGTTTGGTATAAAATAAAGATATATAACCCGAGAGAGATAAACACGCAGTTGCTTATTAAACATCACATATCGAGTAACCAATAGTATTAAACGTCCAATAGCTTATAAAGGACTATTATGATTTTTGTTTCGTTCAATCGCACTATTTTAGGGCCAAATTATCCCGACAGGGAACCAGACTAGTCTACCTATTTATAGAAAATACTAGACCTACCAATATAATATTCTCACAATTATGAGACGCAAAAGGGCTTATAGTCCAATTCGCGTTGGTTTATTAATGTTCTGTATGTCGCTAGAGGAAATATCAAGAATATTATTAATAACGATGGCCTGTTACTCCGCTATAAATGTCACATTAAAGCGACGCAGTATCTTCATACTGTAAAATAAAACCTGGTAAAATTTAAATTAATTGCGGGAAATACATGTAGAATGAATCTGACCAGTACAGTGTCGTAAAACGTGACAGATTTACGGTTCACGTCGTGTATTTGCATTAAAATGTGACAAAAATCGTGTCGGAAGTGAACATGAGCGTACATATAAAGGGAAAATATTTTCATTCATATACATTAGCAAACCGAGTGTCAATAAAGGTGCTTACCCTGACCGGAAAACTTGCAGGTAAGTTTGTTTTGCTTCAAGAACTCTATTTATACGTTCTAGATTGATTTTAAATAACATATTCTATCAAGGATAAAGCTAGGGCTATTCTTATTGAAGTTAATATTGCTGAATGTATGCAATCATGATGTACAGGCAGCTGATTTCTGCATTACTTAAGTCCTGATTTAAGCTACACCTTTCTCTCGTAAATCAATTATGCTTAAACACTAAATAAAATGTAAACTCATTATAATACATTGAAAAGTCTCCCTATTTGGTCAAAGTTTTATTTTATTTGGACAAATCGGCTTCAATTGCATATATCACGGAGTAAATACGCGTCTTTTGACATTACTATATATTGCCTTTTTGACGAGTTTACACTTTGACGAATCGTCCGTAATTCTTCGCATTTATGTCGTTGTTAAAAGCTCTCTAGAGTTTATGTTATATTGTTTATATGTCCCGACAGTAAATAAAGCGTTTCTATTGTATTGTAATGAGGTATAGTTGTCACATTTACGATACTATTATATAAATGCAATTTAAAAAAACAACAATTATAGTAGTCCTTATTGGTGCGCGATATTACCAGTTTGACGAAACCACCATATGTTAGGGTACAGTACACTATAAGATAGGGGGAATTGGCTCCAGGGGGGCAGTACACAATGAGAAAATTTTCGATTTCCTTAAATTTAGGTGCGGAAAGAATTCTATTGTACTCCTTAAACATTAATCTAAATGTATTATAATGCGGTTGAACTATATTTCTCTATACAAAATTGGTTGTAATTGATTATTAAGACGATATATCCGTTTTAAAGGCGTTTCTCTGTCTAATACAGCGATTGAACCTCATTTAAAAAAAAAAAAATCTGTAATGTTGTTGGGAAAAAAGAAGAAATATGTGGGGTGTAATTTTTATAAAACTTGTGTCTTCAAACTTTTAAGTATGAGGCTTGGTTTATTTAATATGGCAAAGAATCCATAATACTCACCACCTCTCTTTATAAGTCTGATTTCGTTAAACCAAAGAGAATATATTTGAACTTATTCACTTTTGCATGCGTGAATATAGGGGAAAAGATAACCATTCTCGCGGGCATGCCTAATTCGCGGACTTTACCGGCAAAATGAATAAAGAAAATGAAAGAAATAGATTAATTTATGATTATCGTGGGTACAACTAATTCGCGGACTTTGCCGTCCTTGCACAACGAAATATTAGTCGTTATCTCTATGCTTTGAATACATTTATTTATTTCGTTGGTTATTTCGCTTAGAAAGTAGACATTTTTAACTATTCATAACGATTTCTTAGAGATAAATAGCGACACATCGTTTTATTTTTAGCTCGCCTGTACGTAGTACATGACGAGCTATTGCAATACCCCCGGTGTAGTCGTCGTCGTTGTCGTCTGCGTCGTCGTGAACGGCGTAAACAATTTTAAGAAAATGTCTATAACTTCTATGTCCCTTGAGGTATTGCTTTCATAGTTGGTATGTGTGTGTATATGGACAATACCTTTCCATGCACAGAAAAATTTAGACCCCTGTGACCTTGACCTTGAACTTAGAGCCTGCGTTTAGGTTTCGAAATCTGCGTTTAGGTTTCGAAAAATGCCTTTAAACTTCTATGTCCCTTGAGGTATTGCTTCCATAGTTGATATGTGTGTGTATATGGACAAGACCTTTCCATGCACAGAAAAATTTAGACCCCTGTGACCTTGACCTTGAACTTAGGGCCTGCGTTTAGGTTTTGAAATCTGTGTTTAGGTTTTGAAAAATGCCTTTAACTTCTATATCCATTAAGGTATTGCTTCCATAGTCGGTATGTGTGTGTATATAGACATGACCTTTCCATGCACAGAAAAATTTAGACCCCTGTGACCTTGACCTTGAACTTAGGGCCTGCGTTTAGGTTTCGAAATCTGCGTTTAGGTTTCGAAAAATGCCTTTAACTTCTATGTCCCTTGAGGTATTGCTTTCATAGTTGGTATGTATGTGTATATGGGCAAGACCTTTACATGCAAAGAAAAAGTTTGACCCGTGTGACCTTGAACTTAGCGCCTGTGTTTAGGTTTCGAAATCTGTGTTTAGGTTTAGAAAAATGCCTTTAACTTCTATGTCCTTTGAGGTATTGCTTTCATAGTTGGTATGTATGTGTATATGGACATGAACTTTCGATGCACAGAAACATTTAGACCCCTGTGACCTTGACCTTGAACTAAGAGCCTGTGTTTAGGTTTCGAAATCTGCGTTTAGGTTTCGAAAAATGCATTTAACTTCTATATCCTTTGAGGTATTACTTTCATAGTTGGTATGTGTGTGTATATGGACAAGACCTTTCCATGCACAGATAAATTTGGACCCTTGTGACCTTGACCTTGAACTTAGGGCCTGTGTTTAGGTTTTGAAAAATGCCTTTAACTTCTATGTCCCTTGAGGTATTGCTTTCATAGTTGGTTTATGTGTGTATATGGACAAGACCTTTCCAGGCACTGCAAACTTTAGACCCCTGTGACCTTGACTTTGAACTTAGGGCCAATGTTTAGTTTTTGAAATCTGTGTTTTGGTTTCTCAAATTTTTTATTACTCCTATGTCCATTGAAATATTCCTTCATATTCAGTTTGCATGTGTATATGGACAACATCTTTCCTTGCATGCAAAATGTTTGAGCCCTCTGACCTTGACCTTGAACTTAGGACCCGCGTTTAGGTTTCAAAGTCTGTGTTTAGGTTTTTTCTCAAAATTTCTTTAACTCATATATCCATTGAGATATTTCTTTCATATTTGGCATGCATGTGTATATGGACACGACCTTTCCATGCATGCAACAAATTTATCCCAGTGTTCTTGACCTTGAACTCAGGTCGCGAAAGGTTTTAGGTTTCGAAATCTGCGTTTAGGTTTCAAAAATGCTTATAATTCCTATGTCCCTTGAGGTGTTATTTTCATATTTGATTTGCCAGTGTATATGGACAAGACCTTTCCATGCAGGCAAAAAGGTTGACCTCTGTGACCTTGAGTGTGCTTTTAAGTTTCTAAATGTGCCGCTGGCGAGCTTTGTTGTCTCTCTGACAACTCTTGTTTAAATCGAACTGCGCCCCTAAACCCAGGTTTAACCCCCAGTGGTTGTTAATAATTAATTAATTTATAGTTGGTTATTGATTGCTACTGACCGTACCAAGGCGGGCTCCTATATTCACTTTGCTTTATGTCTTGCGTGTTGTTTTCTATTTAGTGGGTAGATGAAGGAATGGTATTGCGTGTGTGTGTGTGTGTGTTTGTTGTGGTATGACTGTGTGTGTGTGTGTTCTGCTTGAGAGGTGGGTGTATTGTTTGTGTTACGTTTCCTGCTTGAGTCTTTCGTATGTATTTATTATTATCATTAAATACTACTACTATTACTACTACTACTACTACTACTACTACTATGTTTGACATTATTTTTATAATGAAATAAGGAGATTTTTCATTTTTTGCTATTTGACATCAGTATGTAATCTACGATACAGTTTATAAATTTAATCCATATATTTATAAAAATGACTTGTTTACACGATGTGTATACTCCTCTACGGTGCACGTCTTACTAAGGTATAATCAGATTGTGCTCATGGTTAGGGCTGATAGGAGGAATTGCAAAATTGTCCAATCAGAAGCCTGCAATACCAGTCATAAATTTACAATCAATTGACCAGTCAAACGTTCTTTTCAGATCAAGGCAGATGATGGTTAAGTCCATATTTCCAGGCACGCTATTGAAAGCCCTCTGATTTCGGACTAAGAATGCCTATGCTCGAAGATCAATATTTTATTTTTTTCTTCGGCAAGGAATATGTGTTTTCGCAGTTTTACCCCTGTACATTTATCGAACATGGTCAAACATTCTCTTCAGCAGAGCAGTATATGCATTACCAGAAGTCAAGGATATTCGAGGATATTGAAGCAGGGCTGAAAATTATGCAAACACAAAATTCTATAGAACAAAAACGACTTGGCAGACGCGTGAGACCATTTAATGCACCTCTTTGGAATATTCAGTCCAAACAAGTGGTGAAACGAGGTGCCTACCTAAAGTTTTCTCAGAATAAAAGCTTGAAACGGCGTCTTATGGATACATATCCCAAAAAGTTAGTGGAGGCTAGCCCTTTTGACAAAATTTGGGGAATTGGATTGAGTGTAAATGACCCGAACATAAAGAATCCCAGACATTGGAAAGGACAGAATAGACTAGGTAAAATTTTAACAGAAGTCAGAAATCAGCTAATGACAAGTAACACAGACACGTCATAACAGTGAAGTGAAGATTATTATATCAACAATAGATGTATATTGTAAAATGTATAATGTATTGATGTATTGTTTTAATAGGTCTGATGACTAGACTTGATGAGAAAAATATAAATTTATGAACCAAACCTCTCTCGTGTGTATTTTGTCCTATGCCTTATAAATAAGTACACTTTACCCTTTCACTGTATAATAATTGTAGTCTACCTACAATGTCATCTGCATTTAAGTAATGCTACTACTTATACTGCTACTACTTTTACTACTACCACTACTACAATTACTATCGAGTCTCGTTCTGATATCCGTTTCTATTTATTGACTACGGTATTGACCGCGTGTCTGAACATGTCTTATTCTAAATATAGCGATGTCGTCATTCTAAAAATGGCTATGTCGTCATTCTAAAAATAGCTCTACCTACAACGTCTACCCCCTACATACCTGTCTTTTCCGACTATACACAAGTCATGTGCGCCTCGAACGTGTACAGATGGTATTAATTTTGCATGACACAGCAGTCGTCCAATCATAATAACGGCGAATTTCAAGAGAAAGGTATAAAAAGATGTGCATCAATTCAGGCTTTCATAGCATCAGACCCGATGGAAGACATACACAGAGAAGCGATTAGAAAAAGCTGGACTTCTGTAATCAATTCGTTGACATTAGAATACCTACCCTATATAATGGATTATCTTCTGGAACAAGTCATTTTGACGATGCGTATGCGAGAAGAAATTGAATACGAACGATTTGCCTCTGATAAAATTAGAAAACTGTTGACCATTTTACCAAGACGAGGACCTCACGCATTTCAAACGTTTGTGGAAGCTCTCCTCCGAAATGGTTTAAACTACATTGTCGACATTCTTCTCTTCAACGTAAATGAAACCTCATTCCGTCCGCGAACGACTATCCCCAGGCAAGCTAGCAACACTTTGGCTACACCACCAAATGTCCCCAGAAGTTCCAATCACGTACAGGCCAGCGATATAGAATTTGTCGCATCTGTATGGACTCTAGCATTTCTGTTGCTTTAAACCCATGCGGACACACTCTATGTTCATCGTGTGGAGACATATTTCTTCGACAGAGGTCATGTTGCTATTGTAAACAGCGTGTTATAAGCTTGGCTCGAATCTTTCTTTAGACAAAAACACCAGTTGTACACAGGAAAACACCACCACCACCACCACCACATCCACCACCACAATACAGGCTTTAACCACATAAGAACGATTGAGGTTGAAAGATGTATTGCGATTCGTGAAAACGATTTCCTGTCCTCTTTGTCAGATCTAATCGAACAGAAGATGGAACGGTCCGGTATCTTCCTGAGAATACATTATCTTCTCACTCTAGGGAGGGAGACGGCACATTATAGACGTATGGTGATCAGGTCGATAACCCCGGGACAGATGGAATGCCTACAGCTAATAGCTCAACAAATCGTGGACGGAGAAATACCCATTTTGGATGCAGACTTTAACGCTTTCAGTCGTCACAGAGGTTTACTCGGGATTTTGAAAAGCGAAGGGGTGTCACTGGCTAACAAGAAACGGTTACTGTTAATGTGGCACACCCTTATCCCTAGACTATTAAAAACGCATTATCTCAGTTCTGCTATACGAAACGAAATAAGATCTGCGGAGGAATAACCAACGTCAACAGTGTAAGCTGTGGACCACCACCACCACCACAACCACCACCTCCACCACCAACCACCACCACCTCCACCACCACCAACCACCACCACCACCACCTCCACCATCACCACCACCTCCACCACCAACCACCACCACCACCACCACCACCATGAATGCATAAGAATGATTGAGGTTGATTGATTTATTGTGATTTGTGAAAATGATTCCCTGTCCTCTTTGTTAAAGGATATTCTCTAGACATGACGCCATGCTTAGACATAAACGAAATATCCATGATAATCACACAGCTGACGTTGAAAAGGAGTTTTCAGCAAAAGAGTGTATCACTGAACCTGATCGTCAGGGTACAGAAACATTTCAACATCCATTTTCTATGGTATTGACAGGACCCAGCGGTAGCGGGAAAACTCACTGGACGAGACAACTGTTAAATTCATCCCTCATTCAGCCTTCCCTTCAGAGAATTATCTGGTGCTACGGACAATGGCAACCTCTTTACGACACACTGCGGTTTACCATACCATGGATGGAATTTATACGAGGTATCCCTGAGCATCTGGACGATTCCAAATATATCGACGGTAGTAAAAGAACTCTTTTGATGTTTGATGACTTAATGACTGAAGCTAAATGTGACCAGAGGATAGCCGATCTCTTTACTAAAGGCAGTCACCACAGAAATATATCGATCGTATATTTGACTCAAAATTTATTTCCTCAAGACAAAGCTTGCAGAGACATCGCTTTAAACATGCAGTATTTGGTTTTATTTAATAATCCCATCGACAGACAACAAGTAGCCACCTTGGCAAGACGGATTTATCCTTCATCCCATGCAGTTTTCATGAAACGATTCGAACAGATGACGTCTAAACCTCACGGCTACTTGGTGATAGACTTGAAACCGAATACACCGGAACCAGATCGTTTACGAGGTAACATATTTGGGGTAAACATGAGAAAACGCACGAACGATGAATACGAAGAAGCGACTGACGCCTATAATGAGACGCGAGATGAAGTTGAAATAGTGAGTGAGGAAGACAATAACAGTCAACACGACTCCAATAATGTTTGGAGTGACGATACGGGACCACCTGGTCATCGTAAACAGGTAGAGCTGAGCGAGGAGCATTCACGTCCTGACATATGGAACAACAGGTTTAAAATTCCACTGAGAGAATATCACGCTGATCAATTAAAAGCTACAGCGAACGACTATGTAAAGCGAGGTTACGCACTAGATAAAGCGTTCCCAAGAGCTGTCAATGATGAGCTTCCCTCGCTAAGAAAGGCATTGAGAAATATGTACACCAGAATTCTTATCGATTTCCACGAGTTAAGAGGCGATCCGATACAACGACATGTTTTAGAGTCGGCCAAAATGCTCAGGCGACAGCATTCAATGAATGTCGAAGAGTCTATACGTCAAGTGGTTAAACTGAGAAAAGATTTGTTTGATGAGGTATGGCCTGATCAGGTCATTCCAGAAGAGGATGCGATGACCGATAATGAAGATAAATCATCGACCGAAGACACAGTATAAGAATAACTCTCTTCAAATGTCACCATTCTTCAGTACCCGCGTTATTAATACCGAGCGATTCTAGATGAAATCATGACCACGTGAGAAGAGTTAACCCGACTCGGAGAAGCGTTACCGCGTCTATAAGAATGAAAGACTTGCATTTATTTGTGACTAGTCGAGATTCTCTCGTTCTCTATAAGAAGAACAACCCCGCAGAGTGTTGGATCCAACTGCCTAAACCCTATAATTTGGAAGGTCAATGGTCCTGTGTGCTCATTGACATAACCCTCGATTGCGATTTTACACCGAGAAGTCCCCGACTGTACTTGTGTTGTGACCTCGTACAAGAGTCGTGCGTCAGAGACACCCTACTTCCGGTGCTGAGAAATATATACCCTTTACAAGAAACTCAAAACTGAAATTTACATCAACCCTTTCTACGTATCTTTGAAAACGACTCGGTTACATACGTTGAAGTTGCAGTTGCTTGACGAAAATCTGAAGCCCGTGATATTTAACACCAACCACTTACATTGCGTGTTGCATTTGAAAAAGACATGGGATCCATAGAAGTTTTCGATAACGACCTGCTCAAATGGGTACCTTTTCTGGATACCCCCGAAGACGCCGAACGTTATTATCAAAAGATATTAGACCGGATGGAAGCGAAGAAACACGGACCAGGGTATATGTCTAAAAAGCTACGCGATATGGAAGAAAAATTGAAAGAGACGGAACGGAAATTGGAAGAAGCGGAAGCGAAATTGAAACGTGGGCCTACAGTCAAGTTAATCACTCCGGTGGCTCAAGCGATCGAAATGGCAAAGTCGGAAATCAGACAAAATGCTAAGAACCATAGGGAGGACAGAACTGCTATTCACGAGCAGGGTAGGAAGGGAAGTGACACGTTGAACTGGTACAACTACTAACGCGAATAACGAAGCTGAACCTAAACGAAAAGTGAGAATTAAGAGAACATAATGCGAGAAACATTGGACAAAAACGTGTAAATAACTGTAAATAGACTGTGTGAGGGATGTTCTGAGATAAGACACCGCCTTCTCGTTGGCTCAGAACGTGAGTAACCTCGCAAGAGGTGAAACTAAGAGTGTCATAATGATAATAAAGCTAGCAATAGGAGAAGTTGTAGTAGTAGTAAAAACAGTTATAGAAGTAGTAGTATGCAGCAGTAGTCGAAGTAGTAGTATCTAATAATTATTTTAATTAAAACACGATTGGCCGTTATTTATCTCTAAGAAATCGTTATGAATAGTTAAAAATGTCTACTTTCTAAGCGAAATAACCAAACGAAATAAATAAATGTATTCAAAGCATAGAGATAACGACTAATATTTCGTTGTGCAAGGACGGCATAGTCCGCGAATTAGTTGTACCCACGATAATCATAAATTAATCTATTTCTTTCATTTTCTTTATTCATTTTGCCGGTAAAGTCCGCGAATTAGACATGCCCGCGAGAGTGATTATCTTTTCCCCTATATTCACGCATGCAAAAGTGAATAAGTTCAAATATTCTCTTTGGTTTAACGAAATCAGACTTATAAAGAGAGGCGGCGAGTATTATGGATTCTTTGCCATATTTTTAGCTTTATAAAAATAAACCAAGCCTCATACTTAAAAGTTTGAAGACACAAGTGTTATAAAAATTACCCCCTACATATTTCTTCTTTTTTCCCAACAACATTACAGATTTTCTTTTTTTAAATGAAGTTCAGTCGCTGTATTAGACAGAGAAACGCCTTTAAAACGGATCTATCGTCTTAATAATCAATTACAACCAATTCTGTATAGAGAAATATAGTTCAACCGCATTATAATACATTTAGATTAATGTTTAAGGAGTACAATAGAATTCTTTCCGCACCTAAATTTAAGGAAATCGAAAATTTTCTCATTGTGAACTGCCCCCTGGAGCCAATTCCCCTATCTTATAGTGTACTGTACCCTAACATATGGTGGTTTCGTCAAACTGGTAATATCGCGCACCAATTAGGACTACTATAAAATTATTTTTTTTAAATTGCATTTATATAATAGTATCGTAAATGTGAAAACTATACCTCATTACAATACAATAGAAACGCTTTATTTACTGTCGGGACATATAAACAATATAACATAAACTCTAGAGAACCTTTAACAACGACATAAATGCGAAGAATTACGGGCGATTCGTCAAAGTGTAAACTCGTCAAAAAGGCAATATATAGTAATGTCAAAAGACGCGTACGTATTTACTCCGTGATATATGCAATTGATGCCGATTTGTCCAAATAAAATAAAACTTTGACCAAATAGGGAGACTTTTCAATGTATTATAATGAGTTTACATTTTATTTAGTGTTTAAGCTTAATTGATTTACGAGAGAAAGGTGTAGCTTAAATCAGGACTAAAGTACTGCAGAAATCAGCTGCCTGTACATCATGATTGCATACATTCAGCAATATTAACTTCAATAAGAATAGCCCTAGCTTTATCCTTGATAGAATATGTTATTTAAAATCAATCTAGAACGTATAAATAGAGTTCTTGAAGCAAAACAAACTTACCTGCAAGTTTTCCGGTCAGGGTAAGCACCTTTATTGACACTCGGTTTGCTAATGTATATGAATGAAAATATTTTCCCTTTATATGTACGCTCATGTTCACTTCCGACACGATTTTTGTCACATTTTAATGCAAATACACGACGTGAACCGTAAATCTGTCACGTTTTACGACACTGTACTGGTCAGATTCATTCTACATGTATTTCACGCAATTAATTTACCAGGTTTTATTTTACAGTATGAAGATACTGCGTCGCTTAATTAAACGTGACATTTATAGCGGAGTAACAGGCCATCGTTATTAATAATATTCTTGATATTTCCTCTAGCGACATACAGAACATTAATAAACCAACGCGAATTGGACTATAAGCCCTTTTGCGTCTCATAATTGTGAGAATATTATAATGGTAGGTCTAGTATTTTCTATAAATAGGTAGACTAGTCTGGTTCCCTGTCGGGATAATTTGGCCCTAAAATAGTGCGATTGAACGAAACAAAAATCAAAATAGTCCTTTATAAGCTATTGGACGTGTAATACTATTGGTTACTCGATATGTGATGTTTAATAAGCAACTGCGTGTTTATCTCTCTCGGGTTATATATCTTTATTTTATACCAAACGTTGCAGAGTAAAGTGTCACCTGCTTAATTTAGTGTCTTTGGTATTTCTACTGGACGTTCTATTGCAGAACGTATGACAAAATCGACACTTTATACGCTGCATATCTGCTCTGTCAAAACGAATGCCTACAGGTAAACGAGTTTAAGGTACTTCGCAGGTGCGCTTAATTTTCATACAATGTGTATGAAACTTTTCATGAAGAATGATAATAGCCTAAGAAACAATGTGTGAAAATATAGGCAAAATCTATCGTGTGGTTTGTCTTTTAGGTCTCTTTTTCTGACAAAAACCTGGAATTTTGATGATTGTATTTTCTCAAAAATAAATAAAGCTAATGACTACATGTCTCGCCCAATAAGTAGTCCACAACATTCATTACAAGAAAAGCTAAAGTCATTTTGAATAAAAGTATTCAGAAAGATGTTATAAGCTATTTAAATTTTGCATAATGGTAAAAAATTGAATTACAAAAAACTGACTCATTCAATGTACATTTGTTTTCATTTTATTCAAATATATGGTTGATGAAATAGTTAGTCTGAAAAAATTAGAAAATATTACAGTCAGGATTTATTGTAATAAAAGTTTTTCTTATTAAAATGTGTGATATTTGAAGTTGAGATACAGTTACCTTCCTTAAAATTATAATTCTGTCATTAAAATGCATTTTTATTCATTCATGGACTTGCATACAAGGTTAATTATATTATTTAAACATAATAATAATGGGCAATATCGATCTTGAAAAGATTGACGTATTGATAAGCTTCAATGTGTGGCTTTATAGTTCGATCAAATCGTATACATGTATACCGATTTTATTGACTTGTAAGTCATTAAACTAAAACGTACATGTAAGTGGAAATATAATTGGACCGTATATAACATCACTTATTATAATCAACGAAGACAAAACATAACATGTCCCTTGATCACTGCGTTATGGATTGAGAAGTCAATATATCGGACACTTAAAAAAAATTTGGATCGCATGGGTCTCGAACCTATGGCCTTTCAATTGCTAGTCAACCCCTGTACTGGCTGTGCTATGAAGGATTATACTAATTCGTATCAACATTTCCTTTATATAAATTTTCTAGTAGAAGCACGTACGGAAAAAGTCTGTGTCGCCCAGACGCATATCCGCTCGCCCGCAAGACCGACTTCCGGTAGCGAAAGGCCTTAACTAACGTCAAAGCGTGCTATCTATGTACCACGATTGAAGCCGGCGTAGCGACAGGCGTATCTTTTACATTTCACGGTGTTTAGGCACTTAGATGGTTTCTGCAACGAGGGGTTAATATTTCGTGAAAACTAATGAGCGCGCTATACGCAAGTAATGTTCTCTGAACAAACATCGTGGTCTACAATAAAACGTCGGTTTACACGGATCGCAAATCTCGGGTTTCATTTTAAAAATTGAATTTGCAGTGTAATTGCTATATTAAACTTTTATAAACTGTACGTGCACGTATTCGGTAGTTGGACGTTTAATGCTAGTGGTTACTCGATATGTGATGTTTAATAAGCAACTCTCGGGTTATATATCTTTATTTTATACCAAACATTGCAGAGTAAAGTGTCACCTGCTTAATTTACGGTGTCTTTGGTTTTTCTACTGGACGTTCTATGAAGAAAACGAGTTTAGGTGATACGCCGAGTTACCTGCGTAAGACTAATTTTCGTTTCACACGTATAAAGGGTTAATTCAACGCGATCGTATTAGGAAAAGGCCCCATTCAGCGCTTTTTTGTAGCTCGGTGTTTACGTTAAGCACCGCCTTATAAAGTTCTGCATTAAACAGCCACCTGTCAGTCGGGTTAATTTGTCCCCAAAACATAGCGCGAATGAACGCATTGATTTTAGAATAGTTCTTTATAGGCTATTACAAATGAAGTCTTTTGCAATTGAAGCGTTTTATAAGATTAGAGGAGACTATACAGCGCAAAAAGTATTCATTTTGTCATTACGAACGAATAGTGAGGTCGAGCCTTTTAAGCATTTGCCGCTGTCTTGATGCTTACATACATACGAGACTTTTTGACGTTGCATACTATTGGTTATTCGTTAAACTGTGTGTTTATCTCTCTTGGGCTATATATCTTAATTTTATACCAAACGTTTCGGAGTAAAGTGTCACCTGCTTAATTTACGGTGTCTTTGGTATTTCTACTGGACGTTCTATGAAGAAAACGAGTTCAGGTGATACGCCGAGTAACTTGCGTAAGACTAATTTTTTCCATGAGGTCAACCTGTCAACACCATCACGCCCTCGGGGCTAATTGGCGCTATGTAACCATCATTACTACTAATGTATTATGATAAGTATAGACATTGTTGAAATTAGTGAATCAGCCTTTGACTTCCTTCATTAATCTCTCATATTATGTTTGTCTACATTTTTCAATGATTCTGGAAGTGCGGTTGTAGCATAATATTAAGACACTTTTTAAACTTTTCAGTACTTATGATATTGTGAAATAAGAATCATTTCTATAGTTATGTTGCTGTCGTAATTGAAAAGCGTTGATACAAATGACCATATAAATACATGATGAGGCCTTGGTACGGTCAGCAGCAATCAATAATTAATTATAAATTAACCATTAACCACCACTGGGGGGTTAAACCTGGGTTTAGGGGCGCCCAACCTCACCCTCATCTCCTATATTCACCTATAAAGACGAACAGTGTACATAAAATATAAACCCTGTTCCACAACCTCACAATCGCAAAGACCGCCAGCACAGTAAGTAAATACATGTAAAACATCTAACAAAAATTCTATGACAAGATCATTAGTAACATTGGAAGGAATTAAACATTCAAGCCCGTGTTAAAAATAATTTATATCATTAAAATGCTGTTAAACTGGTGCAACTCGTTTAAGATAGTTGAGCCGAAAATATATCCTTTCTTTCTCTATATACTGCTACACGCCCCTTTCGGGTATTACGAGCAGGGGCACTTTTTAGGTGCACCAATGGGACTGTACCTGCCGGTCACTTTATCCTGACACGGCACATGTTTTGTGTCCTCAGGCTTGGAGCTTCTTTTTGTAACTTCAGATACAGGACTTGCTGTAGCAATGTTTGTGCCTGTATAGTAGACTTGGTCTTCGTCTGACAGATTCATTATTCTAACAGGGACATTCTCAGCACCGTTTACTAGTGATCTTGCCACTAAGCTTGTGCTGTTGCTTATCATTCGCTCAGAAGGTTCGATGATGAACAAATCATCTTCTCGTAAGCTACTGCCACCGGCTACCTTACCAACAACTATTGTCTCAGCCCGGGGCTTTACGAGTACTGTCTCAGAAACCACTATTCTGAAGCAGCCTATCTTCCCTGTGGTCTGCAATGGATATGAAACGCCACGGATGGACATAGTATTACTAGCAACATCCATTACCACACTGTTAGACTTCATGAAGTCCAAACCGAGTATACAGTCTACATCTACGTCTGCAACAATGACCTTGGTTGGGAAGCTGGAGCCTTTAATATCTACTGATACATCAGCTCTTCCCTTTACATCTAAGGGTGTTCCTGAGGCTGTGACTATTCGTTGACCAATCTGTTCAATATTTGACTTTCCAATTCTGTCCCATACTCGAGATGATATGATGCTTAGAGTTGCTCCAGTGTCTATGAGACAGTCCAACTGAAAGGAATTGATACTAGCTCTTACAAACATACCAGATCCCTTTGGATGAGAGCATTTCGCACCATGTGGTTTGTCAGTTTGACTGTTTATTCTTCTCTCAGACTGCTTCTTTGGACAGTCTTTCATAAAATGAGAACTTGACCCACATTTGTAACACTTTCCCCTTTTAGTGTTACCTCTATCATACCTTTTAGAACCATGTTGGTTGTTTCTGAAGGTATGTCCAGGCTTCGTGTATGAAGAAGACCTTTCTTTGCTAAGTTTCTCCAAACCTAACTTCATTTCAGACATGGCTACTTTCAGTTCCTGAATGTCTGTTTTCATGCTGCCATAGTTTGAAGTTGTAGGGGGTTCTGAAACTGCTTGAAGGTAGCCTTTACCTTAGGTAAGCTTTTTCTCTGCTCGATTGAAAGCTTCTAACTCTAATGCATGACGAACGGCATCATTTTGGTCTCTTGGTCTTGCTTGTTTCAACCGAAGCCTCATTTCAGAATTAACCAAAGAATCGATAAACTGCTCTTTAGCAAGAACATCTCTAACGTCTGCAGGGGCTGTAGGATAAGCTAAGTTAGTTAGCCTCCTTACGTCTTGAGCTAGCTCTGGGAGTGTCTCAGAGGCCTTTTGACGCATGTCCCGGAGTTGAGCTCGATGCAGCTCTGCTTGATTTGGAGGCGCAAACCTCTCTCCAAGAGCGACCATAAGTTTATCGAAGTCATTGGAACCTTCACCCAAGTTGCTAAGGATACCTTGCGCTTGCCCACGCCATGAGACTGATAGGTACAAGCCCTTTTGCTCTTTAGTCCACGCATTTATCTTTGAACAGGCTTCAAAGTGTGCCTTGTAATCGTTCCAAGAACCAGTTCCATCGTAAGTTGCTGGCTTAACTTTCACACCGGTTTCCTTTGGGTTTTAGGTTCTATAGGTTTGGAACTAACATCTTTGGTTTTGCGTTTGAGGACTGAACGCTTTGGTATTACCAACGATGAGTCGGGGTCGTTTGTTCGGGGCTTGTTTTCAAATATCGGAGTAAGGTCTGGGGCATGTTTTGCAGGTTGCTCTGTCATTTGGGTGTAGACTCAAAGTCAACAGACTGACCCATTGTAGGAGTTTCAATCTCCATCTTAGGTCTGGACAAGTCTCCAGAGAAACCACTACAATCTTTTTCAAGACTACTTATCTGGGTCCGGAGTCGAATAATTTCTGTTTGTGCTTGGAGCTTTCTTAGCTCCTTATTCATACTAAGCATGCTCTTGTCAAACGACTTAGTATCCATGCTTTTGAGAAGTAGGTAAGTTATAACTGGTGATGGTTATAAATAATCCCACCCGCTGCCACCAATTTTGTAACGTGTACGGCTTAAATATATATAGATTTTCCTCAGGGCTACCTAGCCTTTGATTAACAACAAAATAACTATCAAAATGAACTGCAATAAAACAGAAAAATGGCTACCTGCCTTTTTATCAAATTACATATAAAACAATTCACAACAGCAGATGTTAAGTGCTTGTGTGGTGGCTGTAAAAGGTCGCCCCGTACTTCATTCTCAGTGTTGTTATACTTTCTGGTCCTTTGGAATCATTGATTTCAGCGCATTTACAGTTGAAAGTTGAATTCCGCTTAAGCTGGTGCTAGGGGGCGTGAGCACTGTTGCATATTTCAGTATTGCTCATGAACAGACTCAATTAAACCGAGTCTGCATTTTTCAGTATTTGCTTTGTTTTCTGTGCTTTCAAAGGATCTCCCCTTATTCAGATTTATTTCAAATAACTTTAGTCTATCTGCTCCAGTAACCAATGTGAAAACTTATGTCTCGGACTGGTTTGGAACCGTTGCTTCAAACCAACCAGAAACCTATGTTTCAAACTAATTTGAAACTACTTTGAAACCTTACGTTTCGAACAGTTCCAAACCTGGTTTGGAACTACCCTGAAACCATATGTTCAGGAACTACTTATAAACTACTCTGAAACAGTCTTGGACACACTAGATATATATAACACATCCGAAACCTTCCCAAATACAAAGGTACCAAAAACCTGGTTTCAGTGGTTTGAAGTCAATTTACTCAACTAATAAATTGTATTAGAGGTTGCGAATCATAACTAGTTCTGTTGTGTTCCGAACATTGCAATAATGTCGGACACGTTCAGCACTTGTCTAAATTCCCAACGTTCCAAAACAGTTATGTACCTAGCGAGTAAAACAGTTAATATCTTAATTGTCGATGTTACACCTTCGACGACCAGGAGCAGATTGATTAAAATGCACTGAAATCTCGGCTTTTATAGGCCATCGCAGAACGAGCTCCATCTAGCGGCAAATAATTACAAAGCGTCTAACTGACTAGAAGCGTCATTGATTAATGAACGTCTGTTGATTAGATAAAGATTCTATTAGAATTAGAACGAACAATTGAAAGAAAGATATGAATAAGCTATGCTACATAAACAGTGATTAATAACTAATTAATTGAAGCATTTAATCGACATGGACTGGCTAAGTGAATACCTTTGTTTCAAATGAACAGTATCTTTATGATTTTTCTTTGTTGATTGTAAATGACTAATTTTTACAAAGGGGAATAACTGATTACGATATTGACAATATGTATAACTGGGTTTCCGTTACAATATTAATAACCTTTCTAGAAAGGTTAGACTGTTGATTCTAAAACCCATATAGTGAGATGCTTTCCTGTTTTATATTTCCATGACTTGCAGCAAACATTATGTCACAGGAAAAATCTAGACTAAACTTGTCACTGCACCTAATAGTGAAGCAATGGTCCATGTATATGTAAGAGTATAATTATACAGTACAGTCATGTAATATAAGTAGTCAGCATAAGATATATATACATGTACTATAGTACGCGAGAATATGTTGTGATAATTAAAACCCACAACCAGATGCTCTTATAAATGTTTTAAAGAAAAGAAAGCAATATATATGTATTGACAAATCATCTAGCCAAAGTTGCTAAGATTCAACTTTATTAACGGTTGGTTGCAAAAATATACATGCACTTAGTTCATATGATATTTAACCCTCACTTTATACACTGATAGAACATAACTTTCAATTTGCTGTAAATAGCCTACAATGACTATCAGTCTAGCTCTTGAACCTGTGTAAAGCACATTCATTTAAGAATCACTTCAAGTCACATTGCAGCTGAGTTTGACCCTTCTCTAGTGCTTCGACAGTTTAGGGTTCAGGTAGTTAATAGGCCTTTTTCTAGGTCTTTGATTCAGCATTGCAAAGATTTTGCCAGTACATTTGAATTGTAGTCATAATCTGCCCCTTTGCCTTCATTGCCTGTTATCAGGTCTGCATTGGAAAGAAAAGTTCAACTATTGTTAGATCATTGAACGAACTTCAAGGGCGGGAAAATCCTGCTAGTCCTGTCACCCAGACTTCAAGCCTGTGAGGATTACCACCTTCATTGAGAACACCAATGTAGCATAATTATATGAAAGAAAGTTAAAATTGCAACACCTTCGGAGTCTATTAGTGTTTCAGAAACGTGATCCTTGAGAACATTCAATGGTCAGATTTGCCAAGAATCTTGATCTGATTTAGTTACTTTCTCTATAATACCATAATTCCTATTTAGAGTTTATTTAAAGTTCCTTTTACAACTGTGATGGCGCATGACCTCCCTTGCTTTAATGACACTTATCGTCACTTCTCAGAGCATCGTCGTAATTAAATTGTCTCTATTGTTTCCATTGTTTCGCATTTTCCCGGATACTTCTTCTTGGATCAACCCCTTGTTTTCGATAAGTTATAATATGCCATTGTTATAACAATTTACACGATAACCTATTGAATCATTAAATGACACTGGAAGAATAATGGACACATATTTGGAGACATGACGTCTCTCTAGTCTGATAAAATCATATTTGTGCCAGGTCTTAACATCAAAGACTTGACTTCACATAAGAGCTGGGTTTTGTCAATGAACAAAGCACACTTCCTCAACTTATTAGTGACCAGCTTCCAATCTATCTACATTGCACTTGTAAAAAAAAAGGAAAAGTAGCTTCGTTAAGGTCAGAGTTTCTCCTCAGTGAGTCCGTTAAATTAGTAAAAAGGGTATTTAGCTTCATGACGCTTTTTGTACCATTAAGTGATTAACTTAAGTCCCATATTTGTTTCCGTAGATTTAAAAAACGCCGAAATGACCAGGTTTTGAACCAGTTATTAAAAGCCTTTCTTGATAAACCATGATTCGGCCATGTAAGACGTATATTCTCCATGTATATACATAACAATCAACTGAAAATAACAATTTTCACTAACCCGCGAAAACTAGTGACAAATATGTGTTATGTACATGTACATTATACATCCGGGAACAAAATATAGGCTTTTATACAGTGTTGCACATTTTAGCCATTTATTTTTGATACTAAGTAATTATAAATAGGTTCAACATTAGAAAGAAATATCCCCTTTATTGGCACATCTATCCTTATAGTTATCTGTATCAGACCAAATCAATATTGACCTAATAAACATTTTGATTGTATGGTGGTCAATAAAGGCCACTATTATCCTGTAAAAGCATTACCAACTTCAGCATTTATCAGATTGAACTATGTTTGGCACAGTGACATGGAAAGACACAAACATAAAATATTTGCATAACCTTTTAAATCAAGACAATTTATATTAGTAGAAATTAATGCCAAAACGGTTTAAACGGCAGCCATTTTTTATTATATCAGCACTGGATGACAGAAACAAATCTAAATAAAAGCTAACTGCAGTGTGGTAATACCACGTGACTTTGACGTCATAAAAGCTACCATGTCAAGACGTATTTTGCCTCGACTGAACTTTTGAAAGAGCTGTAAGTATTTTATTTGCCATGCAAATGTGACGAGACCCGGCCAATTCGAACGAGAAAGTAGTAAGCTTTGATCGTGTCCACCTTTATCGCGGATTAAATACGGTGTTTTTTGCTAGATCGATGGAAAACTGGCTGGAGAGCACGCAAAACGAAGAGCTACTGTGTTCAGCGAAACCAGTTTCTCGGTAAAATTCTAGGTTTGCGTATCTGTAAAGGTACATAACCAGCAAAATTAGCTGTTAAATAGAGATATAATCAAATTGTATGCAACTGGTTCCGGGAAACGCAATAGAAATCGGGAAAATCAGAGATATACGGGAAAGCTACTTTGGGAAGAAAAATCGAGCAAGGCTACCTTGGGAAGCGGATTCGATGGTCAAATTAACAGACTACTATGCCTATTAAAAGATTGTTTTGACTCCTTAATTATTATTCAAATACATTAGTACCTACCAAAAGATCTTGGACAAACACAGTTAGCTGGATACACACCTATATATATTGAACGCAATGCCTATGTAAATAATCTGAATTTAGAGTCAGGCCACGCTAAATGCGGGGCCTGATCCTCGATGCAAACTGTTTTAAACTCGCATAGCCCGACTGGTTACATAGCGCATATTTGAATTACCGAATGTGATATATTGGACGATATACTGCGGTAGAACATCGATTATTTCGGTTTTACCATGAAAAAGTTGATATGTCACCAATCTTTACAAATTGATGGGCATAACTCAAGAAATGCCTCAAGACGTCATTTACCATTATATTTTATAACGTAATATCACAACCGTGGTTTACTGTAAACTACACCATGGTCAGATTGCTCTGTTTTTATGGTGCCGAAAGAACGTGTCAAGATATAATTGAGGGGAAGGGTCGAATCTAATGTTGTGAGACCTTGTGACCCGACCCCGTTTTCTTATGTACATGTATATGGAAATAAAATATATTTAAACTAGATATAATTGATAATATTGTCAATTTTCCCTTTGCTCATGCAAAGTAACCATATCTTAATTTCTACATATAAAACGTCATATGTGAAATGGTGGCTTATTGAGGGACAACTATCGTAATCCGTGATTAGACGACACGCATAATGCGCTGCGTTTGATCAGGGTTTTAGATTGTTGTCGCCCATTAGCATCTAAAGCTCCATGTGCACTGTTTAACATAAATACCATCATAAACGTGTGAAGATAGCTGACCTGGGATGACACTGTGTGTTCCGCAATATGACACATTTTCCCATGATGTCAGATATAAAAACATTATCAAAACTAATGCATGTTTGTTTTATTTTCAGAATAATGAGAGCTCTAACCTGCGGCCGAAAGACGCTGAATAAAGAGAAAAAGCGGAGAGAACGGAAACGGTCCGCTTTTCAGACGGTATGTATAGGATTCAACAAACGCATACATTATAACTACTTAAATATCTGTGATAATGCCACACATGAAACGACCGGAAAACACCAGACAAGTCACAAACTCCTATGTTCAAGAGCCCCCTTAAGAGAATGAAAACAACCATGAACAAAAGAAATTTAAAAACGCCTTCAAAATCGCCATCACCAAAGAAATTTCGTAGAGCCATATTTTTTTTATCTGAACAAGACCAGAACAAAGAAAGCATCCAAACGCTCAACAATGATGCCAGTGACCGCAGCAATGGTGTGGTATTTAAGTATTTGAATAAAAGTTAAGGAGACAAAGGCAATATTTTAATAGGCATAGTAGTCTGTTAATTTGACCATCGAATCCGCTTCCCAAGGTAGCCTTGCTCGATTCTTTCTTCCCGAAGTAACTTTCCCGTATATCTCTGATTTTCCCGATTTCTATTGCGTTTTTCCTGAACCAGTTGAATACACTTCGATTATTTCTCCATTTAACAGCTCAATTTGCTGGTAATGTACCTTTACAGATACGCAAACCTAGAATTTTACCGAGAAACTGGTTTCGCTTAACACAGTAGCCCTTCGTTTTGCGTGCTCTCCAGCCAGTTTTCCATCGATCTAGCAAAAACACCGTATTTAATCTGCGATAAAGGTGGACACGATCAAAGCTTACTACTTTCTTGTTCGAATTGGCCGGGTCTCGTCACATTTGCATGGCAAATAAAATACTTACAGCTCTTTCAAAAGTTCAGTCGAGGCAAAATACGTCTTGACATGGTAGCTTTTATGACGTCAAAGTCACGTGGTATTACCACACTGTAACTGGCCTTTTTCAGTTAATATTCAATGAAAAACAACTAAAATTGTTTATAACATCAAATACAGTCAATAAAAGTAGTTGAGTTGATCGAAAAGCTTAATTATTACTAAAAATAGCCTTTTGGTAGCCATTTTGGATGACAATAGCTCTGAAACTATCCTAAAACATTTTCAAAATATGTATTTGGGGAAACTTCTTTAATAATTGCTTATAAAATACAATTTTGAATATCTAACAAATGAAATGAAAGCCCCAATCAAGAAAATTTATATAAGTAGAAATTAATAAGGTAGGTACATACGGCGGCCATTTTGGATTATCTCAGCACTGGATGACAGAAAACTCA
This sequence comes from Gari tellinella, assembly GCA_922989275.2. Classification (NCBI taxonomy): domain Eukaryota; kingdom Metazoa; phylum Mollusca; class Bivalvia; order Cardiida; family Psammobiidae; genus Gari; species Gari tellinella. The sequence goes on along the minus strand of OV277869.1, from coordinate 19,960,496 downwards.
TCAAATAAAAATCTAGTATGATATCTAAGTTAATGTACAATATGAATCAACTAAAATTGTTCCATATGAGTATCAATTGTAGCCAATATAAGTAATGTTATTGCTCGAAAAGCTGAAATATTAATAAAATTAGCCATTTTTGCGGCCATTTTGGATTTCAATGAGTCTAAAACTTTCCTGAAACATTTTCAGAATTTGTATTTAGATACACTACATTGATAATTGCTAACAAAATACCACTTTTAAATCTGTAACACATGAAATAAAAGCCCAATAAGGATGTCATTTTTTGCTTAAAAATCCAAGGGCAGACAACTTTAACCTCAATAATCTCCCCCTTATCACTACCTAAATACGCGTCAGACGATTGTTTCCGAACTCCTGAGGAAATGTGCTATAAGATAGTACCAAAAGGTTGTATGGTGCTTTCACCGCAAATAAAAGTAGTCTACAGCTTAGACTAATCCTTTTTGTCAGCTATTCTCAAGTGAGCGAAATATGCCCCATGGGGCCCTTGTCTTTCTTAAAATTTACTCAACAAGATCTAACATTGTTACACTATAGGTATTAGATTCGTTTGTTTACTTACTTGTAGCATTTACCGAGTGAACAATACATTACTTCAATTAAACACACATTGTATTTGTACATTTATTTCCAATAACAGTGTACGGACGGACTACGGTGTTGAAGTAAGTATAATATAGTATAAACGGTAGCTATCTTGGACGCCGATACGGAATTTTGTATATAAATTTCAGTTTTAACCTCAGTTGAAATTTCCATTGGTCTCCTTGTGTTCGAAAACGCACATGTAGATACTTTGTTTGTCATTGTACTATATGTACTAGCAAAAATATTGAAGTACATGTATTGCTAAACGGCGGCCATTTTGGAAACCATCTTTGAGTTGGGACCCTTACCCTTAAAATGAAAAGAAAAAATGACACCCTGTTTCTTTTAAAAAAAACTTATAACATCTGTTACCTAAATCAATTGAGTTTTTGCTTTTTTCAAAAAAACAAAACCCCACGAAATTACACATTGGTCTAGACTACATACACAGTCAAACATTATTGTCTGCATTACCCGAATAACCGCCAATATATCATCTACTATATGTATACTACTGTCGTCTGCATATCTAAATTCAAAGTTAAATTGAGGGTAGTATGGTTGAAGAAACGTCGATATAATTGTCAAATAGTGGATCCAGATCAGACGCCGAGTGACTCTGATCAGGATCTAAACTGTTTGTGATAGACATATATTTATGGAATCGCCTTAGGCAACTATGAATAACGCGATAATTCGAACTCGCGTTTGTCGAACATATCCATATATTTTAAAGTAAAAACGTGGCTTAGCCACGTTTTAACTTTGAAATACGAGTATATTCGACTTAAGCGATATTGATTTATCGAATTTAAACTCATGAAATACTGGTAAGGTCGATTTAAGGAAGTTCGAAGTATGGAGTTCTGACTGTATGTGACACGTTACGTGTATAATCACTCTATACATCGTGTCCATTTGAACCCCGTCTTGTCTATTACACTATTGACCGGAAGATAAACAGTTATATACCCCATTTCCACTGCCTATATCAACCCTAACACTTGCAAATGGGTTTAGAATCAGATCAGACTGCTCCAACATTCAAGGAGTTGGGCCCCTGAGATCGATTAAAACTGGTTGATACTTTAATTGAGTTTTTTAGCATATACATTTTAAAATTAAAAGCAGAGGAAATTACGACGACAAAATACTGATGATGTTATAAAAGGAAAATGATCCAATTGATTTGGACTCCAGTAGTCATTACTGTAGCCATTGTGTATGTTTAAAACCCAAACTGACAGTTGTATTGGTACAGCAGTGACAAGTATCTTGTTGATCCAGTTACACATAAATAAATGTGTGGATAGCCTGCGGAACTTACACTTTCCGAGGCATTATCAATCTTAAATACATGTACATGGGGTAGCTTGGATGCAGCATCTTTATAAATAGACCACAGTGTTTATTTTGTATTACGCAAACGCTAAGAATAATAAGTCTATAAATTAAATTGTGTAGCTTATACAGGGTACCTATACCTTAAATTGATCCGATAAAGAGCAAACGGTCATCGATTCGGGTAAGTTTTTGATGCATAACTTGCTAAATACTGCATGAATTGACACAAAATAAAGACGACAAAGTTTTGGGGCGAGTAATAATTTTTTCTGAATATTGTACGGTCGTGGTGCTTTGCATGATTACATATCTCAAGAAATGCCAGGGTGTCGTCTTTATTTGGTGTCAACCAATGCAGCATTTAGCAAGTTATGTTTAAAAAAAACCTTGCCCGAATCGATGGCCGTGTGCTCTGCATCGGATCAAAGGTATGGGTACCCTGTTATATAACACATGTCAGCTTGGTGTCCACTAGAGTGCGGATAGTATTGGGAAGGTTTGCGGTGTCAAAAATGGCAGTTCGGCATAGCTTCCGCGTCAAAAACGATACACTGTCAATTTGTTTGCAATACTGTGAACCTCTGCAATCGGGCTATGCGTATTGTCTACAGACATACTTGAGAAAGTTTTGAGAGTATAATAGGAATGGAACAGAATGACCACCGAACATGCCGATCGTAGTAGGACAAAATTAGTCACATGATAATTTGTCCGTGGCCGTTCCTCGCGCTCACTTAAACAAAACCGCACAGGCTCTGAACTTTTCTGAAGGATTCGGGATACATTCCATTTGTCTTCCGCATATGTTTTCCTATCGGCCTGCGAAACTCTCCGTATCGCGAAAGCTTTCAGACGCGGTTACGGAAGAGCCGAAATGCAAAAGATGTCCTGGCGATATCGTCAGGACAATGCAGACTGGTTGCGGATGGTTTCAGGAAGTTCATTTCCGCATTCAAATTTTGCTCTAGACCAAAATTTCAACGCGGAAATTTTACCCTTTAGAATAATAATAATAATAATATAATAGTAATAAAGACTTAATTTAACGAGAGAGCTCATTTGATATAGATCAACCTTCCATGAGGCCCTCAACATATCTACAAGTACATAAATCATATATGGTTAACAACAATATAACACAATCAATACTAACTAGAAGGTGGATAAGATGGTGGCATTGCGGGCTAATAGCGGGTAATATGGTGGTTTTGTGGGATAACAGTGGATAAGATGCTGGCATTATGGGGTTACAGCGGATAAGAATCTGGCGATACGGGGTTACAGCGGATAAGATGATGACATTGTCGGGCTACAGCGGATAAGATGTTGACATTAATGGTTACAGCGGATAATATGCTGGCATTATAGGGTTATAGCGGATATAAGATGCTGGCATTGTGGGGTTATAGCGGACAAGATGTTGGCACTGTGTGGTTATAGCGGATAAGATGCTGGCGATACGGGGTTGCAGCGGATAAGATGTTGACCTTGTGGGGTTACAGCGGATAAGATGTTGACATTAAGGGTTAAAGCGGATAAGATGCTTGCATAATGGGGTTACAGGGGATAAGATGGTGGCAATGTTGGGTTAAAGCGAATAAGATGTTGGTTTTGTGGGGTTACAGCGGATAAGATGCTGCCATTATGGGGTTACAGTGGATAAGATGTTGGCATTGTGGGGTTACAGGGAATAAGATGTTGGCATTGTTGGTTACAGCAGATAAGATGCTTGCATAATGGGGAAATAGCGGATAAGACGTTTGCACTTTGGGGTTTTATCGGATAAGATGCTGGCATAATGGGGTTACAACGGATAAGATGGCGGCATTGTCGTGTTACAACAGATAAGATGTTGGCATTGGCTGCTTACAGTGGGTAAAATGATATTATTCTGGGGTAATAGCTGATAAGATGATAGCATTACGGGGTTACAGCGGATAAGATGCAGGCATGTTGGGGTTATAGCGGATAAGATATTGGCATTCAAGGATTACAGCGGATATGATGCTGTCAGGGTGGGGTTATAGCGGATAAGATGCTGGCATCATGGGGTTACAGCGGATAAGATGATGGCAATGTCGGATTACAGCGGATAAGATGCTGGCATTGTCGTGTTACTGCGGAATATGCTGGTTTTACGGGGAACATGTTTCGATCTGCACTGTTTGTTCTTTTGCAATATGTTGATCTCATTTTGTTTGGAACGGAAGTTCTGTTCTCATGTACACTGTTATTAATGACACATATCCTGGGTTGAATGTGTGTTAAACTGACGAAATCTAAAGACGAGTCCCAAACAGCTTTGATCCAGACCAGGCGATATGTTACTCGGCGTCTGATCAGAAATGCTAGTGTAGGGACTTTAAACAAGAGCACATATCGATACCTAGTTGTCTATAGGTACACTTGGTATGTCACATGTACTTGGATTGGGAAGTAGCCAGGCAGTTATCTATCAACCCTTTCACTGCCAAATGTATCGTGAGTTTTTTACTCCTTCACCGTCATATAGTCGCCTGCTTCAATATTGTTGTCTGCAATTTCAAAGTTTAATTTAAATGATTATGATTGACGAAATTTCGACACAATCCAAACTGTTTGCAAACGCAACCTAGCCGCATACGGCGAAGTAAGGTTTAATAAAAATGGATACTTAATACTGTTTAAGGTCATAGGCGACTTGATTCATAATCGTAAAATATTCAGAGACACTTAACCAATATACGCTTTAAAAAGGAAGTTCATATTGAAGAGTGTCTTGATGGGCGTGCTATTCGTTGAGGTTATAATAGCCGTTTTCATATACACCAGTTTACTATAGTGGGAGATATTGTTAAGTGTTAAACCGTTTACCAAAATTCGCTTAAATCAAAATCAATGCGGATATTGGGCGTCTGATTAGGATTTTAACTGTTTGATATCCGAATCGATATTTCTTCTGTCTTATCGCTTAAATCTAACCTTGATATAAATGAACACACGGCAGCTTTAAAACAGACGATGCTAAAGCTGCAATGAAGGGTTAACCAGATTATGCCTGTATTTTGCAGTGAACTCTACCAATGTGTTTGCTGGAAGATTTCATCATGGATAAGCAGTGGTGATATAAGGATACTGCACTATTTTTCCATACAGCAGATCATTTCATACAAGAAAACAGTGCAGATCCCGGTGAGACGCAATGTAACACTGTTTGACAATTTCCACTTTACATGTGATATACACTGGGATTTTATGGGTTAAAACAGACGATGCTATAGCAATGAAATGATTAGTGTACACGATAATTCTTGGAGTTGAAAGTGTTATAATAGTATGGATATAAGAGTATTTGTAATGTGTGTTTGGGGTTGGCGATATTTTTACCCGTTTAAACGAAACGAAAACGCAATGCAATAACATTCGAAATACCCAGGCGTTTGTTAACCCCCCCCCCCCCCCCCCCCCCAATATTGACGGTTTGAATTGCTTACAGTTTAGTGCCAGGTCGGACTCCAAACTGTTTGAAACAAACATAATAAACTTAACGCTAGTATTCGCGCGTATTGGGAAATAATAAATTCTTCTCAGATGTACATTAAATAGTTGCAGATCTTGGATTGTGGATATCTGTCAAGAGTCGTTGTTACAGATGTAAGGGCGCGTATTAACAGGTGGAGGTGGTTGTTGTAGAAATGGATATTGATTAGTTGAAGCTTTGACTATATAATAATGTTACTAACGCTACATAGTCGCACTGACCAGGTAGAATTGCTGCAGCGGAGAAACATGTTGTTCTTTCCATTTTCAACGCAAACGGGCATGCAAACGCATTTGCAATACAATGTAGAAAATTACGATATTTTGAAATATCGAACGATTTGTTTTAATCTGAGCGGCAAACAGTTAGGGTTCTGATCTGGCTCCAATCTGTTTGCAATGGACATAATCGTTTTAGCATAAATGCGTTTATTGGGAAAGATTATCAACGTCGCTGTTAGCCTAAGTTTAAGTCACAGAAGACAAGAGATATACATTTAGCGCGTTAAGTGCATGCGGAGATTGAAGTTTAATTCTAAGATATACGGACACCGGATTACCTGCCATAATCATGAGGGGTAAGTCTGATATTTCATTATATACTAATAACAAATGTTATGTGGTATTTGTCTTCCTAGATAATACACAAGTTGGATCGAGCTGAACTCGAATAAGAAAACAAAATATTAAGAAATCCGAAATACTGTGTCTGTTTCCCCCAAACAGCATATTTGTCGTTTTGTCACACCTTCATCTCTTTAACCCATTACCCAAAAGATACCCATTTATGCGCTTTTATTTCAGTAGTTCCACTTTATACAGTCACGAATATGCACAATACGTAATATTTGCTACTTGAATGTCCTGGCAGATGGTAGCTTATAGCGGGCTGAAGTAAAGCAATCTACTGTACGTTTAACATGCTTTAAGCTATCATTGGTATTCAATACTGAAAAGGATACGGGGAATGGTAAACTACAATTAAACACACAGTGTGCCTATGAAGAGTAAACTTGTTCTATGCAAACTGTGTAGACTCCTACATTAAGAGAGCCCTCTAATCAGGGTCCGCGCTGCTTATCATTTACAAATTTACATGTACATGTATTTCGAAACGAACCAATATATAGGTAAAACTGGACCAGACTTAATTGATACTGGAATTGTTCATTAATAGTTTCAGGGATGAATGGGTTAAATCACTCAAAGTCATAAGTCACAAGTCAAAAGGCTCTCCAGGGCTTCCATATAAAGCATTTCTATGAGGAACTGATAAATGTCTATCAAAGGCGTTTCATCTAGGGAAACTTATCTATATGCCATGTTTACACTAAACCGGTCACGATAAACATACCACATGTACTGTGGAGAAGACGTTACTTCTCATTTACACGAAATTTGGAATTTCAATATAAATACAAATCGAAAATGAAAATGTAGACATGTTCCTCTCTCAAAAGCTAAAGCATTACACATTTTTCATTTGTACATGAATGTATCTTTGGGGAAAATAATAGAGTGGCACCTGACTAGACTATAAAATTGACAATGTTTTCACCTTGAAGATGACACAATATCATTGTGAATTATAGGAGAGTCTCGCTCTTATATGGCCATACTCCAATTATATACTATACCCAAGGCTACATGTAGTGTCATCTTATTAACCCGTTGATCTCTAGCGATGAAAGTATATAAACTTCTCCTATTCAAACAGTGTAGGCCAAATTCAGAGGGCTCATAAAGGAGTCATCTGTTTGGTCTGTACGGTTTGTTATTTTGTAATTTCAAACACCAACCTTAAATGCGTCGTAATAACAAATGAACTTTTTCTTCAGTGAAGTAATAAACAAGATGTGTTAAAAATGCCTACCTATAGGGTAAGGGGGTACAAGTCATTGGGAGGCCAGTTTGTAGTGTATATTGTGACGTGGTTCCTAGTTGACAATTGTGTAGAGCCATTTGTCCAATAAACAGTTGAAACACCATCCCATCCTGCTGTGTTTATGGGACACGCTTACATGTATGACTGAGAAAAATAGGCATTCAATTGAAATCTGGGGTTTGACCATTCGACGTTCATAATATTATGTCAATGAGACGCATGTCTACATTTTGCAAGCTTAAGGCGAAACCTTATTTTTTTTTGCAAACAGTTTAGCTCGAGATGAGGCGCGAATTACCGAATGTATCATCAGTAAGCAAGACGTTTGATACTCTGACACTATTTTGGATTGATTAGTTCAGGGGGAAAAGACTTTTAGATAATAGCAGGGACAGTACATGTATATACAACACAGTATCCCTTATCATAGCAAGCGACAGTTGTTGCATACAATATAAATAGTAAGATCTATATAGTGTAAAAAGATTTCAACAATATCCTCGAAGGCAAATGATAAGTACAGGCAACCCTTTGCTTATCGGTAGATAATTACATACATGTAAACATGACTATTAAATGCAAGTCTAAATGTGATGTATGCAGCTAAAGACAGAACTTATTTTTATAACTTCAGACTTAGTAATGCATCAAGCCGTCATATGACTAGATCTACATGCTTACGTTTGTTATATATAATGGTCGATCAACATAGTATTGACTGTGCATTCACCACCTTTGATTGCATTTGGAGATAGTTTGCTTCATGTACACATATATATATAAATATGCGCACGATCACCTACGAGTACATGTAAACCTTTATTCGTGAAAAAGATGCCATAATTTATTATGTTCTTATAAACAGTGGAGAGGACATTATTCTTTCCCAACAAACGCGTTTTTGCTTAAACAATTATTTCCGTAATAAGACATCTTCTCCATTGTACATAACAATACTAAAAATGTAAGTCAAGTCCTCAGGAAAAGTCACCATCAAATACCGCAAATTTATTCATGCCATGAAGAAAATAGATCCACGATTTATAGTCATGAATATGTACCTTAAGAAATCTTCTATCTTCTAGCCGAGGCATGCTAAAAGTAAAGCAGAAAGCGTCTAACGTGTATTTCGCTTTACTTTCAATCTCGTTCAAGAGACTGAAAACTAAATTGTGTGTTTGCAAAAATTGCCGGGTTCGAATCCCACCTGAGCTTAATATTTTTCTTCTTTGAAATGGATTTTGTAACAGAATGTCTGATCTTAAACTAATACTTACGAGTTTATATAAGCGTTTGATATACATTTACACATGCTAAATTTGGTTGTCAGTCTCTTTATGTGGTCACTTACCGTATAACTAATAGAAGAAACAAGCTACGAGGCTACGTGTTCAAATCCAACACCCGTTGTTCCACCAGGGATTTCACTAGATACGTATATATCAACTGTTTTCATCTAACAATTTTGCAATGACACAGGACGCCTTGTCTGCAAGAGGCCAACACTAAAACAACAAGTGGGGTGACGTAACTCTATACCGTGTAACTCTTTCTCTGCTGATGGCACCATTAGGCGACTTTGCAAACAGTTTGGATCCTGATCAGACGCCGCGTGACACGGTTTCTTACCAGGATCCAAACTGTTTGATACCCGAATCGACATTTCTCAAGTCAAAAACAGCCCTAAAGCTGGCTTTAAAAAGTCGACAGACGACACTACCAATGCAGAGTGTGACGATATTTTGGTGGCAAGGGGGATAAAACAGACGATAAAACTTTTTTTGAAAAACAATTCTGAAGTTTTGATCTGATTTACGAAAAGCTCTGGACCTGATCAGAAGACGTGTCACCCGCATCTGTTCTGGTTTTAAACTGGCATCAAGGTACATTACAAACGCGCTTATTTGCAAAGCCCCGCTGTATGATTGCGATAATTAACTTAAGCTAATAGCGTGCAGTAAAATGGAATTATAACTCTCTATGGACTTGTGATTAAATTGATAGTTACTCTCAATGTCAAAAATGTGTTTATGGTGCTAGAGTGGAGAAGGCGTTATCCATTCCCTTTAAACGAAATAAAAATGCAATTCCATAAGATGTAGAAAAAACAGGTTCTTGAAATGACTTACTGTTTAATTTTTACTCTGAGTGGTAAACTGTTTGGAGCCTGATCCGTTAAACTGTTTGCAATGGATATACTAGTTTTAGCATAACGCGTTTATTGGGGAAGAATTACGTCTTCTTCACTGTATGTTTGACGTATATCAAATCCTTTCCTTGCTGCCTATCGCGACTTAATTGGAAATTCAAAACAGTTTAGATCCACACCAGACACCGAATAAATCGGCGTCTGATCTGAACCCATACTGGGTACTTGACACGGGGATGAGTGTTTCTTCAATTCAAAAAGGCATACAACTGAATTTGTCAAAATGTACAATTCGACGGGTTTTAAAAGCAGACTATGTATAGAAAATAATTACTGATCATCTTTAAAAACACTGTACATGACTCTGATATTTATATACATGTATGTTCATACCCATGAAATGTACTGGGCTATATAGAGCCGTGTTGTTACCAAGTGTAACCGGGCATGGGAATAAAAGGTTTTTCTGTTCTGTTTTTCTGTTATAGAAGGAGAAAAGGTATACGTTCAACTTAATACATAATTGAATGTCAATATGTACTCAGAGTAAACAAGATAGATAGATACCAATATGTCACAGCATTGATTCATTACCCCATGCTAATTCAAATTGTCCACTTTTAACTATTTAGTTAGTGTTGCTTTATCATATTAGAAAATGACAAAAAGGGTAGATCCTGATCAAAAAGTTCCCATATGAACCCTCTGATCATGGTCTACCCGGTTTGCATAGGCATAAATACTATAACACTCTAGTCCATTATTTATTGTTTGGTGTTTCGCAAAATGACAGTGAATATCTTGATCAGGATGTTCCTATAGGAATCTTCTGATCAGGATATACACTATTTACATATTAAGCATATATGCATTTGGAATATTTCATTTATACAGTGCTCCCTCCGTAACACGGACCTTCGAACAACGAGTCCCCCCATGCAACAACGTGTGCCGTTTATCCCCAAACAAGACATTTATGTCTAATCTTATATCTGCTGCAATATCGTCATTTTAAAAGTGTAGTTTCCTGGTGTTTATTTCTTAAATCAGGTATTTGAAATGTTGACATAATAGATATAAAGATAAGTGACACACAGCTTGAACCCAGATCAGATGTCGTATTACTCGGCGTCTTGTCTGGGTTCAAACTGTTTGCAAATGTAAGCCACACGAAGGGTATAAGTTTACCACCCATTACACCCCACCTTCCTGAACAACACGCATCCTCTATCATTAGGTGTTGTTATAAAAAGGGAGCGTTGTAGATATGCAAATGCAAAATGATGATTTAGAAACACTGTAGGTTTTTTTCCCAATACAACATGATATTTTCTATGAGTGATAGCAAACAGTGAAGACACCGAAGAGACCTCGCGAACTGCGGTGTCTCGCCAGGGTCATCACTGTGCTAATATCAACATACGACAAGTGGGGAGAACATGTAACGGTAAACTCACAGTGTGCGGACTCCTACTGTATCCCATCGGAAGTCGGTAGCTATTAGGCATACAGTTTCGCCAATTAGGCATACAGACGTGTTATTGTGTTGCCCATCGCAGCTAAAACAACTGGATTAATTCTCTTTTACAAGGAAATGTAAGTAACTTTTCATTATATTAGATCTAACAATGGTAATCGGGATTAGTCGAGTGTCAATTATAAGTCTATCACACGTTTAACTTCTTAAAAACATACCAAACTTTGGGTCGATCCTCATCGCTTGTAGAAAAACTGAGATATTTTATAGATTTTCTCACAATTTGGGGCTATAATGCAAATTTTGAAGCGGCTAATCGCCGAATTTACCATTTTTATATATAAAAACCAGATGCTGTCTTCCGTTTTGTTGCAAATATTCGAAATCGAAAGCTTTTTGTGTAGAGCATACATGTATGTGTATATTGACCAAACTGTATGATTAATCGCTAATTTCTGTATGCTAATCGCAAATTTGATAAAACGACTGAATGCCTAATCACACAATTCCGATTTCACGTATCTAGTTATTTCATGGAGACATGGATAAATGGCTGTGCAATAACTGCAGTTTTTCTTCATTGTCATTCGGAGAAACTATCAACCACGCTGTCTACAATCATTCAAACAACGTTATCAGAGAAGAAATGAAAACACATGTAGGAGGCAACCCATTCTTCCTAAAATAAAAATATATCAGACTTTACTTTCAGTAATTTTCATGGAAAACAAGTTGATTTCCCCGTAAAAAGATGTCGGCAGAATATAAGATTACAATTTCGTCATGCCTATATTTTAAAGATACATTTGCGTCACAAGACAAAACAAGAAGCGTGTATGAGATACACGGGTGCCCCTGATGGCACAGGGAGGTGAATCCAAACTATCCGATAAAACTGTTCGAGTTATAGAGCGGAAACCGTCGTGGGTCGCCATGAAAGCATCCTTTTTAGGAATTCAAGGGCCATAACTCAAAAGGGCCTAGTGTGGCTTGGCGCCGCTGGTTATCAATTTGGTCTCCATTTTATGACAACAAAGATGAAAAGCAATGTGTTTGTGAAAACACAAATACCCCTAGCAAGCATCGTGTTCGGAAATGTAATGCTTATTTGCAAAAGTAGGTCAAAAGTCAAGATCGCATGGTAAAAAAACATTGAAATAGTTGGAAAAGTCTTAACACAAGAAAGATACAATGTACATACAAAGTATGGAAGCTCTATAGGCCTACTGGTTCAAAAGTATAGGCATTTAAAGATTATTACAAAAGTAGGTCAAAGATCAAGGTCACAAGGTAATAAAAGTTTGTATTGTTTGAACGGTCTTGATACAGGGAAGACACATGCCAAATACGAGGGGCATTTTTTAAATAGTGGCAAATGATCAGTAACTTCAATATGATAAGTGCAAAATCCATGTGTATATATCATTTTAAAGAGCACTTTTTTGCCGACATGATGGTGTAACGCACGATAAGATCACATTGGTCGATAAGTCACAACATGAACCTAAATGATCCTTACTTCAGAACAGTAGAACATAGCACTTGTCAGACATGATTTTTTAAGTAATAACTTCTTTAAAAAAAAATTTTTTTTTAATGTTTTAATATATCAGTTTGTGTCTCTTTTTTAATGTAAATAAAGTTTCATTAGCATTGAAAGGGTTATCTGACTTAGATATATATCTTTTTTCAAAAATAACATATCTTGTTTTGCTTAAGGAAAAACTCAACATGTGCTTTCGAACACTATAATCTTTTTCTAGATCGGAATGTCCAATTTTTTATTTTGAAACATACAAATGTACTTCAAAAGACAATGACTTCAATTATAGCCTGGTTTAAAATAAAAATTGAGTATTTTTAAAGCTTTTTATTTTTTATTTTATTTATTATTATTATTTATTTTATTTATTATTTATCTTATTTTATTAAATAATTTTTATATTTTTTAAGTAATATAATTCTAAACTGTGAAATGTGTGCATAACTGTCTGATATTACTTGACAGAAGTTTCATAAATTTATTAAAATAATAAAGCCGCAATGATAATTATAGTATCAAATTTTGTTTAAAAAAGTACTTCTGCAATACACACAAAAAAAGGTCTAGTGTCCTCAAGTAAGGGTCATATGTTGTGACTTATCGACAAATGTGATCTTATCGGCGTGTGTTATACCATCGTTTCAGCAAAGAATTGCCCTTTAAACAAATAATTACACATGGTTTTTGCACTTATTATATTGAAGTTACTGATCAAATGTCACTACTTAAAAATGTCCTCGTATAAAAGGCAATAATGAAAGAGTTATAGCCAAGGTTAAGTTTTTTGACACAAGACAGGCCGACAAACGGACAAACAAACAGACAAACAGACAGGGCAAAATCTATATGCCCCAAAATCATATATTCTGGGGTATAACAATACAAAAAATTACATCAACACCATTGAAACCAAAACAGACAGCTGCTCGTGTATACTTCAGACCAAGAAAGGGAATTGAGTGCATGTTTTGACAGAAATTCAAGAAACGTCCACTTTGGAAGATGTAGCAGAACAAAATACTTGATGTCTAAAACCCTTTGACAGCCATGTTCATAAAAATTGCATCAAAGCAAGCTGTACGATTACCAAATTATTTTAGAAAAGTATATGCAATTATGGTACAGTGCGTTTTCGATTAGGCATACATTGCTGAAAATATATCGGCTATTAGGCTGACAGTGCATGTTTTCAATACGAGCCATTCCAAGCAATAATTTGACCATTTTCCTTTAGATACATCAATGTGTTTTTTGGTTAAACAGCTTTGACAATTATTCAACTGGAAATCGTTCAGAAAAACGAATATATCAGCAAATACAACGCAAATAACACGTCTGTAGCCTAATTGGCAAAAATGTATGCCTAATAGCTACCGACTTCCGATGGGATACAGTAGGAGTCCGCACACTGTGAAACTCGTTCGGGTATCGGGTATTCGACAACTCCACAAAAATGAGCTACATGTGCAAGCAATGAGGGGATGCATCATTACAATGTACAAGGCATCCTTTTTTTCGACGGAGCTGTCTGGTTTCTATTTAGCCACACTTTCTATTTGGCCACACATTTCAACCAATTATATTTGATCAGAAATCTAGAATTGAGAGCACCTGTTGAAACTGAATAGTCTGATTGGATAGTAGCCAGGGCTCCAGATAAGGGAATTATTTAAAAACTTAAAATCTTTATTTGTGCATTAAACCCTGTGGTGTCACTATACATTTGAATTGTCTCTTCGAGACAATCAAAATGAGTGGTAACACCATAGGGTTTGGTGCTGAAAGGAGCGAATAAATGTGATTTGTTTAGTTTACTCCCTCTTATCTGGAGCCCTGTAGGCTGGTCTATGTCCAATTACAGTTTTCCCAGATATGGACAGTGAGTGTAAAATTTAGAGACACAGACCAGACTGTTTACTACACACTGGGCTGATGCAATTATGATGACATCTGAAATCTTTTTATAGATATACAGAGGAAGCTAGGTGTTTTGTAATTTTTTACTACCAATTTGGTTTAATTGTTAACTATTTGTACACATTTACCATACATTAAAAGCAATATTTATATATAAATGGCCTCAAGTGAGTTAAACACAATCATGTGGTTTCATCATTATTTACAAGAGTGAAGTATAGCAGACTGTTGTATCTGTACATTTGTGTATGCTATAGTTTGTTTCAAGAAACTCTATGAATGAAGTTTGATATATAGAACAATAGATTAATGTGAGGATCTCCTACCAGTAGCTAGGATATGAGTTAAATTATTGTTTTGTTTTGCATTTCTGTACATGATAGTTTTGCATTTTAAATAAAAGTTACTGTTTCAATTGTATACTTTTATTTTTTGCTTTTCAATCCAAGATATTACAATTCTTTGAAAACCTCAATTTCATTCAATTTTGCACACCCATCTATATAGCCTTAGTTCCACCACTCATTCCGCCGAATATCTTTTTTAAAGATATTTCTTGTTTTAGAAACAACGGTATCGAGTTTAAGGTGGCATATTATATCGTAACATACACATGTATCGAATTCCGTCTGCAAAGTAATTCGTAATTCGTGCGTGAATTTGGCGGTATAATCGATTTTATATACATATATATGTGTAGATTATATAAGACGTATTTTTTAGGTGCCAACCCATAGGGCACAGAACACTTATAAGACCCTCCTATAGTTATAATTTCTGTTTACCATGCTATCTTCGAGGTAAAAAAGTCAACTTTTCAGGTGTCACTCGAATTGCATTTATACACAACCGAAAAAGCAGAAAAACAGGGAGTCGTGTATTATATAAGATAAATATCAAGACCCCCACTGACATGACTGCCTATTAACAGAGGCACCTACTAAAACTGTCATTTCAGCCTACATCATTTCTTCTCGGATAACAGAAATGCTTTGCATCTATCACTTTGCACCTATAAATTACACAGTGAAGGTCCCATGACAGAATGCTATTCTGAAGCAAAAACGTTGGAACTTTTTATCGGGGAAATTCTTTCGCCTGGACCATGAACGCACTTACGGCTATTTGGTGTTCTGTAACCTGAACGTTCATATGTTCATAACCCATTGTCCCATATTAATAAGTAGCGGTATTGTGATGTAAGAAACATAATCCAACATAATGCTGATATTTAACCGGTTTTAAATTAACTTCACAATGCGTTTGTCACCTTTTAACAAATTGCTACAGTAGGGGAGAATTTTTTTTCCAAATAAAAGCGTTTGCAATAACTCAAATAAGTATCTGTATAGCAGACAGTTTGGAGCCAGATCACACGCCGGGTTACCAACGTCTTGTCTGGCTTCAAACTGTTTGCTATTCAGATTTAACTTAATCGGTTACATTATTTGTTTACATTTTTCTTCATTCGTTTAAAATAACGCATTATTTAGTTTTGTTGAGAATAATACATTTTCCACTACACTAGTCTAATTCGATTCGGGTGACGGAAATCCGACTTGAGACCTATTAAATAGACGGAAGCTGTTGTAACAAAGATACTGACGATCCATAATGACACTTATCGCATGCTTGTAAAACTATCCTCTGCAGTTATGTGTACAGTAAAATATGTCGTCTTCTTCCACCATTAATGTAAAACTACTTACATGTATACATGTGTGACTGTAGAGGGAAAGTACAATGTATAGTAACATAAACTTCTATCCCTAGCTGCAATGACGTCGCCAGTTTTATACGTCGCAAATTGACCCGGGGACAGAAATCGGAAAGGGGGGGGGGGAGACTTTTCGTCAGTTGGTTCCTTCAAAGTTTCATTTAATGATAAATTGACTAAAGTTATATCGTAATGAGTGTCAAACTGTAAGATTTCTGATCAGAAAGCACGCGGCGTTTCTTTAGGACCAAACATGCAACTATTGTACCTATAGGGGTAAGGTAGTGGATGCGTTAAGCTTTCATCTGCCTTTAACCCATTCATTCATAGCCATTTCTAGTTTTTAAGACAGATCACTACTAAATAAAAGCAGATTAAAAGTAACACAGAATACTCCTTAAGGTGTGTTATGCTTTACTGTCTGTCTGCTTTAAGCTACCATCTGCTAGGATATAGAATATACCTTTATGGTGTATATGCATGACTGTATACACTGGAACTATTTTCCTCAGTGGATGAATAAATAAGAGGCGTAAAAAGGCGTAATTATTAGGTTATGGGTAGACGTTGACTGGCATTTACGTCTTATTAGTAAGGCATTCAAGAGAAGTATACTAAAACCATTCTATATTTATCAAAGTCCATCCTACGATATCGCATTTGGATCGTGCCCAAGAGACGATTCAATAGCGAAGTCACACGTTAGCACTTGCTGGAGACAGCCAGAAAAAGATGCTTGATGTATTTACTCCAAACTATTTCGTGAGAGTTTTACCCCTTCACCGTTGCATTGTCGATTGCTTCAGTTGTGTTGTCTGCAATGTTGTTTCAAAGTTAAAAAATAAGGGGCAGTATGACTATAATTTCAAAAGCGCGCTTGCAAACAGTTTGGATCCTGATCAGACGTCGCGTGACGCGGCGTCTGCTCAGGATCCAAACTGTTAGTAAACGCGGTTTAAGCGTCAATGAGAGTGAAAGGGTTAAGTTATTTCTCTTATTTCGGAGACTTGGTTTTGCAATTAATTTAACCCCTTCACTTCCTTACCTCGAGTACAAAGGTTATTGAAAAACACTTAAGATCCTGATCAGACGCCACGTGACGCGGCGTTTGATCATGACACACTGTTTAACACTCATTTTGATATTTTATAAGTCAATATATCTAACGTTAATATTTGAAAAAATAAAAGCAGACGACAACTGTTAAACGCTGAGGATACCATGGCAACGAAGGAGTTAAAGTAAAGAAAATGAACGACAAACAGTGTCGTGTCCGATTGCTGGACAAGTTGTGCCTATAAGGACAAATCCTATGTTAACCCTTAACCTCACTCAATCTCCTTTACAGAGAGTATTATTCGTTTCTAAACTCTCAATGACGCCAAAACACGCGGCGTCTGATCACGATCAAAACTGTTTGGCCTTCATTTCAAAATTTCGTCAGTCGTTAAACCGTACATCTAACTTTGAAATGGTATTGCAGAAAACAATATTAAAGCAGACGACCATATTGCGGTGAAGGGGTAAAACATTACGATAGATATGACCATGAAAGGGTTAAAAATGTTTTGTGCCAAACAGTATAATATTGAATGGCCTTAAGGAAATAATACGTTTTGCATATAAGTGAGTGAATACCGAAACGAAATTAACCTTTTGAACTATCGCGACAAGAATACCCTTTACATGTACATGTATTAATAAACAGTGTACCTTTGGAGAAGGATACACTTATCCTATGCATTCAATTAATACCCTGATCAGAGACATGAGAGATCTCCTTCGGTATTCCTCTGATCAAGGCCTGCACTGGTTGGCACTTTTGTAACAATAGTCAGAAATCACTGGACATATTGTATGATAAATATAAATTGTGAAATTTTCCAAAGTGGTGCCAATCTATATTTTTCTCAAACACACACTCATGTACAACCAAAAAATGAAGAAAACAGGGGGTAATGTGTTATGTAAGATCATGACTTCAATTACAGAATGGTGTTCTGCTACCTTTTGACAGAGGCACCGGCTAAAACAAGCCACGTCACTTCAGGCCACACAAAATCTGCATAAACCCCTTCAATGAAAACAGAAATGCCTTTATCTATTCTGACACCCATATTTCACACCAAGATAAGAAAACAGTGAAGGTTCCATGACAAAAGGCTATTTCAAGGCCAAAAATCTTTTCTCCATTTCTCGGGGAAATTTCTTTCGACCAGGCAATAACAGCAGTTACGGCTATTTGGTGTTCCTTAACCTCTAATAATACAAGTTTTCCAGCAGCACACTAAAGGTACGGGTAAAAAGATAATATTAACATGGGCTAGTAATATATCACTTTTGTTATTTGCTTGTACTACACGGCATTTTATCAAGATTGTTGGCAAAGGATTGTCGTGTTTGTCCTTATCATTAAATGTACAGTAAACCCCTCTATAGTGACCACTAAATCGAAAATTAATAGATTGTACATAGGTAAGGTGGCAGTTTGAAGCATGGTGACAGTAAAATAGAAAGCTCCTAGAGAGATTTCTGTTTTACTGTCATCTTACTTTAAGCAGTCACCTGTTGCAAACTGCTTATAATTAACACAATTTAGTAGTGGTTATAGAGAGGTTTAACTTATTCAGCGAAGAAGTTATTATTCCTCAATGAGAACAGTAATCCTTATGTCCAATGCAAAGCGTTCGGAGCCTGATCAGATGCCGGATAACCCGACGTCTGATCAGGCAACTAGCTCTTTGGTTTCAGATAAACAAAAACCTTCTCCAGAGATGTTTTAATGCTGGCATGTTCTACCTTTCATTTCGTTGCGATTTCGTTTCATTTGAACATAAAAGAATAACATATTCTCCACTAATATCCCTTGCTATATTAATTAGGTTACTTATCTTGCAACCTCTTGTATGCTGGCCAAACATTGACACAGGCAGCAATACTAAATTTTATAGCATCTGCAATTAAGTGTTAGGAAGTATTAACATACTGGTATGTTCAAAGGTATCTCTTAAGATAAGACTTGTTTTGATACTCTAGGATTAAACTATTTGCGACGTGGTTAACAAATATCACCATTACTACATTTAAGAAATGAATTGCGTACTTCCGGTATTCATACTTTATTTTGTATATTTATTTTTTATTGCCAACCGAGATCCATAATATCTTGTAAGCCTGTAACCATTTTGCCCGTTGCTATGCGTTGCCAATCGGAGTATGCTTCACTCATTTAAATTTTATTTGCACCTTGCAACATAAACTTTCTACATGTACACTGAAATAAGGCGGCGTTATTCTAGTCTTGAAATTACATTCATGGGGAAAATGCAACTCTATTTTAACAAAGTGTTTATATAAGGACGGTGCAGGGCGAATGTAAATATAAAGATACAGAATAGAATAGAACCTTTATTATGCAATAACTCTAACATGAACCATGAGCATAGTAACAATAAACACAAATCATGGAAAACGGCATGGCAAGATGACGTTTGGCAGAATATTTTTTGTCTACATATGTAGCTGAATATGTAATTATAGGTTATATAAGCATAAATCAATATCTCGAATTTCAAAAGTAATTTCTCATCCTAATCTGTTCTAGATACGGGAGAGACAGACCGATACATGCATGGTCTTTTCAAACGGTAAATGTGCATTTATCAAGTCATATTTTGCCACAACACCTTATTTTGTATCATTTTCGAAACTAGTGATTTCATAAACACCTGTTTTAAATAGATTTTCCTTAACGAGAGCATATAGCATTTTGAGAATATCATTTGAGCCTCGTAGTAAAGTTTAATGTATAGCAATGTGCAGTATACATGTAGCACTGCACAGTGCAGCGAAACAGAACGCACTACATAAGAGCAAAGTGCTTCACAGCACAGTACAATATAGTGCACTTTAGTATAGTACAGTTTATTACAGCAGCATATAGCACAGCTAGTACAGTATATAACACACTACAGTGAGGTATAGTTCAGTACGGCGCTATAAAGCACAGTATACTAATGCATATTGATATTACGACACAGTACAGTACAGTTTAGTACGGCAAAATAGAGCACATTATGCTACAATATAACATAGTATATTACAGTATATCGTACATCACAGTACAGTTTACTACGGCAACATATCGCACGGTATGCTATTGAATATAATAATACAGCACATTATAGTATAGTACACTACAATTCAGCACAATTTATTACGACACAATAGAGCACATCATACTATACTGTAACATAGTAAAGTATAGTACACAGCGCAGCACAATTAAGTACGGCACAATATAAGACACCATACTACAGTATAACACACATGCAACACATTATAGTACAGTGTATTACAGCACACTATAGCACATTGGGATATTATATATCACAAAACAACACAGTATAATATATACAGTGGATAATCTGTTATTCTTTCCCGTTTAAACGCAAACGTACGCAAACGCAAAGCACTAAAACGTAGAAAAGAACAACTGTTGGACAATTCTGATATTTCATGTTTATCTTGGTGGCAAACAGTTTGGAGCTTGATCAGACGCCGGGTTACCCGGCGTCTGATCTGGCTCCAAACTGTTTGCACTGCAAATAATAGTTTTAGCGTAAACGCGTTTATTGGGAAAGAATAACACATTCTCCACTGTAACATCACAGCACAGTACAATAAAATGAAGAAAAATATTTAATTGTACAGTACAGCACATTAAAGTATATTACAATACAGTACAATGCAATACAGTACGATTTAGATACATGTATATGGGAGACTTTTGTGAAACGTGCAAACCTTGATTAGTAGAGTAACTGAACCTTCATCTATGTTTCTGAAAAGATTATGTAAATACAATTATAAAGTTTAAACAATGTTGCAGACGTCGAGAGGGGGGAGAGTGAGAGAGAGACAGAGATAGAGAAAGAGAGAGAGAGAGGGGGGGGAGGAAGGAAAGAGACAGATAGATAGAGAGAGAGATAGGGAGGGAGGGAGGGAGAGGGATAGAGAGAGAGAGAGATAGGGACAGAGAGACAGAGAGACAGAGACAGAGAGAATTAATTGTTGATTTGTCATGTTTTGGATGTCAAAAAGTGTGGAGTCTGATTAGATGCCGACTTACCGGGCGATTAATCTGGCTCTAAAATGCATGTCTTTGACACGAATACTTGGGTTGTAGTTAGAATATTCTATAACATTCTCCAGCATACGCATTCGCCCATAAAACAATGTACAGTCGAAACTCGATACTTCGAACTCACTTAAATATATCGCTCCAGTATGTCATACATACGTTGAGTATCCATAAGTCTATCTCTCTTCAGACGACATACCCGCATTTCAAAGTTAAAACGTGGCTAAGCCTCTTTTTAATTTTGAAATATGGGTATATTCGAACTAACGCGAGTTCGAAGTATCGAGTTTCGACTGTAGTTTCTTCCCGCTTCCAATTTAGTCTAATTGACATTTTACTTTTAAGGACTGCTTTTTGTCATGTTATTGTAATATGACAAACAGTGCAGACTCTAGTCAGAGGGTTTCGTTAGGGGTCCTTTGATATGGGTCTTCCTTATTTACACAGGACAATGGTACGCATCACAGGTACACTGGTTGAAAAGACGTATACATGCGTGACAATTGTTTAACCCTTTCGCTCTCAATGACACTGAAAAGCGCGTTTGCAAACCGTTTGGAACCTGAATCTCAGACGCCGCGTTACGCGGCGACTGGTCACGCGTTTTCGGAATTTATTCAGTTATACTGCCATATTTTTTAACTTTGAAACGACATTGCAGACAACAAAATTGATATAGATGACAATGAAACTGTGAGGGATTAAAAATCTCACGCAAGATTTGGTAGTGAAGGGGTTAAAAGGTTATCATTTAAGCCTAACCGTACAGTACACAAATTAAAAGGGGAAAGATATTTTTATTTTGTCAGTATAAACGAAATAAAACATTCAAAAACAGGGCCGTATCCAGAGACTAAAAATCACCGAGGCACATCTTTTCTAGGGGGGTCCGCGGGCATGCTCCCCCCCACCCCGATACTTTTTTCGAGGGTGCGATTTGGCGTTTATTTGGGGTGTTCTTTCTTAAAATGCATACTTTAAATTCTAAAATTTTCTTGTAGTCATCATTCATCGGCGCTATATGATCTATTTTGTGTCGCAGTGCGGTAAAACGCAACTCATTCATCCTGTAAACCTGTAAACCAGAGATTGTATCATTAATACATTTTCATAAGGAAAAGTAACAGCGATAAATGCGTGTGATCCCCGAAGTCCTTTTTCGCTACAAACAAAAATATCGCTATTAATCCTTTACCTCGTGGCCTGTTTCTAGTTGAACACTTAAATCAGGTTTAAGTAAAGCAGAATGCGCTTTAAGGCGGGGGTCCGGGGGCCTCCCCCGTAAAAAATGAAAATCTGAACTGAAATGGTGAGCTCTGAAGTGTATTTGGGGCACTGAATGCGATTTATCTGATGTCACTGAACCATACAATTTTGTTCAAAGTTCCTTTATATTAGACGTAACATAATTGTATGACGAACAATGTTTTCTGCTAGAATTATTCAACTTTTAGACGTACGAGAGGTACCGTAGGCACCGTAAATTTCCGCTGCCAACTCTGTAGTCAAAATGACCCCCCCCCCCTTGTTGAAATGGGGCCCTACCGATATACAGAGTAATTGCCCTTGTAGGTTGATAAAACAGTTTGGTAGACTGGTATGACAGTATAAGTTGATAAGCTCAAGCTCTCTCTCTTGCTCTCTTCCCCTCTCTCTCTCTCTTTCTTTCTCTCTCTCTCGCAAGCAAGCAAGCATAATTCAAATTTGTATTTTCGAATATATACCTCGCAAGCGTTTCGAAAGAACATTTGTATTGAATTACAATGTATGTCGAACGAGGAATAGTGTCGCCACGTTGGCAGTAATGTGACGACCTCGAAATAATTTAATTTCAGACAGTTGTAAAATCATCTTATTCAGATCATATAACCATTGTATAATGAAAATGTTTGTGCATATAATGATTTGATGTCACAGGTGGTTTTATTGCATTCAATTTCTATTACATTATTAATGCATGCTGGTTTGCATGCAATATATAATGTACACAAACACAATAAATTGTAATAAAACAATTTTAACTGCACTCCGCTATTGAAAACCAACACTTGATCTAGTTTATAGGGAAAATCAACAGCATTTCTTCTTTGTCCTTATGGGTAATTAGATGTAACAGCTTAGGAATCTCTCTCTCGTTCCTCTCTGTCATTTGTCTCTGTATGTGTCTCTCTGTATATCTCTCTTTCTGTCTGTCTGGCTGTCTCTTTTGCATTACTTTCTCTGTCTCTCTCTCCATATATATACATGTATCTGGATTCGTGTTTGTTTCTGTCTCTCGCTTTATTTCTCCCTCTCTCTCTTTCTCTCTGTCACTGTCTCTGTATAGCTCTCTCTTGTCATTATGTGTATGTTTCTCTTTTTGTCTTTTCTATCTCTCTCCCTAGTATTTTATTCAAGAGACAGACTCTATGAATCCAGCATTTTTGCAGCCTGATCTTGATTAACCCATTACCCCATAAAAAGCCTTTTTATGCCTGTAATTTATCCCTCCACTGAAGAAAATAGGCCCAATCACAGAGTTATACTTTTGTATAATTCCGTAGCCCAATTTATACAGTTATGAATATGTTCTATAAGAAATATTTTCTGTACTCCAGCAGATGGTAGCTTAAAGCAGGCTGAAAGTAGTAACATATTTTCAAAAATAGAAATAGGTTATGGGGGAATGGGTTAAAACTGTTTGCAATGGTCATAATTACTGGTGACTTAATCCATAATTAGTTATCAACCAAACCAGGTGCAGTATGTTTATTGATATAAACGCTATATACCCAACGCAGCGTCATTAATGTCATGAGGAATCAGCTGGTCGCTGAGGTATAGTGGTTAGCATGCTGGACCGCCAATCCAGAGACCTGTGGTTCGATTCCAGGCCGCGGCGGCTGATTTTTCATCACGTCTTTTTCCGATATTTCTAACCAGCATTGAGTTCCCAAACAAGCATTTCATATATAACCCATTATCGGCTTGTTCAAGCAGTCAATCATACTGGGACACTTAGGGTATGCTAAGGGCGGTGTAACGAAGTATTTTGACCCCCATCGAAAAGTGACCCCCCGGTCAAAATTCGACGTCGTAGAATGAACTCCCATCGTCGAATTATGACCCCCATCGTCGAATTATGACCCCCCTGTCGAAATATGACCCCCTTCAAAAATCCTTGATATTTTGTTTAAAGTCAGTTTTGCATATGTTAAAGTTGTGTTAAACCTAAGTTTTGAGTGAATAAATTATATTGATTGAATTGTAAGTGTGTCTGCCTATCAATGGACAACCTTATGGGTATCGAACCCAGAACCGTTTACCCTTTTACAAGTATACATTTACGATCTACCAATTACTCTTGTTCGATTATTGATTTAATTTCGACGTAGCAGGCTGAGTAAACCCCAATCACACATGCACCACGTCTCCGAGAAAGCGTATGATCAAAATTTACAATACGCTCGAATTGACATTCATTCCAAGAAATCTTCCTATCTTGCCGCGGTTTCTTTGGTTTAACCAACTACCCCACAGCCTTTTCCTAGCTTTAAAGACAGATGACCACTTAGAGCAGGTTAAAAGTAAAGCAGATTGCGCATTCTGCTTTACTTCAGCCTGCTTTAATGTACACTTTGCTAGGATATAGAAACTATTTTCTTATGGTATATATCCATGACTGTATAAATTTGATCTTTTATCTCCAGTAGAGGAATAAAAAGATCAAAGGCGTAAAATTCGTATTTATTAGGTAATGCCTTAACATATTGTCATAGAGGATGTTTTGATTTGTCGGAATTTATCCCTTTTGTCAAGAAATAAGAAGAATGCAGGTCGATTGTTTTGAGTGGGCTTTTGTGTCTTTTGTCAACACTTGCTATGTTGTGCGTTTATAGTTCACCATCTTGAGTGTAAAGTTAATTGCATTTACTAAACAAACAAGCAAACAAACAAACAAACAAGCAAACAAAAAGCGATCAAAATCGGAAGCTGTGTTATGTTGCCTCATTGCACATCACACCATTCAGTGTCGTAGAAAGAGTCCGGTCATTATTCTAGCTCGTATTTTGACACTTCGGCCATTATTCGATATCATAGTTTGACTCGCCGGTCATTATTCGATGTCGTAGAATGACCCCCGGTCATTATTCGATGTCGTAGAATGACCCCGGTCATTATTCGATGTCGTAGAATGACCCCCGGTCATTATTCGATGTCGTAGAATGACTCCCCGGTCATTATTCGATGTCGTAGAATGACCCCCGGTCATTATTCGATGTCGTAGAATGACCCCCTGATATCATTCTATTTCATAGAATGCCACCCCTGCCCCGATATGGCAATTACCGTATTTGATGTCAAAATAAGACCCATTGTCATTTTTCAATGTCGTAGAATAACCCCGCCATGGTGGCGATCAGCTCCCCGATGTAAATATTACAAATACATGTTACATATTTGCACTCGTTCACGTAACGTTTATTGGTATGGAGCACCACTGATAGACTGTAAACTACGCTCAATAAATTGTCACATATCTTCAAGAATAGAAACAGGCTAAGGAGTAAAGGGTTAAATAATCAGGTCTGACATAATGCATCTAACAGACACTGTATTTGAAACTTTAGTGATGTTATGTCCAACAGTAATATTTATACATTTTGTCTTGGTAATTAGCAGTAATTCAATTAAGATGTATACAGGCAAAAAGACATGCCATTTCATACAACAGGTTTAATATGTAGAAAGCACTTCAAAGAGCTTTGTACAAAACTTTTAGTCTGTATTTAGCCTTTGCTCCATAGGCAAGCTTGCAAATTAGCTACGTTTAACTGTGATTAAGGCAGGACAATGCATACAGCAATATGAATTTTATGCAGAAAGCTCATGTATGCTTTCTGCTTTACACTCATTTTGTTGTTAGCTGACGCCTGTAATTAAAACTATTATTGGATTTTATTATCTTAATCTTATTTGCAGATGTAGGTGCAGGCGGCCTGAGGCGCTACTGTGGAGAAAAGGGTTAAGGGCTCACTTGCTTACAAAAGTATACTTCCTTACCCAGTGGGCACTATAAAAAGGCTGTGTCTTTTCAAACTGTAAACTTGCATCCATGTATTCTTAAGTTTAGAATCTTTGATTATTTAGTTGACAAAGAACTTGTTAATGATAACCTATCAGTTATATATGATATGCTTATTAGTTATTTTTCAGTAATGTTTTTGACTGTTATCAAAATGTAATGTGTGATGTAATGCATTACTTTGCCAACGTACTTGTAATTTAATACATTACAAATGTAAACGTAATAATAATTGTAATATAATACACTCTTTAGCAATGTAATTGGTGACACTTGTAATGTAATGTATAACTTTCTCAAGTAATTCACACCATGCCTGTTCCCGCCCCACCGGCCTGCATACTCCATGACTGAATTACTACCTTAACTTATTTATAAATAAGCTGTCCACGAATTATACCACAGACCCGCAGCCAACTTGTTTCCCTACCATCAGTATCCAACAGATAGGCACAAGGTTAACGTAACCCATCGGGAACAGCATTTAGTATATTGTACGTTTCCATGGCGCGCTTATCATAAGTCTGAATTTTGACTTGTTTATCATCTAAATTTTATATATCTTTTAACTTATTCACACCTGCAACTTCAAGTGGACAATGCAATTTTTTTCTAGTTATGTCAAGTCAACTTTTGACTAGCTAGAGTTGTTTTATACAATATATTTCAAAACTGACATATATTGCAAACATATCAGAGAGCTCCTTTGGGATTAGTCTGATCTGGGTCTACACGGTTTACAAAGGACAAATATACTATTGCTAGGTATACTGTTTGTAAATGACTAATATACTCGTCGCAAGGGTCCAATGGGTTAAACTGTGTCTGTTAATTGCTAAAGTGGGGTGGGGTCATTTTTCGATGGGGGTCGATATATTTCAGGAGGGGTCAAAACACTTCATGAGGGGAGTCATAGTACTATGACCGGGGGGTCAAATTTCGACGTCGAATTATGACCGGGGGGTCATTGTACGATATCGAAAAATGACCGGGGGTCATTCTACGTCGTCGAATTTTGACCGGGGGGTCATTTTTCGATGGGGGTCAAAATACTTCGTTACAGCGGCTTCTCTGTTCGGTTACGTAATGCCACGTTATTTGTAATGTGTGACATGACAGGTACATTTTTACAGTCTTAACTCTTACCAAGCTTTTTAATCCAGATTAATGCTTGATTTTTATACATTGTACCTCACTATTTACTTGGTCATTTTATTCTAAAGTAGAATCTATAAATAATTTATTTTCATTTGATTTATCGATGCTTTATAAAACGCATTTCCTATAATGAACGGTTGTGTATTATTAGGGTGTCGGTCCTACGATTAAACTCTGAGTGATTTTAATACATTTTTTAATATATTTTTAACTTAATTTTCGAAAATTTCTTCATTTTATTTTTGGTCACTTTTCAAAATTTCACCGAGGCAAGTGCCTCGGTGTGCCTCAGCGTGGCTACGGGCCTGCAAAAAGCAATGCAAAAATAAAGAAAATAAGTGTTAGAAATGTCTGGTGATTTATTTTTATTGTCAAGTTATTGGTACTGTTTTGAGTATAATCAGACGCCGGGTAATCCGGTATCGGACCTGGCGCCAGACTTTTTGCAATGAACATTCGGATTTTAGCCTTATTCATATACATGTACAAGTAGATGTAGAAAACATATTTAGGGCCTAAATGTGTTCCTCATAGAGAGACCTATGAAGTCAATGCAATTCACGCGTCTAAAGTGTCATGATAAAACACCGATTGATCATATTCATATACAAAGGAGAATACGATATTCTTTCCCAATAAATGTGTCTACGAAGTATGTAACAAACAATTATTTCCATTGCAAATAGTTTGGGCCTACAAAGTGCCTACTGCCACTCGTATAAAAGAAATCGATAGTTTTTGTTTAGCTTTTTTAAAAGAAAAAATCCATCAATTTCTTCATTGGTTTTCATTGCTTTTCGCTAGTTCGTTTTAAATGTGGGAGATACCATCTTCTCTACTGTGTACACTATGAAAATGACCAATGGGTTTTACTATGATGGGCAAGTAGCTTCAAACACACCGAAAGTACAGCACAATACTCGCTGAGGGAGATTTTTTACTTTTCTTGCAGTCTGCTTTTAGCAACCATTTTCCTTTAACTCTAAAACACGCTAACTTGTTAAATGTCTAGCCATAAAGCACTTACGAACGCAGTAGATCTTGATCTTGGTCATAATAGTAAGACATAAACAATTGTCACTAATGTATGCTCAACATAAAGTAGGACTAGATCAATGTCCTAAATATTGTAAGTCGGACTGTATTTGTATTTCTGCAAAAACATTAATGTGGAAATAAACGGACAGCATTTAAGAAAACTTTAGCAGACACATGTTTAAGCAGATGGCATTTTGGGTACAACAACACCGGGTGGAGTATGTCACTTACGGTGTAATGGACAATACACCCGAGGGAAGACGGCATATCATTGTCGTTCGATATATACCTGTTCATTCTTCCAGAAACGTGTTCACATTATCTCTTATCATGCCTCAACTCGAGCCCGAGTGTAATAACTATTTGAAAAAAAAGTTTGGATCCTGATCTGACGCGGCGTTTGATTAGGATCCAAACTGTTTGACGCCCATACAGATGCTGCTTTATTCGTTTTACATAAGATTTAAATTTGAGAAATAAAAGCAGAAGATAATTGTTTAAAGCAGACGACATGGCAGTCAAGGGATTAGATTATCGGCTCCATTTACGGTGTCGTTTGCCCCAAATCTATTCAGTTGGAATTCATTTTTTACGAAACAAAGGCGTATTTATGGTTCGGTTTAGAGAGAATTCCGGTAATTAGATGTTCCTGTTTGGAGGGGTTCCACTGTATACATACTTCCATCTGCTCTTTATAATGTACTCATGCTGTGGAGAAGGCTCTTTTCTTTCCAAATAAACGCGTTTATGCTAAAACAATTATGTCTGTTATGAACAATTTAGAGCCTGTTAGACGCCGGGTTACCCGACGTCTGATCAGGCCCAAATCGTTTTTGCAATACTGAATCGTTATAAATTCCAAATTGTTGTATTTTGCTAAGTTTTATTGTATTACTTTTGCGTTTCGTGTGCATATAAAACGAGAAGGAATCAAATATTGTTTACTAATACAAAGTGTTTGTAGCCAACTGTTGGTTACAGTTCAAACACCAGGTATCTTGGCGTCTGATCTTGATCCAAACTACCCGGTACTCGCATAACGGATTTTGTTCAGTTCATGACACAGACAAAGCTAGTAATTATCTTATACAAATTGCAAACGAGAAACTTGAAAGCAGATTATCTACACTAGATAAGGATAAAAGGCTCATTCAATCTGCATATGTTACAGCTTTATGTGTGGTATACATGTATTGAAATTAATAAAAACAATTTACCATAAGCGAACCGTGTTACATGTAATAACTCAGCCAAAGCAGCATCAATAACTAATGGCTTCTACATACATGTACAGCAGAGAAAACGTTATTCTTTCCCTTTAAAACGCAAACGAAACAGAAAGGAAACCGGCGCAAACGCAGTTCAATAAAATGTAGAAAATAAGATGTTCTTGAAAATACCGACTGTTTATTAATACTATGAGTGGCAAACAGTTAGGGGCCAAATGAGACGCCGGGTTTATTGGGAGAGTATAACGCTTTCTCTACTGTACATTGTTGGTCTGATCTGTTAAAACATGGCAAAAGATAATTATAGTTTGGTTTGTCATATATACTGCAAAATTGCATAAATGGTTTCTAAGAATTTACTATGCATATGCATAAATAAATCAGCACAGTACATATCAATGCACTACAGTTTTGAGCCTGGTCAGACGCCGGGTAATCCACTCAGATTAACAAGAATAGTTAGCATTGTCAAAACCCTGTTATTTTCTACCTTTTATTGCACTGTGCTTGCGTTTCGTTTGCGTTTAATCGAGAAAAGATAACGTATTCTTCCATGTATCATTCAGTATGAGGATTATCAGAAGAGGGTACTGTCCAAAGCATTAACACATTTATTGGGAACGAATTAGGGTTCGTTCCGTTTAAATTTGGGAAGAAATCCGACAAACATAGCGATTAAATTGCGCGTTTTATCTAAGCTTCCAATCTATGTAACATGTGTTATTTCTAATTATATTCACTCCCTTTTAAAAACCACCTACATGTACATCTACACACTAATTAATCTTGGCCCTTTAACTTGTTAAACAATGTTCGTCTGTAATAGTGTAGCATGAAGCCAATCTCAGAGCAGATCGTCTGCCATTTCTTCCAGATGAAGCCAAATTTATCGACGTCTCATCTTACACTAATTCGCATAATGCTTGCTAATCACGTATCATGCTAAGCACGACTTGCCTATAGCATATTCAAACAGTTTCATCAAGATCAGACGCCGCGTAACGCGGCTTCTGATCTGGATCAAAACTGTTTGTCACTCGTATTCAGATTTTTTACTGTTTGACAAGCATGAAAACTGATTTTAATATTTTGAGCCGACTATATATTTGAAGCAGAAGACACTTCAGTACAATAAGAGTTAACCTCGACTTTGTGCCTACTGTTGTCAACAGTTTGGGTCCAGATGAGGTAGCGAGTAACCCGGCGTCTTATCTGAATCTATGGCGGTACATTTGTAAGGTCTGTTGAGAAGACTGGTGGCCGACGATGACAGCAAAGCGGGTTAAAGATATAGTAGGGTTATTCACTGTGGTGTTTTATTAATCACATACAGCAATGCACAGTGGAAAAGGCGTTTTTTTATCCCCTAAAAGTTAACCGATTGGAAAATTAATTCAAGCGCAATACAATATAATGTAGAAAATAACCACATTTTAAAACATTGGCGACTCATTCCAATCCGAATGACAAACATGTTGGGAGTCCACTCCGTGAGCCGACTTGTTACCCGGCGTCTGATCTGGCTCCAATCTATTTGCTATAGATATAAACACGTTTATTGGGAAAGCTTAATGTATGTTGCACTATATACGTGTTTGCTTTGTCAATACATTGTGCTTTCATTACAAATACAGGTATGCAAATAATTCTCAAACAATTTTTGCAAGCTGTTACAGAAAAGGAAACGTACCACCTATTTGGTCGAAAAAGACTCCTTTAATTACATTAAGCTGTAACATATGCAGATTGAATGAGCCTTTTATCCTTATCTATTGCAGATAATCTGCTTTCAAGTTTGTCGTTTCCAATTTGTATAAGATAATTACTAGCTTTGTTTGTGCCATGAGCCGAAAAATCCGTTATACGAGTACCGAACAGTTTGGATCAAGATCAAACGCCGAGATGCCTGGCGTAACGCGGCGTCTGATCAGGATCCAAACTGTTTGACACTAGTATCGATATGTTTTAAGTCATACTACATTGAATCTTACTTTGAAACGATCTTGCAAACAACAAAATTGAAGCAGATGACAAAATATCGATGTAGGGATAAAAACTCACGATTAATTTGGCGCCGAAAGGGTTAAACAGGTACTTACTCGTATTTCTACAGTACAATTTCATTATGTCGAACATACATACAAGTTAATACGTGACTTTCACACATTTTAAATGTTAATAAATTAACCCCATTCATTGCCATGGTGTCATCAATTTTAAACAATTGTCATGTACAGTAGAACCTCTCTATTACGACCACTAAAAAGAAGGCTAATTGTCCGTATAAAGGACAGGTGACAGCTTAAAGCAATGTGAAAGTGAAAAAGAAAGCTCCTGTAGGAGCTTTTTGTTTCACTTTCTCATTGCTTTAAGCAGTCACCTGTCTTAAACGGCTAATATTTGTCACAACTTAGTGGTCGTAATAGAGAGGTTCTACTGTATATTAAATTCTATATATTTTGACGTAAGAAAAAATGAACGGAGTGTCCACAAATATTGACCATGATCAGATATAAACATGACGCGGCTTCTGATCTCGCTCCAACTTGTTTCCGATTAAAAATATATAGTTTTAGCATAAAAGTATTGACTGGGAAAGAATAACGTGTTTTCACTTCAGTACAGAAGGCTCCTGAGGAGCTTTCTGTATAACATGCCCCTTTATCCTGTCCCCTGCTGTCACTGGTATTACATACCACGATGTTTACTAGTTTTTACTGTAGCTTTGTTACAACATGTAACTTAAACTTGCTTTAGATCTAGCCCATTGATTCTAACGGAAAAGCACAGAAATCCTTTACAAATAGTGTACATGTGAAAAGTATTCATGTCCATCATATGCAAATAGTGTAGACCCAGATCAGAGGGGTCCTGTACGTCTGAACTGGATGCCATTTTGCAATACTGTATAAAAACAACATTAGATCATGTAGATACTAGCTGCCAAATATGGAGCATAATTTAAAACTAGAAACTGGAATTTCAAAGGTCAATGGGTTGAAAAATGATATTGGTTATTACGATAAAAACTTGCATGTAATGGAATGTACGTGTCCGATATCGGTGTTTTTATTCGACTGTCAACAAGGGCCTAAGTGGAAAAGATCGTATTCTCTCCTAATAATCGCGTTATGCGAAAACAAGTATGCTCAATGCAAAGAGGTTGAATTACCCGGCGTCTGATCTGACTCATATCTCTTTGTCACTCAGATACGAATATATATAATTTTCCAAAGGCGGCTGTTTTCAATACTTTATTACAATTGGTTTTATTTTAGTTTTGTGTAAACGAAAGAATAACGTCTTCCCCACTGCAAGTTTATTTTAGATAACTGATTGACAGGTTACATTTGACAGGGGAAATCCGTGAATCGTTCCAAATTACACGAAACTAAACGCGAGGGAAAAAAACACAAGAGAAAGTTACTTTTGAGAGAAAATATTAGAAAAAAACTATTAAAATCTGCATTGTAAAAACAATTTAAAGCCTGATCCCATGCCGACTTACTCGGCGTCTGATCATTCTCCAAAGTGTTTAAAAAGTAGGCGTAACGTTTTAGAGTTAACGCGTTTATTTGGAGCGAATAATGGCTCCTCCGCTTTGGATAGAATATAGGTATACATGTCATTGTCGGTCGCCGTTACTGTCAATCTTGAATCAAGCGACTTCACAGCGAAGTTGCATCCTAGGACACCTCTAAAGGTCGATGGCCCCTAATGAGATAGGGCCAATGTCGCTCAATATTGGAACTTTACGTAGAGCGATCGGATATTCTTGTCAAACATGGTTGTCGAGATTGGTCGATTGTTGTACGGATAGTACCGATTTTGGTACGACCGTACTACGGTCATCAACCTTACATGTAAAACCACTTACAGCTTTATACCATAACATGTTTCTACTTTTGAAGGCGGATAGTCATTGAAAGCATGTTGAAAGTAAACCAGAATGCGCCTGAAGGTACATTCAGCTTACACTCAATGTTTTTTAGCTTTCATATGCTAGACTAAAGGAAATATTGCTTATGGTGCATATTCGTGTCGTTACATGTATAAAAATGGACCTAAAGACGTAATGTTCATTGCATGTTTATTGAGTAATTGGCAGCTATTGGAGCTTTCTTTATTATTTTAACATTATTTTAACACTAACATAAATACGATCAATGTCTTCTAGCAAGTGAGCGCTTAACCTTAAGAGTTTCGACCACTCTTACAAACAGGTTGGATCCAGATCACACACGGAATATTCTAACGTTGTGTCTAATCAAGATACAATCTGCATGTATGAGAAACTCATATAGAAGTTTCTTTGGTCAAAACACATGTACGCCATGTACTATAGAACTAACTTTGAGAAATTAAAGCAGGCGACTATTCAAAGCGGACGTCAATGTTACAGCAAACGAGATTGCATCAGAGAGAGGGTTAAGGTTGAGGACCCCTAATGAGATCGAGACAATGTCGGTCAATATCGGAACTCCACGGAGAGCGATTATTAAGCATGGTTCGATACAGGTCGTCAGTCAACGAGAATGGCCGATCGCTATACGAAGAGTACATATGTTGGTCCGATCGTTTTAGGGGTCCTCAACCTTAATACCGGTATAATGATTGACCGTACAGTAGGGAAGACGTAATTCTTTCCCGTTTAGGCGTGAACGAAACACGAACGCATTGCAATAAAATATAGAAACGGACCAAACAGTGAAACGATTCAAAATGATAAACGTCTAAAGAAGACACAAATACATTCTGAATTTCTGAAGTAAATATGACGATCATAAAATCAGTAGAATCTACTTTCCTTTTGTTGCGTGTACGAATAATTTCGGCACCAGTAAAGTGGCGTGCCACTTTGAAATGCGGTTGTCGATTCCGCGACTGGTAAAAAAGTTTCCCCCGGAATTCACATGTATAGAAGATATCCGAATATGCCTGAAATAATATTCACGTATTATTTTACATTTCAACTTCTCTCTATATATAAACAGTTTTAAATCTTTCTATCATTTACAGGGGCCTCTGTGGCCTAGTGGTATAGTCACTAAGACTAACATCACTAAGCTCCTCACCGCTGTGAGTTTAAATCCCACTAGGGTCGTTCGGATTTTTCATGTGGGGAAGCTTTCCAGCTGGCTTGCGGAAGGTCGGTGGTTCTACCCAGTTGCCGATTTGTGCCTGAAACAGTGCATAAATGACTTCTGGGGTTTTCCTCCGCCTATAATTAGCTGGACGTCGCGATATGACTGAAATACTGTTGAAAGCGACGTAAAATCAAAACCAAATCAAATCAAATTCTATCAAACACATTTATAAACAAATATTGTTATCAGAATGTTCACTATTAATTTTATTCCATTCTTCACCATTTCAGTTTGAAACCATAAGTACTTTGATTTAATAATGACAGATTTACACAAGTATCATGTTAATCAATTAAATCCTAGTTTCTAATAAATATCACATTAACGAACAGTGTAGACCCATGGACAAAAACTTCGTTTTCTTAATATCATCATTGTGTATTTATAATGAAATCTTCGAGCAATCCAATGGGGAAAGTTCATCACGATATCCAGGAATAGAATAAATGCTTTTATTGGGAAACAAAACCCTCGTATCCATTGTAAAATGCAGTGATATATTCATTAATATATGGGTGATAAAACGAACTTACAGTAACAATGTTGTGCAATTTGTTAAAGCCGAAAATCGATGTAAAACACTTACCCTTGTATACAGCGATGGAAATGTGAATATCAGCCCTATGTAAGTAACATGTAACAGTGTAGACCCAGATTAGAGTTTCCCAAGGAGCCCGCTGATCTGGGTCTGCGCGTGTAAACCTTTCCCCATACCTTGTTTTAATATTGAAGGCAGGCGGTGGCTTAAAGAAGACATAAATTAAAGAAGATTGCTTCTAGACAGCTCGCTCCCTTCGTGCTTGTATTACCGTGGAGAACATGCAAAGTGGTTAAAACGCAAACGAGAGGCAAACACAATGCGCTTAATTGCTGAAAATTAAAACCTTTTGAAATTTCTCACGAGTTATTTAAATCTAAGTGGCACACGGTTTGGAGTCTGATTAGACGCCGGAAACTGTTTGCAACGGAAATTAATATCTTAGCGTAACGCGTTTATTAGGAAAGGATATCGTCTTCTCTACTGTATGAGGGAAGTTATAGTGGCGATAAGGTTAGGCCTATATTTTCCTGTTTAAAAGAAGAACAACGCAAATGCAGTGCATGGAAATGTGAACGTGAAAAACAATCATCAACATTTCAGACGAACTAAGATGAACTGATTGGTGAAGCGTGTGGGGCCAGATCAGATCACGGTACGTACATGTATCAGTATAATGTGACTGGTTGTTGATTTAAAGTCCACACTGTACCGGCACTATACACACGCATGTGAAATACGGTTATTCTCACTCCGAATCACATCCCCATTTTATGTAGTCTCGGCGTTAAAGAGATGTTTTGCAAAAACAAGTACTAGTATTTTTGCAAAAACAAGTACTAGTATTGAGCATGGGAGATTCCTGTTCCAGTAATTTAACTCGATGTTGTTTCTCTAATTAAAAAAACCATGTCATTGTCGAAAATGAGGTTTTAATTGTTAACGGTAGACTGGAACCAGGTAACTGCACTTATCAATAGACCCGTAGCGAGTACTGTGGATTATCTTTTGACAGGAGTTAACTCCCTTATATTGGTTTATGACATGTTTATATATGATATATTTCTTTATTTCCTCCAAATTGAAGATTACAAGAACATAACTAAAGTATATACAGCATGTGACAAACAACAATCAATACAATACACATGAAAAATAAAATGAGATAGGTGTCAATCTAGTAGTATTTCTTTCCCAATAAACACGTTTACTCTAAAACTATCAAAACTATAATTTCCCGTGCAAACAGTTTGGAGACTGATCAGAAGCCGGGTAACCCGGCGTTTGATCAGGTTCCAAACTGTTTGCCACTCAGAACAAAAAATGAATAATCAGATTTGTCAAAAAGTTGTTATTTTGTACATTTTATTGCAATGCGTTGCGTTTAAACGGGAAAGAATAACATTTTCTCTTCTGTATGAGCGATATAACAAAATGTTATAACATCACTCAAACTACTGAGCCCACTAGCGAAACGAAACCTAGAGAACATATTCGAGTCTATATGAAAATAACAGTTCTTACAACACATCACCGTACAGAAACTCAAACGACAACGCTCTCTAGCAAAACAAAACGAAACCTAGAGAACATATCAGAGTATTGGCTGTAGCAATGTTACATTATTCATATAGCCAATTTAATAAAGATTCTGCTGTTGTTATAGATTATGATTATAAAAGATGATGGCAAAAGAGTTGAAAAAAAGAGTTTTGATCCTAGTAAGACGCCGAGTAACTCGGCGTCTGATCGGGATCTAAACCCCCTGACAAGTATTACGATATTACTTAGTAACTGCACCTAAAGTTTTAATAATTCATTTGTGCAATAGACATTAGCCATTTGAGTGAAGTAGAAAATGTGCATGTTTGAACACTATACATAACAGATCATCATAACACCGACCAGTCCTAAGAAACCCTTCAACAACTGGGTGATAAACACCTAGAATTGTATTAACATATTCCTTTCTGTCTAGTGATCTAAAACTGTTGCAGACTTGTGATCCAAGATCTAAACTGACATAATTTGAAAACTTTGTTCTCATAGATGCAGTCATGGAACAGTCGAGTATTAGATGATCTGCTAAGTTATAACCATCACAACTACCATCGCACTTGTAACAATTATCATCATATCGAACCAAATATGCTATCAATTGTGCGACAGATTTTACATAAATGAGCATTTTAGGAAATCTTTGAGAGAAAATCCACAGGTTGCATAATTTGAAATTGCTGTGAACTGATCTGAACCTGTTGAACCTATCAAGAGACGTACGGACATTCCATTCTAAGACATGCGTGTTCTTTATTGCTCTTTTTACTGTTTTATTCCAGCAATACTTATTAAGGAAATGAACCTGTGGACATGAATGTCAACATAAAGTGTTTCAAGTTATACTTGGTTAAAATATGATCAATATCAGGCATGAAGCCAATATGAACCTTATTCAATACAAATGAGCTCATTCTAACTAAACACATAGACTTGATTGCACATTCGTCTTCTAGTCTGCAAAGCTGACCGAATAAAACAAGTTTTCTACGCTCAATCTCTAATTCAAGTGGGAAACAGTCAAGCATACTCATAACGCAGTCAGTACTTGTTCTAGAACTTAGGCCCTGTATATATTTTATACATAAGCGATGAGCACGCTCAATCGTTAACAAATCGGTCTTGCTTAATTGTGGCCAGCATTCGCAACCGTACAATGCTTTCGGCAAAACTACTGCGTTATAAATACGCTTGCAACTGGTAGGCTGTAACCCATTATCATTAAGACCATAGTTGGTTAAACTGAAAAAGTACCCCGTAATTTGTTACAACAATCCTTAACAACAGATTGAGATTTTGAGTTTTCATCAAGTAGAATACCCAAGTGCCTGTAATTTTGCACTGTTGGCACAAGGTCAGCCCCAAGGTAAAAGGAAGTTTCAGGATTATTTCTCTGCCTTTGTCGCCTACAGTTAAACATTGATATGCCACATTTACCGGAATTGTACTGGTATCTCCAGAGGCATGAATAACTGTAACATTCATGTAACATTAATTGTAATGACCTTTTAGATAACGAAAGTAAGAGCATATCATCCGCCACTGTAGGGGCGCAAAAACTGTTTTCGTTACCTATAGAAAACCCAACACCTAGATTTTCTAACTTAACAATTAAATCATTAATGAAGCAGAGGTACAAGAAAGGCGACCACACGCCCCCTTGTTTGGTACCCTGCTTTATGGGGAACCAACCTGACTTGTGTCCTTTATGCAACACACAACTAAACATATCACTATGCATTTCAATTATATTTGAAAGTAACGGTGAAGGGACACCATACATGTGCAATTTGTAGAACAAGCCACAGTGCCATACACGGTCGAAAGCCTGTTTTGCGTCAAGGAAGCAAGCATATAATGTACTGTCATTCTCTGAACTGTATGAAATTGCCTCCCTTAACATAAATGATGTCATAATACAGCTTTTCTTGCTTTGAAAACCGCCCTGAAGGCCATGGACATCCATATTAATATCATTCTTTAAGCTGTTAAGCAAAACACTTTCATACAGTTTCAAAATAGAAGACGATAAAGTAATCGCACGATAATTCTTAGGTTCGCCTTTCGGCTTACCTCCCCCTTTATGTAGAGTAACTATAATTGCCCCTTTTAAGTCAGTTGGAACATATGATAATTTGTACATCATATTAAACAGAGCAGATATATATTCCAACATGACACTGCCGCCGTATATCAAGTGCTCATTATAAATGGCATCAACGCCACGCATTTTATTTCTCTTAAGTTTTGATATAAGTATGTTCAAGGTGTCGCAGTCAGTAATGTTATCATTTACTATAAAGCGAATTTGCTTTAAACTATTCACAGTACTAGTTACTTTATCAAAGAAATCTTTATCATAACATAAATGTTCAGTATCTGAATATAACTCAGAGAAATACTTTCCCCACCCTTCTGCTATATTTACAGGATCACGGACCGTGACACCATCAAACTTTATTTCACATCCTGTCCTTAAAACTTTGTCGTTTTTCCTAGCATTAAAAAGTCGCCAAAATAAACCACAGGCTACCCCGGCAGCTCGGTCAATTTCGTCATTCATCTCACTCAAGTACTCACTCACTCTATTTCTGTGATGACGACGAAATTCACGTTTTGCCAACTTGTAATTTAAGAATGAATGAAAATCAGGAGTGTGAGGTTTGCCATCTGCTTGCCATTCACACCGCTTAAGCCTCATCGCTGCATGGAGATCTTTCAAAGATTGATCCCAGTAAGGTTTTAAGTAAGAACGATAACACTTGTAGGGGAGGTAAGCATCGGACGCAACTTTACCCGGTAGTACATTTAACTATGCAGTTGTAAAGCAAATCTACATTTTCATGACTAACATACCGTATAATGAATTTATGTCTAACTCATACAATAATAATTGCGACAATTTGGTAGAATAACTGACAATGTCTCTGCCATTTACAGTGCTCCATTTAACGGGTTTAAAAGCGTGTTCACTGCAAACATTCTTATTCTGGGGTACCTGTATAACAAACACAATGGGTCTGTGCGATGAAACATTTAGACAAGTATCGTCTACAATCGAACAGTTACTAACTAAATCTCCTGACTCGCACGATAGAAGAACATGGTCAATGAAAGACTCGTGTTTTCCATCGTACGAAACAAAAGTAGAGTTCGCCCCTGTACATGTAGATAACATATCAATGGCTATAAGGTTATTAGTTTCCATAAAAGCTATGAGTTCGCGACTGCGCATGTCATTTTGCCTTATAAACGATCTGCCATTTAAATTAGTATTAAAGTCTCCCATGACTACAATTGGACCTTTGTCCGCGTATGCATTAACAATGTCATGTAAAACATCAGATCCCGGTAGTATTGAATAGGGTGGTTCGTACAGGGTAAGTAAACCTGAAAAACATACATGAAACTTTCTTTAGATAATTGTACCTGAACACCGGTTATTCTGTCATTATCTATATCAAGCGGTGATACTTGATCATTTAAACGATTATGCCAAATTAACGCTACCCCGCCCTTACCAACACGTCTATTGCTTGGTAAAGAAAGGGTAGCGTCGGATTTGCCAAACCCGTTATAGCCAATTTGTATGCTATTAAGAAAGTGCAGATCATGACTAAACAACCAATGTTCAGAAATGCCACATATATCAATGTTTTTCTCTAGCAATAAATTACTGAGATAAAACGCACTAGACATCAGTCCACTCGCATTCCAAGTACAAAGATTTAAATATTGCATGAAATAAAATAAACACAGTACAACAAATGTAATTTTCATCGAACTGAAAGCAATATATATTCAACTCAAGTGTCGTTACTACTCAATAAAGATGTGTCAATTCACGTTTTGCCCTTGCGGCTGATTTCTAGCCCGTGAATCGTCCCTGTCATTCGTGCGCACGTGCCTAGTATAACTGTTTTTCGAATACCAAGGACGACACTTAATGTTATCTGGCCAAAAGTCTGGCTCTGATAAAACATTGCAGTTTTCAATTTCTACGCTCACACGCAAAACACATAGTTTAAACATATTTTATTTCCATATACATAAGGAAATGGGGTCGGGTCACAAGTTCTCTCAACATTAGATTCGACCCTTCCCCTACAATGTATATTAACAATGGAACAATGGCAAACAAAATATGAAACATATTTGAATGAACAAAACAAGAGATGGAGAGAGGAGTTGAGAGAGAAAGAGAGAGAGAGCAGAGATAGAGAGAGAGAGAGAGAGAGATGGAGAGAGAGAGAGAGAGAGAGAGAGCATAATGTGTGATCTACAACATAAAAGAAAGCTGTTGAAAATAGCAGCTTATCAACAGTAGCTATTTTAATTAAATGTAACTGTCTATTTGAGTCAGATATGCAGTAACAATCATAAATGGTTAATGTAGGTAACGACTGAACAGTATTTATTTTTATGCAGTTTGATAAGTTTACCAAAACAAATCAAAAAAAGAAGTTATCGTCCCATAAGGTCAGGGTGAATTATCCACAGGTCCGACTATAAAGATGCAATTGATGATCTGACCTTTTCAAGTTAAAATCTTCTTGTTTGTTTAATGAACACGTGCACAGCAGCAAATAAGGTTTTGTTATCATCGTAATTTAGTTCAGGTTTGCCGTATAAAAGTGTTTCAATGCTAAGGGGGTGAAAGGCATGTGTTGCATGAAACAAAGATATTCTCTGGTTATGAAACAACGGACATTTAAAAATATAGTGACGAGCATCCTCTATTGCGTTTGAGCATTCACATAAAGGGCTTTGATTAATATGGTTATTATATAGGTCATTATTTAGATTGCTACATTTGTTTCTTATTCTGGCATGCATGACAGACAGATATCGATCACCAAAACAATATATAGTAGGGATAGTCATCTTATCAGAGTTTTTAATCAGAGCATTCTTGAAAGAACTTAATGTGTTTGATCTTATTTCAATATTAGTACCATTCCATAGAGATATTGAAGATGGGATACAATACTTTTGAGAAGTTGTTGTTCGTGCTATAGGGACTTCTATATTACTTCTATTTCTTAAAGGATAATTGGTTATCTCCCTTACATAAGGGGGCAACAGATCATTGATGTAAGACGGTGCCATATGATGGCATGATTTATACATAAAGTAAAGCTTTTGACGATGACGTCTACTAGCAAGAGATTCCCAACCGCATTCATTATATAAACTATCAAGAGACACTGATCTAGTAAGCCCAGTAACTATACGGGCTGCTTCATTTTGCAATTTTTCCAATGTTTCAGAACAGTTTCCAGAGCAACCGTCCCAGACAACTGAAGCATACTCTAATATAGGACGGACATAGGAAATATATATCTGATTAAGAGCATTTCTATTCA
This sequence comes from Gari tellinella, assembly GCA_922989275.2. Lineage (NCBI taxonomy): Eukaryota > Metazoa > Mollusca > Bivalvia > Cardiida > Psammobiidae > Gari > Gari tellinella. The sequence continues at coordinate 19,918,089 of OV277869.1, read as the reverse complement.
GTGTAAACTTAAGTTTCCTCATAATTCCAATAGTTTTAGAGGCTGATTGCAATATATTGTCAACATGATCATTCCATTGTCCATTCGAGCTAAGAGTTACCCCTAAATGTTTTTGAGCATCAACGAATTGTATGCTAGTTCCATTAAATGTTAAATTAAGATGTATATTTTGAGGTCGTAGTGAAAAAAGCATTGCCTCAGTTTTATTTGGGTTGAAATTAACAAGCCATGTCTTAGCACATGCTGAGATTAAATTAAGATCGTGATTTAGAATACCTTCAATGTCACCTAATGAGGTAGCAGAAACATATAAGGAACTATCATCTGCAAATAATCTGTTTAAGCTTAGTAATGAATTTGATATATCATTTACATATACTAGAAAGAGCAGAGGGCCTAACACTGACCCCTGTGGAACACCAGCTGATATTGTCTTTATATCAGAATCAATAGAGTTAAGAACAACTTTCTGAGATCTGCTATTTTTAAAAGTAGTTTATTATCCATGATAAAAGGCGACCATCTATACCATTTTCTTTCAATTTAAAAATAAGTCCTTTATGCCATACTCTATCGAAAGCTTTGGATATATCACAAAAGACCATGCATGAATATTGTTTGTTATCGAAAGATTGACAGATATGGTGGAATATATCGATCAATTGGTAAACAGTAGAGTGATTTGGTAAGAAACCAGACTGATATTTATAAATCAGGTTGTTATCCATAAAAAAGTTATAAATATGTTTAAAAACGATTCTTTCAAATAGTTTGCCACAACAGCTAAGTAAAGATACAGGTCTGTAGTTAGATGACAATGATTTATCTCCCTTTTTAAAAATTGGAATAACATTAGCAACTTTCCAAGTTTCAGGGAAAATACCCTCTTGAAGGGAGCGGTTAAACAATAGTGCAAGTGGTTTAGATATTGTTTTGGCTGACCCTTTAAGCATTTTGTGAGAAATACAGTCTGGACCTGATGCTTTGTTTGTAGCGAGTGAAAAAATGGTGTCTTGAATCTCTGTTTCAAGAACATGAATATTTGATATTGTATTTGGTGTTTTAAGAGATAAGGTTGGCAGTACTGCATTATCGTCATCTACAGTAGATATTGAAGCAAAATAGTTATTTAAACAATTGGCTTTATCCTGATCAGAAGTGTGACACATAATTTCTCCATTAACAGATGTTTCGCACAAAGGCGGTATATTTGACGTTTTATTATTTTTAAGAAAATGACGAATGATGCCCCAGAAACTTTTTTTATCATTAGTTCTTAGATCTTCTAAATTATGTTCTAATGACGAAAAGAAAGACTGTTTGGCATGTTTTTTCATGTTGTTAACTTTATTTCGCATGTGCTTATATTTATCTAAATCATGTTGTTTTCCTGTTCTCAGATAAATACGTTTGAGTCGATCTCTGACTCTACAAGATTTCCGTAGCTCGGAATCAAACCAGGGTAACCCGGCGTCTGATCAGGCTCCAACCTATTTGCTTCTTAGATTAAAAATGAAGTTAAAATTTCTAAAAGTATATTTCCAAAATTTAGAGTATTGCGTTTGCGTTTAAACGGGAAAGAATAATGTTTCCTCTGCTGTACAAAACACATAAAAATTACGGCTATCCGTATCTCTAACTGCATGTATAGAAAACTCATCCATTTTAAAATTTTAAAATGTTCCAATCTAAAATAACTGTGACAGGTCAAAAGAAAACACTAATACATGTACAAGCCTTTAATTTATAGCATGTGGTTATTGTTGTGTTTTATTAACCTGTCAAAATTTAAATAATTATACGCTGGCTGAACACGCTATATTTAGCTTCGGTCGATATCGATTGATTCCGCTACGTTTTACGGGTACAATGTAGGTCAGGGTTGGAACATAAAGTTCATATCAAGAATAAGATGTCAATGTCTATGTGTGATTGTGGTCGAGGCAGTACAGTAGTCTACTAAGTACATGCATGGTCATGAGTTCGATACCCAGCGTAGGCTTTCATATTATTTATTTTTTATTATTTTCATTATTTGGTGTATACACGGTTTGCCATTATTTAGTTGTCATACATTGACTAGAATTAATTAGAAACTGTATGAGTCTATCAAAAGTTTGAGTGATAAATGAGTTAAGGCATTTTATCTAGCAGTAAGAGAGCACATCGGGTAACATTTTACATACATTAACTTTCAATAGTTAACAAAGTGTAACGGTTAGGTTATCTATTGCACATTTTGCATTATAGATCCCTATGTTGAACAATTCAAGTAAACTAACTGTTTGAAAAAAAAGAAAAAAAGAGAAATAAAACCTAACGGGGATCGAACCCACAGCCTTCTATCCTTTTACAAGTACTCTTACACGCTACCAATTACACTAATTCGATTATTGATTTACATTCGACACAGAATGCACAATGTCCTTACATTATTTCCGTAAATCAATACGGAAAGTATCGACTTTATACCGAAGCTAAATATATCCTTTCAGTGACGTATGCATATTCAAATTTTGACAGGTCAATAAAACCAAACAATACGTGTACTGTGAGGACAGAGAAACTGTTTATTTATATATGACTACATTTATACAGTCCAACCTCGATATCATCCATCCGCCGTGGTCGTACATACCCACGTCACAGAGCCAAAATGTGGCTAAACCACGTCTTAACTTTGCAACACGAGCACGCACGACAATACAAATTCAAAAAATGACAACTTTTTGTAGAAGTACCAGTAATTTCAAATTAAGCGAGCTCGAGACTACCGATTTTAGACCACACAATGACATCAAGCTATTCAACTCAGCTTGAGTACAATTTATTAACCTATACGATCTTCAATTGCATCCAATGACAATGATAATTGTTAAAATCTTGTTTTAGGCATGAGAAGGGTGGCCACAACAAGGAAACCTCAGGAGTTATGAATCACTCGTCACTAGCTACATGTAAGAGCTATTTAGAAAGCCTCTATTAAACATACGCACGAGCTAAAAGCCGCTTAGAGTCGAATATACACAGTTCAGTTCATGCGATTTCCCCATAAGGGCCACCCGACATAAGCTTAGCAATAAGAAACATCGTGATTTTATTTAGTATCGAGCCACAATTATCACGTGATACGCCAACCACACGAAAGTCAGCGTACAGTCAAGCCCACCATCGCGGCCACCAAAGTGCGTTTGCTGTTAAAAGTTCCGTCATGCCGCTGCTTGAAGCAAGATGGCAACAAAACAGAAAGCTCCTTAAGGAGCCATACGTTTCACGGCCACCACGCCCCAAGCCGTCGCCTGCCTTTATATAATCTTTTATCCTACTTTTAAGTGGTCGCAATGGAGAGGCATGACCGTGTGTGACCCGTATCGAACAACAACTTTCTAAAATTGTAGTTTTATGTATAGTCCGATTTCGACCCGTGAGCCGTGACCTTTAGGACGAGTCCACCCAAAGAGGTAAAACGCATCAAAAAGCATAAGTTCGTTCAGGAGTTACCTACCTTTCATGGTATACTAAGGATATTGTGCCTTGTGTAGTGAAATTAAATCAATAATCGAGTTAGAGTAATAGGTAGAGTGTAAGGGTATTTGCAATAGGATAAAAAGGCTGTGGGTTCGATTCCCAATAGAAATTATTTCTTTTAAATTTAAATTTTTATGTTTTATTGCATTATTTTTCAAACAATAGCTGATTTGAATTGTTTAACATATATGCTAAATATGTCATGGACGACCTAAAACGTTTAACTTTTTGAAGTATTGAAAGTTTTAAATGTATGTAATTTGTTTTCATTTATCACTGAAATGTTAACGGGCAATTTCTGTTTCCAATTAGGTCAAGTTAATGTATGACAATTGAAAAATGACAGACAGTGTTACCCTTATCAGAGTGCTCGTTAAGGAGCCCTCTGATCTGGTATTCACTGTTTTCAGGAGACAAGTGAAGTACACTCTTTCTAAATGACGAGTATACTTCCCGTTTCAGTTTTATTGGATTCTAAATCATTTCTGCTTCTCCTTCTTACATGCACGTAGAAGTTTTCTACAAGCTTCATTGCCATGGAATTTTAGACTATTGACGCGGTGTTTTTGTCTGTCGTACCATCTTTAGAAATGTAATAAAAAATTGAATAATATATACATGTGTATTATTTAAATACTGATCAATTAATTTATGTCCTTGTGGTTATCGTCATATGTAGTATAAAATACCTTTCCAAACAAAAAATATAAATAAAACATACCAGCATCCACTGGGTATCGAACCCATGACCTTACTCAGTAAAACACTATCCACGTGCAGCAAGTACTCTACTCTCTCGACCACGATGACAAATATAGGTATAACAATCTTATTTTAGATATCAAGTTAAGGTTTGAACCCTAACTTACCCATAACATGATATGGTTGCAACTTCTATAAATAGAAAAGCTCAGTCACGGTTCAGCGCGCAAAATTTACCTATACACCCTTAGAGAAAGCGGACTGAAACATTATGAACAATGACGACTGTACATTATTTTTGGGGTTAACACATTACGCCGTGGTAAAACATTTAATGTCTTCTTCCACTAAATAATTTAGTTCCATTTTATACAGTTGTAGATATTAATCATTAGAAGTAGATGTAGCTCGAAGAAGGCTGAAAGCAAGGAAGAATACTCCTTAAGAAGCACTCCTCTTTGCTTTAACCCCCCCCCCCCCCCTAAGCAGTCACCTGTTTCCAAAAATGAGGTAAAGGGATAACACACACACATGGACCCGCCATAAGTTAAACAAGTCCCAGCATCACATTTGTCAATATGAATCATGACTAGTATAGTTATGGTAGCTTAAAGAAGGTTGAAAGCAGGACAGAATGCACCTTATGGTGCATTCCACTCTACTTTAAACCCGCTTTAAGCAGTCGCCTGTTTTCAAAAATAGAAACTGTTCATGAGGTAAAGGTAAACAGATACTAATTACACACACACACATGGCCCAACGATAAAGTAAACTATTCCCAGCATCACAAACAGCGAGGATCCAGACCAGTCAATGCGTCTCATCGACACATCGTCTGGTCCAGGTCTACGCGGAAATTAACAACAACAACAATGGCAGTATTTATGTTATATTTATATCACGCTAACAGTGACGGACATTGGCATGGAGGCTTAGGAGCCAAACATTCAACATTTGTGACGTGTACACTATGCTATTAATTTCCTAGCAATCTGGCTGGTAATGGCATGATTATCCTTCATGTATGTAAACAGTGTAGATTCTGTTCCGAGGGCTCCCAGACGAGTCCCCCCGACCAGGGTCAATAGACTCGGCACCCTATCATTCAACCCTTGAGACGAGTATGCTTATAAGTCGAACTAATCCATTCAACACTTGTACCGTGTATATGCTAGTAATATCATGTAGTTGGTAAGGAGATGACTATCTCATGAAAACAGTGCTGCTCCTGTCCAAGGGATCCAATGGCAATCCCCTGATCAAGATCATTACTGATCATAAGTCGGCAGTATATTGTAAATATAAACCAAGCTGAGCAGTCTGTATACAGAATAGGACGATATTATTGGAGGATACATTCATTCGTCCATTTGGGTAAAATGAGTTAGACAAGGCCATGTATCATAGACAATCCATGTATGAACAGTCAAACCTGTGTTGAGCAGCCACCGAAAAGTAGTGATTGTTAAAGCGAAGTGACCTCTTAATGCAAGGCAATAACACTGCAAACCTTTGGCATTATCACCGTCACATACGCGCCATTAGTAAAGCTGATACCAGTCATAGTTCTTGTTTTAAATTGAAAGTGGTATTTTGTGGTCTCTAAACACAGTTTTGACTGATTTTTTAAATACTTTAATTCGGGATTCAATATCGACTACTGGTTACAGTGAATATGTAAACACAGTTGGCAGCTATGCCCTTACTTTTCTAATTCCATACTAGATAAGGGGGTATGAATACGTATGTGCATATGCCATTTAACCTTTAAACTGCTTGTGGTGAACTGTATTCTAACTTCAGAGCAACTTGCATTCAGAACAGACATCGAACATATCGACGACTAGTTATAAATCAAAATGCTATGTTCACGTTAATGTGTTTACATACAGCACACTTGTACATAATAATCTACTGCTGTACATATAGTACATATATCAACCATGTATCAATCGTAATCAACCCATTAACTCCTAATGATGCGTTATTTACAAAAAGTGTGTTTACAAGGAGTACACTTGTCGCAAACGGTGTAGATCCTGACCAGAGGGTTCATTCATAATCCCTCTTGTCCGGGTCACGGCAGTTTGTAATTTAAGACAACCCAAGAAAGTGTACCATCAAAAATGGACTTTACCTAAATGGAAACTGGAATAGTCCATTTATAGGATTAGTCAAAAGAGTTAAAATAGGCATCAGAACAACAGATGAGAACGCGAACTGGTCATCTGACAACACCCTGTCTATTCATGGAACGTGCTCTCGATGACACTATTCTGGATCACTCAGTGAGTCTATAAATAGCTATTTCATGGGAAACCACGACATCACAAAACCTTCGGCACTAGTCTATAAATAGCTCACTATGTATGTTATTAACCCTAGTCCTGCGCTGATATCGTCTGTTTCGAATTTGTTGTCTGCAAGACTTATAAAGTTAAGATTTATACATTACTTAGGTTAATAGACCTGCATACGAGTGTAAACAGTTTAGATTATAAAACAGTTTAGAATGTAAAACAGTTTAGATCCAGATCAGACACTGCGTTACGCGGCGTCTTGACTGGATCAAAACTGTTTGCAGCAGTACGGAATGTCACGATCAGCAGGCAGAGGGTTTAATAATTGTCTAATAGTTTGGCTTCAATGTCAGAACCTGTAGATATTCTAATTGGCCTGCTTTCGGGTATGATTTTGGCAAACACACGTCCATTGAGTGTCCAATAACTGCTTATTTTCCTTTCGATTTTCAGATTCATTAGACTTTTCACAAGTTCATGGTTATGCTTAGTAAGATCCTCTGTGATGAAAACGCGTGACTCATTTCCCTTAAGATATTTCTTGTTGGCAAATACCCTTTGTTTAACAAAATAGGTATTGAACTTGACTAATATCTGGCGTCTGCCCTTCGCATTCGGGCGTCCAACTGGGTGACATCTGTCAATATCAGAAGACTTGATCTTTTCCTGATCGCGAATAATATGTTCGTTGATAAATCTCGTCATAGTATTGACAAGTTCAGGTTCACTCAGGTTTGGAGAGACCGAGAAGTTGGTGACACGGAGCGAGTTACGACGACCATACTGCTGCAGATCATCGAGGTCTAGAGAAAGTTTTCCAACTGTTTGATTAAGGTGATTTACCCGAGTTTCAAGAGCATCAATTTCGTTACATTTCTGATGTAGTAGCTCATCCTGTTTTTCAATGATTGATTTTTGGTGTTCCATCATTATGAGTTGTTTATCAACAGTTTCTTGCAACAATGAGTTGGATTTAACCAAATCGTCAACTACATTTGTTTTAAACTTAGAAAAAGATGATTTTACAGCCTTCTCTACCGCTTCGACAACTACTGTGGACACTATTGTTTTTATGAGAGGTTGGATACCTTGCAAGAGACTTTCATCTTTGAATGTTTGAAGTAACAGCTCGGTAAAAGGGACACTTTTCTTTCTGCTGTCGGACAAGGGTTCACCCAATAAGGAAAGTTCGGGCTCAGAGTTCACCCTCTTTATTGTAGCCGGTTTGTCAAGTGGTGATCCCTCTGCCTTACGTTTGGTTTTGTTTTTCTTTTTACCAGAAGCGCCCTTACCAACAAATGGCGAATGTTGGGACTTACCCCACTCCTTTGTTTCAGCGTCAGTGTCAATATCAATAGATCTATCACTTGCCTCCTCTTTTGGATCCATTACTAATAGTCCACAATGTCCACAATGTCCTAATATACAGCCGGTCACTACACACACTAGTTAAAGACTACTCCCTGGTCACTCGACTATATACCCGTGTATATACCCCGTGTATTTCAGCTTTTTGACTGTCCAACTGTCCAACAACTAGAGCAAGGTGACAATGGTCAGCCTATATAAGATGTCGAAGCAACTATGCTAAAAAAAACGGCGTGCAAAATACAAGTATTATAACAAAGAAAAAAACAAGTTGTCATCGATGAGTAAAAATTCACCTCGCAGTTTTTGGAAATATGTAAATAAATATAAAACGAAGCAAAATTTTAATATGAGTGATATGAATATCAATGAACTTGTTGAACATTTCAAACATTTGTCTAATTCTCCACATGTAGAGCAACATTTCGATGATACTACATCTGTTCTGTTCTGTTCAGCTGACTTTTTTATAGATGCAAATCAATTTATAAGTCCATATTTACTTCAAATCTTCAATAGAATTTTTGATACATGTAATTACCCCGAGTCTTGGTGCAAAGGGGAAATTGTCCATATCCACAAAAAGGGCGATAAATCAGACCCTTCCAATTACAGGGGGATAACTCTAACAAATGTTATGTCCAAAATATTTTCACTGCTGTTGAGAAACAGAATCAATAGTTGGTGTGAATCAAATGAAACTTTTAACGAAAACCAGTTTGGATTTAGAGATAAGTGCTCAACATCAGATGCTATTTATATTTTACATACAATCATACAAAAAGTGTTATCAAATAATCGTAAGCTTTGGTGTATTTTTGTTGATTATGAAAAAGCTTTCGACACTGTTATTAGAGATGCTTTATGGATCAAATTAGCAGAATCAGGTATAAGTAGCCAAATGTTAAATATTGTTAAATCTATATATAATAATGTCAAATCATGTGTTAAATTTGCTGCAAAATGGATAGATCTGAGTTTTTTTTATGTAACACTTGGTTTGAAGCAAGGGGTACCCCTTTCACCAATCTTATTCATTCTTTTCATAAATGATATTACAAACTGCGTAGATTTTACATCTCTTAATGATTTGAACATGTTGTCTATGTATCTGATATTATTTGCTGATGATATTGTACTATTTACCACAGACCCAATAACTCTCAAAGCTCAGATAGAAAAAATATCAGAATATTCAACAAGATGGGGATTAAAAATTAATGTGAAGAAAACAAAGATATGTGTATTTGAGAGTAATTTCTTTATAAATGATGAGCTAATTGAGATTGTTGATTCATTTACTTATTTGGGAATAAAATTTACCCACACTGGTAATCTTTCATTTGCAGTTAAAACTCTATCTGAACAGGCATTAAAGGCGTATTGCAGTTTAATGCGTGTTTTCGATAGAGTTACACTAGATATTAAAACTAAACTTTTATTATTTGATTCTATGGTTGTCCCTATTTTAATGTATGGATCTGAAGTTTGGGGGATCTATGATTACAAAGAAGTTGACAAGTTACATATGAAATTTTGTAAAAGAATTCTCGGAGTTAAGTCACAGACACCTACCAATGCTGTTCTTGGAGAGCTTGGTAGATTTCCACTGTCTTTAATATGTAAAGAGAGATCGTTAAAATTCTGGCTTAAGATAATGAGCAGTCAAAACTCTCTTATTATAAATTCGTACACAGACCAACTTGAGTCTATACGTGGTGATTCTTGGGCGAAAAAAACCCAAAATGTTATAAATTACCTTGGTTTTTCTTATATTCTTGACAATTTTCAAATTGAATACAATTATTTTCCAATGATTAAAAGAAGGTTACGAGATCAGTACATACAAACTTGGTGTAATTCTCTAAGTAACACCTCTAAGCTTGAATACTTTTGTCAATTTAAAAAGATGTTCTGTTATGAAGAGTTTTGGATATTGTTAAAAATAACACACTCCGAAAGCAATTAACATCCTTAAGATTATGTTCACATTCATCAGAAGTAGAAGTAGGGCGCTATCATGGTATCGAAAAACAAAACAGATTACGTAAACTATGTGATCAAAATGTTCCTGAAACAGAATATCACTTTATAATGACTTGTTCATTATACAGTGATATTCGAAGACAATATATTAAATATCATTCCTGGCCTTCAAAGCAAAATATTATTGCATTAATGTCTTCAAAAAACAAAACTGTAATTATGAACTGTGCTAAATATATTAAATATTCATTGACTTTAAGAAAAAATACTCTGGAAACAATAATTTAAATTGTTTCGTTGATTTTGTATTATCTATGTGAATATGTAATTAGACAACGTATCTACCATCGTGTGGATGGTATATGCGCTGTCTTCTATTACACTTTGTATTGAATTGTAACTTGATTTGTTGTCTTGGCCATACTTTTCTTTATATATTTGTAAATGGCCAAAGGCATTTGAGATGCCGATTTTGCCAATGAAAATACTGAAAAAATACTGTCGTTAACTCGGTCCGTACCGACCTTTGCACGAACTTAGTTCGGTTCTGTACGTCGGTTGACGAGACTGGCTGATCGCTTTATGTAGGCTTGTAAAAATAATGACCGAAATTGACCCGAATTTTATTGCTGTTTTTACACTTGGTCTTTGTTGTGGAAGTTTTTGTTTACTGTTTGGGGGCATTTCATCAATTATTTACATCAGGAATAGTCTATTATTCTTTCCCAAACATGACGCCCATTGCAAACAGTTCAGAGCCAGGTCTGAATCAGCTACTAGTCTACAATTGAGTTACACGACGTCTGATCGCGTTTCAGACTGTTAAAAAATATAATTATTATGTTAAGAGAGTTTGGGGTCCGAATTAGTTATAACCTTGATTAATAGAATTGTAATCAAGTTGTTGAATGTTTTTTAAAACAGCAATATTATTACTTGTCTTCAATTCAATTAAATGGTCCGTTTGTTAACAATGAGCATTTATTATTGGTGGTTAATCGCTCAATGTAGGTGAAGCGTGTCAAACATTGACTTGTATGTTGTTTTAACAGTTTACACATCGGATAAACACTCATACCAAGCCAATTATCGCCTCCTGCACGTGCCAGAAATGTGGATTTTTTTCACTTTTAATTTCACAAATGACAAGAAAAATGACAATAATCAATGTTTATTTGTTATTATATTCAATAAGCACATATAAGATCAACTGTTGACAGCATAAATACTAAATGACGGTTAAATACAGTGGTGCAGCAGAACACACCCTAGAAAAATATGAGATTGATGTTCGTCAAAGATTTGAATGCTGATGACAACGCTTAAAGCCGGCTAAAAGTAAAGCAGGGTTTTGTCTCAGGGCATTCTGCTCATCTTTCAGCTTGCGTTAAGCTATCATCTTTTAGTAAATGGGAAATACAACGGAACGGAACCATTTCAAAACAATGTACACATCAGCACAAAGAGTGAATACCTATCTCTACAGCTGCAAACTATTGAAGCAGAGGAGCCCTCTGATCAGGGTCTACACTGTGTGCATAGGACAAGTGTACTTATCACGGATACACTGTTTGCAAATGACGCATATATGCGTGACTAGGGTTCAAAGAGTTAATATTTGATTGAAATAATGACAGGTGGCCGTATTAGAGAGGTTTTACTGTAGCTGGTAGAAAAGAAACTATGTATTGATAAATATCTTGGGATAAACATTTTCAAAAACGGGAATCGGTTCCGAACACAGAAAAAAAATAGCAGAACGTTCACTATTTGCTATGCATAATCTATTCATGATTTTTAACCAGCTAGACCTAGCTGTAAATGATAAATGTTAACTTTTAATGAATATGCTTATGCTATTTTATGCCGAATAAAGATCTGTATCTGATAAGAGTGAACGGTTTTCTATTTTAGGCATTACACACCAAATTATTACTATTTAATATTAATACATAAAAACAGTTTAATTACAGATGGCATGCATCAAATAAATTTAAGAAACTAATGTCTACATCAAAAAATAAAGAATTACTGAATCTAAGTAAACTTATTTATATTTCAAAGAAACTACAAATAAATACGAAATACTCAAGCAGGAAACGCAACACAAACAATACACCCACCTCTCAAGCAGAACAAACACACAGTCATACCATAACAAACACACACACACACGCACGCACGCACAGAGTGGTTTTGTTTGTTTGTTTGTTTCAGTGTAGAGCCGGAGAGTAGTTCACAAATCGTAAAACGAATGTTTAAAACAATACTCTCAATGTTGTTTGGTTGAATTTGTTTGTTTGTTTCAGTGTAGGGCCGGAGAGCAGTTCACAAGTCGTAAAACGAATGTTTGAAACAATACTCTCCGTGTTGTTTGGTTGAGTATTGTATAATCTATGGCCTTGGTCCACCCTTAGTTTATAAACATAAAGCTGTCCAAGAATTTCACCATAGACCCATAGCCAGATGGTTTCAAAGCGATTGGGCAATCCCTACCAGCAAGATCCACCAGATAGGCACACGGTCAATTGTACAACTCCAGAACTGCCATTCAGACCCACAGCATCCACAACAAGAACACAGCCCAGATGTAGCAGTCATTGATTACCTACTTTCTTCTAATAACAGATATTAAAGAAGTGTGTTTTCAGACGTTTATTGAAGACTGCAACTGAGCTCGCATCTCTGATGTCTGATGGTAGACTGTTCCAGAGCTTTGGGGCTGCATGCATGAAATTTCTATCTACGAACCTCACCAAACGACTCCTCGGTACAATCAGCGATACTGATTTAGTCGCAGACCGCAACTCTCTTCGAGGTTTATACACGTCAAGCATATTGACAATGTACCTTGGAGAATCATTGCACATGGCTTTGTATGTGAGTGTCAGCATTTTGAATTCAATTCTGTGTTGAACTGGAAGCCAGTGAAGATCCTTCAAGACTGGAGTGGTGTGATTGTACCGAGGGTCCTGGTGATGATGCGGGCTGCTGTATTTTGCACACGCTGTAGTTTGCATAGTGAGTTTTGGGGAATCCCATACAGCAGTGAGTTGCAATAGTCAATTTTTGAAGTAACCAGACAATTGATCAAGGTCTTTGTAGCTTCTGGAGAAAGGTACTGTCTAATATGACCTATCTGCCGCAGCTGTGCGTAGCCAGATCTGCACACAGCGTTAATGTGCTGTGTCATATCCATTTGGGAATCTAATCTTGCACCAAGATTCTTCACACACAATGATGGTTTGATTTTAGAGTTTCCCACTTGAACGTGAAAATCTCCAGGGACGTGAAACTTTTTGGAGTGAAACAGTATGACCTCAGTTTTGTCAGTGTTCCGCTTCAACATGTTCTGGTGCATCCATGATACTATGTCTTTTAGACACCCTTCGGCTTTTGAAAGAGCTTCTTGTTGACAAGATGTGTCTTTAGGCTTAAATGACAAGTATAACTGTGAATCATCTGCATAGAAGTGATGATCCAGCTGATGATTTCCGCAAATTGAGCCGACAGGTTTTGTGTACAAGATGTAGTTTTTCGGCCCCAGAACAGACCCCTGTGGCACACTATATTTCATTTGAACTGGGGCAGATAATTCTCCATCTACTGCGACTGTTTGGTAACGGTCAGTCAGGTATGAGGTCATCCACTTTAGTAGGTTTCCAGTAACTTTGAAGTCTTTTTCAAGGCGATTGAGTAATGTTTCATGATTAATTGTGTCAAATGCGGCAGATAGGTCAAGCATCACCAGTATTGTGATTTCATTCTTATCAAGATATTGCAAGATGTCATTTTGAACTTTTAGAAGAGCAGTTTCTGTAGAGTGATGCTTACGATATGCTGACTGATGCTGTTCATGTAGATTGTTTGTGGTCAAATGGGACTCAATGCGTTTGTCTACTACCTTTTCTAATACTTTTGAGAGAAATGGCAAATTTGATACAGGCCTGTAGTTCTTAAGATCATTTGTATCGAGATCAGGTTTTTTCAAAAGAGGTCTTACATGCGACTTTTTGAATTCTTTTGGAACATTCGCAGACGCCAGCGAAGAGTTCACACTTTTCGTTAACGACGGTAGGAGCTCGTCAAGGCATAACTTTAAGATCCATGTAGGTATTGGGTCGAGTTCACAGGATTTACATGGGGATGCCTTTACAATCTCCCCAATTTCTGCTGCTGTAGCAGAGTCAAAGCTTTCTAAAGAGTTCATTGAATGCAACGTTTCTGTGATGACTGGGGTGCATGACGTTGATTCAGAGGCAATGCCTGTCCGTATTTTGTCCACCTTTTCAATGAAAAAGTCGCTGAAATCATGCGCAGGTTGTTTTGAGGAGACATTGTTTGGCAGTGCAATTTCACTGTTTGCACCCAGGAGATGTTTAGTGACTTTGAAAAGACTATTCGAGTCCCGTTGACAGGATTCTACTTTTTCTGTGTAAAAAATAACCTTTGACTTTGCTAACAATTTGTTTACTTTAGCACACTGCTCTCGATACAGTTGATGATCAATTATGAGTTTGGATAATTTCCACTTTCGTTCCAACTTACGCTTTAAATGTTTAGCATCGTGAAGTTCCTGGGTGTACCATGGACATGATGACCCCATGCTTATTGATCAGAGTTTTAAGTTCGTGTGTATAAACACTGACAATTTCGTCAACATCTGTCATTAGCAGAATTTCTTTCATTGAATCTGAGTTGAGGATATCTCTTTTCAACGATTCAACATTAATATCCCTAAGCCTTCGAAATGAAACAGTTTTTCTGATGGGTGAAGGTTTTTCTACCTTTGCATTGAAAGACACAGAGAAATGGTCTCGAGAGATTTTGCCACTACTGTCAGATTAAACATTAAAGGTGTGGACAATATACCTCTTCGTGATATAATTAAGAAATAATCTATGTTCTACCGTTGTGAAATGGTATTTTTACAACGGTTGGGAGTTGTGGTGCGCAGGAATTGAACACGAAGGCCGAAGGCCTGAGTGGTCAATTCCTGCGCACCACAACGACCGTAAAATACCGTTTCACAACGGTAGAAGATAGATTATTTCGAATCTAACATGACTAGATTTAAAGAAATTCATTAGAAAGGAAATCAAATGTTCCATACTTATTTCCTCAGCGGATGCAGTTTTTCGACCGAATAACTTTTACCGCGGCATTACAAGAATCTAACACCCAACAGCAAATTTACATTTACCGATCCACAATCTGGCATGGAACCAACATTACATGAAACAAGACAGAAGAATGGGAAAATTACAGTAACATGACTGGTTAAAAGTATATGGTCTTTACGGGCTACATGAATAACGTAAGAAATTTCAAAATCATAACGTATGAACGCACGAGGTCACGTCATGTCATATAACCGCGGGAGGAGCGGGGTAGAGAAGATCGTTGTAAAACGTCTAAGGCATACCACGATAGACATGTTCTTTGTTTATAGAGACGAATTCACGTGTCATGTTAGAATGATCGATTAACGATAAATTAAACATCCAACTGTAAACCAATTTGTGTCGGTGTTGGGTTTCATCTGAAAACACGCGTAACATATAATGAGCGATTAATGACCAATTATATACCTTTTATATATCTATTTATGTCGGATGTCGGTTCCAAGTTTAAAGAATAGAACACTCATTTGAATTTAATTGCACAGAGACACGTAATATTATTCCTATTTAAATCAATCTTCAACAACTTGATAAAATTCTATTAATCAAGGTTTATAATCAATTCGGCCCTCATTACACTCTTTACATAATTTCTTAACTTTGCATGTTTGCACATTTTTGTTGAAATAATGTCAGAAAACTGCACAAAAAAATTATAAAACAATAAAGAAAAAAATAATCGGCTACGAATTGACTTTAACAATTTTCCGAGGCTACGAAATGACTTATGCCTTCTTTGGGGCCACTCATTTTTTAATTTTTGGTGGTAACGAAATGACAAATTCAATTTTTTTATCGGCTACGAAATGACCAAAACATCGGCTACGAAATGACTTTTAGGTTTTGCTCGCCTACGAAATGACTCAAAATTCGGCTACGAAATGACTTATTTTACCGGCTACGAAATGACTCAGCTACGAAATGACTATAACTCGTTCTAGATAGATAGATTTATTTCGGTAAAAAGTGTACATAACATGGCAAAGCATAATTAAAGCAATCATATAAGAGCCATGTAATGTGCACTAGAAACCAAGGATAACACAAGAAAGGAAAACTATTGTCCTTATTTCCATTGTGGAATTTGATTCTAGTGGCAAGACACAGAGAGTCACGGTATTGTTATATATATATAGACATCACAGATAGTATCTTAAAATAAATGTATCACAGAAATATCATTGTAATCACTGATAAGCTCAAAGTTTGTCAGATTTTGAATGACTAGACCATATTCATAAGTTAACACAACAGAGTATCAGAACAAATCATAAGAATAATGATAAAGTGAAACAAACCTATCTAAATTAACACAGATAAATTAGTAGGCAAATGAATGAAAAAACAATCCTGATATGCCAAAAAATCCAATAAGTACATAAGTGAAGAACTTATTCTTTAGCTAACATGATTTTGTTTTACATCAAATCTAAATTGAGTGGAAGTTTTACTTATCCTTAAATTCTGAGGAAGACCATTCCACAAGTGAACACCTCTGAAAAGAAACGTCTTCTTACCAAAGTTTTTGACTCTAGGAATTGCACAGCGCCCATTATTTCATGGACAATTACAGTTCCAACCATGTCCAGTCTACTGTTTGCTATCTAGGATTGATCTGGGATTGTTTTGCCATATGTTATGACATGACACACAATGCAGTCCATCATCAGATGGTTCATCATCCCTTTGATCAGGGTCTGCACTGTTTGTACAGGACAAGAACATTCTTCACAGATACACTGGCTGTCGATGAAAGAAAAATCACCCGTTGAATGTGTTAAACGGAGGCGTGTTCCCATCTCTGTACAAAAACCTAAATATTCCAAACCAAGAAACGTGACATGACGTCATCGATCTTAAACAATTGTCGTCTACTTTTATTTCTCTAATCTAAGTTTTTAGTTTTATTGGCTTAATTGTAATAAATGAGAATGAAAAGCAAAATTTACAATTACAGTAATATTTATGTAACAAGAAATAGCTTTACAAAGATATTCATCGGGGTGCGTGGTGGAAGTAATGCTGAAGATGGGTGTGAAAAATGTATGGAATTGTGGGTTTCAAAGAATTGTAATATTTGGATTGTAAGGCAAAAAATTCAATTACAATAACTTTTATGTAAAATATAGCATAACTACTAAAAAGCTATCATGTACAGAATTGCCAAACGATAATTCAACCCTTATGCTGCTGGTCGTAGATTCTCACATTAATATACTGTTCTACACTTCATTCGTGGAGTTTCTTGAACCAAATTATACTTGAACATATGTTATATCTAACAAGAGAACAACTGCTTACATTTCGCTCACCTGAAAAAAGCTAGCAGGGCAAAACAACATTCTTATAAAGTTATGGCATATTGTGTATTGAAGGGAGGCAATCATATAACTCATATGTATGCAGTAAACTACTCTTATACAGTCCATTCCCTAATCAGCCGGATATGGCAGCAGCGCCTAGCTAAGACACACATTGCATAACAACAGACTGGGCCCGGGTGCATGACACATAGTTAGTGTCTACCTGTATGCTATCTCCATTGCTGAGAGTTAAATATTGATTTTTTTACTACTATACTCAGTATAGATAAACTAACGGCGAAGTACTTACCCTACAGGTAGACACTAACTATGTGTCATGCACCCGGGCCCTGGTAGCTAAACAACTCAATAGAATTGCTTCACCACCAGCTATATAATATACACTGGATTTCCTAACACTCCGAACTGACCAGGGGATTTTGCATCTTTACCAATTATAGTCATTATGTAGGCTCCCTGTTATGGGATTTTACCTAACATATGCTATATACATACACTACATACGAGAGTTGATGTATCTATAGGATACGCAGTGAATGGCATATTGTGTATTAAAGGGAGGTAATCATATAACTCATATGTATGCAGTAAACCACTCTTATACAGTCCATTCCCTAATCAGTCGGATACGGCAGCAGCGCCTAGCTAAGACACACATTGCATAACAACAGACTGGTAGCTAAACAACTCAATAGAATTGCTTCACCACCAGCTATATCATATACACTGGACATCCAGTATATTATTTTTAAATGTTTTCCTATGAAACACTGTTAAGCCAAAAGGCGGGGCCATTTTTTGCACGGGGTTCATAATTTGACAAATTTAAGTAGAGGACCACACGACAAAGCTATATTCAAATATTAAATATCTTGGCATTGCAGTTTCAGAGAAGAAAATGTTGAAGGTTTTCCTATATAAGTCTATGTAAAACTGATAAGCACAGGGGCGGAGCAATTTTTTGACCCGGGGTCATAATTTGAACAATCTTTGTAGAGGACCATAAGGCAAATCTACATGTCAGATATTAATGATCTAGGACATACAGTTTCAGAGGAAAAGATTTTTAAAGGTTTCCTATGAAAAAATGATAAGCCCCAAGGCGAGGCCATTTTTGGCCCCAGTGTCAAAATTTGAAAAATATTGGTAGAAGATCATTAGGTTATGATACATAATAAATATCAAAGGTCTGGGCCTTTGGGTTTGTGAGAAGAATATTTTTTAAAGCTTTTCTAATGCATTAAAAGTTTGAAAAATCGTTCATGTTAGAAAAACTGACCCCTAGGCAAGGGGAATAATTCTAGCAAGAAACTTTGGACAACATTTCGTCCCTACCCTTGTCACTGATGTTTCTGAAAAACTTTGGTTGAAACGGGTCAGTGGTTTCAGAGGAGTTGTTTGAAAATGTGAACGGACGACGTATGACGTACGACAGACGCTGGTGTAACGCGCAGTAGAATGACCCAACCCCTGCTAAAATGACCCATGGGTCATGTCACTACGTAGAACAGTGACCCGGGTCATTTTACTACATAGAAAACTGACCCCAGACCGTAGAAAAAGGACCCCATCGACTCATAGTAGAATGATCCCCTCACAGTATGGGGTCATTTCTCTACGTAGTATAAAGACCCGGGTCCTTTTGCACGGGCGGGTCATTCTGCTGCATTACACCGGACGCCAGACTGGACGACGGACGAAATGGGATTATAATAGCTCAACCTGAGCCTTTGGCTCAGGCGAGCTAAAAGTAGAAACATTCTGTCATTGCTATTGCAGACCGTGTCTATTAATTTTTCACTCACAATTCATATCAAGGAAAACCTTTAATTGGGTACATAGATCAGCCTGCATGCAACTTGTCTCCTATCCAATGAGATCATTCAGTTTAAGCAGGTGCCCATTAACCTAGATTTCTGACTATTTATCATTGAGTGAGAATTTGCACAGGCAGTGTCTAAATAGATACAGTACCATACAGCGCCGCCAAGATGTCATAGAAATACAGTATGTAACAGTCTGCACTAACAATTCATCTCCAGTAAAAACTGTAAAAGTACATAGACCAACCTGGCCCCAATCCCAAAATACCATTTTGGTTATAACCCATTCACCATCGAAACGTTTGATGGAAAAGTCTATTATCCAGTTAAGCCCAGTCCATTAATGACTTTAACGATATATTGCAAATTGATAAACAGTGCAGACCCTGATCAGAGGGTTCCGACAGGGGCCATCTGATCAGGGTCTACACTGTTTGCATAGAACAAATGTACTCTTCTGAGATATACTGTGTTATTGACGAGTATACTCGTCGCTAGGGTTGAATGTACTTAACAGGTGCCCTCATCATTTATCGTTTGTTGAAATTGTGAGCGCCGCAGGTTGCCATGCAGAGCGCCGAGGTCGCCAGGAGCGCTACCTGAGCGCAAATGGGTCGCTATCTGATCTCCATGATCGCCAAGGTCGCCGTCGGTTTACTCCCCTGCACAAAGATCCGTGGCGCTCCGACCAGAGCGCCATCAGATCGCTAATTGATCGCCTAAGTCGCCATCGGAGCGCTACTTGATCACCAATGACCATGGAGTCGCTATAGGATCTTACATATCGCTAACGGATCGCCATCGGAGCGTAATCTGAACGCAATCGGATCGTAAATGCCGTAAGATTGCCTCATCCTGAGGCGACCTATGGCGCTCTGTCGGAGCGCGGAGATCGCCATCGAGCGCCGTCTCGTGGAATGGGGGTATAATAGGATGAGACAATCTAACGGCATTTACGATCCGATTGCGTTCAGATTACGATCCGATGGCGATCCGTTAGCGATCTGTAAGATCCGATAGCGACTTAATGGTCATTGGTCGCCACCCAATTCATAAAAAATGTTGCGCTCTTGTATGATCGGATTGCGCTCCGTTGGCGCTCCGTTGGCGCTCAAATGCGACTAAGATGCGATCTATTGCGCTCTATTGGCGCTCCGATGGCGACCACTGCGACCTATGGCGCTCAAAAGAGATCCGATAGCAATGTCGGCGACCGATGGAGATCAATTACTGCTCTGTTAGAGCGCTACTTGATCTGAATAGGGAGATATCCTATGAAGACATGTGGCGCTCTGCCGCGCTCATTCGTTTTAAATTCGCTAGCAGATATTTAGGCAAATAGCCATACATATAGCTGCTTTCTTTTTGACTTGTGTCCACTCAATGCAGTAACATAGTAATGCAGACTATTCCTATAAGAGCTTTCTGCATTACGTTCGTACTGCCACAAGTCACTAGAAATCTGTGTTTTTTCATTTAATACATGTAGTTACAAATGTTCTAACGCACATCAAAATCAATGTTAAACGCCATTATTTTAACACACTTTTCGGTTTCATCATTGTATGGGTGTATAACAGTTTGGATCCGGATGAGACGTCGAGTTACATCATGCAATTGGTATATATTGATAGAAAATACTATCGGGTATTTTAAAATGCAGAGACTCACTATCAGATCGCCACGGAGCGCGAAGTATCTACTGATTTGCTTTGTTGGATGATGGTGTCGCTCAAAAGTGATCCGATAAGGCTCTAGTTACGATATTGGCGATCAAGTAGCGCTCCGATGGCGACTTAGGCGATCAATTAGCGATCTGATGGCGTTCTGGCCGGAGCGCCACGGATCTTTGTGCAGGGGAGTAAACCGACGGCGACCTTGGCGATCATGGAGATCAGATAGCGCCCATTTGCGCTCAGGTAGCGCTCCTGGCGACCTCGGCGCTCTGCATGGCGACCTGCGGCGCTCTGACAGAGCGCCAAAGATCGCCGTCTCGTGAAATTGGGGTATAAGAAAGAAAAGGAGAAGGAAACACTGAACTTACGAGTATGTTGTAATGTCCAATTCATTTGGGTTTGGAGTCTGCCTCTGAGAAGTTGTCTGGATCCGCAGGTGGATATTTGAGAGACTTCCGGGTTTCATGTCCGGTGTTTGAAGGTAACATTGTTTAGTATTAGACATTTTTCGCTGCCGCTGACTGCGAGTAGCGAGGCGCGGTACGCGACTAGTTTGAGAGGGGTTTCTCAATAAATTCGGACCTAATTATTTTTCAATTGAATTATCATCTTTTTTTGTCGTCTGCTTATTTTCTAATAACAAGTGGATTGCTTTCATCACTTATGCACTAATATAAAGTTTTGTCACGTATACTGAACATCAAATTTGATCCAGTCTTCATGATTTGGTGGGATGTGTATATACGGTTTAACCTCTTACTCCATAACTGCTTTAAAAAACATTTCCTCAGTCATTTGATGGACTAACCCTCCTCCCGCCTTTGTGCTCGATAGGCGTGAAAGTAACGGTGAAGCAGTGGCAAAGTGTGCCCAGCCAATGACACTAATCTCAAGTTGTCTAGAGAGGCCCTGCATACTCACACTCAACAGTTTTTCCAACGGGTTTTACTATCCAAACTATCAAATATATATACATTTATTCCTCCACTGAAGAAAATAGTTTCAATTTATGCAGTGTATATAGGAATATGTATCATAAAAATATTCTTTTTAGAAGATATAGCTTAAAGACATTTCCTGACTTACTTTCGGTGATAAACCCTACTTGGACGGTTTCCTTGCTCAAATAATGATTGTTATCCATACCTGTATTACCTTGAATCAGTCAGGCGTTACATGTGAGGCCCGCGCTTTATATTTGATAGTTTGGTGAAGAAAACCCGTTGAAGCAAGAAATATCTTTAAAAAAAGATATACAGCGGAATGGGTGGTGGAACATGCTGTAGATGGGTGTACAAAATTGTATGATATCGTGGGGGGGGGGGGGGGTTCAAAGAATTGTAATATCTTGGATTGAAAAGCAAAAAATACACATTGACGGATATAGCATAACTCTGACTAAAAAGCTATTATGTACAGAAATGCAAAACAATAATTTAACCCATATCCTAGCTACTTGTAGGAGATCCTCAGATTAAACTATTGTTCTATATATCAAACTTCATTCATGGAGTTTCTTGAAACAAAACTACTCAGACACTGTAGTATGAAACAGCAGTCTGCTGTACATCTCTACCATCTCACTCTTGTAAATAAATGATGAAACAACACAATTGTGTTTAACTCACTTGAGGCCATTTATTATATTGCTATCAATGTATGGTAAATTTGTACAAATAGTTACAAATTAAAATAAATTAGTAGTAAACCATAACAAAACACCTAGCTACCACTATCTATCTATAAAAATACACCTGATGTCATATCTTAAAATAGAAGCATGATGCCATCAGCTCAGTAGTAAATTCAGTCTGTGTCTCTTAATTTTACACCCACAATTCATATCTGTTAAAACTATAATTGTTCATAGACCAGCCTGGCTACAGTTTCAGGGCTCCAGATAAGAGGGAGTAAACTGAACAATTCTAACATTAGGCGCATTCTGCTTTACTTCCAACCTACTACAAGGGGCCATCTATATTCAATACTAGCAACATGTTATGGAGTAAGGGGTTAAACCGTATATACACATCCCACCAAATCACGAAGACTAGATCACATTTGATGTTCAGTATACGTGACAAAACTTTATATTAGTGCATAAGTGATGAAAGCAATCCACTTGTTATTAGAAAAAAGGCAGACGACAAAAAAAGATGATAATTCAATTGAAAAATAGTTAGGTCCGAATTTATTGAGAAACCCCTCTCAAACTAGTCGCGTACCGCGCCTCGCTACTCGCAATCAGCGGCAGCGAAAAATGTCTAGTAAGTAGGGAGACCAAACTAGTGACACAGGACAGGGTCAGAGATAAAGATTTATACACAAAGCAATCTAAAGACATTTAGATATGTGATAAACGCTACGTTTGTTTCGCCTGTTAGACCCCAATGATTATTTGATCACAACGTGGAGACCAAAACGTCTTCTGCTTAGGAAAAAGTTGTACACTGAAGCCCTGACTACGGGGTAAGATTTGTTTCAGATGAAAACGCGTATGCATGTATACAAAATAGAACTAGAAGAGACTCGAACAAACCCGGGTAAAAGCAGTTCTAAACGCATGTAGGTGCAGTTTTGTAGAAGCTCTTGTGCCAGTCTACTTCCTATCTCTGTGTACACACTGGACTTGTATGCTCTTAAAGTGTTAAACCCTTCAACTACATTAAACGCCGTCTACTAGGAAAATTGTCGTCTGCAAAACCTTACACATTGATACTTTTTAAATGTACTTACATGAGAGTCAATCAGTTCGGATCAAGATCAGACGCCGAGTTACCCGGCGTCTGATCTGGACCCAGACTGTTTGCAAAATACTAACGAAGTCGCACTTTCGCTGGATAATGGTTTTATGCGCTGTGTATGCGAACTTAGGTATAACGCATTGATAAGTTTGAGAGGGGCTTACGTGGTGATAAAATTGGCAGTTTACGATGCATATGGAAGGTAATTTCCATCAATGTTTGCTTTAAGTTGGAATTTATTTACGGAGATCAATATATACCAATTCTGAATCCAGGGAGAGTAAAAGTCGATGTAAACGTATTTACTTTGTATGATCACCATGTTACAGTTCACTGCAGTTGTAGTTAATGCTACTTACTAGCGCCGATAATTCATTGTCAAGGAAGTTAACGTGCTTACAGAAAATTGGAATAAAATCTCGACAATGGTTGGACAAGGTATTTCATTTTACGATTTTATGAATGTTGTCTGGTGTCTTTTGTTCGAACAAATGCGGAGAAATTTCGAAATGATTGTGTCCATGTTACTCTATCTTGAGTTTGTTTCATTTGAAGACCCATTATGTGGCTGAAAATGTTGAGCTTAACGTTTACCCCATACCCTGTTTCTAGTTTTGAAGACAGGTGATCATTTAGAGTAGGTTGAACGTATGCAGAATACTCATTGAACATATTCTGCTTCACATCCAATCTGATTCAATCTACAATCTGGAAAGATAATGGACATGTCAGTATTTTATGTTCTGAACTTCCTAGATGGGGTCTATTTTACAGTGTAAAATATCACCAAGCATTTCGTGAAAATATTAAGGGGCGTTAAATGGTGTATTTATTGAGTAATGGATTAATTAATTTGACCCTGGAATTTGAAATGGACAAAATGTGTTTCAAATTAAGTCAAAAGGTCCATTTTAAATAAATCATTGATGTTTGCTTTTAACACATATATCTCCAATCTCTTTGCAGTGGACATAAGGGGGGTTTAGCAAAAACGGGTTTATTGGGAAAGAATAACATCTTATAAACTGCACATAATAGCCAAAGTAGACTTTAGTTACCTACTGCAGTGAAAATTTTATTATACTGCGTCTTATCTGGTTCCATAGTGTTTGCAATGCAAATGTTTTAGCTTACAAGCATTTATTGGGAAAGAATAACGTCGTTTTAGCAGGCTGTAGTAAAAATGAATGTAAACAAATCACATGTGTGAAACTAATTCTTGCTCACAGCTAAAACAATCAAGCATAAAAACGTCTTCATTTTACTGATTTTAATCAAAAGCGAAGCACGATATTGCAAATTACACTAAATACTATCTATTGTTCGAATTCACTTCATGAATTCATGCGTTTCAAGGTTAAGATTGTTCAGTGAAAAGACTGCCCGAACTGTTTTTTAAATTGCAAACAGTTTGGCACCAGATCAGGTGTCAGGTTACCCGGCGTCTGACCAGACTCCAAACTGTTTACCACTCAGATCTAAATAAATACATAGAAATTAAAAATAAAATGGGGTTTTCTACATTTTAGTGTATTGCGTTTGCGTTTCGTTAGCATTTAAACGAGAGAGAATAACGGGTTCTCTCCACTGTATGACAAACAAAACAAACTAGTTTAGATCCTGATCAGATGCCACGTGACGCAAAGCTACCTATAGTTGTCAATGGCACCGAAAGGGTTCGAAATAGTTTGTCAATTTTAAACCTTTTAAATTGCTCTCAAATGACAGACGCGTGAAATACATTCAGGAAGATAAACACATTAGTCATTTGTAATAGTGACGCGTGAGTCCAATCTGATTGAAATAGGTCCCTGATTACAGGAGGTTTTACCCTAAATGCAAGTTACACATTAAACATGTTGTAAAATATTTCACAGGATTCAAATAAAGAGTTTTTATAGTCTGAAGTTTGCAGTAATTGTTGTCAATTTTGTGTGTGTACATTTTATATTTGTGGTCTACTAATGCGAAATGACAAACAGCGTATACCCCGATCAGATGGTTCTTGTGGAAGCCTCTTGCCTTGGTCCACACTGTTTGCACAGGACTACTATTGTAATGAAATAAAAACTATACAAACTGTGCAGACGCTTACTAGAGGACTCTTAATTGTGGAAGCCGTCTGAACTAGGTCCACATTAGGTTTGCAGGCTTTAGGACTTTTCGCTACCCTGTTGCGTTCGTGCCTGTCAGTTCGCTACCCAGGGTGATTTAACCCTGGACGTTTCCAGGTATCGCTACCCGCACATTTTCGTCAACCCCACCCACCCCTACGCCCCAATTTTATTACCGAACTAAATTAAAAGGATAATGTTTATCAATTACTTATGGTTGTTGTTAACCCTAAGTATTAAATATACTTTTAATTTAGCGTAATAAACGAGCATTTAAATTGTTTAAATAATAGAAGTATAATGATCTGCAATTAAACATTAAATTATTATTAGCAGTTGTTATATTTGAAATGCGCTTCTTTGAGAACACCTGTTTACAAGCGTGAAAGAAATAAAGTTGTAATGTTCTACATTTTATTGCAATGCGTTCCGTTTGCGTTTAAACGGCAAAGAATAGCGTCTTCTCCACTGTATGCAGAAGCAAGTGGGTTAAACACATGTTACCCAATGTATGTTCATATCGGCGAATGGATTTAATCAGATAATTACATATTGGTGAGTGTGGGTTATCTGATAACAATTACCCCATCTCTAATATTTTGTCCACACATACACGTGTATTACAGGGTTGTATGGAAAGAAGAATGACTGTAAAACTCTTGAATACCTGTTTAACTTTCTTAATGTACAGTAAAAAATCTACATTACGACCACTAAATTATGTTAATTACATGTATTAGGTGTTTAAGGCAGATGACTGCTTAAACAAATGTGACAGTAAAACAGAAAGCTCCTAAAAAAGCTTTCTGTTTTACTGTCACCTTACTTTAAGCTGTCATCCGTCTTTTATATAATCAAGCAGCATTATTTTAATGATCTAGATATGTTTAACAGTATATAGTTCCTCAATGCAGAAGAAAAGTAAAGCAGATAAGCTCAATTTTCAGCTTTGTGAGTTTACGTTTGTTCCGCTTTTAAGCTGCTACATGAATTAAAGATAACTATTTTGTCTTTTGTTTAACCGCTGTACACGAGTTTGACAAGTATTGACAATTTTCTCATTTTACTGAATAAGAGTACATGTACAATTCCAGACCACTAATGAAACTGATACATTGATGCTTTTCAAAAGGAGACAATAGCAAACAGTGTAGAACCTGATGACACACTGCAATTTGCGGTGTACCATCAGGGTCAACGTCTTGTATTGAAAAAAAGGTAATTTCATATAAAATGAACTACTGTATGAAATACAGTCACACTTCGATATATCGAACTCGCTTTAGTCGAACATATTCGTATTTCAAAGCTAAGACGTGGTTACGACAACTTTTAATTTGAAAAACGAAATATGCTCATCTTCATGGAGTTTGAAATATTGAATCAAACTGTAGAAAAATGGATAAGTTCGAGATACTAAAGTTTGACTGTAGCACCGCCGTGTCATAAAATATAGATAACCATTGTACATGTATATCTATAATGAAATCTTTTAGAAAGCACACAGAGAGAGTTCATTATAATATCCAGACACAGATGGGTTAAATACGGCGTTAACCATCTCTGATAGTCATCAGCAAAAACCACAGACAGTCGAAATGTCGATAATTTGATAACTCAAGCTCGCTATCGTCGCATGCACCCGTACACGTTAGCCACGTATAACTTTGAATAAAGGTTAACTTTGACTAACGTGAGCTCCATTTGTCAAACATCAACTGCAGAAATACCTGCAAGTTGTACTTACTAAGCGAGATCATTTTATCGAGGTTCGACGGTATAGCATACAGTAAAACTTTTCTTTTACGACCACTAATTGGTGTTAATTAGTAGGTGTTTAAGACAGGTGACTGCTTAAAGCAGTGTGACAGTAAAACAGAAAGCTCTTTTAGGAGTTTTCTGTTTAACTATGACCTTGCTTTAAGCTGACACCTGTCGATTTAACAACTAATTAGCCTTCTTTTAGTGGGCTTAAGAAATACATTTTACTGTATATGGTCCACTAAAATACAATATTATGAAATACCATGATCACTTTCCAAATAGCCATCTGTGCAAATCCCCCCTATGTTTCGCCCAAAGCAGAGAGGTTCGCGACGATAGGTGCGGTAGAGTTTGCGCTAATGAACAGTGTAGAGGTTTCCTCTGTATATTGCCTACAATGGAGAATCTAACATGAGCTCGTTTCAAACGAATTAACCTCAATAAGGATACCCTCAGTTGAAACTCGACAGTACTAGTTTGCTTAAGTCGAACATTACATGTATTTCAAAGTTTTAATCTTCGAATACGGGAACGTGTGACTTAAGCGAGTTCGAGTTGTCGCGATTAGACATATATTCTCGTGATTCTTTTATTCAAAACCATTAGGCCATTGGCCCATGAGGCAGTTTACATGTGTATACAACAGATTTACAGTTTAACCAATATAACAAACATATAAATAAAATACCCAACTATAACTATTGAAACATGTACATTTTATGGAGAAGGTTGCTATAAACATATGATTAAATCATTAGACCTACATATAACACAAGCTGTATAAAAAAATAAATGAGTTTAAAATTAAATGCTACCAAGTTGTGACTTGAGTTCCACAAAAAGTTAGCAGATGTAATTTAAACATAAGTTAATATGCAACAACGTTCGCCATGAGTACGAAGCTAATTCTAAAGTAAAAGCCTTTTCAACAAACATAGCTAGCCTTTTCACTTCTTCAAAGTTTGTTGAATTTAGTAATAGTACAAAGTTCGCATATTGGGTCTACACTAAAAGAACTTCTTTATATACCATTTTCTTAACTTTTTGTACAAATCACAATCCGTAACAAAATGATATTCGTCCTCCAGAGTGTTGCAAATCAAGCATTTCCGATCATTTCTCGGTGATGGGTGAGGTCTATGCGAACGACCTATCTCAATTTCAAGTCTATGTGATAATACTCTCAGTTTAGTGAGTGCAATTCTAAAAATAATATTGCAAACAAACAGATATGGCTGAAATTCAAACTTACGGAAACTATTGTAAAAATGTGCTCTACTTGATTCGTTTAAACTAATTTCCCAGGCTTGCATAAAAACATCACGAATCTGTCTCTTAACTATTGCTAAAAATGCATTTTGGTTAGCTACGCCTTGTGCTTACCAAACATTATTAAAACCCAACTGACAAAGCAGATCACGCAGAAGCGATGCCCAGGTTTTTTAGTTGGTTGTTCATTCACATCTTTTAACATTATATCATACACTTTTCGAACATATTTAGCATCACTAGAACTAAGAAATTTGGAACCAATTATCTAATAATGTTAAAATATCTTCCACAAATAAGTTTCTTCCTGCCGAGTACGCAATAAATAAAATCATTTTTGTGTCGACTTCTTCACTCCTAAAAGTTTCTTTCAAAACTGTGTATGAATTCTTTCAATATAATCACCCCTATGGAAACCCCAAACCTCAGATCCATAATTCAAATTTGGTAACACAAGTTTATCAAAGAGTTCAATTCTATGTTTTACTGAAATAGAAATAAACTTGTGTAAGTATTTATTCATTTTGAAAATTGCTTTAAGAACCTGTCCTGCAAGCGTCGTTCGGGCTTCCAAAAAAGATCTACCGGGTGTGAAAGAAATTACCAAGTAGGAAAATCTATTGAATATATCAATAATTTTTCCATCATATATAAAACTTCAATCACCTGGAATTCGACTCCTTTCCTAAATATCATATTTTTTGTTTTTGACGTACTTACCACACGTTTCCATCTATTACAATATTCAAGCATGGCATCAAGACTTTTCTGAAACTCATCACTAAACTTGGCAAATATAAGTATCTCATCAGCATATATTATAAGAAATAATTTGAACATGTCCACATCTAGACCTTCAATTCCATTTCTCGTAAATGTATCTTCAGTATCGTTCAAATACATAGCAAATATAAAAGAAGAAAGACATTAATCCTGTCTTACATCAAGAGTACATTGATGTTCATCACTTATCATATTACGACACTTAACTCTTGACTTTAAACTTTCTTACATAGAGTGTATAATGTTAAAAATCTTTCTCCTTAATCCAATACTAACCAAGTTATACCAGAGATTCTCACGAACCACATAGTCGAAAGCTTTTGTAAAGTCGACAAATGCACAAAGAACTTTTCGTTACGATTGATGAAGTGTGTAATTAAGCCATGTAATACAAAGATATTGTCAACAGTTCCCAAGTTTGCGCTATATCCTCATTGTGCTTCAATGTATACACCATAGCTCTCTGCCCAGCTAGTAAACCAGTTGTTCAAAATCCTAGTAAATAATTGTCAAAGAGAACTTAAAAGTGTAATCCTGCGATAGTTTCCAGCATCATTTAAAGGACCTTTTTGTGCAGAGGTATTTATAACATAACCCTCAGACCACTCTTCTGGGAAATATCACTCGTTGAATGCTTTATTGAACAACTCTAATAACACAGATTATCGGAAATTTTTGCCAGCTTTGAAAAACTCATTAATGTACATGTCTGGTCCGTCAGATGGATCTGACAATAGTTGATTTATAACCTTGATGAGCTCCTCTTTGAGATGCAAACATTTAAACCCTTAAACATAATTTCAAGTTCCCCGCTTTCTTATGTTTCGATAAAATGAACAACAATCCTCGTCTGGTGTAAAGAACGGGTTCCCCGGGTTATTGATTGCTTTAAAATAGTTTCCAAAAGTATTGAGTTGAACATCCGGGTCTCGAATACCGGAACACACTGTTTTAGCATTTTCCAATAACGTTTCTTTTTTTGCTCCTTGCCGACAAAAGGATGTCAGTTTGTGTTTTGTCATATTCATATTTGCATTTTCTAATTTGTGTTTTATGATCTGACCTAGCACTGACTAATGCTTTTCTGTTTCATCACTCTTGTTTAACCGGAATTCATTCAAAGCCCTTGAGAAAATGTTACTTATCTCTGTGCAACGTTCATTGTACCATTTACTGTTTGATTTTCCTTCATCCGAGTCATACATATTACTTTTTGAGCAATCCTCATATTTTAAATCCGCTTAAACAAAGGAGAAGCTACTTCATCTATGACAAATACAACTGTCTACATCATGATTATCCTTTCCTGTAATGTTTTCAATGTTTGTTCAATGTCTGGGTCAGATAACCTTCCAATAAACTGAGCATGTATGGTACTTGTCACAAACCACATTTCACTCTTTTTCGCTGAACCAGTTTGTGCATAGCGATCTTTGAAAAAGTTTAAGAGTTGTTTTAAGCCTGATCAGATGCCGGGTTACTCATCGTCTGATTTGACTCCAAACTGTTTGTACATATACATGTATAACGTAAATTTATAAACAATTTTAATGGGTCAGAATTACATCTTCTCCACTGTATAGTTTGTGAACCTTCTGAGCAAGGACTGCACTGTTTGTTGTAAGTGTAATCCAGGGGACTGTAAAACAGAAAGATCTCTTTGTTTACTTTCACCTTGTTGTAAGTTGTCACCGGTCCTTCAAACAATCCATTAGCCTTCTTTCTGTTCATTAGTCTTAATATAGGGGTGTTACTGTAAAGGGTTTTGCTACTTATCGTTTGGTACAGCGGAAAAATGTTATTCTTTCCCGTTTAAACTTTTTGACAATTCTGACTATACATTTTAGCTCGACTGAGCCAAATGCTCAAGGTGAGCTATTGGGGTGGCTCTGTATCCGTCGTCCGTCGTCGTTAACAATTGCTTCAAGTGACATCTCCTCCTATACCGTTTGACAGAATTCAACCTAACTTTACAGAAATGTTCCTTGGGTCTAGCTCTTTCAAATTTGTTCAAATAATTAAAAACAATGCAGAACTCTGGTTGCCACGGCAACCAAAGTGGACAAATATAGAAATCTTAAAATAATCTTCTTGTCAAAAACTGCAAGGGCCAGAGCTAAAATATTTGGCACATAGCATCATCTACAGATCCTCTATCAAAATTGGTCCCACTCCGGGACGGGGTTGGGGTCACAGTTTTATATAGAGTTATATAGTGAAATTTTCAAACGACTTCTCCTCTTAAACGAATATGGCCAGAGCTTTGATATTCGGTATGGTGACGCTTCTAAATATCCTTGACGTGTTTTTTTCGAAATGGTTCTGGTCTGTTGCATATCTAGGTCACAGGAGCTAGAAATAGTTATTTTTCAATGGAAACTTACAAAACTCTTCTTGCCTAAAACCTTACTACCATGATCTCAGATATTTGACACATAGCATCATCTACAGGTCCTCTATCAATATTGTAAAAATTATGCCCCTCGGGTAAAAGATGACCCCGTCCTGGACATAAATCATTATCTCCACTTTGTCAGCTATTCTAAGTTGAGCGAAATATGCCCCATCTTGTTATACGAGTGGCAAACAGTTGGGAGCCTGGTCAGACGCCGGGGCTATCCGGCGTCTTATCTGTCTCTAAACTGTTTACAATGGAAATAGTAAGTTTAGCGTAATCGCGTTTATTGGGAAAAGAATAACGTGTTCTCCAATGTACATGTAGCTACAGTAAAAATTGTGTTTAGCAAATATTAAAATGAACGCGCGTGCGTAAGGTTTGAGACAGGTGGCACCCGGTTGTTGAATGAAATTAATCACATAATTGCCTTCAACCTATAGTTCTATTGAAGCGAAAACATTGGAATGCAAACAGTGTAGATAGGCCAGGGCTCAAGAAACATGTAAATGGGAGTAAACTGAACAAATCCGACGTTTTCTCACTCATTTTAGCACCAAATCTTATGGTACCACTACTCATTGGAATCCTCTCAAAGAGACGATTCTACTGAGTAGTCACACTATTGGATAAATACAGACAATCCACATAAATGTTTTAGTTTTAGCTCACCTGGCACGAAGTGCCAAGGTGAGCTTTTAGGATCGCTTGATGTCCGGTGTCCGTCGTCTGTCCGTCCGTCCGTGCTAACATTTTGGGTATATGGGACTAGGTGACGTTTTCATTACGTAAGTCCATGTTGAGTTTATGTGGCTTTATTTGGCTTATGTGGCTTCCTTATGTGGCTTTTCACACCTTTTTTACAACGGGAAAGTCACAAAAACCTGAAATGTAAGAATGTCCGTCTGTCCGTCCGTTTACAAATGGTTCGTTAACACTCAATAGTGTTGACAAGATGGCTCAATGATCAGAGGGTAGATGTACAGTCGGCTGAGCGGTCATTCGGACTGAAAGTAGACTTTAACTGGTATTTTACTTTACTTTTTTTTACTCTAGCGGCTACAAATTTCATCCAATCTTCATGACACTTGATAACAATGTTAGTCTTGAAGAAATCTAGGTCAAATTCGAATATCGGTCATGTCGGTCAAAAACTACGTTACTAGGTCAAATCACAGAAAACCTTGTTATCACTCTAGATGCTACAAATCTCATTGGATCTTTATGAAACTTGGTCTAAATGATTGCCTCATTGATATCAACGTCAAGTTTGGATTGTGGGTCATGTCCGGTCAAAACTAGGTCACTAGGTCAAATCATAGAAAAACGTTATTAACCTTATAGAGCCTACATATCTTATTAGATTTTAATGCAATTGCTTTATTTATATCATGGTCAATTTCGAATATTGGTTAAGTCGGGTAAAAACAAGGGTCAATAGGTCAAATTATAGGAAAACCTTAATAACACTGTAGAGGCTTTCAATCTTATTAGATCTTAATGAAACTTGGTAAAATGTTTATCTCATTGATATCTAGGTCAAGTTTGAATGTTGGTCATGTCCGGTCAAAAACTAGGTCACTTGGTCAAATAAAAGAACAACCTTGTTAACACTCTAGAGGCTACACATATCATTGGATTTTAATGCAACTTTTTCAAAATGTTTGCCTAATTGATATTAAGTTCAAGTTCGAATATGGTTAATTTAGGGTAAAAAACTAGGTCAATATGTCAAATAAAAACATTAGTGTTAACCCTCTGGAGGCTACAAATCGAGATCTGCATGAAATATTGTCAGAATGTTTGACTACATAAATTCTAGGTTATAATCAAATGTGGATTGTGTCTGGTCACAAACTAGGTCACTTGGCTTAATCATGGAAAAATCTTATTAACACTCTAAAGGTTGATTGTAGGTCATGTCCAATCATAATCTAGGTCACTATAGGTCAATTTTTACAAGGTATATCAGGTGAGCGATTTAGGGCCATGGTGGCCCTTGTTGAAATACCCCCCTTATCGGGAACAATAGTTCCAGAACAGATGGATCAATTTGCTTCAGGAGCTTCCTGCTTTAGTTTCGTCTTGTTTTCAAGGCATTACCCCAGTCCATTCATTTAACCCCCCACTTTTCTCACTAGGCATGGGTATGTAACTGTAAAGCATGAGAAAAGTATGCATAGTTATCCCAAGTTGTCTAGATAGGACCTGACATACTCACATTCAATGTTTTTTTCAATGGGATTTACTAACCACACTATCAAATATAAGGTATAGTCAGATTTTGACCCGTGAGCTGTGACTTTTAGGACGAGTCCATCCGTAGAGGTAAAACGCGTCACAAACCATGACTTCGTTCGTAGTTTCCTCCCTTTTGACTACCATTGTCTAAAATATATGTATTCTCAACCAAGAATTAAAGTATCAGTTGCATTTTGAAAATATTCCTGAAGTGGAAGGTTAACCTTCATCCGGACCTTGCAAAAACTTCCGTTTTGAGACTTTTGGGGTACGTTGGACCACATTGTGTATATTTCCTATTTTTCTAAGTCAAGATAGGCATTTGTGACTTAACTGGTTCCGCATTATAAATTGGTATGTTTATGCTATATTGTAGTGATAAAACCGAAACGTTGCTCTCATTGTTACCATGGCAACCAGTGACCAAAGTAACCCCAAAAACTAAGTTTTTTGCTGTTAAATCGAATTTTATCTAATAACTTGTGCAGAAAAAATGTATAGATGGGGAGATGAGGGCATATTTATCACTAGATATACCTTTTGTTACATTAATAGTGTTATGTAAATATTTGGAAAAAATGGCAAAAATATTGTTGGGGTAATATGCATGTCTTAGCTCCGTGCATGCTTCATGACGCTGACACCGAGACAGTGGCATGTCAAATATATGTGATAAAACTAAGTATGGTAAACACATGTAATGCAAATAACACACGCATACCTTCAAATGGTAAAGATATAAGAGTTTTGAAAAGCAATTGTTTAATACAATGTCTTGAGTACTGTTCATAAATATGTCTGCTTCAAATCATCACATGTCTGATGAGCTTCCTGATAGTGTCCTAGACGCAGTTACAGGTGTAACCACGGTCCGTTGTGGTCAATGGTCTACACCAGATATTTGTATCACTGTAATGGACAATGATTTGAGGTTTCCTACGATCATCATCTATTACCTTAATTTTGATTCATGACTGAAATAACAAGAAATTGTATCAAACATTAGGTTCAGCCAAAGCTGAACAAGCGTTTGCCATACATCCTAATTGGAGCCCGTTTGTCTGTTTTATGTCTTTCTTCCCCTGTAGCTATATAGTTGAATCTTATTTACTGGAAAATTTCAATGATGCATTGAAATAGATGACTTAAATACCGACCGACCATACCTCATTGGCCAACGTGCAATAGGGCCAAGGGCAAAGGTCAAGGTCACCAATCTTGGCTCATGACTGCTATGGAAACTTCCAGAAAGGACCAGAACCATAAAAAATACAGAACACTTATTTGAATCTTGACATCATTTGCATAATTTGAGGTCATATAGAATTGTATTCGTTCCATACTGTGTGAATCCCTTGGACTCGCGGTTTGCACTCCGGGGTTATAATATCCAAGGGAAAAAACTCCAATCACAAGATCGTAAAAGATATATTTTGATATGTGCAATTGAGGAACAGTATTGTCGGTGATATCTAGTATTCAATA
The DNA here is from genome assembly GCA_922989275.2 of Gari tellinella. NCBI lineage: Eukaryota > Metazoa > Mollusca > Bivalvia > Cardiida > Psammobiidae > Gari > Gari tellinella. The sequence goes on along the minus strand of OV277869.1, from coordinate 19,882,404 downwards.
AGTGCTGTTATTGTAGTTGTAAACAACAAGGCACGGTTTTAAAATGGCCTGAAATACATTTTACTAACTTTAAAAGTCTGGGGTCCCGCGGGACCCCAAACGTTTTTTTGAAAATAAAATTTACGCGAATTGACCTATTTAGTACGTATTTCACACAAGTTTAAAAAACAGTCATAGGAACAATGTCTAAAAACGTCATAAGCGTTATTAGGTTGAATACTTTTTTCTAGCAAAAATAAAGCTGCTGGGGTCCAATGGACCCAAAAGGTCCGGATGAGGGTTAAGGATAATAATCTCAATTTCTTTATGTTTCTTTTGTCGTGCACAGTGTTTATGTATTTTATTTGTTTATTCGTGTTTTATGTCAGATGCCCACATGTGCCTTGACTATCAATAAACTTGAAACTTGTTCAGGAGTTACCTACCTTTCATGGTATATGTGTTGCCCTCTGAACTGCTTCTCATTAGCCAGTCAGTTTACTGGACTCGAATAGAGGAAATACAACTACAATTGCTTTAAAGGAGCTGTATTTCAAATTCTTCCTTGAGCCTTGATGGTAAACAGCTGAAAAGAGTAAATAAGTACCATTTACTCCCTCAGTCTTTCTATATTCTTAACAATACCCAAAATGGTATCTACAAAAGGTATCTAGACTTAGATTCTACAACGTGACATTTTTAGCGCCGATGAAGAGTATTCAGTTAGCGAAATGGGCAACAGAGTATGTGGCGGAATGGATCGCGGGCTCGCGGCACACTTAGTGTTGTCAACCGCCAGCACAGTATACTACGGATAGTGTGCCTTTTGTATCGAAATTAAATCAATAATCGAGTCAAAGTAAAACGTCGCGTGTAATGGGGACTTGCAATGGGGTAAAAGGCTGTGGGTTCGATTCCCAATAGGATTAATTTCTTTTAAAATTTAAATTATTTTTATGTTTCATTACATTAGTTTTCTAACTATTACTTTATTTGAATTGTTCAACATAATTATATGCAAACTAAGCCATGGACAACCTAAGCGTTAAACTTTGTGAACTTTTGAAATTTTTAAATGTATGTAAAATGTTGACCAGAAAACAATTGCATTATTTCATTTATCACTGAAATTGTAATTCCAGTTAAGTCTAGTTAATGTATGACAATTGAAAACTGACAAACAATGTAGCTCTGATCTGGGTATTAACTGTTTTCAGGGCACAAGTGAAATACACTCTTTCTAATTGACGAGTATATTCGTCGTAAGGGTTCAATGTACAGTCAAACCTGTATTAAGAGACAATCGATGGGACTTCGCAAATAAGGTCACATATGACAGGTAGTCTCTTAAAATAGGCACACTTTTGATGTAGTGCAATTTGTTATGTACATCTGCATATATTTGATAGCCATTTATTATTCAATAAATGTTATAAATGGATTAATTTGAATCGAGTAATAAGCAATGAATTAAATACATTTGAAATAATCTGGAACTTAAATGCATTTGAAAAACATAATTAATTTATGAAACTCATTTTTAACAAATATAGTAAAGGTGATAAGTATGATTTAAACATACTTTGATACATGTGCTATACAGTAATCAATCAGAAGATATTTTAGTAAAGTAATGATAGAAGCTCATGAATTTTATGTAAACAAAGTTACAGTAAGAAGTTTAAATGACATGTTTATTTAATTAGAATTTTATTTAATAATTGATTAGGCTTAAATACATACATGTAGTTACAATTTACACACATTTAACATGGTCATAGAGCTCTATCACTAGAATATTAACCAATTAATTTATTTCCTACATTGACGCACAAACATTCAAATGTAACTTTTAATGTCACACTTCTAATAATTAATTGTTGACCCATAAATGTTTGACCATATATATATATATCTTTATTTCCTCCAATACATGAAGATTGTGCAAATATATATGAACAAACATATACAGTTTATGAACAAACACAAAGAAACATGATATTATATGCAATTAAGAAGAAATACCTCCATCATCTGAGCGTAACTTTGACATACTAAAACAGATGAGACAGCACAACGCAGAAAAGAATAAAGCAGCAAGCTCTTGCATGAGCTTTCTGCTTTACGCCGTCCTTCGTCGAGCCGTTAACAATTCCTGTTCTTAAAGAGCCTTACATAAAACTAAATATCTATAAACCTAGACCAAAGATTGCCAATAAACGTGATGTTAGCTTTTATAAAGTCTTGAGTATGGATGCCTAATTCAACTGATAAATCAATTCCAGGTGAGCCAAGCAGAGCACCTATTTTAGCATCATCGTCTAATAAACTGAGCATAGCAGTAACAGAACGACCAAACATGACCCCTATATTGCCCATGTGTTCCTGTCGATCATGTTCGAAATAATCACATTCTAACATACAATGGTTAACATCGTAGGTAAAAATGTGACCACATTTCGAACAAAGCGTTTCTCTCTTGTAAGAGCACATTCTAGAAATCATATCTATAACACTTTTGCAATAAGGTAACATGTGTGGTTGTTGTCTACACAGTTGCCATACAAAACTATCGTCATAAATTGGATGAATCCAAACAAATGGCAAGTAGTCTTGAGTAGACGTGCGATCATACCACGATCTCTCTTCAAAATGACTTATGTTATTACATACAACGTTTTTCCATGTGTTTAGAAGGAAACTTTCCTGTTTCAACATAGGTATACAAAAAGTTCAATAAATCATATTTTGTGAGTACTTTTACAATATCACTAAAATACCCTGGTTGTACCTGATTATACAAGCAGCTTGCAACCATGCGAACCAAAAAAAATATCCTTTGCACGTGACCTGACAGAAAGTCTACAGAATTGTCCAAACAGTGTAAGCTTCATTTTGTCAATATAAGACTGGATTGAGTAAAACTTTAATAAACTCAGTGCTATATCAGTACGTGTTCTCATGCTGATGCCCTGCATGTACTTAACACAAAACCGATGGCTTCTTTCAAGAAACAAAATGCCAGAATCGGTTAGATTATACCACATTTCACACCCGTACAGGCCTTTTGGCAATACAACTGACCTATAAATCTTTCTACATGTAAAAGGGTGAAATCCTTCGTCAGATCCAAAACCATATGGTTCTAAACTTAAAAACGTTCCCTTAATTTTGGCATTTGATTCTTTTATGTTTTCTGACAAACTGAGGTATTTATTAAATAAGATGCCTAAATGTGTATAACTTTCAGATTCATTTACAACATCACTACCCAAGTACCAGTTTCTACTTGAACTCTTAAAAACACCTTTAGTTTCATTACAAACAATGACAGCTGATTTAAGAGCATTATATTGATATCTCCATTTGCACGCATACTTGTAACACTGCTCCATCATTCTATCTAAACCAGATTTAGTCAGTGCCAACAAAACCATGTCGTCTGCTGATGCAATAGCAGGGACAGGGATCTTGTTAACTGTAAAACACATATGTGTTTCTTCAAGTTCAAGTAGAAGCTCATTAATAAATCATAAGTACAACGAGAGCACCGCAAACGGGTGCTGGACGCTCGACTTTCATATACTTGAGACGGCTATATTTTTCAAACTTAAAGAATGTGTATGGGTGTTTAATGCCCTATTGATCATAGAAGTTTGTAAGCAACAACAACTTAAACATACTTGGACAGTCTACATTCCACTTTAAGTAAACTATAAGTCAAAAGAAGGACAATATCTTTGCCTGCTTTACCTGCCTTGTTGTAATGCGTTGCCCTTTTGAAACTAAACAAGTATTCAAATATATTGGAAGTTTGAAATTAATAACTTTCTACGGTTACTGAATAATTTCATATACAAATTCTTAGTCAAACAAGGGCAATAACTCTGCAATGACAAATCCCATGGTTATCTGCTGTGTTGAAAGGTGATGCCCTTTTGAAACTGAACAAGCATTAAAAGTTTCAAGTTAATACCTATGGTAATTATTGAGAAATTTCAATTTACAAGTTTTATGTAAATAAAAACAAGGGCAATAACTCTGGAATGGCAAATCCCCGGTCACCTTTCTTGTTTAAATGAGTTGCCCTTTTGTTATAACACAAGTATTTAAAGTTTCAAGTTAAAACCTTTGACAGTTATTAAGATATTTCAATTTACACGTTTTAGGTAAATAAATCAAGGGCAATTACTCTGGAATCATAAATCACAGAGTATCCTACCTTGTTGTAATGAGTTGTCCTTTTGATACTTAACAGGTATTTGAAGTTTCAAGTTAATATCTTTCATAGTTATTTAGATATGTTAATTTACAATTTTTAAGTAAATAAAACATGGGCAATAACTCTGAAATGACAAATCCCTGGATTACCTGCCTTGTTGTAATGAGTTGCCCTTTTGATACTAAACAAGTATTCAAAGTTTCAAATGGATACCTTTGATAGTTATTGAGATATGTTAATTTATAATTTTTAAGTAAATAAAACAGGGGCAATAACTCTATAATGGCAAATCCTAGGGTTACCTGCCTTGTTGTAATGAGTTGCTCTTTTGATACTTAATAACTATTCAAAGTTTCAAATAAATACCCCTGATAGTTATTGAGATATGTTAATTTATAATATTTAAGTAAATAAAACAAGGGCAATAACTCCGAAATGACAAATCACAGGGTTACCTGCCTTGTTGTAATGAGTTGCCCTTTTGATACTTAACAAGTATTCCAAGTTTCAAATGGATACCTTTGATAGTTATTGAGATATGTTAATTTATAATTTTTAAGTAAATAAAATAGGGGCAATAACTCTGAAATGACAAATCACAGGGTTACCTGCCTTGTTGTAATAAGTTGCCCTTTTTATACTGAACAACTATTCAAAGTTTCAAATGGATACCTTTGATAGTTATTGAGATATGTTAATTTATAATTTTTAAGTAAATAAAACAAGGGCAATAACTCTGGAATGGCAAATCCTAGGGTTACCTGCCTTGTTGTAATGAGTTGCCCTTTTAATACTGAACAACTATTCCAAGTTTCAAATGGATACCTTTGATAGTTATTGAGAAATATACTCTTACAAAAACCTTAAGCAAAAAACTTAACCGACGCAGACGCTGACGCAGACGCAGACGCTGACGCAGACGCAGACGCAGACGACAGGGTGACGACAATAGCTCGACTTTTTGAAAAAGTCGAGCTAAAAATGAAATTGTTATTTGGTAACTGCATTTGCACCCCTACTAAACGGTCATCTTCAAAGGATAATGGTACAATACACTTAGAATACTTTCTTTTCCACATTAAAGCCACGCCCCCTTTACTATAACTTCTACCTGTCAGTGACTGATCTGAAACACAAAGGCTAGAGTATCCACTGTGAATAGAGTCTAAAAATGGCTGTCTTTACTCAACAGCCAGTGCTCAGATAAACCACAAATATCAATGCCACGTGATTGCAAGATATCACATAAGTACATACTACTTTACATAATACCAGTGGCGTTCCAAGTTAAAATGTTTAAAGCAATAATGAAAATTGGTAAAATACTGTACATGTACATATACAAATGTAACAAAAAAGACGCTAATAAAGCTAATCAACATCCCCGGGGGAGGAATGTTGATTTGCGTCATAGCGACGCCGCGGTCCCTGGTTTTTATAATTATTCCAAGACATCCATGAACGACAATTAACATTTCTAGGCCAAAAACCTTCTGAAAGAACAGATTCACAGTTGCCGTCGTCCTCAACGTTCAACCTAATCGTAATACGGTTACTATTTTTCACTGGGAAAAAACTTAACCCAAGTCACAGTCCACGTAACTAATACACTTTTCTTCAGTCATACTGGATTTAAAACCACCTACATAAAAGCGTTTAACCTTGCGACGCACATAAACCGAAAAGTCTTCTTCCTCTGAATTATTGCGATGCATGCCAGTATTTTCCTCATTGTTTCGAAAGTTACGCTGATTATGACTGTCTTTCGCTGGGTGATTAGCTTGCGTTATGCCGCTACATCTTACAGGTATGGTTCGGCCTTGTGAATAACGATCACCAGATGCACGAACTAAGTACGGTAAATCTGCACTTGCAGTGCCCGGCATCGTTACATTACGATTTAATGTCGATCTGTTTCGTTCACGTGACGAACCCATACTTCCAGTTTCTACTGTATTGTTCACACTATCGTATCTGTTCCGCGAGGATTCTAGTCTGGCTGGTCGCTGCATGTCATTGTCTATATTACGATTTGATATCGTTTCGCAAGTTCCACCTCTTGTTTCCGTATTAGAACGTGGCACTGAAGTTGCTCGTGTATCTTGGGCATGAAATTCCGACCTTGCAGTTGAAACAGGGCGTTGGTTCGAATCTACGGACACTTATATACGCATATTTATATAACAAATATAAGGTAATCTGGACAAGACATCAATCATTAACCATTTCATTTATCTTTTTTTCCCCATTTAACTGAATGTTTACATTTATAAGAACCTTTTTTGTTTTGTTTTTTTTGTTTTTGTTTTGCTTGTTTTGTTTTTTACTTTCGCCTGTTTACTATTTCTGTTTTCTTGTATATATGTATTAAGTGGCTAAAGCAAGTGATAAATGTTGATTTTTGCATAGCCCTTTGACGCACACCAAAAGTTGTCTACTAAAATGTCGTAGATTTGAAAACTTAGATTAAGTTATGAATCAAGTTTATTAATACTGGGTGGTAATGTCTCTACTTTCAAGGACTTTGGTAATCGAAATTTTATATGGGTCTAACTATGACTGATTCTAAGGGGTCAAAAGAATTTCTTAACTTTGCCATATCACTCTTAACCCGTTTTGAGAAAGTTTACATTACAGTTTAATGACTAACAGTGTTGATTCTAGTCAGAGAGCTCATACAGGAACCTTCTGATCTGGATCTGCACTGTTAGTCTCAGGAATATGACATAAGCTACAACGGTATCTAATTCGATAAATTATCAAAGGAAGCAATACACAACTTACTCATAAATGGGTACTTACCAATATCACAATCATTTGCTGCTTACGTTCTAAAACTATTTCCATATCTTAAAAATACTAAATTGTCTACTACCATCTAACATATGAAACTTTTCTTTACTGGGGGAAGGTCTTATTTAATGTTGATAGAACTTGTGACCTAACCCTTTTTCCTTTATTTCTATGTTAAGTTAAGAATGAATGTTTGTAAATTACTTTGGAAATAAAATATGTTTAAACTAAACTACGGACACTGATGCAGGCTGCCTATTCAATAGAGAGTCTACGTACGTTCTGGTAGAATGCGAGTTAGTTTCGCTATTGGTTGGCAGTGCTGATGCATGAGGGCCTTCTAATGCACTAGCTGTTCCTGAGCTGTTTTTGTCAGGTGACCCCGGTGGTGTCTTTTCAAGTTTGGACACACGTTTTATCATAGAGTTTAACTTCTCTACTTCTCGATCAAGTCTGCTGGAATCGGCCTTCTGTGTAAAATCGTCATTGAGAGATTTCAACTCATTTCTCAAAAGTTTAATGTCGCTTTTCAAGCTTGCATTTCCATTACTTTTATCGGAACACACGCGTTCGACAGATATGGCATTGATTATTATCAGTTCTCGAAGATCAGAGATCTCATTGTCCATGTCGTACTTTATGTGTTCTACATTTGACTTCACCTTTGTAATTTCCTCTATCAAATCATTCCGTAGATCAATATTCACCTGCTTCATCGCTAACATGTCCGCACCAAGCTTCTCAACAGTTTGTCTTACAATGTCCAGATCTGCAGTGTTAACGGTGCAGGCGTTAAGTATGCTGGTATCTAATGTGGTCGATTTTGTTGATCTCATGTTAATCACTTCTTTCATGGCATTAAAGTCATTACCGTCTAACACTACGGTTATTACGTAAATATCACGCGCTAACTGCTGAGTTACGCTTTCGCCACTTCTCGTTTGCTTTCTCTTTTTTTAGATCCAATTTAGGATCGAACGGATATCCGTCAACATTCCTTACCGCCTCATACATAATGAGCCGCATGTCCTCAAGGCTTAAAATGTCTGATCTAGTATCTGAAAGGATTTGGCTGATTAACATGTCTTGAGTTAAGTTGTTTACATGATCCAGTAGAGAAGCCACGACGCTGTAATCATTGTCCTCTCTCGGTACCTGACCACATTTCATGGTCACTTGTATTGTGACATAAGACAGGTAGTCTATTAATTCAGGGTCAATAGTAGAGTCGGAATGCGTCATAATGCGTATTCTGCCTTACTTTAAGCCAGTTTTGAAGCTTAAATCTGCAAACTTCTAGAGTTTTGAAATAATTTTTATGCTGGAATTATTATCCTGAAGAGAAAACAAATGTGTTAAATAATCAATAGTTCATACACAAAAAATATATAATGTGCAGATTCTAATATACTTTGCAGATTATTGTTATAAGAATGACTGCCCGTCAGTACTCGTCTTTATATGTATTATATTATATAATGCTGATAGACATGTATGTCTTTGCTGAATAAAACATATCACATATATAGAAAAAACTGTTGGGAGCCTCAAGTATGGTCACATATGACAGGTAAAAACAGAGGTAACTAAGGCAGGTTCGACTGTATTATGTAACTTAGGGATACTTTTAAGGTGAAACCATATCATGAAGTTACATGTTAATGGGATTCGGCTTCTCCTTCTTACAGGCCCGTAGACGTTTTCTACAAGCTTCCTTGCCATGGAATTTTAGACTAGTGACGCGGTGGTTTCGTCTGTCGTATAATCGTTAGTTTGAACAAAGTGGTTATACAGAAATGTAATAAAATATGTTTTTAAATACTGAACAATTACTACAGGTTCCTTGTGGTAATCGTCATGTGTAGTATGAAAATACCCCCCTCCCAAAACATTAAATAAAATAAAATAATAATAAAATAAATTGAAAAAAAGCAGCCACTGGTTTCGAACCCATGACCTTACAAACCCAACTATCCTATTATAGGTACGTGCCTCACATGAAATGGCTGACTGATTCTTTGCCTAGACATCTGTACAGTATTGTAACAGTAAAAGCATGCTATTCATGATTTAGTCCTAACTTTTTTCAGACTAGGTGTTACCACCCAAGCTTGGTCATGTAATGTCTTTAAGGATTGAACCCTAACTTACCCATAACATGGAATGGTTACAGCTTCTATAAATAGAAAAGCTCTGTCACGGTAAAGCGCACAAATTCAATTTATACGGGCCTCACCTGAGACGCCTCAATAATTCTTTGCACAGACAAAACAATCGTTCTGAGCCTGGGTTGCACAATATCTAGCGTTACTGTATCTACACAAAAAAGGTCATTGTTTAGCCATTTATGCATTGGTGTTGAAATAATCTCTCCCTATATGTTCTTGCTGGAAGATTTCGGTATAGAATGATGACAGTGTAGAGATTGTCCATACAGCAGACGGTCAAATAATTAAATATGAAATGGCAAACAGTGCTGACTCGGGTAAGAAGCCGCTAATTTCGGGGTATCGCCAGGGTCTACACGTTTTGCTTATGTCTTCTTTTGTGGACGAACGTTATGACAATGTAATTAGTAATCATCTTCAGCAAATGACAAAATTGACGTCTGCTTAACTTTAACAAGAGCACCGCAGTGCGGCAAAATACGCCCGTCATGGCCAGCGGCTGTCAAAGTCGTCCGGACTCAGGCCGACTGGAAAAAGTCGCCCGGAGTGTAGGCCCAACTATTGATCTCAAAAAGACTATGCTGTAGTATTGCGATAGCTCAAGTACTATCCCGATAGTATTGCGATAGTCAAGAAACTATTGCAATACTATCACGATAGTTTTTCTACCAAATGTTTTCTCATAAACAAATGCTCTTTGGGCGTATTTACATACTTTGGATATATCACGGAATTTTGACAATAAAGGGGGCATAACTCTGCTAAAAATAGTTGCCAACATCTGAAATTTAACAGGAACCAAAATATTCACAGGTGCCTTCCCTGTATGATGAGAAAGCTAAATATGAAATTTGGTTACAATAGACAAAATGTAAGTAAAATTATTATCAGGAAACAATATATTGTTAAAAAAATTGTGTGAAGGGGCATAACTCTGAAAATACTGAGTCAAATCAAAAACCCGTAATATATATTAAGTCACTTCATTCATTGTATCACCGTATAAAATTTGAAATAAATTGAATAAAAGATAAAAAAGTTCTTTTTTTTTTTTAAAAATGCCCATTTTTTACAATAAAGGGGCATCACTCTGCAAAATATAGTCGCCAACGTCTGAAACGCGAACTCGTCTGAGCTATTGTGGTATGGAATATTTGTAGGAAGTTTAATCAAAATCGGTCAATAAATGAAGGTGAGAGAGCGCTAAGAAGAAAAGTTAACGGCATAAGTGTGGCTTATTTTAAATTTTAAGTATGTAAAGGGGCATAACTCATAGAAAAATAATTTAACAGGTACCAAAATTCTCAGGTGCCTTCCCTGCATGATGAGAAAGCTAAATATGAAATTTGGTTACAATAGACAAAATGTAATTAAAATTATGATTAGGAAACAATATATTGTTAAAAAAATTATGTGAAGGAGCATAACTCTGAAAATACGGAGTCAAACCAAAAACCCGTAATATATGTTAAGTAACTTCATTCAGTGTATCACCATATCAAATTTGAAATCAATTGAATAAAAAATAAAAAAGTTCTGTTTTTTTTTTAAAATGCCCATTTTTGACAATAAAGGGGCATAACTCTGCTAAAAATAGCCGCCAACGTCTGAAACGCGAACTCGTCCGAGCTATTGTGGTATGGATTATTTGTAGGAAGTTTAATTAAAATCGGTAAATAAATGAAGGTGAAAGAGCGCTAACAAGAAAAGTTAACGGACGGACGGACGTACGGACGGACGGACAGCGCTGGGTATACCATAATACGACCGTCGATGACGGGCGTATAAAAAACCAAAGTAACTGGTATTTAGTCCATGTTAAAACGCAATGCAGTCTGTAGAGTTTGACAAAAGCACCTGCTCTTGACATCGTTTAATAATTTCAATGAAACAATGCCACTAATTGACACCTGCACTTGAATTGTTTAACAGACGCTTTGTTTATTTTTGTCGGTTGGGATTCTGAGGGATGTTGGTGGGGAAGCGGGGTGCTGATGGGGGTGGGGCAGCTGGGTTGGAATGGGGGTAGAATTTTAGCAGACGACATGTATGTCTTATCCTCTAAGCGGGCGAAGGTGAGCAAGGTCACCCTTTGTTTGCGTGAGCAACATGTCTGACTATCGATAACTGACGTTAATCAATAATTGTACTCGGAACTCATCGGTCTATTCCGTTTATATGAGTTACAATTGCTTGACGGAAATTACCGACATATGTCGAATGCCAATAAAGTACAGTGAACCCACAATTTACAACACATAACACATAACATAATGCTTATTTCTGTTTTAATGAAGCTGATTGTTTAAAGCATGGTGAAAGTAAAGCAGAAAGCTTATACAGGAGCATTCTGCCTTACGGTCACTCTGCTTTAAGCGACTTCCTGTATATATTACAATGTACACGGGCCTTCTTTGAGAGTGGCCGTAAAAGAAGGACATTACTGTATGGCATCACAATGTCACATAAATATCAAGTTACCACACATAGCAGATACCAAACTAAGGTGTATGATATGTTTGTGTTTGGATGGACTATTGAATGTTTGGAGATTTGCAACACATGGACGAATGCTGATTGAGAAATAATTCGTGAGTGATTACACATACAGTAAAGCCTCTCTTTTACGACAACTTAATAGTGTGAGTTAAGTTAGTTAAAGGGACTTTAAGGCAGATGGCTGATTAAAGCAAAGTGACCGTAAAACAGAAAGTTCCCTTAGGAGCTCCCTTAGGAGTTTTCTGTTTTACGCTTACCTTACCCTAAGCTGTCACAAACTTTATGAAATCAATTAGTGTTTTTAGTGGTCATAATAGAGAGGTTTCACTGTATGTATATTTTAGACTTGATTTCATCCTTTCGTCATCATAGGGCGATTGCAGTCGCCTTTTAAATAGTGAGTTTGGATCCTGATCAGACGTCGAGTTAATCGGTGTCTGATCAGGAGCAAAACTGTTAGGCACTATAATCCCTTACTGCCTTTGTCTCATCTCATCCTGTGACGGCAGGTTAATTTTGTGACTGGTGAGGGAATATGGCCAGATTGAACCACAGGGAATCGGCTCACAGTCAAAGTATTCTATATATAGATAATATCATAAAGGGAAATAACACGGATTTTCACCCACCACGTTTGATCGCAATATTTTTCAAACCCAGGGGAAGCCTGGTCAATATTTAACCTATCCACGTATTAAGCAATACATTATTATTCGGGCAATATCCTGGAATAGCCCCAGCAGGACACCACTGTGGCTCATTCCGTATATACGGAATGAACCACATCACGTGACTGCTGGGGCTATTCCAGGATATTGCCCGGTTTTTTATTTTCTCGGAAGAGAAGTTGTCGGCGCAGCGGTCACTAATTGCCAAGACTAAAAGAGGGCACAAACGCTTTTTGCACACAAATGACTGTCTGGGATAGATAAATTATCAATAAATATCACATTTACTTACATCAACAGTCAACAAATCCGGATCTTTATTGAGGTTTTAATGAATTCAACTATATTAGTAGTGTCACTCAAATGCTCTCTACCCTGAACTGGCAAACGCTTGAACAAAGACGACAACGCTTTTCATTGGTCATGCTTTACCGGATCAGGGGAAATTAAGTCGCAGTGGACCATCATCATCTTTTGCCTACAAGAAACTTAAGCTACCTCATCCCACAGTCCAAACGTTTGCAGTTAAAAAAACACGATAATTTTCAAATATCTCCATAATAAGACAACGGAGACAAATGGAATTTTGTATAGATTTATGATATACCTATACCAACTCTGACAAAAAAGAACATTTTGTTCGTCTTCGTAATAAAAAAGTTTTATTCATAACTTGACTCTTCTAAGGGTCACTTTTCCGAAGGGTGATTTCAAGTTATTCAACAGCCTATCTTTCACGACCCGGTAACGCCTCACCGTTAAGCCATCGCATACCATAGCAGTTTACAACTAACCGAACGAGGCCCTGACTGCGGTACGTTAAACGCATTAACTGACCATACTGTCATTTGCAAACATGTTAGATCCTAATACGACACCGGGGCCATTTCGTATCTGAATAGGATCCGAACCATGTGCCACTCATACGAAAGTTTTATCAACAAAACGCCAAATAACTAAATGTGATAAATAGCAGAAGAGACATGTTCATACCAGACGATCTACACGAACTTACCATTATCAAATTTTCAACAGAATGTTTCCAGAGCAGTGCGAAAACTGTTATTATTTTATCGTTTAAAGGAAACGTACTGTAAACGTACTGCAATACAACTCGAATATTGATATATTTAAGCCCTAGATAAGGGGAGTATTTCCAAAACTAAAATCTTTATTTCTGAATTAAGCCCTATGGTGTGACTACTCATTAGAACCGTCCCTTCGAGACGATTCTAATGAGTAGTCACACCATAGGATTTGGTGCTGAAATGGGTGAGAAAATGTTGGACTTGTTCAATTTTCTCTCTCTTATCTGGAGCTCCGATTATGTAGAAATACTAGAGCTTATGTTTGAAAAGTAATTGCAATTCTCTTTATTCCTGGTGAAGAGGTCGTGGATTTAGGCATAGTAAAAATGTAATGGATTATGGGGTCTCACAATTAATTTTGTACAACTAAACAACTAATATCAGCACGGGATTCACCTTTCAGACAGAAGCAACTTGCATGGGATTTTACCTGGGGATATTCTCAAATATAAACAAACATGACCAAGGTAATAGCCAATAACACCCCACGTAATTGACCATTTATAGCGACACAACATTTATATAAAACAAAGAAGAAAAGTTTTTAGTCAGACTATCAAAAATTCCTAATTTTCTTGTCAGAGTTGGTATAGGCACATCATAAGTGTATGCAAAATTTAATTCAAATACGTCCATAAGTTTTAAAATTATCTAAGATTTATCTTGTTTTTTTTTTTATCTGCAAACGACCTATAACATCTACATTCATTTTCCCTAGATCTATCAGGGTATGGAACAGTCTCCCTTTCGACATTCAGTCCAGTCCTAGTCTACAAATCTTTGTAGACAGGCTGGCTGCACGAGCTATATAAACACTGTACTCTTTTACTTTTTAACTGTAAACTATGGTATTTTTATCTTTTAACTTTGCACATAACATATTTCTTAACACACTGTATCCTGACAGTGCCTGCTAATACTAATCGGCTACGATTGTGAAGCAGTATCAAGTTGAAGTTTATCACTCACTTTCGGTTCTGTCAAGCAATAAAACTATAAAAGGCATGACATCCATTTTATGTAAATCAAATTGAGGCTGGGGAAGTGAAACGATTGCAGTGATTGGTCAGTCAATAGAAAACAGTGCTTGTTACCGTTGCTAGAATTCATTGTATTAACAGTCTGTATGCTTTTCGACAGATCGCGGGAAATGCAACATACTGAAATTGCCAAATAATAAGAAAAGGAAGCCTTACACGCTTTTTTTGAGGGTAATTAGTATTGTTGAATGTTATCTACCAAGAGACAATCATGTTTTACTTGTTAAGGTGGTTCGCGGGTCAGCTTATCCGGTGTCAGAATTCTTTGAAACCTTGATTAAATTGAAATATACCATATGGAGAGTGAAAAATCGTTAAAATAAAAAATAATTGCAGTGCCGTTTTTCTCTGACAGGACCGTTTGTCGAGAAAAGCTCCTTTTTTAATGAACAGGGATATTTTCTGTTTAAAATGATATAACTCAATAATCTCTGTATATTCAAGTAAACTGTACAGAGACTATAAGATATTGTGCAAACACAATTATTTCATGACCTATTTTCTGGAAATATCAATATTTTAAAAAAGTCAAATTCTGATAAAGTCACTAAATCTCAAATAACAAAAAATCTAGCTGTTTAACATACACTAATTTTACTCTTATTAGATAGATATAACTTAATTCTACTAGTCACAAAAAATTAATGAAAATCTACAGTGGAATTTACATTTTATACATGATTTCCAGAAGTTCTGACAAAATGTTACACAAAACGAGTTACCTCCCTTGAGTTCAACTTTAAAATGCCGTCAGCTCTAAATAATACCATACGTCAAACATGTACCAAGGGACCATTAAATACGGTAGCCTGTAGATCTTTAAAGACAGGTGACTCGTAATGCATAGCAAAAGTAATGCATAAAAGCTCCTTTGAGAAAAATCTTTTAGCATTACTTTTGTCCTGTGTTTAGCTGCCATCTGTCATATAGGCTATAAATCTTAACAAAGTTTAGTTGTCACTTGACTATAAGTTTGCATCTGATAGTATTCATTATTAAGTGACTAAACATAGCATGTCCTTTGGTCACTGCGTTATGAATTGACTAGTCAATAAAAATCAGACCATTTATTTAAAAATAAAAAAGATACTACAGAATCATTATTTTCCCTATTTCAAATATTGGGTGGCGAAACGTCCGGGGTAGCGAAACGTCCAGGGTAGCGAAACAACTTTAGGCTGGGTAGCGAAACGACTGTAGCGAAATGTCTGGGGTAGCGAAACGTAGTAACATAGCCTCGTTTTGAATTACACAAAATGGAACACAAACGTGTTATGAATATAAGAACTGAAAGAAACTAACATATCTCAATAAAAAGGATGATCTGGTAAGTGTCAATGTAAGTGAATGTATTATTTATTGATAATTAATCGATCCCAGTCAGTTTTCCGTGTGCAGAAGGCGCATGTGTCCGTGTTGAGTCTTGGCAAATCGTGCTTGAGTAGACGACAACTTCTCTTCCGAGATCAAGAGATCACCGCAAAACCGAAACGTTCGAGTCCATTCCGCTTTACTATGGTGAGGGAAATATAAAAAGTTGGTGTCGTTCGGTTCGTAATTAAGTGTTGATTATATGAGTGGGTTTCATTTCCCCCAGTCTTTGCACGACTGTAAAAAAATTGCGATCAAACGTGATGGGTGAAAATCCGTGTTATTTCCCTTTATTATATTATCTATATATAGAACACTTTGACTATGAGCCGATTCCCTGTGGATTGAACATATGGACTACTTATCCCTTGACATAAATCTAGGTTCGAAAAGAGGAGTGTGTGCGACAGTTTTAACATAAGCTACCCAGGCGACGTGTATACTAATGACTTTTCCTCAGTCCTTTGACAGACCACCCCCCATTATTAGATAGGTGAGAAAAATCATGAATCACAAGGGGTCACTAATCTCAGTTGGTGTGAAAATCCAGGTAACTAATCTCCAGGTGTCTAGAGAGGCCCTCACATACTCACAGTCAATGTTTTTTCAATGGGATTTACTAACCAAACTAACAATTTTAAGGTACGGGCCTCACATGAAACGCTTGGATGAATATATCCCTAGACAATATAGCAGTAAGGACAAAACTTGCACGTAGCTGCATGCTTTGATAGCTTGTCGGGTGTTATGATCGAAAGGTCGTCTAGGGATGTCTTTAAGAAATAATCTATGTATATAGATACACTCTTCATGGAAAACCCTTACAGCATGTTGATCAAGCTAAGTATTGTTCGACAATATTGACCTGAAGTTGGTGACCTCTATTAGCATAATTTCACACTTTGTTTCATTTCTAAATATAGCTTCGGAATACTTCGTTATCATTTATACGAGAACGCACATTGTAACCACATCGGTACCGAGACCATATATTATTGCCCGGTTCCACAAACATCGATAGGTATTTAGTGCAAGTGGTAAGGAAGACGACTACACATTATTTTTCCTACAGACAACGGTTCGAATCCCATGCAATACTCTTACATTTTATTATTTTATTTTTTTTTACAATTTATACTGTTTCTTTTAAGTATTCATACAACGTCTATTTCGTTTGGAACACGATTCTTTTGTTATTTTTTTAAAAATTATATCATAGCGTCTGTTTGCTCTATAAAATAACATTTTATGTAATAAAAATATTTTCCCCTTTATCGGGATTCGAACCCGGAACATCGATGTTACAAATGCCTTGCTCTAACAACACACCTGTTGAAGATGAGTTACATCAGAGGGTTGTAAATTAGGTATATATTGGCAAGAGTCGCAGGTGAGGACATCGATGATCGCGAAAGCGCAACATGGTGCGTTTAGTGTATATACTAGGAGAGTCGGGAATAATAGTTTATCAACAACAACGTGTTGAACTTGCTCAATGTGGAGTGTTAATCCACTGAGGATCACAACTGTAACAAGATTCACGTAATCAGCCGAAACAATCCGACACTGCACGATTCGTTATCGATTATTGATTTATACTGCGTCATCTCGCCATAATTTATTCATGCATAAAGTTCAATAAATGGGACAGTCACATTGCAAACATTTGTTATAAAGCAAACTGCACCCTTGGCTTCTTGCGGAGGAATCTAAAGATAAGCTCCAGCTCCACCAAAGAGATGGCATACAAGACCCTGGTCAGACCAACACTGGAATATGCCTGCTCTTCTTGGGACCCTCATACCAAGTCTGATATACACAGGATTGAGATGGTCCAAAGAAGAGCAGCCAGATTTGTAACAAATAAATGTTGAAACACCTCCAGCGTTGACAACATGCTAAACAACCTGAACTGGCAGTCACTTGAAACCAGGAGACGTAACGCACGGCTTACAACTTTTCATAAAATAGTCTATAACGAAATTAACATTAAAAAAGATCCTGTTATCCCCCCATACGCCACACAAGACATGCCCATCCAAAACACCTTCCGAACACTCCCTTTTAGAACCCAGACTCAAAAATACTCATTCTTTCCTAGAACTATAGTAGACTGGAATTCTTTGCCACCTGATATCTCGTCAATCCAATCAACAGCAGATTTTAAATCACCAATAATCATTCATCAATCAGTTTATTAAACTAACGGCATTGTCACCCGTTTTGCGTATTGCACACAGCTCTGACATAATCGTCAACCTGATGAATGTTTAGATGTAGATGGTATAACATAGATTATTTCGATTCGAACATGACCAGATTTAACGCTATTCATTAGAAAGGAAATCAAATGTTCCATACTTATTTCCTCAGCGGATGCAGTTTTTCGACCGAATAACTTTATCCGCGGCATTACAAGAATCTAGCACCCAACAGCAAATTTACATTTACCGATCCACAATCTGGCATAGAACAAACATTACATGAATGGGAAAATTACAGTAACATGACTGGTTAAAAGTATATGGTCTTTACGGGCTATAGGAATAACGTAACATAACGTATGAATGCATGAGGCCACGTCATGTCATATAACCGCGGGAGGAGCGGATTAGGGAAGAGCGTTGTAAAACGTCTCAGATATACCACAATGAGCTTTTTCTATTTTCATAGTGACCAAAACGCGTGTCATGTTAGAATCGTCATTTGCTAGCAGTCTACCTGTGAAGAGTACATTAATGTTGTCCTATGCGAACAGTGTTCACCAAGTTCAGGGGGACATGAAGTAGCTCTTTGAACAGGGTCCGTGTCGTCTGTCATTTTGCAATATATTCGAGAAAACACCCCTACAAAAGTCATTAATAGGCTAAACTTAATTGGAAATTGATAAGTCCATTAAAGGTTTCAGGGATGGATGAGTTAAAGCTGAAGATATTAAATGAGGTTTGGAACAGACGGTAAAGTCGGCGTTGAACATGTTACTAAGCAAGTTTATTATGTTATGAAATAAGACTATCGCAGTCAAACTCTTGTGACAATTGTCTAAATAAACTTTATGCTGATTTCCCCCCACAATTACAGTATCTTTATTCTGAATCATTTAAACGCTAACGAAACGCAAACACATTCCGATAAAAGGTAGAAAATAACCAGGGTTTTGACAGTGCTGACTGTTCAGTATAATATGAGTGGCGAATAGTTTGGACCCTGATCAGACGTCCGATTACCCGGCGGCTGAATAGGTTCAACACTTAGCAAAAACGCGTTTATTGAGAAAGAATAACGTCTTCTCCACTGTAAAATTATGATCATGGCAATGCGTTTCTATGAGAACAACACAACGGAATGCCTGTTTTTGAGTTGCATGCGGTTACAGTTTTAAGGGTGAACGTAAAACAGAACGCTCCAAAAGAAACTAGTTGCTTTGCTTTTTTCATGCTTTAATCCCCTAGTTGTCGTCATCATAACCAATCAATTATAGTAATATAAACATGATAAGGCATTTCTTTGAGGTCAGGTAAAAGTTTAGTTTAAACATATTTCTGTGCACTTTTTATTTTCAAATATTTTAATATCTAGAAGACGTATCGATTTAAAATTTCGCACACAATATCTCATGTATATTCGCCATCTAGCAATAATAAAATCTATTATTTAGTATGAAGAGTTTTTAGGTTATTTGAAAATACGTTATTTTGCATGTTTTGCACGTGCAGTTCAAGGAAAATGCACATGCCACCGAAAATGTGCACGAGTGTAATTCGTATGCCTTATGCAAAGAAAAAACACAACACATTTTACTTCACATCAGTACACAACGAACTTGCTGAGATTGAATGAAAATAGGCAAATTAGAGTCTTTGCAATGCTTGTTCACAACTACAACGTCACAAAACGTAACTAGGACGTTAGAATACCAAAGAAGCACAACCATTCGGTTGCTCAAACGTTTTCAACATACGAGGGGAATGGCACATCGCCGTAGCCAGCACACATTTACATAGAACAGCAGTTCAACAAACGCATTTGTTACGTTGAAGTTACTTCGACGTCGTTTTCAAACAGCGTCTAGTTCGGCAAGATTGTACGGTATCAGCAGACAGACCGTATTGTGTTGGTTCCGACACACTCGGACACCCATCCGGGCAAGGGGACCCTTTGTAGTACAGATCATGCAGCACGTCAATGGGCCGCTCTTTTGCAGCGAGCAAGACGTCATTTTCGTTTGGGGCGACAGTAACGGACTCTCTGATAGGTCTAATAATATTCTTAGTCACCATGATGCTCGCACGCGGGCCTTTAGGAGAAAATACCTTATGGCTCTTGCAAATGCTCAAACTCAGTGATAGGACAATGTTTCATTCCCGACGTCATTATTAGGCGCCACGTAAGGTATATGCGATGTCTCATTACCGCTTGCATTAGAGCAAAGATGGACACATACGATACTGACAAAAATTATCATAAGATTACAACTCAACCGACTTTAAATTCCCAAATGAACACAGCCTGACTCTCAGAGTTACTTTGCATCTTTGATAATAACACTTTGTCTTTTCTCATTGAAAAAAAATCTACTTTAAACGACCGCATCTCTAAATCTGTTATAAGTGCCTTATTGTTCGTGAACTGATCTAAATTTTGGTACCAAATACATAGGCTTTCAGGAAAATACTCAATGAATAATTACAGAAAACAAAGTGCACAGTTTCTTTTGGAATTGAGTATATATTGTACAGAAAAGGGATTGACCTACAAGTACTCAAGTTACATGTACCGTGAGCCCTTCTCCTTATTTTAACAAACACACAGAATCGACAATAATGGTATTGTTAACATAAATAAATTAACAAATCAAATTATTCAGTATAGATAGAAGATGTAGCTAAAATAAGTCCAATCTCAAAATGGCAAAATAGCTTTCTACCTCTTCAATGACTGTATTTATGACCGTGTAATTGTATTAAATAACATTTCTACCTTCTTTAATAAATGTATAGCATGGTAGCAGATGGCTGTTGAACGAAAGGCAAAAGTAATACAGAATTAAGCGGTATCACTCCTGTCTGGCATCACACCGAATCCATTTGTGTTTACAAATTGGAGCTTGATGATTTAAGTGCGCTGCTAGAGGGGGTTAAGCCAACTGAAAGTAAAGCTAAAAATGTCTACTTTAACCTCATAAACTGATTCTAGTGTTTAATAAAGGTGACCACTTAAAGCAGGTTGAAAGTAAAACAATGCAAATCTGGTTTACTTTAAGCCTGCTTTAAGCTACCACTTGCTATGATATATAATTTCTTACGGCACATATTCACTGCTGTACAAAGTGGAACTACGTCTCAGCTGTAACATAGGTTTCATTTCAATCTGTTTCAGGGAGAACCCACAGTAGTTGAACTCGACAGTGGGTGTTATCTTTGCCTTCTTCCTTCTCGCGTCTTTGTCTGACTATCCAGGTCAACTAATGGCACCTCAAACCGGCGTGTGATCAAGCTCTAAACTGTTTCCAACTCAGATTTAAATACTTCACCAGAATTTAAAAAAGGATATTTTCTGTTTGATTGCATTACGGTTTTGATTGCGTTTGGTTATATTTGATTGCGTTTGAAATAGTTTAACCCATTATCCCGTATGCTGTTTCTGTATTGAAGATAGATGCCCATTTAAAGTAGGCTGAAGGTAAATCAGGATGCGCCTTAAAGTAAGACGCATTCTGCTTTAGTTTCTAACTGCATACGGCTACCATCTGCTAGAATATAGAAACTGTTTCTTATGGTACATATTCATTAGTCATGACGGTATAAAGTGGACCTATTTTCTTCTGTGATATTTTTAAAAAAGACTCGAAAATGAGTATTTATAGGGTCATGGGTTAAACGCTAAAGAATAACGTCGTCTTCACTGTACTATAGGCTTCATTTCAATGTATTTCAGGGAGAATGCAGAATACCGTGAACTTCGCCTTCGGTCTAACAGTGGGCGTAATATTTGCCTTCTTCCTAGTCACATATATGTCTGGTCGTCCCGGTCAGCTGATGGGACCTAAGATACAGGTCGTTGCTAAGGAACAACCTAGCGAAGCGGATAACACCAAGCCCCGGGGGTCCGTGCTGTCCCATGAAGATCTAGAGAAAATACAACAAATAATACGACCAGTTGCTTTTCACGATACGCATGAACATCACGGTAAGTACTTGCATAAACCTTTAACTCAATCGGATGAACTCGGCAATGTACGTAAAATCAGGTCGGAGGAAAAACGACAACAATTTTTGGTTCTTTTTCTGTTCGACATTCGACAACTACAAACGTTTCATTTCCCACAAATATGCATGTTTCAAACACACATTTCCATCACATGCAGTGTGAAGCCAGGTCAGACGACGAGTAATTCTGCGTCTGACCAGTCTCCAGTTTTTTGATACTCAGATTAAACAAAGACATCAAACTTTTCAAGGAATAATCATAAGAAATTATCAGTTGGTTTAGCCCAAGCAGATCACTTCGACAGTTTCCGTAAATCAAATCGGAGGTAAACAGCCACACTTTCCAAAACTCTTGTTAGAAATCAAAGAGTGCATGGTAATACGTTATACTGCCTATGTTAGTGATAAAAAAATCAAATATCCATTGCAAACTGTATATATCCGGACCAGACTCCGAGTAAATCGGCGTGTTGTTCTATTTCGATCTGTAAAACTTTAACACTCATATATATAAGAAAGACATCAATATCTTACGTATAAAATGCCATGTTTTGACATTTATTGCATCTTGATTGCGATTAAAGACTTTTCCCCAGTCCTTTGACAGACCACCACCCCATTATTAGATAGGTGAGAAAAATCGTGAATCACAAGGTGTCACCAATCTCAGTTGGTGTGAAAATCCAGGTAACTAATCTCCAGTTGTCTAGAGAGGCCCTCACATACTCACAGTCAATGTTTTTTCAATGGGTTTTACTAACCAAACTAACAATTTTAAGGTACGGGCCTCATATGAAACGCTTGGATGAGTATATCCCTAGACAAGATAGCAGTAAGGACAAAACTTGCACGTGGCTGCATGCTTTGATAGTTTGTCAGGTGTTATGATCGAAAGGTCGTCTAGGGATGTCTTTAAGTGTCGTTTTTAAGGCAAAAGAAGAACGTTTTGGCGACTAGAAACATCGATGTGCTGTTTTGCTTTATTTTTTACATTGTTTCCTATTTGAACAAAGATGGCGACGGGAGAACGCCCCGTACAGTTCATCTCAGTTACAACTCTACGAACCTATTGTATCATTTTGTCTGAAGTTTGTGTTCATACTAAATTCAAGACAGGTAGTTGCCAAACGCAGGATGAAAGAAGAGCAGAAAACTCCTGCTGGAACTTTCTGCTTTACTATCACCCTACTGCCGTTAAGTCAGCTGCCAGGACGCATGCACTAGGTCTATTTCTTACACTTATATTGAATAATAAGTTTCTATGACTACCAATGGTGGCGAGGTTGCATTCCCACATATACTGTACATTGGTTTGTACTTTTAATTACAGATGATGACAAAGTTGCGGAAGATCTGAAAAAGAATGTACGAATCCTTTGCTGGATCATGACCAGTCCGCAAAATTTGGACAAGAAAGCCGTGCACGTGCGTAACACGTGGGCCAAAAGATGTAACAAAATTATATTCATCAGTTCCGTCACAAACAATAGTTTTCCTACAATAGGTTTCAATATATCCGAAGGCCGAGAACACCTTACGGCGAAAACGATGCATGCGTTTCGGTACGCTTTTGAACACCATTTGGACGACGCTGATTGGTTCATGAAAGCTGACGATGATACGTATGTCATCATGGAAAATTTACGCTATTTTTTGTCTAACGAAGATCCCAAAGATCCTGTATATTTTGGGCATCATTTTAAAACGATTGTGAAGCAAGGATACTTTAGTGGTGGAGCTGGATATGTGTTAAGTAAAGAGGCTTTAAAGCGCTTAGGTGATAAAGGAAATGACCCCAAAACGTGTCGCCAAGATGGCGGCGCCGAGGATGCAGAATTTGGAAAGTGTATGGAAAATTTGGGGGTAAAAGTAGGCAATTCTACAGACAGTTTAGGTAGAAGTAGATTTCATTGTTTCGATCCAGAAACACATTTGCATGGCGGTTATCCCGGCTGGTATTATCAATATGATGCCCATGGCGCGAAAAAGGTAAGCCGATATAGCACGTGCCCATTTAGCTGCAGTAACATACTTCTATTACGACATTGCAGCTAGAGAACATCTACTTCGACATTAACCCACTTGTACCCAGTGTAATCTTCTATACTTATATACGGGATTAGTCCAATTTCGATATAAGGGATACATTGTCTATATTTTCACTTTTACTAAATGTTTTATATTGAAATTCTTATTAGAAAACAGTGTAGACTCTTATCACATGCCGCCTTATGCGGCGTCTGATCAGAGTCTACACTGTTTGCCCATGCCCATTTATAGGACGATAGGCGCTCAACGTTATTCTTCCCTGTTTAAACAAAATGTGAAAACAATGTTGTAAATTATAGAAAAATGATTCCGTTGTGAATATCGAAGAATTATCTTAATCTGAGTTGTTATTCCGTCTGATCTGGCTCCAAACTGTTTGCGATGGACGAAACAGTTATAGCATAAACGCGTTTGCTGGGAAAGACGATTCTTATGAGCCATCACATCACAGCATTTGGTTGAGAAAGAAATACTCACTGCATGAGGAGCTCTTTGGGTTCAAGGTTATAAAGAGTTTGAGTTTAGTCTGAGATCGTCCTCAAGTATTTGATTGGTCAGATTTGAACAAAAGCTCAAACTGACCAATCAAATGCTTCAAAATATAATAAAAAGTAATGTACCAAAAACAAACTACTTTCAGTCTGAATGACCGCTCAGTCGACAGTACATTTACTCCCCTGATTATTGAGCCATCTTGACTACAATATGGAGCACTGCTTACATATGGCGCGTAGGCAGCCGCAGTACCGGCTCAGACCCTTCACAGGTACCCGTTTTAACCCCCGTGTAGAGAGGAGAAATTCGCGGTACATATCTTGCTCAAAAACATTCCCGTGTTTCGGAAAAAAAATACGCGTAGTCCGACCGCTGGTCCGGCGGGGATCGAACTCACGACCCCTGTTACCGTAGTCCAACGTGTTACCACTGAACAACTACCGCCGAATGATCTCCAACCCAACTCAAATCTTTTATAACATTGGGGCCTGGTGAAGAGGTCAAACGACATACCGGGGTAGTAGTTAATCGACCGATACATGTAACAGCGGTACAAAAGTCCTGCATCGCGATACTTTCTTTACTGGTTCAGCTCATACCATAGCCTCGTCATGCAATATCGACTTTATATAGATGTTACAAACAGTTTGGATGTAGATGAGATGCCGAGTAAATTGTGCGTGTCAGTTGTATCCAAATTGTTTGACGTCTGTTTTATATCATAAGATGATTTAATGTATCGAATTGAGACAAGAGTTTGGACTAGAGAATATTCGATTTGTGTGCCAAACAATTCGGACCCTGATAAGACGTTGAGATTTTCAGCGTCTGTTCTGGATAAAAATTGTTTAATGGAGGTGCACTCGGTTTAACAGATTGGATATGTTCAACCTAAAAAACTACTAGATCTACTCTTCTTTGATTTAAAGTACCCAAATTCTACGCTTTCTTCATATAAAATATTGATTCTAATATGGCACGTGCTTTTTCACTATAAAGTAGAGGAAGCTCATCCTGATATGTTTTACCAAAAAAGTAATTCGGTCGCAAAACTGCATTCTCAGAAGAAATAATCGAAGAACATTTGTTTCCCTTTCTAATGACATTTTTAAGCTGGTAATGTTAGATCGAAATAATCTTCGCTCTACCGTTGTTAAACTGTTTTAGACAACTGTGAATGGAAGTTGTGATTCGCAGGATTGCCCACGAAATGAAAACAATACAGTAGACATATATAACCGTGTTTATCACTTAGATCCCATACACATACAAGGTATGCATTAAGGATTTATTCACATTTAAATTTAAAGTTTATATTATAGCACTCAAGAACTTTTATCTAGAAAATGTAACCATCATCTAAACATGGTATAGCTTATTTTTTTCTATCCATCGCTGCTTTTATATGTTTAGCAGCGTTCAATTGTGTACGTTTATATTTAGAAGAAAATTAGTTTGAAAACCAATTAAATGCATTACTTAGGATAATTTTTCACCTTTCACTTTAAAACATTTGACAATTTTGCAAAAAGGTTTGAATGTACAGTTGTACACTGTCTTTTTTACGACCAACACTTTTATAGCTTACATGTTCTCTTATGTACATGTATGGGAAGAAATGATAAAGCGCTTAAGATGTGAATGTAGAGGAGTATTCTTAATATTGTTGAAATATTACATGTCAGTAAAACTAGTACATTATTAAGTATATAAACAAAGCTTAACTTTAAAAAGACCAACATTCTGAGCAGACCATGTTGCACTAAAGCGTTAAGGTAGAACGACCCTATTGAGATCAGACCAATGTTGCTCAATATCGGTACGATACGTAGAGTGATTGGTCATTCTCGTCAACTGACAGTTCGTGCCGAAAACACCCGAGCATAATTCGATATAGTGCATCAGTTGACGAGAATTGCCGATCGCTGTACGTAGCATACCGATGCTGACCGGCATTAGTCGGATCTCATTAGAGATGTTTTACCTTAAACAAATTGTTTATCATGATGTACTCAACTTTGAAAGTTTTTGATGATGTCATGCCACGTTCTCAATGTTGTATTTGTAACACTTATTCAACTCTGTGAAAAGCTTTGCTACCGTATCACAATGCACACGGCCAACTGTCACAAGTTTCTGTTATCTCAACATCTTCACTGCCTTGCCCCGAGTACAATGGTTATTTGCAAACAGTTTGGATCCTGACTAGACGCCGCGTGACGCGGCGTCCGATCTGGATCAAATATGTCAAAATGCCGCAATTTTGAATTTGAGGAAAAAACGCAGATAGCAATTGTTTAAAGCAAATGCCGCCATGTCAGTGAATTTGTTAAAGAGGCTTGTGAAAAGGTTCCGCTTTGGGGCAATGTGATATTATTCTTTCTGATTTATTCCCTTTAAATGCATAGTCCCACTACACAAACATTGGCAAACATCTGGGACCCTGGAACGCGCAATGCGGCGTCTGGTCAGGATCCAAACTGTTTCACAATCGGTTCGATATTTCTCGCATCGAAATTATAGAAATTTCAACTAGTGCTTAAAATGACAGGTGACTTCAAGCTTAACTGCCATGACGTCATCAAACAAACGTCGTCTGCTTTTATTTCTCAAACTTAGATTTAAGGTATTTTTCTTAAGGAATACTGAAATAAGTGTCAACCAGTTTGGATCCTGATCAGACCCCGCGATACACGGCGTCTGATCCGGATCCAAACTGGGTGCAGGCAGCTACCGTACTCGGGGTTAATGTACACGTGGTTACTGTTTGTATTATGGTAGTGACATAGTCTAGACAGCGGATAAAGGAAAATTGATAACAGCCACACAGTGCTTTAACAATTTCATATAATAACCATTTATAGAAAATTTGATAAAATGAGTGTACACGTATATGCTATTCTTTCCCATATAAATGAAACTAAACGCGAACACTCTGTGTATAGTTTACAATGTAGAACCTGACAGCTCTGGGCTATTGTTTTTAAGATTCTCACGATTGATTTCAATCTTGGTTTCAATTATTGTGGAACCTGATATACCGCTGGGTTACATGGCATCGGAACTGTCTCCAAACTGTCTGCACGCAGGCAAGCACACGCGCGTTTAGCGGGAAAGACTGACATCTTCTCTACTGTATATATGTGTACGAACGAATAAATAGCCGCCCTTTTCCCTATAGACGCAATTGTGCCAATTACAGTTGTATACTAACAACTGTTATCGCCCACAAAGTAAAACATTAGCAAACAGTGAAAACCCAGTTGTGACACCGCAATTTGTGACGCCTCTTTACGGTATGCACTAATTGCCGTTTTATATGAAATGATTTACTGTATGGTCAAACATTGCATGCCGTATCTTTAAAGAAACTTCGTATACATGTATCTATATTAAAAGCAAGCTTAAGCATACACGAAGAGTTCATTACAATATCAAGGCATAATGGGCAGATAGATGTCAAGTGCAAGGCGTTCCCGCAAATAGAATTTTATAAAGTTTCATGTATATAGTGTGATTGTCTGACACACTTTGATAAGAGCTGAAAGCTAGATACACAATCATGTCATCAATATTAAACATAACCCCCTTACCATACAGTCTAGTTTCTTCTAGGTTTGAAGACCGGGGCCATTTAAATGAGATTGAAAGCAACACAGCATGTATATTTAGTTTATCTCGCCGTAGGCCAAATACAGTTAGAGAAAAAAAAACGTTTTTTAGCGCATACATCGAACTCGATGACAGAGGGGGAGATGATTGGGCTTTTAAATAATAATTAGTAAATTACTAACAAGGGTGTGATTTACTAATTAAAATGTTAATGTATCACTTAAGACTTTCATCTGATTTGCTCCAATCGAATTTAATGTTTGATAAATTATTTTTTATTGGTTATCTCGAAAGATGATTTTTGTAAACAGCGCATAATTGGTAGAACTGTGGATAATTAATAATGTTATACCCGACGAATTTCTTCATAAACATGTGTGGCAGATTAAATCCAGATCATACATCAAACAGTTTGGAATCTGGTCAGGATCTAAACTGTCCAAAATGCCATTTCTTTGTTACTGAAACTCATAACTTATGTGCTAATCATAATGCCCCTCTTTATGTGCTAAATTTTTTTTTATTGAAACATTGTTTGCAAACAGATTGAATTCAGATCAGACATCAAGAAATTTGGAGTCAGGTCAGGATCGAACCTGAAATGCCACTTCTTTGTCATTGAAGCTTATAGTCTATGTGCTACACTGCTAACGTCCCTCTTTATGTGCTAACATTTATTTATTCAATTATTGAAACTTCATTAAATGTGTATGACAGTTTTTTGTGTGTATTTTTAAAAAATAAATTATGGTTGTTTGAAACAGGCTTATTTGTGCAGATCTATCCAAAATAGGTTTAATATACCTATATATCCATATCTGCCGATACATCTTCACCTTATCAAGGGTCTCAGTAATAAGACCGACTTTCTGTCAGTACCTAAGTTGGTCTTAATAGCGGAACTTTACCGTACAATGTATAATTATCATATAATACAATATTAACCCATTCACTGCCAAGATATAAGTTTTAAAAATATCGTCTGCCTTAATTTATGATAAAAATTAGATATAAATGTACGAATTTGGCTTATGACGCATTTATTAGATTTCAGGGGAATACAGTTCGAATCTTATTCAGAGAAGCCGAGTTATTCGACGTCCGATTAGGTCAAACATTATTTGGAAGTGAAATACAATGGATGCGACTTTATTCTTCTCCGTCGTTATCGAAACCCAAATGCAATGGAGTGAAATGAAGAAAATTACATCTTCTTGAATATGCTGACAAGTCACTTTAATCTGAGTGGTGAACAGCCACAAGCCTAGTCCCGGGGTTATAACACTTAAAATGGAACTCTGGGCTCATAACTCAGAAATTGTTCTCAGCTCATAACACTTCAGCAATCATTTTGTAAATTACAAACTATTGCATACAATAATTCTATTGTAAAAATATATCAAAATCAGGTTACTTAATCAGCTTAAGCATGTTTTGAAATAAATTAAAGCATGAAATCAAAACTGAGTTTTGAGCACAGAGTTCGTTATAAGTTTTAATACCTCCGTTTACCCGTCGTCCGATCTGGCTGCAAAAATACTTGTTTTATCACAAGCGCATTAATTT
Source organism: Gari tellinella (assembly GCA_922989275.2). NCBI lineage: Eukaryota > Metazoa > Mollusca > Bivalvia > Cardiida > Psammobiidae > Gari > Gari tellinella. The sequence goes on along the minus strand of OV277869.1, from coordinate 19,852,645 downwards.
GGACAGAATAACGTATTTTCCATTGTACATACGGGTAAGGCAGTGAAGAGTTTAGAATTTAGATAGGGTAAACAGACTTTATCAGGCGTGGTTGGCTTTGTTTGCACAGGAGAAAGTCCTTGTATCATCCATTCATACGTTGAGGGGGCGCTACAGTGTAATGCCATGTTTCCCTAGCAACCATGACTCTAAATCGATTGTCATTTAAACAAAACAAAAGGCTATATGATACACAGTAATAACCCATTATTGAGGCCTTGCAAAACCAGACTCGCCACAAGGGTTAACCCATGTATGATAAGAGGATTATTCCATGCTTATATAATCATTTAGTCCATTTTACATTTAAGGGGTGCCCGATCTGATTTTTCATTATTAATTAATATTTGTAAGAAATGTTATCTTAGCAAACAGTGTAGACATTCCGCACCACGCAACGTCTTATCAGGATCCAAATTGTTGGTCATTCGCTTAAAACATTCCTTCAGCCAGAACTTCAAAAAATCGAATTTGTCATAAAACTGCAGACGAACACTTGTAGCAGACGATATTTTGTTAGCTATTTAAAAGGACGAAAGACGTGGAATGGGCCAACCTCGTTGTAACTGAATAAGTTAGCATATTTATGCATGGATCTTGCAATGAACTCTCACTGTGCTAGACTATTTCATTATAGCAGTACAACTGTGATCAAAATACACGACAGTGTTTGTCCATACAGCCGAGTATGTATAAACACACTTTATTTATCCTAGCAGATGATTACTTAAAGCTGGAATTTTTTAAAAGCAGAATACACATCGCGCATTCTGCTTTACTTTCAACCTTCATTAAATGGTTTACCTCTTCTTAAAACTAGAAACAGGCTACGGGGTTATGGGATAAGTCTACAACTATAAATATTAAGAAAGCACTTGACGAGCAGTTACGTTTTCAAACAGCGGGTTTTTCTTTTATCCCACAACCATTATACGTACTTCTTGTGCTGATTGTTTTCAAATGTCCTATTTTACTCCATATTTGAACAGTGACCAATTTATGGTGGTGTATAGGGATGTTACAGATAATAATTGAGAACTGCCAGAGCAGCGTCTACACTGTTTGCAAAATATACATACCGGCATTTGCAAGACGGACATACACATGCTTAACTCCTTACATGCTTTACCACAGATTACATTGGTTATTTGCGAACAGTTTGGATTCTGATCTGTTCAGGATCAAGACTGTTAGGCACTCATTACGAAGCCGGTATTACTTTAAAATTCTTTGTTTTGAAAATTCAATGCACATGGCGAATGTTTCAATCACATTACATCACCAGTGTCTGTTTCTAGTTTTGAACACAGCTGATTCATTTAAAGCAGGTTGAAATTAAAGCAGAATTCGCCATAACGCGCATTCTAGTTTAATTTCAGCTTGCTTTAAGGTACCATCTAGAAACTATTGTTATGGTACATACTTATTATCGTATGAAGTGCTAAAATTATTGTCTTAGGTGAAGGAATATTTAACCCTTTACCCAATAGAAGCGCATTTTAGCGGATATGATTTATTCTTCCGCTGAAGAATATAGTTCCAATTTAATCAGTAATGAATATGTATTATAGGGAATATTTTCTATGTTATAGCACATGATAGCTTAAAGCAGGCTGAAAGTAAAGCAGAATGCGCGTTAGGGCGCATTCTGCTTTACTTTCAACCTGCTTTAAGTAGTCACCTATCTTAAGTACTAGAAATAGGCTATCAGGTAAAGGGTTAAAGGCGTAAAAGGTGTGTTTATGGGTTATTGAATTAAACAGTTAATGTTTCTTTGTTTTCCAGGGTCGTGACAGCATCAGTGACTATGCCATCACTTTCCATTACGTTCCCCCCCAGAAGATGTACAACCTAGAATTCTACATTTATCACCTACGACCATATGGAATACAATCTGGTTTGCAGGATATAAATAGAAAGAAAAAGACACAGTGATCTTGTCCGACTTAGGGTGTAATATTTATCACGTGCCATTGTTCACACGCTTTGAAACGTCATATATAAGCTGCCTTCACTCCTAAAAGTTTTAATGGACAATCCAAACTTCCAATTAAGTCGAGTCTGTAGTTGAATATATGGGGTTGAATTTAACAATATACGTATTAAAAATGACAAACAGTTGAGACCCTGCTCTGAGGGTTCCTGCAGGAGCCCTCTGACTAGGGTCAACACTGTTTGCACAGAACAAGTATACTTCGCACAAGTACTATTTTAGTCTTGAATGTGCTACATCTACTAGCAGAACCTTTGATGTGCCTTGCTAACGTTTTATGATAACATATTTATTTGCTACATGTATTATATGATGGTATTTTATCGGTTGGTGATGGATGTACATGTCTTAATGTACCTTTCATGAATGAAGTTGGCATGCAACAACGCACTTACATCATCATATCTATTCATCCAATTACACAAATAACGTCATATTTTTGTATAGTCTGATACCAGACTATTGCATAATATGATGCTTAAGTGACCCCTACCAATGTGATTTAATATTTACTAGTTATTGTTAACCCGACACAAAGACTCTACTCATGGTAACATATTCAATCCTATTGACGAGAAAACTTGTCATAAACAAACAGTTTACCTATGAATAGTACATTTGTCTTGTGAAACAATGTATACCCTGGTCAGAGTGATCTTGCAGTTGCCCTCTAAATTATGGTTTGTCCGGTTTGTAAGTTTGCAGTATATTTCAAAAACAACCCTAAACAGTCGTAAATAGACTATACCTAATTAGAAACTGGAACAGTTAATTAGATGTTTCAGGGATGCATGAGTTAAGGCAGCTATGGCGTTCCATACTTCGCCCTACCCACCGGTCATGGACATTGGGCTCGTTTCATTAACCATTTCTTCGCCAAATAAATCGTGAGCTTTTTATCACTACACCGGCCATATTTGCCGTCTGCTTCAATATTTTTCAATATTGTTATCTGCAAGATCGCTTGAAAGTGATATTTAAGGCAGAATAAAGTTCAATACGAGTGTCAAACAGTTTGGATATTGATCAGACGCGACGTTACGTGGCGACTGATCTGCATCTTACATGTAACTGTTTGCAAAGTCGACTTAATGCTACATGGTCGATGAATGGGTTAACCATGTTACCGCAAATAGTGTCTTAGTATACTCTAACTGCTGAATACACACAGTAAACAATGACGTTTTCTCCACTGTAAGATATGCCTATAATATTGTCAGGCTACACTGTTTGAAATGAACATAAATGTTTAAGCCCAAACGCGTTTGTTGAGAGTAATGAATTTCCATGCCCAATGTACATTGTACAAAATATGTTGATATTGAGCATACAAGTATACATGTATAGACCTATCCGCAGGGTAAATGTAAACACTCTGCTCCCGTTCAAATGACAGCAATTCAGGAAATTCCGTATTAAAAGTGTTGATTGGTAAATCAATGTTTATAATGAATGTTATGTACATGTATGAGTGTAGAATTATTGTTACAATGTTGGACAATTACAGTAGAGAAAACGTTATTCGTTCCCATTTTATCGAAACGGTAACACAGTGCAATAAAATGTAGAAATTGACGGTGTTCTGAAAATGTGGACGATTTGATTTAATCTGAACGGCAAACAGCATGTAGCATGGACTGACGCGACCTGTCTGGCTCCAAACAGTTAAGTGTGTGTACTGGACATACGTTTCTTAGTATAACCGTGTTTGGAAAGAACAAGGCCTTATCAAGTGTAGCCCCTTGCCTGTAGATATGTACATTTGTAGTTGTCTGTCTAACAGGTGGCGAGTTAATACAAGTGTTTATTGCACATGTGCTAGTCATGTCATTGTGCCTTTCGTATGATTCATATGTAGTAGTGGGTGAGGTATTTCAACAAGCACCAGGGATCCGTCTTATACCCCCATTCCACTGAGTGGCGATCCTTCTACGCTTCGAAATTTTGGTAAAATCGCCGCGAATCGTAGTAGGAACGGCAACAACGCAGTAGAAACGCCCTGATCGTAGTAGAAGCGTAACAGAGGCTCATTGATCGCCACCTCACGGCGAATGTTTTGACCCTGCTCAAAATTTACGTAGCGGCATCGCCGTGGACTCGAAGCGCAGCAGAAGCGTACTAAGAAATTCATGAGCGTAGTAGCAGCGTAGTAGCAGCGTAGTCGCAGCGTGGTTGACGTAGCGCAAGCGTAGTCGCATCGTACTAAAAGCGTCGAGATACATTGTATTTGCCCGCGATTCCGCTACGTTTCTCGTACGCTCTGGGCGCTCACACTACGCTCTGTACGATCTAGCGACGATCAAGGCGTTTTCACGGCGATTCGGTCATTTATGAATCACAAAATCGCCGTCCAGTGGAATGGGGGTATACGAAACAGTCTTTACAATATATAGATTTTACTGATTTCTTCATGTAATCTTGGCATGTGACATCTCTTTGCAATCGTCTTTCCAAGACGATTCCAAAGAGATTTCACAAGACAGGGCTAGATGGAGAAATATATAATTGAGAACATTAGAATATGACTTAATAGTTCGTAAAAAGTAAAATGTAAATTATTTATCTCTGCATAAATTCTATATGGTGTCACTACTCATAAGAATAGTCTCTTCAATAATATTCCTTTCTGTTCTACATATGCAGACAGTGCCTGAAAACTCCAGATAAGAGGAAGTAAACTGAACAAATCCCACATTTTCTCGCTCATTTCAGCACTTAACCATGTGGTGTCATTACTAATTAGATACGTAAGTGTTCGGTTTATATAGTATTTTCTGTATTCAATTATGTGCTGTCACTTTAAATAAAACGAATTTTCTTGCAAACTATATTTGTACATTCAGTATCACAGGACGTATGTTGTATAAAGTTTGTACCACAATAGTGCTGAAGATGGGTTTAATCTATGACCCCTAAAGCCTCGGATGCATAGTTCTCGTTTCAGTTTCAATCTAGTCATTTTTGCTATTAATGATTTCTTTTTACAATTACAAAATTAATAATTCAGACACTGATTAGATGGCTCCTATTAAAGGTAGCTAATCTTGGTCTGCATTGGTTGATGTGACACTGTTTGTCAAGGGCGCACATATATGCGTCACCAGTGTTAAATAGGTCAATAAACAACATAAATACTGGATTGGGTGTACTATTGGAGTGATCTTAGTGTATGTGATAATATATATTTTGACATAAGCATAAAGAAAAAGAAATCCATTTTAATAACTTCCTGTTTTATCCAAATATTTCTTTTTACAGAGGATTACATTGTACTGTTTATGAATAAAACATGTGCCTTTTTAGTTGTTGTATTATTGCATATATTCGTTAAGAGTTCAATTGTTTTGAGCCTTATGATGCTGCATAGTCATGTCGCCACACAAACGCGACTGGTTGCGTCTATGCGGTGACGCGCAGCGCATAAACAGTCCGTCCTGCTCATGCGGCACAAATGTGCATTTTTGCCTCATAAAAAGTCTAACTTATATATTAGAGTATTCATAGATACCAGTACACTTCAAAAACGTGGAATATAACGACTCAAATGATAATGATGATGATGATGATGATAAGGATGATGTTGCTGTTGATGATGATGATGATGGGCCGATGTCTAGCTTAGATGCATAGCACATCTGATAATTAATGATATTGTGTACTTTTTATAGGTGTTTTTACACAGATTCTCTATACTGTATGTTTTTGGTATTGCCTATTTGTTTGAAAATTATACAACATAACCTATTCACTCCCTACGGTCGCTTCAGGTTATATTTTATAATTTTCAAAAAATGAACTATATAACTAATACATGTACGTTGAAAATCACCGCCAAGACGAAACCGGTCACGTATATGGGACGACGCGCCTATAGATGCGGCGTCACAGACCCTTCTTTAAATTAATGTACTTCTTGCGTTCTGAGGGCCCCATAAATCTTCACCTATATGTATGAAGTATTTTGTTGTCTTACCTCTTTTCCCGAATGCGCTGGTTTCAAACAGTTTAGATCCAGATACATTGTAAGAGGTCGACTAACTTGGCGTGTGACAAGCATGAAAGTTCTGACACTTTAACTCATTCACCTCTGGAACTTTAAATAGACAATGCGTCTTTAACAAAGTACATGTGCAAGCTAACAGTACATTTGTACTACTCGTACTGTACTTACAAGATCTGCCTTTCCATTTTCTTCTACAATAGACAAGACGTTATTATGTTTCGTTTACACGAAAACGAAACGCAAACGCATTACAATAGAATATATTAAATAACTATTGTTAGACAGCTCTGACTATTTATATTAATCAGAGTGGCAAACACTTATGGGGCTGATCAGACCCCGGCATACCCTGTATCTGAGCTGGTTCCAAACTGTTTCCAAGCAAGTAATAGTTTTTGTGTTTACGTGTTTAGTGGGAAAGAATAACGTTTTCTCTTCTGTTGCATAGATCTCGTAGCTTCTGTTGCTAAAATGTCGTCAGCTTTTAATTTAAAGAAAGATATTAGAATTTTAGGCAGTCTCGATCCTGATCAGATGAGCGTAGTAAATGCAGCCCAATTATATTTCTTTCAATATTGTATAAAATGCAAGTCAAAATTCTTATGTTCGTTTTACAGAATTAGATTTGTTTTCCTTTGGATTAGAAATGTACTATAAAATACCAGGCATAGTTGTCGGAAACTCATTCACCTGTAGCGTGCAAAACGTAAGGACTGCAACTGGTAAAAACGAGTCATTATAGTTGTGACTGATTGTGGTTTGTTTGGCTTGACCTGTTTGTTAACGCGTATTTCTGCAATACATGGGCTAATTGGACGATCGAGAGAGAGAGAGAGAGAGCGAGATGGACAGACAAAGTGTGAAACAGAGTTAAAGATGAGAGAGAAAGACGCGGCGTCTGATCTGTATTCAAGCTGTTTGCAAATGTTAGCCAAGTTCCCTCCCTATAACGACTCCCTCCGAACAACGTACACAATTTCTGTCTCCCATTGGGTGTTATTGTAGAGAGGTGTCGCTGTACATTGTAAAAATTCCCTTAGTATTTAGAATGGAATAGTGAATACCATACCTATACGCGTGTTTTAAAAAATGGCTGTTTTCTTCTTGCAGTTATGAAACGTGTTGAATTGTCGGTTTCAAACGAAACTGACGGCTGATTGTTTAGTTTTGGCATTGGTGGAAATAGTACATGGTTTGTACGGGGAAAATTTTGCGACGGAGACATGTTTCGATTGGTGAAAATAAGTACAGTAGAGCTCCTCTATAACGACCACTAAAATGAAGGTCAGTGGCTTGTATGTAGGACATGTTTCAGCTTAACGCAAGGCGAAAGTAAGAGAGAAAGCTCCTAAAGGTTCCTACTTTCAGCCTGCCTTAAGCAACCAGCTGCATCAAACACCTAATACATGACATAATTCATTGGTCGTAATATAGGGGGTTTACTGTTTGAACTTGACATGTAATGAAATGTAAGAAAGGACCGACCGACACAAGCTAACATATGCAGTTGAAATGAACAATGCTTTGACAGTGTCGACATGTAATGTAAAGTCGTATCCGGTCAGTTTCAAATAATTGATCTACTTTTCTATGGAGATAAGTGCAGGTGGCAAATACCAGCCACACTCAAGATAGCAGCGGCAAATTGAAATGTACAAAACATAACCTTTGTTTTGCTGCAAAATCGTCTGCTTTGAAATTGTCGTCTGCAAAATGTGTTAAATGTAGATTTTGTACAGTTTTGAATTAAACAAATCTAAAGACGAGTATCAATCAGTTGGGATCTAAAGAAGACGCCGAGTTACGCGACGTCTGATCTGGGTCCAAACTGTTTGAAAAAACCAGAAAAGTCGCAATTAGCAGACAAAGGATTGAAATCGTCTCCACAAACATGTACATGTATATCGCTGTTGCCAAATGTTAAACCCAGACTAAAGCAATGGTAACGTTGCTGTATATGAGAAATGTTTCTAATTAAATGCCGCTTACTAAATGACATTGGCCTGTTTAACCATTGACCCCATATAATAATAACAACAACAATAATAATAATAATAATAAAGACTTTATTTAAGAGGGTAACACAATTAGAACACACACGCAACTAATCTCCCTTGTGGCCCTCAATGACACGTATACGCGTCTTTTACGAATAGTGTACATTGAAGAATACTTTTTCCCCCCATGTATTAATAGTGTTTTCTTCTGACATGGCCGAGTTATTTTTACATTGGAACATTCTAAATTTTAAAAGGGGTTATCATCGTACGCCGTACAGCCAGCTAGGGATACGGATAGCTGTATTTATTGGGCGTAATGTACAGTAGAGAATACATTATTCGTTCCCGTGTAAACACAAACACAATGCACTAAACTGTAGAAAATTACTTTTAGAAATTTCTATCTTTTCCATCTGAGTGGCAAACAGGTTGGAGCCTGATCAGACGCCGGGTTACCTGGCTTCTGATCTGGCCCCAACCTATTTGCAATGGAAATAATAGCTTTAGCGTATATATGCGTTTATTGGGAAATAACATTTCAGTAAAACTAGTGCAGCAGTCTCGTGCTGCACGTGGATCATGCTTATCTCAAGTAGGAAAGTGTACGAATATACATGTATATCCGAAGTTACCCTGTCACCTATTTACGATTATGAACTATACTGGATCCAATCTGTTTGCAAATACAGGTGAAAACGTACTCGTCAGTGAAGGGATTTATACAACACATAACATGGGGGCGAGTTGTCAGCCTCCGACCGTGACTGCAGTTGAACCCCGTCTCACTGTCCCGGTGCTGGCCCCGGTACGTCCCGGTAAAGCCCCATTCTCACTGTCCCGGTGCTGGCCCCGGCAAAGCCCTGTTCTCACTGTCCCGGTTTTGGTCCCCGATGAGTCCCGGTTTAGCAAACCGGCAGTCGCTGGAAGTCGTCGGGAGTACAACCTTGGCGGCGCCGGGGACGACCGGGACGATCCGGGATCGACACTGTTCAGCCGGCTGCCACCGACTAACAGCCCCGGATGCCTTAAAATGTTATTCTTTCTAAATAAATTGCTCCAGGCTTAAGTTTTTATGTCCACTACAAACAGTATGGAGCCAGATCAGACGCCGGGCAAACTCTTTGCAACTCATATTAAAATGAAGTTTGAACAGTCGACAGCGTTATAATGTTCTACTTTGTTGCATCTCGTTTGCACCCTGAGACGGACAAAAGAGAATTGATGCTAATTCACGTTCGCCCCGGTTTATGTCCTTTCCGGCGAACACATGGTAACGTCGGCACGTCACCGGTTAACAAGCGGGGTTGAACGGGACAACGTCGGGATACCACCGGTGACGACCGGGGTTACACCGTGTTATACCGGGATTAACCGGGAACAGGCCGGCCCTGCACCGTATTTACGCCGGGCCAAACCGGGAACTCACCGGGATACTCCGGGGAGATCCGGCTTCATTACTCATGCTCCACCGTGGGAGACACCGGGAATATGAGAACGCAATTTATTTTTTCATAAAAAACGTCCCGGCTCATCCCGGTTCACCGGCTATCTCTACCGGGACGTACCGGGGCCAGCACCGGGACAGTGAGAACGGGGCTTAAAGATAGCCGGTGAACGGGGATGAACCGGGATGAGCCGGGGCGTTTCCCATGCTTTACAGTTATTTTCTTGCCTAGTGAGGGGGGTCAATGAATGGATTGGGTTAATGTCTTTAAAGTAGCTGCTTTAAACTGATAATTGTATCCGAACCCTAGAACCTTCTGAACTTTACTACTTCTACGGCTTTAACCATTCCACTCCCGAAATGCTGTCTGCTTTGCAAATGTAGTCTACGAATTTGTCAATTACGGATTTTATATTTTTATTGATGAAACCTAGGTCCAGATCAGACGTCGAATATGCACCGTTTGATCTGGATCTCAACTGTGCACAAATACCTATCATCGCAAATCGGCAGGTCAATGTGTTACAGTAGAGAACACGTTATTCTTTCCAGTTTAAACGCAACAAAACGCAAACGCAAATCGCTAAAATGTAGGAAGTTAACAGTATTTGACATTTTCTAAGTAATTGCTTTAATCTGAGCAGCAAACAGTTTGGAGCCTGATCAGACGCGAGGAAAGAATAACGTTTCCTCCACTGTGTAATTCGATCTGATCAATTACCTAGCATGGAATCTGCTCAATCGGTCCAAAAGTTACAGCTCATTGAATGCGTTAAAGACGCTGAGTTGTGCCCCCGACGTTAAGCGGGCCTGGCTGCTCGGCAACGCTTATTTCAACGCTGGATCTCCGGTCTGGGTGCGTTCACGGAGATAATCCAACTTTTAACTCCGGTAACTTTACAACGAAAGAAGATCGCTATATAGTGTAAGAACAAACGTTGCTTGAAATTTGAAGCTCTTATTATCGACGTCAACATTTTTTCATTTACCACTTCCGGTGTTGCTAAAATTGGAAACTCGTCGGAATTTTGTCGGATCCGCCAAATCGCGACACCATCTTGCAGGTTGTTTAATTTCTATCAACTTTGCTTCTTACATAGTTGTTCTAGCTCAATCGGTTCATAAGTTACAGCTCATTGAATTTGTTAAAGACGCTGAGCTGTGCACCCGATGTTAAAGACATCTCCTGACGACCTTTTGGTCATAACGCCTTGCCAGATTATTTGCTGTCAATTTCCTTGCACAAAGCATGGGTCTTGTGCATATTGCATTGAAAATCACTAGAGCATGAGTATAATCCAGGTAAACTGCATGTGATTTGACAGTTACATTGACACCTCCAGAACAATATGCTGGTGGTTCTTCAATGGGCTGAGGAGGCCTGGCTGCTATTAACACTGAATGCGTTCACAGAGATAACTTCAACTTTTAACTTCGGTAAGTTTACAACGAAAGAAGATCGCTAGATAGTGTAAGAACAAAAGTTGCTTGAAATTTGAAGCACTTATTATCGACGTCAAGATTTTTTCCTTTACCACTTCCGGTGTTGCTAAAATTGGAAACTCGTCGGAATCGTGTCGGATCCGCCAAATCGCGACGCCATCTTGCAGGTTGTTTAATTTCTATCAACTTTGCTTCTTACATAGTTGTTCTAGCTCAATCGGTTCAAAAGTTACAGCTCATTGAATTTGTTAAAGACGCTGAGCTGTGCGCCCGATGTTAAAGACATCTCCTGACGACCTTTTGGTCATAACGCCTTGCCAGATTATTTGCTGTCAATTTCCTTGCACAAAGCATGGGTCTTGTGCATATTGCATTGAAAATCACTAGAGCATGAGTATAATCCAGGTAAACTGCATGTGATTTGACAGTTACATTGACACCTCCAGAACAATATGCTGGTGGTTCTTCAATGGGCTGAGGAAAAGTCTTTAAGCGGCCTGGCTGCTCTTTAACACTGAATGCGTTCACAGAGATAACTTCAACTTTTAACTTCGGTAACTTTACAACGAAAGAAGATCGCTAGATAGTGTCAGAACAAAAGTTGCTTGAAATTTAAAGCTCTTATAATCGACGTCAAATTTTTTTCATTTACCACTTCCGGTGTTGCTAAAATTGGAAACTCGTCGGAATTTTGTCGGATCCGCCAAATCGCGACACCATCTTGCAGGTTGTTTAATACTATCAACTTTGCTTCCTACAGAGTTGTTCTAGCTCAATCGGTTCAAAAGTTACAGCTCATTGAATTTGTTAAAGACGCTGAGCTGTGCGCCCGATGTTAAAGACATCTCCTGACGACCTTTTGGTCATAACGCCTTGCCAGATTATTTGCTGTCAATTTCCTTGCACAAAGCATGGGTCTTGTGCATATTGCATTGAAAATCACTAGAGCATGAGTATAATCCAGGTAAACTGCATGTGATTTGACAGTTACATTGACACCTCCAGAACAATATGCTGGTGGTTCTTCAATGGGCTGAGGAGGCCTGGCTGCTATTAACACTGAATGCGTTCACAGAGATAACTTCAACTTTTAACTTCGGTAAGTTTACAACGAAAGAAGATCGCTAGATAGTGTAAGAACAAAAGTTGCTTGAAATTTGAAGCACTTATTATCGACGTCAAGATTTTTTCCTTTACCACTTCCGGTGTTGCTAAAATTGGAAACTCGTCGGAATCGTGTCGGATCCGCCAAATCGCGACGCCATCTTGCAGGTTGTTTAATTTCTATCAACTTTGCTTCTTACATAGTTGTTCTAGCTCAATCGGTTCAAAAGTTACAGCTCATTGAATTTGTTAAAGACGCTGAGCTGTGCGCCCGATGTTAAGCGGGCCTGGCTGCTCGACAACGTTTATTTCAACGCTGAATGCGTTCACAGAGATAACTTCAACTTTTAACTTCGGTAACTTTACAACGAAAGAAGATCGATAGATAGTGTAAGAACAAAAGTTGCTTGAAAATTGAAGCTCTTATTATCGACGTCAAGAATTTTTTATTTACCACTTCCGGTGTTGCTCAAGTTGTTAACTCGTCGGAATCTTGTCGGATCTGCCAAATCGCGACGCCATCTTGCAGGTTGTTTAATTTCTATCAACTTTGCTTCTTACATAGTTGTTCTAGCTCAATCGGTTCATAAGTTACAGCTCATTGAATTTGTTAAAGACGCTGAGCTGTGCGCCCGATGTTAAGCGGGCCTGGCCGCTCGGCAACGCTTATTTCAACGCTGAATGCGTTCACAGAGATAACTTCAACTTTTAACTTCGGTAACTTTACAACGAAAGAAGATCGATAGATAGTGTAAGAACAAAAGTTGCTTGAAAATTGAAGCTCTTATTATCGACGTCAAGAATTTTTTATTTACCACTTCCGGTGTTGCTCAAGTTGTTAACTCGTCGGAATCTTGTCGGATCTGCCAAATCGCGACGCCATCTTGCAGGTTGTTTAATTTCTATCAACTTTGCTTCTTACATAGTTTTTCTAGCTCAATCGGTTCAAAAGTTACAGCTCATTGAATTTGTTAAAGACGCTGAGCTGTGCGCCCGATGTTAAGCGGGCCTGGCCGCTCGGCAACGCTTATTTCAACGCTGAGTGCGTTCACAGAGATAACTTCAACTTTTAACTTCGGTAACTTTACAACGAAAGAAGATCGCTATATAGTGTAAGAACAAAAGTTGCTTGAAAATTGAAGCTCTTATTATCGACGTCAAGAATTTTTCATTTTCCACTTCCGGTGTTGCTTAAGTTGTAAACTCGTCGGAATTTTGTCGGATCCGCCAAATCGCGACGCCATCTTGCAGGTTGTTTAATTTCTATCAACTTTGCTTCTTACATAGTTGTTCTAGCTCAATCGGTTCAAAAGTTACAGCTCATTGAATTTGTTAAAGACGCTGCCGATGCTATCGATACGGATGTCAAACAGTTTGGAACCTGATCAGACGCCGCGTTACGCGGCGTCTGATCAGGATCCAAACTGTTTGCAAAGTCGCCTTTTGGCGCCGTTGGCAGTGAAATAATTTAAGCAGATGACGACTTGTTAGGGTAAAATGATGATTGGCTTACCTTCAAGTCGTTTGGATAACCGGTAAAAAGTCTTCAACTTTTTCCCACGAAGAAAATGTGTGTTTACATCTTTTTGTTCGATGTTTGATGTTTTTATAGCCATGGAAAACGAAAGTCCAAGTCATAGTATTATTTCATTACAGGGAAAATACATTTGCTTTCCTCATGTTACCATAATTCTGCATAACTCATCCACTAAAATAGGTTCGGGGTACAATCATGTTTTTTTTTTGTATTTCTGGGACACCAAAAATTCTAGACAACTCATCTTTTATATAGATCACATGAACGTACAGTCACACAGGGTACATCAGTTTAGTTTAAACATGTTTTATTTCAATTATATACATTAAATAGGGTTGGGTCACAAGTTCTACCAACTTAGAGACGGCCCTTCCCCTACAGTTTAACAAATACAAATTATTTTAGAGAGCGGGCATTAGTGAGCCAGAGAGAGAGAGAGAAAGAGAGAGAAAGAGAGATAGAGAGAGAGAGAGAGGGAGGGAGAGAGAGAGAGAGAGAGAGAGAGAGAGAGATAGGGGGAGGGAGGGAGGGAGGGAGGGAGAGAGAGAGAGAGAAGAGAAAAGAAGAGAGAGAGAGAGAGAGAGAGAGAGAGAGAAAGTTTTCGATTCACCCTTCTTCATGATTTGAACTGTTTTTGTGCAGTGGAAAATTAAATGAAATGCGCTAAATGGGTTAAGGGTTAAAACTACTTAACACAGTCAACACTAACAACGAGTGTACATACCATTTACAAACATTGTAAAGGTGAAGAGTACGATTGCAAAATGTAGACCGATCAGAGGGATTCTGTAAAAGCTTTCTAATCAGGGTTCGCACTGTTTGTCATTTTGCAATATATTGTTAAAATCAACCCTAAATAATTAGAAACAATGGACTAGACTTGATTGAACATTGACATTGTCCATTAACGTTTAAGGTGTGAATGAAGTAACCGAGTAACTCAAAAGCACGTTTTATTTAATTATTCGTCTCCACTATAAAGCAACGCAGTTTTAGGAAATTTAAACGACCCCTTTCTGGACAAAACCCTTTCTAAATAGCATTTTCAGACACCTATAGGTTTCTTCTGTTTCCAAATGCATAAATCTTAATTCTAAACACAGTCGACAATTTCAAAGTTGCTTATATAATGGCAGTTTTGACTATTTAGGGTGGTATTTTACAGTGTACAGTGCCCCTTCCTACAACTACCCTCCTAACAACGATTCCCTCCTTACAAAATACTTGACGCTATTCCCCAAACATAACAATAATGTCTAACGCTTTAACTACTCCGATATCGTCTGCTTAAAATTGTCGTCTGCTGTTTGTCTCAAAGTTTCATGTATGTTGACTTTTTGAGAGAAGAAATATAATGACGAGGGAGGAACAGCTTGAATCCTGATTGGACGCCGGCGTCCAATCAGGATTCAAACTGTTTGCAAGCCAAGTCGTAATTTTCACTCCATATAACCGAACAACACACACAATCTTAACTTGGTATATACTGTTTGTACAGGACAAGTTTCCTCTTGACAGGCAAACTGTTTTCAAAGGACGAGTATAAGCATCAGTAGTATATAAAGGGTTAATTGGATAACCACTACTATGTCAGTACAAATGTATACATGCTCCAACCGCAACATTACGTCAGTTACAGAAAATATAGAAAGTGTTAATAGTTTCATATCTCTCGCCTTGTCCAGTTGAGCAATATTTGATTCAGATTAGACACCGAGGATTTCGGCGTCTGATCAGGGTCTTGTTTGTTTGTCAGTTGTAGTACTGTGTCTTTATTAACTCAATTTCACCCAATCGATTATTCCATGCTTATATAGATCTATTGCGATTTACCTCTAAAAATCGGCCGTACGGCTTATGTGAAATGGGCTTTAACAATACTTGAACAAGTGGATCGTTGGAATACCTAGTACTTGAGCTAACACCAAATCAATATAGGAATAATAATTGTTTGAATTATTCATCATCTCAGTAAATCCCATCTTCGGGTGGATGACATTCATTTCCCTAAGGATGCAACTCTGTAGTACAGTAAAGAAGATGATATTACATGTATTTCCCAATACACATGTGTGTGCTAACACAATTATGTCAATAGCGAAACGTTTAGAGCCTGTTCATAAATCGGTGTCAAACTGGTTGCCACTCAATATTTTGATAAAAATTCAATAACCAGTCATTTTATACATTGACGTACATTGAGTTTCGTTTCTTTTAAACGGAAAAAGAATAGCGTATGTCCCGCTGTATATGTTATACGTTATACATGCAGATGTACAAGTTTACTACAAATCAACTACATGATGAAACGGGCTGTTCATATATGCAACATTGAAGTACAAAGCATAACGATTCCATGGGTGCTTTTATCTTTACACCAATCTTGCTTTAACTCTTTCACTGCCAAGGCCGACAACACTAACATTTATTATTATTACACCTCGCTTTGAGTTACAATGTTAAATTCCCATAGAGCTACAGTTAACATTTTGCATGTCTTTTACATCTATCCAAAATATACTGTCACTCTTTATGATATTCTTTTTGTGACGTCACTCTAAAAGACATTACTTTTTTTCTCCGTCCGAAAACGTACTGTCAGCATTGACATGAATTTCGCTATTGGCGATTATAGAACGTTTTAAAAAGTGGTAATTTCTAATCAACTTTTGGCATTTTCTGTACAAGTTGCTTCCTTTTGTCCATTCCTTAACGATTTGCCACCATTTCGGAAGAGGATATTTGCCACCTAGACAATGTAAAGACGCTATTTCTTCAATTTAATTATCATAACGTTCTTCTTTCTTTCTTGTAATATAATTATAAACAATGTGACGTCGTAAGGCGGCGACGACATTTCCCGCGTTACGTACATTTCAGCGCTAAATTGGTATTCGCAACACATTTTATGAAAGACGAATAAAACGATTCCAAAGCCAGGGTTCATAAGCTCGGTGAAATAAAATAAATATTAGATGTCAGTTTGCGTGACATTCAAATTGTCAACCCTCGAAAGCAAGAATGTCACCCTCGGCTACGCCTCGGTGACATTCTATTTCTCGGGTTGACAATTTGAATGTCACGCAAACTGCCATCTAATATTTATATATTATTACACCTCGCTTTGAGTTACAATGTTAATTTCCAATAGACCTACAGTTAAAATGTTGCATGTCTTTTACATCTATCCAAAATATACTGTCACTCTTTATGATATTCTTTTTGTGACGTCAGTCTAAAGGACATTATATAAATATTAGATGGCAGTTTGCGTGACATTCAAATTGTCAATCCGAGAAACAGCATGTCACCCCGAGGCGTAGCCGAGGGTGACATTCTTGTTTTCGAGGGTTGATAATTTGAATGTCACGCAAACTGACATCTAATATTTTTTTTATTATACCGACCTTATCAACCCTGGCTTTGGAATCGTTTTATTCGTTTTTTATAAAATGTGTTGTGAATACCAATTTAGCGTGGACATGTACATAACGCGGGAAATGACGTCGCCGTCTTACGACGTCACATTGTTTATAATTATATTACAAGAAACAAAGAAGAACGTTATGACAAGTAAATTGAAGAAAAAGTGTCTTTACATTGTCTAGGTGGCAAATATCCTCTTCCGAAAGGGTGGCAAATCGTTAAGGAATGGACAAAAGGAAGCAACTTGTACAGAAAATGCCAAAAGTTGCTTAGAAGTTACCACTCTTTAAAACGTTCCAATGTAGCCAATAGCGAAAGTCATGTCAATGCTGACAGTACGTTTTCGGACGGTGTAAAAAAGTAATGTCCTTTAGAGTGACGTCACAAAAAGAATATCATAAAGAGTGACAGTATATTTTGAATAGATGTAAAAGACATGCAAAATGTTAACTGTAGGTCTATGGGAATTTAACATTGTAACTCAAAGCGAGGTGTAATAATACTTTTTTTCTCCGTCCAAAAAAATACTGTCAGCATTGACATGAATTTCGCTATGGGCGATAAAAAGTGGTAACTTCTAATCAACTTTTGGCATTTTCTGTACAAGTTGCTTCCTTTTGTCCATTCCTTAACGATTTGCCACCATTTCGGAAGAGGATATTTGCCACCTAGACAATGTGAAGACGCTGTTTTTTCAATTTACTTATCATGACGTTCTTCTCTCTTTCTTGTTATATAATTATAAACAATGTGACGTCGTAAGACGGCGACGTCATTTCCCGCGTTACGTACATGTCCGCGCTAAATTGGTATTCACAACACATTTTATAAAATACGAATAAAGCGATTCCAAAGCTAGGTTGATAAGCTCGGTGTAATAAAATAAATATTAGATGTCAGTTTGCGTGACATTCAAATTGTCAACCCTCGAAAACAAGAATGTCACCTTCGGCTACACCTCGGGATGACATTCTGTTTCTCGGGTTGACAATTTGAATGTCACGCAAACTGCCATCTAATATTTATATAATGTTTGATCCTGATAAGTCACTTGACACTCAAATCAATGTGTTTTAGTAAAAACGGATAGATTTTTAAATTTTAGCAGTAGCTATGTAAAACGGGTTAGATTTATTTTGTCAGAATGGCAGTTGAAGGGTTAAACCGCCAAATTTCCTGAACGGGAGCGATTCATTTCGTAGCCGGTAAAATAAGTCATTTCGTAGCCGAATTTCGAGTCATTTCGTAGCCGCGCAAAACCTAAAAGTCATTTCGTAGCCGGTTTTTAAGACGTTTCGTAACCGCCAAAAAAAGTTAAATAAGTCCTTTCGTAACCACCTAAAAAATTAAAATGAATGGTCCTAAATAAGGCATAAGTCATTTCGTAGCCTCTGAAAATTGGAAAAGTCATTTCGTACCCGAATTTTTTTTCTGTATTATTATTTTTAAAATATTTTTTGTAGTTTCTTGACCTTATTTCAACAAAATGTGAAAACATGCAAAATTAACAAATATATATAAAGAGTGTTTTGGCCCCGAATTAATTATAAACCTAATTGAAATCAAGTTGTTGAATGTTGTGTTTAAAACAGGAATATTAAACTATTGTTATACATGTCCTTAAGTAAAAGTGCTGTTAAATATCCTAATAATTTTCATTTTTACATAATGGTATCTGAAAATGTCTGGCTTTCCCAGTATATTTTGCTAACTTAAACATTTTGTTAATTATACCCGTACCTCTCCCGGAATCTAATAGTAAACAATCTTCTGAAATTTAACTAACTGATAATACACAAACTTATTTGTTTGTCAATATGTTTGTTTTGTCTATGTATATACAATGTATTACGTTTTCCTCATGTATTCATGTATATCATGAACTGAGTGTAATAAAGGAAATTGAAAAAAAATAAATTGAAAAGTACGTGTCTATATGCAATCAATTAACCGACATAAATGGGTGTATAATAGGGCGTACATGTATAATTGGTCTTTAATCGCTCATTTTAGGTCACGCGTGGCAAACCTTAACTTGTATGTTTTTGTAACAGTTTACACATCGGATAAACACACATACCAAGCCAATTATCGTCCACTAATCAATAATCACTGTTTATTTGTTATAACATTAAATAAGCAAATATAAGTTGGTAGCATAAAAACAAAATGACCGTTAAATACAGTGGTGTGGCAGCACACACTTTAGACAAATATGAGATTAATGTTCGTTAAAGATTTGAATGCAGATGACAACGCTTAAAGCTGGTTAAAAGTAAAGCAGGGTTTTGTCTCAGAGCATTGTGCTCTTCTTTTAGCCTGCTTTAAGCTATCATCTTTTAGTAAATAGGAAATACAAAATGGAACGGATCCGTTTCAAAACAGTGTACACTTTAGCACAAAGAGCGAATACCTATCTCTACAGCTGCAAACTATTTAAGCAGAATTCAAGTAAAGCACACTGCTCATCAGAGCAGTTTTCTCATATTTCAGTCTGCTTTAAGCTTTCATCTGCTAGTATGCAGAACATACGATATATACCACATATCATTATGTACAGGCAAAGCACAAACGATTGAACACATATATTTTCAGCTCCATATTTAAGATTCAAGATTCAAAAGTTGTATTGTTATTTAAACATATAATGTTTCTCGTCACATAAAAAATATATAAACACACATTACAACATGAAAATATATTATTAGAATCTAAACAATGTAACCAAATCACATAAGCAAATTTGTAGTTCCACGATGTAACCTGTATGAACTTGTATGACACATTTAGGAGGTTGAGCTATATACATGTATGAGTGTACGCTTAAAACAGACTGAAAGTAAATCATATTGCTATCATCTGGCGTCTGATCAGGCTCCAAAGTGTTTGCCACTCATAGAAAAATGAAAAGTTAGAATTGTTTTTTGCTTATGTGTTTCGTTTGCGAAAACGGTAAAGAACGTTATTCTGTCCCCAATAAACGTCTTTACGCTAAAACTATTATTTCCAGTGCAAACAATTCGGAGCCTGATCAGACACCGGGTAATCGGGCGTCTGATCAGGCTCCGAAGTGTTTGCCACTCGTACAAAAATGAAAAGTCAGACTTATTTTTTGCTTTTGCGTTTAACCCTCATCCGGACCTTTGGGGTCCATTGGACCCCAGCGGCTTTATTTTTGCTAGAAAACAATATTCAGCCTAATGACGCTTATGACGTTTTTAGACATTGTTTATATGACTGTTTTTGATACTTGTGTGAAATAAGTACTAAATAGGTCAATTCACGTATATTTTATTTTAAAAAAACGTCTGGGGTCCAGCCGGACCCCAGAATTCTAAAGGTTAGTAAAATGTATTTCAGGCCATTTCAAAACCGTGCCTTGTTGTTTACAACTACAATAATGACATTATTGAGTACTAGATATCACTGACAATACTGTTCCTCAATTCACATATCAAACTTTATCTTTTACGATCTTGTGATTGAGTTTTTTCCCTTGGATATTATAACCCCGGAGTGCAAACCGCGAGTCCAAGGGATTCACACTGAACGGAACGAAAACAATTCTATCTGACCTCAGTGATGTCAATGATGTCAAGATTGAAATAAGGGTTCTGTATTATTTTAGGTTCTGGTCCTTTCTGAAAGTTTCCATAGCAGTCATGGGCCAAGATTGGTGACCTTGACCTTTGTCCTTGACCCTATTGAACGTTGGCCAATGAGGTCTGGTCGGTCGGTATTTAAGGCGTCCATTTCAATGCTTCATTGCAATTTTTCAGTATATCAGATTCAACTATATAGCTACAGGGGAAGAAAGACATAAAACAGACAAACATGCCCCAATTAGAATGTATGGCAAACGCTTGTTCAGCAGTGGCTTAACCTAATGTTTGATACAATTTCTTGTTATTTCATTCATGAATCAAAATTAATGTAATAGATGATGATCGCAGGAAACCTCAAATAATAGTCCATTACAGTGATACAAATATCTGATGTAGACTATTGACCAAAACAGACCGTGGTTACACCTGTAACTGCGTCTAGGACACTATCATAAAGCTCATCAGACATGTGGTCATGTTAAGTAGACATATTTATGAGTAGTATTTAAGACTTGTGTTAAGCAATTGATATTCAAAACAAAACTCTATTATCTTTACCATTTGAAGTTATGTGTGTGTTACTTTCATTACACTTAGTTTTATCACATATATTTGACATGCCACTGTCTCAGTGTCAGTGTCATGAATCCTGCACGGAGCTAAGACATGCACGGTGACAGGTCAAATAAATTGGACAACTATTGCCATGAAATAATTGGAAGTAGAAACAAAGCTTAACAAAGTGACTATATTGATCATCTGGGAAGCTGTTTTGGTTGCATATGTTCCACTAATAAAGTTTTTAAATCAGTCGTGGTTAAAAGTTGTATAGTAACCAATGTTAATATGCATAACTATTATTTGGGGTCCACCATATTTTTGTCATTTTCTTCCAATATTTACATAATTCTGTAAAAGATACACCATTAATATAACAAAAGGTATATCTAGTGATAAATATGTCCTCATCTCCCCGTCTGTACATTTTCTGCACAATACAATTCGATTTTACAGCAAAAAACGTAGTTTTTTTTTTGGTTACTATGGTCACTGGTTGCCATGGTAACAATGAGAGCAACGTTTCGGTTTTATCACTACCATATAGCATAAACACACCAATTTATAATGCGGCATCAGTTATGTCACAAATGCCTATCTTGACTTAGAAAAATAACAAAAATACACAATGGGGTCCAACGGACCCCAATAGTCTCAAAATGGAAGTTTTTGCAAGGTCCGGATGAGGGTTAAACGGTAAATGGCGTTATTCTTTCCCAATAAACACTTTTACGCTAAAACTATTATTTACAGTGCAAACAGTTCGGAGCCTGATCAAACACCGGGTAACCGGACGTCTGATCAGGCTCCAAAGTGTTTGCCACTCATACAAAAATGAAAAGTCAGAATTGTTTAGTTTGCGTTTGCGTTGCGTTTGCGTTTAAACGGTAAATAATGACGTTTTCCCGTCTGTATCTTTTGTAAATTATGTAACACGGCTTCAATCGAGTCTGGATACCACTTTTTCTTAATTTGTCCTTCATACGCCGAATTACGAACTGAATACATAAAAACATATTATTACAGATGACCTGCATTATATAAATTTTATAAACTTATGTTTATTTAAAAAAGATCAAGAATTACTGAATCTAAGTAAATTTACTTATTTTTCAAACAAACTACGAAGTTCACTTATTATTTAAAACTTAAAAAACAAACAAAACAAAAACACCAACAAAAAACCCTCGTTTCAATGCGTCTGCACAACGAAACACTCTATATAACTTGTCAGGTTATTCTTTCAACTCTCAACCAATCAAATAAATCTTCTCCATAAGCCACACCCAATACCTAATTTGTGTGTGTTCGAAATATACAGGTCATTCTTTCAAACCTCTCAACCAATCAAATAAATCTTCCTCATAAGCCAAACCCAATACCTACTTCTACAGCGATTGGATGGATTTGTAACGGCCCATTTCACTTATCTCGCTAAATTAGACTAAAACAAAATAAAAGTACATGTAATGGTTAAAATTCAAATTGACCATTTCAGTAGGGCAAAATTAAACCAACCATCACCTTACTGAAATATGCCATCTGTCTTAAATGCAAATAATAATCCTGTCTATATTTACTATCAACTCAACTCTTATTCATATATACGTTTGAACCTGTATTTCAACCAAGAGGCATACATGTATAAAGGTAACGTTATGTACAAGTTGCTGCTCAAGCAGGAATTTTCTGCGTATCTAATAAAATCTTTTATTCCTACAATTCTAATTAGGTATTTCAGTTAGGCAAATGAAAGTAAATCAGCAATCCGTCCTATTATACATCCATTTATGTCTGTTTAATTGATTGCATATAGACACGAGTACATGTAAGAATATTCGTGTTTTAAACAAAATTCAACAACTTGATATTTCATTAAGGTCCCTTTTATAAATAAAGGTATTGATTTCATAGATTTACAAAGTATTCTCCGTAACAAAAATGTGATGAATGCTATTCCAAATTATTTCAAAAATCTTGAACCACCTATTATTTGTTATAAGTATAATAAATCTGTTAGAGGGTTAATTTTTAATTACAATAAAATTGTTTCTGATCTTAAAATTCTCGAAAACACACCAGATACATGAGACTGTACCTCTTCTAAATTCTGTTACGCTCCAGTGGGTCATATAATAACTGGCAATTTTGATATCATTAAAGATAAACGCATTAGAGCGCTTTTGAGTAAGGGACCTAAATTTAGATTACCTGCCTTAATTGATTTCGATACTTGTCGCAATCATATTTCTGAAGCTTTGAATAAGTATAGTACCAACTGGTGCCGCAGAGAACATGCTGAAAATGACGCTCTTACAAAATGGAAAGAATTAATTTTTGATACTATCGATACCCGGATTTCGTTCTATTTATCCAATAACCATCTTTTACCACCTAAACCTAAATTTAACATTCGTCACTTAAAGAAGGGCATACAAGACTTTCATTCCAAATATGTACTCGTTCCTGCAGACAAAGCATCCAATAATGTGATAATTGTATGACGATTACATTATGTTGATACTTTAAACCAGGAACTTGTGAATACCAATTCCTATACAACGACTAATTTAACGGAGCATAATGTAGTATCTGATCATCTTGATACTTGTAAACAATTAAAAGCTGACGTCAACATTACATGTCATAAACTTCCTACTATGTACTGGATACCAAAACTCCACAAAACACCATATAAGTCTCGTTTTATTGCTAATTCAAGTGCATGTACTACTACTAAGCTTTCCAAACTTTTGACATCGTCTTTAATTAAAATCAAAGAACATGTTCAAAGGTATTGTGACAAGACTTACGAAAATTCTGGACTTAATCTGTTTTGGTCTATCAAAAACTCGAATGAAATTTTGACGAAGCTTGAACATAGAAAATACCAAGCTTGCAATATTAGTACGTATGACTTTTCAACACTATATACTACCTTACCTCATAATTTAATAAAAGATAAACTTATACAACTTATTGAAAAGACTTTTGCCAGAGAAAGGAAACTATTTCTGGCGTGTAATACTGATCGAGCATTTTTTACAAATGACACGGTTAAGCATTACACTATGTGGACTTGCACCGATGTCTGTAAGTCACTATCATTTCTTCTGGATAATATTTATGTACGTTTTGGGAGTACCATATACCGCCAAGTGATTGGTATTCCTATGGGTACAAACTGTGCGCCCCTTGTCGCAGACCTATTTTTGTACTGTTATGAGAGGGACTTTATGCTTAGTCTAAAACCTGATACACAGGCAGATATGATCGAAGCCTTTAACAACACATCGCGCTATCTAGATGATATTTTTAATATAGACAACCCATTTTTTGATACGTTGTTTCCTTTTATTTACCCAAAAGAATTACGCCTTAATAAAACAAACGAGTCAAATTTATCGGCACCATTTTTAGATTTGGATCTTTTAATAAATAACGGTATTGTTTCTTCTAGGATTTACGATAAACGAGATGATTTTGATTTTAGTATTGTAAACTATCCTCATCTAGATGGCGATGTTCCCCGTTCTACATCTTACGGGGTTTATATTTCACAACTTATTCGTTTTGCTAGGGCTTGTACCTCTGTTGAGGACTTCCACATTCGTAATAAAACTATTACTGAAAAGCTTCTTAAACAGGGGTACAGATTTCATAAACTTCGTAAAACATTTTCTAAATTCTTTTATAGAAATCTTCCTCTCATTAACAAGTATAAATGTAACTTAAAGTCTTTTCTGCGGCAAGGTATTTCACATCCGGAGTTTTATGGTGATGTGATTTACAGACTTCGTAAGATTCTTGGACATATGCATTTTCAAAACCTATTTGTGAAACGTATTAGATTTTTCCTCAAAAAAGATTATGATCCAACTATATTGCTGCGCACTTCACGTTTGGTTATCGATCATTCTACAATTGATAACTATGCTTTCCTCTTTGGTTGTGCGACGACAGACAGGGCTTAGCACTACATGATGATGTATCTCTAAAGCCGTCCTTAACCGGGAGAGTTATGTCGGATTTTCGTGCTTTGGTTTTTCTCTCCCTCTCTGTCGTACCCTAAACCCTCCCATGTCTTACGGTTACTCGTGACTACAGACTATTCGCTTGAGTACAATTTGACCGTTGCCATAGTGGGTTATTTTTAACACGGGCTTGAATGTTTAATTCTTTCCCGTGTTACTAATAATCCTGTCAGAGAATTTTGTTAGATGTTTTACATGTATTTACTTACTGTGCTGGCGGTCTTTTTGATTGTAAGGTTGTGGAACAGGGTTTATATTTTATGTACACTGTTCGTCGTTATAGGTGAATATAGGAGATAAGTGTGAGGTTGGGCGCCCCTAAACCAGGGTTTAACCCCCCAGTGGTTGTTGATGGTTAATTAATTTATAATTGATTATTGATTGCTACTGACCGTACCAAGGCGGGCTCCTATGTTCACTTAGCTTTATGTTTGTCTTGCGTGTTGTTTTCTATTTAGTGTGTAGATGAAGGAATGGTATTGCGTGTGTGGTTGTGTGTGTGTGTGTGTTTGTTATGGTATGGCTGTGTGTGTGTTCTGCTTTAGAGATGGGTGTATTGTTTGTGTTGCGTTTCCTGCTTGAGTCTTCTTTCGTATTTATTGATTACAATAAGGTTTATAATTAATTCGGGGCCAAAACATAGTTTACATAAATTTGTTAATTTTGCATGTTTTCACATCTTTGTTCAAATAATGTCTGAAAACTGCCAAAAAAAATATTTAAAAAAATAAAAATACAGAACAAAAATTGGGTACGAAATGACTTTTCCAATTTTTAGAGGCTACGAAATGACTTAAGCCTTATTTGGGACCATTCATTTTCATTTTTTTGGTGGTTACGAAATGACTTATCAAACTTTTTTGGCGGCTACGAAATGACTAAAAATATCGACTACGAAATGTGATTATCGGTACAATCGGCCGGGTCTCAATCGATAAATGTTCGATAATTAATCGGTTGACTACATGTACTTTGGAGCAATTAACACAGCGATGCTTTAGAGACCTCGCTCTTCTTTCTTCGTTCATTGAGAAGGAGAAGAAGAAGAAGAAGAAGAAGTAGAAGAAGAAATTCTTCTTTAATATATGTTATTAGAAGAAAGTAGTTTACCAATGACTGCTACTTCTGGGCTGTGGATGCTGTGGGTCTAAATGGCAGTTCTGGAGTTTTACCATTGACCTTGTGCCTGTCTGGTAGATCTTGCTGGTAGGGATTGTCCAATTGCTTTGAAACCAATTGGCTAGGGGTCTATAGTGTAATTCTTGGACAGCTTGAAAGAACAATTCATGACAAGCTCAAGACCAATTCACGACCATATTTACGAACAGGCCGATCTGGTCGGGTCGAAATCGGGAAGAGAAGAGATCGAATTGGTCGAGCTGGACGAGTAGAGATCGCGTAGAGACCGTGTATAGATCGGAATGGTCGGGTAGAGATCGGAATGTTTGTCGGGTCGAAGTCGAGAAATAGTCGTGAATGGTCGTTTAAGAGTCGTGTACTATCGTGTAGCTGTCGGGAAGAGGTCGTATACAAGCCGTTTTCAAGCAGTTGGTCGGCTAAATTCGGCGATCGGGA
The DNA here is from genome assembly GCA_922989275.2 of Gari tellinella. Classification (NCBI taxonomy): domain Eukaryota; kingdom Metazoa; phylum Mollusca; class Bivalvia; order Cardiida; family Psammobiidae; genus Gari; species Gari tellinella. Next base: position 19,825,884 of record OV277869.1, on the reverse strand, counting down.
GGGTCGAGTTGATCTGATCGGCAGTGTGAACCCAGCATAACGCAGAAAAGCAAAGAAACTTCATCAAATATTTTTTTCTCCAATCAGCATATTGTTACAAGGCAGCGAAAAAATATACCTATGAATAAAGAATGTTCACATTTTTACAAGCATGTATAATAGTGTTATTCCGATTAATCGATTTAGTCGACGTCGAATCATTTACCTGCAGAAATCGATTAATTGACTAATAAAATCCATAGTCGACTCTAAAGTGACTAATGTAAAAATGCAGAAGCAAAATCCGTGGTAAAAGATTCAAAATGCAATACTGTTCGAACTTGTCGTCGATGTCCTGAATTTTTTACCTCTGTCGAGAAATTTCTATCGTTCGCTATAGGCTATTCACTAGTACGCACTAATGCATAATCATTATGACTCTAGTAAGTTAGTAACTAGCAGCGACTAACTCCAGTTGAACGCGTCTTAGACAGTAAACATGGCTGATTTTTCGGAATAGGTCTATAACAATTAGGTTTCAAGCATAATTTCCAAAATATTTGTACTCAAATAGATCTAGAAGTGAAGTTGAAACACATCTATCTAGTCGAACAGTCAGTGCCGACGAAGGAAGTGAGACACTTCCGAAAATTACACAGGTAATTCAAATTCGCTCTGAGTAATGGAAAACAATTTAGAACGAGTATAGCTTGTATATGTTTCTTAACATAAATTCACAGTACAGCGCGCCCTCTCTACAACGACACCTAATGGGAGACAAAACATGTGTGCGTTGTTCAGAGGGAACCGTTATAGAGAGGGAAAATAAAAACTTAGTTTACATTTGCAAACAGCTTGAATCCAGATCAGACGCCGCGTAACGCGGCGTCTGATCTGGATTCAAGCTGTTTGTCACTCGTCATTATATTTATTCTATCATATCTCCATTTATATGTAACTTTGAGACAAAACAACAGCCACAATCTTAAGCAGACGGGATCGCAGCAGTAAAAGTGTTAGACATAATTGTCCCGTTTAGGGAACTGTGGCAAGGGTCGTTGTAAGGAGGGAGTCGTTGTTGGGAGGACCGTTGTAGAGAGGGAACACTGTACCATAGTTTTTAAGCGGTTAAAATGGCATGATTTTCAAGTGATTGCTGATCGTGTGTTTGCTCAGACTGTAACAGGGATACTTACGCAATTACATTCTCTCACACACATACACTTAGATTTAATAACGTTTAGCAAAAGTAAAAAGTAAAACTTAATAACATGAATTTCTGAAAGCTCAGACATTGTTTTGTTTTAAAAGTAAAACTTAATAACATGAATTTCTGAAAGCTCAGACATTGTTTTGTTTTCACTTTTCAGTGGTTATAAAATTAAAGTAATTCTGTTCAATTTTAGTCGATCATTAGTCGATCATCGATCGTTCACTCAAATGTAATGAACGATCACAAAATATAGAGTGATTCCCAACACTAATGTATAATAATCCAATACCAGCTTTGTTTAGAATACTTGCACTGTTTAATTGCGATCCATTCTCAAGCGTGCTTTTCGAGTTGATTTTTGTAACAGGTAATTAACTAGCAAACTTACATGTATCGAAACTTGATGGGAGCCGAAGCTTCGCTAGTTTCTATATTCTTACCACTTTACATTCAGCGCTAAGTTAGGAAGCTTCAACAGCAGTAATTTCGAACAAGCTTATTATATAAGTTACCTTTGAATCAAATTTATAAGAAAAAAAATTAACATTGGTCACAGATTTCAGATATCGGGCGTATCTGACGATAACACCATATCCTATATGCGGAATACATCTATTCACATCAAAGTTGGTAGAGAATATTTGTTGAAGTTTCTTTGTTGGTTGTGACTAGGGGTACGTGACCGTACCTCTAATATTTGAAATCAGCGGTACGGTCACGTACCCCTAGCGAGTCCTGTGAGGGTTGGCTAGGGGTATGTGAGTCATTTACACTATGAAGAATCATATTATTTTGCCTGCAGATACGTTTTATTGATGCTAATATTAATAATCTCTCATTTCCACCTTATCTTATAGATATTTAATGGAGAAAAACAAAGAAACTTGTTTTCACGGCTGCGATGGGAATATATGTATTCCGTATATATGGTATGGTGTTATCGTCAGATACACCCGATATCTGAAATCAGTGACCAAATGTTAAGATTTTTACTTATAAATTTGATTCAAATGTAATTTAACTTATATAATAAGCTAGCTTGTTCAAAATTACTGCTGTTGTAGCTAACTTGAAGCGCTGAATATAAAGCGGTACATGTAATAATATATAAACTAGCGAAGCTTCGGCTCCCATCAAGTATCGATACATGTGAGTGTGTTTGAAAAATTTACGTCCGATAAAAAATAAACTTAAAGCTTATTTAGGATATTTTGTAAGTCGAAATTGAGAATATACTATGTAAGAAGTTGTTTTGAAGCTCGCAATCGGTTAAATTTTCGATCGGAAGGAGTAAAATGGACAAAAAACGTAAGAATAGCAGTAATGGTGAAAGCCGCGAAGTGAAATCTAGGAAAAATGGCGGATCGGACAGTTTGAATGACAGTGTTAGTGAGTTGATTCGGGGAGCAAACTCTGTGTTGTACAACGATTCTGCTATTATGGCTAGTTAAGATTCGTCAGTGTTCGAGCCTTCGCTTACCGATGTAATGGAACTATTGAAATCAATGGATGTGAGAATGAAAAATATGAGGTGTGTGAAGTTTGCACGACATTCGACAATTCGACATTCGACCTTTCACTAATGAAAGGTCGAACAGCTGTCGAATTTCGACTTTCGACATTTAAGCTTTCACATAATGTAACAAATTTTGCCGATCGACAAGTCAACTTTGCCATAATGTAGAAATATTGTCGAAATTCGACTTTCGACATTCAACATTTTTAAAACACATTACATTGTCGAACTGATGTCGAATTTCGACGTTCGACATTTATACAAAGTCGGGAAATTGTCGAACTAGGGTTGAATTTCGACGTTCGACAAACTGCAAGTAAGGGAAAAGTCGAAATATTGTCGAAATTCGACGTTCGACATTCAAAACTTCTTAAACACATTACTTTGTCGAACTGATGTCGAATTTCGACGTTCGACATTTATACAAAGTCGGCAAATTGTCGAACTAGGGTATAATTTCGATGTTCGACAAACTGCAAGTAAGGGCAAAGTCGAAATATTGTCGAAATTCGACGTTCGACATTCAAAACTTCTAAAACACATTACTTTGTCGAACTGATGTCGAATTTCGACGTTCGACATTTATACAAAGTCGGAAAATTGTCGAATTAGGGTCGAATTTCGACGTTCGACAAACTGCAAGTAAGGGAAAAAGTCGAAATATTGTCGAAATTCGACGTTCGAGATTCAAAACTTCTTAAACACATTACTTTGTCGAACTTATGTCGAATTTCGACGTTCGTCATTTATACAAAGTCAGGAAATTGTCGAATTAGGGTCGAATTTCGACGTTCGACAAACTGCAAGTAAGGGGGAAAGTCGAAATATTGTCGAAATTCGACGTTCGACATTCAAAATTTCTTAAACACATTACTTTGTCGAACTGATGTCGAATTTCGACGTTCGACATTTATACAAAGTCGGGAAATTGTCGAACTAGGGTTGAATTTCGACGTTCGACAAACTGCAAGTAAGGGAAAAGTCGAAATATTGTCGAAATTCGACGTTCGACATTCAAAACTTCTTAAACACATTACTTTGTCGAACTGATGTCAAATTTCGACGTTCGTCATTTAAACAAAGTCGGCAAATTGTCGAAATAGGGTCGAATTTCGACGTTCGACAAACTGCAAGTCAGGGGGAAAGTCGAAATATTGTCGAAATTCGACGTTCGACATTCAAAATTTCTTAAACACATTACTTTGTCGAACTGATGTCGAATTTCGACGTTCGACACTTATACAAAGTCGGGAAATTGTCAAATTAGGGTCGAATTTCGACGTTCGACAAACTGCAAGTAAGGGAAAAAGTCGAAACATTGTCGAAATTCGACGTTCGACATTCAAAATTTCTTAAACACATTACTTTGTCGAACTGATGTCGAATTTCGACGTTCGACATTTATACAAAGTCGGGAAATTGTCGAACTAGGGTCGAATATCGACGTTCGACAAACTGCAAGTAAGGGAAAATATCGAATATTGTCGAAATTCGACGTTCGACATTCAAAATTTCTGAAACACATTACTTTGTCGAACTCATGCCGAATTTCGACGTTCGACACTTATACAAAGTCGGGAAATTGTCGAACTAGGGTCGAATTTCGACGTTCGACAAACTGCAAGTAAGGGAAAAAGTCGAACTATTGTCGAAATTCGACGTTCGACATTCAAGATTTCTTAATACACATTCCCTCTGTTGAAATTATGTCGAATTTCGACGTCCAACAATTTTCCGGACCCGGGAAAAGTCGAAATATTGTCGAAATTCGACATTGTTCTTTCAACAATTCTTTAACACATTCACTATGTCGACCTTATGTCTACTTTCGACGTTCGACAAGTGGTCTGGCAAGGAAAAAATCGAAATATTGTCGAATTTCGACATTCGACATTTCAACAAAGCCAGTAAAGTGTCTAATTTATGTATATTTTCGACAATCGACAAATTTCCCGATAGCGCAATAGTCGAAATATTGTCGAATATCGACGTTGGACATTATCCTTTTACCGAAATATTCGACTTTCTTCTTTTAAAATTACTTTAACACACCCACTATGTCGATCATGTGTCCAATTTCGACATACGACAATTTTCCAGGCCGGGAAAAAGTCGACACATTATGTCAAATTTCGACATTCGACATTGTCCGTTAACAAAATGTCGAAAATTTGACGAAATTCAATGTTCGACTTTCAACACTACTTAAAAACATTCACTATGTCGAACTTGTGTAGAAATTAGACGTTCAATAATTTAGCGAGCCTCGAAAAGGTCGAAATGTTGTCGAAATTCGTCATTTGACAATCAACATTTCTTTACCACATTCACAATGTCGAACTTATGTGGAAATGTGACGTTTTACAAGTGCCATTGCAGGGAAAATGTCGAGTTATTGTCGAAGTTCGACTTGCGAGAAATTGCCAGACAGGTAAATAGTCGAAATATTTTCGAATTTCGACATTCGATATTGTCCTTTCACCAAAGTGTCAAACATTCAACATTTCTATAAAGTCTTGGAAATGTGGAAAAAGTATCAGATTTCAATTTCGACAATTTAACGGCAGATAGTGCGAATAAGTCTTCGGGAGTCGTGCGATTAAATCTGTATACGTATCGGGCAATTGCTGACTGGACCGAAAGTGCCTAGAAGAGCCCTTTGATCTAGTTATACACTGTTTACTACATGTATTTGACAAGAATGAATAACTGTACCACGCACTATTATTTTGTAATTGTATTTAGATGTATAACCTGAATATTTATACGAAACACGGTTTGAATTCAGATTAAAGGTCTTCTACCGAACTATATTTATCTAGGTCTTATACTTGTCTAACCTGCTGTGTAACGTATTGATGTTTATTTGGTACAGCTAGACCTCAAACAGATCACACCGGGCCTGGTGTCTCCTACCAGAGCCCACTGGGCAGGGTCTTCACTATAAAAATTATACAATAACATGTATTTTGTGTAATTTTATATAGGCGTATAGTCGGTAAGTTCAGTGACATATTAAAGATTGCTCACGATCAAGTCTTCAATAACCTTAAATGTACGAGTTACTAAGTAATAAAGTTAAGTAATATTTTACATATAGATACGGTGTATATACTGATTATACCAGGACTATATTAGTCACCTGGGAGGGCCATTGTGCTGATCCTTCACTGTTTTCAGTAATCTTGCATGCACGGATTATCTTACACTGGTAGAATGCCATTTCTATAAAAAGATGGAACATTTATAAGACAAACTGTTTAGGAGTAGGTCGGTGGTCTTCAATCCGAAACCATTGACATGTGGCTGTTTCTAGTATTGAAGATGGATGACCGTTTAGAGTTAAGTAGAATGCAAGTAAAGACCAGTTCTGCTTTGCGTTCAACCTGCTTTAAGCTTTATACTATCATCTGCTAGATTATAGAGAATGTTACTAATAATAAATATTCTTGAATGCGTAGAATAGAACTATTTTCGGCAAAAAGTGGAAGATGAAAGATGTTAAAATGCGTATCTGTGGAGTAATGAGTTTAAACTTAAAAGCAAACGTTTACCTTCCGGTATCTAATCCCTTATAGCGGATCTATAGATTGAAACATGATGCGCCTTATAGGATGCGTTCTGTTTCAAGTTCAGACTGCTTTACCCGATAAATACGCCTCTAATTTATTCTTTCACCGACGACATTACTTCCATTTATACAGTCATGAAAATGTATCATAAAGCAGACTAAAAGTAAAGCAGAATGTGCCTTAAGGCGCATTCTGTTTTACCTTCAACCTGCTTCAAGTATTCGGTTATTCATCTATCTTAAAAACAAAGAAACAGGCTTTGTGGTTTGTGGTAAATAGAAAATATTTGTTATGATAAAATTGGTGACTGTCTAGGCAGAAACTATTCTATTTAGTGTTGGCGTGAATTGAAATGCGTATATGGAGCAATGGGTTAATTGGTCAACCTATATGTGTGGTCCCTGAACATTAACCCTTTGTTCCATAGACTGTTTCTAGTATTGAATATAGGTGACCAATTAAAGCGGGTTAAGAGTAAAGCTAAATGCGCATTGAGACTGCTTTAAGCTTTAAACTTTCGGTTAACATCTGTTTGAGAATAATATATAATATTTGTTATTATATATTACTGTGTACTTACTTACTTACCTATTTGCTCGTCTGTAATAGACAGAGCAGAACAGAACAACCCTTTCTTTTTTTGTCACAGAAAACAAAACATATGTTTTGTAATTACATGTGAAGTATAATATAATAAAAAACTATTGAGTTAGTAGGACATTTGGTGGTCGAATACTGAATTAATCTGCGATATAGGGGGAAGGTGGAAAAATATTAAAATACTTAACTAATGGGGCCTTCACATACACGGAATTTCTACGATTTTCTTACGGATGGCACACATTGGCACACATCCGTAAAAGTTTACGGTTTCTTACGATATATGCCACTTTTAAGAGTGAATTAAGATGTGTTACGAGTTGTTACGGGCTATTTACGGTATCTTACGAGTTATTACGATATGTTTACGACAAAACTCCGCGTTCTATAGCAGTCGCACCTGGTTTTCTCTACTTGCACGCTCTTTCAGTTAAATGGTCACTCAATATAAGTTTGACTGTACTTGCCCCTTCACCGCCATAGCCCGAGTACAATGATACTTGCAAAAGGTTTGGATCCAGATCTGGCATCGCGTGACGCGGCTCCAGGTCAGGTTCCAAACTGCTTGACACTCAATTTTATACTCCTTAAATAAAAAAACCTAAAATTAAAATTTGAGAAATAAACGTAGACGAATTGTTCAAAGCTCGTCACGTGATGACAGTGAAGGGACTTTATCGTAAACAAAACGTAATAATACCGCCTGCAACAATTATTGCAAATTACTGTTATAATATTATTTTTTTCTTCAAAAATTTCTCAAAATATAAGATTAGAGTCTCAATTTGAGTAGGTCCTGATGTGAGTTATCGCCACGTGCGGTTTAATCTGGATATAAACTGTTTGCAAATGTTAGGGTTACGTGTTGTTACGTTCGATTTGCGATTAAGTTGCGGATTGTAACGGATTATTTACGTGTTGTTTACGGAGAAGTCCATCCGTGGTCTATCGTAGTCTATCGTAAAAAAGTTTTTGACATGTCAAAAAAATAGATTTTTTCGTCTTACGGAGGCTTACGGATGTCGTCGAGTTTTGCGGATGGTAACGGATTGTTTACGGACGTCTGCGACGTGTTTGCGGATGTTAACGAGTTATTCCGGACGTTTGCGATTGACTACGGTTTGGAGATCTGTAAGGACTCGTAAGAAACATCCGTGTATGTGAACGCCCCTTTATGAGTTGTTACGATTTACCTAAAGAACACTGACGTGTTTGACCTTTTCAGTACCAAAAAGTATTCAATTTCAAATGTGTCATCATTCGACAACTGGCATGAAGTGATAGAACATCGATATGACTGAAATAATAGTTCACTTAGATTTTTGTGGTCTTTTTGGCTAGATTATGCCTGTTTGGACGGAAAACCTCCACGATAATACCACGGATGACTACGAACACGTTACGGTCGGTTTACGGATCCTTGCGGACTGTTTACGGTTCTTGCGGGCTGTTTACGGAGGATTACGTGTTGTTACAACCGGTTTACGATACTTAACGGATCGTTACGATTGATTTACGGAAGAATATCTCCGCGGACAATCGTAAGAAAATTTTTGACACAAAATTATGGGCATCTTCTTCCACGAATCCTTACGTATCCTTGCGAGTTATTTACGGACACTAACGGATCATTTGCGGATGCTTACGATTGACTACGAGTAACTGTTGGCGATCCGTAAGGAATCGTAAGAAAATATCGTGTATGTGAAGGCCCCATAAATGGTATGGACACAATATATAGAAATAAATACCAAGCTATTATTAGATGATACAATATATAAATTAGCTATGCAGATCAGTTCACTTATAATAAAGCAAACTGGTCCGTCTATAGTTAAAGCTGCGACTATTCTTTCTTTTGAACAATTTCCAAATAAATACATGTCTATAGAGGGCATCATTGCTGATGTAGTCTTATAGTGAATAACAGAAGTACAGTGTAACCCTCCCAAAACGGACATTAAAAAAACGAAGTCAAATTGCGACAAATACATCGTTAAGCAAGAACAAGAAGAAAACTGAGTGAGGCGCTGCCTTGGCAATGCCTCAGACCGTTTGGATCCTGATCTGACGACGAAATGCACAAGTGAGAGGTATGGGTCATAAAGTCCGGGGGAAGTAGGCTACACTGTACTTCATTTTATTGACGGATACCGTGGGAGTTTTGTCCATTTCCTTCAAGGTCAGCACGTGCAGATGTAGAATTTTAGTAAATAATGGTCGTATTCGAATCAGGGCAACTATCGCGTTAGTTGGAATATTTGTCAACAAGTTCTATTCGAATCACGACTTGATGTTTGTTGTCAAACCCTAAAATCGAGCGTTGATTTAGTCACGTGACCACGTTTATACCACGTGATTAGTGTCTCTAGATAAAACAAACATAAAGACCCTCTCAATTAATCGATTGGATCCAGATCACATGGCATTATGTGCGTTTATAAAAATTTGGAGCATTACGACTGTTTTAACGGGTGTTTGATTCATTTCCATTCGTCCGGAAGTACAAAGTTTTCGTTGACTACAATTTCTATTCGAGTCGGGCCAAAATCGTTGACATCAGTAAATCTTCGCGCGTTTGCTCCGCCCATTTTCGTTGACCATAAACTCGATGATTCGAATACGACCAATAACACTGACAGACGAGAAGTACTGTGTTGCCCTACTCAGCCGGACAAATATATAAAGAAGCGTAGTTTGTCAAATATTTTGTCAGTTCAAAAACAGAAGGGAAAAAAACTCTATGAGGTTGAAGAAAATTTGATTTGCTGACTGCTTCAGATCATCGACTCAGCACGTGAATCATATACGCAATACATGGACACCGCAAGCAACCTAATAACTGGATTTATCACTATTTCAACTAAATAGACTCACAATTCATACAGTTATGACAGACACAAAACATCAACTTTATTAAACACGCGACTGTTTAATGCAGAGCAAAAGTGATGCAGATAGACCTTATGACAACGTTCTGCATTTCTTTTGTCCTGCACCAAAATACACACATGTTCATCATTGTCTTTATAAATGCACTTCTTTTTGAGTACCGATGGACACAGGTTTGACTGTAGGATCTTCATAGATGTTCAACTATCTAACCCGCACATGACTGTGGTGTTTTAACCCTTTACCCAATAATCTGTTTATAACTTTAAAGACAGGTGATCACTTAGTAAAGCAGAATGTGCCTTAAGGCACATTCTGCTTTACTTTCAGCCTGATTTAAGCTAGCATATGCTAGGCTATATGAAATATTTGTTATGGTAAATGTTCATGAGGGTATAAACTGGAACTATTTTCTTCAGCGGAGGAATAAATCAAATACGCTAAAAGTCGCTTCTATTGGGGAAAGGGTTAAGAGAGTTGACTTCTGATTTCGACAATATTGCCGGCCCAGCAAATTTTCGAACGTCGAAATTCGACATAAGTTCGACTTAGTGAATATGTTATAGAAATATTGAATGTCATACGCTGAATTTCGACAATATTTCGAATTTTTCATGGCCCGGAAAAATGTTGAACGTCGAAATTCGACATAAGTTCTACATAGTGAATGTGTTTCAGAAATGTTGAAAGTCGAACGTCGAATTACGACAATATGTCGTCTATTGCAGCCCGGCATATTGTCGAACGTCGAATTTCGACAATTTTTTGAAATTTTGGTAAAAGGACAATGTCGAACGTCGAAATTCGACAATATTCGACCGATTTCCTGTCTGCTAATTTGTCATATGTTGAAATTCGACATAAATTCGACACTTTACCGGCTTTGTCAAAATGTTGAATGTCGAAATTCGACAATATTTCGACTATTTCCTGGCCCGGCAAATTGTCGAACGTCGAAATTCGATATAAATTCGACATAGTGAATGTGTTTAAGATATGTTGAAAGTCGAACGTCGAATTTGGACAAGTTTTCGACATTTTGGTAAAAGACCAATGTCAAACGTCGATATTCGACAATAATTCGACTATTGCACTATGGGGAAATTTGTCGATTGTCGAAAATATACATAAATTAGACACTTTACTGGCTTTGTTGAAATGTCGAATGTCGAAATTCGACAATATTTCGTTGGCCACTTGTCGAACGTCGAAAGTAGACATAAGGTCGACATAGTGAATGTGTTAAATAATTGTTGAAAGAACAATGTCGAATTTCGACAATATTTCGACTTTTCCCGGGTCCGGTAAATTGTTGGACGTCGAAATTCGACATAATTTCAACAGAGGGAATGTGTATTAAGAAATCTTGAATGTCGAACGTCGAATTTCGACAATAGTTCGACTTTTTCCCTTACTTACAGTTTGTCGAACGTCGAAATTCGACCCTAATTCGACAATTTCCCGACTTTGTATAAGTGTCGAACGTCGAAATTCGGCATGAGTTCGACAAAGTAATGTGTTTCAGAAATATTGAAATTCGAACGTCGAATTTCGACAATATTTCGACTTTTTCCCTTACTTGCAGTTTGTCGAACGTCGAAATTCGACCCTAATTCGACAATTTCCCGACTTTGTATCAGTGTCGAACGTCGAAATTCGACATCAGTTCGACAAAGTAATGTGTTTAAGAAAGTATGAATGTCGAATGTCGAATTTCGACAATATTTCGACTTTTTCCCTTACTTGCAGTTTGTCGAACGTCGAAATTCGACCCTAATTCGACAATATCCCGACTTTGTATAAGTGTCCAACGTCGAAATTCGACATCAGTTCGACAAAGTCATGTGTTTAAGAAATTTTGAATGTCGAATGTCGAATTTCGACAATATTTCGACTTTTTCCCTTACTTGCAGTTTGTCGAACGTCGAAATTCGACCCTAATTCGACAATTTCCCGACTTTGTATAAATGTCGAACGTCGAAATTCGACATCAGTTCGACAAAGTAATGTGTTTAAGAAATTTTGAATGTTGAATGTCGAATTTCGACAATATTTCGACTTTTTCCCTTACTTGCAGTTTGTCGAACGTCGAAATTCGACCCTAATTCGACAATTTCCCGACTTTGTATAAGTGTCGAACGTCGAAATTCGACATCAGTTCGACAAAGTAATGTGTTTAAGAAAATTTGAATGTCGAATGTCGAATTTCGACAATATTTCGACTTTTCCCCTTACTTGCAGTTTGTCGAACGTCGAAATTCGACCCTAATTCGACAATTTCCCGACTTTGTATAAGTGTCGAACGTCGAAATGCGACATCAGTTCGACAAAGTAATGTGTTTAAGAAATTTTGAATGTCGAATGTCGAATTTCGACAATATTTCGACTTTTTCCCTTACTTGCAGTTTGTCGAACGTCGAAATTCGGCCCTAATTCGACAATTTCCCGACTTTGTATAAATGTCGAACGTCGAAATTCGACATCAGTTCGACAAAGTAATGTGTTTAAGAAGTTTTGAATGTCGAACGTCGAATTTCGACAATATTTCGACTTTTCCCTTACTTGCAGTTTGTCGAACGTCGAAATTCGACCCTAGTTCGACAATTTCCCGACTTTGTATAAGTGTCGAACGTTGAAATTCGACATCAGTTCGACAAAGTAATGTGTTTTAAAAATGTTGAATGTCGAAAGTCGAATTTCGACAATATTTCTACATTATGGCAAAGCTGACTTGTCGATCGGCAAAATTTGTTACATTATGTGAAAGCTTAAATGTCGAAAGTCGAAATTCGACAGCTGTTCGACCTTTCATTTGTGAAAGGTCGAATGTCGAATTGTCGAATGTCGTGCAAACTTCACACACCTAAAATATGGACCAACGGCTCGAGAAACTAGACAAAGTGGAAGTGCAAGTCAGCAATGTTGAGGGTGAGTTCAGAAAGCTTTGGACATTTGTACATGACAATATTAAGAAAAATAACGATAGTGTTGCTTAAGTGTCTGATAAAGTTGAGTCTCTAGAGTTCGCACTTGGTATTACTAGCGATCAGATTACGCAACTGCAAACTGACAAAACTGCCATGCAAGAGTCAATGATTTACATGCAATCCCAGTCTATGAGGAATAATCTGACATTTTCTAACACTTCTGAGGATCGTGACGAAAGGCCGGAAGCTACGGAGCAGAACTTGAGAAGTTTTTGTGTGGATCAGTTAAAACTGGCTCAAGATATTGTCGACAGTATAAGCTTCGAACGCGTACACAGAATGGGAGGTAACTCTGGTAACACCAACAGACCCAGGACTATAGTAGTCAAATTTACACTGTTCAAGGATCGTGAAATTGTTCGACGTGCAAGGAATGTGTTAAAAGGCACCCCGTTTTATGTAAACGAGCAATTCCCAAAAGAAATTGTCGCCAGACGAAAATCTTTTCAGTCGAAACTTCGTGAAGCCATCAATAAAGGCAAATCTCTTCAGCCGAAACTTCGTGAAGCCATCAATAAAGGCAAATCTCTTCAGCCGAAACTTCGTGAAGCCATCAATAAAGGCAAATCTACAATGGATAAGCTACGACACGCTTTACATCGACGGACGACCAGTGCGGGGCGATTCTAATTAGCGGGACGTGGGGATTGGGCTAAAAGTGATATCTTGGAACGTGAATGGACTTACGAGGCACACACTCGAAGACCCAGATTTTGTTCACAAACTTTCTCATAATGACGTTATTTTTCTGTACGAATCGTGGACAAACGAGCATTCGAAAATCGATATAGAGGGGTTTAACTCGATAAACTGTTTTCGTAAATTTCAACATAGACGGGCCAAGCGATGCAGTGGTGGTATAGCGGTTTACATAAAGAACTCTATCAGTAACGGCGTGAAAGTTGTGCAAAACCATTTTGACACTATAGTTTGGTTAAAACTTGATAAAGCTTATTTTAATTTTGAGGACGATGTATTTCTAGCAGGAGTCTATATGTGGGGTGAAAACTCACCGGCTTACAATACTATAAATGTAAATTTATTTGATGTATTACAATAAGATATTAACAGATTCCAGAATGAGGGTAAGATACATGAACAGCCGTGTTGGGGTCAAACATGATTTTATTATACATGATCAAAATATTGATTTTATTGATGATGAAAGTTATATGCCAGATTGCCCTTTTACACGCTCATCATTAGATAAAGTCTCTAATTCACATGGATTAAAGCTGATAGATTTATGTAAAACATTGAAAAAACAAAAGTTATGGTTTTTAGAAGTCGTGGACCTTTATTAAGGAACGAAGTTTGGACCTATAGCAATAGTGAATTGGAGGTCGTTGACAATTTTAACTACTTAGGTACAGTGTTTAATTATACTGGGTCCTTTGTATAAAACCAGGAAACTTTGGCAGGAAAGGGTCTGAAAGCTTTAAACGTTCTTTTACATAATCTTAGACATTACCCGATACGTACTAGTCTTAAATTTCAACTGTTTGACGCCTTTGTTGGAGCTACTTTAAACTTTGGATGTGAAATTTGGGAGTTTGGTAAGTCTAAGGAAATTGAACGTATACATCTTAAATTCTGTAAATCTGTGCTCAGTGTGAAAACCTCTACTAGTAATATGGGGGTCTACGGTGAATTAGGAAGGTGTCCATTTAAAGTAAAAAAATCACATAACTTCCGTACCGCATTAAGCTGTTTCTTTTTTGAACTGGCTTTACTTTTACCATATAGACGTATATTTACTACAACTTACACATTTAACACTTTAACAAAATACACACATATGTAGTGAAATCATTGTCACGCATTAAACTGACATAACACCTTTTAAACTTCAACTGTTTAATGCTGTACTAAAGTAATGCAGAAAGTTCCAAATGAGAGAAGACCCCCCCCCCCCCCGCGCGAAAACTACACCGCAGATAAGCAGTCATTTCTACGTGTTAGTATGCGAGAAGAGTGACGTCATTTAGTCGGGAATGGTCTTGGTAACGGCCGTACTTTACGCCTTATGGCGCATTCTACTTTATTTTCAGCCTGCTTTAAGCTATCATGTACTAGAAAAAATTCCGAAGATTTAGGAAAAATCCGGAGAAATGGCAGCCCTGGAGGAAAGGTAGGGCAATATTTTTTCTTAGTTGAAAATGTAAGAGTAAGAAAACTCTTAAACAAAATACATACATGTAGAATGTTTCAGAATATGGCCCCAGGTCTCATTTTCGATCAATTTCGTTCAGAATTGCTGATTGTATTTCCAAGATGCAGTACAGTAGAAATGCAAGATCCGGTACAGTAAACTGTCACCTGCTTGCAAGACGCAGTACAGTGATTGTAGAATGAAATGGTCAAATTTACAAAATGTGCAACTGTTTCGCTAACACTTGGAGAAAATCCTAATACAAAGAGATAATTTATATCTGCATGTAGAGGAGAAACAGTTACACTTAACATGCGTATTTGATGCATATATTCAGCCAATTTGTGAAAACTCCGCACTCGTTGGCAGTGATCGGGCCAGTTGACGTTTGTAACAGAAGAGGCAGAAATTAGTTCTGATTCGGTACGATTAATGTTTAATACTTCTGTGTTGCAATAATTGTGTAGTAGGCGTATTTATTACAGTGGAGAAACTGTTATTCTTTCCCACTTAATGCGTTTTAAACGCGTTTGAAAGGCGTTTGAAACGCGTTTTATCTATTAACTTACAAACGCATTTGTAAGTGCGTTTAAACGCACTTATAAGTTAATAGTCATAATATGGTTTTACATTGCATTTTGGGTGTTTAAACAACGTTAAGAAAGATATTTTCTCATTTTTGCACTTTAAAAGTTCTTTATATATACACAAGTTGTGCGAATTGTGTTTTTTAAAGAGTTTTATCTCATTCGATCGTTAAATTAGACGATCTGTGTTTCGTTTAAAAATATGGTGGTGCTTTTTGTTCCAACCGAAATATTTGTTAATTGCTTGGATTCAGATCAGTTATTAAATTACTGGGCATCTGATTCGCATCAATGTTTGGATCCAGATCAGATGCCGAGTTACTATGATCAAATTTTGCACATTCTGATTTTTTACAAATATGTTGTTACACTCACACATTTGTACTAAATTCTATACATGGAATTGAAACAGTGTAGACCCTGTTAGGTCCATTCTTTTTGGAGTTTATATAATGATAGGTTATAACAAAACTAATCTAAAATTATCATAAAATCATCTAAACGCATACCTGATAAGTTCAGACGTTATTCCAGTGTCGAGTCAACATATTCAAAAGAATCATTAAGTCACATAACATTTAGATGAGCTGTAAATATGAAGGATTTTATCTATCTGTAAAGTATAACTGTACATGGTCAAAAAACAGCAATATAATAATTGCCCATCGTGTAACCACGGAATTCTTGTATAATATAATTCTGTGGTGTAACTACCCGACATCTCGTTGCGTCATCAACCGGATATGGGGTAATAAAACTTCGGCTTATCAAAGTAAACATAATCCTAATTAGGGGTGCGAGTCTGTTGGGGGCAATTTTACAATTTATAGTCCGCCACCAAAATTGTCATTTTTTATGGTCAGGTTACTTTCACAAGAAATGGCCACACTAGTGTAAATCTATCATATAAAGTAGATCTAATTTGACTTTATCAAAGCTGTCAGTTTGGATCCTGATGTGTTGCCGATTTAACATTTTACTAATTTTACCCCTAACTCCCCAAAGTAATTGAAATAGATTCATACCGTTTGAATAGAAATCAATATGATTTTAATTAATCTAATAAAATTTAACAGTTAAGATCTCGTTGCAACGCCGAGTCACTCAGCATTATGATGGAGAACAAAACTGTCTGGTTTTTTAATCAAAATATTAATTCGTTCTATAACGTACATCAGTTTAGATCTTGATTAGATCATGGAGAAATCACAGACTGCTCCGTGATTAGATGGCGAACTTATCGGCGTCTCATCTACATGTACATAGAAAAATGTTTTCAAAGGTCACATAAAAATTGAGCGATATTGAGAAAATGCGTTTGCGTAGATTAATAACAGTATTTATTTGATCTTGACAAACTGCATACGTGACGCAATTTTCAGACGGGAAGATTTTCAAACAGTATCATTGATTGGAGCCAGATCAGACGCCGAGTTACTAACAATTTGATATGAACCAATGCTTGGATCAATATCATACGCCGAGTTACTCAGATCCTGGTCTACATAAATGATTCCACCCAGTTCAGACGCCGAGTTACTAAGCATGACTAAAATGTCAATTATTGGTGACTGCATCAGCATGACCATATATGGGAGATAGTAAAGCCGGACGTGTACACAGCAGGCATTGTCCGCCCAAGGCCTCTGGCAATCTATACACCCTGTCATACTGTATACACTCACAGTTTTATCTAGGCATACATGTATATGTAGGCATAAGAAGGGTACTATAAACCTATTATAATTATTTAAATACCTTTCGGATTTATTTTAATTCGTATAATTGATCGGTCTCGATAAAAACAAAGGTATGCCGAATGAAACGCAAAAATCCGCTTATAAACGCGTTTATAAACGCAAAACTCACTTATAAACGCAAAACGCGTTTATCGTTTCGTTTGCGTTTCGTTTCCGCATGCGTAAGCATAAACGGGAAAGAATAACAGATTCTCCACTGTAACTGGTCTGACATTGTTTACATCAATTTACCGTTGATTCCGAAACCCTTGAGCCAATATCCGGTGTACGATATATACCAATGTTTCTAACGAACTAGAAGAGAGGGGATCAGGATATATTTAGACTTATTATTTAGAGTTGTTATAACTGTATTTTCAACACTTTGTTTGTATATAAATGTCTAAATGTATGACGATTATATTGCATTTTACACATATCTCCTGAAGTGAAGGAAATAAAATATTGATTTGATTTCGCACTTAACCATAGTGTGAATCATTCATTTAACTTCCAAAGCAGCGACAAATAACTGTCATAATTACACGGATTCGAATTATCCACTAGTTAATGTTATGAATTTAAGTTAAAATTTATTGAATTAATGGAATCAACAATTAAGCATGTTTTGTATAATTAAGTTATACACAAAATGTAAATTAAGTGATGCATTCATCCTCGTAGTGTCGCGTAATGTTATATGTTTATACTTTAATATTGTTTGTTTTCATTACTTTTGGTTGGCTGTGATTGGCTGTAATTTTTTCCTCATAACTCCATTGATTATTTTTAATTCAGAACACAGAACAAAACAGAACATAATTCTATTCAGATTTGAACAAAGTACCGGTACATCATCTTATTCACATATAAATTTTCACTTAAGGAATAATATGAATATTTATTGTATTCATGGAGGTATGAAAAACAAGAAATATGTTTAAAAAAAGATATTGAGCGGAATGAGTGGTGGAATTCATGCTGTAGATGGGTGTGCAAATTGTATAAAATTGGGTTTTTTCAAAGGATTGTAATATCTTGGACTGAAAAACATAAAATACACATTCAAGGATATAGCATAACTCTGACTAAAAAACTATAATGTACAGAAATGCAAAACAACAATTTAACCCGTATCCTAGCTACTGGTAGGAGATCCTCAGATTAAACTATTGTTCTATATATCAAACTTCATTTATGGGGAGTTTCTTGAAACAAACGATAACTAAATAAACTGTCCTGCTCATACAGAACAACAGTCTGCTTTACACCTCACTCTTCTAAATAAATGATGAAACAACACAGTTGTGTTTAACTCACTTGAGGCCATTTATCATATTGCCTAGCTACAGTCTCCAGATAAGAGGGGAGTCAACTGAACAAATCTAAATTTTCTCACTCATTTCAGCACCAAACCCTATGGTTTTACCACTCATTTTGATCGTCTCGAAGAGACAATTCAAATGAGTAGTGACACCATAGCGTTTAATGCACAACAAAGATTTTAAGTTTTGAAATAATTCCCTTATCTGGAGCCCTGGCTACTATCCAATCAGACTATTCAGTTTCAACAGGTGCTCTCAATTCTATATTTCTGATCAAATATAATTGGTTGAAATGTTGGGCTAAATAGATACCCGTTAAGGCGCATGGTGCTTTACTGTCAACCTGCTTTAAGTTGTCACTTGTGTTCAAAACTACAAACAAGCTATGATGTTATGAGTCAAATTTGCCAATGGCTTTTGCTGTCAATTGAGTCATGTAACCCTGATGCGCAGTTCGATTAGCACTGATCATAAAATGACAACCAGTAAGTAACTATATAAGGTAAAGACCTAAGGTATATTATAAACCCGATGTTTAACGTGGGTCGATATGAATGTATAAATCAGTTTGACTTGGGACAAGGATGCTAAAGAACGCTCAACTTCAGTATAACCATGACACGATTAGAGCGTTACGGCTGTGGCAGAAAGACACCCCGGAATCATGTGCAGCTAACATTGTTTGGATTCGTGGTTGGATTTTGTTTCGCGTATGGGGCTTTTATTGCTTTCACCACTATAATCCTATTGAAAACTAATCGAGCAGCTGATCGTGTAAATAGCTGTTCATGTGGCTGGTCGTGGGGAGAAAGGACTGCAGACGCTGAACGTAATGGACACAACTTAGAAGTTGAAAGTCATTTACACAGGTAGCAATGATTTATTAACTCTTTGAACCCTAGTCATGCATATATGCGTCATTTGCAAATAGTGTACCTGTGAGGAGTAGACTTGTCCTATGCAAACAGTGTAGACCCTGCTCAGAGGAATCATTGCAAACAGTGTAGACCCTGATCAGAGGGCTCCTTAGGGTCTACACTGTTTGTCATTCTGTCATATATTGTAAAAATCAACCCTAAAAAGACAAAAATGGACTAGACTAAATTGAAAACTAAAATTGTCCAATTGAGGTTTCAGGGAGGAAAGGGTTAAAGCGTAATGTCGAATATAAAATCTAGCACTCGTTTCAAAGACCTTTAACCCTTTCACTCTAAATGACGCTAAAAGGCGCGTTTGAAACCAGTTTGGATTCTGATCAGATACCGCTTAACGCTGCGTCGGATTAGAATCAAAACTGTTTGACAAGATGCCGCGTAACGCTTCGTCTGATCAGAATCAAAACCGTTTTACACTCGTTCTGAAATGTCTTTAGTCGTTGTCTTATTTTTTAACTTTGAAACGATATTGCAGACAACAAAATTGAAGTAGACGACAATAAAACAGTGCAGGGGTAAAAATCTAACGAACTATTTGACAGTGAAAGGGTTAAACTAAGTAAATCATGTAATATGTATTTAGGCTTTGCCTATGGACGAAAAAAAGCAAATTTGTACAAGTAGTTAATGAAAACGGAATAGATATATCACCAGTGTGTGATCATCGCTCTTGTATTAGTTCGTTGTGTATTCCAGATCACAATCGAGGCTACGCCTCTCGTGACTGAGATTTAGATTACACAACCGACTCGAACTTTTATTATATACCTAAATTGTTTGGGACAAGATCTATATGTTGTTAAACCGACTAATCAAATAGATCTATAAGCACCCGTGTATACAATGTTAAAAGTTAAAACTCCTCCGTACAGAACAGAACAAAACTTTATTTTCATCTCAGGCATGGTTACACCTAGATAATGCAATCTGAAACTATTTTTGGAAGTCATATGACCACCAATAATGACGTCATTATTTATATTGATGACGTATTTATAATCCGTTATTTTTATCGGTTCGATTGAGAAGTAGCCTTTTGCAAATAATGTTCATTTAAGCGTTTAAAGGTATGAATTGAGCTGTTTGAAGCTTTGTCCTTTGGAGGAAATCATTACAAGTGAGGTTTGTGGGTTATTCATGCTTAAAGTGGTTTAAAAATAGCACCGAATTCTGGAATTCCGAAACGTCACGCACAACTCTTCGTAAAAGCCGTGACATCATCATCCAAGATGTCAGCCCCCATGTTTTGTAGTTGCCTAGTTTTGAGGAAATTATTCACGCGCAAATCAAACACTTTTCAAAGTCTGTCAGTGATTGAATAGAATTGGAATACCTTTGATTTTATCATGCATTAGTTAAGAACGGAAAAAAGGCAAGCCTTTTTTCCGTATTACATATAGCTATACGTCCATAAAGGGATCATTTCACCGGGAAATATTCCCGGAAGACTGAGCTGCGATCTCAGGGCGTGGCTTGGTCGCCATAGGTCGCACGTAGCCGACGGGTGACCGAGGGTTGGTCTTAACATGGTCTTTAGAAGTTGCCCATAGTCGAGGATTGGTCTTTCCGAAAGAAATATCGTAGCACGGTTTTTTGACCGAGTCTTGATCTGAAAGTCACATAGACAGCGTCGAAGGAGCGAGCAAGATCGAGGAAAGGACGCATTGGTCGAGGTATAATCGAGTCTAGAGTTGGTATGAGCGATGCTCAGTCTGCTAGAGCGAGAACTGATTGCGCTCATGGTCGTGCTGCTTGACCAGCCCGATTTGTGACCAAAACAATCTTAGTTTTTTTTAAATGGCCCGCTATCTCTGGGGTCTAATACATGTATACGCTTCCCTTTCTTACATTTGACATACATTGCCGTTATTTTACACTTTATGAGTAAAAATATATGTTTTTATATATTTTACTCTTTGTTGTCAATGATTTTCCCACCTGAAATGCACGACTATATATTCGTTGGACTGTTTCTATGCACTTACCTAAATGTTCTAATTTTTAGCCAAGACAGATTATTATTATTATTATGATTATTGCACTTATATGTAGAAAATGTTTATGCTTTAAATCTGAGTGGCAAACAGTTTTGAGTTAGATTAGACGCCGGATAACCCGGCATTATACACAATGCATCGTTACCCGGCGTCTGATCTGGCTCGAAATCGTTTGTAATGGAAATAAAAGTTTTAACGTAAACGCGTTGTTTTTGGAACGAATATAGAGAATAACCTGTCAGTGGCGGATATTTAAAAATTTATCTGGTTCTGGACGGAAATCGTGGCGAGGTTTACCGAGCCATTCGATTTTCGTCCAGAACCGGATGAATTTTAAAATATCCGCCACTGACAGGTTATTCTATTCATCCTGTCAACAAACAGGTTTTAAGAATTTAAAAGGTTTAGATTTGATGTTTCCGTAACTTTCCTGTCCGTTGCATTTTCTTAAAATATAATGTTCTATAAATAGAACTATATCTAACCACATTACTTTTAGCTACCACATTACGGAAATGAAATAGTCCTCCCATTGTGTGCTGATATAATCATAAAAAAAAGAATCATAAAGGCTTGAAATAAAAAATCGAATAGGAATATACATATTCTTAATCGAATTAAACCTAAAGAGTACATGTCAATTCAGTTAAAAGTTCGCATAATCTACGTTCTGCAATTACCTCCCTTTATTGACTTATACTGTTTTGTCCTTTGTTTTAACTAATATCCATGATGGTAATGATTAAAATGACGGATACAACTTCTATCAAAGGCAATTTAATCAAAAGTAACAACAGTTTATCTTTATAAATAAAATTATATATATAACCTTTTTTGTAAGAATTGTGATATTGAAATAAAAAAAATGCTGGAGTGTTGTAGCTGATTATATAAGACGTCCGGACGATAATGGCGCAAGCTGCGGGATCCTAGAACGTTGGAATGCGGCAGCTATTAGACGCACGAGAGACGCTAAACCTTAGCAGAACAACAGTAGCTGATTATGTCAGAATCATGTTCTAGTGCTTACGAACACGGGGGCCTGTGATTCGAGTCTTCGCTTTACAAAATAAAATAAGCAGCTTCTAATTAAAGACATTTCCTCAGTCCTTTGATGGACTACCCCCCTTGTTTTCAGTAGGCGTGAAAGTAACTATATGGCAGGAGTAAAGTGTGCTTAGCCAATGTCACTAATCTCAAGTCGTCTAGAGAGGACCTGAAATACTCACACTCAGATATTTTTTCGATGGGTTTTACTAACCAAACTAACAAATTCAAGGTACGGGCCTCACATGAGACGCTTGGATGAATATATCCCTCGACAAGATAGCAGTAACAGCATAACTCGCACAGGGCTGCATGCTTTTATACCTGGTTTGGTGTTACCACCAAAAGTAGGTCAAGAAATGTCTTTAAGTAGATCTAGTATTTAGTATGTAGCTTGAATCCGAGTTCAAATATACATGTATTAAATCTTGATTCCGGGCATGTATGTTTTCACTACTGAGAGAAGGTTTCGAAAGTACGTTTCTATTCCCCCCTCCCAAACAAATTGATTTAGATCTAGGCATAGTCATACCACCTATGTAGTTGGTTTGATTGAGTTGGGGTTTAACGGCACCCGCACGCATAAGTTGGTCATATTCATGGCGCCGAGCTAATTAAGTGACTAAAATCATTTAGATCTGTCAAGAACCTATGTAGACTGCACATTTTGTCGTCTTCTTCGTTTTTGTTTTATTTTAGCTTTTTTATTATATTTTTCGAGTCCGACAGACACGCAAATCTGCCACTGGAAAACGTATCTTTGTGTAGTCGCAGCAGAGGATGTCTTTTTTATTACCCCCCCCCCCCCCCCCTTTAATGTTTTTTTAGCATCAGCAGTAATAGCTTTCTTAAATGTACACTTAATGTAGATCTAGTACATTTTCCATATATTTTATAACTATAAATTGTTAAAATAATTGTTCAAATCTATTGCAATAATTTCCAATAAATTCGCAAAACTAAAGCCTGTTTTATTGTAAATATCAAAATTATTTTAAACATTTTAGATTCACATTAAAATTCGCCAGCGCCCAGCATCACAAATTAATGACCGCTAATTGTTATACAAACGCAAACAAAGGAGCGACTTTAGAGCAGTTACACAATCAGAATTTCAGAATTGATACTATTTTGTTTTAAAAAATGAGTGAGAACATGCTGGATTCCTCTTATCTCGAGCATCATTGTTGTGATAAAAATGATGACGACGTCATTTGTCAAAAATTAAATAGGTTAAAATACATGTAGTTCCATATTCCTACGCACCCATCATGTCCAAGAATGCAGGCCATATTTACAGGATTGTCGTTCTTGCTCACTTTAGTATATCAGACGTAAACCATTATCTCCCTTGGTCCACGAGATCAATTATTGATTTGTTAGGCAGACTATCGGGAATCGCTTGATCATCTTAGCCTTGATAAACGCCTCATTCTCAAGTTACGACAATATCCCTCTTGGGCGACTATAGTCGCTGCTGAGGGGTAATACCGTATAACATTTGTACTATTATTTTACATGTATATTACTATCCCTCTTGAGCGACAATAAAATTATGCTTCAGTTGTGACTTCAAATTGTAGAACGAAAGTAATACAGAGGGCTTCTGTAGGAGCTCTCTGTGTGTGCAGTGATCAGCGTTAAGCAGTTGCTTTTAATATCCTAGTTCATTCTGATAGGTCGCTGTCGAGGGGTAGATCTGTATACATGTAGCACCCATAAATTATTTCCGTTGTGTTTTAATAATATGGTATGATCCTACTGGAGCGACACCGAAAGTAGGCCTCACATCGGCAAGTGGTCGTCCACTGTAGGACGATGTCAGTGTAGTACACTTCTTTTGAATCAAGTTACGACTCCCTGTTATACGAAAGTAATGCAGAAAGTTCCGGTAAGATCTGTCTGCGTTGCTGTTGTCTTGCAGTGTCACTGTGAGAAGCCACATGATCTGTTAACATTCCAATTCATCTTAAATGATCGGTAGCTGCTGAGGGATATACTATGTGCACAGATGATTTATAAATTAAGAGCGATGTGGTTTGGATACGTCCAGCCTCAGGTATTACACATCTTCCAGAATTATAGTAGTATAAGATATTCACCTATAGTTACTTAGTCGGACAACAGAGTCCATACAATGATATTGTCATGTATACTATATAATGAATCCATCGTATCATGTAACAAGAAACATGTATATGTTTACGTTACTTAATAAAATGTTTTGAATCTTGAATCTTGAATCTTGATAAGAAATCCCGAATGCTTCGTTATCAATCGGCTGCCTCCGGAACACTGGTTCCGGACCCGTTCTTATTCTCAGCGGGACCTCTGAAAAGCCATTTGTGTTTATATGCTGATTAAATTGTTACTAAACATTCGCGTTCTACATCAATTATACCCTGACCAGCATTATCGATCGAATCTTTCACTAGTATCTTACTCGTACACCCACACTTAACAAACGATAGTATGAATTATGATCAGACTAAGTAATTTGTCTATACGTCAATTTGCAAATTGTTAACCAATCGGATCAAAACTAATTGATAGCTAAAATGGTAAAAAACAAAGTTAAAATTAAATTAAAACATACATTTTTCGAATTTCTTTTTAAGGAGTGATTTACACATATACATTAATATGATGGAATTACGTAAATATGTTTCGAATAAGATATATTTGTATGAAAAACACAGAAAAATGATTTTTTCTGTTCTATTGCAAACAGTTTGGATCAAGATCATCCCCCAACAATTATGTGTCGGAAATTACTCTAAAAACAATCTTGATTTGAGTGTTTTGTGTGAAAAACTTTGAAACATGAATGCAATTCTATAGGAAACAATATCGTATTCATTTTAGACTATCTATGTCGGATCATGATCCAAACTATTTGACACGGATTGATCTGGGTAATTCGTGTCAAAGTTCAAGTTTCTGCTCCGGAATAGTAAAAAGGCCCCCGGCAAAACTAAAGGCGCGAGTCACTGCTTCTTAACCCTTAATTATCGTGCTAAGCGGGACTTGGATTATATTTGCAAACAATCTGGATTCAGATCAGATGCCGCGTTACATAGCGTCTGATCTGGATCTAAGCTGTTTGTCACTCGAAAAGTACTTTTTCTTTAGATTTAAAAAGATCAAAATTATTTATTATATTTCGCAGACATTACATTTGAAGCAGACGACAAATCAGCAGGATAAGGGTTAAGTTATGACACTTTGTTTCGTTAACTCATTCAACCATACAATTGTTAACTGACATGTTAATTTCCAATTAAGGTGGTTCGCGGGTCAGCTTATTCCGTGTCAGAAATCTTTGAAATCCTGATTAAATTGAAATATACCATATCAGGGGTGAAAAATCGTTAAAATAAAAAAAAAATACAGTACCGATTTTTTCTTACAGGACCTTTTGTCGAGAACAGCTCCTTTTCTAATAAACGGGAATATTTTCTTTATAAACTAATATAACTCAATCATTTCTGTACATTCAAGTAAACTGTGCAAAGATTATAAGATATTGTGCAAACAAAAATATTTCATGACATATTTTTTGGAAATATCAATATTTTAAAAAAGTCAAATTCTGAAAAAGTCACTAAATCTCAAATTACAAAAAAAATAACTGTTTGACATACACTAAATTTATCTTATTGGATAGATATTACTTAGTTCTACTGGCAAATTTTTTATGAAAATCTACAGTGGAATTTTCATTTTATGCATGATTTCCAGAAATTCTGACAAAATGTTAACACAAAACGAGTAACCTCCCTTGAGTTCAACTTTAAAATACCGTCAGCTCTAAATAATACCATAAGTCAAACCTGTAATAAGGGACCATTGACTACGGTAGCCTGTAGATCTTTAAAAGCAGGTGACTGCTTAATGCATATCAAAAGTATTGCATAAAAGCTCCTTTAGGATCTATCTTTTAGCATTACTTTTGTCCTGTGTTAAGCTGCCATCTGTAATATAGAATATAAATCCTCACAAAGCCGGTTTAGTTGTCACTTGACTATACTTGCATTTGATATTATTCATTACTACGTGACTAAATATAGCCTGTCATTTGATCACTGAGTTATGGATTGTCTAGTCAATAAAATCGGACCATTTATTTAAAACAAACGATTTGAAGCGAGTGGGAATCGAACCTGGAACATTTGGATTCCTAATCAATCACCGTACCAACTGTGTTAACAGAGAAGACACTTAAGCAGATCAAACTTTTCTTTATGTAAATTTTCTACTATAAGCACGTGCTGCAAAGATCAGGTGAAAGTCATCAGCATTTCCGGAACTCGAGATGCCGGCCGCCCGCTGTCGAACCACCTTAAGTCTAGTCCATTCTTTTCTTTTTAGGGTTGATGTTAACAATATATTGCAAAATGGCAAACAGTGTATGCCCTGTTCAGAAGACTTATGCTAGCATACGACAAGTGTACATTTAGAAATTCAATTTCAAACATTAATACGCTGTTTGTTAGTGACAATGGGTTAATATTTTGTTATTGTTTTCTGATTGCTGATTGCCGGCTAAATTCTGATAAAATCAGTTACTTGCTGTGTGATCTAGATATACATTGTTTGCTTCTGTAATTCAAGTGGCATTCAGTAAACCAATAGTGGTCAGCAGTAAAGAAGAGTCGATTTCGAGTCTAATCTGGATCCAAACTGTTTGCAAATATAACTGACTCTCTCTCCCTCTTTATGTGTATGTATATATATATATCTCCCCTTTCTATGTCTCTCTTGGATCTGATCTGAATCCATACTGTTTGCAAATAGAACTCTCACTCTATGTCTCATCGGTATCTCTCTCTCTCTTTCTCAGTATTAACTCTCTCCCTCTCTCTTGAATTACTTAAGGATCTGATCTGGATCTAGACTCATTCTAAATAGAACTGTGATATCTCTATGAGTCTGGATTGTGTACTGTTTGTCTGTCGGCTAATAGTATTAAATCAAATTCGTCAAATCAAATTACCCAGGAAGCTTGTATAAAAGACTAACTTATGCCCTGCGGCAATTTTTTTTCATCACACATGGACATAAGCCCCTATAAACACACAGCGTGAACCGGATCACAGCCCTAGAAACAAAAACGAGTCTTACCGGTGAAAAATTACGACGTGATTTCACGGAAATAGCCGATCGTGTATGAAGGATAAAAGGCTAAGTCCGTTTTCAGCAATTCGACATTTACCAATATTTAACTCAATTTGGAAGCAAAAAGACTTAATTCAAATTAAAGTAAAAACAATGATTGTTGAATTGTTAAGAAAACAGTCTTTCTCCTCATAACTGCCAAAATATTCGCAGATATTTAAAAGGATGCTTTATTCGCGTTCAAAATAGCAAAGTACCCGCTTTCACCCTTTTTTACTACATGTATATGTTAAATGTGTCCGACACGTACCTTTTTCAAATCAAAATGGAAGCAAAATGTCATTAAAATAGAAAATTAAAATTTACACCATGTGAAACAGAATAAAATGAAGTTTATAGCTATAAATGCTACAATATATTCAACAACTTAAGGGTGTATCAATGTCATGAATTTAAGAAATTTTCAAAGTATATGAAAACACTTTATGATGGTTTTGTATTGAAGAGCGATTTCAGATGAATGACAAAAATTGAAAAAGTGTACATTTTAGTGAACAACAGTTGGCTCCATGGCCATGTAAAATTTACCTCATCCCCTTTCTCTTATTTTGTCCTTTTCAAACAGCCCGGTTCAATAAAATCCATTTTAAATGAAAACAAATATGATAATTTGGTTTTGTGTCATTTATTTCCTATCTATGGAAGTATTTCTTCATACAAAAACTAATTTAAGAAACAACAGGCACAAAATGTGAAATTATAAAGCTCTAAATATCATCGATATGGTACTTTTTTGTAAATTTTGTAAGGGGAAATAACTCTTTTTACTTTATTAACTCAAAATTTTCAACACTGACCTTTCAATTTCTTTTCATATTTTGAACTGCCTTACCATTGGCTTTCATTTGGTAGAATATTAGAAAAAGTTTAATACTTGAACTATTTCATTTTCAAAATTTTTTACTTTTTTTTTTCATAATATAAAATATCTAATAAAATCATGCCCTATAAAAAGCATATTTTTGATATTCGAGGATCCATATTGTTCAAACCTAGTGCCTGCTTTGTCTAAATTGCGTTTCTATATGTGAAAATACCACCATAGACATGAAATAAATAATGAAAACCCAAATTAATACGAAAGAAGACTCAAGCAGAAAACGCAACACAAACAATACACCTATCTCTAAAGCAGAACACACACACAGCCATACCATATAACACACACACACACACACCCACACATACACACACACACACACACACACACACACACACACACACACACACACACACACACACACACACACACACACACACACACACACACACACACACACACACACACACACACACACACACACACACACACACACACACACACACACACACACACACACACACACACCCACACACCCACACCCACACACACACACACACACACCCACACACACACGTTTTACTATCCGACAGAGGTACACGTTTCACAGCATCGTACCGAGGTGTACGCTTTATAGGTCAAAGAGCTTAAGATAAATATGGCAAAAGGTTTTCAGGATGATCACAGTTTCAAATGATGTGAAGAAAATATTGAATTTATGAAGAATTACTGATCAACACCAGACCTACAAAGTGAGGTAGGTAAAGGGCAAAAACTCTGTTTCAAACCGAGGTAAAGCACACACACACGCATATCACCTACAAAACGAGGTACACTCACACATCACCTACAAATATCGTTATCGACTGTGTGCAAACACACACCGACACACAAACAGGTAGTAGAAAAGCAAACCGAGGTACTCGAGATATTTTGTGTGCGTTTGTATCTTGAACTGAGCATGCTAAATGCGAGGTATACCTACCGAGGTATTAGTAAAAACTACCTCGCTTGTTGGAGGTACCTCGGTTCGTTGCTGTGTACTCCTATGACGTATCTCGCTTTGATAGTGTCACCAACGCACCCACACACACTCGTGTGCCAATATATAACATAGAACATATTCGACATAGAAAATACAGTAAGACAAACGAACTATGGCAATGGAGAAAGCTGATTGGCTGAAATAGTACATGGGTTACTATTCGTTTATACCAAGTACAATGCTTTTAAACTGGAACAGTTCAGAACATATAATTTTCGAAATATCGAAAGTACCAATTGTATAATAACGTTAATAATTCGTGTTTATACGAAACTGATTTGAATCCAAACCAACGAGTAAGTTGCAGGTTATCTTCGCGGTATGCTTCACAAACAGATTCACTATAAAAAACAAACCTTTAGAATTGACCAACATTGTCTACTGTCAGATCATGTTAAACACTACGGTTCTCGTCCGATCACCGAAGTTAAGCAACGTGGAGCCCGGTCAGTACTTGGATGGGTGACCGCTTGGTTATACCGGGTGCCTCAGGCTTTTTCCTATTTGTCTGTTTTTTGTTGTTGTTGATTTTTAAAAAAAAATATTTTTGTCTTTATATTGGAACTGTTTTTGCAGTTTAAACACATTCAACCCTAGAGACGAGAATACTCGTCATTTACAAACCGGATACCTGAGAATATTACAATTGTACTAAGCCGGGCGATGGTTGCTGGCAGGTTTCCGTAGTCAGTAACTTGGCGTCTCATATGGATCCAAACTATATAAACGTCAATGATATGGTATGGTTGTTTGACCAATTGATCCCTGATGACGTGTTCACTCGTCATTTTCCGTTATCAAGCCATGTGCACCGTTTACATTTGAAACGTGTACGCTACACTGTTTGTAAATGACGAGTTAACTCGTCGCTAGGGTTGAATGTGTTAACTGGAAAATGTCCAATCTAAAAACAATTAAAAAAGACAGAAATATAGGAAAATTTCTACGGCACTCGTTATTTCTAGGAGGGCACCCATTCAAGTACTAACAGGTCTCGAGTAATGGTTCCATAATGATAATTTTGAAAGAAAAAGCTTAATGATGAGTGACAAACAGCTTGAATCCAGATCAGACGCCGCGTTACGCGGAATCTAATCTGGATCCAAGCTGTTTGCAAATGTTTACCAAATTCCCTCCCTATAACGACTCCCTCCGAACAACGCACTCAAGGTTTGTCTCCCATTGGGTGTCGTTGTAGAGAAGGAGCACTGTACATAAAAACCAAGTTATTCTTTCTAAATAAATGGCTTTATGTTTAAACTTAAAGAGGCTCGCAACCAGAGTTAGCATTAAAAATAGTAATTTGTAAATATAATCTATGTCAAATGCTTATATAAATGGGGAAGAATTAGTTTAGGATAAGAAATTCTGTTTAAAGCATGCATTTCAATAAAAAAATTTTTATTGCGCTCTGGTGAGATTCAAACCCGGTACCCGGCATGCAGGACAAACAAGCAAAAAGCATGTGTACTGCATCCCTCCCAGCGTCCTTTCGAGTGTTCCTGGTCCCTCCCAGTGTCTTTCCGAGAGGTATGGCTCCCTCCCATTCTCTCTCCGAGAGCTCTAAAGCCCTCCCAACGTCTTTTCGAGTGTTCGTGATCCCTCCCAGCGTCTGTCCGAGCGTTCATGATCCCTCCCAGTGTCTTTCCGAGTGCACTGCTTCCCTTCCAACGACCTTCTGAGTGTTCCTTGGCCCTCTCAGTGTCTCTCCGATGCCTCCAAAGCCCTCCCAACGTCTTTTCGGGTGTTTCTGAGCCCTCCCAGCATCCTTCCGAGCGTTCCTGATCCCTCTCAGCGTCTGTCCGAGTGCTCATGGGCCCTCCCAGTGTCTTTCCGAGAGGTATGGCTCCCTCCCATTGTCTCCCCGAGGGCTCCAAAGCCCTCCCAACGTCTTTTCCGAATGTTTCTGAGCCCTATCAGCGTCCTTCCGAGCGTTCCTGATCCCTCACAGTGTATTTCTGAGTGTACTGCACCCATCTCAGCGTCCTTTCGAGTGTTCTTGGTCCCTCCCAGTGTCTTTCCACGAGGTATGACTCCCTCCCATTGTCTGTCTGAGGGCTCCAAATCCCTCCCTACGTCTTTTCCGAGTGTTCCTGAGCCCTCCCAGCGTCCTTCCGAGTGTTCCTGGGCCCTTCCAGTGTCTTTCCGAGAGGTATTGCTCCCTCCCATTGTCTCTCCGAGGGCTCCAAAGCCCTCCCTACGTCTTGTCCGAGTGTTTCTTTGCCCTCCCAACGACCTTCCGTGTGTTCCTTGGCCCTCCCAGTGTCTCCCCGAGTGGTATTGCTCCCTCCAATTGTCTCCCCGAGGCCTCCAAAGCCCTCCCAACGTCTTTTCGAGTGTTTCTGAGCCCTCCCAGCATCCTTCCGAGCGTTCCTGATCCCTCTCAGCGTCTGTCCGAGTGTTCATGACCCCTCCCAGCGTCCTTTCGAGTGTTCATGGGCCCTCCCAGTGTCTTTCCGAGAGGTATTGCTCCCTCCCATTGTCTCTCCGATGTCTCCAAAGCCCTCCCAACGTCTTTTCCGAGTGTTTCTGAGCCCTCCCAGTGTCCTATTGAGCGTTCCTGGGCCCTCCCAGTGTCTTTTCCGAGTGTTTCTGAGCCCTACCAGCGTCCTTCCGAGCGTTCCTGGGCTCCCAGTGTCTTTCTGAGTGTACTGCACCCCTCCCAACGACCTTCCGAGTGTTCCTTGGCCCTCCCAGTGTCTCCCCGAGTGGTATTACTCCCTCCCATTGTCTCTCCGATGGCTCCAAAGCCCTTCCTACGTCTTTTCCGAGTGTTCCTGAGCCCTCCAAGTCTCCTTCCGAGCCAACCTGGGCCCTTCCAGCGTCTTTCTGAGAGATATTGCTCCCTCCCATTGTCTCTCCGAGGCCTCTAAAGCCCTCCCAGCGTCTTTTCCGAGTGTTTCTGAGCCCTCCCAGTGTCCTTCCGAGCGTTCCTGGGCCCTCCCAGTGTCTTTCCGAGAGGTATGGCTCCCCCCCCCCCCCCAGTGTCTCTCCGAGGGCTCCAAAGCCCTTCCAACGTCTTCTCCGAGTGTTTATGAGCCCTCACAGCGTCCATCCGAGGGCTCCTGATCCCTCCCAGTGTCTTTCCGACTGTACTGCACCCCTCCCGACGACCTTCCGTGTGTTCCTTGGCCCTCCCAGTGTCTCCCCGAGTGGTATTGCTCCCTCCCATTGTCTCTCCGAGGCCCCCAAAGCCCTCCCAACGTCTTTTCGAGTGTTTCTGAGCCCTCCCAGCAGCCTTCCGAGCGTTCCTGATCCCTCTCAGCGTCTGTCCGAGTGTTCATGACCCCTCCCAGCGTCCTTTCGAATGTTCATGGGCCCTCCCAGTGTCTTTCCGAGAGGTATGGCTCCCTCCCATTGTCTCTCCGAGGGCTCCAAAGCCCTCCCTACGTCTTTTCCGAGTGTTTCTGTGCCCTCCCAACGACATTCCGTGTGTTCCTTGGCCCTCCCAGTGTCTCCCCGAGTGGTATTGCTCCCTCCCATTGTCTCTCCGAGGCCTCCAAAGCCCTCCCAATGTCTTTTCGAGTGTTTCTGAGCCCTCCCAGCATCCTTCCGAGCGTTCCTGATCCCTCATAGCGTCTGTCCGAGTGTTGATGACCCCTCCCAGCGTCCTTTCGAATGTTCATGGGCCCTCCCAGTGTCTTTCCGAGAGGTATGGCTCCCTCCCATTGTCTCTCCGAGGGCTTCAGAGCCCTCCCTACGTCTTTTCCGAGTGTTTCTGAGCCCTCCCAGCGTCCTTCCGAGCGTTCCTGGGCCCTCCCAGTGTCTTTCAGAGCCGTATTGCTCCCTCCCATTGTCTCTCCGAGAGCTCCACATTTTGTTACAGACACCTCACCAATGACAATTTGTGTGCGTAAATATATTAATTTAAATATAAATATGTATGTATATATATATAAATATGTATGTATATAGAAAAGAGATTGATATTGAGAGAAAAAAGAAAGAAAAACGATTCCAAAGCCGTCTCACACACAGACAAACGCCCCCCCCCCCCCCCCCCACACCCCCCCCCCCCCCACACACACACGCAATCCCACAATCCAAACAGAAAACAATACGCAAAACAAACATAAAGCAAAGTGAACATAGGAGCCCGCCTTGGTACGGTCAGCAGCAATCAATAATTAATTATAAATTAACCATTAACAACCACTGGGGGTTAAACCTGGGTTTAGGGGCGCCCAACCTCACACTTATCTCCTATATTCACCTATAAAGACGAACAATGTACATAAAATATAAACCCTGTTCCACAACCTTACAATCAAAAAGACCGCCAGCACAGTAAGTAAATACATGTAAAACATCTAACAAAATTCTCTGACAGGATTATTAGTAACACTGGAAAGAATTAAACATTCAAGCCTGTGTTAAAAATAACCCACTATGGCAACGGTCAAATTGTACTCAAGCGAATAGTCTGTAGTCACGAGTAACTGTAAGACATGGGAGGGTTTAGGGTACGACAGAGAGGGAGAGAAAAACCAAAGCACGAATATCCGACATAACTCTCCCGGTTAAGGACGGCTTTAGAGATACATCAGCATGTAGTGCTAAGCCCTGTCTGTCGTCGCACAACCAAAGAGGAAAGCATAGTTATCAATTGTAGATTGATCGATAACCAAACGTGAAGTGCGCAGCAATATAGTTGGATCATAATCTTTTTTGAGCAAAAATCTAATACGTTTCACAAATAGGTTTTGAAAATGCATATGTCCAAGAATCTTACGAAGTCTGTAAATCACATCACCATAAAACTCCGGATGCGAAATACCTTGCCGCAGAAAAGACTTTAAGTTACATTTATACTTGTTAATGAGAGGAAGATTTCTATAAAAGAATTTAGAAAATGTTTTACGAAGTATATGAAATCTGTACCCCTGTTTAAGAAGCTTTTCAGTAATAGTTTTATTACGAATGTGGAAGTCCTCAACAGAGGTACAAGCCCTAGCAAAACGAATAAGTTGTGAAATATAAACCCCGTAAGATGTAGAACGGGGAACATCGCCATCTAGATGAGGATAGTTTACAATACTAAAATCAAAATCATCTCGTTTATCGTAAATCTTAGAAGAAACAATTCCGTTATTTATTAAAAGATCCAAATCTAAAAATGGTGCCGATAAATTTGACTCGTTTGTTTTATTAAGGCGTAATTCTTTTGGGTAAATAAAAGGAAACAACGTAACAAAAAATGGGTTGTCTATATTAAAAATATCATCTAGATAGCGCGATGTGTTGTTAAAGGCTTCGATCATATCTGCCTGTGTATCAGGTTTTAGACTTAGCATAAAGTCCCTCTCATAACAGTACAAAAATAGGTCTGCGGCAAGGGGCGCACAGTTTGTACCCATAGGGATACCAATCACTTGGCGGTATAAGGTACTCCCAAAACGTACATAAATAGTATCCAGAAGAAATGATAGTGATTTACAGACATCGGTGCAAGTCCACATAGTGTAATGCTTAACCGTGTCATTTGTAAAAAATGCACGATCAGTATTACACGCAAGAAATAGTTTCCTTTCTCTGGCAAAAGTCTTTTCAATAAGTTGTATAAGTTTAGCTTTTATTAAATTATGAGGTAAGGTAGTATATAGTGTTGAAAAGTCATACGTACTAATATTGCAAGCTTGGTATTTTCTATGTTCAAGCTTCGTCAAAATTTCATTCGAGTTTTTGATAGACCAAAACAGATTAAGTCCAGAATTTTCGTAAGTCTTGTCACAATACCTTTGAACATGTTCTTTGATTTTAATTAAAGACGATGTCAAAAGTTTGGAAAGCATGTTTGTTTTGTTTTGAAATAGATTTTACTGAAGCTTGTACTCTGAATGGGTAAAATTTGAGAGAAAAATTCCAAATTTGACATACCTTTTTCAAATCGCTGTAGCTAAAAAAAAGGACACCACGATATATTTTTTTCCCATTTTTTCATTCATAATAAATAGTTCTTCGAAAAAAACAATGATAGAAAAAAAGTTTGATACTTTGAAAAAATCGCTTATGGGTTGGATACACCCTTAAACTATGAGTTTTAGAATTATTCCCCTATATATTCTATATAGGGATGTCAGCCGGAAAATTGATCGATCTCAATTTTATCGTTTTTTTGCAAGGGGGACAACCCACTTGATTAAGCCAGTCAAAATGGACTGAAAGTTGGGTATGGAAGAAAAAGTCTAAAGGAGATGAGGGCAAATGTCTTTTTGCATCTGCCAATTTCACTTATAGATGTTGTGTGTTTCACATGCATCTGCATTATTGGATATGATA
Organism: Gari tellinella; assembly: GCA_922989275.2. Taxonomy (NCBI): domain Eukaryota; kingdom Metazoa; phylum Mollusca; class Bivalvia; order Cardiida; family Psammobiidae; genus Gari; species Gari tellinella. The sequence continues at coordinate 19,790,021 of OV277869.1, read as the reverse complement.
CATGCATACGGTTGTCCCAAATACACTGGCATATTAAGTGTTTCCGACAGAACTACTTACTGGCAATGTATCCCTTTAATATGCAAATACAACAAATTGTTCATAAAAATGTCTAGGTATGTATAGGTTCAACTTAAGCATCTATAACCCTTTACCCAATTGCCTATTTCTAGTATTGAAAATAAGGGACCACTTAAAGCAGGTTGAAAGTAATGCAGAAGGCGCCTTAAGGCGATTTCTGCTTTACTTTCAGCCTGGTTCATGCTACCATCTGATAATAAGTAGACATTATATCTTATGGCACATGTTTAAAACTGTTTAAATAGGAACTGTTTTGTTCAGCGGAGGAATAAATTAAATACGCTAAAAGTCGCTTCTATGTGGGAAAGGGATACTATGTGTTTCTATCTCATGTAATTAAGACATTTGAATGATCTTTTAGCCTAAATTTTGTTTTAATCAACAACAAAGTACTTAACGACCACTCATCGTTGACTGCAATATATGAATTATTTCCGATGGAAATAATAGCTTTAAAGCCAGTATGTAGCTGTCAAGTAGCCAGAATCGAACATTTCTTAAACCTGAACATTCAGGCACATACGTAATCTAAACATATAAAAAGAAGTAACCCGCTATGTAAATGGAGGCAACATTGCTTACAGACCCATGGATTTGGTGGAAAGAAGTCGATTTTTAAATCGGTTTGTTGACATCCGATCAACGGCGGAGATTTTCCGAGTTCGTTCGGCTTGCGCCCAGTAAAGATGTTTTAATAGTGTTTTCTTCTGACTTGGCAGTAAGTTTCAGATTGGAACATTCTAAAACTTTAAAAAAGATGAGTATTCCCTACATTCAGCAAGAGACATTGGTAGCTGTATTTATTGTGCGCAATATACAGTAGAGAATACATTTTTTTCCGGTTTAAACGCAAACGCTGCACTGTGGAAATTTACTTTAGAAATTTTAACTATTTTTTAAATCTGAGTAACAAACAGGTTGGAGCCTGATCAGACGCCGGGTTACGCGGTGTCTGATCTGGCTCCAACCTGTTTGCAATGGTAATAATAGTTTTGTTTATAAATGCGTTTAATTTGAAAGAATAAAATATCAACAGCGTTCTCGTGCTGCACGATGATCATACTTATCTCAAGTAGGAATGTGTACGACTATGTATTCGATGCTACCTTCCTTACAGTGGAGAACATGTTATTCTTTCCCAATAAACGCGCTTACGCTAAAACCATGATTTCAATTTCAAACAGTTTGGATCAGATCAGACGCCGGGTAACCTGGCGTCTGATCAGGCACCAAACTGTTTGCAACTCAGACTAACATCAATGGTCATAATTGTCTAAAGGTTGTGTTTTTATGCCTTTTATTGTGATGCGTTTGCGTTTCGTTTGCGTTAAAACGGGAAAGAATAACGTTTTCTCCACTGTTACCTATTTACCATTATCAACTAATTGAGCAACAATGGTTCATATTAATTATGAATCCAAGATTGAGGAAATTGGAAAACTATTGGCTTGTTGGTCAAAAAGAATCTTAACACCAATTGGAAAATTAGTTGTAATAAAGACACTTGCCCTCTCTAAGATAAACCACTTAATTTTAGGAATACCCAACCCAACGCAAGAAAAAATCAGCACTATACAAAACATGTTTTACAAATTTTTATGGAATAAATCCCCAGATAAAGTCAAAAGGTCAATAATTACACAATATTACAAATTTGGTGGATTGAAAATGATTAATCTAGAAACATTTATAATGAGTCTTAAATCTACATGGATTAGGCGGATTTTGAGCACAAAAAAATAAGTTTAGCCATTTGGTAGAATGTGCATGCCCCGCCGTCCAAAACTTTCTTAAATACGGTACTTACTACATAACTAAACAATTACAGGTATAGTCAAACAACTAGGTCTGACGTGTCAAAGGTCAGCCGAGTCCATTTTATAGGGATAACAGCATTCCGCATGTTCTCGGACCATTTTTAAACAGTCTAGTTTAGTATATTAGATACAAATGAAGGCGGAATTGGTGTCAGCAGTTTAGCTCAGTAGGTATGGTGTAGGTACCCATAGAGCATTGCGATAATAGTATTTTTGTTCAGCGTGGGTTCGAATCCCGCGTCAAGCTCAAACTTTTTTTTTAAATCTAGAATGAATAGTAAAGCATTATCTTATTTCATACTGTATTATATTGACTATTTATGCACATGTTCTTCAATGTTGGGGAAGGGGTGCACTGGTTTGAGTTTGAGTCCTAAATTAGCCATATTTTCAAAATCAATGGGATGATATATGCAAATATCATTACAAGTTTTAGTTGTTTTTTTCCGCATTACCTTAGTGCAATGTAATTATAGAATCCTTAATATTGCTTTAGCCAAAAAAAAAAACTCAGGTTGATGCAAGATTCGAACCCGCGCTTGATAAAATGTTTCCCAATCATGCTTCCTTTTAGCCTTACGTCTAATCCACTACGCTATGTTTCCGATAACAATTCGTTTATTGTTTGTACAAATAACTAAAACTTTACTTTTAAAAATTGCCACGAGTATATCCGAAATGCTGATCTCCCTTATAAATGGACTCGGCGACCCCGTGACGCGTCTAACCTAGTTGTTTGACTATAATATCAAAATCTGAATAAGGGGAGATCCTTTGAAAGCACAGAAAACAAAGCAAATACTGAAAATTGCAGACTCGGTTTCATTGAGTCTGTTCATGAGCAATACTGAAATATGCAACAGTGCTCACGCCCCCTAGCACCGGCTTAAGCGGAATTCAACTTTCAACTGTAAATGCACTGAAATCAATGATTCCAAAGGACCAGAAAGTATAACAACACTGAGAATGAAGTACGGGGCGACTTTTTACAGCCGCCACACAAGCACTTAACATCTGCTGTTGTGAATTATAAAAATCTGAATAAGGGGAGATCCTTTGAAAGCACAGAAAACAAAGCAAATACTGAAAAATGCAGACTCGGTTTAATTGAGTCTGTTCATGAGCAATACTGAAATATGCAACAGTGCTCACGCTCACGCTAAAACCCATTCTGGAAAGAGGTTTTGTATAGTTACAATAAAATCAGTCTTAATGTAAAAAATTCTCATGAAAGTCAAATTCACTCGATACACCTATGGTTTTTCCCAGACATTGAGGTCGGAGGAAAATCTGTTATAAAAAATGGCTTACAGCAGGAATAGTGATGCTAGGCGACTTGGTCAAAACAGATGGACAATTTTACTCTTACAGAGACCTTACTGACATATTGAATATCAAAACTAACTTCCTGGAATACCAAGGCATACTTGCTGCAGTGAAAAAATGTATGCAACTAAAAATAATAGACTATTTGCCAAACAAAAGTTTTACCCCAACCCAACCTTTAGGCTTGACAGTAATCAATGCTGACAAAAAAGGATGTAGTTCTATCTATAAAGTCTTGCTAAAAAGAGAAGAAACACCAACATCCATGCAAAAATGGAACAGTGAAATGCTAAATATACCTAACTCAAACTAATATGATCTTAAATATATTTATGCCACAGTTTTAAAAGTAACAAAAGATCCAAAAATGCTTTGGTTCCAGTACAGATTAAACCACCGTATACTTGGTATAAACTATTTGTTAAAAAAATGAACATAATATTAGAAGATTCTTGTTCGTTTTGTAATAGTTCTTCAGAAACACTTCTCCATCTGTTTTTGACGTGTGAAATCAGTAAGAACTTTTGGACTCGGGTTCAAAAGTACATAAATGACAAATGTAATGTAAGTTTACGCTTAACTGTGTCTGAGACTCTGTTCGGTAGTCTTAAATTGGACCGAGTAATCAATATCATCCTGCTGCAGGCCAAACTGATTTTGTATGAAAATAAATTGAATCACCAATTACCATCTATTAATGTATTTAAAAAAAGAAAGATTGTAAACATATATCAGACTGAAAGGTATATAGCCACACAAGATTTTAAAATCACAGAATTTGAAGCAACATGGGAAAAATACAAAACTCTTACAGTAAATACTACTTAGAGTCTGTTTTTCCTAACTTACTATACATGTATATAGTCTATCTTCAAAATTATTGAAGAAAGACCACATATCCACTCCATTTTCACCTCTGGACAGACTAATTACTTGGTATTTCTTTCTTCTGAAGATTTCTTTTAATACTGATTCTGGAAGAAAAACAGTTCCCCTCGTACCTTGATTTTCTAAATCTCTTTCCTCTCTTTTCTTCCTTTTTTGTTTATGTTTTTCTTTCTTCTCTCCCTATTTTGTAAAGCTTTTTAATGTTTTTGATTTTTCTTCTCATACCTGTAAGTTTTAGAAATCAAAATTACAAAACTGTATATGTTTACTACCCTTATGTGACTTGCAGTGCTGGTTTACCTGATATATGCAGTATGATACAATACTTAATAACTGTACATATAAGCTTTGTTTGATCCTTCTCCTGCTTCTGATATATATGAATCTAGAAAATAGTGTAGACCCATATCAATCAGCTCCTACAGGCAGCTCCTACAGGAGCTGTCTGGTCAGGAACTGCACTGTTTCGTCTCATAAATCTGGATATGACAGGAGTCCGCACGTTTCTTCCTAATCTTATATAGTATTAGCCAGTGTAATAGATGCAGATGATGAATATTCAGCAGGAGACGAATCAAACAGTTTTATACTTTAAAAAATAATTATAGTTTGTTTTTGTTGAATGAACGGTATGCAGTTGTGTGGTATCTATGTCTTTTATAGCAAGAATGGAGTTCTTTTGGTTGCCTAAAATCCAATGGTTTCACTAATCACTAGAATCGTCTCCTCGAGACGATTCTGATTGGTGGTATCACTATGGGGTTTTGGTGTTGAAATGATAGAGAAAATGTTTATTTGTTCAGTTTATTCACTCTTATATGAAGTCCTACGGTTTAACATTGGAAAAAGTTTGAATCAATCTCGGTAACTTATAAGCTTTACACCAGCTTCTTTTATACTTCTGTATCAAGAACAACACATACCTTGTTTATCTGGGTATGCACCTACAAAATGTATGTCTTGGAAGACTGTACATCACACGTTTTGCGTTTTTAATGGAAAAGTCAGAAAATTACCAAAAAGAGAAACTTTTTGAGTCGTGAAGGAGTATGTTGGGTCATGTCAGAAAAGGTCAATGTTATTATGTAAGATTGGCTAAATTCAGTGCTGGCCAAAACTTTTAAACTATTATGCTTTAAAGACCAAATGACTTTATATTTGTACTTAACCTCAGAACACATTAAACTTAGGAAATAAACATATTTCCCTGCAGGTATTAGGTATAGATGCCACACACTGTAACTATTTTATACGAACTGGTAAATCTCATATGTAGAGTATTTTGTCCTATATAGTATTGATAATGTACAAGCCACATATGGAATGAAGATCTATGTAAATGTCTCTAGTTCTATGCAGGATGTAACCTACAGTGGGGATGGTTTACCAAAACCTACGGTAGAGTGCTTACTTTGCCCACCCATTATAACTATTAATTAGTTGCAGCAACCACTATCATTACTCCTTGGAAATATTTAAGATTGTATGGGCTGACAGTGGCGATCAAGATTGGCGGACACTACTGAAGCTCCCCAATCGTGGTCACCACTGTCTGAAAAATAGGTATATCTATAATAAAGTGGTGAGGTAAAATAAAAATAAAATGGCCACACGCAACCTTTGAAAGGAACTTTTTGGGTCACTTACAATGGAGACATATACAATTTTAAAGATAACTTTTGGGAAAAAACAAAACAAAATTAGCACCACCAAAAACCCCCTTATATAGATCTATACTCGAACAGAACCTGTTTTACCTGAATATATGGCGATATCTCTCTTTTACGAATACTATATACATGCCTAACTGATCATACGAAATACAGATGACGATATGACTCCTAATAACCCTTTACATCAAAGCCTGTTTCTAGATTTGAAGACAGGGAACCCTTTAAATCGGGTTAAAACTAAAGCAGAATGCGCCTTAAGGCGCTTTCTGCTTTACTTTCACCCTGTTTTTTAAGCCACAATCTGCTAGTATATAAGTAATATTTCTTACTGCACATGTTCATGCCTGTATAAATTTGAACTATTTTTTCTGGCGGAGAAATGAATAAAAAGGCTCAAAAAGGCACTTCTATCAGGTAAAGGGATAATCAACTTAAATCTAGTGTTTCTGTCAGAGAGTTTTTCGCTGTATATCACAGATCTTACTTGTATGTTTAAACTGTCACACTGAAAAACAGATTTGTAAGGTGAGATTGGGATGGTTCCCCGACCCAATCCTCACTAATGACGGGGATAATAAAAAATTAAACTACGCAAGTAGTTTAAAATTTTAATTTTTTTTTATTAACTATTCTGTTCTAAAGTAACACAGACAAGTCAGAAAAATCGGATCGATCTCGTGACTCTTATTCGACCATGCGGAAATTCTCGGAAGCCGACACGAAGATTTGTTATGTAAACAAAGAGCTTATTTTTCCAACCATCTCGATAAGAAATCGGTACATGTATGTATGGTTCTTAAAGAAAGGGGGGCATATGTCAGGCATCTGACAACCGTTTTCGCTTAGTTTTAATACATAGAAAATGTACATATATAAGAAAGTGCGCGTTTTAAACATCCATTTGGGCGACATTCTGCCTTTAACGCGTTTATTTGGAAAGAATAACGCCTTCTCCTCATTCTTGTACTTAATCCATCTTACAAATGAGAAATATGCAAACAGTGTAGACTCTGATCAGACGCCGCATTATAGGAATTTCAATATCAAGCAAAATGAAAATGAAAATTTAAACCAGGAACCCCTGTTTGCTACTCAGATTGAAACCATAGTTAACCTTTCTTAAAGTAAATATCCCCAGTTTAGTGCATTGCGTTTAAACGGAAAAGGATAGTGTATCATCTACTGTATACTACCACGGAATAATGAGAGCGAGCTCTCATTACTCCGTGACATTACGCACAAAAATTACAGCTATCCGTATCTCTAACTGGATGTAGAAAAAACTCATCCCTTTTAAAGTTTTAGAATGTTCCAATCTAAACATAACTTGGACAGGTCAGAAGAAAACACAAATATAGACAAAGCACAGGTATCTACACCACTGTTATCTATAAATATAAAAAGTATAAACCGTAAAACGACATTTTTCTGATTAAAATTAAATCCCCCCTCCCCCAACATTTTGTTTTTTCGAACATATTTTAGACGGAATGCGAGTTAGTACTATGTGTTTGTGTTACCTTTTCGTGAAAGGTGGTGGTAGGGGGGGATAATAACACGCTACGGGCATCTGGATGTTATAGGCGAATTCGTGACAGGTTACACTCAATTTCTGCGCCAAGGGAATGCATCTCGCCACTTAATGTTTATTTGAAGTATATATAATATAGGTGTTCGGTATCAAAGGTTCCACTGTAATCAGTGGAATCTCTCAATCAGTCGAACACAACACTCTATTGCTATGAATAGTAAAACCTCTCTATTACGACCACTAAAAGAAGGCTAATTGAGTGTTTAAAAGACAGGTGACAGCTTAAGAAAGTTGACAGTGAAACAGAAAGCTCCTCGTTTTGCTGTCACCTTGCTTTAAGCAATCAAACTATTAATTCAAACTAATAATTAACAGGTCGTATTAGAGACGTTTTATTATTACTCAGAACAAACATACACGTATTTCAAAACTAAAGCTTTAAAAGAAGTATGTATGTTTGATTTAAGCAAGCTTTGAGAATCGAACGCAGAAATAAAGCAGACCATTTTGGGAATGAGTTGGAACTGGAAGAATCCGACGACCATATGTCAGACTTCTATCCATTGATGCACTATCCCCTTAAAGGAATGGTGCAAAGGAAAACACTGAGTGACTTACAAACCAAGCACTCAAAGAAGCCGAGTGACTTACAGACATAGTCAGGCACTCGATTACTGCTCTTGTAAAAGGGATATTAATTCAACTTCACACAAATAGTATATGCATAAAAAATCTGAAGCTGAGTCGAGTTTGGGGTTCCTTCAAATTTTCGTTACAGAGTTATCTGCCATTGATGTACTCAAATGTGGTATAAACAGCTTGTCCGGAGTTTTCTAGAAAAACTATCGAAGGGATATTAATGAAACTTCACACACATGTTATATGCATAAAGATCTAAAGCTGAGTTGAGTTTAAGATTCATGCGAATTTTCGTTTCAGAGTTATCTGCCCTTGATGTACTCTACTATGATATAAAAAGCTTGTCCGAAGTTTTCTAGGAAAACTTTTAGAGGGATATTAATGAAACTTCACAAAAATGTTATATGCATAAAGATCTGAAGCTGAGTCAAGTTTGAGATGTATTTGATTTTTCGATACAGAGTAATCTGCCCTTGATGTACTCAAATATGCTATTAAAGGTTTATTTACAGTGTTAACACGCTTAGCAACTACAGTTTTGAATTCATTTTGATTATTTTTGCCCACAGTATAATTACAGAAGTATAAATTCATGAAAGGGTTGATTATCATTGAAATCGGATCATAGTTTTGAGAGTTATCTGCCCTTGGTGTACTCAGATATGCTAAAAAGGCTTATTTCAGTATTGTCTATGCTCTCAGAGCTCTATTAAATGTCTACAAATTAGAATAGATTTTGATAAAACTATATATTTCTTTGCGAGTGGGCGAATAATGTCAGTTTGCGGTGCTCTCGTTGAAAGACGTCTGATGACTGATCAGCGTCTTCTTGTAAGCGCTTGCATGTTTTCATCCGCACATTATTGTAATATTCGGGTCCGTGTTGTTTTTCGGTATAAAGGATAGTGGTGAAACTTGATGTGTATTACGAACTCGTCTTATTGATTTTAGTATTTTTATAAATAATACTAAAGCATGAAATAGAATATTAGACTATCGCCAGACACCAATCAATGACAATTATTCACTACTGTTTCATTACATTACGGCAATCCCGGTACGGAAAAACTTCTCAATGACCGTGATTTCAAAATGTCTATGCATCTTTTTCGCGCATGGAAACAATTCGTCCTAGAGGGCAACAGTTGAAATTATTACCTAATGTTCTATATAACTTGCAATTCGTTAATTTTGACTGTTTTGCTGTGTTGTTCTGACATCGCCTAATTCGGGGGCAATAGTTGCCCTCTAGAACGAACTGTTTACCATGCCCGAAAGAGATGCGTAGACGTTTTAAAATCAGTGTCATTGAGAAGTTTTCCGGTAGACGGGTATGCCGTATTGTAATGAAACAGTATTGAATACTTTTCATTGGTCGATGTCTGGTGAATATTTAATACTTTATTTCATGCTTTATCATTACTTATTACAATACTTTAATCAACGAGGCGAGTTCGTAATACCCATGAATTAAGCCGCTATCCTTAAGCTTTATATACCGAAAAGCAAGACGGACCTGAACATTACATAATGTACGGATGTAAACATGCAAGCACTTACACGAAGACGCTGATTGTTTCATCAGATGTCTGTCAAAAACCTCAAAATGACTGGTAAATTTGTATTTCATTTGTATTGTGGCTTAGATTAGTTCTTTTTGAATATCTAGTTATATAGAGTATTAGGTAATAAAACGGTTATTCCATGTGTGTTGGGGAACAGTCAAACCTATCGTCCCTCATTATCAGGGAAGACATTTCGAACTGTTGCTCTCGGCCGATATAGACAGTCTTCCCTGATACCTCGGGAAAATAGTTTTGACTGTTCCTCAAACACACATGAAATAGATGTATACGGTTTTCCCCAATGTCAGAATAACACAGCAAAACAATAAAAAATAATATCGAGTTAAAAGTTATATAGAGCATTATGAATAATTTAATTTAACAAACTAGATACGCAATGGGTCAAGGAAAGATTTCCAAGTGTCCAACCGCTTGTAGCATAAATAAATCTGTTCGTTTTAATTTCTGACGTAACATCATAATGACGCAACATCATAATGATGTTATTGTAAAAACTAAACAAAGTATCAATAATCGTTATAACACTTCCGCTCCAAATGACACTTAAAAGCGCGTTTGCAAACAGTTTGGATCCAAACTGTTTTACACTCGTTTTGAAATTTCTTCAATCATACTGCTTTATATTTTAACTTTTAATTTTTTTTATTCTTTATTTGAAAACAGGATTCTGTTATCAGAGAAGCATTTTCACGATACACTGATATTATTAGTATCAGATTTTCTTGCCATTGTTTTTATCTATGGACGAATAAAACCCAATAACAGTCATTACGAATCCTTTTCCTTACAGCTAATGCAAAAAATGAAAAAAGAAGGTTCATATTTTTGTGTCATTTGTTGTTTCTTTGATAAAGAAGAATTTAAAAAGCGTGAGCAAAATTGAATTTATTGAACTCGTGGACAATGGGAAAGTTTCGTTGACTAATTGGGGTTCCAAGTTTGTTAAACTAAAATGTTTTTTACAGTCGGCGTAGTAATCAAGTATTTTGGTGATTCATAAATTAGTATATAATATACACACAATGCAATACGATTTATCCGACACTGTATTAAATTATTGTGTTTTCAATATGACCGAGCCTGCACTTGCCTCGCTGAAATTTTGAAAAGTGACCAAAAATAAAATAAAGAAATTTTCGAAAATTAAGTTAAAAATCTATTAAAAAATGTATTTTAAATCCCTCAGAGTTTAATCGTAGGACCGACACCCTAATAATACACAACCGTTCATTATAGGAAATGCGTTTTATAAAGCATCGATAAATCAAATGAAAATAAATTATTTATAGATTCTACTTTAGAATAAAATGATCAAGTAAATAGTGAGGTACATTGTATAAAAATCAAGCATCAATCTGGATTAAAAAGCTTGGTAAGAGTTAAGACTGTAAAAATGTACCTGTCATGTCACACATTACAAATAACGTGGCATTACGTAACCGAACAGAGAAGCCGCCCTTAGCATACCCTAAGTGTCCCAGGATGATTGACTGCTTGAACAAGCCGATAATGGATTATATATGAAATGCATGTTTGGGAACTCGATGCTGGATAGAAATATCGGAAAAAGACGTGATAAAAAATCAGCCGCCGCGGCCTGGAATCGAACCACAGGTATCTGGATTGCCGGTCCAACATGCTAACCACTATACCTCAGCGGCCAGCTGATTCCTCATGACAATAATGACGCTGCGTTGGGTATATAGCGTTTATATCAATAAACATACTGCACCTGGTTTGGTTGATAACTAATTATGGATTAGGTCACCAGTAATGATGACCATTGCAAACAGTTTTAACCCATTACCCCATAACCTGTTTCTAGTTTTGAAAATATGTTACTACTTTCAGTCTGCTTTAAGCTACCATCTGCTGGAGTACAGAAAATATTTCTTATAGAACATATTCATAACTGTATAAATTGGGCCTATTTTCTTCAGTGGAGGGATAAATTAGAGGCATAAAAAGGCTTTTTATGGGGTAATGGGTTAATCAAGATCAGGCTGCAAAAATGCTGGATTCATAGAGTCTGTCTCTTGAATAAAATAATAGGGAGAGAGATAGAAAAGACAAAAAGAGAAACATTCACAGAATGACAAGAGAAAGCTATACAGAGAAAGTGCAGTGACAGAGAGTCAGAGATAGAGAGAGAGAGAGAAAGAAAAAAGACATAGACAAACACAAATCCAGATACATGTACATTTGTATATATATGGAGAGAGAGACAGAGAAAGTAATGCAAAAGAGACAGACAGACAGACAGAGAGAAAGAGAGATATACAGAGAGACACACACAGAGACAAATGACAGAGAGGAACGAGAGAGAGATTCCTAAGCTGTTACATCTAATTAGCCATAAGGACAAAGAGGGAATGCTGTTGATTTTCTCTATAAAGTTAAAACTAAATCAAGTGTTGGTTTTCAATAGCGTAGTGCAGTTAAAATTGTTTTATTGAATGCAATAAAACCACCTGTGAAATCAAATCATTATGCACAAACATTTTCATTATACAATGTATATATGATTTGAATAAGATGATTTTACAACTGTGTGAAATTAAACTATTTTGAGGTCGTCACATTACTGCCAACGTGGCGACACCATTCCTCGTTCGACATTAATTTAGTGGCCTTTGTGTTACGTCAACATTGTAATTCAATACAAATGTTCTTTCGAAACGCTTGCGATGTATATATTCGAAAATACAAATTTGAATTATGCTTGCTTGCTTGCGAGAGAGAGAGAGAGAAAGAGAGAGGGGGAGAGAGCAAGAGAGAGAGAGAGAGAGAGAGAGCTTATCAACTTATACTGAATCTGTCATCCGAGTCTACCAAACGGGTTTATCAACCCACAAGGGCAATTACTCTGTATATCGGTATGGCCCCATTTCAACAAGGGGGGGGGGGTCATTTTGACTACAGAGTTGGCAGCGGAAATTTACGGTGCCTCCGGGACCTCTCTTACGTCTAAAAGTTGAATAATTCTAGCAGAAAACAATGTTCGTCATACAATTATGTTACGTCTAATATAAAGGAACTTTGAACAAAATTGTATGGTTCAGTGACATCAGATAGATCGCATTCAGTGCCCCAAATAAACTTCAGAGCTCACCATTTCAGTTCAGATTTTCATTTTTTGAAATATCACGATTATACTACCTATTGCAATTATTTTCTGATTATTCTACTAAAGGTGATGCAAATGCACATTGAACATTATAAAGGAGTCATAGTATTCACGTGATGTGACTAAAGACCGTTTAACGGTTATACAGATATCAAAATGTTCAAAATCGCGTCCACGATGGCCGCCATAATCATGAAAATATCACGCACACACTAACTTTTACAATTATTGTCTTATGGTTTTACTAAAAGGGGTGACAATACTATCTATGATTATACGTTTCTTTATAGTTTCACTGTTAACGATGACAATGCACTTTGAATATTATAAGAGATTCATATTATTAAAAGATCTTAATATTGACATTTTTACTATTCTACTAGGAACAAAATATTCAAAATGGCGTCAAAGATGGCCGCCACAAACTTAAAAATATCACGTACATACCAATTATTTCTTAAGATTTTACTAGATATGTAAAAATAGTCAACAAACAACACGTAATTTCAACTTATTTCATCTTTATAAAAAATCGACGTTTCGGCTTACGCCTTCATCAGGATAAAATATATAAATATTTTTTTTAAGATTTTACTAAAATTGATTACAATTGACTTTGAACGTTACAAAAGAGTCATTCTATATACTAAGTAAGTATAAAGACCATTTAATCCTTACAGTGCGAATAGAATATTCATATATGGCGTCCCAAGATGGCCGCTACATGCATAAAATTCATGAACATAATATTACAATTTGTTCCTTATGGTTTGACTAAAACAGATGACAATATATTTTGAACATTGCAAATTGGATACCCTATTATTCACAACATATGTTTTACCCTTACACAACAAACAAAATGTTCAAGAAAGCGTCAAAGATGGCCGACACAAACAGAAAATATATAGAACATTTATATTGTTTTCGTATGGTTTGGCTAAAATGAGAACATTGGACTTTGAACATTACGAAAAGAGCATGTAATTTATGTGTATAAACACCGTTTAACCCTTTCACTTCAAACAAACTGTTACAGACGGCATCCAAAATGGTTAGCACAACTATAAAATATCACCAACATACTCACTACGTATTACAATTGCCTTCTTATGGTTTGACTAAAAGTTTAAACATTACAAAACAAACCTATTATTCACTTAATTTGAATCATTATATCGCAAACAAACATGTCCTCTGCTAAATTTATCTCATGTTTCAGTTTTTGATAGTGGTTTAAAAAGTGTTCAACATTAGAAACAATGTTGTCTGTCTCTTTAGTTTCAATACAAAAAATGGTAGACGAAATAGCCGTCAGTCTTACAGTTACTTGTATTGCTCTTGATGCTTACTGACAATAGCCCATTATAATTGATTATGTCAATAAAAACAAATAGTACGGGTAGATGCCATACAAGAATACATACATTACCATATGAAGTGACAAGATCAATGACACCCATACTCGTACAATCTGCTCTGCGTCGACTGGTACTTCGTCTTGAGGCCGTTTCAATGGATCATTATTTGAATTTATCTGCTGGTGCAGGAGGGGCTGTTGCTAGATTGAGTTCTCTTTTCTTGAGGTCGTTTTCCTACAGTCTGCCTCCAAGTTTCTTTGCGCCAGTTTGTCCCCTCTTCCCCTCGGTGACCACTAAATTGTTACTTTGTGGAGCGAGTTGGGTTGCATGCGGTATACATAGCCAAAAAATCACTAAAATCGTAATCGAATAGTTTCTCCAACTGTGGCATGATGGTCTGATTGAGTAGTTCTGCATGCGAAATGGTGTTGGGTTAGAAGATCTTCAGAATACAGGTCTCGTTTCAGAAAACAGTGAGGTTGTTTTTCGATTACATGCAAAATAATGCCCTGTACTTTTACAGTTTGGCATTGATGCCTAAAATGCTGATCACCAAACTGGTCTGAGCATGACAAGTAGCAGTAATGATTCGATGTAACTTTGGATGGTGGTATTGATCGTCAGAACGTGTGTCTTCTCTGAGTTGACGTTCAGACCTATATTATTGGCAGTCGCACTTAGAACCATATCTCTGTCTTGTTGAGAGTCCTGTTATCTGCTGGATAGTAGTACGACGTCGTTCTACATAATATATCAACCATCTGGTTTTGAATAACTGTTCTAAGATGTGTGCAAGAGATGCAGTCAATGGATGATCTTTCTGATCTTTCTTTCCAACAACCTGCCTATTTTCGATGCAATATGGTGTCAACCGCCACAGTTACGCATTTGAAAATGATATGACTGAAGAGATTGCTGGTGAGAGAAAGAAGTGTAATGTTTTTCAGTTGTTGCAGTTTCCCGATTCACATTTCTTGGACAGTTTCATTACAACTAATTTTTTCCTGTCATCTGGTATATCCACTTTGTCCAAAAATGTTTTGAAGAATAAGCAGCATTAGCCGTTGTTTTTTCAGATACTCCACTTTCAGCAAGCCAACAAACATTCCATCCTCTCCAAGGGACTTCTCATACATAGGCATACGGGACCTCCTGTAATATGATAGGTTCCACGATAATGTCAAGATCTTTATCCACCTTAGTTATTTATGCAAGTATTGTGTAACTTTGGCCTGTAAAGGATACATTAGAACTGTTCTCCACACCGTTAGAGTTCTGTTGCCTCATATGTAGTAATAAAGTCATTTACTGACAGGTCTTAAAGTATGCCTTTGTACAATTAAAGTTTCTTGGTAGTTTGGTAGATTCTCATTATGTTTTGAATTTCAGCAGTGATCTCTGTACATACCGGTACTGCATGTCAATTAAAATTTTCTCTTACCTTACTTAATTTCAAGACTTTCCCTCTAAATGTTTGGACGTGTAAAATGCAACAGGTTCCTCTTATAATATTTGTGACTTGACCTTTAGGAAATGATTCTTTAACTTACAGTTTCCTCTCAACTATTGCCTTCCAGGTGTCTGCAGATATCCACTAAACATTTGTACTTTGTGTGTGTCATGGTGTAGCAGCTGTCTCAAACATGGCTTTTCTGAAGTTGCCAATAGTGTTAACTGTGCCCTTCTTAAGAATACTGAATCTGATTTTCAGCCCGACATCGTAGCTGTCCTTAACTGTCGGGTCTATCAATTTGGGGACATCAAAACGGCGTCACTGGTATCATCCGGTCTCAACTGGACGACCAGCTACTAAGTTATGGTCAAAATACGTCTGCTTACCACATAACTCGATTATCTTTAAGAGAAAACCTGCTGATGTTGGTAACGATAATGTGGTTTATCTGACTTTTGCTGTTCCTGTCAGGCGATGCCAATTTGTACTTTTGGATAGTTTTTTGTGAAAATAGGTTACCGCCTTCGATGAACTCATCGTCTTTACTTTGTCTAATAAGCATTTCACAGTTACCTATGAAGTTACCTGTTCCATTTCGATCCATAAATCTCGCTCTGTAACTGTTGTTCCTTCTAACTCATGCGTTGAAGTCACCTAAAAGCAGTGTGCCATCATGTTTTGAGCTGTATGAAGTGGACTTTACAAGTACAATGTTGTCCTTTACCTTTTTCTTGGAAATGTATGTTGTTGCACAAAACTTGTATGAACCGTTATCATTGTTTCTTAATATATATATATATGCAAACAACTTTAATATAGATGAGACGTTTAGTAACTAAGCATGTAATGAGTATATCAACCTTGTTACTCACAGGCAACATTACAATTATATTGAACCAAAGACGGAAATTAACAGGCAATAAGTTTGTTGGCAGTAGAAACATGAAACGATCTTTTTATACAATAAGTTAACATGTTTCTTTTGTAATGTTAAAAGTAAAGTTTCATCAGTTTGAATCAAACCGTAAGAAAACAATGTAATAGTATAACAGTGATATTTTAGGTGCGTTGAGGCCATGTTGGATGTCATATTGAATACTTTGTTCGCAGTAGATAGTTTAAATACCAATTTGGGGATGTTTCGACCATGGGGCGTATTGACTTGGGGCGTTTTGACCCTCAACCTTTAAATACATGTAGTTTTTATACACATTAAGCCAATGGTATACAAGTCTCTTTTGTAATATTCAAAGTTTATTGTCATAATATTTTGTCAACCATGTGAAAACAAGTGTAATAATATGTGATAGTTTAGGTGTGTGGCGTGGTGGCCATGTTAGACGCAATTTGCCTCCAGTAAAAGGATTAAACTGTTATGAATTATGATACACATAAAGTGAAAACTATGCCTCTTTTGTGATTATCAATGTCCATTGTCATCACTGTTGGTGAAGCTGTAATAACGAAATGTAGAAGTATGTTCTGTGATACTTTTGATTTAAGGTAGCCATCTTGGAAGTCATCTTGAATATATTAATTTAAGCAGGACGATTAAAGTCTTGACACACACACAATAACAATATACCTTTCTATCTATCGTAATTTTCCAAGTCATTTATCATTACTTTTAGTCAAACCATCGAAAATTGTATAAGTTTGCATGTTAATGATAGTTTGTTGAATAACGGCCGTCTTGGACGCCATCTTGAATATTTGTTCGCAGCAGAAGAATTAAATCACATAAAAGGAATAATACATCTATTTGTAATATTTGAAGTCAATTGTCATCACTTTCAATCAAACCATAAGGAAGCATTTGTAAGAGTCAGTATGCTCCTAACGTTTTATATTTGTGGCATCTTAGACGCCATTATGACTATTAAGTTTGGAGTAGAAAGGTTTTAACAAGAGCCGTATACGGCCCTAAATCGCTCACCTGGAGCCATTGATGTAAATGTAACGTATCTTGGAAAGCTTAGAAATTATGACAATATGATTGTGCCATTTGCTGATTGGATGATGCTGAGTGCCAAATAGCTAAGCTCAGGGTACTGTGGTTTCAGAGAAGATTTTTTAAGTTTTTATTGAAAAAAAATATTTTTAGCTACTGTGACCTAGTTATGCAACGGACCTGAAACATTTGAACAATATTGGTAAAGTACCTCTAGAAGTTACACCATGCCAAATATCAAAGCTCTAGCAAAATTGGTTTCAGAGACGAAGAGGTTTGAAGATTTCACTATATAACTCTATGTAAATTTGTGACCCCGGGGCGGGGTCATTTTTTACCCTAGGAACATAGATTGAACAAACTTGGTAGAGGACCTGAAGATGATGCTTTGTGCCAAATACCTAAGCTCAGGGTACTGTGGTTTCAGAGAAGAAGATTTTTTAAGTTTTAATCAAAACAAAATATTTTTAGCTCCTGTAACCTAGATATGCAACGGACCGGAAACTTTTGAACAGTATTGGTAAAGTACCTGTAGAAGTTACACCATGCCAAATATCAAAGCTCTAGCTATATTAGTTTAAGAGAAGAAGAGGTTTGAAAATGTCACTATATAACTCTATGTAAATTTGTGACCCCCGGGGCGGGGCCATTTTTGACCCCAGGGACATAATTTGAACAATCTTGATAGAGGACCTATAGATGATGATTTGTGCTAAATATCTAAGCTCAGGGTACTGTGGTTTCAGAGAAGAAGATTTTTAAATTTTTATTGAAACGATCTATTTTAGCTCCTGTGACCTAGATATGCAACGGACCGGAAACATTTGAACAACTTTCAAAGAGGACCATATAAGGATAATTTCTGCCAAGTTTGGTTAAAATCCATCCAGCAGTTTAGGAGGAGATGTCATTTAAAAAAATTGTTGACAACGGCCGACGAACGAACGGACGACGACGGACGACGGAAACAGCACGATCAAAATAGCTCACCTTGGCACTTTGTGCCAGGTGAGCTAAAATGGTCTTTATCCACATTAAGTGAATAACGTGTCTCTTTTTGTATGGGTAAAATCAGTAAGGCGATTAAAAATGTTTATGCACATGAAATGAATAATAAGCCCCTATCGTAATATTTAGAAGCGACTGTTTTAACTTTTATTAAAACTATAAGAAAACATTTGTAATAGTAAGTATCTTTTGACATTTCATATTTGTGGCAGCCATTTTGTACGCCATCTTGAATATTTTAATCTGAGTACAAGGGTTAAACGGTCTTTATTCACATTAAGTGAATAACATGTCTCTTTTTGTAAGGGCGAAAGTTCATTGCCTATACTGATAACCAACCTACATGTATATGAAAAAGTAATAGTAAGTTCCTTGTAGTTTCTGTTTGTGGCGGCCATCTTGGTCGCCATCTTGGACATCTTGTTCACTGAATAGGAGTAAAACTGTCTTTATATGCATTAAATGTATAAGATATCCCTTTGTATTGTCAAAGGTGCATTGTCATTGTTTAAGTTAACAATAAAGAAACCACTTATAATTAAAGATAGTATTTTCGTGATACAGTGATGCTCACTTATAACGAAATTCAGGGGATCTTGCAAATTAGTTCGTCTTATCCAAACTTCGTCTTATCCAAACAACGAAATTTCTTTGTGAATAGTTTGCATATAAAGACAATTTTTACTTACCATACTTTTAGCACATAATTGATAAGAAAGATAGAAAGGTATAGAAATTAAATCTTAAATATTTCTTTTTATTGCACCAAAAAGAATAATTAAATGATAACAAAATAAGATTGGCTATGACATAAGAAATGCCATTTCTTGAAAATTTAACCTGTTCCCTGTATTGTATTAACAGAAAACTCAACGTATTATGAATATTTAATAATTTATGTAAACTGTATTAATATAAAACGTTTTTGATATAGATCTACTATGTTGATATAGCATCAGTGGTTGTTAACTTTTTGCAGAATACAGGTGTCAAACAGCAAGAAGTCTGACCAGACACCCAGTTATTAAGCATCTGATCTGGATCCAAACAAATAATGTGCCAAGTAAACTAATTATTTCCAGTTGTTTGAACGTCCTATCAATAGCATATATACAAAACATGTTGGTTGGGTAATGTTTTGTTATCTGAGGTGATGAGCAGCTTAGCAATTAAGTACTGTAATCTTTGTAAGCGACTTGTCAAACTGTGATAATGACCGGCATGTTGTATTAACAGAACCATTTTACAGGTAAAATCCAGTTTAGGGACCTAAAAATCAGTTTGTCTTATCCAGTTTTTCGTTATATCCAGTTTTCATCTTAAGCAAGCATGAGACCATTGAAATAAAGAAGGAAGCAGTCGGGGAATTATTTTTATTTCGTACTAAGCAGTTTTTCATCTTATCCAAGTTCGTTATAAGTGAGCATCACTGTAATTGTAAATTTGTAGCGGCCATCTTGGACGCCATATTTGAACATTCTGTTCGTAGTATAAGATTTAAACGGACTTTATTTACATTTAGTGAAAAGTATGACTCTAATTTAACCTTCAATGTGCATTGCAATCACTTTTAGTAAAACAATAAGAAAATAATTGTACTAGTTAGTATGTGCGTGATATTTCTATGCTTATGGCGGCCATCTTTGACACCATTTTGAACATTTTGGTCGCTGTAGAAAGGTTAAACGGTCAATTTTCACATCACGTGAATAATATGACACCTTTATAATGTTCAAAGTGCACTTGCAATCACTTTTAGTCGAATAATCAGAAAATATTTGCAATAGGTAGTACGTTCGTGATATTCCATGTTTGTGGCGGCCATCTTGGACGCCATCTTGAATAGCGATGTTGGCCCACAGATAGCACAACTGCAACAATCAGTTTCATAATCTACACACTTGTACGAACATTTTGGTACATGTATATAGAAACCTTTGTTCACAGAGGGAGCCCGGTTAGTGCCAGATTTAGGCATAATATTGGGCCTCGGTTGCAGCACTACTAGAAAAGATGTGCCTCGGTGATTTTTAGTCTCTGGATACGGCCCTGGTATGAGTGATGCTCAGTCTGCTAGAGCGAGAACTGATTGCGCTCAAGGTCGTGCTGCTTGACAAGTCCGATTTGTGACCAAAAAAATCTTAGTTTTTTTTAATGGCCCGCTATCTCTGGGGTCTAATACATGTATACGCTTCCTTTTTTTACATTTGACATTCATTGCCGTTATTTTACACTTTTTGAGTCAAAATATAAAATTGTGTTTTTATATATTTTACTCTTTGTTGTCAATGATTTTCCCTCCTAAAATGCACGAGTATTTGCACTGTTTCTATGCACTTACTTAAATGTTCTGATTTCTTTAGCCAAGACAAATAATAATAATAATAATAATTATTATTATTATTATTATTTCTATTATTGCTCTTAAATGTAGATAATGACAACGGTTTTGCTTTTAACTTATTGAGCCCTTGTGACATATATATGCGTCCTCTACCGAAAGAGTACACTTGTCTAATGCAAACAGTAAAGTCACTGATTAGAGGGCTCCTGCAGGAGCCCTCTTACATGTATCGGGGACTTCACTGTTCGTCATTTTGTAATATATTATAAAAAACAACCCTAAGTATTCTAAGATGGATCCGTCTTTATTGTAAACTGGTATTGTCCATTGGAAGTTTCAGGGGATAATGAGTTAATCTAAATGGCAAACATTTTGAGTTAGATCAGACGCCGGATAACTCGGCATTATACATAATGCATCGATACCCGGCCTCTGATCTAGCTCGAAATAGTTTGTAATAGAAATAAATGTTTTAGCGTAAACGCGTTTATTTGGAACGAATAACGTCTTCTCCACTGTACTATTAATAATACTTTTCTTACTTTTATTATCATTAATATAATTAGTAGTACATGAATTACTATCATTATTACCATAACAGACATGTCCTATATCCTAGCAGATGGTAGCTTAAAACAGGCTCATTCTGCTTTACTTTAAACCTACTACATCTGGACACCCCATTTCAAAAGTAGAAACATAATGCAAATGTACATGTAATTATGTGGTGTGGTGCAAAATGCATCTTAAGGAGCATGGTGCTTTACTGGCAACCTGCTTTAAGTTGTCTCCTGTTTTTCAAAACCAGAAAAAGGCTATGGGGCTATGGGTTAATTTTACCTACAGTCTTGCTAGTCATGTGACTCTGACGCACAGTTCGATGCGCACTGATCTATAAAATGACAACTAGTAAGTAACTATATAAGGTAGGTAGAGACCCAAGGTAGTATAAACCCGATGTTTAAAGTCGGTCGATATGTGTGTATAAATCATTTTGGCTTACGACACGGATGCTAAAGAACGCTTAACTTTAGTATAACCATGACACGAGTAGAACGTTACGGTGGTGGCAAAAAGACACTCTGGAGTCATGTGCAGCTAACATTGTTTGGATTCGTGGTTGGATTTTGTGTCGCGTATGGTATATGGGTAATTAGATGTAACAGCTTAGGAATCTCTCTCTCGTTCCTCTCTGTCATGTGTCTCTGTGTGTGTCTCTCTGTATATCTCTCTTTCTCTCTGTCTGTCTGTCTGTCTGTCTGTCTGTCTGTCTGTCTGTCTCTTTTGCATTACTTTCTCTGTCTCTCTCTCCATATATATACAAATGTACATGTATCTGGATTTGTGTTTGTCTATGTCTCTCGCTTTAATTCTCTCTCTCTCTCTCTCTGGCTCTCTGTCACTGCACTGTCTCTGTATAGCTTTCTCTTGTCATTCTGTGTATGTTTCTCTTTTTGTCTTTTCTATCTCTCTCCCTATTATTTTATTCAAGAGACAGACTCTATGAATCCAGCATTTTTGCAGCCTGATCTTGATTAACCCATTACCCCATAAAAAGCCTTTTTATGCCTTTCATTTATCCCTCCACTGAAGAAAATAGGCTCAATTTATACAGTTATGAATGTGTTCTATAAGAAATATTTTCTGTACTCCAGCAGATGGTAGCTTAAAGCAGGCTGAAAGTAGTAACATATTTTCAAAACTAGAAACAGGTTATGGGGTAATGGGTTAAAACTGTTTGCAATGGTCATCATTACTGGTGACCTAATCCATAATTAGTTACCAACCAAACCAGGTGCAGTATGTTTATTGATATAAACGCTATATACCCAACGCAGCGTCATTAATGTCATGAGGAATCAGCTGGCCGCTGAGGTATAGTGGTTAGCATGTTGGACCGGCAATCCAGAGACCTGTGGTTCGATTCCAGGCCGCGGCGGCTGATTTTTCATCACGTCTTTTTCCGATATTTCTATCCAGCATCGAGTTCCCAAACATGCATTTCATATATAATCCATTATCGGCTTGTTCAAGCAGTCAATCATACTGGGACACTTAGGGTATGCTAAGGGCGGCTTCTCTGTTCGGTTACGTAATGCCACGTTATTTGTAATGTGTGACATGACATAGAGGATAATTGTTTTTTTTCAGTATAAGATAGAAATTTAATCCATTGAGTGAACATCAGACGTTATATTTTCACGATTGGCGAAGCTATGAGTGAAAATATAACAGTCTGATGTTCACGAAATGGATTAAATTCGATCTTATACTGAAAAATACAATTATTCTATTTATTTATGCTTTTAAGCCACTTTTTAAACGAAATTGTTCGACAATTGTGAAAGCGAAAGTACATGATTTACCCCGCGTTGAGCCCCAAGTTTACTTCGAACACATTAACGAAACAGTTTCCCGTACGATGACGTCACTTATTTATTGATTTGACGTCATCCGAATTACGTCGTTGCTCCCGATTTTGGATTTGTGTGCCTTCGTTGAGTGGTTCGCGACAAATCGGACTGCCGGAATTTAACGATAAGACACGATTGACTACGATTTTTGGAGAGCCCTACGGGGAAAACGGCGATTGGTGATAATCCACTGCAGTGTATTACCAAGTGATAATCCACTGCTATTTTCCGGTATTCCACCGAAAAGCATAAATAAAGGTACATTTTTACAGTCTTAACTCTTACCAAGCTTTTTAATCCAGATTAATGCTTGATTTTTATACAATGTACCTCACTATTTACTTGATCATTTTATTCTAAAGTAGAATCTATAAATAATTTATTTTCATTTGATTTATCGATATTTTATAAAACGTATTTCCTATAATGAACGGTTGTGTATTATTAGGGTGTCGGTCCTACGATTAAACTCTGAGGGATTTAAAATACATTTTTTAATAGATTTTTAACTAAATTTTCGAAAATTTCTTCATTTTATTTTTGGTCACTTTTCAAAATTTCACCGAGGCAAGTGCCTCGGTGTGCCTCAGCGTGGCTACGGGCCTGGAACCTATGCCCCTGTATTCAGAATATTTACCTATGGTTGGCAACGTTTTGATTGCCACGGAGCTAAAGAAGAGAAGTTTGTGACATCGCCTTCCCCAGGTGTTCTTGATGTGTCGAGCTCGAGACTGGAGATTGGCAGGTTGTGTCATAACCCAGCATAACACACGGACCTTCTGGTACAGCTTGTCCGCCACGGAATGGTCATCTGTAGGAAAATTTATGTTACAACAGTTGCATTTGTAAAAAGTTTGGGTCAAGGTCAGACTTCACGAAAATCCGTGTATGATCAATATCTTAACTGTTTGCTTTCTTGATGACATTGTACTGTATTAGGCTAATAGCTTCAATCCTTTCTTAACCCTTTCACTCTCAATGACGTCAGAGATCCATTGAGCTTTCTATACATGTACTGCACTCTTCGTCTTAAAATTAACCCAACCCCCATTCAAGTTGAAGACCGATTAGCGAAATAAACATGCCAATGTACACCCAATCCTTTGCACCGCGGTAACTCATTAAACTATCGAGACAATTAGAGACAAATAAATCTTTTATTTAGAATAATAATAAGAAGATCATTACAGAACGTATCATAGGAAGGCCTCTGCTTTACTTTTTTGATGATTTAAAAAAGCACAAGTTTAATAAAGTGTATGTTGTTTGTTTGACCGCCTTGCACAATTTCAACTGTTCAAGTCGCGTTCCTATTTTTAAAATTTTGAACTTTGGTCTCAGCTGGATGGTTAACGTTGGGGACGACCTAACATTATTCGTGCACTAAACAAATAATCCCGGTTATCTGCAATACGATTCATGCCCGAAACGTTGCAAAACTTGCAACGGTATCACTAAATGAAATGAGTATATGGCTTGTGCGCAAGCATTAAGAAATCAGCAGTTTTAATAATCTTCGGCCCGTCTTCCGAAACGTCGTACGACAAAATATTGTCGTAAGTCAAAAATTTAACATACATCTAATTTCTTATTTCTCCATCTAATCCTGTCTTGTGACATCTCTTGAAAGGACGATTCCTAAGAGATGTCACAAGACATGATAAGATGGGGAAAAAAATATGAAAATTTTAGAACCTGACTTACAATATTTGTCCTTACCTTTATGGAGCTTTTCGTCTTCGACGAACATTGGTGTTTTCCGTGAATTTGACTCATTTTTTGATGTTTTAAATTCTGTAGCATGCAACGGTATTTGCTGGAGGGTTTCAAGGGACTTCAATCTGTATTAAACGAGACAAAAGCGGTTAAAACCAACCTTGAGACTCCGTCATTACTCTTTCACTGCCAAAGTGGCTTGAATGTTTAATTCTTTCCCGTGTTACTAATAATCTTGTCATAGAATTTTGTTAGATGTTTTACATGTATTTACTTACTGTGCTGGCGGTCTTTTTGATTGTAAGTTGTGGAACAGGGTTTATATTTTATGTACACTGTTCGTCTTTATAGGTGAATATAGGAGATAAGTGTGAGGTTGGGCGCCCCTAAACCCAGGTTAAACCCCCTAGTGGTTGTTAATGGTTAATTTATAATTAATTATTGATTGCTGCTGACCGTACCAAGGCGGGCTCCTATGTTCACTTTGCTTTATGTTTGTCTTGCGTATTGTTTTCTGTTTGGTGTGTGGGATTGCGTGTGTGTGTGTGCGTTGTGTGTGTGTGTGCGTTTGTCTGTGTGTGAGACGGCTTTGGAATAGTTTATCTTTCTTTTTTCTCTCAACATCAATCTCTTTCTATATAATTTTATATATACATATAAATAAATATACGCATACAAATTGTCATTTGTGAGGTGTCTGTAACAAACTTTGGAGCTCTCAGAGAGACAATGGGAGGGAGCAATAGCACTCGGAAAGACATATAGGAGGGCACATAAACACTCGGAAGGACGCGGGGAGGGATGCAGAACACCCGGAAAGACACTGGGAGGGATCAGGAACGCTCGGAAGGACGCTGGGAGGGCTCAGAAACACTCGGAAAAGACGTTGGGAGGGATATGGAGCCCTCGGAGAGACAATGGGAGGGAGCCATACCTCTCGGAAAGACACTGGGAGGGCCAATGAACGCTCGGATGGACGCTGGGAGGGATCAGAAACACTGGAAAATACGTTGGGAGGGCTTTGGAGCCCTCGGAGAGACAATGGGAGGGAGCTATACCTCCCGGAAAGACACTGGGAGGGCCCAGGAACACTCGAAAGGACGCTTGGAGGGGTCAAGAACACTCGGACAGACGCTGAGAGGGATCAGGAACGCTCGGACGGATGCGGGGAGAGCCCAGTAACACTCGAAAAGACGTTGGGAGGGCTTTTGATGCCTCGGAGAGACAATGGGAGGGAGCCATACCACTCGGAAAGACACTGGGAGGGACCAAGAACACTCGAAAGGACGCTGGGAGGGGAACAGTACACACGGAAAGACACTGGGATGGACCAGGAACGCTCGGAAGGACGCTGGGAGGGCTCAGAAACACTCAGAGAGACAATGGTATGGAGCCATACCTCTCGGAAAGACACTGGGAGGGCCCAGGAACACTCGGACAGACGCTGGGAGGGATCAGAAACACTGGAAAAGACGTTGGGAGGGCTTTGGAGCCCTCGGAGAGACAATGGGAGGGAGCCATACCTCCCGGAAAGACACTGGGAGGGCCCAGGAACGCTCGAAAGGACGCTTGGAGGGGTCACGAACACTCGGACAGACGCTGAGGGGGATCAGGAACGCTCGGAAGGATGCGGGGAGAGCTCAGTAACACTCGAAAAGACATTGGGAGGGCTTTGGATGCCTCGGAGAGACAATGGGAGGGAGCCATACCACTCGGAAAGACACTGGGAGGGACCAAGAACACTCGAAAGGACGCTGGGAGGGGAGCAGTACACTCGGAAAGACACTGGGATGGACCAGGAACGCTCGGAAGGACGCTGGGAGGGCTCAGAAACACTCGGAGAGACAATGGTAGGGAGCCATACCTCTCGGAAAGACACTGGGAGGGCCCAGGAACACTCGGACAGACGCTGGGAGGGATAGAAACACTGGAAAAGAGGTTGGGAGGGCTTTGGAGCCCTCGGAGAGACAATGGGAGGGAGCCATACCTCCCGGAAAGACACTGGGAGGGCACAGGATCACTCGAAAGGACGCTTGGAGGGGTCACGAACACTCGGACAGACGCTGAGAGGGACCAGGAACGCTCGGAAGGATGCGGGGAGAGTTCAGTAACACTCGAAAAGACGTTGGGAGGGCTTTGGATGCCTCGGAGAGACAATGGGAGAGAGCCATACCACTCGGAAAGACACTGGGAGGGACCAAGAACACTCGAAAGGACGCTGGGAGGGGAGCTGTACACTCGGAAAGACACAGGGATGAACCAGGAACCATCGGAAGGACGCTGGGAGGGCTCAGAAACACTCGGAGAGACAATGGTAGGGAGCCATACCTCTCGGAAAGACACTGGGAGGGCCCAGGAACACTCGGACAGACGCTGAGAGGGATCAGGAACGCTCGGAAGGACGCGGGGAGGGCTCAGTAACACTCGAAAAGACGTTGGGAGTGCTTTGGAGGCCTCGGAGAGACAATGGGAGGGAGCCATACCACTAGCAAAAACACTTGGATGGCCCAGGAACGCTCGGACGGACGCTGGGAGGGCTCAGAAACACTCGGAAAGACGTTGGGAGGGATTTGGAGCCCTCGGAGAGACAATGGGAGGGAGCCATACCTCTCGGAAAGACACTGGGAGGGACCATGAACACTCGAAAGGACGCTGGGAGGGGTGCAGTACACTCGGAAAGACACTGGGAGGGATCAGGAACGCTCGGTAGTACGCTGAAAGGGCTCGGAACCTCGCTTAGAGGGATCGGAACCACGATGAGAGGGCTCGGAACCACTCGAAAAGACGTTGGTAGGGCTTTGGAGCCCTCGGAGAGAAAATGGGAGGGAGCAATACCTCTCGAAAAGACACTGGGAGAGCCCAGGAACACTCGAATGGACGCTGGGAGGGGTCATGAACACTCGGACAGACGCTGAGAGGGATCAGAAACGCTCGGAAGGATGTGGGGAGAGCGCAGTAACACTCAAAAAGACGTTGGGCGGGCTTTGGAGGCCTCGGAGAGACAATGGGAGGCAGCAATACCACTCGGAAAAACACTTAGAGGGCCCAGGAACGCTTGGACGGACGCTGGGAGGGCTCAGAAACACTCGGAAAAGACGTTGGGAGTGATTTGGAGCCCTCGGAGAGACAATGGGAGGGAGTCATACCTCTCCCAAAGACACTGGGAGGGACCATGAACACCCGAAAGGACGCTGGGAGGGGTGCAGTACACTCGGAAAGACACTGGGAGGGATCAGGAACGCTCGGTAGTACGCTGAAAGGGCTCGGAACCTCGCTTAGAGGGATCGGAACCACGCTGAGACGTTGGTAGGGCTTTGGAGCCCTCTGAGAGAAAATGGGAGGGAGCAATACCTCTCGAAAAGACACTGGGAGAGCCCAGGAACACTCGAATGGACGCTGGGAGGGGTCATGAACACTCGGACAGACGCTGAGAGGGATCAGAAACGCTCGGAAGGATGTGGGGAGAGCGCAGTAACACTCAAAAAGACGTTGGGCGGGCTTTGGAGGCCTCGGAGAGACAATGGGAGGCAGCAATACCACTCGGATAAACACTTAGAGGGCCCAGGAACGCTTGGACGGACCCTGGGAGGGCTCAGAAACACTCGGAAAAGACGTTGGGAGGGATTTGGAGCCCTCGGAGAGACAATGGGAGGGAGTCATACCTCTCCCAAAGACACTGGGAGGGACCATGAACACCCGAAAGGACGCTGGGAGGGGTGCAGTACACTCGGAAAGACACTGGGAGGGATCAGGAACGCTCGAAAGTACGCTGAGAGGGCTCGGAACCTCGCTTAGAGGGATCGGAACCACGCTGAGAGGGCTCTGAATCACTCGAAAAGACGTTGGGAGGGCTTTGGTGCCCTCGGAGAGAAAACGGGAGGGAACCATACCTCTCGAAAAGACACTGGGAGGGCCCAGGAACACTCGAATGGACGCTGGGAGGGGTCATGAACACTCGGACAGACGCTGAGAGGGATCAGGAACGCTCGGAAGGATGTGGGGAGAGCTCAGTAACACTCGAAAAGACGTTGGGAGGGCTTTGGAGGCCTCGGAGAGACAATGGGAGGCAGCAATACCACTCGGAAAGACACTGGGAGGACCCAGGAACACTCGGAAAGGTCGCTGGCAGGGGTACAGTACACTCGGAAAGATACTGGCAGGGATCAGGAACTCTCGGATGGACGCTGGGAGGGCTCAGAAACACTCGAAAAGACGTTGGGAGGGCTTTGGAACCCTTGGAGAGACGATGGGAAGGAGCCATACCTCTCGGAAAGACACTGGGAGGGACCAGGAACACTCGAAATGACGCTAGGAGGGGTGCAGTACACATGATTTTTGCTTGTTTGTCCTGCATGCCGGGTACCGGGTTTGAATCTCACCAGAGCGCAATTTTTTTTATTGAAATGCATGTTTTTAAACATAATTTCTTATCCTAAACTAATTCTTACCCATTTATATAAGCATTTGACATACATTATATTTACAAATTACTATTTTTAATGCTAAATCTGGTTGCGAGCCTCTTTAAACATAAGAATAACTTAGTTTTTATGTACAGTGCTCCCTCTCTACAACGACACCCAATGGGAGACAAACCTTGAGTGCGTTGTTCGGAGGGAGTCGTTATAGGGAGGGAAATGGGTAAACATTTGCAAACAGCTTGAATCCAGATCAGACTCCGCGTAACGCGGCGTCTGATCTGGATTCAAGCGGTTTGCCACTCATCATTAAGCTTTTTCTGTCAAAATTATCATTATGTAACTATTACTCGAGACCAGTTAGTACTTGGATAGGTGACCTCCTAGGAATAACGAGTGCCGTAGAAATTTTACTATATTTCTGTCTTTTTTAATTGTTTTTAGATTGGACATTTTCCAGTTTAACACATTCAACCCTAGCGACGAGTTAACTCGTCATTTACAAACAGTGTAGTGCACACGTTTCAAATGTAAACGGTGCATATGGCTTGATAACGGAAAATGACGAGTGAACACGTTATCAGGGATCAATTGGTCAAACAACCATACCATATCATTGACGTTTATATAGTTTGGATCCATATGAGACGCCAAGTTACTGACTACGGAAACCTGCCAGCAACCATCGCCCGGCTTAGTACAATTGTAATATTCTCAGGTACCCGGTTTGTAAATGACGAGTATTCTCGTCTCTAGGGTTGAATGTGTTAAAACTGCAAAAAAAGTCCAATATAAAGACAAAACTCATTTAAAAAACAACAAAAATCAGCAAAAAAAAAAAAGCCAAATAGGAAAAAGCCTGAGGCGCCCGGTATTACCAAGCGGTCACCCATCCAAGTACTGACCGGGCTCCACGTTGCTTAACTTCGGTGTTCGGACGAGAACCGTAGTGTTTAACGTAATATAGCAGTAGACACTGTTGGTCAATTCTTTATAGTGAATCTGTTTGTGAAGCATACCGCGTAGATAACCTGCAACTTACTCGTTGGTTAGGATTCAAATCAGTTTCGTATAAACACTGAACGTTATTATACAAGTGGTACTTTCGATATTTCCAAAAGTATGTGTTCTGAAATGTTCCAGTTTAAAAGCATTGTACTTGGTATAAACGAATAGTAACCCATGTACTATTTCAGCCAATCAGCTTTCTCCATTGCCATAGTTCGTTTGTCTTACTGTATTTTCTATGTCGAATATGTTCTATGTTATATATTGGCACACGAGTGTGTGTGGGTGCGTTGGTGACACTATCAAAGCGAGGTACGTCATAGGAGTACACAGCAACGAACCGAGATACCTCCAACAAGCGAGGTAGTTTTTACTAATACCTCGGTAGTATACCTCGCATTTAGCATGCTCAGTTCAAGATACAAACGCACACAAAATATCTCGAGTACCTCGGTTTGCTTTTCTACTACCTGTTTGTGTGTCGGTGTGTGTTTGCACACAGTCGATAACGATATGTGTAGGTGATGTGTGAGTGTACCTCGTTTTGTAGGTGATGTGTGTGTGTGTGTTTTTTACCTCGGTTTGAAACAGAGTTTTTGCCCATTACCTACCTCGTTTTGTCGGTCTAGTGTTGATCGGTAATTCTTTATAAATTCAATATTTTCTTCACATCATTTGAAACTGTGACTGTCCTGAAAACCTTTTGTCATATTTGCCTTAAGCGTTTTGGCTTATAAAGCGTACACCTCGGTATGAGGGTGTGAAACGTGTACCTCTGTCGGATAGTAAAACCAGTATGTGTGTGTGTGTGTGTTTGTTATGGTATGGCTGTGTATGTGTTCTGCTTTAGAGGTGGGTGTATTGTTTGTGTTGCGTTTCCTGCTTGAGTCTTCTTTCGTATTTATTTGCCTGAAATCGACACTCGTTTCGATATTGCTTAAGTCATACTGCCTTTAACCTAACGTTTAAACAAATTTTGCAGAAAACGATATTTTTGTAGACGACAAAATAGCGATAAAAGGGTAAACACGTCACGATAAATTTGGCGTTGAAAGAGTTAGTTTTTAGTTTAAACATATTTTATTTCAATTATATACATGAAATTAGGTTGGGCCACAAGGTCTACCAACTTAGAGACGGCTCTTCCCCTACAGTTTAACAAATACAAATTATTTTAGAGAGCGGGCATTAGTGAGCAAGAGAGAGATAGAGTGAGAGAGCGGGAGAAAGAGAGAGAGAGAGAGTATGAGTACAGGTGCCTCCATAACCATAATGTGGATAATTATATGCAAGTACAAAATTACACAGTTTAATCCGCCTTCAAATAATTGACTGTAAAACAGTTAAACCCGTATTAAGAAACTACCAGATTTAGAGGTTTATTGATATTTGGTGACCAGTGGTCCCCAAATGGCCGACAGATCAAATGCAGAAAGCCCCTGCAGGGGTTCTCCACATTATTATCATTCCTGCACCAAGGAAGCACTGGTCTATAAACATATTGGCAGCCGCCAAATACAGGTTCAACTTTAAAACAGATCAAATTATACATACAGCAAATAACGAGAATTGCATCCCCCGTGTCTTCCTTTGCATACAGTGCAACATCTCTATTACGACCACTAAAAGAGAACGATTATTGATTGTATAAGAAATTGTATAAGAGACAGACAACATCCAATTCAAGGCGAAAGCAAAACAGAAAATTCCTAATAGAATTGCTATACCTTCATCCCGCTCTAAGCAGTCACCCGCCTCAAACACAAATTAATAATAAAATAATTCACTGTTCGTAATAGAGAGGGCTAACTGATTGGGTTTGGCAAAAGATACATATAATGGTACAGTTGAGAATCTGTTATTCTTTCCCAATAAAAGCGTTTACGCTAAAACTATTATTTGCAGACAACAAAATTAATATTACTCTCCATCAAGATTGATGATTATGAGAAGGGGCACGTTTTATGTGCACCATTGGGACTGTACCCGGCCGGTCACTTTATCCTGACACAGGAGAATGATTATTATTCTTTTCCAACGATGCAAATTTGCAAATGGTCTGGAGACTGATCAGACTCTCGATAATTATTTTCGGCTCCAATCTGTTTGCAACTAACATGTTTATACAGTGGAGAATCTGTTATTCTTTCCCGTTTAAACGCAAACGTACGCAAACGCAAAGCACTAAAACGTAGAAAAGAACAACTTTTGGACAATTCTGATAATTCATGTTTATCTTGGTTGCAAACAGTTTGGAGCCTGATCAGACGCCGGGTTACCCGGCGTCTGATCTGGCTCCAAACTGTTTGCACTGCAAATAATAGTTTTAGCGTAAACGCGTTTATTGGGAAAGAATAACAGATTCTCCACTGTACACCATCAACACTTTAAAATACACTAAAACCTCTCTATAACACCATTTGACTGTTTGATTTAGTAGGTGTTTCAGACAGGTGAAACAAGCAAGGCGAAACGATATTGCAGACTAGAATATTGAAGCAAAACGACAGGTCTATTCAGGTGTAATTTAATAAACGGCCCAGCATGTATATGTGGATATCAATGTGAAAATGCTTTTCATTACTTTTTAGATTGTCCAAACTATGTTCATATTCGGGATATTCTATTCCACGATATAATACCTATTACAACTGTCAATTTAGACATTTTACTATTTGGAAACCCAAACTGTTCTCCTGATTGCAACAAAGTTATTTTTAATGCAGTTCATCGTTACATCCGAGCCTCCAACCGTTTTTGAATTCAAGAATTTGATCTTAGCACTTTTCTTCCTTCCTCTCTTTCTCTACTCTTTATGATAATATTAACATGGCAGTTTGTTTTCAAATTGCTATGCTATTTATACTGAAAATAGTAATGTTACCTTAAATCTAAGTTTGAGAAATAAAAGCAGACGACGTTTGTTTGATGACGTCATGGCAGTTTGAAGTCACCTGTCATTTGAAGCACTAGTTGAAATTTCTATAATTTAGATGCGAGAAATATCGAACCGATTGTGAAACAGTTTGGATCCTGACCAGACGCCGCATTGCTCGTTCCAGGGTCCCAGTTGTTTGCCAATGTTTGTGTAGTGGGACTATGCATTTAAAGGGAATAAATCAGAAAGAATAATATCACATTGCCCCAAAGCGGAACCTTTTTACAAGCCTCTTTAACCAATTCACTGAATGGCGGCATTTGCTTTAAACAATTGCTATCTGCGTGTTTTCCTCAAATACAAAATTGCGGCATTTTGACATATTTGATCCAGATCGGACGCCGCGTCAGGCAGCGTCTAGTCAGGATCCAAACTGTTTGCAAATAACCATTGTACTCGGGGCAAGGCAGTGAAGATGTTGAGATAACAGAAACTTGTGACAGTTGGCCGTGTGCATTGTGATACGGTAGCAAAGCTTTTCACAGAGTTGAATAAGTGTTACAAATACAACATTGAGAACGTGGCATGACATCATCAAAAACTTTCAAAGTTGAGTACATCATGATAAACAATTTGTTTAAGGTAAAACATCTCTAATGAGATCCGACTAATGCCGGTCAGCATCGGTATGCTACGTACAGCGATCGGCAATTCTCGTCAACTGATGCACTATATCGAATTATGCTCGGGTGTTTTCGGCACGAACTGTCAGTTGACGAGAATGACCAATCACTCTACGTATCGTACCGATATTGAGCAACATTGGTCTGATCTCAATAGGGTCGTTCTACCTTAACGCTTTAGTGCAACATGGTCTGATCGGAATGTTGGTCTTTTTAAAGTTAAGCTTTGTTTATATACTTAATAATGTACTAGTTTTACTGACATGTAATATTTCAACAATATTAAGAATACTCCTCTACATTCACATCTTAAGCGCTTTATCATTTCTTCCCATACATGTACATAAGAGAACATGTAAGCTATAAAAGTGTTGGTCGTAAAAAAGACAGTGTACAACTGTACATTCAAACCTTTTTGCAAAATTGTCAAATGTTTTAAAGTGAAAGGTGAAAAATTATCCTAAGTAATGCATTTAATTGGTTTTCAAACTAATTTTCTTCTAAATATAAACGTACACAATTGAACGCTGCTAAACATATAAAAGCAGCGATGGATAGAAAAAAATAAGCTATACCATGTTTAGATGATGGTTACATTTTCTAGATAAAAGTTCTTGAGTGCTATAATATAAACTTTAAATTTAAATGTGAATAAATCCTTAATGCATACCTTGTATGTGCATGGGATCTGAGTGATAAACACGGTTATATATGTCTACTGTATTGTTTTCATTTCGTGGGCAATCCTGCGAATCACAACATCCATTCACAGTTGTCTAAAACAGTTTAACAACGGTAGAGCGAAGATTATTTCGATTCTAACATAACCAGCTTAAAAATGTCATTAGAAAGGGAAACAAATGTTCTTCGATAATTTCTTCTGAGAATGCAGTTTTGCGACCGAATTACTTTTTTGGTAAAACATATCAGGATGAGCTTCCTCTACTTTATAGTGAAAAAGCACGTGCTATATTAGAATCAATATTTTATATGAAGAAAGCGTAGAATTTGGGTACTTTAAATCAAAGAAGAGTAGATCTAGTAGTTTTTTAGGTTGAACATATCCGATCGGTTAAACCGAGTGCACCTCCATAAAACAATTTGTATCCAGAACAGACGCTGAAAATCTCAACGTCTTATCAGGGTCCAAATTGTTTGGCACACAAATCGAATTTTCTCTAGTCCAAACTCTTGTCTCAATTCGATACATTAAATCATCTTATGATATAAAACAGACGTCAAACAATCTGGATACAACTGACACGCACAATTTACACGGCATCTCATCTACATCCAAACTGTTTGTAACATCTATATAAAGTCGATATTGCATGATGAGGCTATGATATGAGCTGAACCAGTAAAGAAAGTATCGCGATGCAGGACTTTTGTACCGTTGTTACATGTATCTGTCGATTAACTACTACCCCGGTATGTCGTTTGACCTCTTCACCAGGCCCCAATGTTATAAAAGATTTGAGGGGTTTGAGATCATTCGGCGGTAGTTGTTCAGTGGTAACACGTTGGACTACGGTAACAGGGGTCGTGAGTTCGATCCCCGCCGGACCAGCGGTCGGACTACGCGTATTTTTTTTCCGAAACACGGGAATGTTTTTTAGCAAGATATGTACCGCGAATTTCTCCTCTCTACACGGGGGTTAAAACGGGTACCTGTGAAGGGTCTGAGCCGGTACTGCGGCTGCCTACGCGCCATATGTAAGCAGTGCTCAATATTGTAGGCAAGATGGCTCAATAATCAGGGGAATAAATGTACTGTCGACTGAGCGGTCATTCAGACTGAAAGTAATTGTTTTTGGTACATTACTTTTTATTATATTTTGAAGCATTTGATTGGTCAGTTTGAGCTTTTGTTCAAATCTGACCAATCAAATACTTGAGGACGATCTCAGACTAAACTCAAACTCTTTATAACCTTGAACCCAAAGAGCTCCTCATGCAGTGAGTATTTCTTTCTCAACCAAATGCTGTGATGTGATGGCTCATAAGAATCGTCTTTCCCAGCAAACGCGTTTATGCTATAACTGTTTCGTCCATCGCAAACAGTTTGGAGCCAGATCAGACGGAATAACAACTCAGATTAAGATAATTCTTCGATATTCACAACGGAATCATTTTTCTATAATTTACAACATTGTTTTCACATTTTGTTTAAACAGGGAAGAATAACGTTGAGCGCCTATCGTCCTATAAATGGGCATGGGCAAACAGTGTAGACTCTGATCAGACGCCGCATAAGGCGGCATGTGATAAGAGTCTACAATGTTTTCTAATAAGAATTTCAATATAAAACATTTAGTTAAATTGAAAATATAGACAATGTATCCCTTATATCGAAATTGGACTAATCCCGTATATAAGTATAGAAGATTACACTGGGTGCAAGTGGGTTAATGTCGAAGTAGATGTTCTCTAGCTGCAATGTCGTAACAGAAGTATGTTACTGCAGCTAAATGGGCACGTGCTATATCGGCTTACCTTTTTCGCGCCATGGGCATCATATTGATAATACCAGCCGGGATAACCGCCATGCAAATGTGTTTCTGGATCGAAACAATGAAATCTACTTCTACCTAAACTGTCTGTAGAATTGCCTACTTTTACCCCCAAATTTTCCATACACTTTCCAAATTCTGCATCCTCGGCGCCGCCATCTTGGCGACACGTTTTGGGGTCATTTCCTTTATCACCTAAGCGCTTTAAAGCCTCTTTACTTAACACATATCCAGCTCCACCACTAAAGTATCCTTGCTTCACAATCGTTTTAAAATGATGCCCAAAATATACAGGATCTTTGGGATCTTCGTTAGACAAAAAATAGCGTAAATTTTCCATGATGACATACGTATCATCGTCAGCTTTCATGAACCAATCAGCGTCGTCCAAATGGTGTTCAAAAGCGTACCGAAACGCATGCATCGTTTTCGCCGTAAGGTGTTCTCGGCCTTCGGATATATTGAAACCTATTGTAGGAAAACTATTGTTTGTGACGGAACTGATGAATATAATTTTGTTACATCTTTTGGCCCACGTGTTACGCACGTGCACGGCTTTCTTGTCCAAATTTTGCGGACTGGTCATGATCCAGCAAAGGATTCGTACATTCTTTTTCAGATCTTCCGCAACTTTGTCATCATCTGTAATTAAAAGTACAAACCAATGTACAGTATATGTGGGAATGCAACCTCGCCACCATTGGTAGTCATAGAAACTTATTATTCAATATAAGTGTAAGAAATAGACCTAGTTCATGCGTCCTGGCAGCTGACTTAACGGCAGTAGGGTTATAGTAAAGCAGAAAGTTCCAGCAGGAGTTTTCTGCTCTTCTTTCATCCTGCGTTTGGCAACTACCTGTTTTGAATTTAGTATGAACACAAACTTCAGACAAAATGATACAATAGGTTCGTAGAGTTGTAACTGAGATGAACTGTACGGGGCGTTCTCCCGTCGCCATCTTTGTTCAAATAGGAAACAATGTAAAAAATAAAGCAAAACAGCACATCGATGTTTCTAGTCGCCAAAACGTTCTTCTTTTGCCTTAAAAACGACACTTAAAGACATCCCTAGACGACCTTTCGATCATAACACCTGACAAACTATTAAAGCATGCAGCCACGTGCAAGTTTTGTCCTTACTGCTATCTTGTCTAGGGATATACTCATCCAAGCGTTTCATATGAGGCCCGTACCTTAAAATTGTTAGTTTGGTTAGTAAAACCCATTGAAAAACATTGACTGTGAGTATGTGAGGGCCTCTCTAGACAACTGGAGATTAGTTACCTGGATTTTCACACCAACTGAGATTGGTGACACCTTGTGATTCACGATTTTACTCACCTATCTAATAATGGGGTGGTGGTCTGTCAAAGGACTGGGGAAAAGTCTTTAATCGCAATCAAGATGCAATAAATGTCAAAACATGGCATTTTATACGTAAGATATTGATGTATTTCTTATATATATGAGTGTTAAAGTTTTACAGATCGAAATAGAACAACACGCCGATTTACTCGGAGTCTGGTCCGGATATATACAGTTTGCAATGGATATTTGATATTTTTATCACTAACATAGGCAGTATAACGTATTACCATGCACTCTTTGATTTCTAACAAGAGTTTTGGAAAGTGTGGCTGTTTACCTCCGATTTGATTTACGGAAACTGTCGAAGTGATCTGCTTGGGCTAAACCAACTGATAATTTCTTATGATTATTCCTTGAAAAGTTTGATGTCTTTGTTTAATCTGAGTATCAAACAAACTGGAGACTGGTCAGACGCAGAATTACTCGTCGTCTGACCTGGCTTCACACTGCATGTGATGGAAATGTGTGTTTGAAACATGCATATTTGTGGGAAATGAAACGTTTGTAGTTGTCGAATGTCGAACAGAAAAAAGAACCAATTTTGTCCTTGCTGACCCAGTGTTTTGGTGTAATAGTTATGCTTACGCACGTGCATTTACGTGCCAGTAACACACAAATTATGAATAACAGAGCACGTGACACCATCTTAAGCTCAGTTACAGCGAGGAACACTTCATAATTTCCAGTTTATAGAATACTAAACACGAATGCAAGGTAATTAAATTGAGATTTGTTTTTCATTAAGTAAAGAAATTGAATTATTTTAATCTGGGTAACAAATAGTTTGAACCCAGATCAGATGTTCAGATAATCGGCGTCTGGCCTGTCTCCAAACTGTTTGTAAAATACACCAATTTAATTTGTAAAATATACGCGCTTGTTGGTAAAGAAATTCGCTCTTTTACCAGCATGGGCCCGTTTTACTAAACTACTTACGCAACATTTTTGCGTAAGTCAAAATCGTTTTACTCTTATTTTTCGATCATAAACGTTTGCGAACAGCAAATAGCCAAATCAGAGGACGCGCTAAAAGCGCGTCCTCTGATCTGGCTATATGCTGTTTGTAGAAAGTGATAATAAAAAATATAAATTAAAATTTAAAATTTTGACTTACGCAAATAATTTGCGTAAGTTGTTTAGTAAAACGGGCCCCTGGTCCCAAGGTTATAACTTTTTTGAGTTTAGTCGGAGATCGTTCTAAAGCATTTGATTGGTCAGATTTGAGTTTTTGCTAAGCAAAAACTCAAATCTAACCAATCAAAAGTTTTAGAACAATCTCAGACTGAGTTTCA
Source organism: Gari tellinella (assembly GCA_922989275.2). Classification (NCBI taxonomy): domain Eukaryota; kingdom Metazoa; phylum Mollusca; class Bivalvia; order Cardiida; family Psammobiidae; genus Gari; species Gari tellinella. The sequence goes on along the minus strand of OV277869.1, from coordinate 19,750,946 downwards.
AAGCTTAAAAACGTTCGAACCTGGTAATGTTGCACGCTCCAACCACAGGGGAGCGTCACAATAGAAGTCTGAACCCCAAAAGAAAAAAATGTATAAACACTAGATACACAATGTATTTATATATCTAGTGTTTATACATTTTTTTCTTTTGGGATTCAGACTTCTATTGTGACGGTCCCCTGTGGCTCCAACACACACACACACACAATTGATAGTAATTATTCTTCTGGTACATGTATCCAGGTTATATATATTTTAAAATTCTAAGTCTGATATCGATCTAAAACATTTGATTTGTCAGATTTGAGTTTTTTGCTTAACAAAAAACTGAAATCTGACCAATCAAATGTTTGAGAACATTCTCAGATTCAACACCGAGCTTTATAACATTGTACTATTAATGCTGTTCGTTCTAACACACAGCTGATAGTAGTGACTGCCCTGGTATCCAGCAAGTAATATAACCGTGACGTCACATGGACTCTTTCATCCCTTAAACCTTTAATGAAAATTTCAAGTTGTAAATAAAAAATTATAGCCCATTTCTGACTAATTTTTTTATATTTTAAATAGGTAAATAATAAATAACTAATTGCAAAAATAGCAAACAGTGCAGACTCGGATCAGAAAGCTCTTTTAGGAGGCCTCTGATCTGCGTCTACACTGTTTGCATATATAGGATCGGCGTACTCTTTCCATGTACTGTTTGTAAATGACGAGTATACTCGTCACTAGGGTTCCACGTGCTGATTAATTAAACCTTTTATTGAAGTAAATATATTCAGTTTATAAAATAGGTTTTGCGGTATTTTAATTTAAGGCTTTAAGTATTTTGAATGAAAGCCACCTATTCAAGAGTCAAACAGTTGGAATTCTGATCAGACTCTGAGATACCCGGCATCTGACCAGGATCAAAACTGTTTACAAATGTAGCCGAGGTGGCGTTTGGCAGTAAAAGGTTTGATTCGCCTTCATCCGCTCTAGATAAAGTAATCCTGTCGTTTAGCCCCTTCACTGACACGGCCGATAACACTGACATTTGCAAACAGTTTGGATCCTGATCAGACGCCGCGTTACGCGGCGTCTGATCAGGATCCAAACTGTTTGACACTCATATCATTGTTTCATGAGTCAAAAACGCATCAAATTCTAAATTGAACGTAGAAGCAGACGAAAACTGTAAGCAGACGATAATATGGCACCTACTGGGTCCAACGGGTATTTCCGTAACAATAACCCCCTTAATCCCCTTAACCCCCTCACTGCCAGGATATCGTCTGCTTAAAAATTGTCGTCTGCCTTTACAGTGCTCCCTTCCTACAACGACTCCCTCCTTACAAAAATGATTGCCGCTTCCCCCCTAACATAACAAGGCAATTATGTCTAACAATATCGTCTGCTTAAAATTATCGTTTGCTTTTTGTTTTCAAAGCTACCTGACGTATTCGACATTTGGACAGAAGAAACATAAAGACGAGTGACACACAGTTTGAACCCAGATCAGATGCCGCATTACGCGTCGTCTGATCTGGTTTCAAACTGTTTGCAAATGTAAGTAAAGTTGGGCTCATCACACTAAGGGTATTAATGTCCCTCCCTATAGCAACTCCATCCGAACAACACACACACTCTTTGTCTCCCATTTGGGTGTTGTTATAGAGAGGGAGCATCCCTTAAACTCCAGTGACCAGCCAATTTTATTTTTACTAATCAATGGGGTTTTATTTGTTTTGTTTTTTTTACAATATATTGGGAAATGCAAAAAGTGCAGACCCTAATCAGAGGGCTCCTTCAGGAGCCCTCTGAACTGGTATACACAATACACTATTTGTCTAGGAGAAGTGTAATATTCACAGGTGCATTGTTTGTAAATGATGAGTAAACTCGCAACTATGTTTTTTCAATGAAAATCAAACACTTTTGAACCTGATCAGACGACGCGTAACACGGTGTCTGATCAGGATCTACATTGTTTGAAATTACAGGTCGTCTAGGGGTAGGGCAGCGATGGGGTTAATTGGCAACCCAGGATAAATGAAGTCTATGAATAGTAACATTCTATTGCCATGAAACATGCTTTATTAACTTCATTCACGGCCATGACGTCATCTGCGAATTTTTTTTATCGTCTGATAGTTTTTCTAAAATTTTGATTACAGCAAATTTGACGCTAAGAGCCATTGTTATGAGTGTCTAAACAGTTGGAAACGATTAACCTTTTCCCTGTCACGTTTTATCGTCTGCTGAAACCTTCTTACCGCCAAAATATCGTCTGCATTGGCAGTGTCGTCTACTTTATGTTTAAAGTAAACTTTATGGATTTTTCGACTGAAGAAATGTCGATACGAGTGTCAAACATTTTGGATCCTGATCCAAATTGTTTGCAAAGTCCCCTTTTGGAACCGTTGGCAGGGAAAGAGTTAAAGGCTTAAAGCACTCGGGGATAAGGCGGTGACGGGGTTTATAACTAAGGTACCTTATGGCCTTTATTTGAAGGTACCAGCCGGTTGTCGAGTGTTGATAAAAAAAGAAAAAAGGAGGGGGTCAGAACTAGAGATTGTTACCGGTTCCGTGTCTGAAACCTGCTGGTCATTTTTCGTTGCTACAATGCTCTCTCCTTACAACGGTACTTCCAACAACGACTCCTTCCTTACAACAATGCGTGCCGCTGTTCCCCAAACAAGACAGTTATGTCTAACGCTCTTACTGCTGCAAAATTGTCTACTAAAGATTGTCGTATGCTGTTTTTCTCAAAATTACATATTGGACATATTTATCATACATGTTGAATGTGCGTACATGTAAGGAAAAGTTCTCATGAATTTGAAGATTAATTATGCAAACTGAGAAAATATATAGAGTATTTTGATTGATTTTGATTGACATTTTGATAGAAGAAACATAATGAAGAGTGGCAAACAGCTTGTATCCAGATCAGACCCCGGGTTACCTGGCGTCCGATGTGGTGCTAAACTAAGGGGTTTAGAATATTACTAGTAGATCTAGATAAATTGGAAAATAATAACGTCCTACCCACTGTTAATTCGTTTTGATCAAATGAATTTGATACTTTCCCTCCGTAAAACAACTCCCTCGGAACAACACACACATTATGTCTTCCATTTGGTGTTGTTGTAGGGAGGGGGCATTGTACTTAATCATTAGGCTATGACGTGCGAGTTAGTCTCTCAATCTGGGTCCCAAGTGTTTACCACTGATTTGCATATAGTTTCTTATATTCAAAATAATATAATAAATGAAACATTTTTCGGAGACGATATATTTGAAACAGACGACATTTAAGGGTTAGAGAAACTTTGTTTGATCATGGTGCGAACTGTTTGACACTCAGGTTTCAAGTGACACTTCTTAAGTCAAAATACCTAGACTAAATTGGAGAAATAATTAGGGGGATGGCAATACAGCGATCCCTCTCTACAACGACACCGAATGGGTTAAAACATATGTGTGTTGTTCGGAAGGAGTTGTTATAGGGAGGGAAAATTGGCTTACGTTTGCAAACAGCTTGAATCCAGATCAGACGCCGCGTAGATTCAAGCTGTTTGTCACTCGTCATTAATATTTTATCAGTCAAAATGCCTGTAATGTAAAAACAGCAGACGGCAAGTTTGAGCAGAAGACATTGATGATTCTTACGAAGGGATTTTGTTGCTTAAACTAAGTCATAAACATAATAATTTGATTATATTACCCTGTGTATGTTATCTCCCGCCTGAGAATTCGTCCAGAGCGTTTGATGTCAACAGTTTCTATGACTCTTTACTCTCTAGTATAAAAACATTGGTACCATGTATATATGTGGAGATTTTAATGGCAGATGTGGTAATCACGATGATTTTATTCGAGGAATCGATGATGTTCCTGAACGGGATGTTTTTGATTTTAGTTATAATAGCTATGGTGAAATGCTTTTAGACTTTTTAATAAATATTAACATGTGCATCTTAAATGGTCGAAACAGCATCAATAATGACTTTACATCTGTTTCAAAGGGTAAGGCTGTAGTGGACTACTGTTTCGTTAACCATGAAACATTATCTTCTTTTAATGATTTTAATATCACAAAAGTTACAGATCTTATTAATAAGTCTAATATCATTTCATCAGTAGCTTCTAGTAGCATGCCTGATAATTCCTTATTGTCATGGAATATATGTTTAGACTGTGATATTTATAAAGAGTTTAGTAATTTGTCACAAACTTCAAGTTATACCAAGTTTGATGTATCGGATGTTCCAAATGATTTTATGTTAGATCATGAAACTTGGTATAATGTTGATTTAACTATTTCGAAACTTGAGTGTGGTTTCCGTACACAGTCAGATATAGATTCAATATACAGTGATTGGTGTAATATAGTTAAAGATAATATGTCTAAACGATTACCAAGCAAAGAAATTCGTATTGGATCCAATAACAAGAAACGTCGCCCAGGTAAACCATGGTGGTCTGATAAGTTGTCTGAATTATGGAATGATGTATGTGTAGCAGAGAAAAGTTGGTTATCTTGTAAAGTGAAATGTAATAGAGTTACGTTGAAATGTGTTTATGTTGGTAAGCGTAAATTATTTGATCGTGAGGTACAGAGGGCTAAACGTTTCTATTGGTATGCTTTACAGAAGCAGTTACTAGATGAGTGTAAAGTTGACAAATCAAAATTTTGGAAGTCGATAGGTAAAATTGGTGTAAATTGTTCATCCAGTAATACTATCCCTATGGAAGTTGTTATGTCAGATGGGTCTATATCACATGATATAGACACCGTTCTTTCAAGATGGAGAAACGATTTTAGCTCTCTGTTCCTCACGCCAAATTCAGTATCATTGGATAATGATGTAATAGAAGTTAACCCAAATACGGAAGCTAGTTTTAATGAGCATATTTCTATATTAGAAGTTCGTCAAGCCTTATTCTCTGTTAACAAGGGTAAGGCATGTGGGTTTGATCAAATACCAGTTGAAGTTTTAAATAACGATTCTTCACTTGCTTTTCTACATGTTTTATTCAATATATGTTTTGATAAAGGTATTGTACCGACATTATTGGGGAAATGTATTATAAACCCAATACCAAAATCTTCCACTTTGGATAAAAGAGATCCTTTGTCTTACAGGGGTATATCCTTAGCCGCATCTATGTATAAGTTATACTGTCATGTTTTAAATAGTAGACTTATCACTTGGTCTGAAGATAACGATAAAGTTTGTGATGAGCAAAATGGCTTCAGAAAAGGCAGAAGTACTATCGATCATATTTCCTCATTAACAGGTATTATTGAAACAAGAAAAAAGCTGCGTAAATCTACATTTTGTGCTTTTATTGATTTTAAAAAAGTCTATGATACCATTAATAGAAATATATTATGGAATAGACTTTCGGACATAGGAATTTGTGGTAAAATGTTTGCAGCGATAAAATCATTATATAACTCTGTGACGGCTTGTGTGCGTGTAAATTCCCTTAATACAGAGTGGTTTGAAGAAAATTGTGGATTACGTCAGGGCTGCATAATTTCACCGATACTTTTCAATCTTTTTATTAATGATTTTTCATTGTACTTGAAGACTTTTAATGTTGGTGTACCTATAGATGATGAGAAAACATGTATCATGTTATATGCGGATGATATTGTTATTTTAGCAGAATCTGAAGAAGATCTCCAATTATTATTGTCTGCATTGAGCGACTGGTGTGGTTTGAATGATATGCATGTCAATGCAGCTAAAAGCAATATTGTACACTTTAGAACTCCTTCAGTACCACGCACACCATTTAATTTCACATTAGGAGCTAACCAGTTGCTCACTGTAGATAGATACACTTATCTTGGAGTTATTCTTCATGAAAACCTTGATTACAATGTGACTGTTAAAGCTGTTGCCCAGAGTGCCAGCCGAGCCTTGGGCCTTTTGATGGCCAAGTGTAAAACATTAGGCGGTTTTCCCCATGACGTATTTTCAAAGTTGTACGATTCTGTTGTATGGCCAGTTATTGATTATAGTGCTTCTATATGGGGTTATAAAACATACTCTTGTATAGAAGCCGTCCATAACAGAGCCCAAAGATTCTTTTTAGGTGTAGGCAAATACACATCAAATGATGGTGTAGCTGGAGAAATGGGCTGGAAGCCACCTTTAGTTCGACAGTGGAAATGTATTGCCCTGTACTGGTCACATATATCGTGTATGGACAGGTCAAGGGTTAATAAACGCGTTGCATTTTGGTCGTACGGAAGATCAAATCGTTCTTGTAAAAATTGGTACTATAAAGTTCAGTCTTATTTTTATGAGAACGATTTGAATATATATTGTCGTTTAGACTTTCCGATTTCTAGATCATTTTCTCAAGTTGTTGAGACTAAAACCTTTGAAAATTTTATTAGTAGCTGGCTACATAGAATTAATTGTTATGTTGGAGTATCTGGCCGTGGTCGAAACAAGTTGAGATTGTATAATTGCTGTAAATCCGACTTTTCTACAGAGCAATACTGTAAAATGATACTCCCGCCTTTGCAGCGGTCAGCTTTTTGTAAATTTCGATTAGGTGTAGCTCCAATTCGAATTGAAACTGGCCGTTATGAGGGTCTTCGTGAGGAACGTAGAGTTTGCCCATTTTGTATTAATAGTACTGTAGAAAATGAAATACATGTGATTTTGAACAGTCATGTTTACAATGATTTAAGAGAAGAGTTGTATACAAAAGCAAGTACTTTTAATCCAGATTTCTTAGACCTAGATGATTTTAATAAATATGTGTTTCTATTTTCCAACACTAACATGATAAGAGATTGTGCCAAAACCTGCTTTAACATTTTACAGAGGCGACAATTTTTAATATGTAAATAATCTTAGTTCAATTCGATTAGATAATAATCATTTCATTTTGATCTTTCTGTTTTATTAACAGATGTTAATTTTTGAACATCGGAATATTTTATCTTGCTTTGGTTGACTATACTTAGTTTTTCTTTATTCTCCTTTTTGCACGGCTTTAATATGTTAAAGCATTATTATAAATTGTAACATTTTATTCATTTGTGTCATACTGTGATGTTATAAATATCTGTGTTATACATGACATGTTATGTCATTTGTATCATCTCTTATAATTCCTTTAAGGAATGGCTTTGCGCTATTTTTAAGATTCTATTGTATATGTTCTTATATGTATTGAATGTGCATTGATGAGATGTAAATAAAGATTCTATCTATCTTGCAGCCGTGAATAGTTTGGACATAATTGCCCTGTTTAGGGAACTGCTGCAAAGGTCGGTGTAAGGAGGGATTCGTTGTTGGATGGGTCGTTGTAGGGGTGGGGGGCACTGTTGTTTATTAGAATGGTAGTGAATGGGGTTAAGATACATGTATGCTTTTTGGGCTCATCCGATAGAGTAAACCAAATTATTGTAAGGGAAAAACTGTACAGTGCCCCTCTCTAAAACGCAACCCAACGAGAGACAAAAATTATGTTCGTTGTTCGGAGTGAGTCTTTATAGGGAGGGAAATTTGCAAACAGCTTGAATCCAGATCAGACGCAACGTCACGCGGCGTCTGATCTGGATTCAAGCTATTTGTCACTCGTCACTAAGTTCTTTTCTGTCAAAATGTCCATTATGTAGCTTTCAGAAAAATAGCAGACGACAATTATAAGCATTGGACATTGCAGTCGTGAATACGTTTGACATAATTGTCTTGTTTAGGGAACACTGCGACAAGGGTCGTTATAAGGATGGAGTCGTAGTTGGGAGGGCCGTTGTGGGGAGAAGGCACTGTAGTTGCAATTACTTTGAAGAAAAGGCAACGTCGGTGTTACATGATATTAAAACTCTGTGGTAAAAAGAGGCACAGGGTCTGTTTTAACGTGACACAGGGTCTTTTTTAACGTTGAGAATGACCACTTGATCTTCTTTTAACGTTAAGAATCGTCATGGAGTCTGTTTTAACGTTTAAAATCGAAACAGGTTAAATTTAAACCTTAAGAATCACCAAAGGGTCTTTTTTAACGTTGAGAATCGACCCATGCATATTCTCTTAAAGTTCAGAATAGATGGAGAGTCTGTTTGTAACGTTTAAATCGACACAGGGTCTGCTTTAACAGTGTTAATTTAATCCCTGGTTCATATTTTAACTGGGTCAAAATTTCATGTAATCATTTTTTACTATATACCATATAAAAGAGATATGGTAGATAGTAAAAATACAAATAAAAACAATTTGTCAAGTATTCTTATTATTATTGTACCCGATTTATATAGCGCTCTTTTCACATAGGAGTTGTGCGCTCAAAAGCGCTTCACGTGAAATTATATAATGTACAAATATACCTACAAAACGAGAAAAGACCTGAGGTCTCTGTCACAGGCTAAATGTCAAAAATCTTGACATTACTTTACTTGTACAATTTGTAAGTAATAAAACTTTCCGATTAAAATCAAAAGTATCTCTTTATGTAAAATATGACAAATTCTAGAACTAGTTCGTGTATTTAGTAAGTTAAACAGCTTTACCATTTGATGAATTTCCTGTATGTATCGTAAGTAACCACGGAACACCATCATTCAGCTACGGTAGGCCATTAGATTCGCTTTTTAAAATGTGTCTTTGGTACTTTTTCTTGAAAAAGACGCTGACAGAGACTGTTCAAAAGGCTATAATTCTTAAGAATACTAGGCCTAATTACGCCGAAAGTAGTGCGTAGCCTGCGACAGAGGTGAATATAGAAGTCGGAAGTGAAAGAGAGTGTAAATTTGGTGTCGGCCTAATCAGCAATCACTTCCGGGTCGTTGAGGTTACAGAAGCAGTCCCTTGAAAAATACAATTTCAAAGATTTGCCATGTTTAGTGTTGCCTGTGGGGGAGTTTGAACGGTTTTCTTGATGAAAAATGAGTATTTGTGGTCCTTTCCAATAAAGGGCATTGTTTTAGGGATCTCATTTCAGTATTTTTAGAATTTTCATCAGGCGAATGCAAATGGAAACACATTGAATGGGATGATTCAAGTGAAAGGTGTTTACCTTTATTTTGACAGTGACCTTAGGTAACATTGATAGCAAGACATTTAATTGGTGATATCATAGGTTAATTTTCCTAAATTGTCCATGGATTTGACGGGTATGTCTTTAATGGCCTGGATCATGTTTTGAAGTGAGCTGTTGCTCTGGCATTTTACTATAGATATAGGGCGAAATTAGACCAGACCCACACCATCCTTCCACATCCACATCCTACCGATCATGACTTGGATTTGTTAAACTTTTAGACATTTTGTCATCGATTTATTAGGTGCGTTCGGAGTTTTAAGGTTGGTAAAAATGGGAAAATACTGTTAGTACCAGTGGCTGCTATTGGCACCATTAAGCACCATTTATATACTAACGGTTAACACATTCAACCCTAGCGACGAGTATACTCGTCATTTACCAACAACATACCTGTGAGGATTACACTTGTTCCATGCAAACAGTGTAGACCCTGATCAGTGTCTACACGGTTTGTCATTTTGAAATATATTGTTTAAATCAACCCTAAATACAGTAGAACCTGTGAAAACCGGACGCCCTCCGGACTGACCCGATCGTCCGGTTGTCAGAGGTGTCCGGTTTAGTCAGGATTATTGATTGTCGGCAGATTACCACTAATATGTGTACATGTACTCGTGTTCCCCATGCGCCGTTCAATACACATTACTTTATTCTAATAAATGTATTGTTGAATGTTTTTTTATTTTCCTTACGTGAACACAAAGTGTTTCTTGATTTATTGTTTAAAACGAATAAATAAAATACTGACATGTGTAACGTGTTATCTTTCATTTCCAGCGGTGTTTTGTTTTGGAATCCATTTTAAAAGTTTACACCGTCATTTTGAAAAACTCACAATCACATGATCACCACGTGACAATCATTGTACACGTGTGGAAAAAACTAAATTTAGACCATGATGACGGATGTAGTTTAGAAATCTGATAAGAAACCAAGAAATTCGGGGTCTGGTCCTGATCCAGAATGCTTTAATTGAAACCTAAATGTCTTTAATAAAAACTTATTTCTCGAAGAAGAAAACAATTATCCGGCAGTGAAGGTGTTAAATTGAATTCGAGTCAATGAAGGTATGAATAGAGACAATAAATAACGATTTAAAGATAAATATTGTTTTATCTTACCAAAGAAGCGATCTAGAGGAAAACAAAGACAGTTACCCGTGTAACAAATCAATAAACACAGAATTCGAAACCGTAAAACTTAGATAAATCCCCATCGTTGTCATGACGCCCTTAACATCAACCCGTCGCATGCTGGGCGCGACTTAACTGTTTACAAAAAGATTAGTTCCAGATCAGACGCCGCGTTTTGCGCCATCAAATCTGGATCCAAACTGTTTGACTCTCGTCTTAAGGTTTTCCTGAAAGAAATGTATAGATCCACATCTAGATTTAACAACGTTTGCAGACCTGAGTGACAGCATGGATCATGATGAGATGTAGCGTCACGTCACTGTCGTCTGCTTGTTCCAAAATAAGAATTGTTGAACATTTATTTTCAAAATACGGTCTGACTGACAAACAGTTTGGATCCTGATGAGACGCTGCGTTTCGCGGCGTCTCATCAGGATCCCAACTGTTTGCAAAAGTAATCAAAGACTTTTCAGAAATGACCCTTTCACACAGTAGATCTATGTTAACTTCAGATTTTTTATCAAAATTCATAAAATCGTCCAAATATGAAGCTATGGAAACAAAGGTGTTTTATCACGAATGAAGTTCTTAATTCGTGGTTTTGTAGATCTAGATCTAGTCAAATTAAGAGCTGTAATTGATAATGAAAGTGCGGCAACGGGTTTAATTATAATTACTGTTAATAAGTATGCAAACATTCACGATTGAATAAGCGCTAATTTGTAAGTCTATCTTATGTGGGAGCAGATCATTTATGATGATTTCCGCGTTCATAAAATTTGTTTTCACAGTTTCCACTGGACCGTTTCTCCTGTCAATAGATATAAAGTTGACACCTAGATATGTTATTAATCCCGACTAATAGTGCAGTACACACAGGGCGTTGTAAAACAATGGCGACGCGATGCCCAGAGGCTATGACACGCTCAGCGTGAAACCAAGAAATTTTGTTTCCGTTCGGCAGGATTGACCGTCCGGTTTACAGAGGTCAAAATGAGCTGAAATAAAGCAAATTGTGGCGGTGATCCGTCCGGTATTCGGTTTCCAGAGGGTCCGGTGTATACAGGTTATTTTTACAAAGGACAAAGAAGGGAAAATTCCGGACCGGACGAACCGTCCAGGTACGATTCGTAAAATCGTACTTGAAAAAAATGCAAATTTGGAAATTTGGAAATCTTACGATTTTTTATGTCAACTTATGGCAGCCCTGATATTTTCATATGTAAGCTGTTACATTAAATCTTGCTACCTTAAACATAACAGTGCTTTATTTTCAATTGGACTCCAGTTACTCATAGAGAACCAGTCAACATTGACTCTCAGTGGCTTGTCTTCAAATTATTTAACCCATTACCTCATAAATACACCTTTTTACCCCTCTAGTTTATTCATCCAGTGAGTAAAATAGGTCCAATTTACACCATTATAGAAATTAACCTGAAGAACTATTTTCTATATTCTAGCAGAATTTTGCTTAAAGTAGGCTGAAATTAAAGCAGAATGTGCCCTAAGGCGCATTCTGCTTTACTTTCAACCTGCTTTAAGTAATAACTTGTTTTAAAAACTAGAAACATGCTATGGGGTAATGGGTTAAACCAGTGCTGACCTAGATAAGAGACAACTTTCAGACTCCTTGCAAAGGAGTTATACAGTCAAACCTCTCTATTAAGACCACTACAATAAGGCTAATGGATTGAATGAAAGACATGTGGCAACTTAAAGCAAGGTGAACGTAAAATGGAAAGCTCCGAAAAGAGTTCTGTTTTATATTCACCTAGTTTTTGAGCAGCCACCTGCCTTAACATGAAAATGATATCCGCTTTCAGTTTAAAAGTACATTTTTGTATATTTAACCCTTTACCTGATAGCCTATTCCTAGTATTGAAGATAGGTGACTACTTAAAGCAGATTGAATGCTCATTCTGCTTTACTTTCAGTCTGCTTTAAGCTTTCATGTGCTAGAATATAAAAATATATCCCTATAATCTATAGTCATGACTGATTAAATTGGAACTATTTTCTTCAGCGGAGTAATAAATCACATTTGCTAAAAGGCGCTTCTATGAGGGAAAAGGTTAAGAAGTGATCTGATTACGGTTCATTTTGTATGAATATAAAACAAATTAGTTCAGTTTTATATAATACTCAAATTTTTTTAACCCTTTACCTGATAGCCTATTTCTAGTAGTAGTATAAGCGCCACTTTGCATTCAAACAAAGATGGCCGCCATGGACGTAACATTGCATAACTTGACCTACTTTCGGTGGCGTGCTTTCTATGACATAACTTGACCTACTTTTGGTGGCGTGGGTTCTATGACATAACTTGACCTACTTTCGGTGGCGTGGGTACTATGACATAACTTGACCTACTTTCGGTGGCGTGGGTACTATGGATGAAGTTCATTGAAGGGCGTCACGGATATTCGTCGATGTCAGGGCGGCCATGTTGGATGTTCGTGCCATATTGGATGTTCGCGGAGGTAGAGCGGCCATGTTGGATGTGAGCGGGGTAGACCGGCCATGTTGGATGTTCGCGCCATATTGGATAAACTTACCCCGAAGCTAATGTATTCATACCGTCGTGAGCGGCAAAAAGATACGGTTTATTCCTTATATTTATATTTCTATTTTCTGTCTTGCCATTTATTTTGTAGTCTGACCAGATTTGTTTTCATGTATATTAATATATATCATATACCGGCCAAATAGGTTTGATAAATGTAATATCGATGTAATAGCCATTCAAGTTTCTAAATATCGTGTGAAAAGTCCCAACTACATGTACTGTATTTGCATTATAAATTCAGGGTTTTACCCAGTAAACATTCTCGCTGTGCTTTAAGAACGCTTGTAAGAAACTAAAACACAATTTTTAATCTGAATATCCATTATCAAAGCATATTTTAAACAATTAGGTGGCGCTTGCTTTTATACATGCTTTACACAAAGCAACCGCGAAAAGCAACGCTGAAATGCGACTACATAGCATGTACACACACCGCTATCCGAGGCATATGTTAATTTACAATTACGACCGATAGGATAGTTTAAATATGTCAGAACGGAACATTACGTTCCTAATTTAGAAAGTGTGAAAGCATTATTTTGCTTTATGCTCGAGCGACTTTCCTATGTAACTCTGGTGAACAATTTCAAACCGTAGCTAGAAGACAACTTGTCTAATCTATATATAGAGCACCACTCACTCGGATTTTTAAAGGGAGAGAAAGCGTACAGCTTTAATGACGGAGCGTAATATGATAATCTCCTTTAAAATCAGCATTTAACTTTTTCTATCGCAGTTTGATTTTAATTGAATGTCTCCGACCTTAAATAGGGGTTTCGAGAGACCCAAACGGATAATCTAAAAGTAGATCCTAACTTGGTCGGTATCTCTCCGCCGAATGGCATATTTTTTTAAACTAGTTAGAACCAGATCTGAAGTGAGGGTTCGCTGAAAATTGAACATCGCTTTTTCCTTAGAGTTATACAGAGCGAATGTAAATATAAGAAAATAACGTTCTTACCTTTTAACTTATGAAATCCGCTTTCCTCGAATGAAAATACACTCAAATAAACATTGTGCACACAGCGTCAATACGATATTGCAAGACGCTCACGTGAAGAAAGCAAGGTACGGTGGCATAATCGGGACGCATAGCGTGTTTCGAAGGGAATGTTCCAGTTTAAAAATGCATTTTTCACTTAAACGGCTACATAGATTTTTCTAGACTTTTGATATCTTATTGTTATTGATTGATGCATCATGATACCATCGAAAATAATATTTTGCAATTTCGTCTAGGTCAAAGTGTAGATTGATTGGACTATAAACAGTTAATGCTAGCAGAAACGTCAAGAAAATACCTAAATTAAGAGTGATACTTAAAGTGATTTGCTCTTCTAGTCAGTTACTGCCAGTTGAGCTCCACACAAAGGGAGTCTGAAGATAAAGTGTGAAAATCTAACCGATTTACTCCTCTAGTCAGTTGCTGCTAGTTGAGCTCCTAATTTGAGATCTGAAGGTTGTTGTTGTTGTTTCTGCTGAGGTTTATAGTCCCGCATAAGCTTTATCAGATGCGTCATCCCATTGTCTCAGGATTGTCTGAAGGTTGGCCCTGTGGGTCTGATATTTATAATTGTGTCAGTCACATGACCAAATTAAGCTATCTGATTGGCTGAGAGAAATTCACTGTGAAACTATTGAATAATTAGCATCAAATAAAGATATATTGACTCCTTTAATTATATAATATCCAAAAATATATATTCAAAGTGCCTAAATAATTTATAAAAAGAAATCCTCTCTTTCAAAGGCTGGCTGGGCTAGACCCAGCATCAAGCATTATCGAGAAGCCATTAAATGCACCATTTAGATAATTTCTTTTAATATTCCAAAAATACCCATTTCAAAGTCTAGACATCTCCACTGAACGTATTTACAAAGGTTAGGAAATGGCGTTACATGTTGATAATGAGTTAGAGCATCAATTCTGATATAGCGCAGTTAACCTATCTATACACCTTAACAATCATATCATGATTTTTAAGATCTTAATGAATGACAAAATAGCAATAGTGTGACCCCCAAATCTGCTCTCAGAATCTGGTTTTGCAATCCCTTAACATTATAAAAAAATCAGAGGACAGCTTAAAGCAAGGTGACAGTGATCAGACAGCTCCTAAACCAGATTCATGTTTTACTGTCAGATTGCTTATGTAGCCACATGCCTTAACCCTTTACCACATAGCCTGTTTCTAGTTTTGAAGACAAGTGATCACTTAAAGCAGGTTGAAAGTAAAGCAGAATGCGCCTCAAGGCGCATTCTGCTATACTTTCAACCTGTTTCAAGCTACAATCTGCAAGGATATAGAAAACATTTCTAACTTTACATGTTTATGACTGCATAAATTGGAATTATTTTCTTCAGTGAAAGGATAAATTAAATGTGCTAAAAGGCGCTTCCATGGGGGAAAGGGTTAAACACACTTATTACGATCAACATAATTACGTTGCGTTGGTCGCTATAGACAGGTTTTTACTGTATTTCATATTGTATTTCAGAAACTGGAGACCAGGCCAGCCTGATAACCGGTACGGGAACAACCAGCACTGTGTGATTGCGGGATGGCAGGTGCCACGGGACAAGTGGAATGACCAAGGATGTCACCACAAACACGCATTTGTCTGCAAAAAACATCTTTGAGTTACCATCTAAATATATTATGTTTACTGGACATTTTACCCTATATCCTGATTCTAGGTATGAAGACAAATGCCTACTTATAGCAGGATGAAAGTAAAGCAGAATGCTTCTGAAGCTTTAAGCTGCTTTAAGCTACCACTGCAAAGAAACTGGCATCCAGCGTTTGAGATGAATCTTCGATCGTTCTCAAGCATTTGTTTGGTCAGATTTGAGCGTTTCCCTATGCACAAACCGAGGTTTGGTGATATGATACAGAGAGCCTAGATCGCCAGGAGCGCTACCTGAACGTAAATTGATCGCTATCTAATCTCCATGAGCGCCAAGGTCGCCGGCGGTTTACTCCCCTGCACAAAAATCCGCGGTGCTCTTGCCAGAACGCCATCAGATCGCTAATTGATCGCGTAAGTCGCCATCGGAGCGCTACTTGATCGCCAAGATCGTAACTGGAGCGCTATCGGATCACCTTAGAGCGATACCATGATCCAACAAACTAAACCGGCGGTAGTAGTCCAGTGGTAACACTGTTGGACTACGGTACCAGGGGTCGTGAGTTCGATCCCCCGCCGGACCAGCGGTCTGACTAGGGGATTTTTTCCGAATCCCTGATGATGTACAGGAATGTCCTTGAGCAAGACATGTACCGCGAATTGCTCCTCTCCACCCAGGGGTTAAAATGGGTACCTGTGAGGGTCTGAGCCGGTACTGCGGCTGCTTTAGCGCCATATGTTAGCAGTGCTCAATATTGTAGGCAAGATGGCTCAATGATCAGGGGGTAAATTTACAGTCGGCTGAGCGGTCATTCGGACTGAAAGTAGACTTTAACTGGTACTTTACTTTTTTAAATCAGTAGATAGTTCGCGCTCCGTGGCGATCTGATAGTGATTCTCTGCATTTTAAAATACCAGATAATATTTCTATCAATAGATCCAAACTGCATGATGTAACTACATGTATATGTATGACTATTTTCCTTAACATCCGCTGCCGAATCTAAAACGAATGAGCGCGGCAGATCGCCACAGGTCTTCATATGATATCTCTCGAATCAAATCAAGAAGAGCGCTAACAGAGCGGTACTGGATCTCCATCGGTCGCCGACATCGCTATCGGCTCTTTTTTGAGCGCCATAGGTCGCAGTGGTTGTCATTCGAGCGCCAATAGAGCGCATTTGATCGCATCTTAGTCGCCTTTAGCGCACTCTGATTATTCAAGGCCGCAACATTTTTTATGAATATGGTGGCGACCAATGCCCATGAAGTCGCTATCGGATCTTATAGATGGCTAACGGATCGCCATAGGAGCGTTATCTGATCACAATCGGATAGTACATGCCGCTAGATCGCCTCCTTCTGATGCGTCATATGGCGCTCTGTCGGAACGCAGAGATCGCCATCGAGCGCCGTCTAGTGGAACGGGGCTATACCTTCAGAAAAGTGAACCCCTAAAACCTGAAGTCTTATCCCTAAAAAACAATCGAATCTGTCGTACCAAACATGTATTCTTTCTGACCAAATGATATACAAATGCTACTAAAGCTTGTGGTAGCTCAATGCCGGACAACGGGAAAAGCTGAAAGCTCCCTCTTAAATGTCTTAAGGTACTTCGCAGATGCGCTTAGTTTCCATACAAGGTGTTATGAAACTTTTATTGAAGTATGATAATAGCCTAAGAAACAATGTGTAAAAATATAGAAAACAATTATCGTGTGGTTTGTCTTTAAGGTCTCTTTTTCTTACAAAAACCTGGAATTTTGATGATTTTATTTTTCTTAAAAATAAATAAAGTTAATAAAGGTGTTCAGAAAGATTTTATCAGCTATTGAAATTTTGCAAAATGCTTAAATATTGAATTACAAAAAACTGACCCATTCAATGTATATTTGTTTTCATTTTATTCAAATATATGGTTGATGAAATAGTTGGTCAGAAAAAAATAGAAAATATTACAGTCAGGATTTGTTGTAATAACATATGTTCTTATTAAAATGAGGTAAAATTGAAGTTGAGATACATTTACCTACCTTAAAATTAAAATGAATTATTATTTATTCATGGACTTGCATACGAAGTTAATTATATTGTTTAAACATATAGTCCGGCAGAGAAATGAGGATTTGGAGGTCCACCTAGAAATGGCGTCCTAAGTTTTTTTCTTGATTGATATTGATAGTTCGAAGCATTGTCATTCAGAATTGACCGGGTGCCACCTTGGCACCCTTGAGCATTTTGATATATTTCCGGTTTACCCCACCCACCATTTTTTACTCATTTCCACGAAATTCGGCCTTTTATACTATACCCCGGCATCGAATACCGGGTAAATTCCTTGAAAGTTTAAGTATTATATCAATGAAACTTAAACCATAGATACGCCTTAATGTGCGTAGCATGTTGCATTGCAGTTTGATAACCTTGACTTTTGCCCTTGACCTCTGTGACATTTGTAAATTGTTTTGCGTTTTATAGGTCAATTTTGGACTAAGTACTTCAATTACGTTCACATAACTTCACATGTATGTGTACTTCAACGAGTAAAACTAGTTACAATAGTAAATTACTAACATTTACCTTTAACCTTGACCTCTGTGGCCTAGATATTGTTTTCTTTTTGGTCAGTGTTTGACTAAGTACCAGCAGCTAGGGTCACGTAACTGTACGTGCTTTTGTGCGTCAAAATATTTCATTCTTAGCATATAGTTTTGGTGGTATACACTTACTCAACAGCTTAGTTGCTGATGATGGTAGTTTGATGGCAGACAGTGGCTTAGCCTTTATATTTGCTGATGCATTGAAAGAGTGTAGTATAAAGTGAAATGCTGCCTTAAAGTTCTGATTCAGGTCATGTTAACTAACAATGGCAGATGTGGCATGGCTTACCTGAAAGAAAGGGAGGCTCTCCGAAGAGCGGTGATCAGAATATTTTTGAAAATTAAGATTTGATGAGGCATCGACGAGGTATATAAAAGTGAATATGTCATATGTTCATTGAAATCCCCTTTATGTGCCATGGGCATGTGGCCAATTGCATAATTAAGATTATGATTAAGCAGAAATACTCATAGGCTTTAAAATTCACATGTACAATCAGTTGCTAGCAAACTTTGATATCATGGTGGCTCACAGGGATGATCCTGATACTGACTTTGAGGGGCACAAAGGAGACGGAAAATAGAAAACAACGCAAAGGACACGGAAAGCACGGTAAGACAAGAGGACCATGATGGCCATACAATCTCTCACCTGAATTGAATCGGGTAGTTTTATCTTTAAGTGTCATCAATAATCAAAATCTTCCTAAAACTTAAAGACTTACTTAACCTGTTAAGGTTTGGAAAAATGTATATTCAAATTTGTAGACACTAGAGCGCAAACGTTGTTAAAGTTTTGCCTTTTCGAGCCTATCTGAGTGCATCAAGGATGAATAACTCTTGAAAAAGGGGTTCTATTGCACCCAAACTTTAACTTATGGAATAACTTACAGTAATATGCACTGTGAACAAGTCAGTTTAAAGTGCATTTAAAAAATTGTAGTTGCTAGATTGATAAGGAAATTGATTTTCAACAGTGTTACTGAAGAAATGGAATTAGATGATGTGCATAACAGCTAGAAACCAGACTAGGGAATGCTAATAGAATTGGACAAACAAGATATCAGAGAAGAAATCACCGTGACCAAAATAATGTGATGGTAGGTCAAATCATGTGGAATCTACTCAATAATCTTCGAAAGTCTTCAAACTAGCAGCCATGAGGTTGATATCGGAGATGTTCTGTCCCATGAATTGACACCTTTTCCAACAACACTGTTTGGTGATCATAATGATATGACAGTTACAAAATTTGATAGAGCAATTCAAAAAATATCCAGATAGGAGTTTTTGACACAAAAATGGGACCAGTAGACAGTCACCATAGACGGATCGATATTATTAAGGTTTAATGACATACCCCACAAAAGGCTCTGTGCAGAACATTTAAGTTGGAGGAAAACAATGTTGACCTATATATACAGCACTTACATTTCTATAAGTGTACGAGAGCATAAGAAATTATTCGAATCCTAAGCTGTCAGTCATATTATAAAACAAGAAAGGCGAATGAAATGTTAATCAAATCTATTATTGATATTGCATGTGGCAAACATATGGACATTACTGAGGACATTCTTCATGCACATACCCTCTCGGGATGTAACACAGTTGCAGACAGCTTTGGAATAGGAACGTGAACTGCTGCAAGGAAATAATTGTGGTCCAACTGTGTGTTTTAACTTATCGGTTGACTTGATTTTTATATTGAAACTTACATTTGACAAGCAATAGTATATCCCCGAGTTCATATCTGAAACACGCGTTCAATTATAGACCACACAGCTTAGCGATGAAACATCAGCAAAACGCTGCTACCTTGATTTAGGCATTTATTAGAGGAAACAATCTACCTGAAATTGACCCAACAGGGTTTGGCTGGAGGAAGGATAAACAGATACCATCTTCACAGCCAGCGACTTGGACCGGAAACCTTGTCATAACGCTATAGTTAATTTGTAAACAGAGCAATTTGTGGCTGTCAAGGTACGCTCGTAGCATGCCCTGTAGAACGTAAATATTGATATGTAAAAGCATGCATGGACGAGTTGGGGTTAAGGGTACTGCAACACAGAATAGATCATATAGCGCCGATAAAAGATGAGAGGTGATGAGATGAGATGATGATGATTTCAGAAAGATGATTTCGGCTAGTCTCATTCGTTGCGAATCAGCGCATGGGAACAAAATCAGCGACCTGCCTTCCTTGAAGTTATTGACAGCGGGCATTATCTCGGTCAAATACAGAAATAGTCCTATGACAATTAAGCCCCAGAACCCCGATCAGGTAGGAAGTCTCTTGGGTTAAATGTAAAAGCGCTCTTGTGAACAAATACCAGGTGCTTAAAAAGAACCAGTCAAGAAATAGCTGTTTATTTTGACTTTTGAACATTTTAAATATTTAAGCATTTATATCGCCGCTTTCTTGATTACGAAAATGCTCGAAGGTGAAATTATGTCCCCCAAAGTATTTCAATAATGAGTATCATTCTGTCAATAATAAGTATCATTCTGGTAAGGTCAAACCATTTAAAAATAAGAAATAATGATTGTTGTTGTTTTGACTTATTTTGATTTAAAGCATTTCGGTCAACGCTTTGTTCGCCATCTCGAATATATGGAAATGCTCAAGGGTGACAAGATGTCATCCACGTACAGTTCCATAAGAAGTATCATGTTTTCAATAATAAGCATCACCATCTTAAATATACAGAAATACTCAAAGATGAAAAGATGTTACCCATTACATTTCATCAATAAGTATCATAAATCTAATAGAAAGTATAATTACGTTGATATCGAGTCAGTTATGAATATAAAATGTATGATCGTTGATTTTTCTATTTTTTTTGCTAAACACAATTTTCATCACTATTTTGGCCGCCATCTTAAATATCCGGAAATGCTCAATGATAAAAAGATGTCACCCGTAACATTTCAATAATTAGTTTGATTATTATTTAAATAACGAATATCATAATGGTGAGATCAAATCAATTAATAAAAAGAAATTATGAATGCTGATGTGTTGACCATTTTGTTTTAAAACATTTAGGTAGCCATTTTAGCCGCTATTTTGAATATACAGACATGCTCAAAGGTGACAAGATGTCATCCGTAACAGTTCAATAATATGTATCACCATTTCAGTAAAAAACTTTCATGATGGTGGAGTCAAATAAATTTAGAAAACCAAACTATGAATGCTGAAGTTAAGAGTAGATTTTAACGCATTTAGATAGCCATATAAGCCGCCATTTGAATAAACAGAAATGCTGAAGGGTGACAAGATGTCACTCGTAATATTTTTAAAACATAAATTGTCCATGTAAATAATAACTCTCATTATGGTGAGGTCAAATCAGTTTATAAAGAGAAACAATGAATGCTGCTTTTTGGACCATTGTTTCGGTAGCCATTTTGGCCGCCATCTTGAATATACAGAAATGCTCAGGGGTGACAGGATGGCATCCGTAACAGTTCAATAATATGTATCATCAGTTCAGTAATATCTATCATTTTGGTGGGGTCAAATCAGTTAAGAAAACCAAACCATGAATGCTGAAGTTTAGAGTAGTTTGTTTCAACACATATAGGTAGCCATTTTAGCCGCCATTTTGAATATACTGAAATGCCAAAGAGTGACAAGATGTCACCCGTAATACTTTGAAAACATTAAACGTCTTTTGAATAATAACTATCATTATGGTGAGGTCAAATCAATTAAAAAAATGAAAAATGAATTTGTATGCTATATTGTTTAAAAGCCTTTCGGCAGCCATTTTGGCCGCCATCTTGAATATACGAGAATGCTCAAGGGTGACAAAGTGACACCCGATGGTTTTTCAATAAGTAACATATGCTGAAGTAGAATCAGTCGGGAAAAAAACTTAGGACGGCATTTCCAGGTCAAGTCAACCCTCTGCCGAACTAATAATAATGGGCAATATCGATCTTGAAAAGGTTGACGTATTGATAAGCTTCAATATGTCGCTTTATAGTTCGATCAAATCTTATACATGTATATCGATTTTATTGTATAATTGGACCGTATATAACATCACTGATTCTAATCAACAAAGATTAAAAACATGACATGTCCCTTGATCACTGCGTTATGGATTGACAAGTCAATAAATCGGACACTTAAAAAAAAAAGGATCGTATGGGAGTCGAACCTATGACCTTTGGATTGCTAGTCAATCACTGTACCAACTGCGCTATGAAGGACTATACTAAATTGTATCAATATTTCCTTTATATAAATTATCTAGTATGATCACGTGCGGAAAAAGTCTATGTCGTCAAGACGCATTTCCGCTCGCCCGCAAGAGTGACTTCCTTATGCGAAGTACCTTAAGAGACAGACAAATAAACTTCTGTTGAAGGACTATTAACCTACCATATTCACCGCTGAAACGTTTAATGAAAAGTTCCAATATCCAATTAAGTATAGTCAATATGAAACTATTTATAGGTGTTTATTACAATATATTTCAAAATGACAACAAACAGTTCAAATCCTGATAAGAAGGTTCCTTAAGGAGCCCTCTAATATGGAACTTTACTGTTTGCATTGGTAAAGTGTACCATTCGTAAATTACGAGTATGCTCGTCGCTAGAGTTTTGTTTTAAACTGTCTTAACCAGAAACTCCAGTAATTCGAACTTATATCTTGCTGTGTTCAGTGGAGTATAAAAGTCAACACCATATCTTATACATACAGTAACATCTATAGATACACATATTTTGTATATAAATGTATATACATGAACAAGCATTCAAATGGGTACAAAAACTGTGTAACTTAAAGAGGAGAAGGCGTTGTTCTTTCCCCAATAGACTCGTTTGTGCTAAAACCATTATTTCAATTGCAAACTGTTTGGAGCCTGATTAGACCCCTGGTTACCAGGGATCTGACCGGGCTCTAAACGGTTTGCCTTTCAGCATGAAACTAAAACATTTTGCGGTCGTTAACATTTTCACAAACCTGTTATTGTTTTACATGTTTACGTTCGCATATGTTTCGTGAAAATGGGAGAGAATAACATTGCATCAACTGTATATGTCACACTTTTTATTAAAGCTGGAAAGCAATGATAAAACTCAATAGCAGCACACTTGTACAGTTTTAGTGCATAACAGGATGCGTGAAATTATACATTTACAAGTAGGTCAATGTGGAAATAACATTGGTACAAAGGTAGGTTTACATACATCTACTTATTTGTATGTTTATCTTATTTGTATATATGTGTGGTGCTTGTTCAGGCGTTTACCGAGTTAAACATAGTGTCTACTTAAGTGTACATTAGCAAACCGTGTAGACCATGGTGAGACGTCGCGTTACTGGATCTGCACTGTTTGTTATATCATGAAATATTTTGCTGTATTGACAAACAATATATTAATGCAGTGTCTTTAGATCACCCTGTATATCTTCAATGGAATCTTCCAGCAAGTATATCGGACGAGTAAATTGCAATATCCAGTCATACATGGGTTAACACATTCAAACCTAGCGACGAGTATACGCATCATTAACAAACAACATACATATATAGAGTACACACGGATATTGTACAATGCAATAGGCATGGCTTCATCATGGCACAGCTCGTATATTTTCGGTAGGTGTATACAGTAAAACGTCTACATTACATGTACCACTACTAAATTGAGTTTAGGCTTTAGATGTCACATGTCGTAAATACATTAGAATACTATGCTTTCAGTTCTTGTAATAGAGATGCTGTACTGTATTTCCCTTTTGATTTCAGTTCTGGGAGACTGTATCGACAGAGCATGGTGTAGATAATGCAGGAGTCAACATTGGTGGCTCAGATCTCCAACACCAAGGAATCAATGTGTACTTTAATGAAACGATCCATAAAACTGATGGTAGCTTTACGCTTTATTTATACGCTCTTTCACTACCAGCCTCGCCAAAAGGCGACCTTGCAAACAGTTTGCACGCTGATCAGACAAACAGCCCCAAAGCTGACTATACAAATATTGCAGGCGTTTTTTTCAAATCCAGACGATATTTTGGGCGGTAAGAGGGTTAATGCAGACGGTAAAACTTGGAAGTGTAAGTGTTAAACCATTCATTTCAAAGCTCGACAACCCTGACATATGCAAATAGCTTGGATACAAACTGCTCGACAATTATAGGAATGCTTTGGAAATAAACTTACATAATCTTCTTAATTTTAGAAAATTAAAAAAAACCCATACGATATGTTTGCGAGCAGTCTATATTAATACAACGGATGTGTTAAATTACTAAAATTAGTCACAGTGGAGAATACATTATTCTTTCCCAATAAATGTGATTAACTTAAACGTATTATTTCAATTGCAAACAGTTTGGAGCCAGATCAGATGCCGGGTAACCAGGTGTCTGATTAGGGTCCAAAAGCGTATGTCATTTAGATTCAAATAAGTCATTAGAAATTGAAAATTAAAAAAGTTGTCCTTTCTAAAATTAGTACAATGCGTTTGCGTTTCGTTTGCGTTAAACGGGAAAAAATAACGTCTTCTCCACTGCGTGACGTCGTAATGGCAATGCAAGATTTAATCTAAAAAGATGGAGCAGCAATTTAATGGTAAATCATGGATAGTTATATGAATAACCCAGCTAAATGCAGGACACAAATAATGCAGAAAGTTCAAATATGAGCTTTCCGCATCACATACGTCCTGCATAAAGCCTATCATTTGTGACGCGAAACCGGTGCTGCCGCTTATAACAGGTAAACCTGAATTTCCATTAACTTATACAGACCCTATTAGTTTATTTTCAAAGATCACTTTGTCATAAACATTTACTCCATAACCGGTTTCTAGTTTTGAAAAAAGACGAACATTTGATGCAGGTTGAAAGTAAAGCAGCGTAAGCCTTATTGTGCGTTCTGAATTTATTTTAGCTTTTAGCAACCACCTTATAAAATGCAACTGTGAACTTAATTAAATGCGTAAAAAGAAGCAACTATAAGGTAATGGGTTAACTTGTAGATGTATTTAGATATTGTTTTCTTAAAAAACTCGAATCAACTAGACACTAAATTGAAAAAAATCAGCGCATTCCTGCCGCAAGTTATCTCTTTGAACCCTAGTCACGCATAAATGCGTCATTTACATACAGTGTACTTTTGGGGAGTACACTTGTCATAGTCAAACAGTGTAGACCCTGTTCAGAGGGCTCCTTAATAAACCCTCTGATCAGCGTCTACACTGTTTGTCATTTTGACATATACTGTAAAAATCATCCATTAAATGTAAACAATGGACTGGTCTAAATTGAAAAATAGAATTGTCAATTTGAGGTTCCATGGAGGAACGAGTTAATGAAGGACAACAATTAAGACAAAAAGCTTCTCAGCTCTATTATATTTTTTACCTTTGTGCTGTATTTAGCAGTCTTCGTTTTTACCCCATAAACCTCTTAGTGCGACATTTTGGCGTCTTTTACAATTAATGTATATAATTTATAGTGTACATTTGTGCACTGCAAAGAGTGTATCCCCAGATCAGCGAGCTCATGCAGAAGCTTTCTGATCATGATCTGCACTTTTGCAATTTATTACAGAAAACACCCATGAAAAGTCATGAAAAGTGATTTATACATGTAGTTAATTACAAGTACTAACACCTTTTTCTTTTTTTATCTAAAAAGGTGTAAAGCTCCCATGGACTTAGTCCATGCGTTCAATTAATTGAGAAAGCGTCATACTGTTTAGGATCACTTCGTTTGACTGTAATAAACTTGAATATGTTAGCAAATAAATGTGTTTTTCGTCTGTTGACATTGCAATTTACAGGTAATCGATATGTGCCACGTGCTGTTCTGGTTGACATCGAACCGGGAACCATGGACTCTGTTAGAGCTTTACCTGTGGGACAGATGTTCAAACCCGATAACTTCATATTCGCACAACGGGGTGCTGGTGGTAACTGGGCTAAAGGTCACTATACAGAGGGCATGGAGCTGGTGGCATGTGTACTTGATGTAGTAAGAAAAGAGAGCGAGAACTGTGACAGTTTACAAGGGTTCCAGGTGGCGCACTCTCTCGGAGGTGGAACGGGGTCAGGTTTAGGGACAGTGATTCTAAGCAAAATTAGAGAAGAGTTTCCCGATAGAATGATGTACATATTTTCTGTATTTCCGTCTCCCAAGGTAATGTACAGTTGGGAAGACGTATAAATTCGTTCACGTTGAATCGAAACGAAAGAGAACGCAATTGCAATGTTATAAAATATACATAATACATTTTAATAATAGCTCATTTGTGATTAAACATCTGTGGAAATTGCATATATTTACGAAACTTTGTACGACCAAAACAGTCGTAATTCAAAACTTAATACATCAGTATTGTGCTGACGAAATGATTTGATAAAACAGTTTGATCCTGGTCAGTTTGGTTCTTCAACTGTTTCAATGTTTACTGTTTGT
Source organism: Gari tellinella (assembly GCA_922989275.2). Classification (NCBI taxonomy): domain Eukaryota; kingdom Metazoa; phylum Mollusca; class Bivalvia; order Cardiida; family Psammobiidae; genus Gari; species Gari tellinella. The sequence continues at coordinate 19,724,498 of OV277869.1, read as the reverse complement.
AGATGCTCGGGACACGGTAGTGAATGGGTTAACCTATAGAGTCTTATCAGAAAGGTAAACCAGTGGTTCATGTAATAAAACCAAAGTTTATTAGTGAGTCCTAACAGCCAATTATCTATTCAAAAACATTCTAGATATTCAACTTTTTATTCAATCATCCATCTACCTAACCATCAATCCATCATCCAGTCATCCATCCATAGTAGTCTTTCTTATTTATACTTAGGTTTCGTACACTGTTGTTGAGCCGTACAACGCAGGTCTGTCTATACACCAGTTAGTTGAAAACGCTGACGGCACTTTCTGCATTGACAACGAATCTTTATACGATATCTGCTTCCAGACGCAGAAAATACGACAACCTGCTTATAGCGACCTCAACCACATTGTAGCCTTCGCTATGTCAGGACTCACAGCTAGTCTTCGATTTCCGGCACATCTAAATGCCGACTTAAGGAAACTTGCCATGAATTTAGTTCCATTTCCAAGGCAACATTTCTTCATGTCCAGCATTTCACCTCTTACATCACGGTATGACATTGCGCACGACCCTACACCAGCTCTTATTGTTCAGGAGTTAACGAACGAATTATTTTGTGCTAAAAACAATATGGTATCTTGTGACCCTCGTCGTGGACGATACAAAACATGTGCTGCAATATACCGAGGCCAAGTGTCCATGAAAGACGTTGATGAACACATATGCAATATTAGGGATAAGTATAGTCGGGAGTTTACTCCATGGATTCCTGACAGTATCAAAACTTCGGTTACGACAATCCCACCACCAAGGGCCAAAACGGCGGCAACTCTTGTCGCAAATAATACCGCAATTCAGGAAATGTTCAGGAGAATATTGGAGCAGTTCTCTGCTATGTTTAGAAGGAGAGCCTTTCTTCACTGGTATAAGGGTCAAGGCATGGAAGAGATGGAGTTCACCGAAGCCGAGTCAAATATTGACGATCTTTTAGGTGAATATCAGGGGTATGAAGATGGCTGCTGGTTTGGGGATTCTGGAGATGAATTCGATGAGAAGGTGGAAGAAGATGAAGAGAAAACTAAATGGAATAAATAATCATTTTAAGAACATCGGAATGAGGAAAGGTACCTGTCGCAAACTGTGCACTCAACAGCGATTTAATTCTATAACAGACGTACACTGGCAATCTTACCCACTGAACCCTTTCTTTTTAGCTTGCTTGTCGTGTATACGAGAGATGATTGCTTAAAGCAGACTTAACGCATTAGTAGAAAGCTAATCTTTTTTTAGCTTGCTTCACGATTTGATCTGTCAGGGTGCAGAATTTCATATGGCTCTTAAACACGGCATGATTAAAACAGAAGGAACATGTATCTCGATTAGGAATACATGTAAGTTAATGCGATGGATTGGCGGAAATGTTTGAGAGGAATAAAAAACAAAGCATATTTGTTAAAATGATCCGACGCAAAGTTAGAGTTGTGTTAAGATTCAGTGTTTCTTGGAGTCTCTTAACCGTGTCTATAGTTATTTACCTAGGACAAATGTTCCATTTCCAGGCACGATGTTTCGAAAGTTAATAAAGAAAGTTGTACATGTAAGGGTTTCAGTATCCCTGGCGCTAGGTTTCAGTGTGTAAATACTAAAGTTTCCAATGCGATGACAGACTATGTCCTATATCTTCGAAGTTTCTGTATCCCTGTTTTAATGTTTCAGTGTGTTGCAGTGGAAATTCAATTTGATCTAAATGTTATTGCCTTTTATTTATGCTTTTCGGTGGATTACCGGAAAATAGCAGTGGATTATCACTTGGTAATCCACTGCAGTGGATAATCACCAATCGCCGTTTTCCCCGTGGGGCTCCCAAAAATCGTAGTCAATCGTGTCTTATCGTTAAATTCCGGCAGTCCGATTTGTCGCGGACCACTCAACGGAAGAACACGAATCCGAAATCGGGAGCAACGATGTAATTCGGATGACGTCAAATCAATAAACAAGTGACGTCATCGTACGGTAAACTGTTTCGTTAATGTGTTCGATGTAAACTTGGGGCTCAACACGGGGTAAATCATGTACTTTCGCTTTCAAAATTGTCGAACAATTTCGTTTCAAAAGTGGCTTAAAAGCATAAATAAATAGAATAATTGTATTTTTTCAGTATAAGATCGAATTTAATCTTCGTGAACATCAGTCAGTTATATTTTCACTCGTGGCTTCGCCACTCGTGAAAATATAACGTCTGATGTTCACTCAATGGATTAAAATTCTATCTTATACTGAAAAAACCCCCCAATTATCCTCTATATAATCTGCCTTGAATCTGTTTGCTATTGTTATGATTGTTTGAACATAAACACATTTATTTGGAATGAAAAAAGTCGTCTACATTGAACATTTTATAGTTTGGAAGGGGTTGTCGAGTTTGCCATTTGCCTTCAAAGAGAAGAAAGTGGTTATGATGAGGGTTCAGTAAATGTTTAGGTTATGTTGTATTGTCTTATAGCCGAATAGCTACGGCATGGCTGCATCCCTGGTTACTATACCTTTGCATGTGGCTGGAGCTGGATAGTCTTAGCTTATACATTAAATACACTCTTAGTTAGAGCACAGTCTACTGTCGTTCTTCTTATCCACATCAATAATGAAACATGATGTCAGAATGGGATTAATCGTACAGTGATTAACAGGACTCACATTTATTGATGTGCATTTGGAAACCAGACAATTAATTAGCATAAAGCAGTTGTAGTGATTCAAAATGGAATTAAGCGGTGTTCCAATTCCATGTATGAACTGGGACAGTCCCACCCCACCAGAGGCATGGCGGAAGTTCACAGATCATTGTGATCTTATCTTTAAGGGCCACTAAAGGACAAAGATGAGAGCGTACAGATATCGTACCTCTTACTCTGGGTTGGAGAAAAAGGCATGGACCTATATGGAACCTTAGGACTTACAGTGGAGAAACTGTTATTCTTTCCACTAAGTGCGTTTTAAACGCGTTTGAAACGCGTTTAAAACGCGTTTAGTAAACGCGTATATCTATTCACTTATAAGTGCGTTTGTAAGTCACTTATAAGTCAATAGTCAATTTATCGTTGCGCAGGTCATTTTTGATGCTAAAACAACGAAATAATGGTACTTTCTCATTCTGTACTTTAAAAAAGTATTATATCTAGTTATAAGTTGTGCGGATTTTGTTTTGTAAAGCGATATATCGCAATAGATCGTTAAATTCGACGATCTGTGTTTCGTTTAAAAATAGGCAGTGGCTAGGAGTACGGACCCGTACCCCTAGACTCGGAGTCTAAGAGTACGGACCCGTACTCCTAGCCTCAGATGATGGGTTAAGGCTAGGAGTACGGCACTCCGAAAAAAGTTTTTGTTCCAACCGAAATATTTGTTAATTGCTTGGATTCAGATCAGTTTTTAAATTACTGAGCATCTGCTTCGCATCAATGTTTGGGTCCAGATCAGATGCCGAGTTACTATGATCAAATTGTGCACATTCTGATTTCTTACAAATATATGTTGTTACACTCACACATTTGTACTAAATTCTATACATGGAATTGAAACTGTGTAGACCCTATTAGGTCCATTCTTATAGGAATAAACAACATCTTTTTGACGTTCATGACGGTATGACTACATTAGCTTCGCGTTTTCAATAAACTTACCTCCCGAAGCTAATGTAGTCATACCGTCATGAGCGGCAAAAAAGATGTTGTTTATTCCTTATATTTATATTTTTCGGCGGAGCTGACTTTTTTCTATTTAGACACACTTTATATTTGGCCACACATTTCAACCAATAATATTTGATCAGAAATTTAGAATTAAGAGCACCTGTTGAAACTGAATAGTCTGATTGGATAGTAGCCACGGCTCCAGATAAGGGAATTGTTTCAAAACTTAAAATCTTTATTTGTGCATTAAACCCTGTGGTGTCACTATACATATGAATTGTCTCTTCAAGACAATCAAAATGAGTGGTAATACCATAGGGTGTGGTGCTAAAAGAGGTGAAAAATGTGATTTGTTTAGTTTACTCACTCTTATCTGGAGCCCTGTAGGCTGGTTTATGTCCCATTACAGTTTTACATGATATGGACTGTGGGTGTAAAATTTAGAGATACAGGCTGGCTGTTTACTACTGGTCTGATGAATTAGGCCACAGAAGGCTTCTATTTTAAGATATGATCTGAAATCTATTTATAGATATACAGAGGAAGCTAGGTGTTTCGTAATTGTTTACAACCAATTTGTTTTAATTGTTAACTATTTGTACACATTTGCCATACATTAAAAGCAATATTTTATATATGAATAGCCTCAAGTGAGTTAAACACAATTGTGTTGTTTCATCATTATTTACAAGAGTGAAGTACAGTAGATTGTTGTATCTGTACATTTGTGTATGCTATAGTTTGTTTCAAGAAACTCTATGAATGGAACAATAGATTAATGTGAGGATCTCCTACCAGTAGCTAGGATATGAGTTAAATTATTGTTTTGTTTTGCATTTCTGTACATGATAGTTTTGCATTTTAAATAAAAGTTACTGTTTCAATTGAATACTTGTATTTTTTGCTTTTCAATCAAAGATATATATTCTTTGAAAACCTCAATTCAATTCAATTTTGCACACCCATCTATATAGCCTTAGTTCAACCACTCATTCCGCCGAATATCTTTTTTAAAGATATTTCTTGTTATTTTCTGTCATCCATTTAATGTGTAGTTTGACCAGATTTGTTTTCATGTATATGAATATATCATATACCGGCCAAATGGGTTTGATAGATGTAATATCGATGTAATAGCCATTCCAGTTTCTAAATATTGTGTCAAAAGTAGTCCTTACTACATGTACTGTATTTGCATGATAATTTCAGGGTTTTACGCAGTAAACTTTCTCGCTGTGCTTTAAGAACTCTCGTAAGAAACTAAAACAATAATTTCAATCTGAATATCCATTATCAAAGCATATTTTAAACAATTAGGTGGCGCAAGTTTTTATACACGCTTTACACATAGCAACGCGAATAGCAACTACACAGTCAGCGTGTACACACACCCGCGGCTATCCGTGGCATATCCAATACACATAGGCTAGTTTCAATATGTCATAACGGAACATTACGTTACCAATTTAGTAAGTGTGAATGCATTATTTTGCTTTATGTTTGAGCGACTTTCCTATGTAATTCTGGTGAAAAAATTGTTTGAACTTGTCAATTTCAAACCGTAATTGGAAGACAACTTGTCTAATCTATAAATAGAACATCACTCCATTCGGAGAAGGGAGAGAACGCGTACAGCTTTAATGACGGAGCGTAAAATGATAACCTCCCTTAAAAACAGCATTTAATTTTTTTTTTATCGCAATTTGATTTTAATTGAACTGTCTGCGACTTTAAATAGGGGTTTCGAGAAACCCAAACGGATAATCTAAAAGTAGATCCTAACTTGGTCGGTATCTCTCCGCCGTATGGAAGATTTTCTTCGTGGCGGAGACTCCGCCCTCTTTCTAACTGGCTGGAACCGGATTCGATTCGTAGGTTCATCGAGAATTGACCTGCATATTTTTAATACGATTACATAGATACTTTACAGGGTGAATGTAAATATTTTGGAATGGCCCGCACATGATTTACATAGTTTATATAATCATGGGTTATAACAAGAATATACTAAAAATATCATAAAATCATCTAAACGCATACCTGATAAGTTCAGACGTTATTCCAGTGCCGAGTCAACATATCCAAAAGAATCATTAAATCACATATATTGATGAGATGTAAATAAAGATTATATCTATCTGTAAAGTATAACTGTACATGGTCAAACAGCAATATAATAATTGCTCATCGTGTAACTACGGAATTTTTGTATAAGTATGTGGTGTAACTAACTGACAGTTCGTTGCGTCATCAACCGGATATGGGGTAATAAAACTTCGGCTTATCAAAGTAAGTAATCCTAATTAGGGGTGCGAGTCTATGGGGGCAATTTTACAATTAGTCCGCCACCAAAATTGTCATTTTTATGGTCAGGTTCATTTCACAAGAAATGGCCACACTAGTGTAAATCTATCATATAAAGTAGATCTAATTTGACTTGATCAAAGCTGTCAGTTTGGATCCTGATGTATTGCCGATTTAACATTTTTACAAATTTTACCCCTAACTCCCCCAACGTAACTAAAAATTGAAACGGTCAGGCGTAGATTCAAACCGTTTGCATAGAAATCAATATGATTTTAAATAATCTAATAAAATTTAACAGTTAAGATCTCTTGGAACGCCGAGTTACTCAGCATTATGATGGAGAACCAAACGGTCTGTTTTTAATCAATATATTAATTCGTTCTATAACGTACATCAGTTTAGATCTTGATTAGATGGCGAACTTAGCGGCGTCTCATCTATATGTACATAGAAAATGTTTTCAAAGGTCACATAAAAATTGAGCGATATTGAGAAAATGCATTTGCGTAGATGAAGAACTGTATTTAACTGCATAAGTGATGCAATTTCCGACGGGAATATTTTCAAACAGTATCATTGATTGGAGCCAGATCAGACGCCGAGTTACTAATCATTTGATCTGAACCAATGTTTGGATCCATATCATACGCCTAGTTACTCAGGTCCTGGACTACATCAATGATTCCATCCAGATCAGACGCCGAGTTACTAACCATGACTAGAATGTCAATTATTGGTGACTGCATCAGCACTCTCGCAAGCATTTTTAATTGATGATTAAATACCTGTACGTTTCGCTAAACTGCCACTTTTCGAGCATGTACATGATGTCTATGTTAGAATGTTTCCATTTTTAATTGACTTCCTTAATGTCAGAGAAATATCTCTTAGAATTTCACAGCGAACTTTGGTATTGAAAAGGTCTTCTATTTAGCTCACCTGAGCCAAAGGGTCAAGGTGAGCTATTGGGATGGCCCTGTGTCCGTCGTCCGCCGTCGTGCGTCGTCCGTCGTGCGGTGTGCGTCGTGCGTCGTTGTTAACAATTGCTTCAAAAGACATCTCCTCCTATACCGCTGAATAGATTTCAACCAAACTTTACAGAAATGTTCCTTTGGTCAAGCTCTTTCAAATATGTTCAAAGAATTTAAAACAATGCAGAACTCTGGTTGCCATGGCAAACAAAGTGAAAAAATAAGGAAATCTTAAAAAAATCTTCTTGTCAAAAACTGCAAAGGCCAGAGCTTAGATATTTGGCACATAGCATCACCTACAAGTCCTCTATCAAGTTTGTTCAAATTATGCCCCTGGGGTCAAAATTGGCCCCGCCCCGGGGGTCACCGTTTTACATGGAATTATATAGTGAACTTTTCAAACGTCTTCTTCTCTGAAACTAATATGGCCAGAGCTTTAATATTTGGCATGGTAACACTTCTAAATGTCCTTTACCTATTTTGTTCAAATGGTTCCGGTCTGTTGCATATCTAGGTCACAGGAGCTAAAAAAAGATTTTTTCTATAAAAATTTAAAAATCATTTTGTCAAAAACTACAAGGACCAGAGCTTAGATATTTGGCACATAGCATCACCTACAGGTCCATTATCAAGTTTCTTCAAATTATGCCCCTGGGGTCAAAATTGGCCCCACCCCGGGGGTCACTTTTTTACATAGAGTTATATAGTGACATTTTCAAACGGCTTCTCCTCTGAAACTGATATGGCCATAGCTTTGATATTCGGCATGGTGACACGTTTAGATGTCCTTTACCTATTTTGTGTAAATGGTTCCTGTCTGTTGCATATAAAGGTCACAGGAGCTAAATATAGATTATTTCAATGGAAACTTAAACAAATCTTTTTGTCTAAAACCCTAGTACCCTGATCTTAGATATTTGGCACATAGCATCATCTACAGGTCCTCTTTCAAGATTGTTAAATTATGCCAATCGGGTAAAAAATGACCCTGTCCTGGACATAAATCTTTTTCTCCATTTTGTCAGTTATTCTCAGGTGAGCGAAATATGCCCCATGGGGCTCTTGTTTCGAAGTATAATGACCTTCATATATACATGTGTTACTCAAACTTTTACTCCAAATGCCACTTTATGCCGATGCTTAACAATGAATTTTGTTTGCATGGCTTTGTTAATTCCGATGCATTCACAGTTTGCTGCCAGCGACAATACATGGAGATACCGACTGCCATAATTAGATATGGCGATAATCGGCGTATTTATATCATATACTCCATTTGAAATACTTTCGGAGTTTGATCTTCAATCTCTAATTATAACATTCAGTTGATATTTACATGCATAAATTACGACAAAACCAACAGCATTGTCTTGCGTCTTAATCTAATAGCGACAAAGTCAGGGCAGCAGGGTCAATTAAAATGGCGGATGCGAACGTCGGTCTTAAGTGAAGGTAATTAAATTCCTTTATATGCATGTGATTTGTTTATACTCTCTATTGATTTTTGGAATATTAAATGCATGTACGTTTGTTTCAACTTGTTTTTAATATACCCAGACACTATCCCACGTATAAAGCAGTTTATTTCCTGAAAGAATTTATTCCGGACGTCTAGCCCGTCCTTTGAGGGTTGGCTAGCCGTCCGGTTCCGGACGTCTAGCCACTGCCTTAGATATACATAAACCCTGTTCATACTGTATACACTCACAGTTTTATCTAGGCATACATGTAGCCATAAGAAGGGTACTATAAACCCAGTATAATTATTTAAATACTTTTCGGATTTTTTTAATTCGTATAATTGATCGGTCTCGATAGTAACAAAGGTATGCCGATTGAAACGCGTTTACAAACGGAAAAATCCACTTATAAACGCAAAATCCACTTATAAACGCTCAAACGCGTTTATCGTTTATCGTTTCATTTGCGTATCGTTTGCGCAACGTTTACACATGCGTACGCATAAACGGGAAAGAATAACAGTTTCTCAACTGTACCGCTATGGAGCGTAAGAGGCTGAGAGTGATATGTGAAAAAGTGAAACTGCATCTCCAGCCTAAAATTAACCCAGTGTTTGCTCGTTATAGGTTCAATAACGAGATCCAAGGAGAGAGCAGTTTTGAGCAGTTTCTGACCAAACTACGACTGCTGGCAGGAAACTGCAACTACAACGTTCCTGATGTAATGATCAGGGACAGAATAGTGTTCGGGGTAACGTATCCGAAAATCCGCGAGCGCCTAATCAATGAAGGCGAAAAACTGATTCTGAACAAAGCCATTGAAGTATGCCAGTCGTACGAGTATGCACATGAGCAGCTCCGGGAAATGCACGGATACGCACCTGCAGTCGTCGACGCCGTGAAGGACCGACAACCGACGACTGATAACCAATATTCAACTGCTGCCGGCAAACCCCAACAGTGGAGACAGAACCAAAGACGGAGAACGAACTATCGCCATTGCGATCATAGGTTCAATAACGAGATCCAAGGAGAGAGCAGTTTTGAGCAGTTTCTGACCAAACTACGACTGCTGGCAGGAAACTGCAACTACAACATTCCTGATGAAATGATCAGGGACTGAATAGTGTTCGGGGTAACGTCTCCGAAAATCTGCGAGCGCCTAATCAATGAAGGCGAAAAACTGATTCTGAACAAAGCCATTTTTGAAGTATGCCAGTGGTACGAGTATGCACAGGAGCAGCTCCGGAAAATGCACGGATCCGCACCTGCAGTCGTCGACGCCGTGAAGGACCGACAACCGACGACTGATAACCAATATTCAACTGCTGCCGGCAAACCCCAACAGTGGAGACAGAACCAAAGACGGAGAACGAACTATCGCCATGGCGATCATAGGCGTCCGTCGCCGTCGTGTGACAATTGTGGATATTCGCACCCAAAGGGACAGTGTCCAGCAATTAGTAAGCAATGTGACAAATGTGCCAAATGGAATCACTTTTCGAAAAAATGCCGTTCAAACCCTGTGAATGAGGTATTTGAGGAACGAATGAATGATGGGAATCACTTTTGTGTTGACAATGTGAGTCAGTGCATAAATGTAACGGATAACCAGGCATTTGTGGAGATGGATGTAGGTTCAAGTATTATCAATTTTTAGCTCGACACAGGCTCTCAGGTGAACATTTTGCCATCCACATTATATTACAAGTTGTTTTACACTGAACCCTAAGGTCCCTTACAGAAACCCCCGGGCAATTGACTGCATATAATGGTGGCACGCTAAACACCATAGGCTAATGTTCACTCCCTTGCAAATATAGAGACAACGCTCAAAATCTCAGTTTCTATGTGCTGAAGACCCTTTCTAAGCCAATTTTGAGTTTGAAAACATGCATTGACTTCGATTTGATTAAATAAGCGCACACTGGTGACAGGTATTGTAGCAGTGTACAGCCCTTGACAAAAACAGCGGTACTAGACAAATACTCGAATTTGTTTGAAGGTATTGGTTTAGCCCCTGGAGAGTGCGAGATACATATTGACCCGAATGCGCAGCCCGTCATTCACCCTCCCAGGCGCGTGCCTGTTGCATTACACACAAGGCTAAAAGCCGAGTTAGACCGAATGGAGCAGAACGATGTGATTGTTAAGGTCACCACTCCGACGAAATGGGTTAACTCCCTTGTCATTGTGGAGAAATCATCAGGCGATTTCAGGATATGCCTAGACCCCAAAGACTTGAATAAAGCAATATTACGCCCCCACTACCCTATACGCACACTTGACGACATACTGCCAAAACTCTTTGGCGCAAAGTTTTTCATTAAACTATACGCGAGATCAGGTTACTGGACAATTAAACTGACTGAAAAGTCTTCACAGTTGACTACATTCAACACCCCTCATGGACGTTATTGCTTTAAGCGGTTGGCGTTTGGTTTAAAAAGTTCGAAAGATGAGTTTCAGCGACTTATTGACGAGTGTTATGAAGTGTTTGGACGGACACGCGAGGAACATGATAGAAATCTTATGAAAGTACTGCAGCGCACCCATGACATGGGAATGCGACTTAACAGTGACAAGCTTGAAGTCGGTGTAACGGAAGTAAGCTATTTTGGGCACACTTTGACTACCGACGGACTCAAACCCGACCACTCCAAAGTCACTGTCATTCATGAAATGGATCAGCCCCGCAACCGCGCCGAGATAGAGACAGTACTCGGCATGGTGAATTACTTATCGAAATTTGCCCCAAATATATCAGAGGTTACAACGCCATTACGCACGTTGCTAGGGAAAACAGTGGAATTTTCATGGGACGAACCCCAAACAACCGCATTTCAAAAAGTAAAATACATTTTGACACAAACTCCAGGTCCTTTCCTATTATGACCTGAAAAAACCGTTGACATTACAAGTAGATGCGTCAAATCATGGTCTCGGTGCTACGCTTATACAGGATGGAAGGCCTATTGTGTATGCATTAACATAAACTACAGCCAAATTGAAAAAGAAATGTTCGCCATCTTGTTTGGCTGTAAACGGTTCGATCAGTATGTGTATGCTCGCAAAGTTAAAGTGGAAACAGATCATTTACCACTTGTTTCAATAATGAAGAAACCCCTTTGCGTTGCCCCATCCCGTTTGCAGCGTATGATGCTACAGTTGCAACGGTACGAGTTGGATGTGCATCATTTGCCAGGGAAATCGATTCCCGTAGCAGACACACTGTCGCGTAAACCCTTGACAGATACATTCCCAACAATGTCTGACGGAATGGACGTACAGGTGCACACTGTGTTGTCGAACCTGCCTATCAGTGACAGAAAATTAGAAGAAATCCGAAATTATACGGAATTAGACATTCAATTTAAATGCCTGTCAGAAACTATTTTGCAAGGTTGGCCGAACAGTAGAACACAATGCCCGGAATCTATCTCAGAATTTTGGAATTTTCGTGATCAGTTATCTGTTACAGAGGGGCTGATATTAAAGGGCTGCAAAATTCTCATCCTAGAGGCTCTTAGGTCAAACATGCTTGAAATCTTGCACACAGGTCACATGGGAATTGAGAAATGTCAGATCCGAGCACGTGACACAATGTTTTGGCCCCGCATATCCTCGGATATTTCTCAGATGGTTTCTAGCTGCTAACGCAGAAACGCAAACCCTAAGGAGCCCCTTAACCGTCACTCTGTTCCTGAATACCCCTGGCAGGTTGTTGCTACAGATCTGTTTACATGGGATAACAAAGAGTTCTTGGTTATAACAGACTACTACAGTCGATACTTTGAGGTCACTCAAATTTCCACACAAGGTCAAGTACTATAATTCACCACATCAAAGCCATATTTTCCCGCCACGGGATTCCCCAAAGGCTTGTGTCAGATAATGCTACATATTATACGTCACAAGAATTTAGAGAGTTCTTAAACTCATGGGATATCAATTACGTTACTTTTTCCCCTCACTAACCTCAGTCCAATGGTTTAGCAGAAAAGTCTTTTCAAACCATAAAAAGAATATTTTTCCAAAGCAAAAGCAGATCAAAAGGACCCTTATGTTGGCCTACTGGAGTACAGGGCAACACCGTTTTATATAGGCTATTCTCCATCAGAGCTTTTATTTGGGAGACAGCTTCGCTCTGTGTTAACAGTCACCAGAGAAAAGCTTATTCCCAAGTTACCTGACCCAACATTTGTTCGCAGAAAAATAGTTGAACAGAAAAGCAAAAGTAAACAGTATTATGATAGAGGTGCAAAGGCACTCAGCCCCTTATCCCAAGGTGATTCTGTAAGAGTTCAGATGCCAAACAAGTTATGGAAATCAGCAACTGTCATAGCAAAACATAATGAAAGGTCATACACGGTTCGCACAGCAGACAGGGCGGTTTACCGAAAAAAAGACGGCAGCTAATTACAGAAAGAGAGCCTGTTTCTGTCAAAAGTGTCACACCCAGATTAATGTACAGGGCCAATTGCCCCCTAAATGAACCATCCTCGATCTCCATGCCTGTGGAATGCAGCCAGTCAAAGACATTGCCAGGCAGTGATAATGGTTTAACGACGGGTACTAATGTACAGAGATCCAACCGCGGGCGGCTCATTAAACAGCGGACAATTCCTTCAATGTGATGTGGGAGTTTTGAACTGTGGCATTAATGAGAATATTACATTGAACTGATTAGCCACACCATTGACTTAATGTCATGAACTTCTTTACTACATTTTAATTGACTGTTTGATAAAGCGCTGACTGATAAGCCCAGCCAGTTTGAAGAAAGGTGTAAATAGTGAGGTGATTAATTACAAACAAGACAATGCAGTGGTTGTTGCTGAAGCGTTATGAATAAACGCACACAGGATATAGACACCGAAGTGATTAGGAATTGAAAGCGAAAGTAGCGAGGTTAGTACTTTTATTACGTTTATCTCTAAAATCTTCTTACAAATAAAGTAAACATGAATTGCAAGATAGTCTGTAGACATATGTGACCACACTGATGCCAGGAATATAAATAAATTCACCTGGACGACTGAATAAAAAGCTTTAATCACTGGCCATAGTCGCATCTTCGTCAACGTTTGTCATTATTTTCGCTGTTTATACACGTTATACAAAAAAGTGAATCGACAGTTCGATTTATTTTTCAATTCAAAGTAATTGTGCAACATCTGCTTAAAATCAGACCAACAATAGCTGAGATAGTTGACGTCAAACCGATAGGACATTGTACTGGGGATAGTATATTACTGTACCGGGGATAGCATTTCCAAAAATATGTCTGTACTGGGGATAGACGAATATAAAATATGAAACTAGGGCCACTTTTCGAGAAGTACGAAGTATTGCAATAATAGTCAGCGTGTATAAACAATACATACATCTTCATAGTCCATCAGATGTGTACAGTTAGGGACATCGAGCTAATGTTAGATTTCAGGCGCTGTCTCTCACAGTACACTAGCGTTAAGGGTCATCATTGAGAGGTGATATTTTGCTCTATGTTTTATTAAACCCCGACGGATTTTGTTGGGCATCAAATATCTCAAAAGGTAAGGCATTGTTAGCTCACCTGAGTCAAGGGCTCAATGTGAGCTATTGGGATGGCCCTGTGTCCGTCGTGCGTCGTCCGTCGACGTTAACAATTGCTTTAAATGACACCATCTCCTATACCTCTTGACAGATTTCAACCAAACTTTACAGGAATGTTCCTTGGGTCAAGCTTTTTGAAATTTTTTCAAAAAATTAAAAACAATGTAGAACTTTGGTTACCATGGCAACCAAAGTGAAAAAATAAGGAAATCTTAAAAGTTATTCTTGTCTGAAACTACAAGGGTCAGAGCTTAGATATTTGGCACATATCATCATCAACAGATCCTCTATCAAGTTTGTTCAAATTATGCCCCTGGGGTCAACATTGGCCCCGCCCCGGGGGTCACAGTTTTACATAGAGTTATGTAGTGAAATTTTCAAACGTCTTCTTCTCTGAAACTAATATGGCCAGAGCTTTAATATTTGGCATGGTGACACTTCTAGATGTCCTATACGAATCTTGTTCAAATGGTTCTGGTCGGTTCATATCTAGGTCGCAGGAGCTAAAACTAGATTGTTTTCAATGAAAACATAAAAAATCTTCTTGTCAAAAACTACAAGGGTACAAGGGCCAGAGCTTAAATATTTTGCACATAGCATCTTCTACAGGTCGTCTATCAAGTTTGTTCAAATTATGCCCCTGGGGTCAAAATTGGCCCCGCCCCAGGTCACAGTTTTACATCGAGTTATATAGTGAACATTTCAAACGTCTTCTTCTCTGACACTAATATGGCCAGAGCTTTGATATTCGGTATGGTCACACTTCTGAATATCCTTTACTTATTTGTTCAAATGGTTCCGGTTTGTTGCATATCTAGGTCGGTTCATATCTAGGTCGCAGGAGCTAAAATAGATTGTTTTCAATGAAAACATAAAAAATCTTCTTGTCAAAATCTAATATGGCCTGAGCTTTGATATTCGGTATGGTCACACTTCTGAAAATCCTTTACTTATTTGTTCAAATGGTTCCGGTCTGTTGCATATCTAGGTCACATAAGCTAAACATAACTTTTTTCTATAAAAACTTAAAAAATCTTCTTGTAAAAAGTTATAAGGGCCAGAGCTTAGATATTTGGCACATATCATCATCAACAGATCCTCTATCAAGTTTGTTCAAATTATGCCCCTGGGGGCAAAATTGGCCCGGCCCCGGGGTTCACAGTTTTACATAGAGTTATATAGTGAACTTTTCAAACGTCTTCTCCTCTAAAACTAACCTGGCATTTGCCTCAGCTTTGATATTCGACATGGTGACACTTCTAGATGTCCTTTACCTTTTTTGTTCAAATGGTTCCATTCTGTTGCATATATAGGTCACATGAGCTAAAAATAGATTGTTTTCAATGGAAACTTAAAAAAATCTTCTTGTCTAAAACCCTAGTACCCTGATCTTAGATATTTGGCACATAGCATCATTTACACATTATTTACAAGTGTTTTAAACTCAAGAGTCGTACAATTTTGTGATAACTATAACGTTATTTCTGATGCGCAGTTTGGATTCAGAAAAGGGCGCTCGGCATTAGATGCCATGTTTTTATTGAAAAATATAATAGATCAAACTCTTAATAGTAAGGGTAGATTGTATTGTGCTTTTATCGATTTAAAAAGGGCATTTGACTCTATAAATAGAAATGCATTGTGGCTTAAATTGTATAAACAGGGTATTAGTGGTAAATTTCTTCGGATAATGCGTGCTATGTATGACTCTGTGAAATCATGTGTTAAACATTGTAATTCTCTTTCAGACTTTTTCGATATCTCGGTGGGCTTGAGACAAGGGGAGACAAATTCACCGATAATGTTCGCACTTTTTATTGAGGATCTTGAATTGTACATGCAGGATAGAGTTAACTGCGGACTTTCATTTTATGACTTGACTCTTGTACTCCTTCTTTTTGCAGATGACATGATCGTATTAGGGCATTCCCCAGAAGATTTACAAAGTAATTTGAATAATTTAGAAGAATACTGCGATAAATGGGGTTTAGAAGCTAATGTGAACAAAACAAAAATTGTCGTTTTTAGAAAAAGGGGCGGGCTATTGGAAAATGAAAAATGGTTGTATAAAAATGAAAATATAGAAATTGTTAATAATTTTAATTATTTGGGCGTAGTGTTTAATTATACTGGTACTTTTGTTTTAAACAATCAATTTGTTTATGGAAAAGCACTAAAGGCTATGAATGTATTGTTGTTAAATATTAAGAAGTTTGATATTAAGCCTAAATTATGTTTACAGTTGTTTGATGCTTTTGTGTCTTCAACTCTGAATTATGGATCGCCTATTTGGGGATTTACAAAGTCCAAAGATCTAGAACGTGTTCATTTGAAGTTTTGTAAAAGTATCTTAGGAGTAAAGCTTAGTTCTTGTAATAACGCAGTTTATGGAGAATTAGGTAGATTCCCGTTATATGTAAATAGATATGTAAATATTGTTAAGTATTGGTTAAAAATCCAATCTTCAGATAACATTATCATTAGACATGTATACCAGCGTACACTAGATGACTGTGAGAAGGGTATGAAAAACTGGGCTACGTGTGTAAAGAATTTGTAATCTGAATATGGATTCATGTATGCATGGCAGCAGCCTTTTCATGTTATAAATGACAAGGTTTTCCTTTCACTATTTAAGCAGAGAATACAAGATGCTTTTATTCAAAAATGGTTTGCAGATATAGGTAATAACAATAAGCTAATTTTATACAAGGAGTTGAAATTGTCATTTGGTTTTGAAGACTATTTAGATTTTGTTACTATAAGAGATAACCGTGTATTACTTTCTAAGATTCGAATCTCAGCTCATACTTTAAAAATTGAAACAGGCAGATATTCTAGAGACAGATTGGAAAGACATGAACGTATTTGTATATTTTGCGATAAAAGTGAAATTGAAGATGAATTTCATTTTGTACTAGCATGTCAGGCTTATAATCAAATAAGACGAACATATATCAAACCATATTTTTACAATAGACCTAGTATGTTTAAATTTCCTTAGTTATTGAACTCTTCAAAGGGTATTATTCATAGACTTTCTAAATTTTTATCGGAAGCATTTAAGTTCAGAAAAAGTTTGATGTTATTGTAATGTTGTAAACTCATTCTCGAAATTCTTGAAATTCTTTATATTCTAAAATTCAACTACAACATTTCTTAGTATATGTTTATTTGATAGCTAGAAAAATAAGAAATACAGTGTATTAAGTGTTTGCATATATCTATCACATGTACCTATTGATATGTATTGTGAATTTATATTTGTATTGATGAGAAACTGTGTATAGTTTAAATCAATAAAATATCTATCTATCTATCTATCTATCTATCTATCATCATCTACAAGTCCTCTATCAAGCTTATTCAAATAAATTTAATTATGCCCCTCGGGTAAACAATGACACTTCCTGGACATAAATCATTATCATAGCAAACAGCTTGGACTGTTATTACCTATAATTATACATACCCGCTTTTGTTGTACTCGGAGTACCTTGGACACATTCGCTCAAAATTTACTTTGTCGTTGTAGATATCGGTAAATTTTAAACACGATTTGTTAGTGCGTTTCCAGTGTCTAATATAAGGAATTTTGATAAAAACTAAAATCCAAACACAATTTTAATGGTCTAAGTTGCCGAGTGGGTATTGTCTGTTGTTATTATAATGGTGTCTTAGCGTACTGAAGGATTATCAATTATTGTACGTGATAAATTAGTATGGTAATTTTATTTTGCCGATTTTTTTTCAGCTATCCGATGATTAAACCGCAGAATGACAGAAATTTCTACCCCGTAGAAAATACCAGCTATACGGTATATGTTTCTACTCGAACCGTAGTTTCGGAGCTTGAAGATCTTAATTTTTCTCTCAAAAGTATCTCTATTTAAAACAGTGTGGAGCCTAATCAGACTTGTTATGAAAATAGACGAAGAAATTACCCAAGGATAACTGACAGTAAATTTTGATGCAAATGGACCAGTAGTTTAGAAAAGATTTTTGGTTTTATCGCATATATAGGCAACAACATTGTTTTGTAAAATATTGCAGAGCCTTATGTGCTAGCAATACAGATAGACCGATACAACCCCCCCCCCTCCCACACACATACATTGAAGCAGCATCAACCAAAGATTAATTGACAACAATGTTCAATGAAACCGGTCTCAGAGAAGAAAATCGTTGGCAACACTCCTTGTAATCCTTTCGGCAAGTGCAAGTACTAAGAAAACTGTGCATTGTCAATGCTTAATAATGGCTGTTTTTATTGAAATAGGAATATGACGACATATAGAAACTTAAAGGAGAACGGTGCAGATCCTGATCAAAATGCGGATGTGCAGGCTGCTCCGGATATGTACTGGTCGCAAAGGTAAAGTTAATTTTGGCTCATACATATATAGATGAACACGTTGTATGTTTTTACCTTGAAAACCAGTGTTGTGTGAAGGATTGCGCATTGTTGGTATATGAGTAACTACAAAATAGCCGAGTCCAAATAGCAGGGATTCTTTCAAGAATGCTTTGATAATTTATAGTTTACTCTGTTAAATACATTCGACATGTATTTCACCACAAACTATCGCATAAAAGTGTAAGAAGGGAAAATGATATGTCATAAATTTAGTGGCTTTGGACTTAACTTCCTAGAAAAATGAAGATTATCCATTATTTCGTATGCTGGAAACGTAACAGCATGTAGTTTGCCATAAAAATCAAACGCAATGTACCATAATACCATTTTACGACACAAAACAATAAGTTTTCTCGAGGCTATCCCCAGTACGGCCTTCCACTATACCCAGTACAATAAATAACCGTTGGACACTATCCCCAGTACATTTGGCGGTCGGTTTGACATGGTATATCTTAGCTATTATGGGTCGATTTTTAAGCAGCTTTTGCATAGTTACATTTAAATGAAAAATAAACAGATCTGTCGATTCACATTTTTGTATAACGTGTATAAACAGCGAAAATAATGACAAATGTTGACGAAGATGCGACTATGGCCAGTGATTAAAGCCTTTTTATTCAGTCTTCCAGGTGAATTTATTTATATTCCTGGCATCAGTGTGGTCACATATGTCTACAGACTATCTTGCAATTCATGTTTACTTTATTTGTAAGAAGATTTAGAGATAAACGTAATAAAAGTACTCACCTCGCTACTTTCGCTTTAAATTCCTAATCACTTCGGTGTCTATATCCTGTGTACGTTTATTCACCGTGCAGGGAATATAAGTTCACTGCTTTACCATATATATTGTTTTTGTGTCATTGTTTTTAGCTCACCTGAGCCAAAGGCTCAGGATGAGCTATTGAGATCGCTCTTCGTCCGTCGTCCACCGTCCGGCGTCCGTCGTCCGTCGTCCGCCGTCTGCCGTCGTCCGTCCACATTTTCAAACAACATCTTCTCAGAAATCACTGCCCGATTTCAACCAAACTTTGTCAGAAGCATCAGTGACTAGGGGGAACGAAATCTTGTTCAAAGATTTTGGCTAGAGTTATTCCCCTTGCTGTGGGACAAGGTTTTCAAACATGACCGTATAGACATCTTTTAATGCATAAGAA
Organism: Gari tellinella; assembly: GCA_922989275.2. NCBI lineage: Eukaryota > Metazoa > Mollusca > Bivalvia > Cardiida > Psammobiidae > Gari > Gari tellinella. The sequence goes on along the minus strand of OV277869.1, from coordinate 19,704,916 downwards.
AATCTTAAAAAATCTTCTCCTCAGAAACCCAAAGGCCCAGACCTTTGATATTTAGTATGCATCATAGCCTTATGATCTTCTACCAAGATTGTTCAAATTTTGACCCTGGGGCCAAAAATGGCCCCGCCCTGGGGCTTATCAGTTTTTCTTAGGGAAACCTTTAAAAATCTTCTTCTCAGAAACCGTATGGCCTAGATCATTGATATTTGACATGTAGCTTTGCCTTATGGTCCTCTACCAAGATTGTTCAAAGTATGACCCCCGGGTCAAAATTGGCTCCGCCCCGGGGCTTATCAGTTTTACATAGACTTATATAGGAAAACCTTTAAAAATATTCTTCTCTGAAACTGTAAGGTCCAGCTCTTTAATATTTGACATATAGCTTTTCCTTGTGGTCCTCTACCAAGATCGTTCAAATTTTGACCCCGGGCCAAAAATGGCCCCGCCCTGGGGCTTATCAGTTTTTCTTAGGAATACCTTTAAAAATCTTCTTCTCAGAAACCGTATGGCCTAGATCATTAATATTTGACATGTAGCTTTGCCTTATGGTCCTCTACCAAGATTGTTCAAATTATGACCCCCGGGTCAAAAATGACCCCGCCCCGGGGCTTATCAGTTTTACATAGACTTATATAGGAAAACCTTTAAAAATATTCTTCTCTGAAACTATAAGGCCCAGGTCTTTAATATATGACATGTAGCTTTGCCTTGTGGTCCTCTACCAAGATTGTTCAAATTATGACCCCCGGGCCAAAAAAGGCCCCGCCCTCGGGCTTATCAGTTTTTCATAGGGAAACCTTTAAAAATCTTCTTCTCTGAAACCGTAAGGCCCAGATCATTTATATTTGACATGTAGCTTTGCATTATAGTCCTCTACTAAACTTGTTCAAATTATGACCCCCGGGTCAAAATCGGCCCCGCCCCGGGGCTTATCAGTTTTACATGGACTTATATAGGAAAACCTTTACAAATCTTCCTCTCTGAAACTGTAAGGCCCAGATCTTTAATATTTGACATATAGCTTTGCCTTGTGGTCCTCTACCAAGTTTGTTCAAATTATGATCCCCAGGCCAAAAATGGCACCGCCCTCGGGCTTATTAGTTTTTCATAGGAAAAATCTTCTTCTCTGAAACCGTAAGGCCCAGATCATTTATATTTGACATGTAGCTTTGCCCTATGGTCCTCTACCAAGATTGTTCAAATTATGACCCCTGGATCAAATTTGGACTCGCCCCGGGGCTTATCAGTTATATCAGCTATATCAAAATGTTGTCTTGCCCAGTCAGCTACTTTGGTATAATGTCTCAGGTGAGCGAAATGTGGCCCTCTGGGCCTCTTGTATATTGTTGTATGTACAATTTAAAAGGGGAGATTGTTGTATTGTCTTATAGCCGAATAGCTACGGCATGGCTGCATCCTTGGTTACTATACCTTTGCATGTGGCTGGAGCTGACCAGTGTTACTTTGATAGTCTTAGCTTATACATTAAATACACTCTTAGTTAGAGCACAATCTACTGTCGTTCTTCTTATCCACATCAATAATGAAACAGGTTATGACAATAAATTTTATGTACGATCGAAGGGCATACCGTAGAGACGCTAATAATTGGGACCGACAGGCAATAGCAAACATAGTAGACCCTGATCAAACTGCTTATCCGTGAGCCGTCTAACCAGGGTCTACACTGTTAACCATTTTGACCCATTTGTGTGTGATGAAAGCAAATAGTTCACTATTATATTATAAAAAGAGCAGTTTGTAGGATTTTGACGGTAACACGGCGTACACTTTAGTTTCTTCATAACTCATGGCAGCAAACCAATACAGTGAAACCCCTTTCAACCTGCATTATGTGGGGACAACATAAATTTCCGGTTTAGAGGGTTTTCCAGTTCAGAGGGGTTAAACCCATTACCCCATAGCTTGTTTCTAGTATGAAATATAGGTCGAAAGAAAAGCAGAATGCGTCTTCAGGCGCATTCTGCTTTACTTTCAACTTGCTTAAATGAATGTATTTTCTTCAGTGTAGGAATCAAAGGTTTTGTCCGGTTTAGAGAGAATTCCTTAATTTAGAGGTTCCGATTTAGAGGGATTCCACTGCACATCTTTAACACGCGTTTGACTTATCATGCAGTGGAGATAATAGTGCTCTTTGTCAATAAACGCGGTTTTGCTAAAATTCTTTGGTTAATTGCTGACAGTTTGGAGCGAGGCCAAAAACGCATCTCTTGCAGAAACAGTGGAGAAGACACCGCAAACGAAACGCAAACGCAATACGCAAAAATGTAGAAAATAACACTTTTTTTAAATCTCTAGTTGTTCTTTTTAATTAGAGTGGCATACTGATTAGTACCTGATCAGATGCCGGGTTATAACATGGCGCCTGATTTTCATCCAAACTGATTGCAATGGACATAACAGATATAGCATAAGCGCGTTTAATGGGAAATATTAACCGTTTTATTTTATCAGTTACGTCTTCTCCACTGTATCAAGCTTCAAACACTTTTCAATTCATGTTTCAAAATGTTATTAAATTGTGTTCGCGTTTAGTTTCATTTATATAAGAACACTTAATTCTTCTCCATTGTATAAGGATGTAGGCCGTAAACTACTAAAACAAACAAAGGAGCAGTGCTTCTAACCCTTTCACTTTCAGTGACGTCATACAGCGAATTTGCAAACAGTTTTGATCCTGACCAGACGCAGCGTTACGCTGCGTCTGGTCAGGGTCAATACTGTTTGCCCCGTGTTATGAAATAACGTAAGTTAAATGTCCTTAAATTTAACTTTGAAATGATATATTGCAGACAATAATATTGAAGCAGACGACAATATGGCGATGAAGGGATATTAATTTGATCATAAAAGGGTTAATACATACATGTTTTGATAAAAAACCACGTAGAAGATAACATCCTCATATACAATAATACCTCTCTATTACGACCATTTGAAATACGTTAAGGCTAATTGGTTCTATGCACGACAAGTTGCAGCTTAAAGCAATGTGAAAGTAAAACAGTTAGCTCAAAAAGGGTAAACACATTTATTTGAACTGTCGTCCACAATAAAACATAAAAATCAACTTAATTTAGTGGTCGATACTGTAGTTAGGGCCCTACCGAGAGGTAGGTGTAGGTGTCCTATAGTAATCGCCCTATACGTCCGTAAATCAGTCAGTCTGCCACATCCTTTTTGTCCGCTCTCTAACACAAACGGTTTTTTAATCGGATCTTCACCAAGCATGCTAAACATGTTAACACGACTTAGTATAAAATATATGCCTAGTTCAATAACTACCAAAATCGCATAAGGAATGTCAGCGTTATTGCCCTTGAATTATTGAAAATTACCTGTTTCAGCCTTGTCCGCTCTACAACCCAAACAATTTTTATCCAATCTTCACCAAACTTGCTGAAAATGTGTATTGGTGTAAAATCTAGGTTAAATTCAATAACTACCCTAATCTCCATATGTGACTGAAGTGGACTTTGCAAACAGTTTCGACAGAGACCAAGCACCGAGTAACGCGCCGTCTGACATGGGTCCAATGTTATAAAGCGTTTAAGTTCGTTCTCAAGCATTTGATGAGCGTTCACTTAAATCTGACAAATAAAACACTTGAGAACAAACTCAGACTCAACTCAAATGCTATATAACATTGGGACCAGAATACAAACTATTTGGTTATTGTATCAATATTTCTTCAGTGAAAATTTCATACTTCTTGATAAAATGGCATATAACTGCAGACAAACAGACGAAATTGTCATCGTACATATATGTACGAGAACAAGGCGTTAAATATGATGGTACAAGAGATCAACAAATAGATATACAAAAACTATTTTATTTCATTTCATTCGAACAACAATTATTAGATATGAAACACAAAAACAAACCTTGCTAGTTTTACTGATTTTCACTACGTTTGGAAGTTTTTTTGCAGCCCAGATATTTGCACTGTAAACCTCTGAGTATGGTCCTGATATTTCCACTACTTTCCCATTAATATCTGAGCTCCATACAATCATATTTCTTTTGTAACATTTTTGTTTAAACAATAATGTCAATACAGCATTTTAGTTTCACTGCTTCAATCTAAATATTAAAGCTCACTACTGTTTGTTTCTTAAATTTCACCGCTTTATACTAAACATTACAGCTAAAACTACTATTGTAATTTTCATTGTCTGTCTCTTAATATTGAAATCTAAATAATTATATTACTGTTAATGTTACTATTTACTTAAGCCCAAAACGGTATTATTCTTACTGCGTATCTCTAAATGTTGAAGTTCAAAATAGTCTTGTTATTTTCAAGGTTTATATTTACAGTGAAGAAGATAACGCTTTCACGCTTTAAAAGCTATAATGTTAATTAAAAACAGTTTTGAGCTAGATCAGACACATGGGTAACCCGGCGTCTGATCAAGCTCCAAACAGTTTGACGCTAGGATAGAAGATGAATAGCCAGAGTGGTCAAACATGTAATTTTCTATATTTAATTGCAATATGTTTGCGTTTTATTTGCGTTTAAACCGGAAATGATATTATCTTCTCCAATGTATTTCTAAAAATCAAAGCCCATAATAATCTTGGTTTTTGTTTCACTTCTCCACGCTTTCAAGCTTCATATCGTCTGCCAACTGATTCCCGATTCTTTCCAATTTTTTCTCAATCGAGGCTGGTTTTAGTTTCGTTGCTGAGCAATAAGCGGCACGGGACCAGGGATTTCCTGCGCATGTGCAGTAGTACTTGCCGTTTGTGGTTTTCTTGTATTCACCGTACTTAATGATGTTTCCTTCGACCATTTTGTGAAAACATGTTTTACCTTAAATACCAAAACAAAAAAACAAACATTGTAAAATACGTAGCTGTTAATTCTAAACGTTACAAAAATATATACAGTGACATCCCTCTGAACAGGACATGTGTGGGGACAACATGAAATTTGTCCGGTTTAATAGCGTTTCCGGTTTAGAGGGGTTTAAATCCATAGTTTATTTCTAGTATGGAATATAGCTGATCACTTAAAACAGGTTAAAAGTAAAGCAGAATGCGCCTTAAAGTGTATTCTGCTTTACGTTCAACCTGCTTTCAGCTATAATCTGCTAGAATATAGAAACTATTTCTGATAATACCTATTCATGAATTTATTTTCTTCAGTGTAGGAATAAATCTAAGGCGTAAAGTGTAATGGGTTAAAAATAAAGAAGGGTATGAAAGGGGACAAAAGTTTTTTTTCCGGTTTAAAGAGATTTCCAGTATTTAGGCGTTCCGGTTTAAGAGGGAATTCACTGTAATTGCATTTGCTACACCATGACAAAACCAGACTTAAGGCAATACAAAGCAGTATAGACGAAGTCTAGCCGTCATCGCATACCAAATTATTCTAATCCCTTTTATGACTGTTTATGCCTGCCTTCTTCAATGAACTGCAAAGTAACGGAAAGTTCAGACCCTTGTCAGGGAGCTCTTGCAAGAGTCCTCTGATATGGGTCTTGAAGGTTTTCCAAATGAGATGTTCTCGCTTTATATGAACACTGTGTGTAAAAGAAGTAAAAATGTGACACTAGGAGTAAATGAGTGAGTTGATATACAGTGAAACCCCTCTAAACCGGACATATGTGGGGACAACATAAGGTTCCAGTTTAGAGGGGTTTTAAACCATTATCCCATTGTTTCTTGTAGGGGAATAGCTGAAAAGAAGAATGCGCCTTAAGGCGCATTCTGCCTTACTTTCAACCTACTTTAAGCTATCATAATGTAGAATATAGATAATATTTCTGATGATACTATAGGAATAAACAACCTCTTTCTGTGGTTCACGACGGTATGAATACATCGGCTTCGCAGGGGGTAAGTTTCGTATACGATAAACTTACCCTGCGAAGCCGATGTATTTACCGCGTGAACGGCAAAAAGATGTTGTTTATTCCTTATATTTATACTTTTATCATCTGTCATGTCCATTTAATTTGTAATTTGACCAGATTTGTTTTCATGTATATAAATATATCATATACCGGCCAAATAGATTTGACAGATGTAATCCTGGATGTAACAGCCTTTCGATCTCTATAATATGCGGTATGAAAAGTAGTCCAAACTACATGTTTCGGAGTTGATTACAAAGTCAAGATTTTACCCAGTAAACTATCGCTGTGTGCGTAACGAACACTTATAAGACATTAAAAATAAACAATGCAACTTAAATATCTATTATTAAAGCATATTTAAAAAATCGGTCGCGCATGTTTATTTCAGCCTAATTACACTCCATATGAAGCAACCATTAGCTGGTCGCTAGGTCGGTATCTCTCCGCGACGGAGACTCCGCCCTCTTTCTAACTGGCTGGAACCAGTTTCGATTTGTAGGTTCATCGAGAATTGACCTGCATATTTTTTTTAATACGATTACATAGAGACTTTACAGGGTGAATGTAAATATATATTTATGAATGTATTTTCGTCAATCTAGGAATAAAACAAAAGCATACAGGCGTAGTTATAGTATTACGGCTTAAAATAAAGAAGGGTTTGAACCTGGACCCAAAGTTTTGTCCGGTTTAGAAAGAAGTCCGGTTTTTAGAGGTTTCGGTTTGGAGGGGTTCCATTGTCATGCGTTTTGCAGTCATTTTTAGCTCGACTGTTCGTAGAATAGCAGAGCTTATGCTCTATATCCACGGTGTAAGCCTTGATCTTGGTTGGTTGTGAGCATTGACAATGGTTAAAGCTTTTTGGACGGGTTGTTTTAAAGCTTTGTATTAATAGAGTGTTCATATTTGGCATGTGTACCAAACCCAATAAGCACTTGAGCTCAGTACAGCTTCGGCAGTGTTATGCAAAGATCAATGTTATGTAAATGTCAAATAGGTTGAATTTAGCCGTCAAGTTGGTTATCAATTAAAAACTCCATACGGTATAGCTTTACTATTTAAATATGTATTCAAGTCATTGAATCTTAGTTCAAATAAGCTACAGTTAATCTTGGTCGTACGTTTGAAACTACAAATGTATAATGTAATAGATACTTCGTATTTAATAATAATAATAGTATAAATAATATGTCATATGTACGCAGCTAAAGACGCACTAGAGTTCAGTGCAACTTTGGTCATGTGAGACGAAGGTCATAGTCATTTAGAAGTCAAAGCGGTTAAATGTAACCTTGGTACTTCATGTGATAGAAATTTCATATGTGGCAAGTGTACTCCTTTCAATAAACACGTGATCTCAGTGCAGCTTTTGACATGTCAGAAAAAGGCCATTATTACACCTCGCTTTCAGTTAAAATTTTAATTTCAAATAGACCAAAATAAAACATTAGCCTAAAAAATACTGGCACTCTATATGATATTGTTTCGCTATGTAATTGTCGCAGAACATCTATAAGGGCAGGTAACTCTTTTTCAGCTTTTAGAATTTTCTGTACGAGTTCCTTCCCTTTGACCACTCCTAACACAACTTGAAGCGTCTAGACTTCTGACCCAGATTACTGTGATAAGACTATACCAAACATGGCATCCAACCCATTTGCCACAATTTCGCAGGAAGATATTTGCCCTCAAGACAACGAAAATGACGTTGTGTCCTATTACATCTACTTGTCTTAACGTTCTTCTTTTTTTCTTAATGATATAAACAATGTGACGTCGTTTCCCGCGTTACGTGCACGGCGGCGCTAAACTGGTATTCCCTCCATAGTTTTATAAAATACGAACGAGAGGATTTCACAGACACGGTTGATAAGCTCGATGTATTAAAATAAATATTAGATGGCAGTTTGCGTGACATTTTAATTGCCAACCCTCGAAAAGAAGTATGTCACCCTCGGCTTCGCCTCGGGGTGACATTCTGTTTCTCGGGTTGACAATTTGAATGTCACGCAAACTGCTATCTAAATCTTATATATTATTACACCTCGCTTTGAGTTACAATGTTAATTTCCCATAGACCTAAAGTTAACATGTCTTTTACCATCTATCCAAAATATACTGTCACTCTTTATGATATTCTTTTTGTGACGTCACTCTAAGTGATAGTATTTTTTTCTCTACTTTTTAAGGTACTGTCAACTATATGATATGATTTTCGCTATGGTAACATAAAATAATGTTTTAAAGAGTGGTAGCTCCTTAAAATCAACGTTAGGCATTTTCTGTACAAGTTGCTTCCTTTTGTCAAATTTCTTACAAGAATCCAACTTGATCAACGATTTGCCATCATTTAGGCAGAGGATAGTTGCCAACTAGACAATGGAAAGACGCTGTGTCTTCAATCTTCTTTCCATAACGTTCTTCTTTCTTTCTTGTAATATAATTATAAATATTTACAATCGCCCCATTCAATTTCATTGACAAAAAAGGTGTTCATTTCGTATAAACACCACTTTTTGAGAGGGCGGGACTTGTGGAAAAGTTTCGAAGGGGAGGCGGGGCATATGCAGTTTTCGTTCGCGAATTAATCTTTGGAACTTGGGATAGCAATGGCACGTATTTTTCTGCTTTCGAATGTACACAGTCACAGCAAATCGGTCATGGCTGTTCCTTATAGGGTACATATTATTCGTGTTATCTACCTCTAATAAGGATTAAACATACATGCGTACTAACAAAATGTTTATTTAATGTTAGAAATTACAGCAAATATATTGTTAAATACATAAGAAAGGAACTGATTTTATTCGGCGTTCAAGCGAAATGAACGACAGAAAATTATCGGCAAATACTAGCGATTCATGGTAAATTTGCCGATAATTTTCTGTCGTTCATTTCGCTTGAACGCCGAAAAAAATAAGTTCTTCTCTTAAACAATGTGACGTCGTACCCGGCGACGTCATTTCCCGCGTTAAGTACATGTCCGCGCTAAATTGGTATTCACAACACATTTTATAAAATACGAATGAGACGATTCCAAAGCCAGGGTTGATAAGCCCGGTGTAATAAAATGAATATTAGATGTCAGTTTGCGTGACATTCAAATTGTCAACCCTCGAAAACAAGAATGTCACCCTCGGCTACGCCTCGGGGTGACATTCTGTTTCTCGGGTTCACAATTTGAATGTCACACAAACTGCCATCTAATATTTAAATATTATTACACCTCGCTTTGAGTTACACTGTTAAAAATAGACCTACAGTTAACATTTTGCATGTCTTTTACATCTATCCAAAATATACTGTCACTCTTTATGATATTCTTTTTGTGACGTCACTCTAAAGGACATTACTTTTTTCTCCGTCCGAAAACGTACTGTCAGCATTGACATGAATTTCGCTATGGGCGATAATAGAACGTTTTAAAAAGTGGTAACTTCTAATCAACGTTTGGCATTTTCTGTACAAGTTGCTTCCTGTTGTCCTAAATTGGTATTCACAACACAATTTATAAAATACGAATAAAACGATTCCAAAGCCAGGTTGATAAGCTCGGTGTAATAAAACAAATATTAGATGTCAGTTTGCGTGACATTCAAATTGTCAACCCTCGAAAACAAGAATGTCACCATCGGCTACGCCTCGGAGTGACATTCTGTTTCTCGGGTTGACAATTTGAATGTCACGCAAACTGCCATCTAATATTTATATAATGTCATTTAGAGGTAAAATGGCCATGCTATTTGTTTTATACCGATACATATCACAACCGCAACATAAAAATAAATAAATAATGATATTTGACATTTGATGAAGATTAACGTTAATCTTTATTGCCAACCGCTACGTTATTTTCCCCATTTAAACGCAAACGAAACTCAAACGAAACGCAATAAAATAAGGTAATTGACATTATGACAATTCTGACTATTCCTTTTAGTCTTAGTGGTAGACAGGTTGGTTACCCGGCGTCTGATCAGTCCCCAAATTGTTTGCAGTAGAAATTATGGTTTCAGCGTAAACGCGTTTGTTGGGAAAGAATAGCGTCTTCTCCACGTGAAAAAAGTATGTTCAGTGCTCCCTTTCTACAACAACACCAAATTGGAGACAAAGAGTGTGTGTGCTGTTCGGATGAAGATGTTATACGAAGGGGAAAATAAAGACTTTGCTTACATTTCCAAACAGCTTGAATCCAGATCAGACACCGCGTAACGCGGCGTCTGATCTGGATTCAATCTGTTTGTCACGCGTCATTATATTACTTGTGTCAATGTCTCAACTAATATGTAATGTTGAGAAAAAAACGGCAGACGACAACGGTAAATTCCGATAATAAACGAATGTGCTGCCGACCCCAAAGCTGAAAATCAGAGGTCCGCATCAAAATCCACCCTGCCAGGTCAATAAAATCGGCCTATATGCGTCCTGACAGTGTATCAGTGAATATCTATATTTCCCTATGTAAACAGTGAAGGCACAGATCAGAGGTATTTTAAGGTGCTCTATGCTCAGGCTGTGTACTGTTTACCATTCTACAATATAAAGTTAAAATCAAACATAAATAGTAAATAATGGACTAGTCCTTATTGGAAATTGGAATGGTCCCTTTGAAATTTCAGGGGAAAATGAGTTAACTTGAAGGGGTCACACAGACGTTTTAAAAATCATTACTTCACCTAGCATAGATGGTTACAAGCGTGCAAACTTCAGTTGAATGTCTAGGCAAAGAAACAGTGAAGGGCCTCATGTGATATCCGTCTCTTAGTTTTTGATGGTTTGGTTTGAAAAACCATTTGAAATTGAGTAGATCTATGTCAGGGCCTCTCTACACAGAATCAGATGGATTTGCCACAAACTAAATGCTTTTACAGTTACTTTCATGCGTATTGAGAACAATCGGGGGGGGGGGGGGGGGGGATGGGTGTTAATAATAATACAGTGGAGCAAACGTAATTCGTTCCCAATAAACGCGTTAACGCTAATACTTTTATTTACAATGCAAACAGTTTGGAGCCAGATCTGACGCCGGGTAACCCGGCATCTGATCCGTCTCTAAACTGTTTGCCATTCGTATCAAAATGAATAGTCAGAGTTGTCAAATAAGTTTTTTTTTGTACATTTTATTTCAATGCGTGACTAGAGAAAGGTCTTTAACCCTTTCACTCTCAATGACGCTTTAAAGAGCGTTTGCAAACAGTAATGCGGCGTCTGATCAGGACCCAAACTGTTTGACACTCGTTTCGATATTTATTAAGTCACATAACCTTAAATCTTACTATGATTTTTTTTGATTTTTTTTAACTTCCGGTTCCGGTGCGGTAAAACACATAGTTAAAATCGCCTGAAAGTTTTTAACGACAAACGACACTATTAACTTAGTGAATGTTATCAGGACTTTTCCAGTGATATATACAGGATATTCGAATGGCTCGACGGTATTTTTTTTTATTTACACCATTTTTAAATAGTGTGATTAATACCCATAAGGCTGCTAACAGTACTGCTAACAGACAATACCCATAAGGCTGCTAACAATGGGTGGGGTAAAAATGCGCAAATATTACCATCAACACCACTCATGCTCAAAATGTTTCGTCACGCATGATTGAGCTCCATGAAAGCAGTCTTGTCCAGAGCATGCCGTCTGATTACATCTCACGTCTAGAAGTTTAACGGCATAGTTATAGCTATGTCAGCCGAGGCAAGCAGACGCCGCACTAGCCAGGCGGTTCGTGAAACGATTAACGGGACACTACAGTTACTCGAAAATCAGCCGAAAAGACGCGTGTCACACGACTCTATAAGCAGTATAGGTAAATTTTGCGCGCTGAACCGTGACTGAGCTTTTCTATTTATAGAAGTTGCAACCATTCCATGCTATGGGTAAGTTAGGGTTCAAACCTTAACTTGATATTTAAAATAAGATTTTGATACCTATATTTGTCATCGTGGTCGAGAGAGTAGAGTACTTGCTGCACGTGGATAGCGTTTTACTGAGTAAGGTCATGGGTTCGATACCCAGTGGATGCTGTTTTTTTATTTATGTTTTTGGTTTAGAAAGGTATTTTATACTAACATATGACGATAACCACAAGGACATAAAGTAATTGATCAGTATTTAAAAAATACGCATGTATATATTATTCAATTTTTTATTACAATTCTGTATAACCACAGTTCAAACTAAAGATGCTACGACAGACAAAAAACACCGCGTCAATAGTCTAAAATTCCATGGCAATGAAGCTTGTAGAACACTTCTACGTGCCTGTAAGAAGGAGAAGCAGAAACGATTTAGAATCCAATAAAACTTAAACGGCAAGTATACTCGTCATTTAGAAAGAGTGTACTTCACTTGTCTCCTGAAAACAGTGAATAACAGATCAGAGGGCTCCTTAAGGAGCACTCTGATCAGGGTAACACTGTCGGTCATTTTTCAATTGTCATACATTCACTTGAGCTAATTGGAAACAGAAATTGCCCGTTAACATTTCAGTGATAAATAAAAACAAATTACATACATTTAAAACTTTCAATACTTCAAAAAGTTAAACGGTTTAGGTCATCCATGACATATTTAACATATATGTTAAACAATTCAAATAAGTTATTGTTTGAAAAATAATGCAATAAACATAAAAATTAAAATTTAAAAGAAATAATTTCTATTGGGAATCGAACCCATAGCCTTGATATTCTATTGCAAGTACCCTTACACTCTACCTACTACTCTAACTCGATTATTGATTTAATTTCACTACACAAGGCACAATATCCTTAGTAAACCAAGAAAGGTAGGTAACTCCTGAACGAAGTTATGCTTTTTGATGCGTTTTACCTCTTTGGGTGGACTCGTCCTAAAGGTCACGGCTAACGGGTCAAAATCGGACTATACAGACAGTTACGATATATCCCCCGTCATACAAAGCACACAGCCAACTAGTGGCCAGAATTTTATTCAAGAACTGGACAGTAATCTAAACGCCATGGCTGGCCAGCATTACATCGACCAACTTGTAGTCTTGTGCGAGTCCAACGCTGAAAAAATCAACGACTATAGGTACGTTCTCGCAAACCGGGCTAGGCATGTCACAGACTGTCCGAAAGGAAAGCTTATCACACGGAAGCATTCAGATTCCCAACCGAAGGCGTACAAATACGCACATGATTGTTTTATCTTGCATTCCTTCATCAATGGTGAACGCTCAGCTTCAATTAAGAATGTTTTTTCATCCAGCGCTAATACAAGCATTCTCAATAGCACTCTTTCCCTTAATCAAGACAATCAACCCGGGTCGTCAGTGACAGACAAGTTCTATACCCCTGATATCAGCGCCATGCTGCATAAGATTCAGTCTGATATTGCATCTCTGCATACGAAGGTAGACAAGAATGCTCACATTATAGACCGAGTAGCCACTGAACTGTCGTCTCTGTCTTCAACGAACAGAATCATGCACGGTACCGTTAACAGTATTAGAGCGTCTACACACACGTACTATGTACTACAGAAACTAGAGGGGCTAGAATCGGACAACATCATCATCAAGTCTTCCATAGAGAACTTGGGTACCTTTTTGCAAGACGCTCACACTTCCGGTTGCGGCCTCCGGGATTAAGACTAACAACTTGGCTAACCAGCACTCGAATGTAAGTGAATATATAGTGAATGACTCAGTCTCAGATTAACAAATAGTGATTGTCATGGAACTCGATTCCGAGCCGCTCGACACATTGCAAACTCATGAATTAAGACGCTACAGTGACGTTGCAAAAACACCACCATTACACAATGACAGCAGCAATAGTGACAAAAGTTGCCCATCAGCAACTGCAAATGGTGGCATAAGCAAAAACAAGGATAATATGACAGTACTAGGCCAAATAAAAGATAAATCATTACCAAAACGTAATGCATGTGCACCTACGAGCGAATCTGTAGAATCGAAAACAAGTAATAAAGATCGAAACAAAGAAAAAAGTGCAGCGTCTGATGAACGCACTATCTCTAACTACTCTAAAAGGGTAACGGATAGACACGTATCGTCGGCGGTATCAGTCACTAGCGCCGACGAACATGATATCCAGCACCATACAGACGCCGACGGTGCAAATAGCAATACGTTTATGGCAGTACGCAGAAAAAATGTTACTAGCTACTATGTTGGAAATATTGACCCTGACTGCACAAAAAACGACTTGTACGATTTTCTCTTTAACAGAGGCATACGGCCTTCGAATGTTAGTATGTATTATGGAAAATATGGATCAGCAATATTAACTGCAAATTCCAAGCGGAGGTAGAGCATGAACATTTCTGGCCGGATGAAATAGTTTTTCGTAAATGGAAAGATAAAGCTGAATGGGAGAGTGAGCGAACATACCAGCGGCGCTCAAGGCGAGGGCGACGCGACCAGGAGCGTAATGTAAATAGTAATGCAGGTCAACGCAACAACTACTCGCGCTACGGTAGGTGTTACAAATAATTTCAATCCCGCACAAAGTAGGGGTGGCCCTAACAGACACGAATCTAACGAGGACGATTACAATCGAAACGCGTTAATAAACGATTATACCAATGCAGTCTTGGCTCCTTAGCCAAGACTGCATTGGTATAATCGTTTATACAGGTCCGTCGGCTAAGTGATGACCCTTTCACCCCGGCTCTTTTAAACGCGTAAAGAAACGCGTAAAGAAACGGCTACGAAACGCGTTTAATGAAACGGATAATTAACGCGTAAGAAACGCTTAAGAAACGCGTAAAGTGGGCAGAAATAGCGTATTTACCACATATACGACCATGCTAGCGTTGAAGTGTCTCGTACACAGTGCTACACACGAATATGTGTATAGTTCCATGTAAATACTCATTATGTTCACCATTGTTTACCATTATCTATCTTGAAATGTTAATTAGCATGCATGTTTAAATGTTCCATGAAATCTCCTTGAATGGAGGAAATAAAGATACTGAACTGAACTGAACCTTAAATCTTACTATGAAACGTGTATTGCAGACAAAAACAATGAAGCAGAGAACAATAAAGCGGAGAAGGCGTAAAACTTTCCCGAATAATTTGATCATGAAAAGGTTAAAGTGAAGCATTGCTTACCTTGAGGACAGTGGTAGCAACAGTCTTCTCCAAGTACGGCATCAACACACTGCAGAGATTTCTCATGACACCTTGGTGGGGTACAAGTTACGTTGCCATTCTCACACATACATCTCTTACATTTGTACTTGAACGGTCCTAGAAAAATTAAATGAGACATACGGTATACATGTAACCATTATATACCGAAACAGAGAACGTACATGTATAGAATTATGTCCCATTTATTGATTTTAATCGATGGTTGATGGATATTACAATTGATATGACGTTACTTTTTCCTAATAAATTCGTTTTATGGCCATGTCCATCGCATGCTAGAGTTTTCTTGCGGACAAGCGGTAATGCGTCTCGACGACAACGAGACTTTTTCGCACTAGAAAATTTACATTTAGAAAAAAGTTGATAAGCTTCAGTGTATTCCTTGATAGCTCAGTCGGTAGAGTGATTGATTAGCAATCCAAAGGTCCTAGTTTCGAAGCCCATTCAATTCCAAACTTTATTAAACGAGAGCACCGCGAACGGGTGCTGGACGCTCGACTTTCACATACTTTAGATAGATAAATATTCCAAACTTAAAGAATGTGTATGGGTGTTTGATGCTTTCTTAATCACGGAAGTTTGTAAGCAACAACAACTAAAACATATTTCGACATACATGTGTTTTTTCTGTACATGGATAGGTACTGTCCATACACATACATATAGCAATTTTGAAAGCAATACCTTAAAGGACAAAGAAGTTATAGGCATTTTTCGAAACCTAAACACAGATTTCAAAACCTAAACGTGGACCAAAATTTCAAGGTCAATGTCACAAGGGTCAACAGTTTATTGTGCATTGAAAGGTCTTGTTCATCAACACATACATACCAACTATGAAAGCAATACCTAAAAGGACATAGATGCAGTTTTCGAAACCTAAACGCAGATTTCGAAACCTTAACGCGGGCCCTAAGTTCAAGGTCAATGTCACAGGGGTCAAAATGTTTCTTTGCATGAGAAGTACTTGTCCATATATACACACACATACCAACTATAAAAGCAATACCTCAGTGGACATAGAAGTGTTAGGCATTCGAAACCTAAAAACAGATTTTGAAACCTAAATGTTGGCCCTAAGTTCAAGGTTAAGGTCACAGGGGTCCAAATGTTTCTGTGCATGGAAAGGTTTTGTCCATTTACACACATATACCAACTATGAAAGCAATACACCAAGGGTCATTAAAGGTAAAGGCATTTTTAGAAACCTAAACACAGATTTCGAAACCTAAACGTGGGCCCTAAGTTTAAGGTCAAAATCACAGGGGTCCAAATGTTTCTGTGCATGGCAAGGTCTTATCCACACACACACACACATACCAACTATAAAAGCAATACCTCAAGGGACATAGAAGGTATAGGATTTTTTCGAATCCTAAACACATTTTTCGAATCCTTAACGCAGATTTCGAAACCTAAACGCGGGCCCTATGTTCAAGGTCAAGACCACAGGGAACTCAAATTTCCATTGTATGCAAAGGTCTTGTCCATATACACACACATACCAACTACGAAAGCAATACCTCAGTGGGCATAGACGATATAGGCATTTTTCGAAACCTTAACACAGTCTCACAAAAGCTTTAACCAAAAAACTTCACCAACCCTGACGCAGACGACAGGTCGATGAACACTGCTCGACTTTTCGAAAAAGACGAGCTACAAATGTATAGTTCGAGCTTATTGACTTGTCAGTCCATAACGCAGTGGCCAAGAGACATGTTATGTTTAGTCACAGAATCAGTGTCCGCTATATACAGTCACTGCGTTATGGACTGACAAGTCAATAAAATCGAACTTTACATTTTTAAATAAAGTTTTGAATTGTCCAATTATCTATGTCCATTTACGTTCTGATTTAATGACTTACAATTCAATAAAATCGGAACATCAGCTTTGATCGAACTATCAAGCCACACATTGAAGTTTATATATACTCACGGAATTTAGAAACTGTGCATTGGAATAGCATTATAAATAATAGGAATAACACACCAGATATAAATTGACTGTGTTATAGTGTTATTTCAAACATCGATCTAATGTTTTATAAGAGTCATTAACGTGTGATGTCAATCATGATTGAACTGCCATGCGTTTTTGTCATTAAGGGTCAAAACCCATGTCACACAATTAATAACGCATTTGTCCTCCGTTTGCATCAATGCAAGCACGGCATCGCCGTCGAGTGGACCTCGCCAACGCTGCGAAACACTGTTACGGAATGCGGGCAACGTGTGGATGAGCGCTGCCATGCTTTAAGACAATATGGCGGGTTTGACGTCAGAAGGGGACGTACAGTAGGACGTCACGGACGGATTCAAAATAAGCCTGTTCTTTTCAGCTCTATCCTCCGGCTGATTAGACGAACTCCTCGAACGTTTATAGCCTTAAAGTGTGAAGACTGAAAACGATCACGCACATGTGTAACGGGAAAATACACATCTTGTCGACGTTACGTTAATAGCGATATCCTTGATCGCAGGTTCTCGCGAGCATTGCCAATTTGTCGATACGTCTCCATTGTGAAAATATGATGTTACAATGAAGATCAAATCGGCCTGCGACATCATTTTTTCTTCATTCCAACCACAGGGACCCGGCACGATTTATTTTTGAGAGAAAAAATTGTCAAAAGGTATATATAGAGACAAGGGGTACAACTGATTGTAGGTATATTCTCACCCTATCTCGACAAAAGAGGTCATATCACGAATAATATTTGATGAAACGACACCCTTTTTGCATTTCTGTCTAGCTAATATAATACCCTTCCATAAAAACATAACATAAAACTAACTGTAAGGATGCACTTTCAACAGTAATTGCATTTACTCACAGAAATCAACGACTTTTGGAAAACGGGACAGGTGTTCGTTCACAGCTAAAACAGCATTGACCACTACTGTACGCTTGTTTAGGCGGTATTCGAGTGTTACAGTCATTGACCACTACTGTACGCTTGTTTAGGCGGAATATCGAGCATGACAGTCATACAGTTCCATAAATATACATCTTTGACACCGATCAAAGCTGATTTCTTCTCAAATCATTGCCGTACCAAAAAAAACTATATGTACAAGAATAGCTTTACTGCCGATGAAAACATGCGAATTTGTTGTTGGTACATGTATTGCAATGGTTTGAGTATAAATCAGCTTTGATCGGTGTAAAACATGGATATCCATGGAACTATATGACTGTCATGTTCGATATTACCGCCTCAACAAGCACACAGTAGTGGTCAATGAGGTGTCAGCTGTGAACGAACACCTGTCCCGTTTTCCAAAAGTCCTTGATTTCTGTGAGTAAATGCAATTACTTTTGAAAGTGCATGCCTACAGTTGGTTTTATGTTATGTTTTTATGGAAGGGTATTATATTAGCTAGACAGAAGTGCAAAAAGGGTGTCGTTTCTTCAATTATTATTTATGATATGCCCGGTTTTGTCTAGAAAGGGTGAGAATGTACTAACAATCAGTTGTACCCCTAGTCTCTATATATACCTTCTGACGATTTTTTTCTCTCAAAACGCAATCGTGTCGGGGCCCTTCCAACCTCTAATATACTGAATGAACGTAAACGCGCATTTTCAGACAGCCGTGGCATAGCCGTCAAGGTTGATAAAACAAATCCTACTTTTTTTCCCGATGATTTGCTGCCAACACAACCAGTGTACATTGAAAACGTTTTGCATGTATTGTACAAATGAGTATTCTGACCAATTTATGCAAAAATAGTCAATCGTTTTTTGACACACAACATTAACCATGCACAGTTTCTAAATTCCGTGAGTATATCATTTGTGTCTGTTTACAACATTTTTAGATCGATATTGCCCACTATAATGTTTAAAAAATAGTATCAACTTTGTTTACAAGTCTATTCATAGCTACTTCTGTACTTTATTGACAAACTTTATTTTTTAAGGAAGGTAACTGCATCTAAGCTTCAAATTTCCCACCTTTTAAAATAAGATTTGTAGTTACAACAAATCCTAACTGTTTTTTTTTCTATTTTTTCTGACCAACCATGTCACCAACTACATCTTTGAATACAATAAAAAATTAAACGTTGATTGAGTCATATTTTTGTAATTCAAATTTTTATGAAAAAATAGCGTTTCTGTTTTTTTTTACCTTTGACACCAAAATGTGACCTTGACCTTTCAGCTGAAGGCGATTGGAGACGCGACATGTAACAACTGATAAGGGAAAGCACTACGACAACACAATGTTGTGAGAGTTACCTGGATTATATAGCTTCCCATTGTATTTACATTTGCACTGAGTACAACACTGGCCTTCGGGTTTGTGCTGCAAGGGAAAGAGATAGCTGATACTTGTATTTTTCAGTGAATGATCTAAATCTAATTCATTGAGTGTATATCAGACAACATGTATGTATTTTCACGATTGGCGAGTGAACATATAACATTTAGCTGATGTTCACGAATGAGCTAGATTTCGATCTGTCACTGAACAATACAATTATTCTATTTATTTCATGCTTTTAAACGACTTTTTTGAACTAAATTGTTTGTCAGTTTAAAGCAAAGGTACGACGTTTACCCCGTTTGGAGCCCCAAGTTTATATCAAATACCTTTCCGAGACAGTTTTCCGTACCACGACGTCACTCATTTATTGATTTGACACGTGGATTCGTCTCTATAAACGAAGAACAAATTCACCGTGGTATTTCGAGAGTCCGTTATGCAGGCTCTTCCTGCGCCCGCCCTACGTTAAAACACAGTTCCCTCAATGAAAGCCATGTGGCGTAATATTTCCTAGCAGATGGTTGATTAAAGCAGGCAGAAATAAGAGAAGAATGTACCTTAATGCACAGTCTGCTTTATTTTCAACCTGCTGTTAGTGGTCACCTTTGATCAGAACAAAGCTAGAAACATGCTACTTTTATTAGGCATGATGATTTGGAATGGGTCGAATGGAACAATAATAGAAGGGCGTTCCTACTACATGTATATATTGCAGACAATTTATTAAGTACTACACGTTTATTTGCTGACGATAGTTCCTTAGCACAATCATCTGATAATATAGCTGTAATTGAAGCCACTATAAACGCAGATCTACAGCAAGTTTCTGAATGGTCAAAACAATGGTTAGTCCAGTTAAACACAAATAAAACAGAGGTCATGTTCTTTTCATTTTTACAATCTGGCAGACCAAACATTATTTTTCAAGATTCTTGAAAATCATAAACATTTAGGTTTAACCCTTAGCTCAAACGGTACTTGGCATGAACACATTAACCAAATCACTTCAAAGCGAGCAAAATACTTGGGTCAATGAGGGCATTAAAGTATAAGATCAGTAGGAAAACGATTCATCAAATTTATTTGTCATATTTAAGACCATTGTTAGAATATGCTTCTATAGTTTGGGATGGGTGCACAATGTATGAAACAGACAGCTTAGAAAAACTACAATACGAAGCAGCTAGGGTTGTTACAGGCTTAACACGATCAGTTTCGATCAACAAACTAATTAGAGAAATTGGGTGGGTCTCATTAGAAAATAGAAGACATATGCAAAAATTGGTATTAATATTTAAAGGAGTAAATAATATGTTACCACCTTACGTAAATGACATTCTTCCGCCTTCTGTTGGTGAAACAACTCAGTTTAGACTAAGGAACTCGCACGATTTATTAACTATACCCAGAAGAACAGAAATATTCTCCAACTCAACAATTCCTTCATCGATAGACTTGTGGAATAAAACCCCATTAAACATACGTGAATCTGTATCCTTAGCAATTTTCAAGTCTCGACTTAAAGACTTTTATAAAGCCCCTAAAGTACCATCTTTTTTGTAGAGGGAGACAGACGTTTATCAGTATACCACTGTAGAATACGTAACAATTGCAGTGATCTCAATTTCGATCTATACAATAATCATTTACGTGAAAGCCCTACTTGTAGATGCGGCTCTGATATAGAAGATGCTGAACATTTTATTTTTGAATGTCAAATGTTTGCTGATGAACGTCTTCTCTTTCTACAAAAAACACAACACCTCCGTACATTGAACACTAATACAGTGCTATTTGGCAACACTGACTTAACACACAAAGATAATTTGCTGCTCTTTAAGGAGTTTCAAAAATTTATTAAAAGGACCAAACGTTTTGAAACATAACACTTTATCTTTTCCAATATCCACTAACTATGTAGATAACAATTGGTGGGATCTGGGCTGGGTGGTCACATGTAGGGGAGGACATATGGATTTTCTTTTCTTCTTTATACTTGAATAAAGTTTTTTTTTTTTCTTTTTGTAAACTAAGATAGAAATTTTTTCTTCTGTATTACATCATAACGTACTTACGATTGACACCAAGGGAAGGGCCTTCTCTAATGTTGGTATAACTTGTGGCCCAACCCGTTTGCAATATATTATAATATTTTGATAATTTGTATACATATATGCTGTAAAAACTGTGTACATGTTAGTCGAAAATGTATATGATATCTGATATATGCAATAAAATATGATTAAATATGTATATACTTGTTGTGAAAATAGTCCGATGCAATTGTTCCCCCTTTATTACCAAAAAGGAACAAGTGCAGACCCGGTTAGACCTTTATTTGTAATGCCAGAATCGAAATAATCTATGTTCTACCATTGTTTATCGGCTATATAACAACGGTTTGTCGTTGTGATGTACAGGAATTGACCATTGGCAAGTTCCTGCGTATCACAACTCCACACCGTTGTTAAGGTACTTCGCATATGCGCGTAGTTTCCATACGATTGTTATGAAACTTTTCATGAAGAATGATAATAGCCTAAGAAACAAGGTGTGTAAATACAGGCAAAATTTATTGTGTGGTTTGTCTTTAAGGTCTTTTTTCTGACAAAAACCTAGAATTTTGATGATTTTATTTTTCTTAAAAATGAACAAAGCTAATGACTATAATTATCGCCCAATAAGTAGTCCACAACATTCATTACAAGAAAAGCTAAAAACATTTTGAATAAAGGTGTTCAGAAAGATGTTATCAGCTATTTAAATTTTGCAAAATGCTAAAAAATTTAATTACAAAAAACTGACTCATTTAATGTATATTTGTTTTCATTTTATTCAAATATATGGTTGATGAACTAGTCAGTCTGAAAAAATTAGAAAATATTACAGTCAGGATTTGTTGTAATAACGTATTTTCTTATTAAAATGTGGGATATTTGTTGTTTAGATACAGTTACCTACCTTAGAATTAAAACTTTTTCATTAAAATGGATTATTATTTATTCATGGACTTGCATACAAGGTTTATTATATTGTTTGAACATAATTATAATGGGCAATATCGATCTTGAAAAGGTTAGCGTATTGATAAGCTTCAAGGTGTGGCTTTATAGTTCGATCAAATCATTTACATGTATACCGATTTAAATGACCTGTAAGTCATTAAACTAAAATGTACAGGTAAGTGGACATATACTTGGACCGTAAACATCACTAGTACTAATCAACGAAGACTAAACATAACATGTCTCTTGATTACTGCGTTATGGATTGACAAGTCAATAACTCGGACACTTAAAAAACTATTTGGATCGGATGGGTCTCGAACCTATGACCTTTGGATTGCTAGTCAACCACTATAGTCAACCACTATACTAAGTGCACTATGAAGGACTATACTAATTCGTATCAACATTTCCTTTATATAAATTTTCTAGTATAAACACGTACGAAAAAAGTCTGTGTCGTCCAGACGCATATCCGCTCGCCCGCAAGACCGACTTCCGGTAGCGAAAGGCCTTCAATAGCCGATTAACAACGGTAGAAAAAAGATTATTACTTATGTAAAACCTATCTAATTTACTACCACACACATGGGTTTATTATTAGGTGTATACGACATGTTATTGAAAAATAATTTTGTGTTACTGTCACCTTGCTTTAAGCTGTCACGTGTCTCTTATAAATTCAATAAGCATTCGTTTTAGTGGTCGTAATAGATTCGTTTAAGTGGTCGTAATAGAGAGGTTTCATGGTAGTAGGCAGAGACAGTAATCAGAATACGTCTTTCATTTCTACTGAACACTGTTTGTTGTTGTTGTAAAGGTTACCGTAATGTCCGGCGCAAACAGCTTAATTACGCCTTAATAAAACAAACGAGTCAAATTTATCGGCACCATTTTTAGATTTGGATCTTTTAATAAATAACGGTATTGTTTCTTCTAAGATTTACGATAAACGAGATGATTTTGATTTTAGTATTGTAAACTATCCTCATCTAGATGGCGATGTTCCCCGTTCTACATCTTACGGGGTTTATATTTCACAACTTATTCGTTTTGCTAGGGCTTGTACCTCTGTTGAGGACTTCCACATTCGTAATAAAACTATTACTGAAAAACAGGGGTACAGATTTCATAAACTTCGTAAAACATTTTCTAAATTCTTTTATAGAAATCTTCCTCTCATTAACAAGTATAAATGTAACTTAAAGTCTTTTCTGCGGCAAGGTATTTCACATCCGGAGTTTTATGGTGATGTGATTTACAGACTTCTTGGACATATGCATTTTCAAAACCTATTTGTGAAACGTATTAGATTTTACCTCAAAAAAGATTATGATCCAACTATATTGCTGCGCACTTCACGATTGGTTATCGATCAATCTACAATTGATAACTATGCTTTCCTCTTTGGTTGTGCGACGACAGACAGGGCTTAGCACTACATGATGATGTATCTCTAAAGCCGTCCTTAACCGGGAGAGTTATGTCGGATTTTCGTGCTTTGGTTTTTCTCTCCCTCTCTGTCGTACCCTAAACCCTCCCATGTCTTACAGTTACTCGTGACTACAGACTATTCGCTTGAGTACAATTTGACCGTTGCCATAGTGGGTTATTTTTAACACGGGCTTGAATGTTTAATTCTTTCCCGTGTTACTAATAATCCTGTCAGAGAATTTTGTTAGATGTTTTACATGTATTTACTTACTGTGCTGGCGGTCTATTTGATTGTAAGGTTGTGGAACAGGGTTTCTATTTTATGTACACTGTTCGTCTTTATAGGTGAATATAGGAGATAAGTGTGAGGTTGGGCGCCCCTAAACCCAGGTTTAACCCCCCAGTGGTTGTTAATAAGTAATTAATTTATAATTGATTATTGATTGCTACTGACCGTACCAAGGCGGGCTCCTATGTTCACTTAGCTTTATGTTTGTCTTGCGTGTTCTTTTCTATTTAGTGTGTAGATGAAGGAATGGTATTGCGTGTGTGTGTGTGTGTGTGTGTGGTTGTGTGTGTGTGTTTGTTATGGTATGGCTGTGTGTGTGTTCTGCTTTAGAGATGGGTGTATTGTTTGTGTTGCGTTTCCTGCTTGAGTCTTCTTTCGTATTTATTTGAGCCAGATTAGAAGCCGGGATACCCGCGGCTGATCAGGCTCGCAATATTTTGCCTCTCAGACAGAAATAAATCTTCAAAACTTTCAAAACTTCTCTTCATTTTATTGCATAGAATCTCTGTTAAGGTTTCGCTCAAACAGGAAAGAATTATACCGGTACCACCCAGCAGTACCCTCTTTAACTAGAGGTCTCATATTACTCATTAACCTATTTGCGCCCAGTGGATTGTTTAATGCTTCTATATTGAGTTAGTCCATTTCAAATACAGTAGAAGCTCTCTATTACGACCACTAACAAGAAGGCTAATTGTCTGTATAAAAGACAGGTGCCAGCTTTCTGTTTCACTTTCACATTGCTTTAAGCAATCACCTCTCTTAAAAAACTAATATTTGACACAATTAAGTGGTCGTAATAGAGAGGTTCATAAATCGCTTACCCGAGAACCATTGATATACCGGTAAAAATAAAGTGTTTTTTTATTCCTAGTTTGTCTCTGGTGCACTCTGAGGGCGTTTCCAGTATTCAAAACAGGTATAACACAGACATAAATCTAAGTATAAAATCAAGAGCCGTATACGGCCCATTAATCGCTCATCGGGAACGATTGATGTAAATATAAAATATATTGGAACACAGGATGATAAAGACGCCCATGGGCCATATATCGCTCACCTGAGAATAGCTGACAAAACGGAGAGAATGATTTATGTCTCGGGTAGGAGTAATATTTTAGTCAAGGAGCATAAGTTGAACAATCTTGATAGATGACCAGTAGATGGTGATATGTGCCAAAAATCTTAGCTCTGTGTACTAGGGTTTCAGACAAGATTTGTTTTACAGTTTTCATTAATAAAATATAGTTTAGCTCCTGTTACCCAGATAAGCCTTTTACAGGAACCGTTTATTCAATACTGGTAAATGACATCTAGAAGCGTCACCATAATAAATATCAAACCTCTGGCCATATTAGTTTCATAGGAGAAGAGTTTTTGAAAATATTATTATATAACTTTATGTAAAGCTGTGATGCCGGACTTGGGCCAGTTTTGACCCCAGAGGCATATAATATTTTAGCTCCTGTGACATAGATATGAAAAATACCAGAACCATTTCAATAATATTGATAAAAGACGTCTAGAAGTGAAACCATGCCAAACACTAAACCTCTGGCCATATTGGTGTCAGAGGAGAAGATGTTTGAAAATTTCACTGTATAACTCAATGTAGAACTGTGACTCGCGAGCCGGGGTAATTTTGACCCAAGGTGCACAATTTAAACAAACTTGATAAAAAATCCTATAGATTATGATATTTTGTAAGTTTTCAATGAAATATGTATATGTTTAGCTCCTGTGACTTAGATATGCAACAAACCAGAACCGTTTCTTCTCTATTAGTAAAGAACATCTAGAAGTATCCCCATGCCAAATATCAAAGCTCTGGCCATATTAGTTTCAGAGAGGAAGATGTTTGAAAAGTTTATAAAAACTTTATAACTCTTTGTTAAACTGGCGGGGCCAATTTTGACCACTCGGGCATATTTTGAAAACAATTGATAGAGTCCCTGTTGGTGATGCCATGTGCCAAATATCTAAGCCCTGACCCTTGTAATTTTTGCCAACACGATGATTAGGATTTCATTATTGTTTCAGTTTGGTTGCAATGACAATCAGAGTTCTGTTCTGTTTTTTAATTCGTTGTACAAATTTTAAAGAGCTTGACACAAGGAACGTTCTGGTTGAAATATGTCCAGCGGTAAAGGAGAAGATGTCAGTTGAAGTAATTGTTAATGACGACGCACGACGGACAACATCGGACACAGACCATCCGAATAGATCACTTTTACCCAAAAAGTTGCGTTGGGCTAAGACATTCATGCCATTATCAAACAAATGTTATTTTCTACATAAGTATTACTTAATTGCCTTATTGTTTTGTATTATTCTTCGCCACATAACACGTGACCACCATTAGGCGCATCCTACTTTACTTTCAATCGGTTTTAAGATAAGCTCTGCTAGAATATATATAATATATGTACTATGATAGATACATGTACATGTATTCATGACTTTATAAATTTGAACTATTTTCTTTAGTGGAGGAATAAGTTAAAGACATAAAAATGCGTATCTATGGAGTATTGGGTTAAACTTGAATGAATAACGTCTTTCCCACCGAACAGACATTACCTTCCACGTCTTCTTTTCACAGTTTGGTGCCGCACATCTCACGAGCGAACAATCTTGGGGCGGCATCTTAACATCCTTACAGTGACAACAAGTCTTAGAGGTATAGTTCTTGACCAGTTCTTGACCGTATGGGCACACCTTGGCACACGCAATGGGCTCGCAAACAACACCCGGCACTCCAGATTTGGACATCTGACATGTGCATACATCGCATGGTCGTTTGCTTGGCACCTCTATGCCTGTGAAAAGAATCCTCAAACTGTTAATGGATATCTCTTAGTCCCCAGCATGTCTCGTCCATTTACGACAGTTTTGAGTTGACTTTAACAATGTACAGTAAAACCTTTCTATAACGACCACTAAAACGAAGAATAAATGAATGTATGAAAGACAGGTGACAGCTAAAAGCAAGGTGAGAGTACGACAAAAAGCTCCTAAATAAGCTTTCTGTTTTACTATCACGTTGCTTTAAGCAGCCAACTGTCAAAAACACATTGTTTTAACACAATTGTGTGGTTTTACTGTTTTGCAAAATAACACAAAATATGCCGAGCCTTGTCAAAAGGGTCATACAGGAACCCTATGATCAGGAACTTTCTGCATAGGACATGTGTATGTTGCAAAGATTCACTTTTTGTTAGCAATATCGACGAGTATAGACACTAGGACGGCATGTTTAACAGCAGAAAAAGATGTTTAATGATTGCCTCATAGTTTTATAGTTTAACCTCTCTATCACGACCACACAATTGTGTAAACTATTAAGTGTTTACGACAGTTGACTGCTTCAAGCAATGTGGTAGTAAAACAGAAAGCTCCTTTACCTGACGTTTTCGTAATTAATTAGCATTAGTTTTAGTAGTAGTAATAGAGAGGTTTTACTGTACCAAAACATCGAGTAGCTTGGCTTCTTAATTGGCTCAAAACAGTTTTGCATGTTCAAAATATATGTAATGTTAAACACGTCGTTTTCATATGTATTTATTTGCTAATATATTTGCCTTAACTTCTTATCCACTGCTAAAACTGCATTTACACTCAGCCACGATTGCTGCGATGTCCACGATTGACATAATCGTAGTGAGCGTAGGGGGTCGTGGGATCGAATCTTGGTGATCGAGAGGGAGCTTGGACGAATCGCGGAGAGCGCAAGGATCGTGGCCAAAGTTTTGACGGTCAAAAGCTTTGCTACGATGGTCCCGATTGGTTATATATCTTGAGAGAGCGTAAGAGAACGTAGGAATCTTAGTATAGAAAGGAGTTAGCATTCTGTACTAAAAATTTGAATATAAAGCAACGAACGAATATCAGGCATTGAGATTAGGGCACAGTATAAGGATCCGCTGTACATATTCTGCATATATATGCCTGCTGACAGCGATATAGACAGTTATAAGAGCACATTAGTAGATGTAGAATCGCTGTTGTTGTTGTACTCACAATTTGGTAAAGTTATACTGGCAGGCGACTTTAATGGCCAAATAATGACAGGTAATAGCAGCTTAAATATTGCCATCAACCGTAAAACATGTTTGTTAAATGATTTTGTTCGAGATTACGAATTAACCTCATTACAAGAGTCGTTTGGTCTTTCTGACAGGCATACATTCGTACCATCTAGATCCACACTAGATCACGTATATGTAGAAAGTTCCACAGCCGCATCCATACAGTCATTCAACATACTTAGTGAAAGCCAAATTCTTACATCAGGCCACCTACCCCTATTGTTTAAAATTGACCAAACGATAGTATGTACACCAAAAAGTACGGTACCAGTAAAAATTGTCTGCAACAGATGCACTATCTACATGTACTCGAGTACAGTCATGAAATAACCACTAAAGCAGAATAATTGTTAGAACTGACATGTTTAAATCAAAGCACATACACGCATAGCTCCGATCACATAAATTCAGCTTTGATTAATATCCTACATAATGCATCTGCACATTTGCCAATAAAAAAAGCTGAATAAAGGCGCGAAACCGTACTGGTCAGCCGACGTCAAATCCGCACATGCAATAGCTAAGGAAAAGCGTCAATTATGGGTAAATGAGGTTAAACCCCGGGGCAATACATACGAATCATACAAGGCATATAAGGATGCAAAACGAATAATGAGGCAAACACAAAGACGTCACCGAGTCGCACATGAAAACGAAGTTTTGGACGAATTTAATAGGACTGCAGAGCTTGACTATAGAATATTCTGGAAGCTTCTACGTAAGAAAAGCGGAAAACAGTTAGGCAATTGTACTCAGATAGTTATTAATGACACAACATACTACAACGAAAATATCACACCGAAGGCTTCAAACAACACTATTCGAGCGTGTTTGAATCTTATGATAAACAAAACATACAGAAAAACGAAGAATTGAACAAATATCTCCAACGCGAAAATGACACTCTCAACGCAAATCTTACTAAATCCTTTTCTGAAAGAGAAGTCAGCTGCGTAATAAACTCCCTACGCAAGAACAAAAGTCCCGGCCACGACGGTATACTAAATGAGCACGTCATATATATTTGCAGGTAGTACACTTTGTTCAGCAATCACCGTCCTATTTAACACGATATAACACTCTGAAAAAATACCCGATACCTGGAAAACAAGTACACTTATCCCAATCTACAAAGAAAAAGGAAAAAACAAATCGGACCCAAATAACTATAGACCTATCTCGCTTATGTCATGCTTTTGCAAACTTTTCGAAAAAGTAATGCTTAACAGAATGAACAAGTTTAAAGACAACTTCCAATGTAAATGCCCGTCGAATCAACAACACGGCTTCCAAAAGAATATGAGTTGCACAACCACATCATTTAACCTATAGGAAACACTTAACTACAATATTGAGCGCCACAGCAACGCCTACACTGCATTCCTTGACCAAAAAGCCGCATTCGATAGCATAAACCATGAATCACTTTTCATTGAATAAGGGCGCCTTGGAATCACTGGAAAATGTTTAGGGCTTCTAAAATCATCTTATGAAGATCTGAATTGCATCGTCAAAGCAAATAATATTAGGTCAGACGTTATAGGCGTACAGAGAGGTGTGCGTCAAGGGGGGGGGGGGGGTACTCTCTACTTTTTACTATCTCGCCTGTATAGACGAACTGCTTAACATTCTTGACAACAGTGGCCACGGGCCGAGCATCATGTCAGTACAGAGCGGTAACCCGGCGTTCGCTGAAGATCTATCTCTAATCGCAGTGTCTCCATTGGACCTTCAAAAGCTCGTCGATTTAGTATACACGTATTGTTTAAATTGGGACATGGCAATAAATATCAAAAAGTCAAAATATTGTAGTATTCAGTCAACGTCGTAACCCACCAGAAACTAGTATAATATTCGGACGTGACTATATTGAACAGAGTAAAACAGCAGAACACTTAGGGATATTACAGGTGTCAAATCTGAAATTACAATCACGAATAGAAGCAATAATGCATAAAGGTAAAAACGGATTCTATGCCATGGCCAGTCAGGGAATCGACCCCGGGGGTTAACCCTATAGTATCACGTAGCTTCTATAACAAAATCATCATACCGACTGTACTGTATGGGTCCGAGCTGTGGAACAACTTAACGCAAACTAGATTCACCAACTGCGTATTTCCGCCCTGTGATGTTTCAAATCACAATCTCATATAATTGCCATAAACCTATTATTGTTATAAAATATGACCTATTATCTATACGAAAAAGGTGTAATACTACCAAAATATTTATTTCTATTTATAGAAAAAATGAGATCTTTATCATCTATAATAGCAAAATGGCCATTTTTAGGGCATTTTTTGTAATATTTTCCTAAAATTAAATATGAAGAGCCACATGCGACATCTATTCCTTTCAGACAATGATGTCAAAAGTATTGTGAAGTGAATATTGAAATATGGTGGTGTCGCATCTGGCTCTTCATATCTAAGAAAAATGATTTCTGATCCTGGTGGTGTTAACCAAGAAACGACTATCAATTGATGGTAATCGACTTTTTAGAGTTAAATAAGTATAAATGTTGTTACTAACCCCAGTATAAATGTTGTTACTAACCCCACTGAGTTGTATTTTGATATAAAGCACTAATAAAATATAACGAAAATCCCGTGACAAAGGTCCAATAATTTCTCCTGGCATCAATTTGGTGTTTACCAGACTTCGTATCCGAATCATTCCTATCCGAACTTATGAAAGTTAGATAAGAGAAGTATCGTCGTATTTACGTGTGTAGCTCAATTATTTGGAAAGCATTGGATTATAAATAAATAAACAATTGAACAAAATAAATGTAACATAACGTAGAAAACATAACCTGTGTGTACGAAAACATATTACTGTCCATCAACATTTAGTAAAACTTGAACCGAATCTGGCATAACGAATTACCGGAATACGCATACTCTAAAAACCTCAAAATGACTGAATCGTTTCCCCGTCTTTTCGAGCGCTTTGCTCGCAAACATTCATCACAAAAAATATTTATGCGTACGTTTAGGGATAATACAGTCACAGCCGACCACCACAAAGTTGTGATGTTGACTTTTATATACGATACCTTATATTTTCGGTGGGTATTTGGTGTGATTATTTTTGTTTTCGGTATGGCGAAGAAGGTAAATAACTCGCTCTAGAAACCGAGATGTGATCATAGAAAACAAACGTTTTTCTGGAATGATTTGGATCCTTTGCCGACAGTGTGTAAAGTACTGTAGGTAGGTGTAATATATTGTATTTTCAATAGATTTGTAGCAATTGTGCATCATATAAAGTTGTAAAGTAAACATCATGTTAAAGTTGCTACAGGCGCGATGCTGACGTCAGAAAGCCAATTTTTACAATAGGTAGATAAACGATTACAACGATTACAAATAAATTGAAATTGATCCAAATGATTGGTATTATACATATTTATTTATATTTATTGACAGTATTTACATACTTGAGAGGAATTAAAGATTAAAGTAGCCATGAATACGCAGCGTGATAAACGTTGGTTTTGGACTCAATCGTTATGTATCTACTTTGCAGAACGAAACGTAAGCAGCTCAGCGTGGTCCAGTGGTTATGTCTCGCTCACATTTGCTGCGGCTGCCGTACGGCGGCCGCACGGCTAATCATTTCTACGGCGAGTAGCAATTCCCCGGCCGCCGTAGAATTCCTACGGCCGCCGTGTGTTGCGCTCACATTTGCTGCGGCTGCCGCGCGGCGAGATTTTATTTTGGTGGGGTTAAAAAATCTGCGGCAACCGTACGGCCGCCGTGCGGCAGCCGTACGGTGACCGCACGGCGACCGTACGGCCGCCGTAGAAGTCCCACCAGATACTTTGCAACCAAAATGCTGCTCCTGCTACACAACTTGGTTTTGCTACATGTTCACACAACTTATATCGGTCCATCAACACCATGAACTCAATGGACTCATTTGGACAGCATTTAGGAACATCTAAATCCATTTTTAGATAATATACATGTTTTACATATTTGAACAAAAGTACAAATGCTCAAAAGGGAAATTGACTATCGAGTTACGGTGGCCGTACGGCAACCGTACGGCTGCCGTACGGCAGCCGTAGAACCACTCTACGGCGTGTGTTTCTACGGCCGCCGTAGAAATGAAAAAAATAAACTCCGGGTTATAATTCTACGGCGACCTCTACGGCCTGTAAAACATTGGGAAACGCCGTGCGGCTGCCGTACGGCCGCCGCACGGCCGCCGTAGAATCTCTACGGTCGCCGTAAGATTCTTTCGATTTCACGTCTCTGCGGCCGCCGTACGGCCGCCGTAGAGCAAATGTGAGCGCACTATTACGTCCTTGGTTTGTGACGCGGACAACCCCGGTTCAATTCTAGGTAGAGGCAATTCTTTTTTTTCTTTTAAATTTTTTGTAGTTTGTTTTTTCATTTATTGTTATCGTTGATTTGAGCGGGGTATTGGTTATAGGCTAAAGGTTTAATAAATAAGAAAATAGTCAGAATATTTTTCTTTCCGGATGCCAAAAGTTTTGTGCTGGGCGACTCTGAAGTCTGACTCTAAAAATGCAAACAAGGAATTTCTATGTAGAAGAAAAAGTCGTAGACCGAGTAAATGAATTACCAGACGCATGAATAATGCATTCGAAGACAGCTGACCACTCAAAGCTGGTTGAAAGTAAAACAGACTGCATCGTAGGGATTGGTGATTTAGGTTGTACGACTCAGAAACCTGATGGTTCTCGCTCAGCTGCACCTTACAGACTGTTGTTATCGGAAGACCAACGACTCGTTTTATTGACGAACTAGAGTTTGCAAAAGATTTGGGCCTCGTAATCCCAGTCGGCTGAATTTTCCGGGCTCTGGTTGTTTGGAAATGCAATAGGGGCAACCACCACCACTAGTACTTCTTTTAACCTTCTTTTAATTTTGATTTTGATTCAAACTATCTTTCTTGAGCAAAGCCATTTCTGTTTTAACCATATCGCGAGTATACTCTATGCTGAGTGATGCGATTAAAGAATAAGATGATAATGATGACTGAAAATAAATCTACATAAATCTATTTGAAGGTCCTTGTTTTATGTTTGTTCAGTAATGTTTTTTCTTCACGTAAATATTTTTTTTTATAGTCGTGTCTATATTCTTATGGTTTTTACTGATACGAAATGGCTGTAGATCTACATGAACTATAGTATAAATGCTGTCACTGGACCTTCTATAGTACACCAATATGACATTACTGTCTGGTTTCTCCCTTTGAATCATCAGTGTAATTACGAGGATTGTTATGACGTATGTAACGTCATGATGTAATGCCATGACGTACAACGTTATGATGTAATGTCATTACGTTGTTTACTGTGTTTAACTGTCAAAGCTATATAGTACATGTAGTCATTTTATTACTTAGTGCTTCAACAGCCACCGTTGGAAACTGATGAGCCGAAAGGCGAGACAAGTTTGTAATCCATACCGCATTTTTACTACATGTATAGAAGATCGTCCGAAATCACTGATGTCACCTCAGATTTTCTTTACATTTATTGAAGTAGATCTGTATCACTGCAGTTGAACTTCGAAATAGTTTTCAGTGGTTACCAAAGTGAAAAAGGGAAGCTATTGTTCTGCAACATTAATGTTATTAATGTGTGAATAAATGGGAATAGACATAAGTATTTATTTTATAAAACATTTACAGAAAAATATGCTATGTACCAGTATATATCGTTTTTCTTCATGATTCTTGTTTACTGGTTGCCATGGTAACAACTTTGATAACATTAGCATGTTTTGAAATATTTGAGTACATTTGGTTAATAGATCTACTGTATATATATATGGAATAGAATTATGTTATATCAACTATTTACACTAAAATCGGAAACTAAAAGATTTCCAATTTTTGTTACTATGGCAACTGTTTCCCCGTATCTTAATTTTTTTAAATGTTATTTGCATATAAACTACGGAAAGGCATCATGTATTGTGAAACAGAACAAATTATGTTAGTGTACATATAATTTATACTCACCTGTTCACTTCCATATGTTAAATCCTTCGTTTTTTATGCTGTTGAATAACTGGTTGCCATGGCAACAATCTTTTAATGTGTGAATGAAATATTTCCATTTTCTAATGTATGACGACTTACTCTATTTAAACAAAAAATTTCATCAAATTCTGGTATAGGGCCAATTTTGACCCTTCGTGAACCTTGTTATAGCAAAGAAAGTACAAGGTTTTCCTATTTCTACCAGATCAGATATTGCGGAATCGATGTTGGGTCTATTTAGGCTTAGTTCAGTGATAGAAAAACAAAAAAACGTTTTTCCTTCACAAAATACTCACCTTACCTCCACAATGCATAACAAAAGAAATCTTTCTGCGAAAGTATTATATGTACCTTTTTGACACAGCGTCTGTATCATATGGTTTCATACCAGATGTCTGCAATTTGCTCTCAAAATATAAATTAACTGCTATTGTCAATACTTTCATCTCTAACTCAGATTCTCTTCCTCAAAATTATTACTGATAATGAGTTCCTGTACTCCCGAGTTCTCCACCCTAGTATAAAACCTTGCACCGTGTACTCAACTCTTCAAAACAGTTCAGCTAAATACACCATGTCAACAATAGCTAACGTATGTGCAGAGCCCCACAACTCGTAAACGAAACGTGCCAATTATGCGGGTCAGCAACATATGAGGAAATAGTCCACTTTCTTAGCGAGTGCCCGGAAACACGCGGTCTTAGACAAACGTTATATACTGAAATCGAAACATTACGAAACCTTTCCTTAACGAACTGTTAGGCCTAGACACCTTTGACTGGACCCTTAGGATTTTGGGGTCACAAATACCGCCCCTTCTAGATAATGTTAGTGAGAAATTATTCCTTACTGTGACGTTTAATTATGTCACAGATTGAACAGATTATAAATGCTTATTAGGACATGCGAACAAATGTCATTATATTGTAACTCGTTCCTATCCAATATGTGATACCCGTGCCTTGTCACTACGTGACACACGTACTTGTCCGGTACTCGCTATTCATACATAAAACCTCGCATACCTGTTCACTCTGTTCACAACCTTACTCGTACACCGCTTGCTACTCAGTCGTGCTTTCTACTCGGCACTCTATCTACTCATGGTTGGCTACCCCCATTACTGTTTACTCGAGCTGACCATTAACTTGACCATTACAGTGGAGAAAACGTTATTCTTTCCCGTTTAAACGCAAACGAAACGCAAACGCAAAACAAAAATACGTAGAAAAGTACTAATTTTGGACAATTCTGACGAATTATGTTTATCTTAGTGGCAAACAGTTAGGAGCCCGATCAGACACCGGGTTACCCTGCGTCTGATCTGGCTCCAAACTGTTCGTAATAGAAATAACAGTTTTAGCGTAAACGCGTTAATTGGGAGAGAATAACATTTTCCCAACTGTACGTATGTATGGTATAATATGTATTGGGTATGGCTTAGAAACAGTTATAAAATACGATGAAATAATAAAAATACATAGTATGCCTTAGAAAATCTTACACTTTCATTTTGGTAGGATCTTCACAAGGGCAAATGTGATACGTTATTTTTTCGTGACCGAAATATACACTGCACACCCTTTCTTCCGACCACCTAATCGTGTACAATTGTACTTATCTAGTGATACAGAAGATAGGGGGTCGGGATATACATGTATTAAGACCATGGGGTTGAGTTGCTACAACTCTTATTGCAAGATATTGAATGTATATAAATGTCTGTAAATGTCTATTTTCACTGTAATGTTACATGTATATACATCTCCTGAAGTGAAGGAAATAAAATATTGAATTGAATTGATTCAGCCACGATTGCTGCGACGTCCACGATTGACAGAATCGTAGTGAGCGTAGGGGTCGTGGGATCGAATCTTGGTGATCGAGAGGGAGCTTGGACGAATCGCGGAGAGCGCAAGGATCGTGGCCAAATTTTTGACGGTCAAAAATTTGCCGCGATGGTCCCGATTGGTTTTATATCTTGAGAGTGCGTAAGAGAACATAGGAATCTTAGTAGGGCGTAGTACAGCTCAACAGAGCTTAACAGAACTTAACAGAACGCATTAAATCGTTAAGCCCAAACGCAGGGGATCTTTGTAAACATTGAAAGGCGATTCTTTAAGTTTTTATTATTAAGTTAATATAGTGCTCCCTCCCTACAACCACCCTCCTAATAGCGACTCCCTCTTTACAACGGCACTTTCCACAGTTTCCTACAAACAATACAAGCGCTTTCACTGCTGTTATTGTGTCTACTTAAAATTGTCGTCATCGTTTTTCCTCAAAATTAAATATAAGTTAGAATGAGAGGTTGTCGTGGGTGTTCCTGATAAGGTGAAGCTCCCCACCAAGCATTTTCAGATGCGTCATTCCAATGTCATCAGAGTTTGATAGCAGCATCCAGAGAATGAGTGGATGGTCCCCGCCTCCTTTTCATACCTAAGTTGTGCTCAAAACGCATTAATCTTGGTGAAATCGTTGGCATAAATCGCAGGAGAGCTTAACAGAACGTTTTATCGTATTAGATCTTAACAGAACGTGATAAAACGTGATAGTGTATCGGGGTTACCGTAAAAGAGCTTGAGAGAACGTGGTAAAATCGTGGCAGGTCTTTATAAGAATCTTGTTTGGTTCGTAACAAACCGCTACAGGAGGTAAAAAGACCTGTAGAAAGCGTAAGAAAGCGTGATAGGGCGTAGAAAAAGAAAATAAATCGTGAAGATCTGCGCTTTTTTCTAAATCGTAGCCATCGTAGCTATCGTGGTTGATTGTAATGCTGCGTTTACACTCAGCCACGATAGCTACGATGCCCGCAATTTGAGGGAATCGCGGTGAGCGTGCGGACCGTGGGACGAATCGTGGTGATCTTGAGAGAGCGTGTAAGAATCGGGAGAATCGCAAGGATCGTGGCAGATTTTTTGACGGTACAAAAATTTGGCACGATTATGCCGATTGGTTTTTATATCTTAAGAGAGCGTAAAAGAACTTAGGAATCTTAGCAGAGCGTCGCACAGCTTAACAGAGCTTAACAGAACTTAACAGAACGCATCACAGCGTGAAGCCTAAACGTAGGGGATCTTTGTTTACTTGGAAAGTCGATTCTTTATGCTAGGTTCACACCAACGGCGCTTTGATGGCGCTTTAAGCGGCGTGCAAAGCGTCACAAAAGCGTAACAAAGCTTTTTTAAAGCGTCAGGGTCGTAATAGATCGTGGGAAAGCTTGGAGTAAAGCGGGACATTCGGCAAGAGCGCCAATTTTTTTTAAACGGTTTAAAAATTTTGGGCGCTCTGTTACGAATTGATTAAAGCGCCTATAGCGTATCAAAGCTCAACAAAGCTTAACAAAGTGTAACAAAGCTCAGGAAAGCTTGACTCAAAGCGTAGGAAAGCTTAACAGAGCTTGATTAAAAGCGGGGACCCCAGGCTTCACGGTCTGTCACCACTTGACACGCTTCGTTAAGATGTCTCAAGATGTGTTACGATTTGGCATGAAGATCTGATACGAGGTCAGACGCTTTCATCAAGATCTGACACGCTTTGATACGCTTTGTTACGTTTTCATGAAGGACTCTCACGCTTTCTCAAGAATTGAGACGCTTTGATCAAGGATTGACACGTTTTGTCAGGCTTTGTTACGCTTGGCAAGCTTCCTCACGCTCTCTCACGCTCTTTCATGCTCTCCTACGATACTCACGCTCTATCTCCATCCATGTAAATGGCGCTGCGACTTGAGTACCACTCATTGCATTGTTTCAGATAGATCAGGTTCTGGTACATCTGGAACTTCTGGATCTTGTTGTTCTGACATCGTGTTCTTGACTCAAAAAGCAATGATTTTGTGGATCTGCTGCATCTTTTTTAGGTTCTGGATCAAAAGCGGCATGAAATCGGCGATCTTGACATTTTCCAATGCGTAACAGAACTGAACAGAGCGTAACAATGCACAACAAAGCTTGATAATCGTATCAGAGCCTGATTCAAAGCGTCACAATCGCATTAAAGCGTAATAAAGCTTATCAAAGCGTGATTTAAAGAGTAGCAAGGCCTGATCAAAGCGGGATCAAAGCGTGAGGAACCGTAACAAGTCGGGAAATAACTCGTCCCAAAGCGGCAACCAATTCGTATCAGAGCGTATCAGAGCTTGTTAGAGCGTAAGAGATCGTGATATTTTTGGAAAAGTAAACAAAAATGACGACGCTTTGCTCGCCGATTTAAAGCGCGGCATTCGCCGCTGGTGTGAACCTAGCATTAAGCTTGTACATGTATTATTCAGTTAATATAGTGCTCCCTCCCTACAACTGCCCTCCAATCAGCGAATCCCTCTTTACAACAGCACTTACCGAAGTTTCCTTTAAACAAGACAATAACCGTATTTTAAGCGCTTTCGCTGCTGGAATTTTGTCTGCTAAAAATTATCGTCTGCTTTTTTTCCTAAAAGTTACATATAAGTTGACATTTTGATAGCATTAATATAAATCGAGTGACAGGTTAAGCTTTCAACCAAATATTTTCAGATGCGTCATCCCAATGTCATCAGAGTTTGACACCAGCATCCAGAGAATGAGTGGGTGGCCCATGTCTCCTTTTTATACCCCAGTCGTGCTCAAAACGTAGCACTCTTGGTGAAATCGTTGCCAGAAATCGCAGGAGAGCTTAACAGAACGTTATACCAAGTTAGATCTTAACAGAACGTGATTAAACGTGATAGCGTTTCGTTGTTACCGTAAGAGAGCTTGAGAGAACGTGATAAAATCGTGGCAGATCCTCATAAAAATATTGTTGGGTTCGCAACAAAACTCTGCAGGAGGTAACAAGACGTGCATAGAGCGTAAGAAAGCGTCGTATAGCGTAGAAAAAGATAATAAAATGGTGTAGCTCTGCGCTTTTTCTAAATCGTGGACATCGTAGCTATCGTGGCTGAGTGTAATGCTGCGTTTACACTCAGCCACGATAGCTGCGATGCCCACGATTTGAGTGAATCGCGGTGAGCGTGGGGGACCGTGGGGGACCGTGGGACGAATCGTGGTGATCTTGAGAGAGCGTGGAAGAATCGGGAGAATCGCAAGGATCGTGGCAGAATTTTTGACGGTTAAAAATGTTGGCACGATTATGCCGATTGGTTTTTATATCGTGAGAGAGCGTAATAGAACTTGGGAACCTTAGTAGAGCGTCGTACAGCTTAACAGAGCTTAACAGAACTTAAAAGAACGTATCACAGCGTGAAGCCCAAAACGTAGGGGTTCTTTGTTAACTTGGAAAGGCGACTCTTTAAGTTTGTACATGTTTTATTAAGTTAATATAGTGCTCCCTCCCTACAACAGCCCTCCCAACAGCGACACCCTCTTTACAACGGCACTGACCGAAAGTTTCTTTAAACAAGACAATAACCGTATTTCAAGCGCTTTCACTGCTGGAATTTTGTCTGCTAAAAATTGTCGTCTGCTTATTTTCCTCAATATTGCATAAAAGTTGACATTTTGATAGAATGAATATAAAAACGAGTGACAGGTTAAGCTTCCCACAAAATATTCTCAGATGCGTCATCCCAATGTAATCAGAGTTTGACACCAGCATCCAGAGAATGAGTGGGTGGCCCATGCCTCCTTTTTATACCCCAATCGTGCTCAAAACGCAACACTCTTGGTGAAATCGTTGCCATAAATCGCAGGAGAGCTTAACAGAGCTTTATATCGTGTTAGATCTTAACCGAACGTGATAAAACGTGATAGCGTATCGTGGTTACCGTAAGATATCTTGAGAGAAAGTAATGAAATCGTGGCAGATCCTCCTCAGAATCTTGTGCGGTTCGCAACAAAACGCTGCAGCTGGTAACAAAGACATTCCTAGAGCGTAAGAAAGCGTGGTATAGCGTAGAAAATGATAATAAATCGTGAAGCTATGCGCTTTTTCTAAATCGCGGCCATCGTAGCTATCGTGGCTGAGTGTAAACCCAGCATAACGCTGCATAAACGCAGCATAAGCAATGTCCACTTATTTTC
This sequence comes from Gari tellinella, assembly GCA_922989275.2. Lineage (NCBI taxonomy): Eukaryota > Metazoa > Mollusca > Bivalvia > Cardiida > Psammobiidae > Gari > Gari tellinella. The sequence goes on along the minus strand of OV277869.1, from coordinate 19,664,752 downwards.
TTTACAGAGTACAGTGGAGAAAACGTTATTCTTTCCCAATAAACGCGTTAGCACTTAAACTATTATTTCCATTGCAAACAGTTTGCAGCCAGATCAGAGGCCGGACAACCCGGTGTCTGATCAGGCTCCAAACTGTTTGCCACTCGTATAAAAATGAATAGTCAGAGTTGTCAAAAAGTTGTTTTTGTACATTTTATTGCAATGCGTTTGCGTTTCGTTTGAAACACGATCGAAGGTACACGAGGCCCTCATGGCAAACGGAGACCTGTGATAAAGTCATCCTTTGAGAAATGTGGACTTAAAACTCATAGGCACAGTTCAGTGTTTTTGGTGTTCATGAAATAAATACTTTGATTTTGTATTAAATCAATATAAATCCTCCACTACCAGCTCGCTCAGTTTTGCGCATGCGAAATTAACCATTGGTCCAGTTTCAAACAGCCTTGATCAACATAGAACGCCGATACCTTCGGCGTCTCATACGGATCAAAGGCTATTTTATTTATCTAACCACATATTGGTAAAAAGAAACCTTTTTAAACGAGGCTACCAACTGTCCGTGTTTTATAATACAGGTACATGTATAAACAAAATCACCGTTATCCATCAATGTTTTAGCTGAGCCACAGTGGCCGGGCGGTCAAGAAAGCAAAGAAAAATGCACTGGGTCAGTCTTGGGTGAAAACTGGTTTACATTTGATATTCAATATGCAGTTATTAAACGGAAACCGTTTTTCTATTTTAGGAACAGTGACCTTGACCCTGATCAGAAAAAACCCTATACAATCCCTAGCTAGGTCTTAATGTTGGCTTGCTTAAACATAGTTTGAGCAAAATTGGGACACCCAATCTGCAGTTATTGACCGACTTCCATTTTGTTTTATTTTTTAGTAACAGTGGACCTTGACATTGACTGTATTACCCACTACAGTCAAGCAAATGTAGGTCTTTTTGTAAACTTGCTAAATACAAAGTTTGGTCAAAATTTGGTTATCCAATGTGCGGTGATTGAACGGAAAACGTTTTTATTTTTTAGTAACAGTGACCTTGACCTTGACCCTATCAACCCTAAATACAATCCCTAGCTAGGTCTTACAAGAAAATGATCAACTGAAAACAACTAAGTACAAACCAAAGAATCGGTATTCAAAATGCCAAAAGTTGAAATGTTTTCCTTAAATGTTTTTAAAATAATGCGTTGACAGCAAGTTTATAGTCGCCAAAAGATCGGCGACTCTCCTAGCAATTGTGACTGCTTTGTTGTGCAGATCTCCAAAATTGTCCGATAGAAGTTATATTTCGACATTTATTTGAAGCATTCTGCAAATCAGAATGAAATTGTTCATCATAGACTAGGTCATAATTTTAATCTAGCACCATGTACATGAAATAGAACGAACATCAGTAACAATTCAGTGAGATGATGACACAATGGCGAATTAATTTAACCCGAAATATCGTGGGATATAGTCCGAGGCTTTCAGGGTATGGGTATAGTTTGTATTAACACCGTTTGGAGCACATGCGCAAATCTGTGACTGGTTCATAAACGAATCGGTCGGTCAACAGTGATCGCTTCTTCCTGGTAAAATAAAAAACAACACCAACACACACCAGATACTAAAAACGTACACTCAGAACATAAATTTACTCTACAAGACAAAATAAATCCCTTTCACGAATTCTCGAAGCTGACACTCGGTTTATTTACCTATAGGTGGCAATACGAATTTCTCATTTGAGGGGTCGTTTCAAACAATCCACATACGGCATATTTTGGGGATGTTTTCCAAACATTCTCGATTCATAGTTTCAGGTGATTGAGAACATTCATTTCGAGCTATTTAAAAAGGCAAAACTATGGAAGGCCGGTGCGCCATGCTAAATGCTAAATGCGAATTGCGAAATGCTAATTAAATACAAAACTCTTTTCCCGGTGCTTAATGATATTTGTAAAATGCCAAATGCTACATGCTGATTGCGAAAGGCGTCTTGCAAGATGCCATTTGCGCATTGCAAAATGCTAAATGCGAGTTGCGAAAATGCTATTCTCAAGGTCCCAAATGCCAAAATGCGAATTGCTGTACTAAGGCCAAACAAAAAATATCTACGTTTCCGGTAGCCCTCCGACCCTAGTTTTGCCTTCCGACCCTAAACTTTTTTCTTTTCATTTTTCGAAAAACGTATCGGCGAATGTCGGTCATTTAAAGAAGATTAGCAAATAGCTAGGATAAATTTGATCTAAATCTGTCATATAGTACCTTCCATGCAGATATGATCTGCTAGTTAATTAATCATTGACATATTTAACATGCAGCCAACACATTTTATTGACATATTTGGCAAGCAAATAACACATTTCAAATATTATTAATTCCACTTATTATATATAAGTCGCTATTTTGCCGGTTTGGTATACCAATATTGGTTAACAATCATACAAGGTTCTATTTTTAACGTAATTTTGGTAATGTGACCTATCAATTATTAACAATTTTAATTGATAATTTATTTTATTTATGGCCCAGGGCTCTGCAAAATATGATTATATAAAAAAATCTATCAGAAAAGTTAGATATATCATTATATGATTGTGTGAAAAAAAAGATTTTCCGACCGTCTGTCCCTATTTTGTTTTCCGCATTTAATAGGAAACACTTGGAATTTTTTATTTGACATGTAAATGCGATTTGCTAAATGCTAAAAGCTATTAGCAGAATGTCAAATGATTGAGAAAACAAACCGCAATTTGAAGAAACCTATGTAAGGCCGGTGCGCCATGCTAATTGCTAGTTGTAAAATGCCAAATGCTAAATGCGAAATGCTATCTGTGAAATATTAAATGCTATTTGCTATATGCGAATTGCTATTTGCGAAATGCTATTTGCCAATGCCAAATGCTTAATGCTATTTGCGCCGAATGCCAAATGCTTTGACGGACTCCTCAAATGGCGGTTTTTCTCAATCATTTGACATTCAGCAAATCGCATTTAGTTTTTGGCAAATCGCATTTAGGCCAAATGAAAAATACCCGTGTTTCCTATTACATGCAAAAAATAAATAAAATTAGGGACAGTCGGTCGGAAAATCTTTTTTTTAACACAATCATATACATGTAATGATATAGTCTATTAAACTTTTCTGATGGAGTATTTAATATAGTCATATTCATATATGAAAACATATGAATGTATTTTATTTTGCAGAGCCCTGGGCTATACATAAAAAACCTTAAAAATATCAATTCAAATTATAACATGTAATTGATAGATCCCATCAGTACCAAAAATTACCTTAAAATTGAAACTGGTATGATTGTTAACCAGTATTGGTATACCAAATCGGCAAAGTAGTGACTTATATATGGTTGGATAAATAATATTTTTAAATGTGTTGTATGCTTGTCAAATATGTCATTAAAATGCATTGTCTGCATGTTGAATATGTCAATGGTTAAATAACTAGCAGATCATAACTGCACGGAAGGTACTTTATTGCAAATTGAGATCAAATTTCTTTTAGATATTTGTTTATCTAAAAATCTATTTTTAAAACACTCAAAAGACTATCGGAGGGAAAAACTAGAGTTGGTCGGGTTACCGGAAACAGAGGTATTTTTGTTTGGCCTTAGTACAGCAATTCGCATTTTGCATTAAGGAATCTACGAACAGCATTTTTGCAATTCGCATTTAGCATTTTTGTAATTCGCACATGGCATTTTACAAAACGCATTTCGCAATCAGCATTTTACATTTGGCATTTTACAAATAGCATTAAGAAATAAACACACCCTAATAGAGTGTTGTACATAATTAGCATTTCGCGATTCGCATTTAGCATTTCGCATATAGCAAGTCGCATTTAGCATTTAGCATGGCGCACCAGCCTTCCATAGAAACCGCCAAAGCAATTGGCATTCGGCGCAAACATCATTAAACATTTCACAAATAGCAATTCGCATTTAGCAAATAACATTTAATTTTTCACAAATAGTATTTCGCATTTAGCATTTGGCATTTTATAACTAACAATTAGCATGGCGCACCGGGCACATACGATTTTATTATAATATGGTATCTACAAATGATAAAAATAGAACTCATACATGTAGATCTAGATCTGTCATTGCTTTCAGTCCAATCATAGGAAGAATTAAGTGCCATTAGTTTAAACAATATTTTATTCAGAAGAAAAGGATTGGACAACAGGCAAAGCCTATGTGAATCCTCTCCAAAAAATTAAGTGCCATTCAATTGGCGTTAAAGATGGAAGTGGACACTGGGGAAATTTGAAATTATTTTCCGCTGTAAACAAATCAAAAGATCCTTGTCAGTACAAAATGTACCTTCTGCCAAGTCTTTTTTTTTTAATGTAAATCCGTCTATAATCAACCCTGAAAAAACACCTACCACATCCGTTATCCGGATACCACTGCCACAGACGGTTTCACTAACACAGATATAAACAAATGCCACGCTGATTAGGTTAGGTCCACGTTTTAGATGAGGGTTTAATATTTAAGAAATTCACTGACAAAAAACTGACTGACATTTAAAGACAACATATTGCAGTACCATCATGTGAAATTATGTATCATTTGAATGTTAGCAAGATATTAGTTTTGACATCGAAACGTATTGTTTATCCTTTTTTACCACAACCTGTCAGTGAACACGGGTTTACGCTTAAACTATGAATGCTTTTGTCATCTTTGAACCATATTCCAAATTAAACATTTTTTTCTACAAAACATGTAAGTTTCAATACATGGAATGCTCTAATTACTTTGCAAATGGCGATTGATCGAGGTGGGGGTATCAAAAATTGATAACGACTTATCACAGATATTGATATCGACAGACACAGAACGCACACGGCGACGGGTAAAGACGAACACAGACGTTTGAAGCTAGATAAAGTGGATATATTTTGAGTAGTCCGCAATGTTTATGATTTAAAAACCTTTATATTTAATAGATTTGCTATTCTGGATATTCCAAAAACTAGTTACAAGTTTCAGCACTTGAGAACATGGAAGATTGCCTCAAACAGTTTTACAAGTCCAATCACATAAATTGCTTGACGGAGTTTACATGTTTATATGCTTTTCTGCTGTCAACTATTAAATATAGCACACTAACCAAGCTCTCTCTATCTCTCTCACACATCTCTGGGTGTTAAAAAAGACAGATTGAATGGAGAAATACAAATGCATTATTGCAAGCACAATCAGCCAATATTGATAGACATAGTGAACAGTGCACTGTAGCGGCATGATTTGAAAAAAAATCTAATTTGAAATTTTTTATCAAATCATGTCAATTTTTTCAAATCATGTTTTCACAGTCGACATGATTTGAAAAAAAACATAATTTGAATTTTTTTTACAAATCATGTCGAAAACCGGCATCTGTAAATTTGAAATTTTGAAAAAAAGTTTTTTTCATAGGCTGGTTTTTAAATAGCATGCATATATTAAGTATTTATATAAGTGTTTCCGGCACCGCAACACAGCGAATATAGTTGAGTTATTTGAATGTGAAATAAGACAGTCAGTAAAAATAAAAGCTTCATAAATGGCATGTATTTGTATCTCATTGGGCTACACATTTTGAATGGAGGCATGTCAAGGTCAAGGTCGTTCTTGAAGGTTAAATATATAGGTGATTGTCATAACTTTTGAGACAGTAGATAGAATTACTTCATAATTGGCATGCGTTTGCATCTCATGGAGCTGCACAGTTTTCCGTATACCCCTAACACCGCAAAAGTATAAAGGATTAAACACGGATAAAGCAGCTCCTTTTTGAAGCTGTTTCACCAGTGTCTACTCTTTCTGCAAATGCACTGAAACAGCTCTCGCAAATGAAAGGGTTAACCTAGTTTATAAGTGTATAAACCTTAAAATACGCAATGATCATAATTAATGAGCATGTACAGCTGCGTTGACATGTTAGTATGCTGCAGGACCGCATCGATGGTGAATTCTCATATCGAAATACAAACAATTCATGGTTACATGTTGCCTATGTTTATACATCATTGGCCGTTTGACCCCAATCCCCCGAAGTTTGCTTAATTTTATAATTTTATCTACATGTAGAAGGCGAGTCGTCCTACAATGTGCTGATTGGTCAGCCCCTTGTGTGCGGGATTTTGCCAATTCTCGATGCGAGACTACACTGCAATTTATTAATTTTAGATTTTCCCTGTTCCATAATATCTATTTATCTGTTACGGCATATACATCAAACATGGCAAATGGCAAATAGTCTGGAGCCTAGTGACACGTCGAGTTGCTTGGCGTGTCACCAGATTCGGGCCTATTTGCAAAGTATTAAAAAGGGATACAAAAAATTTGATGCGATCCACTCTGTTCCATTCCGCATGGCGATTCAATCATTTATAGTATTGTAACACGAATGAAGAACGACGTTCTTCATTCGTGATTGTAACATACAGGGTGTCTCAAAATATCGGGAACTACTTTGGCAAATTCCCATTGCTACAATGGTATTTGGTATTTGATATTCTGACTAAGAAAATGCGATTTATAAATTTTGAAAGTAGCGTCAGATATATTGGGACACCTTGTACACATCATGATATGTTTGATCTACTGTTGCAATTTGCTTTTCTCAAAATAATTATAAACGTAAATAACATGACTAAATCTTGTAATAAACCCAAACGTTTAAATGCCATTTTAGGTGTACGCTTATCTTTGATGTGCAATGCTATTGTCGTATAGAAAGTTAATGGGGAAATACTGTGTCCGGTACCGGTATCTCATCATGTGCCGTTCGTTCTCATTCCAAACGTACATAATATATATACGTATATGTCTTAAACGTCTGTTTAACTGTGTTTGATAAGACAATGTCATCATTCACAAAATGCCTTTGTTTTTTTTACAAATGAAGACCAACTCCTTTCGAGCCGGTGTGTAGCATCAGGATTTGAAAAATATCTAGTTTGATGTGGTCTTTTTCAAATCATGTCAAGTGTGAAAACATGATTTAAAATATTGTTGATATGATTTGAAACACAAAATCTTTTTTTTCTCAAATCATGTTGCTACACCGTTGGTGCTTAGACCTAAATTGAATAACTCTTTGCCTAGTCCAGTTGAAAATTAAGCTCTGTTGCATTGACCTGGCAGTTATAAATGATTCGTGGTTCATAGGTCTCATACTATTTCGCAATGTAACGTTGTACGATACGATATTTCAAATTCTATCGATATACGGAAATCCGTACCAACCCTATCGGAAATAAACAAAAGCAAATTAAAAATCGGACAATTTAAAAGAGATATTCAATGAATTATGCATAATCAGCTGGCATGAAAACAAATAGATTTCAAAATCGTCATCAGAGAACTGATTAATCCAACCCGCCCATCCGCCTGCCAGTCCAACCACATGTCAGTATTACCTCCCGCCATCCAACATGACCTTACGCTGTCCTCCAAACCTTACAAACAACACCAGAACTGCCATGTTGCCTGCACATCTAGGTGTAGATCCAGGGTGTTCGGTTATGGGGAGATGCGTAGAATTTCGAAAAAAAGACATCCTTAAACAAAGAAGAAACAAGATGCTTTTGTGAAACAACGCAATGTCCGGCTTTCCGCCCTTGACATTGAAGGATTGACCTTCACATGTCTACATTCAAACTGTGCAGCTCCATGAGATTCACGTGCATGCCAATTATTAAGTAATTATATATACTGGCTTAGAAGTTATGACATTCACCTATATATTTGACCTTTAAGGATGACCTTGACATTGACATGCCTCCATTCAAAATGTGCAGCCCCATGAGATACACATGCATGCCATTTATGAAGCTTTTATTTCTACTGTCTTATTTCACATTCAAATAACTCAAATGTATTCACTGTGTTGCGTTGCCGGAAACACTTATATAAATACCTAATATATGCATGCTATTAAAAAACTAGCCTATGTTTGTTTTTTTTCAAACGTGTTGAATCATATTTACAGATGCAGGTTTTCGACATGATTTGTAATTTTTTTTCAAATTATGTTTTTTTTCAAATCATGTCGACTGTGAAAACATGATTTGAAAAAATAGACATGATTTGTTAAAATATTTCAAATTAGAATTTTTTTCAAATCATGCCGCTACACCTCCATACGACGGACATGACCTTGCCAACGGATCCTAGTCAAAATGACCTACGTATATCCAAGCAGAAACGACTTAAAATACTTTCACCCCGGAATATACAAGATATCAATAGGGACATAGAATGGCGCAGCTAGGCGAAACAAACATTAAATTACATGAAACGGTAGACGGCAAAATAATCCGCATAGGAAAGGGACTACATGTACTATAATAGCTTTGATATTGACTGTTTGGACTTTGAGAGTACATGTAGTACGGGACCTTACATAGTTAACGAGAACACACATACTCCTAGACATACCCATCTCCGACAGCTACGAGAATTTCATTTCGGTGCCATATTACCAGTATATCTGCCACGGTGCCGTTAAACCCAACTCAGTTAGTCAATCGACTTATTGCAAAACTCCATTACAGGGAGATCTAGCTAGTGACGGGACAAACACTGTTATGTGAAGCGATCTAAAAACGAAAACCAATCTCATTTGCGTGGTTTTAAAGAAAAGTAAAATAATAATTGGGGCGATGAATATAATTGTATAGTCTATCAAACATTCATTTGCAATTTTGCACCCTCAATCCATTAAAGTCCCATTGTGTTTTCAGACCTTTTCTTAATGTCTGAAATACAATGACGGTTAATAAAAATGTTTGAACATTATTATGGGCCAAACTAATCAATGAAATGATGAAGACGGACCTAAATCACCAAAAAGGGCGATTTAAAATCATAACAAACCGAAAATAGAACGTCTGACATAAACATTACCACACGGCTTAGTATCACGTGATACAGCCGGAATCAACTTCATCGTGTGCAACCGTATTTACCTTCGCCCGTCCATCCATCAGTCAGTTAGACTATCACACTTTTTTGTCCGCTCTCTAACTCGAATATATTTTATCCGATCTTCCACAAACTTGCTGAAAATGGTCATTGATATAAAATCAACGTTTACTTTGATTACTACTAAAATAGCATAAGGTATTTTTTTAGTTATTGCCTGTTAATTAATAAAAAATGACTGTTTCAGTCATTTTTGCACTCTAAAACAAACAGTTTTTATCGGATATTCATCAAACATGCTGAAAATATTTATTCATATAAAATTTAGGTATAGATTGATTATTACTAAAATCGCATGTGGCATATCTGAGTTTTTGCCCTTTATGTATTAAAACTTGAGTGTTTTCAGCAAGTTTTGCTCTTTAACACAAATACGTTTCATTTGATCTTCACCAAACTTGCTGAAAATGTTTATTGATATAAAATCAAGGTTTAGTTTGATTACTACTAAAATCGCAAAAGGTATATCTGAGTTATTGCCTGTTTATCAATAAAAAATGACTGTTTCAGTCATTTTTGCACTCTAACACATACAGTTTTTATCGGTTATTCACTAAACTTGCTGAAAATATTTAATTATATAAAATTTAGGTCTAGTTAGATTATTGCAAAAATCGCATGTGGCATGTCTGAGTTTTTGCCCTTTAAGTATTAAAAATGAATGTTTCAGCATTTATTGCTTTCTAACACATACAGTTTTAATCAGATATTCACCAAACTTGTTGAAAATGTTTACTAATATAAAATCTAGGTCAATCATCTTAACTACCAAAATCGCACTAGTCATGTTGGAGTTATTGCCCTTGAATGACTAAAAATTGACTACCTAAGCTTTGTCAGCTTTGTGACTCAAACAGTTTTAATTGGATCTTCACCAAATTTACTGAAAATAATATTTGTATAAAATCTTGGTCCAGTGCTATAAATACCCTAATCGCCGAAGGCATGTTGGAGTTATGGTTCTTCATTTTTTAAAATGTTTGCTATTTTATCCTTATTTTTGCCCTGTCCACTCTGTAAAAGGACCAGCCAAATAGTTGGTCAATGGTTGCATGTGCTTCACCTTAGCCGTGTTGGTAATAAGTTAAGTAATAAATGACCACTCCATTTCTCCTTTACCTCTTGAAGGATTTTCATTCAACTGTATTCGGTTTTTTTCTTGACCGAGATTTAATACCAATACACATTGTCAGCAAGTTTTGTGAAGATCCAAAAACAAGTGTTTGTGTTAGAGAGCAGAAAATGCTGAAAGAGTCATTTTTTAATTATTCAAGGACAATAACTCAGACATGCCTCATGCGATTTTGCTAGTTATTGAACCCGACCTAGATTCTTTACTAATAAACATTTGTAGCAAGTTTGGTGAAGATCCAAAAGGAACTTTTTGAGTTAGAGAGCGGACAAGGCTGAAACAGTCATTTTCAGCAAGCTTGGTAAAGATTTTCCGTATTATTTTAAACGCTCAACCCCCAGTGAATATTATTTACACTTTTGACTGAATCTCATAGTTTAACCCTGTGCCTACTGGTCGTATTTTTATGGAGTTTACAAACTGTTTGAATCTAGAAAGACGCCGCGTATCGCGGCGTCTCATCTGGATCCAAACTGTTTGACACTCGTCTTAAGGTTTGTTTAATTTAAACAATGCATAAATCTAAACTGAACAAATTTTGCAGACGACACTGTCAAAGCAGACGTATGTACAGCAGAATAAGGGTTAACCGCTTCATTTTCAGCGCTCCAGATATCTGAACTAATCCAACATGTTCTCACTTATTTCAGCACCGAATGCTATGGTATTACTACTGATTAAACCGTCTCTTCGAGACAATTCTAATGAGTATGACACCATTGGGTTTAAAAGCAGAAATAAAGAGTTTAGTTTTCGAAATACTCCCCTTATTTGGAGCCCTGTATTTACAGAGTTGTCATTCTTTCCGTTCACAAGGTCAAATTAAATGGAAGTTATATCCGTAAATAAAACAAAAAATAAAAAGCGAATTTCTTAGATATAGCCGCTTTTTGTGAAAGAATCACGTCCCATGTAGTTCTAATGGGATCCCAATCAATAGTTCTATGCAGGTTTCCCCAAAACACAATGCGGCTTTAAAAGAAATAAACTTTGCTGCTATTCATTTATAGTTTGTCTGGGGTACGTAATACCGTTGTACTTGTGTTAGTATTATCTTCGCTATTTGAGAATCTTTGGTAAGTCGTGACTTTTATGACATTACCCATCGTCTAAAACCCCAAAATTTAATCATAATGTCATTCATCTGGTTGGTATGCTTCACATATGTGGTAGATAAATGTTTTAAGGGTTAAACTATATCACATGTATGGCAGTTTAACCTTTTAAGTGTCTATTTTGAATGGTTTTGGTGTCGAATTCGGGCTAAATGTCGACAAATCAAACTTTAAACCACTCATATATACGTTCGTGAGCAATATTATTTTCCGGAATTTCGCCAAAATGTGAAACAAATAGTTACCTTCATACACACGCTCTAGATCGGTTGATTGTAGTTTTCAAATTCACATTCTATACTGAAAACACACATACATGTCTTATCGGGTTTTCTTGTATATATCTGTGTTATTAAACCCGTCTGTGACAGAGCTATCCGGGTAACGGGTGTTCTATTGTTTGAATAAAAACAGCTGACAACTTGCAGCAAAAAGAAGCCAAAGCAGAAACATTTAAATTCTCTGATGTACGCTCTCTTTTCTTTGAGAGACCACCTGCCTTTACAAACAAAATATAAACCTAAGAACCAGTGGTTTACTGATTTGCAAGAACCCATTCTTGGCGACTCTCAAGACCTTCAGTTTTTGGTAAGGTTGGATAATGAACTTTAATGGAGATCGCTAACTAGCTATTTTATTTACCTGTGTTACATCATTTAAACCCTTTCGGTAAATTTGTACAACAAAGGAAAAAGGCAGTTTGTGAAAATAAATTTAACTTAATCAGTTGAAACTTGTTAAACATCATTTTTTATGTACGACTGGTGTCTAGACGAATACTAATGTAAGTTGAACAGGTAACAGATTAATTCATAAAAATACTTTGACGAGTTGAAACTGACCTACGTCTTACATCACGTTTTGCAGCTAGTTAAAATTCCTAACAAATACTCCGGTAATATCAACACTGGTCATTAACAAATTGATAAATACATAAAATGATCCGACCATTTTCGTCAGCGGCGAGCACCATACCGACGCAAATGCAAGCCCGCCTGGACGGTTGGTTTATGTGTCTAGTTGATAACTCTAGTGTCACTAATATGGATTCGTGCGTTTTTTGGTAAGGACATCAAATGCGTGGTGTTGTTTAGTTGTGATATTTTGATTTTATGTTAAGCTGTGGGAAAATGGTATGATCTATTATTAACTAAGTTTGTACTTATTTCACCAATTTAGCTAGTAAATTTTCATAAAGCACTTGGAGTTTCAAAGCCTTTTATAAAAGAAAAAATGGCGTAATCTGTATGTGCCCTGTATATAGCTAAAGTATACGACAACATGCGTGGGTACCAATGACGTTACACATAGGATAAAGACCGAGTAACTGTGCTAACGAATATGTAATGATTGCCGTCTCAAAATTTTCATGTAAAATCATGAACTGAGTGTAATAAAGAAATTGAGCTATCTAACTAGCGAATGACAGTTTATTATTTATTCTTAGGCCTTTGTTATGTTTTTTTAAGTAAATATACGCTATTATATGTATTAGGAAAAGGCTAAATGAACAGGCATGCAACTAACCAACATTGTATGTATGTCCATCCTGTTCGCAGAGGGGTGTTTCACATTCACAGCACGTGCCAGGCTTTCTATGTTCACCATCAGCACACGGTGCACAATCTATAATGCTACATAGTTCCCTCGCTGTCTTCCCTTCAGCTATACACGCACAATGCTCGCATGGGTTGGGGGCAAATAAATCACCTGCATTACAATGGCGAACAGGTTATTATGTCTAAGTAAACGTGATTACACTAAAACTATCATTTCCATTTCAAACAGTTTGGATCCAGATTAGACAACTGGCAACCCTTCTTCTTAATAGGCTCCAAACTGTTGCCACACATATTAAATTAAATCGTAAGAACCTTCGAGAATTTTCTTCATTTTAGTGCATTGCGTTTCGTTTGCGTAAAACGGAAAAAATGACGTCATCTCTACTATACAATGGCAAAGTCGTTATTATATCCAAATATATTATAAACGCAAATGTGCTCAGCCAATCATTTCCATTGTAACCGGTTTTGAACAATATCAGACAAATATCGAAACATTGTGCCATTCTGATTAAATTTTGTTGAACAGTCAACGCGTTTTGTTTGATTAAACCGGTAAATATTGCCAGGGCAGATAATATTGACATTTGCAAACAACTTGATTCTGATCAGAATCCAAACTGTTTGACAATCATAGCATTTTTTTCTAAGTAAAGAACGCATAAAATGCCAATTTTTAAAAGCAGACGAGAATTGAATAGACTATTATATGGCAATGACAGTGTTGGATTGGTTTAACGTCATGCTGAACGTTTTCTCTACTGTAATAAAGTTTGCAATTCTCTCACCAATACTGTAAAAGTTCCCATCTCGTTTGCACTGAGGATGGTCCTCGCATTTGCCGCAGCATTTCCCCTTCTCTATGGACAGCTCAGTCACACACTGTGGGCATATCGTTTGGGCGCACTTAACCTCAGCAATTTCACCGTCAGCAGAGCAATGGCATCTCTTACAAGGGTCGCTTGTTTCAATGTTTTCTTCTGCAGGTACACGTAAGATCAAAATAAGCACGTAGCCTTCCTTTGAAATGCATTAAAACCTAACGCCTGTAAATATGCCTTTTTATGCCTTTAATTATGCCTGCTCTGCAGGAAATAATTCCAATTTTTACAGTCATAAATCATTTCTGTAAGTAATAGTTGTCTATGTCTCAGCAGATGATAGCTTAAAGCAAACAGAAAAAACATCCAAAACAACAGAATGCGCCTTAAGGAGGCTGGCAACCACATTTAGCATAAAAACTGTGTTTTGTAAATGTATGTCAAACACTTATAATAACAATTTTAGTTTACGAAAAGAGATTCTGTTTATAAAAAATCTAATTAAGCACTGGTAAGATTGGAACTCGGGAACAACATGCGATAACGGAAAATGAAAATTAACAACTATGCTTTGCCAACACTATAGCCGGGCTTTTAAATTAACGGCGATTAATTTTACCTACTTTAGTATAAAGCGGTGGAGAATACGGTATTTAATCCGGTTGTGTATGCACGTGCACAAACGATGCGAATCGATTCGAATAATTTCAATTTAGACAACTCGACTCAAGTGGAAAAGCGTTTGAACATAAGTATCTAAGCAACTGAGATTTGATGACTTTTCTTGAGGGTGTGTTTAGATCGATAATTTTTTTCAATGCCAGATACACGATACTGCTAGACATTTCCTTTTGTTTAATTATTATCTTATAGTTTTGTAAATACGCTATTTGGTTGCAAGTCACTTTAAGACGCATTCTATTTAACTTTCAACCTGTTTAAAAGTGGTAACCTGTCTTTAAAACAAGAAACATGTTATGGGGATAAAGGCTTAACTCTCAACCAATGGTGGTGACCCGGTTCAAAAATATTTGCATTCGAATTGCAATTACAACGATGAACAAAATGGCTTGAATTAATTTTATATTTGCATGAAAAACATTGAGTGCAATGTCACTTGCTGCGAATATTCGTTGAGCTGAAGGTGTTTTATACCCCTGTGCGACTTAGTCGGGGATATACTGTTGTTGGTCTGTCTGGTTTTTGTTGTTGTTGTGTGTACACAACCGTGGCGACAACTTTGAAATAACATGTGATATAGACTTCATATTTTGCGTGTGTACTCAATCAAAGCTCTTCAGCTCTAAACAATTTGGGTCATGTTCGCCAAGGGTCAATGTACTTTGGAGGTCATCTAGAGGTAAAATAGAGTGAAGTTAACATTTGCAAGTTCTTGTGCTCACTTCAACTTTGGTCATGTTTGTCAAAGTTCAGTGTCATATAGAGGTCATCTAGAGGTAAAATAAGGTTAATTTTACATTGGCCATACATTTTGAACTACAGGCGGTAGAGACTTCATATATGGCATGTGTACTCAATATAAGAAGCGCATGGGATCGAAACAAGTTGGGTAATTTCCAACTAATGTCAATCTATTTAATAGTTATACGTCCAGCAGACTATGTTATGCCCAAGAGACCTTCCTGCTTTGCCGTAGTTCTGGGCCAAATTGTCATAGGGAATTGTTTCTGTTTATTAGACCGAGAGTATTCCCTCTGTCAAGAACTAAAAGGAAGGCAGGTCGGTCGTTTTGACCCCATGCGCTTCTTTGCAACGAATGAGATGAGCCGAAATCATCAACCTGAAATCTTCACTATCTCATCTCATCATCCATTGTCTTTCGTCGGCGCTAAATGACCTATTTTGTGTCGCAGTGCGTTAAATCCATCTATAATTATGAATCAGGCAGTAGTATCAAATCAACAAAATGTAAGGAATATAATCATGTCTCATTCTAATTAGCCCTTATTGTACCTGTATTTGCAATCCTATTGGTCCACGTGTGATCACGTGCAATTCCGTGGTTATCATATTTACAGTTTTTAATAAATAAGTATGATAAATGATATGTACGGATTTGTGTTCGGAAATCATTCAGTGATTTCCTTCAATACCGAACGTCATAGAGAATATTCGTGTAGATCTCTATATGCAATCGTAGATGACGTCAAACCAAAACGACGTCATATCTGCGTTTTTGCAATAAGACAACCTAAAACTCAGATGTTTAACTTCAAGCAGTTTTCAGTTTTTATTTTACAACAATTAACCGTCATATCCCAGCATGTAACTATATGTATGGTAAAGAGAGATACGTATTCGGTTTTGTATAATTCAATCATATATAAGTAATTATTATATATGTTATTGTTACCATATATATGTATAGGTGAGACCATGGTTAAGCCTATTTAGCACTGGCTTGGGCTCGAGGAAAATAAAAAATGACAAGACCCTTCGTTTCTGCTTTTTGTTATTAGACGAAAAAAAGTTATTTTATTTGGAATTTCTATGTGAAATTTTAGCACATTTCATTCGCAATTGTTCTAAATCTTAATGTACATTTAAAAAATGAAATATGACGTCATCAAGCGAGTGCAGTTCCTCTCGGCTCTCATCTATTTTTTAAAGACAATCTAGACGGGCAGATCCCGGTTTTTATATCTACAGCTGAATGAATGCATATATCAAGGTCTAGCTGGATAGAGTAGATCTAGATCTGTTATTGTAACTGTAAAATTCCTTGATCTGGTGTTTATTTCACTTAATTTTCGATTATTTATCGTAAGGCCTACAGTGCACCCTAACGGATTGTGACGTTAGAATTGCCTTGAGATGACGGAAGCGTGGACTAAATGAACAGTGTGTCCGTGTTTCGAGCTGATTGAAGTTATATATATATGAAATTTCCTTGGGGCTTATCTAGCCGAATGATTGGTTATAAACAAAATGTATAAACAATTAATTATACAACTATTCAACTGGTTATTTCAAATGATTGAAATAATAACTGTAATCAAGTTAAATAAACTAATGTACACAAATCACTATGCAAGCTGCAACTCGTGCACATAACTCTGCAATGCCGCTATACTATACAGTACACAGCTATAACCCCCTGACGCTGCAACTGTCTAGCTATACCTTCGTTGTCATACCTCTCTTAACGCTGTATACGCTGTAACTGCGACGTTATAACTCTTTTGCTGTAACTCTATCATGCGCTGCAACTATCTAGCTATAACTCTCTAGTTATAACGGCTCTACAACTCTCTTAGTTCACTGAAAGCTAGGCTTTACAGAACCTACACAACATGGTTGCTGTGTCGTAAGATTTGCGACCTGTACTCTAAGAACTGCACTGCTTTGAAACCCTCTCAAGAAAGGGGGCTTTACGAGAGAATGCGGGAGTAAAGCTCGACAGGTCTTTTGGCACATAGTCCCAGCAAGAGACATAACCCTACAGAGCACTTACAGACTTTCGCTATACGCGTATGTGATATTTCAACACAGCGGTAGTCAGAGCGAGCGCATGCACTTTGTCACACTATCATGCATTTGAATGTGTAGCCGCTTAAATCACTTCAAAACGTCCCCATACTAGACTGCATATATCTTGTTTCTTTACTGTTCAATCGTTTTAACTGATAACAACTCTGATATCGTGATAAGTGTGTATCGTTTCGTGTTGGCAAACGGATGAACTCGCTGAATCAGACGAACAAAGTGTATATCGTTTACTTTCGGTTTCAAAAAGTCCATTGTTTACCGTGAAAATTCATATGTTTACCATAGCAACCGCATATGAAAAGCAAAGATAGTACATAAACGTTATACGAAATTGTCTGTTGGTAAAAATTCGATTTCATATTTACGAAAAGCCCAAACATACCCCCCTTCTTGTTCTTATATGAAAGGGGAGTAATTTGGTCGACTTTGATACGGAATAATAGGAGTTGTCTTTCGTGACTTGCGACTGAAATTTATGAAGCTAGTTTGTATGTGCAGAGTCGTCTAAAGGAGCAAATAAGAGTAGTTCACTCGTCGGCAGATCAGAGCTGACTGCCAAGACGATGGACATATGGTCACTTATATAGACATTTTCGCAGCTCCCTCTAGCGGCATTCAAAGTGTATGCGAACATGCGCAAGGAATGCCGAATAGCATTAATAATCTCCAAAACATATAGTTAAATGACTCTTAACATTCTATCATACATAAACATACCAGTAAGCGTGGATAATAATTGAATATTTGATTTACTATCCTAAACTACTAAAATCTGGTCTAAGTTTGACGTTCGCTTTATATGCGTGTCTTCGTGTGTTTGTGTTTATAAAAGGTTATGACTGAACAGGGGAGATAACCTATCGGACTTATCACTACTATAACTGTATCTTTGTCACAAGTGTGTTAGTTAGTTAATGGTTTTGTTCAACTAATATACAGTTATTTCATGTGTGTTTGGGGAACAGTCAAAACTACTGGCCCGATGTATCAGGGAAGACTTTCGAACTGTTGCCCGAGGCCGATAGGCCGAGTGCAACAGCTCGAAATGTCTTCCATGATAACGAGGGTCAATAGTTTTGACTGTTCCCCTAACACACATGAAATAACTGTTTTATTACCTAATACTCTATATAACTAGACTTTCAAATATAAAAACTAATCTGAGCCAAAATACAAATGAAATAAAATTGTATTATTCATTTTGAGTTTTGACACGAATGAATAACACAGTGTTTGTTATTCATTTGTGGTTTTTGACAGACGTCTGATATAATGATCGGCGTCTTCTCGTAAGTTTACATACGCACATTATTGTAATGTTCGTGGATAACGTTGATGTGTAAATTACGAACTCGTCTCAATGACTATAGTATTATTATAAATAATAATAAAGCACAATTATACCAGACAACAAGCAATGACACTTATTCAATACTTATTCACTTCATATCAACAATATCACAATGTCAATTCACTTATTCAGTACCGACACACTTCTCAATGACGGCCTGATTTTATTAGTTACACGGTATTTCGGCAGGGCGGAATGCCGTGTAACGAATTTATTTCCTGTCTAAATCCAATACAAGAAAGAAAACATGCATAATCTGACAAAGTTTTACTGTCTTGACCCTAAAGTTGACACTTGAATTGAAATTGACATCAGTACATTTCAAACTCACGCGCTTATTCGATGGTTTAGTACAATACAACATTGAAGATATCAGGAACTCGCATAAGTAGAATCTATCTGCATTCCTACAGTTTAATGCAATCATTTCTAAACCGCGTTATGTCGAACATATTCCGTATTTCAAGTTTAAAAGGTGGCACAGCCACCATTTAACTTTGAATAACGGATATGTTCGACTAAAATGAAATCAAGATATACCCTATCGAAGATCGACTGTTTCACATGGTTACGTCATCATATTGGAATGTGAACATCCTTAAAATGTTCTTTACCAGGGTATTTTGATCGGATGGTTCTCGGAGGACATTTACGTTTTGTGAAACACTGTAACAATTAATTACCGGTATAACAAATGAACGGTATTAATCAGGAACGAACAAATGAACACGTACAAGTCAGTGTCTAGGCATATCGAGTTCTGCCTATTTTGGTTGATTTCGATTAACATATTGATCTAAATAAATCTGAATCCAATGTCAATTCCATTATAGACCAGTGACAAGTGCCGTTGTACTTTGCATTGTTCATTTTACGTCCCGTCGTTTGTTTATCATGGTGACGACGTGGTGGGGTAATCAGGGAAAGCAAAGCAAGAAACTAGCATATTATCGATATCTGAATTACATTTACACATAATGGTCGATTCAAGACAGTTTTTAATCAAGATTTCTTTTGATTGCTTGGAAAAAAACTGCTTAATAAACCGAAAAAGAGAGATTATGTACGCGAATCGAGCGAGGGAACAACATCTAACTAGTCACGTGACCCGTACTACCCGACTAAATCAATAGTCGTATTCGACTGGCAAAATGTTAGCTATTTCATCAATTGAGATTTACACCACGAAATTAATCTGACCAATCAAACAATCGTTTATGGATTATGTTTGGCGTCTGTTGCTCAACGAACTCAACAAGGGTTTACAACCGATATTTTTCGTTCTCCACGGTGTGTCGGACCATGACGTCACTCTACCAGTCGAATAAAATATGTGCTCCACGAGATTGGGTTGCTCAATGAAAATTAGCCAGTCGAAAACGCCTAATGTGTACGGTCTCGTACACAGTGGTCAAATGTGAAGTTTTAGCCTATCAGAGTCCAAGAACTTATAATGATAAAACGTCTACGCATCATTTTCGCGCAGGGGAAACAGTTCGTCCCAGCGGTCAATAGTGTTACGCGCTAGTGCGTGTAGTTTATAAAGTCTAAGACCTTAATGTGGGAATAAATAAAACAAGATCTAGGGATCTAGATCGCCGAGCCAAAGGAGTAAAAATAACTGGATCCGTTGTAGAGTTTTCTTTAACTTTATTTTCGGCTAGCAATGGTATGTTTGCTAGGCCCGAAACACCAATGGTGATACTAAACAGTTTATGTCAGATTATAAACTTAACGATGACATAGATAACAAATACAGGCAAATATAATAATTTAGCCAATGCACGCCTATAATAACTGTAACCCGTGAAATCTAAATCTAAATAAGTTATTCAATAAATATATTTAGGTTCTTACAAATTCACAGTGAATTTGCTCACGGGGGTCTGGTCTCTATGATTTTTGTATGCAGACTGATTTGACGTTGAAATTTTACGTCTATTTATACCCCTGAGAGAATTCACCCACTTTTGGCAGTTTTTTGTGACCAAAATTGACTGGTGGGTGAAAAGACGCTTTCACCCACTTTTGACGGAGAAATCCCGTCAAAAATGAGTGGAAAAAGTGACCGTTTCACCCACCTATGACGTCAGGTCCGTCAAAAAGTGGGTGGAAATAAAATACTCATTTAAACTGATTTATTTACATGTGCGACGTTGGAAATTTGAATATAAACGAATTAAATCAACTTTTCATACATAATACTCATTAAATGACACAAATTTCCTTTTGTAGATGTTTAATTTAAAGTGTTTATGAATTGGAAGCTGGCATCCTTGTTGCTTAGTGACCGCATCCGGTTTACCCACAATGCAACAAAGATGGCCGCCTCCATACGCACATGTAAACAAATCCAGTAGAATCCGAGATAAAATGATTGAAGACTATCGTGCATTGGCTTTACATCGAAATGGTGCATCAGATAAGCTGTCACAGCATTGGAGTGACTTGGTAAGCCCCATTACGAAAATACAACCGATGATTAGCTGACTGTTGGGCTTCGTGGAGAAAACCCAAATCCACCCAAGTCCAAACCACGATACCGGTTGTAGAAGAATAAAACCCTCAGATCGGGACCACTTCAATAGTTAAAACTATTGCCCTAGGATTAGGCAATGCCAGAACAACACAGCAAAACAGTAAAAAATTACGAATTACAAGTTATATAGAGCATTAGGTAATAAACGATATTGTCACATGTGTATGAGGCATCAAATTGGCCGAGAGCTCTAAGCCATGTGGTAAATCATTATATAATTATATAAACAGAGAATCTCATTATGAAAAACATGAAGCTTGTATTTATGATTCCAGCCAGCTTTGGGGCAGATATAAATCAAGCATTTGTGGTCAAACATAATAATAACAGTTAAAACTTATCTTTTTATTAATCATATTGTCTGTGGAGTCTGTATATTATGTGTAATGTGGATAGTTGGCAACACGTGTTCTGCTGTATGATGCAATGTAATTACATCACAAATATGTTGGTGTATAAAACTAGTACACAATCCCCCCCCCCCGTGGCGTATGACGTCATCCTTACACGTCATATTTTCCATTTACAGTATAAAATGACGTGATAGGTCATGGAAACTAAATTGAATAAATATCAACATTCCGTTGTTTATGTTTGTGGGTTTCAAAATTTATAGATCTAAATCTAGATCTTAAATTATAAGAAATGTCATTTTTTTAATAACTAAGTGAAATATTTGAGATTCGTTTTTTGATGTACATACTATACCCAATAGGTTCTTAATTGTGTTAGATATATACATGTATGCGTTTTAACTCGTGTAGATATAGATCTACTGAGTGCAATACTACCTGGCATCGAGTAACGTTAAGTCGCAGACGCGGTGTAGTGTTGAGCTGACCTTTGGTTAAGGTGAAAATGAAAATATTATCTTGTCCTTTCTTTTCTTATGTTGCTATTACAGGGCTGCAATTTCTCCGGATTTTTCCGAAATCTTCAGATGTTTTACATTGTATCAGATCAAGCAGATTGCAGTTTAAACCGAATTGTAAGTTCGACAGAATGCTATGTTTACTTTCAACCTGCTTTATTTTTTCTAAGTAATCACGTTTGGAAAATAAAAAAAAGTTGAAAATCTTAGGACTTTTCAAAATAAACTTTTAGCAGCCCTGTGTGCCAATGATGAGCACTCGTGATACATGGTCTATGTTGATCGTTCTGGTAAACATGCATTGTATCACATATAGATCTAGTACCATCAGCTTTATGTTATTATGTATATATGTTATGATGATGAGCTTGTATGCTAAAGTCAAATAAAACATCTGTTCTTTTCTGTTCTATTACAACGTCGAGATAATTCAACAATGTTTATGTTATAAATTCATTATAAATACAAGGGAGAACACGCTATTATTTACCAATATTTAAGCTTACATCATTATGTTCAGGTAATTGTTAACAAGTTTGGGACCTGACAAAACGCCGGTGTCACTCACATTAGAATAAATATGCAGAAATATGTCACTGTAATTATTAACTACCATTTTAAGTAATTTGTTGAATAGCCATTTCATGGATGCTGTTGTTTTTTTTTTTAAAAAAAACAACAATTTAATTATCATACACTATTTATACCTACTATTTTCGTACACATTTCCGTTCACGACACATTTGGTCCTGTCACATTGTCCACAGCACGTGTCATCTTTTGTAAAAACTTCTTGAGGACACTCTTTACAGGAGTAAGCAATGCATTTAACCTCAAACTTCTCCGAACACTTGCATTCAGTACAACCGTCTTCCGATTTTTTGGTGACACCTTTTTTATAAACAAACATCAACTTCGCAATTTTCTTATCAAATCAAGCGTTGTCGGGAAATAGCATATCGCTTATTACATAAATACAATGTACTTGCAAACTAAGACTTATCAGGACCCAGACTGTTGGACACTCGTCAATATGCCTCAACAGTGAACATTTTAAATACTGAACTTGATATGTATTGCAGAAAACAATTGTTAGTCAAAACTTTTTTTTAAGGAAAACGTTAAAGGGGAATAAATATATTTTGTTCATGTTACTGTAACGTTATACTTTTCCATGCCTTAATTAAGTAAAAGGTGTAATTGCAAACAGTTTGGGGTGATCAGAGGCCATGTAACGCGCGGCGTCTGTGCAGGATGCATCCAGTTTGACACTCATTAAATCATTACTTTAGCCAAAGTACCTAAAATTTAAATCTGATTAGTACAATCAATCGAAAAAGTTAACTTACTTCATGTGAAGAATTATGTCGCGGAAGTGACAGGGTAAATGTTAAAACTGACCTGGTTTAAAATATCCTACTATGTCGGAGTGGCAGCCAGGTTTACAGGTCGGGCAGCATTGACCCTCTTTTTTCTCCTCAATCCCATTTGGACAATGGAGCGTTATGCAACCGATTGTTTCGCATTTTCTGACGCCGGCATCACACTTACAGGTAGAACAGACATAATCGGAGTCAACTACTTCACCTGAAATAGTAAGGAATCGTACTACAGTAAATGCCCTCTTTCCAGCTTATTGATTGTAAGCAAAATATAGCTTAAGGAGCTTTCTGCTTTAAATTCACCTTGATATAACTCTGTCGCGTCTGAAACGTCACATTGACAATTCCAGTTTCAAATTTAGTCTAGTTCATTTCACACTTTTAAGGTAAGTTGTTGGTGATTTATTTTAATGTGACAAACAATGAAGACTCTGGTCAGAGTTCACCTTTAAATTTGTTTAAACTGGGATGTGTCACTGACTCACAAAGAAGGCGTACACTCATACAGAGTGGAAAATCTTCGTCACTTCCAAGAAATTCAACATTCTTATGGTTTATGCCAATACAATAATTAATTCCACCGAAAACAGTTTAAAGAAAGATCAGAAGAAATTGAACAGGCTCACAAGTCAAAATGTCACACACATTAGAATGAAGGTTGAGAACCTCTAATGATATCGGGTCAATGTCGGTCAACATCTACGGAGAACGATCGGCTATTCTCGTAAATTGCCGACCTTTTCGAACTATGCCTTAGCTGTATATATGATACCGACCTCTGCCTGGTTCCATTAGGGGTCCCCAACCTTAAACGTGAATAATTTTATTTATCTTTTTAATACCCATATGCAAACAGTGTATACCGTAATAAAAATGCTCCTATAGGAGCCCTCTGATCAGGGTCTGCATGTTTGATACTTTCATTGTTTTTCTGTTTGCATACCAAAACTGTAACGGTAGACTGGTTCAAAATACCTGTACTAAAAGAGTCCAACATGATTATAAATACCCACAAGAGAAACATAGGGCTGAACGGGTTAATGCGTCTTGTCCCCTGCTATATGGGTTAGATGTCTGTAAACTTACCGTCATCTTTGTCATGACATATGTCTGCCGACATCGCGGCTTCATACTGTACACTACACAAAAGGCACACTAGTCCTATCAAAACCACGTACCTGAAAGGACAAACATATGTGTGAGCCGTGACATGACAAATCTACCTTATTGCATTGCAATGTTATACAAGACGAGCACCGACCGTTGTCATCCCAGGCTCTGTATCTAAGTTTGATTTACACTGGCATATACTGTATATAATGCAGCTACATAAAATGCTTTATATTAATATAGGTTTCAAACAGTTAAGATAAAGGCCAGCCACCGCGTCAAAGCAATGTATTAAGGCAGGTTTTCTCACGGCACGACTCATATGTATGTTAACTGTGTATGCCATTATACACATTTCGTGCCTTAAGATTATTACTTTACTGAAACAACAAGTTCTAATTCATACAGTTTAACATGTATCATACGCAACATGTTCTATATTTTAGTAAATTATTGTTGAGCTTTACATCGTTTTTTAAAAGTCGGCAGAATACACATAAAACGCGCATTCTGCTTTATGTTTTTATAAAAAAAATCTTAGAGTAAACAATAAATATATATTCACTATTATTGGCCATTTTGTACATTAAAAAATTATTCAATTAGAATGTAGTGCATAAATATAGCACTTTACATACAGTGGTGGCAAATGCTAGTCTTCTTAGTAACCGCGTTTGAATTAAAGTTAAACATTTCCAATGGAAACAGTTTGGCGTCAAATCAGACGCCTGGCGTCTGAACAAGCTTAAAATTGCTTGCAAATCAGATAAAAAAATTGCAAACAATTTAGAAATAAATCTATTTGTATTTTATACCATTGCCTTTGGCCTAGTTTTGTTTCAGTAACGTCTTCTCAAAGTTCGCCTGGTCGTCTATGCTATTTTATTTTTAGAGAATTCAGCATAGATGCTCTACAGTATTAGCTCTCTACAACGTCACCCACTGGGAGACACATATTGTGTGTGTTGTTCGGAGGGAGCCGTTATAGAGAGGGAAAATTAAGACTTGGCTAACATTTTTATACAGCTAAAATCCAGAATCAGACGCCGTGTAACGCGGCGTTTAATCTGCATTCAAGCTGTTTGTCACTCCTCATTATATGTATTCTATCGAAATATCCACTTATATGTTACTTTGAGAAAAACACAGAAGACGACAAGTTTAAGCAGACGATATTGCAGCAGTAAAAGCGTAAGACATAATTGTCCCGGTTAGGGAATTGCGGCAAAGGGTGGTTGTAAGGAGGGAGTCGCAGTTGAGATGGCCGTTGTCGGGAGGGAACACTGTACTCGTATTTGTGAATTGTTCTGTCTATGCAGGCCTATTTGTATAGGAGAGAGATGTCATTCTTTTCAGATTTAATTAAATTGAAGCCACACACACTGCCATGTCATTAAGAATCCTTTGAAAATGTTGATTAATACCTGTAATTGGAGTCTGAGAGACAAACGAGCATCCGTGTTTAATTGTTGATAAAGTATACTTTCATTACAACTACGAACAATCAAGCAATTTGCATCAGCTGTTACAAAAACGAAAATGTACAGCGCTCCCTTTCTACAACGACATACAACGGGAGACGAAAATTGTATGCTTTGTTCGGAGGGAGTCGTTACAGGGAGGGACATTGGCTAACATTTACAAACAGTGCGAATCCAGATCGCTGGATTCAAACTGTTTGTCACTCGTCATTAAGTTTTCTTTTGTCAAAATGTCAAAAATTTAACTTTGAGAAAAGCGGGAGACGACAATTTAAAGCAGACGATATTGCAGCAAAGAAAAGGTTGGACAATATTGTCTTGTTTGGGGAACAGCGGCAAGTGTTGTTTTAAGGAGAGAGTCGTTGTTCTGAGGGCCAATGTAGGAAGGGAGCATTGAACTACCAATTTTGTCGAATAACATAACTCCCTTTAACTCATTCACTGCCTGGGTCCGAGTAAAATCGTTATTGCAAACAGTTTTGATCCTGATTTCATGGGTTAAAATACAATTATTTTTTAAATAGAAGAAATAAAAGCATACGGCAATTGTATGAAATTGATGACGCCGTGGCATTGAACGGGTTAATTGCATACCAGGTAACATATGCAGCTGAACTTACTCATTAGTGTTTCAATAGACATAATAACCTTTAGCATAGACATCTAAATCGGACAAGAAAACATTTGTGTCAAGCAGGATCTACTTTCTGAGTTTAGTTTGCCTTTATATCGCTGGCCTCTAATTCTATGACAATTCACTTCCGGTTAATATTTTTGACGTCAAGTTTTAACCCTTTCACTATCACGACACTTGGCCGATCTATATTAGCCTATTTTGACAAATTCACGAGCTCTACGAGTTTGCATCTCCCCCAGCTATGCCAATTCAACCTCTACCCGATTATGACACGACCATATCTTCCTGGTCGTACTTGGGTTCGTGAATTGGTCGTAAGCTGTTCATGAGTGTGTCGTGTCCGGACAATGGTAGTATTATCCGAGCGCGTTTGGTCAGAATTCAGATGTCTCAGAGAACAGGTATTAGTAATTTAGTATCATCATTATATCGCAAGACGAAAGAGCAGCTACAGTTGTTGGCCTGGTGGCTAGAGCTCCTGAGAAATGGAATCAGGGAAATAACGGGGCTGGAAGAGGAAGAAGAGATCGATGAGTTAACCCTCATCCCGACCTTTGGGGTCCAGTGGACCCCAAGGGCTTCATTTTTGCTAGAAAAAAGTATTCAACCTAATGACGCTTATGCCATTTTAGGCATTGTTCCTAAGGCTGATTTTATACACTTGTGTGAAATATGAACTAAATAGGTCAATTCGTATAGATTTTATTATCAAAACACGGCTGGGGTCCAGCCGGGCCCCAGAATTCTAAAGATTAGTAAATTGTATTTCAGGCCATTTAAAAACCGTTCATTGTTGTTTACAACTAGTACAATGGCATTTATTGATAACCCCGATAACACTGTCCCTCAATTCGCATATCAAAATGTATCTTTCACGATCTTGCGATTGAGTTATGTCCGTTGGATAATATAATCATGGAGCGCGAAACCGCGAGTCCAAGGGATTCATACTTTATGAAAAAAGTACAATTCTATCTGACCTCAAATTATGCAAATGATTTCAAGATTAAAATAAGTGTACTGTATTATTTTTGGATCTGATCCTTTCTGCATAATGGTGATAGTGTTATAGAGTCTGGAAGCGAAAGAATGAAAGGTACGATTCCTAAAATCGCGCTTGAAAATTTGGAAATCTTAGGACTTTTATGAGCAAGTTATGGCAGCCCTGGCTTTATACCCGGTATTAGAATTACAACTGGGCTGTGTTTACAACATCAATACCGATGTCACGCCAAAAAATCGATTACCATCATCTAATCTGAAATCGTTTTCTGAGATATTGAGAGTCACACGCGACACCACCATATTTCAATATTTTCTTCACAATACTTTTGACATCATTGACTGAAAAGGAACAGGTGTCGCGTGTGGCTCTTCATATTTATTTTTTAGGAAGTTTCCATAGCAGTCATGGGCCAAGATGGGTGATCTTGACATTTGCCCTTGACCCTATTGAACGTTGGCCTACGAGGTCTAGGCGGTCGGTATTTCAGGCGTCTATGTCAATGCTTCATTGCCATTTTTTTCTGTTTATCAGATTCAACTATATAGCTACAGGGGAAGAAAGACATACAACAGACAAACATGCTCCAATTAGGATGCATGGCAAACACTTGTTAAGCAGTGTCTTAACCTAATGTTTGATACAATTTCTTGTTATTTCATTCATGAATCAAAATTAATGTAATAGATTATGGTTACAGGAAACCTCAAATCATAGTTTATTACAGTAATACAAAAATCTGGTGTAGACCATTGACCAAAACGGACCGTGGTTGCACCTGTAACTGCGTCTAGGACACATTCAGGCAGCTGATCAGACTTGTGATGATGTGAAGCAGACATAGTTATGAGTAGTACTCAAGACATGGTGTTAAAGCCGCATTGTGTTTTTGAGACACCTGCATACAACGGTTGTTTGGTGTCCCATTTGAACTACGTGGGACGTGATTCTTTCACAAAAACCGGTTTTATCTAATTCGCTTTTTAAATTTTATTTATAATATTTTGGTGCAGCCCAAATTAAAAAGCCTCCCTTGCGAATGGAAAGAAGGACACCTCTGTAAAAACAGGGCTCCAGATAACGGAAGTTTTTCGAAAACTAAAATCTTTATTTCTGCTTTTAAATCCAATGTTGTCATACTCATTAAAATTGTCTCGAAGAGACGTTTTAATCAGTAGTAACACCATAGCATTCGGTGCTGAAATGAGTGAGAAAATGTTAGATTAGTTCAGATTACTCTCGCTTACATCTATAGCTGGAGCACTGAAAATGACCCTGTTAACCCTTATTCTGCTGCACAGACGTCTGCTTTGACATTGTCGTCTGCAAAATGTGTTCAGTTTAGATTTATGCATTGTTTAAATTAAACAAACCTTAAGACGAGTGTCAAACAGTTTGGATCCAGATGAGACGCCGCGTCATGCGGCGTCTTTTTAGATTCAAATAGTTTGTAAACTCCGTAAAGTTAGGACCAGTAGGCACAGGGTTAAACACTATGAGATCCAATAACAACGTGTACATTTTATTCACGGTGGGTAAACGATTAAAACAAGCTACGGTGAATCTATACCTTGAGCTTGCTGAAAATGACTGTTTCAGCCTTGTCCGCTCTCTAACTCAAACACTTCTTTTTGGATCTTCACCAAACTTGCTAAAAATGTTTATCAGTATAGAATCTAGGTTAAGTTCAATAACTAGCAAAATTGCACAAGGCATGTCTGAGTTATTGCCCTTGAATAATTAAAAAATGACTGTTTCAGCATTTTCTGCTCTCTAACACAAACACCTTTTATTGGATCTTCACCAAACTTGCTGACAACTTGTATTGGTATTAAATCTAGGTCAAGGTAAAAAATCGAATACAGTTGAATGAAAATCCTTCAAGAGGTAAAGGAAAAATGGAGTGGTCATTCATTACTTAACTTATTACCAACACGGCTAAGATGAAGCACATGCAACCATTGACCAAATATTTGGCTAAAAATAGAATAAAAACTGGTCCTTTTACAGAGTGGACAGGGCAAAAAAAAGGATAAAATAGCAAAATTTTAGTCATTCAAGGGCAATAACTCCAACATGCCTTGTGCGATTTTGGTAGTTAAGATGATTGACCTAGATTTAATATTAATAAACATTTTCAACAAGTTTGGTGAATATCTGATAAAACTTGTATGTGTTAGAAAGCGAAAAATACTGAAACAGTCATGTTTTAATACATAAAGGGCAAAAACTCAGATATGCCACATGCGATTTTTGTAATAATAAAACTAGACCTAAATTTTATATAACTAAACATTTTCAGCAAGTTTAGTGAATATCCGATAAAAACTGTATGTGTTAGAGTGCAAAAATGACAGAACCAGTCATTTTATTTTAATAAACAGGCAATAACTCATGCAGATAAACCTTATGTGATTTTAGTAGTTATCAAACTAAACCTTGATATTATATGAATAAACATTTTCAGCAAGTTTGGTGAAGATCAAATAAAACGTATTTGTGTTAGAGAGCAAAGCTTGCTGAAAACAGTCATTTTTTAATACATAAAGGGCAAAAACTCAGATATGCCACATGCGATTTTAGTAATAATCAAACTAGACCTAAAAGTTATATGAATAAATATTGTAAGCATGTTTGGTGAATATCCGATAAAAGCTGTTTGTTTTACAGTGCTAAAATGACTGAAACAGTCATTTTTTATTAATTAACAGGCAAAAAACTAAAAAAAACTTATGCGATTTTAGTAGTAATCAAACTAAACCTTGATTTTATATCAATGAACATATTCAGCAAGTTTGTGGAAGATCGGAAAAAATATAGTTGAGTTAGAGAGCGGACAAAAAAGTGTGTTAGTCTAACTGACTGATGGATGGACCGGCGGAGGTAGATACGGTTGCCCCCCAGTGAAGTTGAATTCGGCTGTATCACGTGATACTAAGCCGTGTGGTAATGTTTATGTCAGACGTTCTATTTTCGGTTTGTTATGATTTTAAATCGCCTTTTTTGGTGATTTAGGTCCGTCTTCATCATTTCATAGATCAGTTTGGCCCATAAGAATGTTCAAACATTATTATTAACCGTTATTGTATTTCAGGCATTAAGAAAAGGTCTGAAAACACAATGGGACTTTAAGCAATTGATATTCAAAACTCATTATATGTATGTTACTTTCATAACATGTGTTTACCATACTAAGTTTTATTACATATATTTGACATGCCACTCTCTCAGTGTCAGCGTCATGCATCATGCACGGAGGTAAGACATGCACGGTGACAGGTCAAATAAATTGGACAACTATTGTCATGAAATAATTGGAAGCAGAAACAAACTTAACAAATTGACGATATTGATCAGCTGGGAAGCTGTTTTTGGTTACATATATTCACTTATAAGGTTTTTAAATCAGTTGTGGTTTAAAGTTGTATAGTTACCCATGTTAATATGCATAAATATTATTTGGAGTCCACTGGATCCAAAATATATTTTTGTCATTTTCTTCCAAATAGTAACATAGTTCTGTAAAATATACACCATTAATGTAACAAAATGTATATCTAGCCATAATTATGTCCATATCTCCCCATTTGTACATTTTCTGCACACGTTGTTAAATAAAATGCGATTTTACAGCGAGCGAAAAACTTAGTTTTTTGTGTTACTATGGTCACTGGTTGTCATGGTAACAGTGAGAGCAACGTTTCGGTTTTATCACTACACACCAATTTATAAGCGGCATCAGTTATGTCCAAAACACCTATCTTGACTTAGAAAAAAACAAATATGCACAATGGGGTCCAATGGACGCCAAAAGCCTTAAAACTCAAGTTTGTGCAAGGTCCGGATGAGGGTTAAAAGACGCACAAGAGGTCGTTAATAACAACGGCGAATGGCGATCGAATATCATAACGGCATTAAAAGCAGCGGCTGCATTAGATTAATAAAAATAGTGAAATGAGAGTGGACGTTGACATATTAACTGAGCTAAATGACCGCATTCAAGTATTTAAAGTATTTCACATTTACTTCTACTCAATGATAAAATAAGCTAGGAGAAAGAGGGTTATATTGCCCTAAATCGCATGAGGGATACTATTTTACCCAAGGGGCATAATGCATTCATATTTGACAGAGAAGCTGCAAATTATGCCTTGTGCAAAATACCTTATATCTGAGCATTTTGGTTCAGACAGGAAGATATGTCGAGTTAATATTTTTCTTTTAAAATATGCAATGGGCCGGCATTTCTGCACCAATATTGTTAGAAGACCTAACAATATTTCATCACTACAAATATCAAAGTTCTGGTCATATTATTGTTTTGAAAAGGTTCATTTAGCAGGTAGAATGCCTAGTAAGAAACACTGCTACATATAAACTATGCTAACCTAAACAGTTCTGACAGCTTTACTGTGCGCTTGATCACTTGCAAATGATCGGCGGGATTTGGAATTTACGTTCCCTTGTTGCTCCCGGAAGTGGTCATGTTAGTTTCAGAGAGAACAGAGGTGGAGGGTATCAGTCTATAAATCTATGTAAAACTGAGTCATATTTTACCCCAGGGGCGTAATTTGAACAATCTTCATATCGGACCTATATATCATGTTTTGTACGGAATATTTTAACTCATGGTATTGTGGTATTAAACAAGTAGATTTTATTGAATAATCTATTTTGATTTCCGATTACTTAGATATACAACAGTTCAAAATCATTTCAACAATATTGGAAAAGGACCTCTATAAGTTGCACCATACCAAATATCAAAACTCGGGCCATATTAGTTTCAGAGAATTTTAAAACGGCTTTGATATAATATATATAATATATTCCCGTGTTTCTGTTATCATGCATACTGTGAATAGTATAAAAAAAACGTGGAAACTTCGATATTAAAATCGGAACTCGTTTTGAGCATCTTTGCATTAAAAACAACAAACTTAATACAAACAGGCCAGAGTTACACATTTACGTCATAGTCTGTATTTGATTTTGCACTGGCGTTCTCGTATTAAAAGACCGTAATTATAAAACGAAGTCATGGCAGTGGGAATCTAGCATGAAGGGGTAAAACCTTATGATAACTTTGACCATGAAAGGGAAACATCATTTTTTCTTTTTACTGTCTTCTGTCTTCATTTTCAACTATTTTCCTTACATTCTCTAAAAATTATCGGAACAGTTGTGTGTTTTAAAAACATCCACCATTAACTAATATTTATATTGTTTCATACTTTCTAATTTTGTGCAATTCTGTGTATCCTTATTAGCTAAATAGCCATCTAATTATTGTGCTATTAAGATGTATTAAATGCAAGTTTATAAATAACAAATTGTATTAACTTACCCCATTTTTCTATGATTTGTAGCAGCTGAACTGTTTAGCTTGAAGTCTATATTTGCTGAAGGCGCGGTTTGACATCTACTTATATGAACATATAATTGGTGACGTCAACTAAGTATATAAATTTACATCGGATCACTGACAGTTGAGGCCCCGAAAGCGACATCAATATATGTAATATCAAGATTCAAGTTCACATTCACATTTAAGTTCGGTGCTCTGCTATTTCTTTACCTGGAACATTTATACTACGTAGAGAAATGACCCCATACCGTGAGGGGGTCATTCTACTACTAGTCAATGGGGTCCTTTTTCTACTTTCTGGGTCATTTTTCTACGTAGTAAAATGACCCGGGTCACTGTTCTACGCAGTGACATTACCCTAGGGTCATTTTAGCAGGGGATCATTCTATTGCGTAACACCGGCCCCAAAAATGAAATGCAAAGGTCCGTATCGAAAATCCGCCCTGCCAGGTCAAAAAAATCGATCCATACTACCTATGAACCTCGCGTGAATTTAAGACAATACTTTACCTTGGGTGGTTACACCTTGTTCGGTACAAAGTTTGAATTAAAGCATGGGAATGCTTTATCTTTACAAATGTTCCGACTTGAACAATAATCCGTTTGTTGTAAAACAATGATTTCTATTATAAAATGTTTGCTCAGATAGAAATAAATAGTCATATGTTAGCAAACAAATACCGTTTATACGGTTTATAGCATTGCCTTTGCGTGTATGACTAGTTTAAACGGGAAATAATAGTTCTTCCCTACTGTATGTTATACAAGATATAACATGTCGAATATAGTTTATGTCAAACGAACGCCTGGCCTCACTAGTGAATCACGCCACAAATTGGTATTTCGAATTTTCACCTTAACATTCAACCCGCTTTGTTGTAGTTTTCTGGAAAGTAATTCTCAATATTGACTCTTAATGTCATTTTCTTCCACAGAATATCAATGGAGCACCAAACAGTCTAGATTCCGACGAGACGCCGAATGACGTTGTACATGTATCTCATCGGGATATGAATAGTTTGCAATCAGACCTGATACATTCGCCCATAGCATGCAAACGGTTAAACATACCCTTTGACCTCAGCAACAGCTGTTGTTCACACATTATATAACCCCATTCAAAGCCTTATCACCGTCTACTGAGAACTTTAATTACTGCTTAAGAATCTCTTAATTAGGCAAACATGTATTTTACATAAGTAAAATCGCTTTGAGTAACGAACAAATTTAACATGCTCAGAAATCGTGTTAGTCAGTGTCTGATCAACTGGTTGCAAATGTCAGTAATGTCCTTATAGATAATCGTATTTCAATTATCGCTAAATATGACATAGACATAGACAAAGTTGGTTTGGTATAAAACAGGTAGTTTGGTGGCTCTGGAAACCAACGTTTTCATTAATATCTCTTTAACTACAACATCAAATATCACCACTCTTTGCACACAATTAAGGACCTACAATACCAAACAGAATATACATATTGTAATTGTTTAAATGGTCAAAAGAATGCCTTTGCCATTGCACCCCCGTTGTAAAGTTAAGCTATCTAAAGAGTATTGTCTGTCTAAAAAATGGAACACCCTCACTGCATAATACTAGGCTGAGGGCATGTCTCAATGTAATGTTTAGCTGTCAAACTTGAATAAAAACAGTAATACCCTCTATAACGACCACTGAAGCGAAGACTATTGATTGTATAAAATACAGATGACAGCTTTAAGCTTAAATAGCTTTCTATTTACTGTCACATCGCTTTAAAGCGACTCGCAACCAGATGGTATATTTGCAAAAATAAAAGAAAATACTCAAATAAAACCAAATATGTAGAATTATCGTGCATCTGGCATTAGAAAAATATGATCAATCTACAAACTTCCTTAAGAAAGGTCTTCAAATATGAATTTTCGAGATATTTTCCATCGCTTTACCAATTGCGTTGAAAAACGTAGAAATTGATCACGGGCTCAGACAAAAACCCGAGCCGAATTATATACTCTCCGTCGCTACATACTTAAGCACATTAAATCGACCCCAAAGATAGGAATAGGCATGTGGTCGAGTTGTCAAAGGGGTTGCCTTTTTTTGCTATTCTGTACCCGCATGCCGGGTCCCGGGTTCATATCCCACTAGAGCTCAATATTTTTTTTTATTATTGAAATGCAATTCTTAAACTGAATTCATCATCCTAAACTAATTCTTACCCGTTCATATAAGCGTTTGACATATATTTACAAATTACTATTTTTAATGCGAAATCTGGTTGCTAGCCCCTGTGGTAACACACTCATATTCCATTTATACAACAAAAATGGTTTCACTGTACTTTTATAGAGGACTTCAAACAATAGGTTAAATCTGAACCCGCCGAATATGTTGCATGCTTAGCAATAGTGGTGTGAAAAAGTAGAAAATTAAGGAGTGTTTCATTTTAAAGTTATACAATACTTCCACATAGAATGGGTATTAATTCGATTGAACAAAATCAGATGCTGCGTAACGCGGCGTTTGATTTCGATCCAAACGGCTTGACACATATTTGCAAACAGTTTAGGTCCAGAGCAGACGCTGCGTTACACAGCGTCTGATCTCGATCCAAACTGATGGCACATTTTAATCAAGTCTCGATCAGCAGGATAAGGGTTAATTAGAAATGAAGTTTCTTGACCGTAAATAATTCGTTCCACCTCTTTTCTACATAGACTTACCTGCTGACATTGGCCTTTTAGAACTTAAGACCTCATTCATGGAACGTTTCCACAATTTGTATTAATCTATCTTTATATCATTGTTCTTCAATAACAATAATTGAATTGTTCTTACGGTAACATTTTGATTATTCTTAAACGTACTGTAGCATGTTCTTTTGATGATCCTAAAATTGGTCAAACCTGTTGTTCTGAAGAGAACTCAATTAGCATAGAACAAATTCTATTTTACTTGAATTGAGGGACATATTCCATCTCTTATAGGCTTGAAACAGTTAGATAGAACAGATCGATAATAGAAATAAAGCACATGGCATTAAAGAAGATTTTTGTGATGTTTCGTCGCCCAAAACAAAGTTATAGTGAAACAAAATAGATAAAGTTATAGTATAAAGAACAATTGGTAGCAGAGCGAGGTTATAGATCTATAGAAGAAGCGAGATGTCGGACGACGAGACCAACAAAGAGACGATCGTAGAAGACACAGAAACAAAAATGCGTTCAATGAAAATGGCAAAATCGCGTTATAAGGCTGTGTTTACACGATTTAAGAATCAGTTGACAAATGTACTGCAAGATGAGGACTCTGAGAAAGGGGAGATAGACTCGTTGTGTCAGAAAATGGGCACAGTTTTGGAAAAAACATTGGATATTATGCAAGCATTGTCAGAGGAACATGTGAACAGTAAAGAATACAAATGTGCTGATGATATTGCATTGGAAATGGACGGAATTGCATCCGAAAATTCAGAGACTAGTATACAGGTAAAACGATTTTTTGATGCAAGGAAAAAATCCATGCCAAAGCATGAATCGGTGGCTACTGGGGGCTCAGAATATAGTGCTCTAGGAAAAGACCTGTGGAAACACATGAAGAGAGTGGAAATGCCCTCTTTTCATGGAGATAAGACCAAGTATGAATCCTGGAAGGCAGCCTTTATGGCTTGTATTGATAATGCACATGCAACACCAGAGTATAAATACGAAAGACTCAAGCAGGAAACGTAACACAAACAATACACCCACCTCTCAAGCAGAACACACACACACAGTCATACCACAACAAACACACACACACACACACACACATACACGCAATACCATTCCTTCATCTACACACTAAATAAAAAAACAACACGCAAGACAAACATAAAGCAAAGTGAATATAGGAGCCCGCCTTGGTACGGTCAGTAGCAATCAATAACTAACTATAAATTAATTAATTATTAACAACCACTGGGGGGTTAAACCTGGGTTTAGGGGCGCCCAACCTCACACTTATCTCCTATATTCACCTATAAAGACAAACAGTGTACATAAAATATAAACCCTGTTCCACAACCTCACAATCAAAAAGACCGCCAGCACAGTAAGTAAATACATGTAAAACATTTAGCAAAAATTATATGACAAGATCATTAGTAACATGGGAAAGAATTCAACACTCAAGCCCGTGTTAACTCCTTCAACTAAGGCAGTACTTAAAAGGAGCAGCGCTGAAGTGCATTGAGAATCTTGGACATTCTGAAGCAGCATATGAAGCAGCTAAGGAAAGGCTAGAACGGAAATACGGTGGCGCTGCCAGAGTGGTAACTAGATTTTTGAATGATCTTGAGAATTTCCCGGCTCTCCGTAATGAAAGTGCAAGGGAACTAGAAAAATGTGCAGACTTGCTTGATATTGCAGTTATTAACTTAAAAGAAGTGAAACATGATGAGGATTTAAAAGATGGGTCTCTGTATCATAGGCTACTAAAGAAATTACCACAGACAATGCTAACAAGATATAATAGACAAGTGCACGAGAAAAAATTGAGTGAATCGGTAGAAACTCTGAGAACGTGGATCAATGAAGAGACAGAATATGCAGTCAAAGCAAGTGAAACCATTCATGGATTTGATTATCAAAGTGGAAAGTTCCAGAAAGAAAGATCATTCTTTGGAGCAAAAAAGGAAAATGCAGACGCGACGATAGCCGAACAATGTAAAGTGTGCGGTCAGACCCATAAGGTATGGAATTGCCAAGTATTTAAAGCTATGAGTGTAGAGGACAGATGGTCCAAGGCAAAAGATACTGGGTTATGTTTCAAGTGCTTAAAATCGAATCACATAGGCAAAAAATGTGCTTATCAAGGCAAGTGTGGGATAAATGGCTGTCCAAAGACACATAATAGACTATTACACCGTCAAGTGTCACAATTACGACCTGAAGCAGAAGAATTTCAGACATTACAATGTTACAGCACCCACAACATAGCGTTGAGAACAATACCTGTTGTATTGAAAGTGAAAGAAAGGGAACTGAAAGTAAACGTGCTACTTGACGACGGAAGTACAAAGTCATGTTTGAATGAAGACGTGGCGTCAGAATTGGGATTATCAGGTGAAAAGACTTTGGTTGTAGTGAACGTAATCAATGGGAGATCCAAAAGGTTTGAAACCACATGTGTTGAACTTCAGATTCAAGGTATAAACAAAAACTTAACAATGAAAATGGAGGCCCAAACAACAAAGAATGTGACAGGTAGATTAAAGCCTATAGACTGGCAACAAAACTCTGAAAAATGGCCTCATTTGCAAGGAATCCAATTCCCTAGACTGAGTAAGAAGAGTAAAGTAGATCTCTTAATAGGATTGGACTACGTGGAACTACACAGATCCCTGGGTGAGATCCAAGGTCACCCAGGAGAACCAGTCGCACGGTTGACGCCATTAGGATGGACACGCGTTGGACCAGTAGAAAATCCCACAACAAGTATATTCACATTCCACACTGCTGAGAGAATTGACAACAGTTTTGGGAAGTGGAGAGTGAAGTGATTAGAAAATCCAGTTCTATATCACCAAGAGATCAAGACATACTGACGAATGCAGAAAAGTCAATACACGTCAACGAAGGTCACTATGAAGTGTCGTTGCCATGGAAACAAGCCAAGAAAGAGTTACCGGACAATTATGAGATGGCAAAAAAGCGCCTTGAAAGCACAGAAAAAAGGTGAGATAAAGACCCAGTAGTAAAAGAAATGTACAAAGACACAATTGAAGGTTACATGAAAAAGGGCTATGTCAAGAATGTTGAGAAAAATAAGAAAGAAGAAAAAAGGTGGTTGTTACCTCACTTTCCTGTCCTCAGGATGAACAAAGAAACGACAAAGGTTCGTATTGTGTTTGACGCGTCGGCTCGTTATCAAGGTGTATGTCTGAATGATTCACTTGAACAAGGACCAAAACTGCAAAATAGTTTGTTTGACGTGCTCATGAGGTTCAGAGAAAACAAAGTCGCGGTAGTATGTGACATTCAAGAGATGTATCTGAGAGTTGGCATAACTCCTCCGGATAGAAAATTTCATAGGTTTCTGTG
This sequence comes from Gari tellinella, assembly GCA_922989275.2. Taxonomy (NCBI): domain Eukaryota; kingdom Metazoa; phylum Mollusca; class Bivalvia; order Cardiida; family Psammobiidae; genus Gari; species Gari tellinella. Next base: position 19,625,799 of record OV277869.1, on the reverse strand, counting down.
GCGCACAAAACCAGAAGAAGAACCAAAAGAGTATGAATTCACGCGTTTAGTGTTTGGAGTGTCATCGTCACCGTTTTTAGCTCAAATGGCATCACAACACAATGCCAAACTGTTCGAAAGTGAATACCCACGTGCATCAGAGACAGTCCTAAAATCTACATACATGGATGATAGTATGGATTCAGTTGACAATGATAAACAGGCAGTAGAGTTGTATGAAGAACTCACAGAGTTGTGGGGAAAAGCTGGAATGGTAGCCCATAAGTGGATGTCAAACTCTAAGACTGTGATGGAACACATACCTGTGGAAGATAGGGCTTCAAAAGTTGATTTAGCAAAATATGAACTCCCAAAGATAAAGACACTAGGGGTACTATGGGGGGCTGAAAATGACAGTTTTAAGTTTGATATCAATCTAGTCGATGTGCACAAACCAATGACAAAGCGTGAATATTTGAAAAAGATCGCCACAATGTTTGATCCGCTTGGGCTTTTGGCACCGTACATACTGCGGGGGAAAATGATAATGCAAGACATTTGGCTATCAGGAGTTGAATGGGACCAATGCATAGAAACTGAAACATTGATAAAAATAGCACACTGGTTTGATGAACTGCCAAAAGTCAAGCAAATTACAGTTCCAAGATGCATTAAGGGAGAAAAACCAGTAAAAGAAATGACAATTCATGCCTTCAGTGATGCATCAGTGAGAGCTTATGGTGCTGTAGTGTATAGTAGAAATGAACATGAAGATGGTGATATGTCTGTGAGAATGATTGCAGCAAAGAGCAAAGTCGCACCAATGGCAGCAATTAGCATTGCAAGATTGGAGTTGATGGCAGCTATTCTGAATCTGGAATTGACAATGGCTGTTAAAGACGCACTAGAATTTGACATTGAAAAATGTACCTTTTGGACAGATAGCATGGATGTGATATGTTGGTTAAGAAACCAGAGTAGAGTGTTTAAACCGTTTGTGGCCAATAGAGTGGCAGAAATTCAGAGAAGTACAAATCCTAGTCAGTGGAGACACGTACCAGGTGAAAGCAATCCTGCAGATCTAGTATCCCGTGGCGTGAAAATGGATCAGCTTATAGAAGAACATTTCTGGTGGGAAGGTCCTAATTTTCTCAAAGAAAGTGAAATGGAATGGCCAAGAACAACTGTAAAGGGCAAAATGACTGATCAAAGTGAAGTCAAGAAAACTGAAACTGAAAGATTCAAGAGAGTTGATGAAAATTACAATGTAAGTTGTGTTGACAGTGTAAAAAACGATAAAACAGAAATGTGGCGGTTAGATCCACTACGATATTCCAGTTGGGAGAGACTAAAACGAGTGATGGCAGGGGTTCTTAGGTTCATTGAGAATTGTATTGAAAAACAGAATCTGCGAAAGTTAGGAGGGTTGACATGTGATGAACTAAAAGAGAGTGAAGAGAGACTCATTAGAGAAGCTCAAAAGAAAGAATTCAGTGAATACAAAGACATTCTGAGAGGAAAATCCCTGTCGAAAAATAGTAAACTCCTTCCGCTGAATCCAGTAGTTGACACTGAAGGGATTGTCAGAAGTAATTCCAGACTGCAGTATGCAGAAGTCATTTCATTCGAGTGTCGGCATCCCATCATTCTTCCGCGTTATTCGTGGATCACAAAACTCATAGTGAAATCTAGTCATGAAAAATGCAAACATTCGGGAACAAACTATATTCTGTCACATCTGTCATCAAAGTATTGGATCACTCACGCGAGAGAAGTCATTCGTGAAATTGAAAATGAATGTGCTGAATGTAAAAGACAAAAGGCAAAACCAATGAATCAGATCATGGCACCGTTGCCAGCATGTAGACTAGATCAGCCTTTAAAGGCGTTTGCAAATGTAGCTGTGGACTATGGTGGATCATTTCTGACAATACAAGGTAGAGGCAAGGTTCGTCAAAAAAGATACCTCTGCTTGTTTACTTGCTTAGCTTCTAGAGCTGTACACCTTGAGATGGCTTATAGTCTTGCCACCAGTTCTTTCTTAAATGCCTTCCAAAGAATGTTTGGCAGGCGAGGAATCTCAGAGAAGGTACTAAGTGACAATGGAACGAACTTTGTGGGTGCTGCCAAAGAACTAAAATCACTTGTGAAGGCACTTGACAAGCAGCACATTGTAAGAACTACTGCAGACAAGGGCATCAAATGGCAGTTCAACCCACCTCTGGCTCCACACTGGGGTGGAGCACATGAAATCATGATCAAGGCAGCAAAGCGTGCTGTCTATCACATTCTACATAGAGCAGATATAACAGACGAAGAGCTATTGACAGCCTTTGTGGGAGCTGAGTCGTTGATAAATTCAAGACCTTTGACTTACCAGTCGTCCAACTCAGCAGATTGTGTGCCACTCACACCTAACCATTTCCTGTTTGGGCAGATGGGTGGTCAGTTTGCACCGCAGTCGGTAGACACAACACAGTTTCATCCCCAAAACAGATGGCGCCGTGTTCAAGAACTCATGAGACATTTTTGGCAGCGTTGGCTCAAGGAATGGCTGCCAAGCCTTGGATCGCGAAAGAAGTGGTTCCATAAACATCGAGAATTACGCGTTGGGGAAATATTGATCGTAGTGTCCACCGAGACACCACGAGGTCAGTGGCCCTTGGGGAGAGTTACAAATGTGTATCCGGAAGTGGACGGGCGAATCCGGTCAGCAACAGTGCTAGTAAAAGGCAAGAAAATTGACCGTCCAATAACAAAGCTATGTCCACTAGAATGTGAAAAATAATCGCGAAACAATAAACTATCCTGAATTAAGTTAAGTGTTAAGTGAAAAACGGCATAATAATCCCTTTAGAAATTGTGTGCATTGAGTTAGGTGTTCAGTGAAAAAGGGGCATAATAATCCCCATAGAAAGTGTGTGCATTAAGTCAAGTGTTCAATGAAAATGGGCATAATAATCCCTATAGAAAGCACATGCATAAGTGTTCAAACCAAAGATTTAAGATTTTATATAATTACTTGAACTACATACGGGCCCAGCAAATGTGAAAGAGACACAAAAACAATCCAGCAAATGTGAAAGAGACACAAAACAATCAAGCAGTTAATCTTACAAAATTTATTGTATAAGAGAATTGATTATCATTACATCTGATACATGGTTACTATTAAACTAGATAATATGATAATTAAGTTTTGTTCTATCAGGCATTTTTCCAAGAGCAGATCAAAAGAATTTGTTGACTTGCTCATTTGAAAACATGCTATAGAAAAGGTATCAAAACTCCTGATTTTGTCTGAAGCCATAAACCTGTTTATATTTTAGAGTACTGTACTGCTTCTGTAACTTGTTAAGAAACATATGAATCTCATACTTATGGCATAGAGTTAAGTTGAAACAGTATTGATAAGGTACATGCTGTTGCTCCAGTTGTGAATTTATCAATGTTTTCTTACTTAGGCTTTACTTATGGAAGTATTGATTAATTATTCGGATAGTTGAATTGGAATTTAAAGATAAATTCACAAGTGGATGTAGTTATGATCAACAAAAAACAGTTACATATGTATTTCATAATTTCAAGTTAAATTCTTAAGGTATTTGGAATTGTAATTCCTAGAGTTTGATGTTTATTGCTTGTTGTTGGAATTTTTTTTTATATGTCTATAGATTGATTATTTCAGACCTAACACATCTTGTTAACCCAGATCAAATAGTTTTATTAGACTGAATTGACCAGGGTATACATTATTTGCTGTTTAAAAAGGTGACACTTTGTTTAACTTGTGTACTAATTTGTACTATATATAGAGCTCAACTAGGAGCAAAATAGTCAGTCTGTACATGTAAAAAATCATTATTTAGTCAGTTGATACTTTATAGCTTATATTTTAAATGTTACTATGGATCGAGTAAAGAAACTCTAGTCAGGTCAAAAGAGGTTTTATAGAGGTCAGAAAGATATTATATTGCAAAATGCAGTCCTGTTTGCCTTGTAACTAAATCTGGTACAAGGGAAATAACTGTGCATCTACTATGCAACTAGGATTGTGGTGTGGCTAGAGTTATCTTTCTTATTGATTATATTTACTGACTTTATAGGCTCTTGATGAAAAGAGATATAGTTAATCTGTATTTTATGGATCTATGTTGAGTTCCAGTAATTTTATAGAAACAGAATTTGTGTAAAATATGGCTTATTACTAGGTAACTTAATTAGATAGAGTCTTATTGGCTTCATTGTACATTAATAAGACTAGGTCTAATTAAGGTGGGGAGAATGTTCTGAAGAGAACTCAATTAGCATAGAACAAATTCTTTTTTACTTGAACTGAGGAACATATTCCATCTCTTATAGGCTTAAAACAGTTAGATATAACAGATCGATAATAGAAATAAAGCACATGGCATTAAAGAAGATTTTTGTGATGTTTCGTCGCGAAAAAACAAAACTATAGTGAAACAAAATAGATAAAGTTATAGTATAAAGAACACCTGTCCTTTTGGCAATTTACTTTGAGATGTCCGCTCGCTCTCACAACATGCACTTTCCTCATCATGTAATAGGCCACATGAAAGACAGATGGCCGCTTAGAATGAAGTAAAACATCAGAATTATCCTAAAGGAGTTGTTTTTTTTTGTTATACTTTCACTTTGTATTAAGCACTCATCTGTCTTAAGCACTTTAATAATGAATTTGATTAAGTGGCCGTCATGGAAAGGTTATACTGCAGTTGTTTGTGATAGATTTACACGAAGTGGAAAAAGCATTAAATTCACAGGCCGTGTGTTTACATTGCGAATATATTGATGATTCGCTGAGAGCAGAACTATAAGCCCCGCCTCCTCTTCGGAAAGGTGTCCACAAGTACTGCCCCTAGTGAAATTACGTTTATTTGAAATAAACGTCATTTTGTTCAGTGGAATTAAATGGGGCGAATGTAAATATTAATGAATGTTTGCAATACAGAGCTGAAAAGTTGATGCACAAAACATTTTATAAAAAGTATGTACAGTACAGTTAAGAAAACGTCATTCTTCTCTAATTAACGCGTTTATAGTTAAACAGTTCTTTTAATTGCAAACAGTTAAGAGCCAGATCAGACGCCGGGTAAAGAGTTTTCTTATCAGGCTCCAAACAATTTGCATCTCAGTTTGAAATTTCAGAAACATTTTTTTGTACGTTTTCCATACCATTGCGTTTGCTTTTCGTTTGCGTTTATAACAGAACGAATAATCAGCAGCGTGTTCAAATACCACTGATTGCTTCTTAGGTTAGGGCTAGCGCTAAATGTCAGTATTCTCATGTCTGACGTCACAATTTTTGCGCTTCTGCTGACGTCACGCTTTCGTGTGTAAATACTGAACTCGTCGTCTACACCCTTTTAGCCACTCAGAGGAATGTATAATCATAGGTAAGTTATCGGTTGTCTGAATATTACAATGAAACATGCTGTAATATATGTCCTTATAGATGTATGATAAATTCCTGGGTATCATGTCATGACCCACGAGGAATTCTTACTAGTTTAATAAGCGACTCTAACAACAAATGTAGGATGAAATACGCTCGTATGAGGTTGTTCTATTAAGACACTGTTCACAGTGATTGTCCATAAATCAGAATGTTTCATATGAACTTTCAGACAGTGTAGACCCTGGAGACGCTGCAACTACGGTGTCTGATCAGAATATTCCCTATTTGCTTATGTATTCTCTTGTTGACGAATTGGGTTAATCCATTAATTAAGGGCTTAAATTAATGAAAATGAAAGTGAAAGTAGAGACGAGGACAATATTTTGTGATATAAATGTATTGATACATTGTTTTGGATTTTAATTTGACAGAAATCCTTTATATTACAGTATGTATAGGTTATTATCACTTACAAGTACGGCCTTCAGCCCTTGCTGTACAATAGTGTTTTATGGCGACGTGGTAGAGTGTATGACTGCGAACATGGCGACCCGGGTTCGATCCCAGGTCTGAGGTTATATGTTTCTTTCTATGAATACCAAGTTACATTTGACGACCAACGTAGGGTTATATGAAACGCACAGAGGGTACAAATATATAAATATATATCGGAAAAAGACGTTATGAAAAGTCAGCCGCCGCGGCCGGGAATCGAACCACGGGTCTCTGGATTGCCGGTCCAGCATGCTAACCACTACATGAATTATATATATATAATAAAAAGATAAACTCTTGGAGTGTTCATTAATTAAGAATTCGTGACCAATTCTGTGTAGAGAAGGGTGTGTAGACGGGTTGAGTTTATAGTTAAATAGTGAGAAATTTATGTCAGCGGCCTGGATAGCTCAGAACGGAGAGCCCTGGATCCGTAAGGTTTGAATCAAGGTCTGGATGCACATTGTTTCTCACCAGATCTATGTTACATTTGCACAGTGCGGGAGGTTGCGTGTTCAAACCAAAAACAGCGCTCCCTCTCTACAACGACATCCAGTGGGAGACACAGAATGTGTCCGTTGTTCGGCGGGAGTCGTTATAGGGGAAGCATTGGTTTCATTTGAAAACAGCTTGAATCCAGATCAGACACCGCGTGACGCGGTGTCTGATCTGGATGCAAGCTGTTTGTCACTCGTTATTCATGAAGTTTTTATCTGTCAAATTGTCCTTTTTTGTAAATATGAGAAAAACAACAGACGTCAATTTTAAGCAGACGACATGGCAGCCGTTAATAGGTTGGACATAATTGTCCTGTTTAGGGAACAGCAGCAAGTGTCGTTGAAAGGAGGAAGTCGTTGTTAGGAGGGCCATTGTAGGGAGGGAGCGCTGTACTTATAAATTGGTAGTAATGGCTTCCCTCCTTGGCGCTCAGGATTTCGGGATAGCATTATGACTGGTTCGTCGGTGTCGGGATAAGTCACCGGCCTGGTCCAGTCTCTGGTGTACCCCATAAGTGCCTCTGCTAGTAATACTCGAAAGAGGTGTAAATCAGTATCAAAAGACAAACAAACATGGTGAGACAAATATGCAGCCAGACCTGGACTCTAACCCGGGACCCCTAAATTACAGGGGAGTACTCTCCCATCTGAAATATCCGTGCATTACACAAATCTCTTACCATTTAACTATAAACACAACCAGGCTACACTTACCTAAGTACTCAAAGAAGATCTAATCATGGAATAATTATCTTTTATGAACACAAAATATGTGAATTGGGGACATATAATGTTTCCCTTTCTGCATGTCTGTTTATCTGTCTGTCTGGCGTGGTGCAGTTGTAACCCAATCGAAAACGATACCTGAAGTCGTGAGTTCGATACCCTGCCTGACCAAGTCTTTCGGATGAGACTTTCTAAGCTTATGTTCAATGTATCTGTGCTTTGCACTGGTCATCTAAATTTAACCAGAGAACCCTGATAATAAGCGTATGGCATCACGCCCGGGTTTCTGTATCCGCCCTCTCTCTTTGGGGTCCAATTAGCCCATAGATGGCAGAAACTGATCTACCTGCCTGACTTTGTCCCAAACTCATAGCAGCGCTTATAACTTTTGCATTGCTGAACTTGTGACTTTAATACTTGGTGTGTGCCATGTATTTGTCAAGACCAAAACTATAGAAACCTTGCATGTTGAAAAAATCTCATGTCTCTTCAGTGTACATAGTATAGAATACTTCGGAGACATACATATCCTAATATTCTAACATGAATTTAATTTATGGCACGGGGCTTAGACCTTGGTGCAATTAAAATCATTGTCATTTTCATATATACTTACATGGAAATCCTTGCAATATGAAATAATTCTCATTTCACCTCAATGTATGTAGTACAGCATACTATAGGGACTTGGAAATATTTACATAATGACAGGAATATTATGTTACATAAAGGAACATGCTATAAAACACTATATATATAGTGTCATGGACATTCTTGCAATATGACAGCAATCTCATGTCACTTCAAAGTACATGATGTAGAATACTATAGTAATATTGAAATATTTGCAATATTACAGGAACTTAATGTCAACTGAGTGTTCATAGTAGCCTACTATGGTGACATATACTCCATGCAAAATAAATGGAATCTAACGTCAATTCTAGAGAACAAAGTACAAAATACTTTCGAAACATAGACATCCATATATAATGACAGGAAACTCATAGCATCGAAGGGAACATGGTATAGAATACTATAGTAACATAGAAATTCTTGCAATATGACAGAAATATCATGTCACCTCAGTCTTCATAGAATAGAATACAATGATTACATGCAAAATCATAGTAATCTATTGGCAGTTCAATGAACATAGTCAAGAATACTTTAGGGACATGGGAATCCTTGCATTATGACATGAATCTCATGTCACCTTCAGCAGTGTATATTTTAAAGAATTCTTTAATGGCATGGACATCCTTGCATTTTTACAATAATCTAATGTCAACTCAGTCTACATAGTATAGAATACTATAATGGCTTAGATATACTTGCATTATAACAGGCATTTGATGTCACCTCAGTCAACATGGTATAGGAAACAACAGTGACATAGAAATCCTTACATTATGAAAGGAATCCCATGTCACCTAAATGAACATGGTATAGAATCATATAGTGACATGGAAATCAACGCATTATGACATGAATTTCATATCACCACAGTGTACATAGTATAGAAAACTATAGTAACATGGACATTCATGTTTTAAGACGGGAATTTGATGTCACTTCAGTGAACTTACTATAGAAAACTATAGTGATATGGAAATACTTGTATTGTAACAGGAATTTGATGTCAACTCAGTGTACTCTGATGTAACACTAATGAACATGGTATAGAATACTATAATGGCATGGACAGCCATGCATTATAACATGAATATCATGTCACCTCAGTGTACATAGTTTAGAATACTATAGTGGCATGGAAATACAGGCAATATGACAGGAGTCTCATGTCACCTCGGTGTACATAGTATATAATATTATAGCCACATGGACATACAGTTATATGACAGGAATCTCATGTCACCTCAGTGTACAAAGTATAGCAAACTAAAGTGACATGGAACTACTTTTATAATGACAGGAATCTCATGTCACCTCAGTGTACATAGTATAGAAAACTATAGTGAGTCTTATATAGAAATACAGGCATTATGACAGGAATCTCATGCCACCTCAGTGTACATATACATGTAGTATACAATGCTATAGCGAAATGGACATACAGGCATTTTGACAGAAATCTCATGTCATCTCAGTGTACATAGTATAGCATACTATAGTGACATGGAAATACAGGCATTATGACAGGAATCTAATGTCACCTCAGTGTACATAGTATAGCATACTATAGTGACATGGAAATAAAGGCCCTATGACAGAAATCTCATGTCAACTCAGTGTACATAGTATAGGATACTATAGTTACATGGAAATATGTGTATTATGACAGGAATCTCATGTCACTTCAGTGAATATAGTATAAAATACTAGAGTGACATGGAAATACAGAGATTATGACAGGAATCTCATGTCACCTCAGTGTACATAGTATATAATACTATAGTGACATTTAAATACTTGTATAAAGACAGGAATCTCATGTCATCTCAGTGTACATAGTATAGAATGCTATAGTGACATGGACATACAGGCATTATGGCAGGAATCTCATGTCACCTCCGTGTACATAGTATAGAATACTATAGTGACATGGAAATACTTGTATAATGACAGGTATCTCATGTCACCTCCGTGTACATAGTATAGAATACTGTAGTGACGTAGAAATACTTGTATAATAACAGGAATCTCATTTCACCTCAGTGAACATAGTATAGAATACTATAGTGACATGGAAATACTTGTATAATGACAAGAATCTCATGTCATCTCTGTGTACATAGTATAGAACACTTTAATGACATGGAAATACTTGTATAATTGCAGGACTCTCATGTCACCTCATTATACATAGTATAAAATATTATAGTGACATACAGGCATTATGACAGAAATTTTTTGTCACTTCCGTGTACATAGTTTAGAATACTACAGTGACATGGAAATAATTGTATAATGACAGGAATCTCATGTCACCTTAGTGTATATATATATAAACTACTATAGTCACATTGAAATACAGGAATTGTGAAAGGAATTTCATGTCACCTCAGTGTACATGGTATAGAATACTATAGTAACATTGCAATACAGGCATTATTACAGGACTCTCATTTCACTTCAGTGTACATAAAATAGGATACTAAAGTGACATGAAAATAAAGGCATTATTACAGGAATCCCATGTCACCTCAGTGTACATGGTATAACATGATATAGTGACATGGACATGCAGATATGTAACAGGAATATCAGATCAACTTAATGTACACAATATACAATGTAGAATACTATAGTGAATGGAATTTCTTGTATTATGACAGGAATCTCATGTCACCTCAGTGTACATAATATAGAATACTACAGTGGCATGGACATACAGGCATTATGACAGGAATCTCATGTCACCTCAGTATTCTTAATATCAAATACTATAATGACATGGAAATACATGTACATGCATTATGACACTAATCGCATGTCAACTCAGTGTACATAGTATATAATACGATAGTGACACGGAAATATAGGCATAATTTTGATTTTAGTATTGTAAACTATCCTCATCTAGATGGCGATGTTCCCCGTTCTACATCTTACGGGGTTTATATTTCACAACTTATTCGTTTTGCTAGGGCTTGTACCTCTGTTGAGGACTTCCACATTCGTAATAAAACTATTACTGAAAAGCTTCTTAAACAGGGGTACAGATTTCATAAACTTCGTAAAACATTTTCTAAATTCTTTTATAGAAATCTTCCTCTCATTAACAAGTATAAATGTAACTTAAAGTCTTTTCTGCGGCAAGGTATTTCACATCCGGAGTTTTATGGTGATGTGATTTACAGACTTCGTAAGATTCTTGGACATATGCATTTTCAAAACCTATTTGTGAAACGTATTAGATTTTTCCTCAAAAAAGATTATGATCCAACTATATTGCTGCGCACTTCACGTTTGGTTATCGATCAATCTACAATTGATAACTATGCTTTCCTCTTTGGTTGTGCGACGACAGACAGGGCTTAGCACTACATGATGATGTATCTCTAAAGCCGTCCTTAACCGGGAGAGTTATGTCGGATTTTCGTGCTTTGGTTTTTCTCTCCCTCTCTGTCGTACCCTAAACCCTCCCATGTCTCACAGTTACTCGTGACTACAGATTATTCGCTTGAGTACTATTTGACCGTTGCCATAGTGGGTTATTTTTAACACGGGCTTGAATGTTTAATTCTTTCCCGTGTTACTAATAATCCTGTCAGAGAATTTTGTTAGATGTTTTACATGTATTTACTTACTGTGCTGGCGGTCTTTTTGATTGTAAGGTTGTGGAACAGGGTTTATATTTTATGTACACTGTTCGTCTTTATAGGTGAATATAGGAGATAAGTGTGAGGTTGGGCGCCCCTAAACCCAGGTTTAACCCCCCAGTTGTTGTTAATAATTAATTTATAATTGATTATTGATTGCTACTGACCGTACCAAGGCGGGCTCCTATGTTCACTTAGCTTTATGTTTGTCTTGCGTGTTGTTTTCTATTTAGTGTGTAGATGAAGGAATGGTATTGCGTGTGTGTGTGTGTGTGTGTGTTTGTTTGGTATGGTATGGCTGTGTGTGTGTTCTGCTTTAGAGATGGGTGTATTGTTTGTGTTGCGTTTCCTGCTTGAGTCTTCTTTCGTATTTATTATGACACGAATCTCATGTTACATCCGTGTACATATTATAGAATACTACAGTGACATGGAACAACTTGTTTAATGACTTTAATATCATGTCACATCAGTGTCATAATATGGAACACTATAGTGACATAAAAATACGTGCATTATGACAGTAATCTCATGTTACCTCAGTGTATATAATATAGAATACTAAAGTGACATGAAAATTCAGACATTATGACAGTTATCTCATGTCACCTCAGTATAAATAGCATAGAATACTACATTGACATGGACATACAGGCATTACGACAGGAATATCATGTCACCTTAGTAAACATAGTATAAACTACTATAGTGACATTAAAAAACATTATGATAGGAATACCATGCCACCTCAGTTTACTTTCTATAGATTACTATAGTGACATGGACATACAGACATTATGACAGGACTATCATGTCATAACTGTGTACGTGGTATAGAATACTATAGTGACGTGGAAATACTTGTATTACGACAGTAATCTAATGTCACCTCAGTGTACATAGTATAGAATACTATAGTGACTTGGAAAGACAGGCATTATGACAGGAATCTCATGTCACCTCAGTGTACATACATGTAAAATAGAATACTATAGTGTACATGGAAATACAGGCATGTTGAAAAGAATCTCATGTCACCTCAGTGTACGTGGTATATAATGCTATATAGTGACATAAAAATGCTTGTATTATGTCAGTAATCTCATGTCACTTCAGTGTACATAATATAGAATACTGTAGTGACATGGAAATACAGACATTATTTCAGGAATCTCATGTAACCTCAGTGAACCTAATATAGAACATTATAGTGAAATGAAAATACAGGCATTATGACAGTTAACTCATGCCATCTCAGTATATATAGTGTAGAATTCTATAGTGACATTAAAATAATTGTATTATGACAGTAATCTCACGTCATCTTAGTATAAATAGTATAGAATACTACAGTGACATGAAAATACAGACATTCTGACAAGAATCTCATGTTACCTCAATCTACGTGGTATAGAATACTATAGTGACATGGGAATACAGGCATTATGACAGGAATCTCATATCACCTCAGTGTACATAGTATTGAATACAACAATGACATGGAAATACAAACATTATAACAGAAATATCATGTCACCTCAGTGTACGTGGTATTGAATACTATACTGACATGGAAAGTCATGCATTTTGACACTAATCTCATGTCCATATTATGTTAAACTAGATGACATGAATGTCCAGTCATTATGCAAGGATTTTGAGTTATCGTAGTAATCTAGCATGTTCATTGGAGATTCTTTAAACTGCTATCTATAGCATGTACATTAATGTGCCATTAACTTCAAGAAATGAATGTTATCATGTTTAGGAAATAGTTATGTATTGTCAAAAATTTTCAAATCTAAATTGTGATGTAATAATTTTAGGAAAATGGGGACCAGCACAACATCAAAAGGGAATGGTTGCATGTACAGGGCACACGGAAAGACAGGGGGCATGGCAAGACAATTTATCCGTTACATAACAAGGTACATATATTCAGGGATTACTGATACGGTTGAACATTCTTTCAAAAGAAGTTAAGATTATTTTCTATATTTTCAACGTTAGGAGTTTAATTGATTCTTCAAAGTTTCACAGGGTTTTAATGTCATTTCAATTGTTTTGGTGGACTTTACTTTTTTATAAACCCACCTCTAAAGGTGGTCGTACAAGTATATTGGCGTTGCATTGTCCGTCCGTCCGTGAATACGATCGTCCATTCGTTCGTTCGTCCATCCTTTCGTTCGTCCGTCAACATTTTGTTTGTCCGGAGTTTTTCCACAAAACTATCCAAAGGATATTAATGAAACTTCACACAAATCTTATATGCATCAAACGATCTGAAGCTGAGTTAAGTTCGAGGTTCATTTAAATTTTCTTTACAGAGTAATCTGTCCTTGTTGTACTCAAATATGCTATAAAACTCTTGTCCGGAGTTTTTCCGAAAAACTATCCAAAGGATATTAATGAAACTTCACACACATGTTATATACATCAATATCTGAAGCTGAGTCCAGTTTGAGGTTCGTTAGAATCTTTTTACAGAGTTATGTGCCCTTGATGTATTAAGTATGCTTTAAAAGCTTGTCCGGTTTTATCCGGAAAATTATACAAAATATATTAATGAAACTTCACACAAATGTTAAATGCATGAAGATCTGGAGCTGAGTGCAGTAAATGAGGTTCATTCGTTACAGGGCCCTGTTCTTTTACAAAATGTATACTATCTGGTTTTCGTGGGTTTTTTAAGGTACGAGAAATACTATGTTCCGGACGATACTTGAAGAAAGAAAAGGCAGTACAAACTAGATACACTGTGTCAGGAATTAAAGACAGGGAATGTGAAAGCAAAGGATATCATTTTTGTCCGACTGCCGATGAAAGAATGCCATAACTGATAAAAATGCCTTTTTCAACAGAATGCATAAAAAATCAGGGGGCAGGTTTTCTCCCATGTAAGAATGGGGATAACATCTGTACCGTACATTAAGAAGGTATTAGACAGCTTTGCAGAAAAGAAATTGACCACAGAATTTAATATCAAGTCATCAACGTATGATAGGGCATATCACCCAACCAACGTCGACATACGAAATGCTGTCCACAAATCTCTTGTAGCAGGCCAATACTCAGGGCTAGATCAAGAAAATCTTGAGTTCAAGACAAATGAGTGGAAGAAGGCACATCCGTATGACAATTCTTTTATAATAAAATGTACCGGTGATACGGTAAGGGGAGCGTACAACTTAAAGAAAGCAGAAAATGTTTTAATATCAGAAGAAGACGATGACGAAGACGATGAAAATGATGAAGACATTGAGAATGATAAAACAAGTATTTTGTGGGTGTATCAAATTGAAGAACATTCATTAATACATGTACCTGGATTTTTTCAAAAGAGTAAAGTGGTAACTGGTGTCAAAATATGCCACCATAGACGAAGTCTTTTATTTTCTAATTTTGATTCTGTGAATAAGAAAACAAAGTTCTGTTAGTTTATGTTGTGATTATGACTCCTTCTAAAGAAGAAGGGGTATATTGATTTGGTATGTCGCAACCAAAGGTTTCCTACCAATAAATCACTCTTACTTCAACCTACAAATCTTATATTTGGTACTGAGGTTAGTCATGATTATTAAATGCTCCATATTTATTTGGATGCCAAAGGTCATGGTCCCTCAGTAATTTAAACCCGATCATTTCAGATTAATAACTTACCCTTCTTTCAGCCTAGAGTTTGTTATCTGATTTGTATGGAAGACATGTCATGACATATAGAGGACTTATTACTTTTGAAACCTATTCCCCAAAATTCAAGTATGGCTTTTATAGATCTTTAGGCAGATTACCATGATAAAAGATTTGCAGAAAGCTTTTTTTCTTCAGCTTTCTGTGTTGCTTTTAACCTGCATGGTCTGCCTATATGACTGCTCAACCCATGATAAAAGTTATGCAGAAGGTTTTTTTCAGGAACTTTCTGTGTTGCCTTTGACGCGTTTGACCTGCATTGACTAAATTTAATATGTATAATTATGTTCTGCATGTTAATCTATGTAAAGTGGTATGATCTTTTTCCAAAATTTTAATTATGGCTTTAATAGATCCTTATACTTTACCATGATAAAGTTATACAGAAGGCTTTTCCATGAGCTTTCTGTCTGTGTTGCTTTTAACCTGCATTATCTGCCTAGATAATCAATCCAGGATGAAAGTTATGCAGAAGGCATGGGCTTTCTGTGTAGCCTTTGACCTGCATGAACTAAATTCATCTGAATAATTATGTTCTGCTTATGTTCTTATGTTAATTCATGTATAGTGGTTAGATATATTTCCCAATTTCAAGTATGGCTTTAATAGAACACAACCCCCCTTTTTAAAAAAAAATAAAAAAATGCACATTTTCGTTATAATTCACGTACTGTGGCGTTATTTGACGGAATTTGATGAAATAAAAAGAAGATATTGATAAAGTAATCCTTTCCCGAGGGTACCACAAGAGAATATCGGCGATCGAGTCTATTTTAGCATCAGTTTAAGTCGATAGTAAAGACTAGGTGTCGAATTGCGCTGTTTACCTTCAGTTGTATCTATAATAGAAGCATAGTAAAAATAAAAAAAAATAAAAAAAATTTTAAAAAGGGGGGTGGTGTTAATAGATAATAAAGTATGTGTCAAGTACCTGTGACGATGACATGGAAATTCAGCAAATATGAAAATAATTCAATGTCACGTCAATGAACATGGTATTAAATATTATAGCTGCATGAAAGTCGTAACGCTAATACACGAACTTCATGTCAACTGTGCAAACATAGCATAGAAAATATAATGACATGATAATCATTGCATTATGGCATGAATTCTATGTGACGGCATTAAGTATGGTGTGGAATACTAGGTAACATTATGATCCTTGCGTTATGACAGAGATAAGTATACCTCAGGCAAATAAGTTGGGGGGGGAGGGGGTATATAAAAATTAGTCCGTTCGTCTGTCTGTCTGTCAGTCTGTCTGTCTGTCTGTCCGTCCTTCCGTCTGTCCATCCATCCTACTAAACGCAACGCGTCTTACACCACTACCGGTAATCGGATTTGGAAAAATAGTTCACAGGCTGGTAGAGCACTATGGAAAGATGTACATGAAGACATATCTTTCCATTCCACTATTTCCAAGCGGGAGCTAATGAAAAGGGGAGATAATTTAACCTAATGTTTCATGCAGTATAGGTTATAAGCACTCTTGAGCGATATCTCTGCTACACTGTTCAATGGATTTTAACAAAACTTCACATGTTTATAGTATACTATCCACAGATATGCATGAAGAAATATATTTAAGTTCCCCCATTGCCTAGGTTAGATTATTAAAAGGGCAGATAATTTATTTTAATGTTTCAGGCAAAATATGTAATAAGCACTCTTAAGCGCGCAATTCCTACTCCACCGTTCATTCGATTTCACCAAGTCTTCACAGGTTGATAGATTACCATCTACGCATATGCATAAAGAAATCTTCTTTCTCAATTCCATTTTTTCAAAGGGGAGATAATTGAACTTTAATGTATCATGTAGCCTAGGTCAAATCACTCGTATTAGCTCAACTCCTCTTACACATTTCACTAGATTAAATAAAATTCACAGATTGATCGAGTAACATCTACAGATACCATGAAGACATGCTTTTCTTTTCCAACATTTCCAAGGGGAAATAACTGAACTTTAATGGTTCATGCATATAATTTATAATCCTGGTAAGGTGACATTAGATTCCGGTCACATTTAAAGTATTGCAATGTTGCCATAGTACTATGTTCCATGAACATTAAGGTGACATGATATTTCTGTCATATTGTAAGGATTAGTATGACACTATTGTAGTCTATACCATGTAATGTGAGGTGACATGAGATTAGTGTCACAATGCAAGAATTTCCAGGTCACTATATTATTATATAACATATGCATTGAGGTGACATTAAATTGCTGTAATACCAGTATTGCAACTATTTCCATATTGCTATTATACGGAAAAAAGCTTGCTTTTTTCCGTTCTTAGGTAATGCACGGAAAAAACAAAGGTATTCCAATTCAATTCAATCCCTGACATACTTTGAAAAGTGTTTGATTTGCGCGTGCATAACTTCCTTAAAAACTAAGCAACAATTGAAAATAGATCTTAAAGAATCCAACAAATGCAAGTTTCCGCCAGTTTTAAGCTCTCGATTCAAATTTTTGTTTTGTTATGACACCATAATGAAGCAATAATTGATGAAGTACGTGGACGTTTTGATTTTAAATCGTGGTTAAACGAACTATTTCGCCGGAAACAGCGTAGTACTTCGTCTTAGTTCCGTCATGAAATTATGTCAGACAGTTTGAGTGATTAGGACCATACATTTGGACATGGATATTCCACTGAAAACTGGATATTGTGGCACAGGGCAGAATTTGTATACACCCGGGATACTTTGCGGGACTGCCGGTTTACACTGTACCCAAGATGGACGCTAAATGATTGTAGGCTACACGAAGGCACCTTCGTTTTAATATAAACTCGACATAAATATGACAAATAAGAAATGTCTGAAATAATGAAGAGCTAGAGACCACCAGTCGTTAAAGGTGTGTATAAGCGCCACAGGCTTCTGTGAAAGAAATGGATTTGTTTGATCCCAAATTGCGGAGAGTGATACATGTACAGTTCTAGTTGTACTGTAGCGTGTTCAATTGATCTGTTTGCTGTTTAGGTTAGCAATTTGTGTAGCGTGCAGAGTACACTACAGTAGAGAAAACATTTTTCTTTCTAAATAACCCCTGTTACACTTTAACTTTTGTTTTCATTGCAAACAGTTTGGAGTCGCTTCAGACGCCGGGTTACATACCCGGCGTCTGATCAGCCTCCAAACTGTTTGCCATTCAAATTAAAACTGGTAGTTGGAGTTGTCAAAAAGTTGTCATTAGCTTACCTGGCACAAAGTGTCAAGTGAGCTAAATATATATTGTGATCGCCCTGTGTCCGTCGACCGTCGTCGACAGACCGTCCGTCGTCAGTCCGTCCGTCCGTCGTCACAACTTTTTCTTTAGAGATCTTCTTCTTGGAAACCGGTGGGTCAATTTCTTCTAAACTTTATAGGAGTGTTCCTTGTAGGGTACTCTCTCAGATTTCCTCAAATATGGGTCATCAAATTGGATTTGTGGTTGCCATGGCAACCAATTGAAAAACCTTTAAAAATCTTCTTGTCAAAAACTACTGGGTACCAGGTGATCAATTTAGGGCCGCATGCGCCTCTTGATTTCTATATTTCATTGCAATGCGTTCGCCTTTGAACGGAAGAATACCGTTTCCTCCACTGTATTTCAGAGCCAACTTGCAATCAATGGCCGTAGATGGCCTTTGATTTCTTTACTGAACTCATGACTGTATTCGGATGGTAACATACTTGTCAGGCATCGGGTAGTTTAACAACAGCGATTTAGGGTTTATTTTGCTGTTAAATCATGCTGTTTGTTGTTTTTCATCGGCTCATAAAAATGACAGTTCAGCTCCCGGTCAAAGACAAAATAATGCCATCTTTGAATTTGTAGGGGAAAATCCGTATTTATTTATGAAGGCTTTCTTTTTTAAACTACCACTGATGAGTATCACTCTGAATTTAAAACTTGCTAACTGCCATTTGATTTTTCTGATGCGAGATAAATTTCAGAGTGCAGATTTCATGTTAGAAGTCGAAAAAATAATTAATGTAAACAACATTTTACAGAGGATACACTTTTTTCTATTGTTTTCTCCATGAATAATTATGAGTAGGGCAGTTACAGTGGTAAATACGCTATTCCTACCCACTCTACGCGTTTCTTACGCGTTCGTTAACCGTTCACTATGCGTTTATTATCCGTTTCGTTAAACGGCTTTCCTAGCCGTTTCTTTATGCGTTTATTTACGCGTTTAAAAGAGCCCAGATGAAAGGGTCATCACTTAGCCGACGGACCCCCTAGCTTCAGCGGTTTACACACCCACTTTATGACATGTGTATTACAGAACACTAGGTGGTATCGCCGATAACATTGCTATCTTTAATTGGCAATACACTGTTAATCTCCCGATATCTGAGTGGCATATCGAGGGTTGCCCGCTAAACTGTCGTAACTACATTTAAGCATTTTTTACAGGAACAACAAATAACAACATTATTTTCATTTAAATAAATTTTAACACAAACATTTCAGAGCTGCTGCTTAAAATATCATTTAAAATAGTTCAGACTGATTAAATAAGTTGTAAACTTTATATGTAATGAGATACTTGTTCACTGTTGACTTATGACAGTTTAGCGCTATATTTGGCTGAAGTCTTGGGAGTTTTTCCCTGCTAAACTGTCGTAACTTTAGTTACGACAGTTTAGCAGGGAAATATTAAACTTACAACACACATAATTTTAAAAATTATATGTGATAGAGACTTTATATTTGACATGCTTACTCTATAAATAAGACCCTCTACAGACTTCAACTTAAATTAATGTCATGTCAAGGTCAAAGGTCATATTTAGAGGTCCAATAGGCTGTTTTAGAGAATTATCCAGACTTTGACACTTTATTTAATGGTAAATTACTTGTGAAAGAACCTTCATATTTGTAATGCAAGCAGCATTCCAACTGATGAAGTCTTTGGTGCATCATGCAACATCCAGTCATGCCAGTTAAAGGTCAAGGGTCATACTCAGAGGTCACATAGGCCATATTTTTATCAAGAGGTCAAATGGACTGATTTTTGAGAATCATCCATACTGTGACATTTTATCTTCAATTGTACATTATATGGCTTGTTGAATCTAACCTTCATATTTGCATTGCTTATCATAGAAATAAGACATTATGCAGACTTCAACTAGGTCAGGTCAAAAGTCATATTGAGATACCAAATAGGCTGCTTTAGAGAATTATCCAGACTAATACATGTACGTTTTATCCATATAACTAACGAACCCCCATATTTGCAATTCATTCTCCACTAATGAAGCCTAAATTGTATATTATGCAACATCTTGCTATACCTGTAATGGTCAAGGGAAATAATTTAGAGGTCAAGATAGCTGGTTTTTGTAGATGGACATAGTTAATTATGATCAATATGTTTGAAGTAAATTTTACTGTTTCTTCTAGGGTCAACACAACTGACTACAATGCTTTAATACTTATACAGGTTGTTGCCTTGGACCACTACCAAATCCACCCATGTTACCTAACCTTGATTTTGACCTTGACCTTAGTCCTAGTTTTAACTTAGAATATTTTAAATTGGTGATTTCTTGGTTAACTAGATTTTACCGTTTCATCTATCATCAACACTATTAACTACAAAGCTTCAATACTTATTCAGTTTCTGCCTTTGGCCATTACCAATTCACCCATATTACCCAACATCAATTTTACCTTGACCTTGACCTAATTTGTACTTAGAAAATATTCAGAATATTGTCAAGGATGCCACAGGGGGCATATGCGTTTGTTGAACGCGCATTCTTGTTTTGGACATACAATGAGGGTTCTTCTATGTCAAAACCCCACAGTCTGGGACATCTTGATATGATTTTTTTGTATAAAGATATGTTGAACCACAGAAACAATATCTGTCAAATGTCTGTAGCTCATATTCTCATGTAAGATCATGCATACATCTTAAATAATTATACTGATGTATTATTAAGCATTAGCATTTCATTTTCCCCAGACATAATGATGTCACAGACAAGCTTTAAGTATCAGCTTATTTTCTAATCAGATAAGTGTTGACATAATTATTTTCTTATTTGAAAATAGTCCTAAATATTGTGAACAACTGTAGGCTACTGGATATACTGAAAAAGCTAAATAGTATTTTCATTATAATGGATGCCTGATTAAATATTAAAACATTTATTCCTGTTGACCTATTTATCAGTCATGTCCAAGAATATCATATTCAGAAAGCCTACGACCATTTTGATATCAGAAACTATCACTATCTTTCATTGAAAGAGTGACAAACTTGGAAATATACATGTATAGTCTTACATATCAAACTTTCTTAGAAATTCATGTTTGTCTTTTTCATTTACAATAAATAAATTTTGAACGTTCAACTACATTATGTGTGTCACTGGTCAATAGGTCATTTTGATTTTAGCTCAGTATTTTGCTAATAAGTGTCCAATGCATGAATTCATAAGAATGAAATAAAATGTAAAAAGTTAAACCACGCCATGACATCATTATGAGACAGTTCAATTTGGTTTTTAATATTTGAGGTTAAAATCATACATTTAACAACTAAAGCTAATACATGTGGCCTTTGCAAACATTTGTATTTTGCTAAAAGGTAGGAAATGAAAGGTTGATTAGATCATCAATATCTTGCAAGAATGTTTTTCTATATTAAGCAATCATCCATATCATCATTAAAATCATCACCAATACAACTAAAATTTAAAATACTAAAAATAGTATTCCTATTAAACAAATGTTTTGCTCTTACGCAGAAACACTGCATGAATAGTACTTTAAATTTCATATTTTAAGAACATTTTGTATCTTAGTGATACAAAACTCTCTTATTTTATGTAAGACAAAATTGGAGAAAAAACCTAATGCAACTAAAGTGTCCCAATGAGACAATGTATCTGCTACAGATGCTGTGTCTGCTGAGCATGACTTCAATAAGGCTATGACATGTTGTGAATGAAAATTTGTTTGGAAATACATTTTGTTTTGTCTATACACATGTATTTTATTAGAGAAGTAAATTATACACATGCCAAAATATGGGTGTGTACTACACAATGAATAAAATTTGGCCAGACCTTCATTCTCTTAAATCTCGGCTTATTGGTATGAACATAACTTTAATCTAACATTCTGCAATATACATAAGTTAGAGCTTCTTGTAAAACATGCATTTAATTAATGAAGACTATAAAGACTACAAAGGTTAAATTGGCAGATAAACTAAACTTTGACAGAAAGGATAAACTTAAATTAATTAACCTGATTATCAATGTTTTGGCAAAAAAATGAATGTAACAAGATGTGTTTGTGAAGCACATGTGAATATATGCATCTTGATGTGGCCATGACCTCAAAATGACCATGTCCTTTGTCTGAAATGACCAGAACTGATCTGAGCTCATTAACTTCTTTGGTAGAGGTACACATACCAATAAATAAATACGAAAGACTCAAGCAGGAAACGTAACACAAACAATACACCCACCTCTCAAGCAGAACACACACACACAGTCATACCACAACAAACACACACATACACACACACACGCAATACAATTCCTACATCTACACACTAAACAGAAAACAACACGCAAGACAAACATAAAGCAAAGTGAATATAGGAGCCCGCCTTGGTACGGTCAGTAGCAATCAATAATTAACTATAAAATAATTAATTATTAACATCTCTATCATACCGGTATGTAGTTCCTCAATTCCTCACAATAAAGGTAAACGTTAAATTTTAGTCTTTTTGACCTTGAAATGACCTTGACCTCTGTCAGACATGACCCAACCTGTACTGAGCTCAAGGGTTTCTTGGGTGGAGTACACATGTCAAGTATGAAGTCTATTGCATGTGGTTGCAAATTTATTGTAAAGGTTAAATTTAGATTAAATTCAGTCTATTTGACCTCTAAATGACCTTGACCTTTATCCAACAACAGCAAAGCTGTACTGAATACAAGGGCTTCTTGGGTGGAGTACACATGTCAAGTATGAAGTCTATAGCACATGTAGTTTAAAAAATATGGCTAAGATTAAACTTGGTTAAAATCAGTCTGTTTGACCTGTAAATGAATGACCTTGACCTTTGTCTGACATGACTCAAGTTGTACTGGGCTCAAAATTGTCTTGGATGTAGTACACGTGCAACATTTGAAGTCTCTTTCACAAAGTTATGGCCAAAGTTAATGTTGTAGGTGGACAGATAAACCAACGAATACACAGAAAAAACCCAATATGCGCCACCCACCTCCAATCTTAAATTTCAGAGGTCAGAGGCATTAGAAGGTATGAATATAAGATTTAACTAATTGAAATTAAAGAAAAATCTTTTTTTTTACTTTCTTTGTGATATTTGTATTAAGTATACAACAGTATAGCCATATACTATTCGTACCATGTCTCGAATCTTTTCTATCTTAAAGTTGCCCGCTAAACTGTCGTAACTTGACTTACGACAGTTTAGCGGGCAACTTTCAGGTGGGATTGAGTTACGACATTATGGCACTAATGGCACAACTTTGTAAAAAATGGGAATTAAAGGACAACATTTATACAGAATAAGTAATGTATAAAGATAACTTGAAAAATGTAAAAAAGTCATTTTTGATAAAAAATGTAGTTACGGCAGTTTAGCGGGCAACCCTCGATATGTATAGGCGGGTTACATAAATAGATTAGTTACAGGCGGTGTTCAGTGCCTGTCGATAAGATCCAAAATCTCCGCGTGAAACGGATACCTGAAGCACCAATCGCAGCATCTCTGGTATAACCGTTTTTATTAATGCATTTAAACGGGTTAAGATGGTTAAGCGTTAACAGTTCGTTAAGCGTTCGTTAACCGTTCACTATGCGTTTCTTACGCATAGATAAACGCGTAAATGAGTAGGAATAGCGTATTTACCACTGTATGATATGCATCAGGGACTGTGCCCGGCCGATCACTTTATCCGGACACCCTCAAACCAGTCATAATGCTACCCCCAAAATCCTGAGCGCCAAGGATGCCAGTTTTTAAAGTATTTGGCTTGACTCGGCAACTTGGGCCTGCATTAATCTGGCATTTTATTGTGACATTAACCTGTAGCGCTTTCAGTTACCGTATCGATTGCATAAAAAACATAACAATTTAACTAAAACGGACTGTTTGCACGATATCGATTGAGAACAGCACTAACGGTCTCATAGGTAGTTAGCCAACACGAACAAGAAAAACAAAATGGCGACCAAATGAGTTAAAATTCAAATTTAGCGAAAAGTCCAAAGTTAATTTCTCATCAATAAACCAACATTTTCCGATACTTAATTTATCAAACAAAGCAGCTTACATCTGAGCAGCTAAATCTATTTTTATATGCTGTAAAATTGATGCATTTCAGTTGATTAGTAGTGTACACTTTTGCTTGTGTTATTTCGATACATACATAAATATTTCGTATCCTTGAAAAGTAAATAAACATGGGAGAGCAATGAGTTATTATTGAAGAGTATTGGTGAACGTTTGATGTCGTATTATAAGGGTTGTTTGCATCGGTTAACATTGTTTTTCCCCGATACGGTACTTGAAGGCGATACTGGCCATAAAATGACATTTTTTTGGTAGCGGACCAATTGTAAAAATGCTCAGACTCAGTCTAGGATCAAACCACTGACCTCACGATCTGCAATTGGATGCTCTACATGTACCATGATCTATTTAGCCAGTTTTGAGATTCTGAAACTGATTTTTTTGCTATTCATCATCTTTCTCATTCTGCGAGTATATATAATGATTCTATATCTAGAATCGATGTACGAGGGGTGTTTAAAAATATGAGGACAGATGCTGTAATTCCCTCAGTTTTTGACTGAACATCGCGAAACTTGCACATAATGATGCCCAGAGAATTCTGTATTTCCATTGACAATTTGATACAATTGTCTTCAAGCATGATCAAACGTCTGTTGTTATGGTAACGTTGGGTTGTCAATTCAACTGCCTTTTAAAGTTGAAATTTGACACTGGCTACATTTAATATTCTTTACCCCAAGCAGTAGATCATCTCGGTGCAAAATGTACCTTCTGCTTAATCATTTGATGTATACCCATCTGT
This sequence comes from Gari tellinella, assembly GCA_922989275.2. Taxonomy (NCBI): domain Eukaryota; kingdom Metazoa; phylum Mollusca; class Bivalvia; order Cardiida; family Psammobiidae; genus Gari; species Gari tellinella. The sequence goes on along the minus strand of OV277869.1, from coordinate 19,600,592 downwards.
AACCAGGACTAAACAATACTTATTGATGGAATAAAAATAGCTGACACCTTATAGCACAGTGGAACCAAAGCAATAAACATCTTTAAATGCTTTCTGCTTTACTTTCATCTTTCTTTAAGTGACCATCGGCCGTATACAATAAATGATTACCGGTACTGTAGCCTCAGTTGTGTCTACATAGTGGTTTACTGAATTGCCAAACCTCATCCTCTCAAGACCTTCACTCTTTGACTTATGTTGGTTGTTTATTGTGAAAACTTACACATATTTTTAAATTATTTCAACAGGGGCAATGGTAACATGGTATGGATGGATCCCATTGATGAGTCGGATTTTATGGCACCAAAACACAATATGGGTCATATAGCACGGATGGATGATGAGGGATGGCGAGATGATGATGATTTCAGGACAGCTGATTTCATCTTATCTCATTGATTGTGATGAAGGGCATGGTAACATCACACTAACATGGTACCAGACCTTTCAAGGGGAATTCAATAGCCATAAAATAAGTAAATTATTGCTTCTTTCATTAAGAAATTACATAAATTTAGAAAAAGTTACAAAAACTAGAACGGCTATCACTAAAGGTGATAAATACCTCCACTATGCAGCACTCTGTCACACTCTGCAGACGTTTTCAATGAGGTTTGACAATGGCAGGGTGCTGCCACCATCATAAAAACTTTGAAAATTTATGGCAAGTATCAAGTAAATCAGGTTGAAAGTGAAGGGGTTCGCCGTACAAGATTTTGCCTGCCAATTTCAAGACCAATTTCAAGGCCAAAGGTCAAGGTCACAGAGATTTGAAATGTGTGTCTTGCACATCTACTACTCCTGAGTAACATTTATGCAAAGTATTAAGTGAATCAGGTTGAAAGTGAAGGAGCAGTTGAAAGTACAAGATTTTGCCTGCCAATTTCAAGACCAATTTAAATGACAAAGGTCAAGGTCACAGGGCCCTGAAATTTGTGTCTTGCACATCTACTACACCTGAGCAACATCTATGCCAAGTATTAAGTGAATCAGGTTGAAAGTGAAGGAGCAGTTGAAAGTACAAGATTTTGCCTACCAATTTCAAGACCAATTTCAAGGCCAAAGGTCAAAGTCAAGGTCACAGAGACCTGAAATTTGTGTCTTGCACATCTACTACACCTGAGTAACATTTATGCCAAGTATCAAACGAATCGGGTTGAAATTGAAAGAAGAGTTGAAAGTACAAGATTTTGCCTACCAATTTCAAGACCAATTTCAAGGCCAAAGGTCAAGGTCAAGGTCACAGAGACCTGAAAATTGTGTCTTGCACATCTACTACACCTGAGTAACATCTATGCAAAGTATCAAATGAATCGGGTTGAAACTGAAGGAGGAGTTGAAAGTACAAGATTTTGCCTGCCAATTTCAAGACCAAATTTAAGGCCAAAGGTCAAGGTCACAGAAACCTGAAATTTGTGTCTTGCACATCTACTACACCTGAGTAACATCTATGCCAAGTATCAAATGAATCGGGTTGAATCTGAAGGAGGAGTTGAAAGTACAAGATTTTGCCTGCCAATTTCAAGACCAAATTTAAGGCCAAAGGTCAAGGTCACAGAAACCTGATATTTGTGTCTTGCACATCTAATACACCTGAGTAACATTTATGCCAAGTATCAAACGAATCGGGTTGAAATTGAAAGAGGAGTTGAAAGTACAAGATTTTGCCTACCAATTTCAAGACCAATTTCAAGGCCAAAGGTCAAAGTCAAGGTCACAGAGACCTGAAATTTGTGTCTTGCACATCTACTACACCTGAGTAACATCTATGCCAAGTATCAAATGAATCGGGTTGAAACTGAAGGAGGAGTTGAAAGTACAAGATTTTGCCTACCAATTTCAATACTATTTTCAAGGCCAAAGGTCAAGGTCAAGGTCACAGAGACCTGAAATTTGTGTCTTGCACATCTACTACACCTGAGTAACATTTATGCCAAATATCAAATTAATCGGGTTGAAACTGAAAGTACAAGATTTTGCAGACAGACCGACGACCGCCGGACCGACCGACGGCCAACCAACCGACCGACCGACAGGCTGATTCCAGTATACCCCCTCAAACTCTGTTTGTGGGGGTATAAAAACCACCAGTCAGCTGAGGTTAGCCTTTATTGAAATTGCGACATAGTGAAAACAACATGATACTCATCTGGGACTTGCAAACAGTTTTGATACAGATAAGGCAGCCCTCATGCGGGGCCTGATCTGGATCTACTCTGTTTGACACTCAGATTCTAATTCTGATAGGTAAACTATATTTTTTGAAATCTATTGATAATAATACTGAGCATGTAGCTATTTTGTGTAGACTATGTGTAATAGATAAGACAAGTACTTGAATCAGATACAAACTGCCCTGGAAAACTGTAGACTCACATGCAAAATATGAAGTATCTATCATATGTAGCTGCAAAGCTGTGGCCTGTGTAAAGCTCATCCTATTTGACCTTTAGATGACATCTACATGGCCTTGACATTTGTCTGACGTAACCCAAGTTGTACTGTTCTCAAGAGATTCTTTAATGCACATGCCAAAATGAAGTCTCTATCACATGTAGTCACAAAGTTATGGACTTATGGCCAATGCTAAATTCTGCCCATTTGGAATTTAAAAGCTGAGTCTCCTTAAAATGCAAAATATTTTCGTATATTATGTTATAATTTAAAGAGCCTACAAAGTACAGTTTATAGTAAATATTTGAAAGAAAACATTTGAAAGACAAGTTAAAGGCAATGTGTGTGGGGCTTTAGATTGAAAAAAAAAAAGCCAGTAATGTGTACATTTCTTACACTAACAGAAACATTATTTTCATTTCAGTCCATGAAATCTGATTTATGATTACGCATCAGTGCTCCACATAAGTTGGAATAATCAGACCAAATGCAACTTTTCTTCATGTCAGCACCAACGCCTATGGTGTTACCATTCATTAGAATTTTCTCGAAAACAGTATTCTAATAAGTAGTCACACCACTGGGTTTAATGTAGACATAAAGAATTTATTTTCAGTTATCTGAAGCCTGTATGAGTAGAACTATGTCAACATTAATTTTTCATCATTCTGATTTAGAACTTTAACTCCATTGATTGAATACATATACTAGACATGCTGAAAAATTCATGGGAAAGTACAAATTAGCCAAAACCATGCCTTATTCACATGTTTCCATAAAGCCAAATAATACTTATCATTGCCTCCAAATTTCAGCTTATGCTTTATAAAGAATAGTTAAAGAACCTTTAACATAACCTCCTGCTTTTGCACAAGTAACTTTGCTAAAGCAGGAAATTGTTAGAGACCACTAGTGTCACTGTGCGGAATAAAACCTGCTATTTGGTCAATATGTTAAGTCGTACAAAAATTATAAAAGAAAACAACAAAAAAGTCCTTATATGTTTGAGGCCTGTAGAGTGCCTTATGCATAACAATAAATTATTTAGGTACTATCTATTGCAGAATAAACATGGCCTCCTGTATGGTGTTTCATACTAGTGCAATGTTTCCCTGCCTGAAGTGGTAAACAATGTAGGAAAAGCATCAACCATGACATTAATAAGTTTCCTATCCAAGATGGCCTTTCATACAGATAGTCAGAGAATATGATGCAAATTAAAACTGTTTTATCAAGAGAGAACAACATAATAATGTGCTGAATTGGAGTAATAAATATATGAACTGATAAGAGTGGTGGATAAGTTAAAATGGATCAAAATTCCATGTCAGCACCAAATCCTATGGTGTATTTTAACCTATCATTAAAATGGTCTCTTTGCACCAATTCTAATGAGTAGTAACACCATATGGTTTAATGCAAACATAAAAATTTAAGTTATTGAAATACTCCCCTTATTAGGAGCCCTGTTTTCATGTTAATTATTTGAAAGAAAAAGCATGCTGTGTAATTTTTGACCAATGATTTTCATATAGTCTCTCAAAAAGCTGTAATTATGTATACATGTATATGAAATTGAAACGTAACTTTATAGTGCTGTTGTGTTTTATTACTGCAGTGTATTATCAGAACTGATGAAAAAGAAAGAAAAAGCAAATTAAATATACATAATTAAATATTTTTCCTGTTGTGTTAATAAATAATTCCTAAAGTGCCAGTAAAACAAATCAGAATTGAAAGCCCTAGAGAACCTTAATTCTTACAAGATCATGTTTTCTTTTTGTCAATGTGATATTGCACTTATTTTGAATCTCGATGCCAACAATTGTTTCATTTACAGTAAAACATATCTGTTACAACCACTACATGAGGTCCCATTGTTGGTGTGCAAGACAACTTGTCAAGTGGCTGCATTATGCAATAATATTTACTTATTTAGACTTTGCAAGTGAACTATAGTGATCAGTAGATGTCTGTTGTCCGTCAACATTTGGTTTGGTACACTCTAGCGGCCATAGATTTACCCCTAGTATCAAGATAATATTTCCTCAGGATATTCATCTTGAAGCGTTATAGCCCCATTTTGAATATGGGTCGTATGAGGTCAAAAAGCAGGCCATAATGTCATATCTTAGACGATAATTTATTATACCACAATATTGTCAAACTCAGGAAGCATTAAGTTTTACTTATTAGTACAATTTTTCTTTTTTCCGTCCATAGGCAAAGCCTAAATACATATTATTCTATTCAATCTACACTGAGGTGACATGAGAATTCCGTCAAAATGTATGATTTTCTATGTCACTATAGTATATATACCGTGTACATATGGTGACATGAGATTCTTGTCAAAATGCGATGTTTTTTAATGTCACTATATTTGTCTATGCCATAAACACTGAGGTGACATCAGATTTATGTTACAATGCAAGTATTTCCATGTCATTATAGTATTTAATACCAAGTACACTGAGGTGACATGAGATTCCTGTCATATTGCAAGTTATTTCCATGCCACCTTTGTCACTATAATATTCAATACCATGAAGACTGAAGTGACATGAGATGCCTGTAATAATGCAAGTATTTCAATGTCACAAAAGTATTCTATACCACGTACACTGAATTGACATGAGATTTCCATGTCACTATAGTATTATATACTAAGTATACTGAGGTGACATGAGATTCGTGTCATAATGCAAGTATTCCCATGTCATTATAGTATTCTATACTATGTAAACTGATGTTACATAAAATAATTATCATCATACAAGTATTTCAATGTCACTATAGTATTCTATACTATGTACACAGAGGTGACATGATATTCCTGTTATAATGCATGTATTTAGATATCACTATAGTTTTAAATATCATGTATTAACGTAACATGATATTCTGTCATATTGTTAGGATTCTTATGTAATTGTAGTTATCAATACTATGTACACTGAGGTGACATGAGATTTCTGTCCAAATGCATGTATTCCCATGTCACTATAGTATTCTATAGCTTTTACGTTGGTGTCATGAGCTTTCTGTCATAGTGCAAGTATTTCCATGACAATAAAGAATTCTATACTATAAACACTGATGTGACATGAAATTCCTGTCATAATGCAAGTATTACCATGTTACTATAATATTCTATACCATATACCTTTGAGTTACATGAGATTCCTGTCATAATGCGCAAGTATTCCATGACACTATAGTATTCTTTACTATGTGCACTAAGGTGACATGAAATTCTTGTCATATTGCATGCATTCCCATGTCACTATAGTTTTATATGCTATGTACTTTAAAGTGACATAAAATTCCTGTTATAATGAAAGTATTTCCATATCACTATAGAATTCTATACCATGTACACTAAGGTAAAATTAAATTTCTGTCATAATGTCTGTATTTCCATGTCACTATAGTATTGTATACTACCGGTATATTCACTGACGTGACATCAAATTCCTACTATAATGCAAGTGTAAACATCTCATTATAGTGTTCTATATCATGTACACTGAGGTGACATGACATTCATCATTATGCCTGTTTTTCCATGTCACTAAAGTATTCTATACTATGTACACTGAAGTGACATGAGATAACCGTCATAATGCCTGTATTAACATGCAACTATATTGCTCAATACTAGTTCACACTGAGGTAACATGAGATTCCTGTCATAATGCCTGTATTTCCATGTCACTACAGTGTTCTATATCATGTACACTGATGTAACATGAGATTCCTGTCATAATGCCTGTATTTCCTTGTCACTACAGTGTTCTATATCATGTACACTTATGTAACATGAGATTCCTGTAATAATGCCTGTTTTTCCCTGTCACTATAGTGTTCTATGTTATATACACTGAGATTATATGAAATATCTGTCATAATGAATCTATGACCAATTTGGGGGCGTTTGACCATGGGGCGTTTTGACCTGCAACCGTTCTATAGTATTACACTGAGTTTACATGAAATTGCTGTCATAATAAATATATGCCCATGCCACTGTAATATTCTATACTATGCACACTGAGGTGACCTGAAGTTCCTGTCATGATATCTGTAGTTTCTATGTCACAATGGAGTTCAATACTATGTACACTGAGTTGACATGATACATCTGTAATTATGCCTGTACTTCCATGTCACTATAGTATTCTACATTATGTACACTGATGTGGCATGAGCTTCCTGTAATAATTCCTCTATTTCTGTCACTAAAGTGTTCTATACTATGTACATTACAGTGACATAAGATTCCAGTACAAATGCAAGTATTTTCATTTCACTATAGTACTCTATACTATTTACACTGAGATGACATGATATTCCTGTAATAATTCCTGTATTTCTGTCACTAAAGTGTTCTATACTATGCACATTAAAGTGACATGAGATTCCAGTACAAACGCAAGTATTTTCATTTCACTATAGTATTCTATACTATGTCAAATGAGGTGACATGAGATTCCTGTCACAATTCTTGTAAGTCTGTCACTATAGTGTTATATACCATTTACATTGAAGTGACATGAGATTCCTGTTATAATGTAAGTATTCCCATGTCACTACAGTATACTCTACTATTTATACTGAGGTGACATGACAATCCTCTCCCAATGTCTGTTTGTCCATGTCACTTTAGTATTATATACTAAGTTCACTCAGGTGACATAAAATTACTGTTATAATGCAAGTGTTTCATGTCACTATAGTATTCTACATTACGTACACTGAGGTTACATGAGATTCCTGTCATATTGCTTGTATTTCCATGTCACTGTAGTATTCTATACTATGAACACTGAGGTGACATGAGATTTCCGTCATAATGCCTGTATTCCAATGTCACCTTAGTAATATATAATATGTACACCGAAGTGACATAAGAGTTCTGTCAAAATGCCTGTATTTCCATGTCATTATAGTGTTCTATAAATATGTACACTGAGATGACCTTAGATTTCTGTCGTTATGTAAATATAGTTATGTCATTTTTGTATTCTATATTATGTAAACTGAGTTGACATCAAATGCTTGTTATAATACAAGTTTTTCTTTGTCACTATAGTATTCTGTACTATGTACATGAGGTGACATGAGATAACTGTCGTAATGCAAGTATGTCCATGTCCCTGTAGTATTTTTACTATGTACACTGAGTGACTGAGGTGACATGAGATTCCTGCCATAATGCATTTATTCCAATGTTATTATAGTATTCTATACCAAGTGCATTAAAGTGACATGGGATTCCTGTAATAATGCAAGTTTTTCCATGTCACTGTAGAATTATATAATATGTACACTAAAATGACATGAAATTCATGTCATAATGTCTGCATTTCCATATCATTATAGTATTATATACTATGTAAATTGAGGTGACATCATATTCCTATTATAATGCTAGTATATTCTGTCACTATAGTGACCTATATTATGTACACTGAGGAAACATGATATTCCTGTCATAACGCCTGTTTGTCCATGTCACTAAAGTTGTCTATTTTATGTACACTAAAGTGACATGAGATAACCGTCATAATGTCTGTATTTCCATGTCACTATAGTGTTCTATACTAGGTACACTGAGGTGACAAGAGATTGACATCAAATTCCTTTCAAAATGCCTGTATTTCCATGTCACTATAGTATTCTATATTATGCACACCGAAGTGACATGAGATTACTGTCGTTATGCAAGTATTTCCTTGTTATAATAGTATTCAATATTATGTGCAATGAGGTGACATGAGATTCCTGTCATAATGCATGTATTCCCATGTCACTATAGTATTCTATACTTTGAACGATAAAGTGATTTGAGATTCCTGTAATAATGCAGGTATTTCCATGTCACTATAGTATTCTATACTATGAACACTGAGATTACATGATATTCCTGTCATAATGCCTGTATTTCCATGTCACTATAGTATTCTATACTGTGTACACTGAGGTGAGGTGAGATTCATGTCATATTGTAAGGAATTTTATGTCAAAGTTGTATTCTATGCCATGTACACTATATGACATCAAACGCCTGTTATAATGCAAGTGAGTTAAGATCAAAGTCCTGTCATAATACAAGTATTTCCATGTCACTTTAATATTCTATATTATGTACGCTGATGTGATATGAGATTAATTTACTGTCACAATACAAGTATGTCCATGTCACTACAGTATGCTATACTACGTACACTGAGGTGACATGAGATTCCGGTCATTATGCCTGTATTTCCATGTCACTATAGCATTCTATATTATGTAAACTGGGCTGACATACGATTTTCGTCATAATAAATACGAAAGAAGACTCGAGCAGGAAACGCAACACAAACAATACACCCACCTCTAAAGCAGAACACACACACAGCCATACCATAACAAACAAACACACACACACACACACACACACAACACACACACACACACAATCCCACACACCAAACAGAAAACAATACGCAAGACAAACATAAAGCAAAGTGAACATAGGAGCCCGCCTTGGTACGGTCAACAGCAATCAATAATTAATTATAAATTAACCATTAACAACCACTGGGGGGGTCAAACCTGGGTTTAGGACGCACAACCTCACACTTATCTCCTATATTCACCTATAAAGACGAACAGTGTACATAAATTATAAACCCGGTTCCACAACCTTACAATAAAAAAGACCGCCAGCACAGTAAGTAAATACATGTAAAACATCTAACAACATTTTATGACAAGATTATTAGTAACATGGGAAAGAATTAAACATTCAAGCCCGTGTTAAAAATAACCCACTATGGCAACGGTCAAATTGTACTCAAGCGACTAGTCTGTAGTCACGAGTAACTGTAAGACATGGAAGGGTTCAGGGTACGACAGAGAGGGAGAGAAAAAACAAAGCACGAAATTCCGACATAACTCTTCCGGTTAAGGACGGCTTTAGAGATACATCATCATGTAGTGCTAAGCCCTGTCTGTCGTCGCACAACCAAAGAGGAAAGCATAGTTATCAATTGTAGATTGATCGATAACCAAACGTGAAGTGCGCAGCAATAAAGTTGGATCATAATCTTTTTTGAGGAAAAATCTAATACGTTTCACAAATAGGTTTTGAAAATACATATGTCCAAGAATCTTACGAAGTCTGTAAATCACATCACCATAAAACTCCGGATGTGAAATTCCTTGCCGCAGAAAAGACTTTAAGTTACATTTATACTTGTTAATGAGAGGAAGATTTCTATAAAATAATTTAGAAAATGTTTTACGAAGTTTATGAAATCTGTACCCCTGTTTAAGAAGCTTTTCAGTAATAGTTTTATTACGAATGTGGAAGTCCTCAACAGAGGTACACGCCCTAGCAAAACGAATAAGTTGTGAAATATAAACCCCGTAAGATGTAGAACGGGGAACATCGCCATCTAGATGAGGATAATTTACAATACTAAAATCAAAATCATCTCGTTTATCGTAAATCTTAGAAGAAACAATTCCGTTATTTATTAAAAGATCCAAATCTAAAAATGGTGCCGATAAATGCCTGTTTGTCCATGTCACTATGGTATTCTATACCATGTACATGGAGGTGACATAAGATTTCTGTAATATTATAATGATATGGATGTCACTATTGTATTCTGTCCCGTGTCATAATACAAGTACTTTCATGTCACTATAGTAGTTTATACTATGTACACTGAAGTGACATGATATTTCTGTAATAATGCCTGTATTTCCATGTCACTATAGCATTCTATAGTATGTACACTGAGGTGACATGATATTCCTATCATAATGCATGTATATCCATGTCACTATAGTAATATATAGTAATTACATTGAGATGACATGAGATTCCTACCCTAATGCCTGTATTTCCATGTCATTATAGTATTCTTTACCACGTACATTGAGGTGACATGAGGTTCTTGTCATAACGCATGGATTTCCATGTCATTATATAGTATTCTATACCATGAGGTCATTGAGGTGACAAGGTTGCCATTTCTCCGGATTTTTCCGAAATCTTTGGATTTTTTTTTCTAGTACATTGTAGCTGAAAACAGGCTGAAAGCCTTAAGGCGCATTCTGCTTTACTTCCAGCCTGCTTTAAGCAGCCACGTGTCAACAGAACTAGAAACAGGCGATGGGGAAAAGGTACGATGTAAAATCGCCCTTGAAAAATGCCAATTTGGAAATCTTAGGATCTTTTATGTCAACTTATGGCAGCCCCGAGTCACGTGTTCCGGAACCGTGAAAAAGACTTTATTACAAATTAAGAATGATTTTAGCCTTAATGTCGTATAATTTCAGATGAATGAAATGTCTAGTTACGATTTTTTTTATTTTAACCAGTGTCCATAGATGCATTAGATTTCGTCAGTTATAGTCTCATCAATGAACCTCTGTGACGACAAGATAATTTTGACGGGTGCCGTCCGAGGACAGCGCCTGAAGTCTAAAAATAGCTCGCTGTCTCTTACTGTATACATACTGGACTAGTCAGTTAGATAATTATACTACAAGAAATTCGAAAAATTTAAAGTAGACATCTATGCAATTTCTTTTAAGAAAATTCACCCCAAACATACGCTAATTGTACCCTCAAGGTGAGAGACCAGTAAATAACGAGTGATTTCATTGGTCAAAGCAAAAAACGGTAGAGACTCCTGACAGCTAATTGCAAATGGCGGCCTCCATTCAGCAAATAAATCAAATAATGTAATGAAAATGTTTTCTATACTTGCGATAGACATTTTCACACAAGTTCAGTGTATTTTAGAGAAGCGAAAATGCACTCTGGTTATTTTTTGGAGCGATATTTAATATGCAGTAAATTTCGGGTTGGGTCTAAGAAATTTACAGCAAAACGGGGGTCATCCTGTTTCGGCGGATGTAGCAAAAATCTGGTGTGGTCAATCTGTCACTTACAGTTTATTTTTAGATGAGACTTGGTTAGCTCTTTCGAAGGAAAAATTCCGTTCCCCTCATCGGGTTCAAATATCGTCAACACAGCCTTGAACGTTATAATGGAGGTCTATGGAAAATGATTTAGTGGTCTCTGACCTAAACACGACAGGTTGCATCTTAACAGTTGGTCCTGGAGAGCTTTTTCAATGCCCGATTCTGCATTTTTGAACCTGGTTTAGCAAGTTTACTACAAATAAGTTCAATTTATCTTAATGGAGTAGGTTTCAGACCACTAAATGACATTTCATGCAGCCAAAGGGTCAAAGGCTGTTCAAATGAAGTTGTGAATATGCGTCTGTCCCGTATTCATCCCTGTTTGCATCCAAAGAGCAGCTCCAAGAAGCTTTTCCCTGCCTCTGTTCGCCAGATAAAATAAGTTTTGTGACAAAACAAGGTGGTTATATCCGTTTTTATAAGAATTTGACTATGAATTTCAGTATATATACAGCTAGGGGGTGTATAAAAACCTTGAAAATCGATGTTTTATACACACCTGGCTGGCTTTTCTTGCCCCATTTTGGCACATGTGTCATCGTAAATACATTGTTTATCCTAAGACATGACGCTTAGGCAGTAATGAAGGCTTTGGAATGCCAAAACCATGATTTTCAGTTCACAGACCTTTAGCCTGCTACCCTTTGGCAGCAATTTCTTGCAAAAAAGTCACATTTCTTGCCTTTAATATCCTACTTAGGCCTTCCAACTGGCTGTATATTGCTTTAAGCAGCCTTTTCTGGTGCATACACGTGTCTGCTGAAACAAACATAAAAATAATTGAACTACAGGCACTGATGACGTAATACTGGAGTATTGCTTAAACATGAGTACAGCGGCCATGGAAGATGGGTTGGCTCCTTGAGAGTACCAAAAACCGACCCTGAATTGGATATAAACCTAAATTTTAGGTTCTAAAAGGTAGAAAAATGTCTAATGTACGTTTTAAGTGCGTTTAGTAGGTTGTAGATCCGTCCACGTGTCTCAGGGAAACATTTGAAAGTCAAAAACTGTGATTTTAGAGCAAAAATCACAATCCGTCACGCTTGAGTGAACATGATATCCAGTTATGCCTAGATCTCAAGTTAATTGGATAGAGTGTCTCGAGTACTTGCACTTAAGGTTGCATAACTGTCCTTGAGCTTAAACATGTACATTTTATGTGAGAAAAAACTTTAAGCAAAGGTGGACGAAAATTGACCAAAATTGAACAGTTTGCGTCCTCTTTAGACCTCCAAAAATAGGTCAATTGATTGTTGCTCTGAAAAATTCTTAGTCAGGTTTTTTTCATAATTGAGTCATTAACAAGAATTCCAAATTTGAACAAAATACTCTAAACTATGATGTCTCTTTAGGTGAGAGACCAGTAAATAACGAGTGATTTCATTGGTCAAAGCAAAAAACGGTAGACTCCTGACAGCTAATTGCAAATGGCGGCCTCCATTCAGCAAATAAATCAAATAATGTAATGAAAATGTTTTCTATACTTGCGATAGACATTTTCACACAAGTTCAGTGTATTTTAGAGAAGCGAAAATGCACTCTGGTTATTTTTTGGAGCGATATTTAATATGCAGTAAATTTCGGGTTGGGTCTAAGAAATTTACAGCAAAACGGGGGTCATCCTGTTTCGGCGGATGTAGCAAAAATCTGGTGTGGTCAATCTGTCACTCACCGTTTATTTTTAGATGAGACTTGGTTAGCTCTTTCGAAGGAAACATTCCGTTCCCCTCATCGGGTTCAAATATCGTCAACACAGCCTTGAACGTTATAATGGAGGTATATGGAAAATGATTTAGTGGTCTCTGACCTCAAATCAAACAATTCCCGAGCGAGCATACCCACGGATGCCTTCTACCTAGGAAATATTTGCCTCTGCGTTTTTAAGTGTATAGATACTCATAAGGTTCTTAAGACATGGAAATACTTGCACAATTACAGGAGTTTCATGTTACCACAAAATCAGACATGAGAATGGAGACATTTAGCGATAGCCCTTAGGTTAGCAGCGTGTGCCTATAGTGCAGCGTGCAGAGTACGGTAGAGAAAACGTATTCTTTCTAAATAACCGCGTTTAAGCTTAAACTATCTTTGTCATTGCAAACAGTTTGGAGCCAGACCAGACGCCACTCAGATTAAAACTGGTAGTCAGAATTCGCCAACAATTGTCTTTTTCTACATTTCATTGCAATGCGTTTGCGTTTGAACGGAGAATTACGTTTCAAACCGATAGCCAACTCGCAATCGATGGCCAACGATTTCCTTACTGAACACATGGCTGACCTCCATTGTATCAATTAAGATTGCTCAGGTTTAAAGTATTTTTGAAGATTAAACAAATCCACTGTATGAGGGAATGCATTAAAATGTTACTTTGTGGCATGTTTATGATATAATGCACACTAAGATGATAACTTGTCTAGGCGGTTGGGTATAAAATGGGGGGGGGTGGGGCAGTCCGGAAACCAGTGCTTCGGGCTAAATAAGCTTGGAATCAGCACCATTTTAAGGGCGGGTGGAGACACATGGAATGTGTGTAAGACTGATAGGGATAGCATTTTGTTTTGGCTACATTTTCTTAAAGCAACGTGTTCAGAGAGTTAGAGGATAATTTTCATTAAACCATAAGGGCTTGTTAGCACTTTTGAACTTTTCAGAGAACATGGGCATTTTGATGCTTTTATGTCATGTGTTTCCGCGACCAAAAAAACCTTAAATTCAACAAGAGAACTGTCTGAACATGTGGTTATGTAGAGGTGTTTGCTGTTTTGTTATGCCTATGGATATATTTGCTGAACTAGGACTGAAATTTGTTTCAGGCTTATGTGTGGAAGTCAAACGGAGAGAAATAAACGAAGAGGGACGATCGGCTCGGACAGAATTCAGAAAGATCTGTTTACTGTGTACGGAATAAGAATTCAGATTAGCTCTGTGCATGCTTGCGGCGAATATGTCCCACATTGGCTACCTTTGTAATCAGTTTGAATCCAGACAGACGCACCTTTCCGCGTTGTCTCAGCAGTATCCACATTGTTTAACACTCTGATCCTCTTGTAAAAAGGTGTTTAGACAATTCTGTTTTTAGGAATATAGCAGACGAGAATTTTTGTAAACGAAATAAAAAGTACCAACCATACAAATAGCTAAATGGCTGTTATCAGGAAATAATTTATCAAAAAACCCTTTGTTTGTAAGGGTAAAAAGATGAGTGGGGTAAACTGTTATTGGAATTAATTATTATAATCTCAACAAGGTGAAAATGTAACTTGATATTCCAACCGTCAACTCGTGCTTATAACTGTCATGTCAATATATTAGAGAGGTTTCGATTTCTTACGTGTACGGGTACGGGTACGTGTGACCACAAGTTTCCGTTCACGAGTAAAACATTTGTAAAGAGGGTTTCGATTTCTTTTACGTGAACGTGTACGTGTGATGAAAACGTGATTATTATTTCCCAATTTAAACGCTAAAAATATTCTTTCAATTGCAAACAGTTTAGAGCCAGATCAGACGCCGGGTAACCCGGCGTCTGTTCAGGCTCCAAACTGTTTACCACTCAGGCTAAAATGAGTCGTCAAAATTGTCAAAAAATTGTCATTTTACCCATTTTAATGCACTACGTTTGCGTTTCGTCTGCGTTTAAACGGGAAAGAATAACGTTTTCTCCCCGGTACATATTATGTATACACGTATTTTCTAAACCGTGTTTCCCAATTGGACAACTTGTACAATCATGCATGATGTAGGTCTTAGTTTATTGTGTTATGTTAATCCTTGATGTAGCCTATAGTGGAGAAACGTCATTATTTCCAAATAAACGCGTTTACGCTAAAACTAGTATTTCCCCTGCAAACAGTTTGGAGCCATATCACACGCCGGGTAACCCGGCATCTGAATACTCTTCCAACATTTTGTATCTCAGATGAAATTAATTTGAGATAAATTTCAAAAAATGTTATTTTCTGCATTATAGTGTATTGTATTTGCGTTTCGTCTTCCATCGATGGGCATGTCTGCATTTCTTATTGCGTCAGCGATAATTTCCCAGCTTTTGTTTTTCTGTATGGGGTTTTGTGCTAACACCTCTCTCAACAGCTTGACATCAAGCGTTTCGTTGAAACGAACCATTTTTTAAGGGATGATGCCATTTTTCTGTAACATAAGTCAGCTTTAATAGATAAGCGTTGGACTAGGTATCGATCTATACATAGTAGATCTATATAGATTCGATATAGAAAAAATCTATTCTCAAATTAGAGGAACATGATCATATTTTATGTATTAGATCCAAAAAGAGAGATATATAGATAGAGAGAGAGAGAGAGAGAAAGAGAGAGAAAGAGAGAGAGGGAGGGAGAGAGAGTGGGAGAGAGAGAAAAAAGAAAGAAAGAAAGAAAAAAATAGAGAGGGTGACAGAGATAGAGAGACAAACATACACAACCAGAGAGACACAGATAGAAAATGAGACACAGAGAGACACACATACAAAGAGACAGATAGGCAGAGAGAGAGAGAGAGAGAAAGAGGGAGGGTGAGAGATAGAGATGGAGCGAAATAGAGGAGTAAAACAAATAAAGAGAGAACGAGAGAAAGAGAGAAAGTAATAGACATACAGGGACAGAGAGAAAGAGAAGGAAACAGAGAGACACACAAGCAGACAGAAAAACAGACAGAGGGAGGGAGAGAAAGCAGACATAGAAAAGGCGTGATATAGAGATAAAGAGAGAGAGAGAGAGAGAGAGAGAGAGAGGGGGGGGGAAAGTGAGACGTAATGACAGATCGGACAGATAGGCAGACCAATAGACATGCGCAATCGGAGACAGACAGACAGACACTCAGACAGATACACAGATAGAAAGAGAGAGAAAGAGAGAGAGAAAGAGAGACAGACATTTTAGACAAAGGCAGATAAAGACAGACGCATGTACCTTGCACGCTCATTTAACACATATACGTGCTCATATTTCTTATTGTTTTAGTACTCAGGGAAGGATTATGTATCATTCGAAAGGCTGATAACAAGTTTTGTCAGTGGTTTCAAGCGACTTTTTTGGCTGTGAATTATAACGTGTAACCGTGTCACCTAAACCGATATTTTACTCTTTAAACTCAAATCTTTTAAATAAATAAATACATACAAAATGAAGATAGGGGTTTGTACCAACATTCTATTAGATAACATTTACATGAGCTATATAAATAATAGGAATAAAATGATGATAAACTTACACGTTTTACTCTAACGGGTAGACTGTATGCCACACGTTATCAACTTGTAAATCAAAAGATAGGTGCGCATACCTTGATTACGTCACGATGGTATTCTGAACAAAAAGCGAGCTACATGTATACGTACCAGTACAAGTAAGAAATCGAAACATCTCCAATATCTCAACTTGCTAACGTGTACCATTATTTCATTAACTAGATCGTAATTCCAATAATCTTTTAAAACAGTGTAGACCCACACCAGCACATGTAGCTCGTCGTCTGTTCAAGAATCAAATGTCTGACATCAGTATCAATTACATTTTCAACCAATATGAAAACGATCTATACTTGAAATAATAAAGTTGCAGACTACACCATTATGTTAAGCATTTGACATCGTGACGGTAAACGAGTTTGAAAGGTCAAATTAACACATGGTGTGCTGGTTCCACCTTAGAATACTACACCCAGTATCTCGTTGGTGATCAGGTATCTTTAATCTAACATTTTCTTACAGGAAAACAACATGTTCACACACATCTAATATGCGTGCAGTGTATACCCTGACCAGAGGGCTCCTGGTCTGTGTCTGCACGGCATGTTTTACTTTTATTTTTCCGCCTTTCTTTCTAAAATTATCCCTAAAATAAACAACGAACAGTTTGTTGAAAGTTTCATTGGAAAACATTAGCAAATATAGGGTTATATGAATAACATGTTACCGTGTCGATGTGGGTAACTAGACTAATACTTTAGATATAAACCCCTTCACTAACATAACGTCATCGCTTTTAAACACTTGTTGTATGCTGTTATTTCTCAAAACTAAATGTTAGGTTCTTTAACTTAAGAAATATTGAATTGAATATCAACCAGTTTAGATTCTGACTAGACCACGCGTAATGTGATTTCTGATAATGGTTCAAATTGTTTGCAAATAACTATTGTACCCGGGATAAGGCAGTAAAGAGGTTAAAGTTTTCTTATGAAAACAATATCTTGGTCAGTATTTACATAAACCGTCAACCAACTACATGTATGTCAATAATGCAACATATGCTAAAGTTTTGAGACATGATATATAAGCAAATATGATAGATAGTGCTGGAACATACAATATGTTGGTTATCAAGAGGCATCTTATAGATATTGAGTCGTTTTTTAAAACTTTTTGTGGTAGTCATTTGAAATATCAACATATTTTCACCGTATTTAGCGTCTTCAAATCACTAAATAAATAAATATTAACTTGTTGACGTGTCAACCTCAGCTAAAGCCCTATTCTGAATCGCAATATCATGTGCAGTTCGGTTATCATCGCCGATTCCCGCCACTTTGTAACCATATATGTATTTTTTCAGTGTGAGATAAAGTTATGGGTTATATATGCTCTATAGTTCGTGCAACATGTATTTCTGACCTATTAAAAATGCCTTGTCCATTTATTACAGTGTTTTCCTAGTAGCTCTCTAAGCTGGGTCTACACTGTTTGCATATGATACACATTGTCGTTACAGGTAGACTGTAATAGACGAGTTATCAGTATACTTGTCACTAAGACCACCGATGTTTTAATAAAATCCAGTTTTATTCTGTGTTTAAAGTTTGATCTCTTATCAAAGTTCCATGTAATGTTAGCAACATTGACAACTATTTGGTATATATTTGAGTGAGAAAAACTTTAAAGGCTTACACACCAACAAAGTCGGTCCATTTCATGTTGGTTTCTGAAGCAGTTAAAAGTGCAGGACTATGCAGGAAATGAATTCGATCACTCAACCGTTGCGGAAGCAGATAAAGCTTACAGAGTGGTTGATTTGTCCGAGCAACTGGAATGCACTATAAGTATTATGTACGAAACAAATTCAAAGCGACATAACTTCTGTAGAAATATTTGCAATCCAAATTGAAAACCTCATGAACACCTTCGTCTATGTAATTAATTAATTTGTGAAAGATTGGAGGATGTTCTTTGTAGAAAAAATACTCAAAGGGCTATAACTTTGTAAAACAGCCACAGCCAATACTACATGAACACCTTTATATATAAGCAATTACTCTGGGAAAGTGTTAAGATAAGTGTATTAGAAGCTGCATAAGTTTTTTCCCATATTTATTCTTTTTAAGAAGCAATGATCTAATAATTACCTATATACCAGCAGGTGGTAGCTTAAAGCAAACAGAGTAAAATTACTTGAATGCGCATTCTGCTTTACTTTCAATTTGCTTCAATAAGTGACCATCCGTCTTTAAAACTAGAAACAGGCTTAAGGGTAATGGATTAATGTATTTTATATTACACGTGTTATCAAATAGCGAAGAGAAAAATAAATGGAGAGTACCAAGTGTGATCATACAACGTGGTCTGTGACGTAATTTGTGGATACCACTGGCAGCCAAATTGTCAACAAAAGCCTCCATTCGGAACTTCAATCAAATGTAAGAAATTTGTTTTAGCCGATTTGAACGAAACATAGCCTAGGATACGGAGAACTGGATTATTTACACTGGTATCAGTGGAATAGTCACCAAGGTAATACATTTTGCCTAAAAATGGGGCAAATTAGTATTAAATTGTCGTGGTATCATTGTGTGTGTTAACATTTCTGGATATTTGCCTCGTTTTCAGACAAAAAGTATCCATCTAGTGACAAATGCATTGACATCCTTCTAAAATAACTTATTTTTCCCTTAGCATAGGTTGTTTCCTTCGGCTAAAAAATAAAATACATTTGATTAAAGTTCTAAATCGAGGCTTTTTGATGATAATTTAGCTGTCAGTGGTACCAAAATTCACGTCACAAACCACTTAGTATAGTCACACTGGTGCCGCTTGACTAGATGACCTCATCGGTCAAAGTGCGCTCACATTTGCTCTACGTCGGCCGTACGGCGATCACAGAAACCAATGTATGTAGCAGGAGCAGCATTTAGGCTGCACATCATGTGGTGGGACTTCAACGGCGTCCGTAAGACTATCGTGTGGTTGCCGTCGGTTTTATTAGAAACTGAGGCCATCGCAGAGGCGCCGTACGGCTGCCGTACGGAGACCGTACGACAGCAAGATTTTTAATCTGAAAACATCAAATCTCGCCTTGCGGCCTCCGTAGCGGTCGTAGGAAATCTACGGCGGCCGGGACTGCAGAAACTATAAGCCGTGCGGCTGTCATACGGCCGCCGCAGCAAATGTGAGCGAGGTATAAACGATACATTTTGCCAATCCATTATTTTGTCACTGCAACAGAAATCAATAAATTGACTTCAGGAGGTAACACTGACACATTCTGTTGGTAACGTATACACGTAAACGCGACTTCAGGAGGGCACATACATAGTCATAAACCCTTCAGGGTACTGTTCTTGAATCACAGTTGTATACTTTATAGTGAATATTAAGTTGAAAAAATACGGAAACATGTAGCTGTTAATAAACATACATCATGTCTGAGATGGGGTTCCCGAATAATTGTAAATATAATGGATCATTCCAATGTTTATTTCGATAATCGCCCGGTAATAATCATTGAGTGACAAATTGACGTCTGTGCATGATATACACACTTATTTTCCATAAATAGTATAAGAAATGGTATGTAAACAGTTTATACACTAACCTATAATGTAAGTTGCAATTAAATAACTCAATTGATATGTGTTTCTATGCACACGAGTGGTTACTGCGAATGTCAGCGTATAAAAAAATAGTACATAAACGGGAGTGTTCACATGATTTGTACATGTAGGTGCGAAACATATACGGGACTTCGGTGCGAAACGGGCCATCGTGATACTTCGTTGGCCCCCAGTGGTTTGGCCAACCTATTACGGACGAATCAGTTTGAATGGGGAACAGACGTCCGAGGAACACGAACGGATATTTGCAA
This sequence comes from Gari tellinella, assembly GCA_922989275.2. NCBI lineage: Eukaryota > Metazoa > Mollusca > Bivalvia > Cardiida > Psammobiidae > Gari > Gari tellinella. The sequence continues at coordinate 19,580,070 of OV277869.1, read as the reverse complement.
TTATATATGTGTACAAGATTAATGTAACAATTTGAAATCGAGATCAGTTTCATGATTGAAAGCAACAAACATTTTGAAATCAAATTTTAAATTTCGGTACACAGTATAATATTATTATCTAAACCCTGTTTCCACTCTCAGGATAAACTAGTATTTATATACCTATAATACAATTTCCTAGCAAGACTGGGGATAACTAGTTTAATTAGTTTAAACTAATTTGTACCGCGCACGACGTAGCACGCTTTCCACTTCCGGTAGTTAACACTGACGGCAAGTTGACCTAGTCAGGGTTTATTTCAAGTTAGTTTAATGAAACAGACACTCGCATGCTTTAGCCAAGCACAAAAAAAATGTTAACACATGCGTTTCAAAACTGGGATGCCACAGCTTTCTATAAATCACAGAAATCAGGCCATTTGGCATGCCTACGGCGGGTGCGTCGGTAACTGACGTTGCGCGTCATTTAAGGCGCATACTATCGACAATTAGTATCCTAACTACTCGTTACAGAGTTACGGGGTAGGTCCGGGATCGTCTGAGATCATTGACGTAACATAGAGACGACCAAACTCTTACGTTAACGTATAGACGTAACTGTTCCATCCAAGCAACGCTTACTGCTCGGCGGTTTTGGATCGCTGCCGAGACAATAAGGAATCGGCTGAGGCAATGCCATGGTCCTATCCGTACCCATAGACCGTATAAAGGGCAGATATACACTGCACGCACAATGCCTAGAATAACGTCAACGTGATTCCATGGCCTGTGGCATCACCAGATCTGAAACCAATAGATCATGTATAGGGTAAAGTTGGCGACAATGGCGGAAAAAATACCAGATTTACACGACTAACGACCTTAGAAATGCTCGATTAAGAAATGGCTTGGCGCCCTAGATGACGTCATTAGACGGTTCGTCAGAGACGAAGTGTTGCTTGCATTAGGCGTGACGGTTGGAATGCACGCTACTGAACTATCTTTATGCAAAAAGGTCATTTAAAATGAAACCGTAAAATGTATAACCAATCTTGCGAACACGTTCACATCTCTGACTATTTTGAAATCGACTACTTTGCATTATGATCTCAAATTACGACATGGCTTTTGGATATTTTTCATCAGCATTGTCGAGAATGTGCTGACATTGATCCAGCGTTTTGAATAACACTAAGCTTTCTGTAAAATCGTGTTTGTAGACACATTAGAATCAAATGTAAAGTTTCTAATTTTGCTGAGTATAGATTGCCAGTTTTGTAGCACATACAAACTACTTACCTACAGACAAAATGAATTTTGCAAGGGGCATAACTATTGATGGACAATATAGCGTTAGGCATTAAGGCATTATCCCTTTTGTATTATAGCGCAAACCTCATCCTTAGTTTGCCAAGAATCTACGTTTACTGCTCTAAGATGATATCACACTATTTGAGAGTAGAATGACAGTCTTTGATTGCAAATAATGAAGACCTAAACCACCTTGTTGTGTTGCAAATTTGATTGAAATAATAATCATCTCCATTGTACAAATTAAAGCTGAATACCAATTCATTTAGTAAATTATATCATCCCTTGCCATTACTTACTAAACACGTTTTGTTTTGTCCTTTGTCTGTCGTATACTGAGAAAAAACGCGCACTTTGCCACTTTCTCTATTGTGGTTATTTATGTGAGAATTTTCTAAATACATTCGTAAAACTTTGTCAAGCAAAGTAATAATACCAGTTTGAAATGCTCAATTCATGTACTGATGGGATAAATTGGGTAAAATGTCATCGCATATGTAGCCGCGTAGAGACTATGGTGAAATGGTTGAGTGGCTTTTCTGGGTGACTCGGTAGCTAAATGGTTAGAGCGTTGGCATGGTAAGCCAGAGGTCCTGGGTTCGAGTCCTAATTGGTTCACAACTTTTTCACCAAATTACACATAAGTTGTTTATTCTGCTCGAGTAGAAATCAGTTACCGCTCGGCAAAGCCTCACAATTAACTGGTTTCTTCCCTTACAGAAAAAACAGTCCTATCTCATTCAATGACATATTATTCTCTATAAAATTGTACAGCAGAATTTTCTGTAGAGGTACGTATAGAAGAGTCATTCTATATAAATGGACATGACCTACTTAATGAACACATTCAAGGACGTTCTGTGGAAGGGTTACTACAGTAACGGTACACATAGTAAAACATGTATCCAAGTGTGTTTAAAGGGGTCATTTCACCAAGAAATCTTCCCGGGTGACTGAACTGCGATCTCAGAGCATGGCTTGGTCGCCCCAGGTTGCACCGAGTCGACGGTTGAACGAAGGATAGTCGTCGAACCGTGTTCTATTGTGGTTGCACATGGTCGAGGATTGGTCTCATGAAAAAATATCGTAGTTCGGTTTTTTGATATGTCCAAAAAACCGAGCCTCGACCTAAAAGTCGCACGGAGAGAGCCGGAAATGCGAGCCTGGTCGAGGAATGAATGCATTGGTCGAGGGACGATCGGAACTAGAGAGTGGGTGAGCGAGGCACAGTCTACTTGAGCGAGAACTGATCGCGCGCATGGTCGTGCTACTCGACACCTGCTCGATCCTCGCTCGATCCGTGTGATCTAGCTTCGCTCTTTTGCGATCAATCCTCGCTCCAAGCGACCTCTCTCAGACCATCCCTAGCCCCTTACGCTTAATATTATTTCTATTGGTATAGAAGGATGAAGGTTCGACCTATGTACGCTTATGCTTCAACCAATAAAGTAACTATGGGTAAATGAATGCAACCCTTTGCAAATATTGTAATAATATATTTTTGCGTAAATATATACTGACACGAAAAAGAAACTGTGCACTTGTTTAGGAATTACAATTTCCATCTTTTTATTAAGAAATATTGGCAAATGTGGTATCAAAATGTTTGTAAGATTTTTTTACACGATGCTTTCTTTTTAGTCAAATTCGTGTGATCATAAATGCACTGTTAAGCTTGAATGAAGTAGAGGTTAAAAGTAAAAGTTTCCAATAGGTATTGTTTCCTTAACTTTTTCAAAAATGAAATTGATCTAAAATCGGTATGTGTAATGTCATTGTCTATGACTGACTAATGCAATATTTCTCAAACGCATTGGGCCTGACGTAACGTCTTGTGTCGTAAATTCGTCAACGTCATGTATCTATCCTGGCGTGCTGATTTGCTGGATCCTGACTGATCTGTAACGCTTCCATTATGACCGTTACGATGTCGAAGGGTCATGATGGGTTTTTGGTGGCAATTACACTGCCCAGTGACGTCAGAGACACTGAAGTCGGATGAAAGCTGCTGAAGTGTCTGATTTCGTTCGTGGCAGTTTGTTAACAAGTTTAAGGTGGTTCGACAGCGGGCGGCCCGCATCTCGAGTTCCGGAAATGCTGATGACTTTTACCTGATATTGCGGCACGTGCTTATAGTAGAAAATTTAGATAAAGAAAAGTTTGATCTGCTTCAGTGTCTTCTCTGTTAGCGCAGTTGGTATGGTGATTGACATGCAATCTAAAGGTTCTAGGTTCAATCCCCACTGGCTTCAAAACTTTTAACAAATTGTCCGATTTTAGTGACTAGTCAATTCATAACGCAGTGATCAAAGGACAGGCTATGCTTAGTCACGTAATAATGAATAATATCAGATGTAAGTATAGTCAAGTGACAGCTAAATTTGTGAGGATTTATAGCCTGTATGACAGATGGCAGCTTAACACAGGACAAAAGTAATGCTAAAAGATAGATCCTAAAGGAGCTTTTATGCATTACTTTTGTTATGCATTAAGCAGTCACTTGCCTTTAAAGATCTACAGGCTACCGTATTCAATGGTTCCTTATTACAGGTTTGACTTATGGTATTATTAAGAGCTGACGGCATTTTAAAGTTGAACTCAAGGGAGGTTACTCGTTTTGTGTTAACATTTTGTCAGAATTTCAGGAAATCATGTATAAAATGTAAATTCTACTGTAGATTTTCATTAAATTTGTGTGACTAGTAGTAAATTAAGTTATATCTATCTAATAAGAGTCAAATTAGTGTATGTTAAACAGCTAGATGTTTTGTAATTTGAGATTTTCAGAATTTGATTTGTTTTAAATATTGATATTTCCAGAAAATATGTTATGAAATACTTTTGTTTGCCCAATATCTTATAGTCTATGTACAGTTTACTTGAATGTACAGACATTATTGAGTTATATCATTTTATATAGAAAATATTCCTGTTTATTAAAAAAAGGAGTTTTTCTCGACAAAAGGTCCTGTCAGAAAAAAACGGCACTGTAACTTTTTTTTATTTCAACGATTTTTCACTCTCCATATGGTATATTTCAATTTAATCAAGGTTTCAAAGAATTCTGACACAGAGTAAGCTGACCCGCGAACCACCTTAATTCAAATGCACTGTGATTCTATTATTGCATAATAAGTTAAGATATCGGTCAGTGAAAACATGAACTTGTAAAACATGTTGCACAGGCAGCACGTGCATAATATTGCATAATAGCCATTGGTACGTTTTAATGATATCCGGGTGCTTTAATATTGGGTAAATTAGTGCAATGTGTGAAGGATTCTTTATTCACTTTATTTATTTATAATTATAAACTTAGTAACGAAAAAGTTACACTCAATATATAAGTGCACAGTTTCATTTTCGTGTCAGTATACATGCATTAAATGTTACATAAATCTTGTATAGTTTACACTTGTTTCTTTGATTCATGAATAAAATGATAAAAATAACCCTATCATTGCCAAGGCCCCAACATCGACATTCGCAAACATGTTGGAGACTTATCAGACGCCGCGTAGTGCGGTGTTTGAATATAATCCAAACTATTTGACACTCGTATCAGTGTTTCCAAAGTCAAACACGCATAACACTGACATTTTAAAATTTAAAGAGGGTGACAAATATAAGTCGATTTTATAATAAGGCAGCAAAAGTGCAACAAAAATCAAAGAAAAATCAACCCCGAAAAAAACAATAAAAACTAACAAAAAAAACCCCAACAACACAAAATCACTAAGTATCAGAGTCAAACTGTATGGGCAGCGTAGTGGCTAGCGTACATGCTTCTCGAGAATGCGGTCCGAGCTCGATACCGGCAGTGGTCGCCCATCAGAACAAGTGGTGTTTCTCCGGGTACTCCGATTTCCTCCCACAATAGTGACCACATATACGCCTTAAGGAGCAATCTGCTTCACGTTCAACTTAGTTTAAGTGGTCATTTGTCTTCAATCTTAGAAACAGGTAAAGGAATACTTAAATACTATTTTGGTATTAATGCAAATTTATTGTATTTTTACGAGGTGCTTTTTTAAATGTTTATCCACATTTGTTCTAGGTTCCCACCATTTAAGGTACTTCGCATATGCGCGTAGTTTCCATACGATTGTTATGAAACTTTTCATGAAGAATGATAATAGCCTAAGAAACAATGTGTGTAAATATAGGCAAAATTTATCGTGTGGTTTGTCTTTAAGGTCTTTTTTCTGACAAAAACCTAGAATTTTGATGATTTTATTTTTCTTAAAAATGAATAAAGCTAATGACTATAATTCTCACCCAATAAGTAGTCCACAACATTCATTACAAGAAAAGCTAAAAACATTTTGAATAAAGGTGTTCAGAAAGATGTTATCAGCTATTTAAATTTTGCAAAATGCTAAAAAATTGAATTACAAAAAACTGACTCATTCAATGTATATTTGTTTTCATTTTATTCAAATATATGGTTGATGAACTAGTCAGTCTGAAAAAATTAGAAAATATTACAGTCAGGATTTGTTGTAATAACATTTTTTTCTTATTAAAATGTGGGATATTTGTTGTTTAGATACAGTTACCTACCTTAGAATTAAAACTTTGTCATTAAAATGCATTATTATTTATTCATGGACTTGCATACAAGGTTTATTATATTGTTTTAACATAATTATAATGGGCAATATCGATCTTGAAAAGGTTAGCATATTGATAAGCTTCAATGTGTGGCTTTATAGTTCGATCAAATCGTTTACATGTATACCGATTTAATTGACTTGTAAGTCATTAAACTAAAACGTACAGGTAAGTGGACATATACTTGGACCGTAAACATCACTAGTTCTAATCAACGAAGACTAAACATAACATGTCTCTTGATTTCTGCGTTATGGATTGACAAGTCAATAAATCGGACACTCGATGACCTTTTGATTGCTAGTCAACCACTATACTAACTGCGCTATGAAGGATTATACTAATTCGTATCAACATTTCCTTTATATAAATGTTCTAGTATAAACACGTACGAAAACAGTCTGTGTCGTCAAGACGCATATCCGCTCGCCCGCAAGACCGACTTCCGGTAGCCAAAGGCCTTAAGTCATAACTTTTGCCAACAGGGTATGAAACTTAATAAAGTGCAGTGCAATAAAGTAGAGAATTTGAAGTGTGAAGTGTGGAAATGCTATTTACCTTATCTGAATGTTTGTTTTGGTTTAGTTTGGATAAAAACATAAATACAAATGTACAATTAAAACTTTTTTTTAAATGTTTTCCCTTCGGAGACTGGTCAAAAACTTAAGGTCGTACACCGATCACCAGGCCTTTTATTGAGATCGCAAAGAGTCGCGCGCAAATCCATGTGACCATAACGAATTTGCGCGTAGCTCAAGCGATACTCTGTCGTGAAAAGACCGAGAATTGGTTGTCTGAGCGGGGCTAGAACGTTCGAGATCACATCTAAGTCGTATTGATAGAGGGTACATTGCAACTCGTACGTAGCTGAATCGGTCGGGCATAAGTCTTGGTTGGCATAGGTCGCGCACTTTCTAGAATCTATCGTCGAGAGGTTGAGACTGTGTAGCAGATTGGTCGAACAGAAGTAGTCTTTGTCGTGTCAAGCTCGCTTCAGATCGAGTTGATGGTGGTAGGTAGAGCATTTATTGAGCGTTTGTAGAGCGTATAGGACAAAGGTAGAACCTACACATCGAAGATCAAACGAGCTAACATCGTACATAGAGCGTACACAGAAAATAATGTGGAAGGCCGATCGGGTTTTGTCCGCAACTACGGGAAAACCGAACTGCGAACGAGGTCGCGCGTGGTCGCGTGATTCCTTTCGAGGTCGTTCTCGTTGAATTGACCCCATCAGACAGATGTCAATTTCGAAATAAGATGAAAGTTAAAAAAAACTTTGTATCTTTAACTGCAATCGGCGTTTAACTGTTCAATAGTGTTATGTTTATACAAGAGTATGTAAGCGCGTCTTCGGGCTTTTTTCAAAGGACAGTGATTACCCCTTCACTCTCTTATCTGGAGAAAAATATTTATTTGCATACAGCTTGTATCATGATGAAGTGCCAGCTGATATCGATCAAAACTATTAAAAACTCATGACGATTTTTCATTTTAGAAATCAAAGCAAACAAAGTCTGTTTTAAGATAACGTATTTGCAGTAATGGGTTAAAAGCTCGGTCGAACCCTGAAGAAACCCTGAAGAAATTAACTAGATACGCACATACATTTCTAACGTTGAGGATCAGCCTATGGTCACGTGTCAGATTTAAATGTATTGACAAACGCCGCCATAAATCAGTGTTTTATACTGGACGAGTCCATTTAGTCACAAATAACAGTTACACATATTTCAAATAGCCAGTTTATTAAGACATAACTAGATTTAGCAGTATGTTATGCAGTTCGGTGGGAATGCAGGACAAAAAGGCAACCTCTGCATTGATATGTTTGCTTTATTTGTGTCCTGCATGAAAAGGATGCGCATCGTCGAATTTTAATAAATTAATGTGAATTTGCATTCTGTTAAAGTTTTGTAATGCTCAATACAGGACAAATGCAAAACTAAACATGTCTTGAATCATGCGAAGGACGATGTGTCTGTCAAACATTTACAAAAACGTAAAACAAACATTTCCTAGTGAATCATTCTGGTTAGCTCAATATCTGTACCAACCATTTTCTTGTGTTTGACTGTTAATACTGTTAACATCAGTTATCTAATACTAAGGGGATCGTACTGACACCGTGTCGACTAAAACCCACCGTTCCGTTTAAAAAAGCATAAAGGTATTGCGGGAACTGCAACATCTGCTGGTTGTTGACATTTCTTGAATGTATATAATGTTAAAACTTTTCACTGTCTTACCCAGAGTACAACGGTTATTTTAAGACCTAAACTTCTTGCCATTTATTTCAAGATTTATTGAGTCAAAATACATACAATTTAAATCTGAAAAATACAGGAGACAACGATTGTTTAAAGTAGTTAACGTCTAGTCAGGAAGGTGTTGAATCAATTTAATTGAATTTTCCCATTCTTTGTTTAACATTCAGGCTTTATTATTAATATAGGCTACACTAAAAAGATAACCATCTCGCATTTAAGTAATAGGTGGTTGTACTTTATTCTAACATGACACATGAATTCGTCTCTATACACATTGAACAAGCTCATCGTGGTATACCAGAGACGTTTTAGCACGCTGTAAAGATAGTCCTTTTAAACAGGCTCTTCCTGTACCCTACCTACGATAAAGTGCAGTTTACTATGAAAAGTCGTGTGGCGTACAATTTCTTTTCTTTCATGTTTTGTTACTGGTTTGTCTCAGATGTATTTAATCTTACTAATACTAAATGGTTCTATGATAGAATAAATTATTTCGTCACTAATTTGTATTGTTTTTATATATTACGTACTGATATTGGTTTAATGTAATTGCCATACAAGGGAAGTAATTCGATCGAAAACTGCATCCGCAGAAAAAATAAGCCTGAAACATTTGTTTGCATTTCTTACGATTTTTTTTAAGTTAGTCATGTTAGAATCGATATAATCGATGTCTTACCGTTGTTAAACGGTATTCTACAACGGTTGGTCGTTGTGACGCGCAAGAATGGCCTTCGGCCTTCATGGTCAATTCATGCGCATCAAAACTCCCCACCGTTGTGGAATACCGTTATACAACGATAGAACATCGATTATTTCTTAAGTATCGCACTACGCACGGAATTTAGTATTTGAAATAATAGGGACATAACTCAATTAAATGTATAAAAAAAGTGGTATTTTTCGAAATTCCTGAAATATATTAATAACAAATCGTAAATAACAAATATGAATTATAAAACTCGGGCAAAATGTTTTTGAGTTATCTCGTAAGCAAACCGAACAGACGGAAAACGCCATACCATATAACTACTAAAACACCCCTCTATTACAAGCACTAAAAGGAAGGATATTTGTTTGTTTAAATTACAGGTAACAGAAATTAGAAATTTCATGCCGCATTATTATACTTATACGAGTTTGAAACTTGAATGAGTACATTTAAGTTGCCATTTCAAGAGGTCAAATAAACACAATTGATTATTTCAACACTAATCGGTAGATGAGCGTGTTGTGTGCCTTTTCAAAGACAGATATCACTTTGGTGTCCAGAATACAATACCATGCCGATTTCTCGTTTTCCCGATATTTTGGTTCTGGTGAGGAAATAAAAACAAATTGATAATGCACATGCACGAGCACGACAACACACATTTTGATGATGAAAGAACTAATTATGTGGGTTGGTTAAACATTTTTTTAAAAGGGTTTCGCTCGAACTTAAAATAATATTGTTATAAAAAATTCCTCTAAAGCTAATGCATTGTCTACCTTACACTGAAGAAAAACAACCCGCTGAAATAGGGACGTATGAAAGGAATATGGTGTCGTTGATTGAGTCCTAATTGATTAAAAAAAAAACAACAACACAAGGATAACTTTAAACTTGACCATTTCTGAGTATGCATCGCCTATCAAACACGCCAACTACATGTAATCTGTTCCTACAATGTTCGTATTTCCCAAATGTCAACCTATTGTGCTCTTGAGAGGGCGATTTGGTGACGGGTCTTAAAATTCAGTACCTGGCCTCAATGACAGCATCATGTCACCGCCATATGTCACGATGTTCCGCCAATTATTTTCAAATTTATTCCCGTCAGTTAATGTACCTATCAACAGCTGTCTGTTGAACAAACAATACAAAATCTGATTGTAGCATGTACACGAGCTTTAACCCTTTTACTACCAAAGTGTCGGTGAATTTTTAACACTGCACTCTTTCTTTGTAGTCTGCTTCAATTTTGTTATTTGCAAGATCGTTTCAAAGTAAGATTCAATCAATGACTTAAATATGACTTAAAGCATATCGATACATGTGTCAAACAGTTTTGATCCTGATCAGACTAATTAGTTTGCACATACTATTAAGGTGGTTCGCGGGTCTGCTTATTCCCTGTCAGGCATCTTTGAAACCTTGATTAAATTGAAATTTACCATATGGAGAGTAAACAATCGCTAAAATAAAAAAACGTTTTTTTCTGACAGGACCTTTTGTCGAGAAAATTTTAAATGAACAGGATTTTATTTTTATAAAATAGTAAACTCAATAGTTTCTATAAGATATTATGCAAATAAAAATAGTTCATGAAATATTTTCTTGAAATATCAATATTTAAAAAAGTCAAATTCTGAACTAAAAGTCACTAAATTTCAGATTACAAAAAATCTACCCGTGGGACTTATACAAATTTAAGATAATAGATAGATATCACTTATATCTACTTGTCAAAAAAATATATTAAAATCTACAGTAGACTTAACATTCAATACATGATTTCCAGAAATTCTGACAATATGTTAACACAAACCGAATTACCTCCCTTGAGTTCAACTTTAAAATTCCGTCAGCTCTATATAATACCATAAGTCAACCCTGTAATAATGGACCATATAACACGGTAGCCTGTGGATCATTAAAGACAGGTGACTGCTGAATGCATGACAAATGAAATGCATAAAAGCTCCTTTAGGATCTATTTTTTAGCGTTACCTTTGTCTTATGTTAAGCTGCCATCTGTCATAAAGGCTATAAATCCTCACAAAACTTAGTTGTCACTTGACTATACTTGCATCTGATAATTCATTATTACATTCGTGACTTAACATAGCCTGTCCTTTGATCACTGCGTTATGGACTGACTAGTCAATAAAATCTGACAATTTATTTTTAAAACAAAGTTTTGTAGCGAACGGGACTCGAACCTAGAACCTTTGGATTGCTAGTCAATCACTCTACCAACTACGCTAACAAAGAAGACACTTACGTTTATCAAACTTTTCTTCATGTAAATTTTAATGTAAGCAATTGCCGAAAAAGAGATTGTGAAAGTCATCAGCATTTCTGGAACTCGAGATACAGGCTGCTCGCTGTCGAACCACCTTAAGACTGCTTGTTAATATCAGTCAAATATACAGGAAGCATTTAAGGGACATATGCATAATTCTGACAAATGTAGATTACGTTATTCTTAAAACTTTTAAGAATTGTTTTCGAAAGGGAATATAAACACGAACATATTTAACAGTAAATATCCTTGTTTAAATATTAGATAGATAACTGCACAGTTACCTTGTGAATGCAAGAACTTTAGTCATTCCTTTTTTTAAAGAGTTGCATGTATACATTATTTGCAGTTGTTTAAATGATGCATGTTGTTAATTCCTTAGAATTACTTTCTTTAACAGATGACGCGTTATTTTATCCGTTTCAGCATAACTTGACAGACTAGTGTAATAACATGTAATTCATGATCTAGCGACAACACAAACTGCTTTCGAAACCGAAATAGATTTCTTTGTAAAAAGACACAAATCATCCAAGCAGAAAGACGGCTTTCATTTTGGCAATTTATGATTCAGCAATGTAATGATTTAAGTGTATTCAGGTCATTGTGTTTCCACATGCACTTCATAAGAATTGTTTGTGCTAGGTGAAAACATGTTAAGAAAACGAGGAGTTATTCGGATTTTCTGTCTTCGGAATTTTAGGATTTCTTTTTTTGTTTATAGCTAACAATGGATAATATTAGTCATTTCAAAATCACAACAAAAACTCCCAATATTAGGAAACCCCTCTAAATCAAAGTTTGCTCTTTCCAGAATCGTTTGGGTTATAAAGGTTTACAATGTTTTGAGAGAAAAATAATCTCAATATGATTCCTCTTTAGTTGTCTCTCTCAGGGCCTCCTCTAAGGGCGCTCCCTCTGCATGATTAATTTGCCGTATTGATTTTAATAGTAAACGTAGTCTATATAAAGAAATAAAAGAGGGTCATTTCGGAATTAACCGGCATACACTGGCCAACCGTAACGCAAAATAAAATGAGGTAAGTCGGTTTTATTTATGCTTTTCGGTGGATTACCGGAAAATAACAGTGGATTATCACTTGGTAATCCACTGCAGTGGATTATCACCAATCGCCGTTTTCCCAGTAGGGCTCCCCAAAAATAGTAGTCAATCGTGTCTTATCGTTAAATTCCGGCAGTCCGATTTGTCGCGAACCACTCAACGGAAGAACACGACTCCAAAATCGGGAGCAACGACGTAATTCGGATGACGTCAAATCAATAAATAAGTGACGTCATCATACGGGAAACTGTTTCGTTAATGTGTTCGATGTAAACTTGGGGCTCAACACGGGGTAAATCATGTACTTTCGCTTTCACAATTGTCGAACAATTTTGTTTAAAAAGTGCCTTAAAAGCATAAATAAATAGAATAATTGTATTTTACAGTATAAGATCGAATTTAATCCATTTCGTGAACATCAGACTCGTGAAATTATAACGTCTGATGTTCACTCAATGGATTAAATTTCTATCTTATACTGAAAAAACCCCCACAATTATCCTCTATATCATTCTAACCATACATGTATCTACAGTAGATAATACATCATTATTTCATAAAGCAAAACTCAAACACAATCAGTGACAAACATGGTGAACCAGCGTTAAACAGTGTACCGGCAATTAGTACACATGTCATATGCAACCAGTGAAATGACTAAGTGAAACAGTCATTACACGTAATGACTGAATTTTTTTATTCATTTCACGTGATGACTTATTACACAGATTGGCTGTAACGTATATATTAATATATTGTTTAACCCATATGTAGGATTTTAAGTAGGTAATTTGTTAAAAAGAATACTTATAATTCCAGGAACGTTGTTTTACTTTGTCTGACGGGTCTTCTATTTGTCGTGCAGTATAGTGCCGCCCAGAATCGATACATATGCAAAAAGAAAGAGGATGGTAAGACTATACAACTGATAGTATATTTTTCCCAAAACGTAGCATACATAAGACAGGATTTTAGTCTACCTGAAACATATGTGTCTTGGATGTCAAATTACTCGAAACCTATGATAAGCGACAGAACCTGAATTGCAAGTTGCAATGGGGATATTGAAAACCATTTTCTGACATTCATGTGTATATGAAGGACGGCCGATCTACGCACACAATTAAGAAAAAGTACGATATTTTATGAAAACAAACTATACAGGCATAATTGTCCTCGAAGGTATCTTGGCTGGGTTTTCTCCGTTCGCTCCACTCTCTTGCCAGGGCATTCATTTAGCCAATATATTTGTAGAAACGGGAAACCACTGTCACCAGTGTCATGGACTTTTTATGTATATGTGTTTACTTTATCTATACCTCTACCGATATATATTATAAGTGCCAGTGGCAATGTCTAATGTATAGGCATCTACCGGTCTGCTATCTATTATTATAAGACCATGGTGTATAACCGATTCTACACTGTGTCACTTCAACCACACGAATTACCTACTAAAATGCATTCAATCGAAACCAAATCTTTTGCAGTCCATAGATAAGATATTTTCCTATCCAAAATACATTTTTTCGATAGTTGATTTGAATACGTAACTTCAACAATTAAGAATGCAATCGGTATTTTAAAATACAGGGTTTTCCTCCACCCCATAGCTTACGGTTGACCTCAGGTCAAGTTAAAGCGTTTCGAAGCCTAGTCAGACGCCTGGTTACCTGGTTTCTGATCAGCCTCCAAATGATTTGCAAATGAAATAATAGTATTAGTATAAACGCGTTTATAGGGTTTCGAAAATATAGTAGAATTTTTACAACGACGTTGTGTTCAGGTTCGTCCTTTTATTATAACTAAAGATACCAATCAAGTAAAAACAACAACAACCAATGACGTCAACGTCAACGTGCCGCACGAGCAATTTGCGGTAACGCCAAATGACGTTACGTGCGTTTGTGCAATTCCCGACATTCTCGGGACCTCAAAATGATTAAATTAGATTATGAAAGATATGAAAAATTTGTAACATTTGCTATACGCACGTTGACGTTGATGCAGGCATAAATAGATAATTAAAATTAATACGTGAATGCTAAAGTTAACTGCTTGCATATTATACTGTCTCTAATGGGTAAAGTTTCACTACTGGTCTTGTAGTTAGACCATTCATTGTCTTGATCTGGGCGGCTCGAACAAGACCGTCGTTGCCATAGATCATGTCATTGATGACTGCGATTTTCCATCTCAGCCTTGGTCCCTCGTCGTGGATTTGTACTACGTCTCTGACTCGAATTTGTGTCTCATTGGAACCGGTGGTTCCATGGTGCTCACGAAGAGCGGTCAAATACTCTGTAGTCCAACGTCGCCAGAAATGTTCGATTAGGTTGGCCTGATTATTCACCCTACGGTAAAGTGTGGATCGATCACTTGTGACTGACGTCATTATCCTATCTGTGCCGACGTCGTGTTGCGGAAGTGACGTCAGCTTACGTCCGTATAGTAAATGTGACGGAGTTAACGGCTCCATATCATCAAAGCTTGATGATACATATGCTATTGGTCTATCGTTTAGGACAGCTTCGATTTCTGTCACAACAGTTTATAGTGTTTCTATGGTAACGAAGGCTCTACCGAGGATCTTCTTCAGCGCGTGTTTTGTAAGTCCAATGAGTCTTTCCCAGAATCCGCCATACCATGGTGCACGTTTTGGTATGAACCTCCGTTCGAAAAAGTTTCTTAGACTTTCTGCAGCGCCCACAAACGTAGTTGCATTGTCCGATATAATGATTTTAGGAACAGATATCCGGCTCGCGAATCGTCTGAAAGCTTTAATAAATGAATCTGTCGATAAGTCTTGAACTATTTCTAAATGTACGGCCCGCGTACACGCACAAGTAAACAAACAGATGTAGACTTTTGTCTCACGTCCGGCGCGGTCTTTAACGATGAGGGCACCGGTGTAGTCGACTCCTGTTACAGTAAAGGGTGGAGCTTCTTCTACTCTAGCTTTGGGTAGTGGCGGAGGGTCCGGAGCCTTGTACGGTTTGCCCTGGACCCGTTTACAGATAACACATTTTCGGAGTACTGACCTTACACATTGTCTTATAGCTGGGATCCAGAAGTTTTGTCTAATATGAGTCATAGTTCCATTTACTCCGGTATGAAGATGTTTCTCATGTGCCTCTACAACGATGAGGCGCGTCAATGGGTGTGTCCTTGGTAACAGGTAAGGGAATATGGCGTATTCGGACAGATGCGCGTTATGTATTCGTCCGCCGCAACGAATGAGACCGTTATTGTCCTCGAACAAGCGTAGCTGTTTCACAAGCGGTAATCTGCACTCTGTTTCCGATTTCAAACTTACGAGTTCGTCTGTAAACGCGTTCTCTTACGAAAGCCCCGTGGTGACATTCCATATTCCCACTTCCAAGTTTAATGTCCACGTCTTTAGTTCCAAGTTCCATGTTCCATGTTCCGACTTCCAAGTTTCATGTTCCGACTTCCAAGTTCCAAGTTCCATGTTCTATGTTCCATGTTCCAACTTAAGATTTCCAACTTCCGACTTCCAACTGCCACATTTTTACTTCAAAATTCTAACTTTGCTCATGACGTCATAGTTTCGTGCCCGTTTGTCTTCACGCATATCTATTTTAGACCCCTGGCTCTAGGTTAAGGGCAAAGGGTTTTCCGACTGATAGTGATATACCAGACCGCTAACACATACACATCTAAAGCTCTCGTCGTTTCTCTATAATCCAACCCGGCTACATAAAGTTATCTGTCTTATCAATGTACTTGGGTAAAGTAGTGGATAGGGCGGCATGATTCCATGTCTCCTTAACCCTTTATGATATTTGTTTAACCGGCAAATTAATCGATTTACACATCTTACTAAACATAAATGTATTATGAAATTAAGTCAACAAACTTATCATGGTTGAAACGAGCGTGTATGCCATATTTTATTTGTTTTTGTCTTAGTATTTCACTTCTCTTGCAATGTGTTGAACACGCGCGAAATGTCTGTGACGTAATAGTCTTAACATGTGCTGAGGATAAACGTGGAAGTCGGAATGTGGAAGGTGGAACATGGAACATGGAACATGGAAGTCGGAACATGGAACTTGGAAGTCAGAACGTGGAACATGGAACTTGGAACTTGGAAGTCGGAATATGGAACTTGGAACATGGAAGTCGGAACTTAGAAGTAGGAACTTAGAACTCGGAACTAAGAAGTAGGAACTTAAAACTCGGGCGATACACAATAACAATAATAGCAACTTATCTTGGAAGTAAGAAGTAAGAAGTAAGAAGTTGGAAGATGGAAGTTGGAAGTAGGAATATGAAATGTCACCACGGGGCTTTCGTATTCTCTTGACACGATTTCAGCCACTTCCGTTCTGCTACTTTTAACTCTGCGATAGTTAACGCGTCAGTTAGTTTTTCGCGCAGATTCTTGCAGTTTTCAATGAATCTGAT
The DNA here is from genome assembly GCA_922989275.2 of Gari tellinella. Classification (NCBI taxonomy): domain Eukaryota; kingdom Metazoa; phylum Mollusca; class Bivalvia; order Cardiida; family Psammobiidae; genus Gari; species Gari tellinella. The sequence continues at coordinate 19,563,394 of OV277869.1, read as the reverse complement.
CACGTACGCGGTTACGTGGAACAGTTTTCGTATTTGCTGAATCTGTCTATGTCGATCACTTCGTGAACGTTTTCACTCGGTTTACAGTGTAAACTGGTCACTACACTTGATTGCTTACGTTCTGTACAGTTTTTTAACACTTTTTCATTCAATTCTTCGTTGATCTGTTTCCTCGTGTCGCCAGGCGTCCAGACTGGCCAGTTAGATTGACGTGTTACCAATGACGGTCCTGTGTTCCACAGGATATTGTCCTTGAACTTGTCAGCTTGAATCCCACGGGTAAGTAGGTCAGCAGGATTAACGTTTTCTCTACTTGACGTCATTCGCGCGAGCGTCTTCCCGCGTTTCTGTCAGACTGAATAAACTACTGATTACAGTGTCAAATTGTGCACAAGTGTGCTGAACTTAAATTAATGCAAGACTTTAATCACTGCATGATTAACAATTTATACCAAAAATCATGAGAACGATATATATTTACATATCTTTCCGGTATATACATTCTTTTTTCAATCAGTTAATCAAATCGCTTGTCGCAAACTTTACTTTCATTTCGTCAAAACCGGAAGCTAGGGGGTGGAGGAAAACCCTGTATTTTGAAATACCGATTTCAATCCTGATTTTGTAGTTACGTATTCAAATCAACCATCGAAGAAATGTATTTTGGATAGAAAAATATCTTATCTATGGACTGCAAAAGATTTGGTTTCGATTGAATGCGTTTTAGATAGCAATTCGTGTGGTTGAAGTGACACAGTGTAGAATTGGTTACACACCATGGTCTTATAAAAGTAGATAGGCAGACCGGTAGAAACTCAGAGTCAAGATATCTAAAAAAAATAGATTTTTTTGTTTTGTTTTGTTATTCCAATCCCATACAGTAGACATTGCTAACGTTTGGCGGGGATCTTATAGATCAAGAATCTATATCTAATAGATCTTATACTCAAAAAATAGCAGACCGGTATATATATCTAGGCATATCTAGAGTCAACTTACTTTTTTTAAAAATTTTTTTTATTCCATTCCCATACAAAACACATTGCTAACCCACCGGAAAGAATAGTTTCTAGATCCAGAATCTAGTAGATAGATACTATAGAGTGTACACATCAAGATTTCCCCCTTCATATAGTAGACATTACTTACCGGTAGATACAGTTCAAACCACTGTGAGAGTCATGGACTTATTATGTCTCTGTGTGTACTGTATATATACCTCTCTAGATGTATAAGAAATAAAAATGCATCTAAATGTAAACACACACACATATTATAAGTCCTTGACTCTGGTGCCAGTGCGGGAAACGAACAAGCTTCAATCCAGATAAATACATGTACATGTAAATGATTGGAAACGTCCTTTTACATTTTTACAAAACCAAATTTGTAAGCATGTACGCAGTAGTACAACGGTCCGATAGCGTTGTTTACGAAACAGAGTGAATGTTATCAAGGAAAAACTAACGATACAATATTTACTACATATCCGTATATTGGTATAGGATATTGTCGTGTAGTGATTATGCTGTTACACTTTTATACAAGTCAAAGTCAAATCTTTTATTCGCGTACTAAGGACACCGGCCCATCATACACACAAGATACATTTTCAAAATACGTAGTAATATTTACATTCACCCTGTAAAGTCTTTATGTAATCGTATTAAAGATATGCAGGTCAATTCTCGATTAACCTATAAAGGCCGTTTTCAATCATTTACATGTATATATCTGGATTGAAGCTTGTTCGTTTCCCGTTTCTACAAATATATTGGCTAAATGAACGCCCTGGCAAGAGAGTGGAGCGAACGGAGAAAACCCAGCCAAGATACCCTACTCTTTACTATCCACACGCTTCTCTGGTTCTTTTTATGTGCCTAGTGTAAAGCAAAGATACATTTTAAAGTATCGTCCGAAAGACCTGGTCTGACGGGAGATCGAATTCACGACTGCTGGTATTGTAGTCTACCATAGGTTGCTCATAATCCTAAGATTTTCAAATTTTCAAGCGCGAATATTGGAAACGTGCATTTAACCATTTAGCTGCTAGGCTCTATATCACTGACATAATTATACAAACAGTTTGGATTCAGACCAGACCAGAAGCCGCGTAACGCAGCGTCTGATGATCTCGATCTAAACTGTTTGACACTCATTTTAATTTCCTATGTAGAATTTGCATATAATTCAAATTGTTTAAAAGTTAGAGAGGAAATTCGATGATTTTGTAAAAAATACGTAGATCCGGTGAAATAAAAACAAATCCGAAGATACGGAGATTGGGCAGCCCTGTGTTATTCCTCGACCACTGTCCTTCGGATTCAAAGCGAATGTAGGAAAATGATTTCAATATATTACATGTACATGTTTGGATTCCAAGCAATTTTAAGAGAACGATTTACACTATGTTACAGGTGTCTATTTTGATTCCAATGACGGCTGCTCTTCGTGTGTGTGTAACGATCGCGTCTTGACCTGCGAATCCCAGCCTTGTCCAGCGCTCTACTGCGAAACCGAGAACCAAGTGAAAAAGAAGGGCGAGTGCTGCACAAGCTGTAAGTCAGGCTGTGACTCGGAGGAGTTCGGCTATATTAAAGCCGGTAAGTAGTTACAGTGACAGGGCACCCTCCTTGCAACATCACCCGATGGTAGACAATGATTGTATGTGTTATTCTGAGGGTGTTATTATGGTTTTATTAAGAGGAAGGGGAATTGGCTAACATTTGCCACAATTTGAATCTAGATCAAAGCTGTTTGTCAGTCGCCATTATGCTTTTTACGTTAATACCTCAGAACAAAGGTCGTTCTCAAAGAGAGGATGCGTGCCATTTTGATGCAGTTCGAAGCTTAAGGCATCAGCTTGTTATTAATTCGGTACCTCATAAGCTCTAAAATGTCTTTATCTAGATTGAAATAAATCGAAAAGAAATTCTAAACACATCTTTTAACATTTTATTTTATTGTGTTTGCGTCTAGAGGAATACGATTATACTAAATATAATCGGTAGCTTAATAGAAAGCACGATATTCTTCTAAATGTAACCCTTTGACCTCAGAGAACAATTCCAGTTTTCATTTTAGTACATGTATACTACACGTTAACCTGTTTTGGTTTTGGATTTGCAATGTATATTTCAAAATGACAAATACCCGGTAGTGTGATTTAATTTGACAACAAAGCAAAACTTTGTTTCATAAACAATTGAAACAAATTTGCTTTGTATACAAATCAGGTGCTTCAAAGTCTTCAAAAAACAGATGTACTACATGCTCATGTTCGGAGGATTCTGAATTAGAATGTGTGTCTGCTAGCTGCCTGGAATGTACTGGACATTGGACAGATGACGGCACGTGTTGTGGGCATTGCGATATGAGCCAATGCAAGATGGACGGCAAGGTCTACGAAAATGGTAGGTAGAGTAGAGATGCTATTTGTTCCCGAAACTGAAACTGAATACTGAAAAATTGGAGCCTGATCGGATTTAGCCGTTTGATACATATTAAACATCTCACTCACTTCCTCCGACGTTATCGGGTATACATGAACCTTCAAACTTCTTTGTTAAGCATACACTATTAGTTATACAGTTTCTTAACAGTGTACATGAGGATTTATTCCTGGCGGAGTAAAATCATGTTGCCCTAGCCGTTAGGCGATAGTAACATGATTTAACTAGCCGGGAATATATCCTCATGTACACTGTGAAGAAACTGCATAACGAATTTATTATACTGCAAAGTTTCCTCTGTTCAAACGAAATATTTCTGAATTTGTCATGTACAGCGCTCATAGTGAACAGTAACAAAATCGCACCAAATAAATACGAAAGAAGACTCAAGCAGGAAACGCAACACAAACAATACACCCATCTCTAAAGCAGAACACACACACAGCCATACCATAACAAGCACACACACACACACACGCAATACCATTCCTTCATCTACACACTAAATAGAAAACAACACGCAAGACAAACATAAAGCTAAGTGAACATAGGAGCCCGCCTTGGTACGGTCAGTAGCAATCAATAATCAATTATAAATTAATTAATTATTAACAACCACTGGGGGGTTAAACCTGGGTTTAGGGGCGCCCAACCTCACACTTATCTCCTATATTCACCTATAAAGACGAACAGTGTACATAAAATATAAACCCTGTTCCACAACCTTACAATCAAAAAGACCGCCAGCACAGTAAGTAAATACATGTAAAACATCTAACAAAATGATGACGTTGAGCGTAAATGGCGTACAGTTTCTGACAATTGTTATTCATAAGAAAGATCGACATGCCCGTAGACGCGTCAAACTATCCCTGAAAAAAAAATGCAATGCTGAAAGAGCCGACCCACGATTGGTTCTTAGCCGAAATGAACTTAAACGGAGGATGCATGATTGAATGCAGCAAATTTTGTCGAGCAGTCGGCCATCTTATTTTCTGCAAAGCAAGGTTCAGGGACCTGTCAGCCAATTAAGATATCTGCAGCTCACAGGGTACGTGGGATCACGTTTACGGCTCGGTGTCCAATCAAAAGTATGAAATTTACTTTGAGTATAAATGTATGTAATTTCCTCTAGGTAACTAATTTTAGTGTCCTCGAAAAGACTGTCTATGTAGGTCATTCCTTGTCCACACCTACTACGGGTGTCCTGTATTGGCTGACAAAGGACAAGGTGGCTAGTCGGAAGTTCTGGATGTCTGTAGCAGTGTACAGCAAACTATTATCTTCTGATTCTTATTTTCTATGAGAGGTTTTGGAGTTTTCCATAAAGCTCATTGTTTGTTACATGATCTCTCCAGCTGATCCGATGGACCACGCGTAGCATCTAAGTATATATATTTTTGTGTCATCTATGCCTTTTGTAAGTTTAGCAGTCTTGGTCCATGGACTCGATTGTAGCCAGGAATAGCTTCACTTTTAGTTTGCGGTCTTAATTAGAAGCCCATACTGTCCTCATCTAAGTAAGCACCCACCAAGATATTTCCTTATGAGTCTTCAAATCGTTGTCAGAGGATTAAACCAAGGAACCTAGTTTCTGTTTCTTTGAGAGCTACGCCGCTGATGATTGTTAACGGATGATCAGAGTTCATATTAAATTTAATGGATTCCGTAATCTTTGGGTTGCGGCTTGCACATTCCCTTTTAACTTTGCATAGGAGTTTCTGAGCTTGGTCCATGCCGTCTATATTAACACAAACATCTTAAATTGGTTGGAAAAATCATTTATTTGAATAAAAGTTTGCTAAATAAAACTGAGATAGTTTGCTAGTGTCGACATGCGAACCCTAAGATATAACAATGCTTTTCAAAGTAAACAGGCCCATAGATTCATTTGGCAACTTACGCATATGTAAGTTCTGAATGCTTACATGGTTACTAAACATGTTAATTGTTATAAACATACTAGTTTAATAGCATGCTAAACACGTACCATGTTTCATGTGTTACTTGTAGGTGAGGAAGTAAAGAATGACGACCCTTGTTCGGAATGTCATTGTCTCGCTGACGGGGAACATGTTGAAGTTATGTGCATAATGAAGCTTTGTGACCAGTGTCAGGGAAAATGGATCGACGATGGATCGTGCTGTGGCCACTGCGAACCACCTGTGTGCAAATACAAAAAGAAAACATACAATATCAGTAAGTTTGCTACAAAAGTGAACGTTCCAAAATTGAACTCTGCCGGACTGAGCACAATGACTGATTTAACCATTATGGCGCTAAATTAATTGTAAGGGTTTTACGCTTTCATTGCCATACTGTTGTCTGCATCAATATCGTTTTCTGCGAAATCATTTAGAAGTTAGACTTCTGGTACTATGACTTCAGAAATAATGATACGAGTGTCAAACAGTTTAAATCTCGAAATGACACCGCGTTAGGCAGGATCCAAACTGTGCAAAATCGACGTTTTTCGACTCCAGCCGGCAGTGAAAGGGTAAATGGGGTGGCGCTTAAGCGTTGATTCGAAAGAAAATGAATTCGAGATAAGTAGGTGAATCTTGATGCGGTGAAAACAGTAATGAATTGATTTATTTCACCATTTCCTGATTTCCTTTTTAAACCAACAACCATATTTTATAGGTTGACTGGGTTATGATCAAGCAAAGGCAGATGCATATAAACCGAAAATTGTTTTGGGATTTCAAGGACTTTCGGTTTTTGAACATCCAGTACAGTGCTCCCTTTTTACAACGGCCCTCCGAACAACGACCGTTTGATCTGGGTTCAAATGTTATCAGATGTACTTTTAAACTTTAATATTCCCTATAACTACTCCCTCCGAACAACATTAACACTAGTTATGTCTCATTATGTGTCGTTGTATAGAGGGAGCACTGCATTTAGAGGGTACACTACTCTAGTAGAGATATATTGTCCCATATAGTTATATGCGTTAATAGATGACAATGGTCTCTTAAAGCCCCGTGCTTCACTCTGACACCGGTGTAGTCTATAAGTTTGGATCCAGATCAGATGTCATTACTGTTTGGCAGTCATGTTCCAAATGACGTTAGTTTGAAAATGTATGTCGCAGTTACGAATAGTTTGAAACTTGATCAGATTCCAAACATCTCATCAACTGATTTAGCTCAATGGTCCATGCTTAGAGAGTATTCGAGTTGAATCAGAAATCGTTCTCATGCATTTGATTGGTCAGATTTGAGCATACGCTCAATCAAATACTTGAGAACGCACTCAGACCCATCGCAAACGCTAGAAAGTCTTAACATATAACAAAGTTTATATATGTTAATAAACATATAGTGTTTTGTCACGTCTCGTACAACAGGTGAAGACATTCCTACGAAGGACAAGTGTTCTCGTTGTTCTTGTGCGCAAGTCGGAAATGAAGCGGAGGTTATATGTGCTGTGATGGATTGTTTTCCCTGTCCAGGAAGAACCATCAAGGATGGCTCATGCTGTGGGAAATGTGAGCCGGCTTGCATGGTAAAGGGCGAGTTTTATGATGTTGGTGAGTTTCCGTGTCGATAACATAAATCGTATTACATATGCGCCAAATACAGCGCTTTCTCTCTACAACGGTTCTCTCAACAATGACTCCCTTATTTCAACAGCGTCCGACTTGTGACTCGATGAACAGTGAGGTAATTGTAAAAGTCGGTAGAATATGACATAAATTTCAGACTTGATAAACTCTTACCTTTACCTTTTTACCTTTAACTAATGATATGACACAATTTACTTTAAGGGATGCATTGAAGAAGATTCGAAAACTCTACCAACACGGGACTGCTTTAGACTGAATAACATAGTTAAGTGTTCCCTGCCTATAACAAACACATGCACCAGAAACTACCCATGACTCTTTTACTGAGTCATCGCTTAATTCACCATTGGCTGCACTCTATATAGAGCATGTTTAGGATTAGAAAATTAATAGCGATTTATTTTTACAAAGGTATTGAAGTACCCGAAATTAGTCCATGCGAGTCGTGTATGTGTGAGATGATGGAGTCAGGCCCGGAAGTTATTTGTATGCCTATGGTGTGCGCCATCTTGTGTCCAGACGGTCAAGAATTGGTCAAGAATGACGATTCATGCTGCGGTCACTGTGAGGATATTATGATTCCATTACCAGACTGCGACGTAATAAAATGCGAGGAACCGAATTGCCCGACAAAACAGCAGGTACAGTATGACATTATTTCAATAGAATCTCAACTTAAGAAAAACATACTTATTTAGTAGCAAGTTTTGGAAAAACAATCACACTCGGCATCTCATACTCTGTACAATTCAATTTCCTTTATTACACTCAGTTCATGATATACACGAATACATTAGGAAAACATAATACATTTTATACATGGTACAGGGGTTAAATGTAATCAGGGATTACACGTGATCCCTGAACATTTTAGGGATTACGCGTAATGACTGGGCGATTTAGGGAATTGATGAAATATCCCTTTTTTCATCAAATTAATAGATTTGTACTATCATGACATTTCTATTGGTTTTAAACTTCATGCTGTCTTGAAATATCATGGTCTAATCTTGGTTCATACAAAGTTTCTCGCACAAGTGAATATAAATGAGTGAACAGTGTGCAGTTATGCCAGGACAATTAAACAACCATGACATATGTCTTGTCAATAAGGTTAAGAACATAATTTATAGCGTGGTACTTGCCTTTGAACATAAGGAACTAAAGGAAATAAGATTCATTACTTTAACCAAAAGTAACTGCCAAATATTTATAAAAAAATCAACGAAAAGCTTCAAAATTACGCCTTTTCCCTAGGAGATTTAGGGTTTTCGTGAAATCCCTGACTTTCAGGGAATTCACGTATTCCCCGATTATACTATCCCTGTAACATTTACATAGACAAACAATACATATTGAAAACAAATAATTTTGTGTATTATCAGTTATTTAAATATTAGATTCCGGGAGAGATACGGGTATAATTAACAGAAGTTGGTAAAATATACTGGGAAAGCCAGACATTTTCAGTTATTATTGTGTAAAAATGAAAAGTAATAGGATATTACACTCATTAGGTAAACAATCAGTCACGGTGACCGAGAGCAATTTTCGCACCTCCATTCAATATTTGCCGAATGGGCGATATACGGTCATGGTAAAGCGACGTAGGGGTGAGAAAATTGCTCTGGTTCTGAAAAATTATATATTAACCGATAATATCGAAGAAACCATATCGAGATGGATGAAGAAGGAATTCGCCGGGACCGGCGAAACATATCGACGTTAGCGGAGTATCGACTTTTCCAATATCGAGGTAACGGCGTTCGACTGTATTTAACAGGTCTACACTACCAAAATTATGTATAATAAATTGCTACACTGTTCAAAACTTGTTGTAGATGCGTATGAGTGTCAAACAACTTAAACCGCGACAATTCACATAGTCTCCGACGCAGCGGTTTGTCAGAATTGATGTCATAGATTTAGATTTATTATGTTTTTTGTGTCGCTTTTTAACAGTTTTTCAGTCACATTGTGACGTCCAGCTAATTACAGGTGTAGGAAGACCCCAGAAGCCCTTCAGGCACAATTCTACAACTGAGTAGAACTGCCGATCTTCCGCAAGCCAGCTGGAAGGCTTCCCCTAATGAAAGACCGAACGCCCAGACCAGGATTCGAACCCAGAGCGGTGAAGAGCTTAGTGATGTAATTCACAGTGACTGTAACCACTAGGCCACGGAGGCCACCGAATTAATGTCAAAATCATGTCCTTTACTGGCGCGGTTCAACTTTGGATTGCAGTATATACCGCTGTCGATTTCAACTTACTGTATGAAATACATTGATTGAACATGACCTGCTGTGCAAATTAGATAGGAGGAATGATTGATACACTTTAATTTATTCTATACTGACGTCAAATCCGCATTTTCACACCAAACACAACATGTTTGGTGAAGTTTATTGAAAAAATAAAACATAGTTAGGCGTCGGAATAGTAAACAGCTTCAGTTATTCCTCAATGACAGTTACCGTATCCGTATATAATATTCGTGATGACCGCTATTGGTGAACCGATTAGTACTTGACGTTGTCGACAATTACAGTGGAAATAACGTTTTTTCCTCTTTAAACGCAAACGAAACGCAAACGCATTGCATTAAAATGGAGAAAATGAAAACTTATCGACAATCCTGAATATTAATTTTAACTTGAGTTGCAAACAGTTTGGAGCCTGCAGGAAATTATAGTTTTAGCGTAAACGCGTTATTGGGAAAGAATAACCTGGCCCCAAGGTTATAAAACATTTAACGAACTCTGTGCTCAAAACTCAGAACTTTTATCAGCTCATAACACTTCAGCAAACATTTTACTTAAAAACTAGTATTTTCATACATAATTAAAGTATTACAATGTATCCAAATGCAGTAACAAAAATCATTTAAACATGTTTGGCAAAAACTAGAGCCTGTAAGCGAAACTGAGTTTTGAGCACAGAGTTCATTTTAAGTTTTATAACCTCGGACTCTTATCTCGACTGTAGTTGTGAGTTTCTAAGTGGGCGGAAATCGATTGACAATTACAATAAGCTAGGTGCTCCATGTGTATTGTTAACCCATATAGGTATAATATTGACATACACGAAGGATTATGGAGCATAATATTTCCAATGAAAATGATTATCTCACTTTATGATCATGTAGTTATTAAGTAAGGTTATTATATATTTTATTTCCAAATGTTAAAGTTGTGCTGATGACCATCGCAAATACACAGTCGCTAGAGACATTTCAGTCGACCATTTTCGCAAGACACGAAAGACAAAACCTATTACTCTGCCTCAAATTAAACCAAACTTTCATATAAGAATGTAGACTCTGTAATTAGTCACACCGTGAAAATTGAAGTATATATAGACTGTTGAACAACCGATGTATAGAACCGAACAATCTGTGTTCATCGTAGGTTATTGCCCAAACTTAAAGATGGTGTCGTAATTATATGTCTGCGAGTCACAGTTCGCAGCAATAAACGGACGGAAACGGAGCTTTTTGTGTTACAGTTTGTAAGTAACTAATCGTTCCTGTTTCAAGGAAACATGATGAAAGAATGCAAACACTGGAAAATACACTTCTGGTTATAGTCAATGTTGACAATAAATTAACCTTTTCACTCTCAATGACGTCATAAAACGCATTTGCAAACAGTTTTGATTTTATACGCGGTGTCTGATCAGGATCAAAACTAATTGACACTTGCTTTGAAATTTCGGCGGTTATATTGCCTGAAATATAACTTTGAAACGAAGCAGACGACAATAAAGCGGTGAACGGGTACAAACCTCACGATAAATTAGATCATGAAAGGGTTAACATGGAAGTGGGAAATCGGATGACCGACATTTGATCTGGCTTCACACTGTTCTTCGAGACAATTTTAAACAGCAGTAAAATCATAGGGGTTAACGATGGCATGTTCCTTCTTACAAATGGTCGTTATTCTTTGCGCTTAAACGATTATTGCTCGTGGAAACGGTTTGGAAGTTGATTTAAAATCTCAACAACATTAAAAGAAAATGTTTTGCTAAATTATATTGCATTGGGTTTGCATTTACTTGTGGCTTAAATCTTTCATTATCAAGTAATTTTGGACAGTTTTACCCATTCACCGTTTTATTGTCGTCTGTTTTTGAACAGTATTGTTGTCTGCGAGACACGTTTCAAAGTTAGATTTAAGTTTGTATGACTTAATAAATATCGATTAGAGTGTCAAATAGATTTGTTGGTCCTGATCAGATGTCGCGTTACGCGGCCTACGGTCAGGACCAAAACTGTTTGCAAACCGACTTTAAAGCGTCATTAAGATTGAAAAGGTTAAGATGAGATGAAAATTTAACGCTTTCTCTACAGTATCTGATGCACTGTCAACAGTTTTAGCTGCTGTTTCAATGTTCCCTACCTACAACGACTCTTCCAAACAACGACTCCCTCCTAACAACGACCCTTGCCACAGTTCCCTAAACAAGACAATTATGTCTAACGATTTTACTGCTGTAATATTTTCTGCTTACAGTTGTCGTTTTCTGGTTTGCTCAAAGTTACATATTTGACATTTTAATAGAAAAATTTAAGAGGATTGGCAAACAGCTTCAATTCAGACCAGACGCCGATTTCCCTCCCTGATAACGACTCTTTCTGAAAAACGCACATAAATTTGGTCTTCAATTTGGTGTCGTTGTAGAGAGGGAGCGCTGTATAATATGACCTTTCTTCTTTAGTACACACCTGTAGGCGAATGTTGCGCGCAGTGCCAGTGTAAATACAGCAAGAAGACAGTAAACCCAGGTAACGTTTATTTCTTTATTCAAGCATAAAGTTTTACACTTTTTTTTCTTTCACGTGCGCTACTTCTTTAAGGCATATATGCTTTTTGGGAAAGACCAGCGTATTTTCTGTAGGCAGATGAAGCTCACAACTTTTTTTGTAAGAATTTCATGAACAAATAAAACCCATTACATATAGTAATTTTAATCCTTTCACTCTCAATGACGCCTTAGAGCGCGTTTGCAAACAGGTTCGGTCCTGATCGCGTAACGCGGCGTCTGGTCAGGACCAAAGCAGTTTGACACTCTTATCGATATAAATTAAGTGATACATTACCTTAAAGCAGACTTTGAAACGATATTGCATACAACAATATTGCAACAGACGAAAATAAAGCGGTGAAATGGTACACATCTCCCGAATGATTTGATCATGAAAGGGTTAAAAACCGCGTTTCCATTTTGATAACTATCCAGACCTGTTTTCAATGTTAGATAGTAATTTTGCACTTCAGTAGATAAAATGTATTATTCAATCTTACCAGTTTGAATGAAGCTAAACGCTAACGAAATGCAACAACTTTTAGAAAGTTAATGGTTATTAAAACTTTGACTTTATATTCTTATCAGCGGGACACACAGTTTTGAGCCTGAGCAGACGCTGGGTTGATCAGTGTCTAATCTCACTCCAACCCGTTAACGTAGGAATGAAGGTATTTCTCATATCCACGTAAACTGACAAGTGAAAACGTCTAATGCAACAATTTTAATTCATACCGTTTATTTTATCACCAGGACCTTTCATGGACGACTGTAATACCTGTATGTGTAAGAATGGCGAAGTGAAATGCTCCCCTCCTGATTGTCCAAGGAAAATCTTGGAATGTGTTGATGCCGAACTCGGAGAAGACTGTTGCTACCACTGTCCTAATGGTATGTAACCTCTCAATATCGAAATTCTCTATAAACCGGACGAAAACGTTGGTCCCGTTTCCAGCCTTTCTTTATCTAAATATGCCTTCGTACGCTTTTGATTTATTCCTTCATTGCAAAAAAAAATTCATGAATATGTATCACCAAAAATAGTTTCTGTATTCTAGCACATCACATGATGGCTTACAGCGGGTTAAAGTGAAGTTGAATGCGCCTAAAGGCTTTAAGTGATCAATTAATCCGTACTAGAAACAAGCTATGGGTTAAAACCCTTCTAAACCGGAACCCCCTCTAAACAACTGGACATTTATGTTGTCCCCCCACAGTTCCGGTTTAGAGGGGTTCCACTGTCATTGAAAGTTGACTAATATTAAGATAATAAGTTGCAATCAGTGTGGAACAAAAGGTACAAGTAGTCTTTAAAATATAAAAAGGTGACTGCAATTTTCTATTGCGTGTACGCATAGTTTCATATAAACAGTAACTTTTCTACTGTGAAGTTTTGTGGAAAGCAGTCTGATCAGACCTCAAGTAACCCGGAGTCTGATATGGCTATACACTATTTGTTATGGTCGTACCTGGTTGAAAATAGCATATACGAGTATTGTGTAAGGGAGCAACAATTTTCCTGCAGTAGTCTCGAAATAACCACTTTTTGACAACTCTGACTGACTCTTCACTTAAAACACGAGTGGCAAAAATTTAGAGCCTAATCAGACGCCGGGTACAATGCGTCTAATCTGGCTTCACATTTTTGCAATGGAAACAATAGTTTTTGCCGCAACGCGTTTAGTGGGAAAGTATAACGTTTTCTCCACTGTACTGTACGGGAAAGACATGTTGTATCCCAATATAAAACAAAGCAAAGTGTAATAGAGATAGCTACATTTAAAATCAGTGTCGTGTGATTGTTTTAATGCAGGTAAAACGTGTGCACATCCGAAGGTGAAAGGAATAGTGATAAAGTATGGAGAGTACATGAAAGTAAAGAGTGATTACTGCCATTGCGCAGGGGATCCCTGGTACCCGCTTGCGTTTTGTACCAAATCGAAGATGCCAAAAACCTTTCTAAAGAAGTTTGGTGACCAGGTGGCCGACAGAATGGATCTTTAACCTGAAATATATCGCAAGTTGATTTGAAGAGATATGAGATAAAAAAAATCACAAAATATTTTACTTGATTGTGTGGTGTTTGTGTCCCTTTAAAATATACAATGATCCCGCCCTACAACGGCCCTAAGAATAATGATTCCCTCCTTACATAAATGTTTGCAGCTGTTTCCAAAACAAGACTAAAAAAAATATTTTGTCTAACCATTTCATCGCTGCAATTTTGTCTCCTTAAAAACTGACGTCAAATGGTTCGCCCCCAGATCAGAAGGCGAGTTACGCGGCATCTGATCTGTGTTCAAGCTGTTAGCAACTGTAAGCAAAGTAATGTTCGACTTAAGAAATGAACTGATTTTTTCGGCGTTCAAGCGAAATGAAAGACAGAAATTTATCGGCAAATACAATGATTCGCGCTAGCGATTCATGGTAAATTTACCGATAATTTTCTCTCGTTCATTTCGCTTGAATGCCGAAAAAAATCAGTTAATTTCTTTTATTATATACCTGTTCAAAAAACAAGCGAATACAGACTCAACAATATTTTTCCGCATCAGATGGTCCGTATCAGATGGCATATATGCTACACGATGTTGACGTCACTGCTTTTATGCACACAAGTTGTACACTATTTATTTATATACAGAAGCGTTGCGCGTGACGTTTCGGAAATCCAGGTCCGATGCTATTTTTAAAAACAAAATTAAACTAAGCGTTAATCAACTTTGAATAGTTAATTTACATCTTTAACAAATAAGGGGCCTACATGTATGCGTATATTCGATTATTCGACTGAACAACATATAGATCTAGATCTAGTCCCAAACAGTTTAGGTATATAATAAAAGGAATATCACTACAGTGTGTGATCCGTGGTCTTGTATCAGTTCTCGTCGGTTGTGTAATCCAGATCACACTCGAGGCTACGCCTCTCGTGAGATCTGGATTACACAACCGACTTGAACTGATACAAGACACCGGATCACACACTGTGGTGATATTCCGTTTTTAAGCTCTCCTGCGATTTATGGCAACGATTTCACCAAGAGTGTTGCGTTTTGAGCACGATTGGGGTATAAAAAGGAGGCATGGGCCACTCACTCATTCTCTGGATGCTGGTGTCAAACTCTGATTACATTGGGATGACGCATCTGAAAATATTTGGTGGGAAGCTTAACCTGTCACTCGTATTCATATTTATTCTAGCAAAATGTCAACTTTTATGTAATTTTGAGGGAAAGAAGCAGACGACAAATTTTAGCAGACAAAATTCCAGCAGTGAAAGCGCTTGAAATACGGTTATTGTCTTGTTTAAAGGAAAATTCGGTAAGTGCCGTTGTAAAGAGGGAGTTGCTGTTGGGAGGGCCGTTGTAGGGAGAGAGCACTATATATTAACTTAATAATACATGTAAAAACTTAAAGAATCGCCTTAAGATTCCCTACGTTTGGGCTTCACGCTGTGATGCGTTCTGTTAAGTTCTGTTAAGCTCCGTTAAGCTGTGCGACGCTTTACTAAGATTCCCAAGTTCTATTACGCTCACACGATACAAAAATCAATCTGCATAATCGTGCCAAAATTTTTGACCGTCAAAAAATCTTCCACGATCCTTGCGATTCTCCCGATTCTTCCACGCTCTCTAAAGATCACCACGATTCGTTCCACGGTCCGCCAGGCTCGCCGAGATTCCCTCAAATCATTAATAAAAAAGAATATTAGTCGGGAATCATGGTTTTTACTAATAGGAAGACATAGATCGGTTAAGAACAAATTTTGAAAAAATCCGCCAAATGTTTGCTTCCAAGTTCCAATGATTAATTCGCGAATGAAAACGGCATATGCCCCGCCTCCCCTTCGAAACTTTTCCACAAGTCCCGGCCTCTCGAAAAGTGGTGTTTATACGAAATGAACACCGTTTTTGTCTATGGAATTGAATGGGGCGATTGTAAATATATTCTAAGTGTATTAATCTTGGCTCCCTATAACAATTTCTTCCGAACAACACGCAAATAGATCACTAAACTATGATCATCACAGACGCTCTTTCGTGGACTCACCTCTATGCACTTGTGGCTCGGTAGAAACAGCAAACCATTTCCTATAACACTATAATTTGTAAAGACAGGCTCGACTAAACTTCTTTTCTTATATCCCTTGCCAAGGAGTAATAAATAACTTACTGTACGGTAATGAACGTCTCTCCATTAAACAAAACGAAGAACTGGCTATAAAAGTACAAATGTTAATTACAGCATCAAAGCATTTTTAATAGTGACTTGAGCCACTCGAGTCTGACCTGACGACCACCACTTGCAGTGTGTGCTGTTTCTCTTTTTTTCCAATATCCAACCAAACTTTACATCTTTCATATCTAATACAGTCTGGGTAGTTTTCTTTATTTTTATGTCGTTTGCTTTACAAACTTATCAACTGAAATAAATCATTGTAACATTTTCCTATCATATTGTTAAAAATGTACGTAATAAAACAGTTTTCTTTTACGTTAACTCAACCATAATGCCATAATTTGCACATATATATATCGTAACCATGGAGAAGAATTTATATAAGTTATGTTTAACTTGTTTTCCTATCCATGCTTTTATAGCTTATTATGTTCTAATATGTGTATAATGTCATATGTAAAAATTCTGAAATAAATACTGTTTAAACTAACACGCAAATAATTTTCTCCAATTAGACGATGTTGTAAAGGAGGCTCACTGTATGTAATTTTCACTAAACAGGCTTAAATATCTTTGATTTTGACTGGTTAAGATAAATCAAGTATATTTGCATCTAATATTTGTCTTATTACCAAAACCAAGTCAATTTCCTTTAACTTGGTATATAGGTTCTACAAGGTACATGCACATTAGGAGACACACTTTAATATCCAATCGTTATTGGAGGATGAATACTTACCAGTTACAACATAAATAATTGCAAAATCTAATTTAGGTGCAACATTTTACATTTATAATGACCTTGACATATGTTTTAGCTAAGAGTGCATGCTTATAATTGATGTAATCTACTCTTAGCGACAAAACGTGTCATGATCATTATACATATACACGTTGCATCTGAATTGGATTTTGCAATTATTTTGTTTTCCTTTACTATAAGTTAAAATATATAGTTATGTGCATAGAGCTTTTTATACCAAACAAATTACGATTTTACGAAAAGTTATACATATGAGTTCGAGACAGAATAGTGATCAAACATCTGAGTGTGTGTTTTCGATTGTTATTCAGATTTAATCAATTCAGAGCACATGTTCGATAAACACCCATCCTCCGCCTTTATATACATGTACTTAGCAAAAATAGAAACTTAAGATATTTAAGAGCCGGATTAAGCGAGGTTTTAATGACGTTTAATAAAATATACGCATATTTCAAACTGGAGTAATCGATAAAGACCATAAACAGCCACACTCTCGCTAATTTGTACCGAAAACGACGTAGCACGCTTTCCACTTCCGGTATTAACACTGACGGCGGGTTGACCTATTTAGGACTTATTTCAAATTTATTTAATGCAACAGACACTCACAGGCTTTAGCCAAACATCGAAACAACAAAATTGTAAACATTTGCGTTTCAAACCTGAGATGCCAGAGCTTTCTGAAAATCACAGATATCAAGCGATTGGTATGCTTATGGCGGGCACGTCAGTAACTGATGTTGCGCGTCATTTTGGACGCATATGTAGACAATTCATATCCTGACTACTCGTAACAGAATAACAGGGAAAGTCTAGGATCGTCTGATATCGTTGACGTCACGTCGAGACGACCACACTCTCACGTTTACGTACCGACGTAACCGTTTCATCCAAGCAATGGTTACTGCTCGGCGGTTTTGGATTACTGCGGAGACAATAAGGAATCGTCTGAAGCAATATCATGGTCCTATCCATACCCGTAGACCGTATTCTTGGCAGATCTTAACTGTCCGGACAACGCCCAGAATAAAGTTAACGTCATGACCTGGCCGTTGGTATCCCCGGATCTGAAACCAATAGAGCATGTATGGGGTAAACTTGGCGACGGGTCCGGAAGAGTTACCAGATTGACACGTCCAACGACCTCACACATGCTCGATTACAAAAATGGCATGTCATCCCAGATAACGTCATTAGACGGAACATCAGAGACGGGATGCATTAGGCAAAAAGTCACCTAAATGAATTAAACACATCTTGCGTTCATATTGACATTTCTGAGAATTTTGATATGGACGCCTATGCATTTTGACGTCAAATTATGACGTGACTTTTAATTATTTTTCATAATCATTGTCAAGAACTTTCAGACTTTGATCCAAAGTTTTGAATAACAATAAGCTTTCTGCAAACTTGTGTTTGTAGACAGAATTATATGCATTAGAATTCCATGTAAAGTTTCTATTTTTCCTGAGTATACGAGTATGTACTGGGGATGCGTTGGGGTTTCAAAAATCAAAGAAAGAATATAATGCTTTTTGCTAATCATGATAATAGTCAAACACGGGTATCCCTACTCCAGTGGAGAAGCTGTAATTCTCCTGTTGGTGGTATTCGAGACAAATGGAAGCTTGTAGCATGATAAAAAAGATCAGGCTTCAAACTTCAATTACCGCACTTTACAGTTCTCAACCACGTTTTATCTATGAAAAGCGGATATGATCGACTTAAGCGCGCTTGCGTAATTGCCATTCGACCGTATATTTAAAGATTAATTGTACTTAAACGAGGTTAAATTATCGAGGTTGGACAGCATTTGCAATGGTTAACCTTTTCATGGAGATTTTTACCCCTTTACCGCTTTGTTGTCGTCTGCTTTAGCTTTATTGTCTGCAAGACACGTTTCAAAGTTAGATTTAAGGTTGTATGACATAATGAATTTCGATAAAAGTGGCAAAAGGACGCGGTTTATGCGTCATTGAGAGTGAAAGGAGGGGTTAAGCATTCTTAAAATACAAACATATGCATAATGTATAGGGGAATAGAACTCTGTCTCGCTGTAACCATGCTGTAACACGTATTACATTAAGTCTAAGATAGGGTTTATCCTGTATGGGAGTCGTCAGCTGAATACGTGGAAAAGGTATAGAAGAACATTTTCTCGCAGTTGTCTGTCCTGCATTGACCTGTCACCTGTCTTTAAATATCAGGAGTCTACCTTATTTAGCGGGACGTTTAAAACAAGACTGACCGTTTAATGTCAAACGAAAGAAGGTTGACAGCAAATTACTACACAAAGCGCAACACTAATTGCCAAATTATGTTACACACATAAAGCCGTCAGGAAAAATATCAAAATATATAAATCCGAAATGCAAAATGTTACACACTGCAAAATGTCAGAGAATCCGAATGCATTAATACAAATCTACCAAATGAGTTAAAAAATCCAACTATTGCACAATCTATTCTTTACTTGAGAATTATAAAACTCATATTTTCAGATCCTACTGTTCCAATTTGAATATACTTTTGTACGTTCGATTATATTTCTATGTAAAAGTAAGAGATTGGAGGATGTATTTTCATTCACCAAACATCAATTTCTGAGTAGTCAAGGTCCACTAAGCATGATTAAAACCAAACTACTAAGCTCTCGGCCTTGTGCATTTTGACAAAAACACACTTTTGCTGCCATGCTTACCAGAAATCTGCAAACGTTTATCCAAACGTAGTTTTGTGAACTTCATATTACTGGTTACTAAGGAGATGCTCGAACAAATGAAATGACAGACGAACAAACAGATTGATTGAAAAAGGTTTCACTATATGCCCCGCACCACGCTATGGTCAGGGTTAAAAACCAAAAACACATCGACATTTTGTACTTTTAAGACGACATATTGTAATTATAAGATTATTTGTTAAATAGCCTTTTTTACTTTAAATTTTCTTGACATCTATACTATTTTTCCAACCCTTATATTTAACGAAATACACACATTAAATAGTTGGAAATTGCAGCCGTTTTTTACAAAGATGTTTTCGACAGGTTTCAACGAAGCGAGTTTATTTTTAGTACACGAACTGCAAGCGCTAGACCCCAATTCTACCCAAATATTTCTTACACCTAGTTTGAATAGGTTAGACGTATAAAGTTTTACCCGGTTTTAATATTTAAAACGAGTTCGTAAGTTGGAGATGTCATCGTTAACGATTATGCTGATTTCCCCCAATTATTCCCAATTGGAAACTAATACCTACACTCATGTTAGAGGTAATATATGTTTTATTTGTTCACTCCAAGCGGTCAAAGAAACCCCTGTTTAAACTCTTTAATTTTAAATTGTGTTATGAATGTTAGCTGTAATAGCGTTCAAAGTCAACCCGAGACTTGAGTGCGTTTCTGTTCAATGATCAAATTCCATTAGGCGTCTAGAATACGACACATATGTTACATTCTGTTTTGCTTATTTGAATGTGTAAAGACGGATATATGAGTTCCGGTGCGAAAGCGAAATCAATCTGTTATTAGTTTGCATTTGCAAACAGCTTGAATCCAGATCAGACGCCGTGTAGGCGGCGTCTGATCTGGATTCAAGCTATTTGTCACACTTTTTTTTTCTGTCAAAATGTCAAATAATTGTCCCTTATAGGGAACAGCGGCAAGGGTCAGTGTTCGGAGGGAGTTGTTGTTCGAAGGGTCGTTGTTGGGAGGCAGCACTGTACAATTTATTTTCCATCGTCAACATTTGGACTTTCATCATGATGCACAATCTTTAACCCTTTTTCTTCATAGAAGCACACCTTAGCGCATTTGGTTTTATTTCTCCACTGAAGAAATGTTTTTATTTAATCCTGAACATGTAGTATAAGAAATAATTTCTATATCTTAGAAGGCTGACAGAAAAGAAGAATGCAGCTAGTGGTCGCCTGTCTTCCAAAACTATATACAAGCCAAAAGGAAAAAAAATACATTAATGCATGTCAAATTACTATTATACTTTTCATTCATATTCATTTTGTGTTAATTTTCAATATACTTATATCGTAAGTCGCGAATGTACACTGCTATCTGCTAGGAGAAAAACTTTATAAGAAAATGCTTTCGTTCTTATCCTGATATTTATTTATGTATGACTAAAAAGGTATATATGTTATGAATAAAATAAAGTTAAACTAAAGAATATTAATATTTGCTCAAATACTTTAAGGAGATTTTCTTTACTGATAACCACTGTTATAAGTATTTTTTAACTATTTTCAAGTAAATAAATTTTGTTTGCAATCAATTAAATAGAGACGGATATTTTCATGT
Organism: Gari tellinella; assembly: GCA_922989275.2. Taxonomy (NCBI): domain Eukaryota; kingdom Metazoa; phylum Mollusca; class Bivalvia; order Cardiida; family Psammobiidae; genus Gari; species Gari tellinella. The sequence goes on along the minus strand of OV277869.1, from coordinate 19,542,298 downwards.
TTTCTTAACGTTTCGGAGTTTTTTCAACTTATTACACCATTTTTATTATACGATTCTATAAAATGCGGTTCTACACTCTATGCCTATTTCGATAGGCCGTAAACACGTCATCCATATACCATTCTCAATAGTCGGAACTGTCAAATGGTAAACTTTTTAACCCATTCACAGCATTATTAAAGTCATCATTTCTTAAAAATATCGTCTGTTTTTTTTGTAAATTTAGATTTTAGGTATTTTGACACATGCAAAATTGAAATAAATGTAGGTGGCAAATAGTTTTGATCCTGATTTCATGCCGCGTTATGCAGCGTCGGATCAGGATCCAAATTGTTTGCAAATAACCATTGTGCATGCACTCGGTGTAAGGCAGTAAAGATGGCCGGATGTATCCTTTTGGCAAGGCAGTATAAGGATTAATGCTGTTCAATATAACATCACTAGAACATAACCTTTAATATCAAGAAATGACACTTGAGAATTAAATTACCCTTTTTGTCGGTGTATCCATTATCTCAGGAACAGCTCAAACCAAACAATCCTCTCACCGTGGAGTTTTTAGTAGCATCGTACAAATCCCACATCAACAATCTTATAATCTGTACTGTCGTCAGAATCTTAAAAAACAAAAAAACAAACAAAAAAATGTTTGTTTGCAGGAAAGTAAGAACAAACTCAAATACAAGCACGTATTTGCATATCATGCATAGGTCGTTAACCATAGTTTAGCGGTATAAAAAACCCACAAGAAAATCACTTTATTTCAGTATTTTAGTTTTTTTTCGCTTATTCTACTCCTAAGGCGGATTAGAACGTTGTTTCAAAAATATGGCTATCTTACAATTTAAATATAATTTGAAAACAAGTGCTGTCGGAGAACAGCAAAGCGCTGTTACGACCCGTTTTGTAGTAACGTTGCAAATTGTAGTAATTACTACAAAGTGCGTTACTACACTTTGCGTTGGACCCTCACAACCCGTTTTGTAGTAACGTTGCATATTGTAGTAATTACTACAAAGTGAATTGACAGTGATATTTCAAACTGTAGTAAAGTTCTATAAATCATGTCATAGATGTCCGATTGCAACGAAACTTGGAGTAAACCTTCATATAGACACTATACGAGTATACAAGTAATATGACAACGATAGATGGCCTGTTTGAGAAATTATCTGCAAAATGATTTATAAAGGACCTTGCGACCCGTTTTGTAGTAAAGTTGCAAACTGTAGTAAAACACTAAAACATTCGTTGACAGTGATATTTCAAAGTGTAGTAAAGTTCTATAAATCATGTCATAGATATTTGATTGCAACGAAATTTGAAGTAAATCTTCACATAGATACCATGCACGTGTACAAGAAATATCAGAAAGATAGACTACTTGTCAGAGAAATTATCTCCAAAAATGATTTATAAAGGACCTTGCGACCCGTTTTGTAGTAAAATACTACAAAGTGAGTTGACAGTGATATTTCAAAGTGTAGTGAAGTTCTATAAATCTTCTCATAGATGTCCGATTGCAAAAAGATTTGGAGTAAACTTCCATTGATACTATGTGAGTGTACTTGAAGACTGCACATTTGGGGAGATATCTCATAAAATGATTTATTAAGGACCTCGCGACCCGTTTTGACGTGTAAGTTTCAAAATGTAGTAGAATACTCCAAATTCGGTTGACATTGATTTTTCAAAGTGTAGTAAAGTTCAATAAATCATGTCATAGATGTCCAATTTCAACGAAATTTGGAGCACACCTTCATATCGAAGCTGTGCGAGTGTACAAGAAATATGAAAATGATACCCGGCCTGTCAGAGCAATTATCTCTGAAAATGATGTTTAAAGGATCTTGCGACCCGTTTAGTAGTACAATACTACAAAGTGGGTTGACAGTGTTATTTCAAAGTGTAGTACAGTTCTATAAAGCATGTCATGTCCGATTGCGACGAAATTTGGAGTAAACCTTTACATTGATACAATGCGAGTGTATAAGAAGTATGATAACGAAAGACTGTCTGTCAAAGAAATAATCTCCACAAATGATCTATAAAGGACCTTGCGACCCGTTTTGTAGTAAAATACTACAAAGTGGGTTGACAGTGATATTTTAAAAAGTAGTAAACCTCTATAAATCATGTCATAAATGTCCGATTGCAACAACATTTGGAGTAAACCTTTACATAGATACTATGCGAGTGTACAAGAATAATGTGAACGATAGACGGCTTGTCAGAGAAATAATCTCAAAAAATGATTTATAAAGGACACTGTGACCCGTTTTGTAGTAAATTACTACAAAGTGGATTGACAGTGATATTTTAAAGTGTAGTAAAGTTCTATAAATCATTTCATAGATGTCCTTTTGCGACGAAATTTGGAGGTAAACCTTCACATTGATACTAGACGAGTTTGCAAGAAGTATGATAACGATAGACGACACGTTTGAGGAGAGCACACGGTAGTAAAATACTACCAAGTGGATTGACAGTGATGTTTCAGAGTGTTGTTAAGTTCTAAAAATAATGTCATACATGTAGATATCCTTTTAGTATGAAATTTGGAGTAAATCTTCACCATTTACTAGGCGAGTGTACAATAGATATAATTACGATAGAGGAGATGTCTCCAATAATGTCATTATTTACATTGCGACCCGTTTTGCAGTAAAGTCTCATATTGTAGTAAATAAATTCAAAGTTGGTTGACAGTCAAATTTCAAAGCCTAGTAAAGCTCTTTAAAACATTTCATAGGTGTCCTTTTGCAATGAAATGTAGTGTAAATCTTCGTATTATTCAATGCGAGTGTACGAGAATTTTGTACAGAAACTTCCACTTGTGGCAATACAATTAGTGTCACATTTACTGTATTTCCATTTATGATAATTGGTTTTTTACGAAACCTATGATTTTACCTTTATTTCAGAGATGTAGTTTTCTGTTTGTGAAAAAATCCCACCAACCACGTCAAGCTAATTTCACTGTTTCAAGCAGTGGGATTATCGTCGTGCGTGTTTCTTTTATGCGTTTTCCCCGTAGAACTGCCCAATACTCGTGACAAATCGTGTCTTATCGTATGTTTCCGGCAGCCTGATTTGTCGCCAACCATCCAACGGAAGAACACGAAACCAAGATCGGAAGTAACGACGTAATTCGGATGACGTCAAATCAATAAATTAGTGACGTCATTGTACGGCAAACTGTCACAAAATGTGTTCGATATAAACTTGGGGCTACACACGGGTTAAAATAATGTACTTTCGCTTTCAAATGTTGAACAATTTTGTTCAGCATAAATAAATAGAATAACTGTATTTTTTTCAGTGTAAGATCGAGTTTAATCCATTTCGTGAACATCAGACTGTTATATTTTCACGAGTGGCTTCGTCACCCGTAAAAAAATAACTTCTGATGATCACTCAATGGATTAAATTGCGATCCTTAACAAAAAACAACTGTTATCCTCTATTTCTCCACAGTATTATGCATAAGTACATGTATTTTCCTCCACTAAAATGGAAGATTATGAATGTGTGTTGTATATGATATATTGACTAAAGGACTAATATCATGAAATCTTGGTTATTAACCAGTTGCATTAATCAGTTATAGATTGCCTCATTTGTTTAATCGACATATGCATTAATCCGTGTACTATTATTTTCTACGTGCCTCTGATTTTCATCGCAAAATAATGAACAATAAAATGTATTTTTGATCTGACGCAGAAACCAATATAGAAGTAATTACTACAATTTGCAATATGAAGGTTTACTCTCAATTTCGTTGCGACTGGACATCTATGACATACTTAACAGACCTTTACTACACTTTAAAATATCACTGTCAACCCATTTTGTAGTATTTAAATACAAATCGGATTACAGGGTCTTTAAAAAAATCATTTTTAGAGATAATTTCTCTGACAGGCCGTCTATCGTTGTCATATTTCTTGTACACTCGCATAGTATCAATGTGAAGGTTTACTCATGTTTCGTTGCAATCGGACATCTATGACATGATTTATAGAACTTTACTACACTTTGAAATATTACTGTCAACCCACTTTTTAGTGTTTTACTACAGTTTGCAACTTTACTACAAAACGGGTCGCAATGTCCTTTATAAATCATTTTGAGATAAGTTCTCCGACAGGCCGTCTATCGTTATCATATTTTAGTACATTCGCATATCTTCGATATGAAGGTTTGCTCTAAATTTCGTTGCAATCGGACATCTATGACATGATTTATAGAACTTTACTACACTTTGAAATAACACTCTCAACCCACTTTGTAGTATTTTACTACAGGACGGGTCGCAAGATCCTTTAAAAATTATTTTCATAGATAATTTCTCTGACAGGCCGGGTATCATTATCATATTTCTTGAACACTCGCACAGTTTCTATATGAAGGTTTGCTCAAAATTTCGTTGAAATTGGACATCTATGACATGATTTATTGAACTTTACTACACTTTGAAAAATCAATGTCAACCGATTTCGGAGTATTTTACTACAGTTTGAAACTTTACTACAAAACGGGTCGCGAGGTCCATTATAAATCATTTTATAAGATATATCCTCAAATGTGCAGTCTATCGTTATCATATTTCTTGTACACTCACATAGAATCAATGTGAATGTTTACTCCAAATTTTGTTGCAATCGCACATCTATGAGAAGATTGATAGAACTTTACTACACTTTGAAATATCACTGTTAACCCACTTTGTAGTATTTTACTACAAAACGGGTCGCAAGGTCCTTAATAAATCATTTTTGGAGATAATTTCTGTGACAAGTCGTCTATCTTGCTAATACTTCTTGTACACTTGCATGGTATCTATGTGAAAATGTTCTCTAAATTCCGTTCAAATCAAACACCTATGACATGATTTATAGAACTTTACTACACTTTGAAATAACAGTGTCAACCCATTTTGTAGTATTTTACTACAAAACGGGTCGCAAGATCCTTTAAAAATCATTTTCATATATAATTTCTCTGACAGGCCGTGTATCATTATCATATTTCTTGTACACTCGCACAGCTTCGATATGAAGGTTTGCTCCAAATTTCGTTGAAATTGGACATCTATGACATGATTTATTGAACTTTACTACATTTTGAAAAATCAATGTCAACCGAATTTGGAGTATTTTACTACAGTTTGAACTTTTTTTACAAAACGGGTCGCGAGGTCCATTATAAATAATTATATGAGATATATCCTCAAATTTGCAGTCTATCGTTATCATATTTCTAGTACACTCACATAGTATCAATGTGAAGGTTTACTCCAAATTTTGATGCAATCGCACATCTATGAGAAGATTGATAGAACTTTACTACACTTTGAAATATCACAGTCAACCCACTTTGTAGTATTTTACTACAAAACGGGTCGCAAGGTCCTTAATAAATCATTTTGGAGATTATTTCTGTGACAAGTCGTCTATCGTTCTCATACTTCTTGTACACTTGCATGGTATCTATGTGAAGATTTACTCCAAATTTCGTTGCAATCAAACATTTATGACATGATCTATAGAACTTTACTACACTTTGAAATAATACTGTCAACCAATGTTTTAGTATTTTACTACAGTTTGCAACTTTACTACAAAACGGGTCGCAAGGTCCATTATAAATCATTTTGCAGATAATTTCTCAAACTTTGTAGTAATTACTACAATATGCAACGTTACTACAAAACGGGTTGTGAGGGTTCAACGCAAAGTGTAGTAACGCACTCTGTAGTCATTACTACAATTTGCAACGTTACTACAAAACGGGTCGTAACAAAGCTCGCCTAATGAAGGTAACTATCAACAGAAAAGTGTATCAGTACATTATTAGTTATACAGTTTCCTCACAGGGTACATGAGGATTTCTTCCCGGCTGAGGAAAATCATGTACCCTGTGAAGAAACAACTGTATAACGAATTTATTATACTGCAAAGTTTTCATTGTTCAAATTAAATATTTCGGAATTTGTCGTGCAAAGCGCTCAAAGTAAACAGTATCACGTCAAAAACATATGACGTTAAGCGTAAGTGACGTCATATGTTTATGACGTTGTTAGGCAAACTCGTTTATAGACAGTTGCATCAAACACTTTTCAAGAAAAAAATGTGACTGTTGAAAGATCCCACCCCGATTAGTTCTTATCCGAAATGGACTTAAAACGGAGGATGCACAGAGTCCTGTCGAGCAGTCAGTCGTCTTATTTTCTGCAAAGTCTAAAGAGCCTATCAGCCAATGAAACAGCTGCATTTCCATGTACCCTGTCAGTTTATAGGGTACTTCGTGCCAGGACTACGGCTCGGTAGCCTATCAGAAGTAAGGAATTTACTTTGCAGTATAATAATATTAGTTATACAGTTTCTTCACAGTGTACATGAGGTTTTCATCCCGGCCGAGGTAAATCATGTTGCCCGAGCCGTTAGGCGAGGGTTACTTAATTTTTCTAGCCGAGAAGAAATCCTGTGAAGAAACTGCATAACGAATTTATTAGACTGCAAAGTTTTCACTGTTCAACCGAAATATTTCGGAATTTGTCCGGTACAGCACTCGTAGTGAACTAGAACAAAATCGCGCCAAAGCAGATAACGTTGGGCGTTATGACGTCATGTTTCTGACGTTGTTATTCATAAGAAAAATGGGCATACTCATAGATAACCTGCAAAACAAGACTCAGTGTAGTAACGCACTTTGTAGTAATTACTACAGTTTGCAACTTTACTACAAATCGGGTCGTAATGTCCTTTATAAATCATTTTCAGAGATATTTTCTCTGACAGGCCGTCTATCGTTATCATATTTTTTGTACATTGGCATAGCTTCGATATGATGGTTTGCTGCAAATTTCGTTGCAATCGGACATCTATGACATGATTTATAGAACTTTACTACACTATGAAATAGCACTGTCAACCCACTTTGTAGTATTTTACTACAAAACGGGTCGCAAGCTCCTTTAAAAATCATTTTTATAGATACTTTCTCTGACAGGCCGGGTATCATTATCATATTTCTTGTACACTCGCACAGCTTCGATATGAAGGTTTGCTCCAAATTTCGTTGAAATTGGACATCTTTGACATGATTTATTGAGCTTTACTATACTTCGAAAAATCAATGTCAACCAAATTTGGAGTATTTTACTACAGTTTGAAACTTTACTACAAAACGGGTCGCGAGATCCTTTATAAACCATTTTCAGAGATAGTTTCTCTGACAGGCCGTCTATCGTTATCATATTTTAGTACATTCGCATAGCTTCGATATGACGGTTTGCTCCAAATTGCGTTGCAATCGGACATCTATGACATGATTTATAGAACTTTACTACACTTTGAAATAATACTGTCAACCCACTTTGTAGTATTTTATTACAAAACGGGTCGCAAGATCCTTTAAAAATCATTTTCAGATATAATTTCTCTGCCAGGCCGAGTGTCGTTATCATATTTCTTGTACACTCGCACAGCTTCGATATGAAGGTTTGCTCCAAATGTCGTTGAAATTGGACATCTTTGACATGATTTATTGAGCTTTACTATACTTCGAAAAATCAATGTCAACCAAATTTGGAGTATTTTACTACAGTTTGAAACTTTACTACAAAACTGGTCGCCAAAGCAGATAACGTTGAGCGTTATGACGTCATGTTTCTGACGTTGTTATTCATAAGAAAAATGGGCATACTCATAGATAACCTGCAAAACAAGACTCAGGGACCTGTCAGCCAATGAAAACAGTTACACTTCTAAGTACCCTGTTAGCTCAGAGGGTACTTGGGATCACGTCTAGGCCTCGGCACCCAATCAAAAGTAAGAAATTTACTTTGCAGTATAATAATGATATTTAGGCTACAGGGAAACTCCATTCCAAATATTAGCTTCCTAATGCAAATATCCAACACTCATTCCATAACTAACTTTGAAATTTCAGTCCCAAAACTCTAATTCAACAACAGGTAAACTTATGACTTAAATGAATATTTATTTACAATCTTAACTACACAACATCAATGTTCAACCCACAGGGCACCTCCATTCCAAAAATCAGCTTCCTAATACAAATTGTTCATGTAGTAGTAGTGCATTTCAACACTTACCCCAAAACTTTAACCATGAAAAACCAACGCCGGAACCTACGCCGGGGTGATTCCATAAGCCCCCCCTTCTATTATCCGAATAGGCGAGTTAAAAATGTCAGATAAAACCTCGTTACAATTTTAGTGCATATCTTGAGTTGACTTCTCCGAACGGGCTCGATCTTGACCGAGCTTTTAAGTGTTTTTCTTTGAATTGTTTTTATTTATCATAAATCTTATATTGTTTAATTATATAGGCTATACGTGTTTGTATAGGCGCGCATCCTTGATTTGAAAACAAAGCTTTAGGTCAAATTAAGTTTTCAGTCTCTTAAAAGTTTCAAATATAAGCATTAGTACACAAAGTTTACAAAAAATTATAAAAATATACATCACAAAACAAAAGTTGGTGAAACTAACAGTCTAAACCGATAAGATAATTCTAATGAATACTCACATTATACAAATAGCCATAAAGATACTGGTTTTTAAAACGCATCCCTACTTCTGAGCCCGTAAGGAAACAGTATATACCTTACGCTGCAACAAATCGAGGAAATGCGGCCGTATTTCTAGGAAGATATTGTCGTCACGTTAGTCCTGAATTGTTACCAATTTACAGACATGAACTAAAACATGACGTTATCTGATGAGACAAAGTCTATCGTACAGTATACCAGTGGCTACATTATTGTATCTCTACTACGACCACTAAAGCATTAGGTGTTTGCGACAGGTAATTGCGTGAAGCAAGTTGACAGTAAAACAGAAAGCTCCTTCACAAGCTTTATGTTAAGCTTTCAACTTGCTTTAAGCTGTCCCCTGTATTCTATGCAACCAATAAGTATTCGTTTTAGTGATTCTACTAGAAAGGTTTTACTCTAACTACTAGGTTATACACGTCTGCGCCTTTAACGGTCTTTGTGAAGTTAGTACATTATTCATGGTCTAAATGTTTTCTTCACGTCACCGCCAGATGCCACGTGTTAAGCCAATTATTTTCAAATTGGTCCCTTCAGTTAATGTATTTAACAGCAGCTGTCTGTGTGAACCAATAATACATACCCCTGATTGTCACATTCACGAAATTTAGTGTTTTTCGCTATTGGAAACAAATATATATATAGATTGCAAACTTTGTAGACCCTTGTATGAGGATTCTGTAAGGAGACCTTTAGACTAGGGTCTGCAACTGCAATTTTTGTTTTCTTAATCTGTTTTTAAAAACTGCCCTTACACTCAGCATTAACATGTCACCTATCAAAAGTTGAGTAGTTCATGGCAGGAATATAGCAAATAAAGGTTGAACCGGTAATGTACATGTATAGCGGATATTGTAAGTAAATCCGATACATTTTCCTACTTCAAACATTGACTTCCCATCAAGCATTTTAAACTGAATTTAACTTTATACAAGTGTCAAGTAGATCGAACAAATTTTGTTACACGACCTACCATAGAACAATTCTACTGATGATTTAAACTGTTTGAAAAAAGAATCTATCAGTCAAATATAGTTATTAGCAGTAAAAAGATATGTGCATAATGCTGACATAGAGAAACAACGTCATACGTTGAACTTTTAAACCTTGTATTCCGAAATGAATATATATGCATAGATACATACATAACAGTAACCCTTGTCTCAAAATTTTGGAACATGCTTTTTTCATGAAAAAAAACACCTACCTTATTGACAACTAGACAGTGACTGTCTGAAAACAATAATGATACAATACCCATATTGTCTCACGGGACGTATTATGTTATTGCGCAGTTCGTCTGTGAATCCGTCTATACGCCCGTGAATTTTTTCTTGTCCTCTCTAATTCAAACATTCTGACTCAAATTAATCTATGTCGATCCTTTTGAAACTTTTTCAGAGTGTTTTTTACCAACATATCTTGGTCAAGTTCGATAACCAGCAAGATTGTTCAAGGCACTCAAGAGTTATGCTTCTTATATCATTTCAATTCCTTTCAGATTTTACATGGTGATACAAATAGTGAAGGGATTTGATATATATTACGGGTTTTCGATATTACTCTGTATTTTCAGAGTTATGCTCCCTTTTTCCGTTCGTTAACCTTTACTTAATATCGCTCTATAACCTTTATTTATTTACCGATGTTTATGACGCTTGCTTCACATACACAATGCTATAAAGAAGAAAAGAGAAAAAAAGTGTTTGGGAATTTTCGCAGTAAATTTTAGCAAAGCTACGCCCCCTTATTGTCAAAATATAGGCATTTTGTAGAAAAGGCAAGAACCTTTTAATTTTCAGATCAATGCCTATAAGATTTGATATCGTAGTACAAGAAACTAAGGGATTTTACATATATAAGCCGTTTTCCATACGACCCGTAATTTTCATGGCCCTTTCCTCATTTGTTCAGTATAGTTTGATATGATTTAAGTATGGCTATATTTTAAGATTGATTTGACGGGCGTAAAATGGGTCCTGTTTCAAATTAGTCAATGCAGACAGTCACTATAATTATAAGATGTCAGCTTAAAAGTTAGTTTACTTCAATCCTGAATTTTTGGCACCTATCATTGAGCCGACAATCGAGGCTGGTAGAATACAGAAGGCCCCGGTGGTATGCGAGTGTTTAGAATGAACTAATTGCTTATAAGTACATAGAGGTAAGACTGGAAACACAGCATCAATCAAACATACATGCATTTACTACACGTAGGGGGAGTGGGATAAAATAACGAACCCACTGTCAACAGCACACATGTGTACAGATATTTACACTTGTCTCATTCATTTCTGTTGAACAAAGTGACGTTTATTTTTCAAGGGGTGGAGCTTGTAGATATCTTCGCAATGGAGGCGGAGCTTATTGATCTGCTATCAGCGAATCATGTTGTGGCGTTCCCGTAGTAATGATAAGAATGGCTGTTCCTTTCTTGGTACACATTTTTAGTTTTAACAACCCCTTATATTGATTACACATACATGCATACTAATGAAACGGTCATACAACCCATTCAACCCTAATCTTTGAAATTCTTTTGGATTCTTCTAGTACAATAATTTTGAACCAGTCTACTCTTGCATAATTGGTAAAACCAATTAAAATATCAAATGATGCTCTTATAGGAGACCCGTGATCAGGATCTACACTGTTTACATATGTAATCAGTAGTCTCTACAGAGGGCTGTAGGGTTGAAAGGGTTAATATTAGAAATTACAGCAAATAAATTGTAGATATCTCGATTCATGCTAAATTTTCCCAATCAATTTCTGTCGTTTTATTTCGCTTAAACGCCGAAAAATTCATTTCTTATCTCCACCAAACCGCCTCACCTACAACTCATACATTCACAACATATGCCTACATATTCACATTGCGCTATATGACCGAAATTGTGTCGCAGTGCCTTCCAACTTAAAAAAAACAGAAACCCAACAAACAATATAGAAGACAAGTTTTACTTCCGAGTTAACACATGCAATGAAATTCCTTTTTAAAATGGCAAAAATTTGAATAGGTTGTCAACTTATACGTAGTTTAGGTGGTAATCAGTTTGAAACTTGAACGGAAGTCGAGTTCCTGTGCGTTTGATTCGAACTCAATACTACTTACTGCATAAGCAATAAAGCGTCAACAACGTCTGTCTTTGTATCAAGAAATATCAGTCAAAGACTTGCTCTGTCCTGAAAAGTTGAGGTTTAAGAACTTCACTGTTTATTTAAATGGTATACCAAGCTGAGTATTGTTGTCTCTCTCAGGGCCTCTTCTATAAGCACTCCCTCTGCATTCATTAGTACCGTATTGATTCCATTAGTTTCTGTGGTCTATATAAGAAAACTAAACGCTGGACAGTCCGCAGTGTATCGACATACACAGGGGCAGCAGAAAGTCAAAGGAAATGAGGTAAGTCAATTATCTTTTTTAAAACTACTTCAGTAGAGAAGACGTTATATTTCCCATTTACAAACGCGATACTCAAATGAAATGCAACATAATATAGACTCTGGCAATTTCTTGAAACTATTAACGATTCTTTTAAAGCCGAGTTGCAAACAGTTTTGAGTCTATGTGGCATCTGTACCAGAGCTAGATCAGATGACAGGTTACCCGGCGTCTGATCTAGCTTCAAACTGTCTGTGATGCATATCAGGGGCCTGTCTTACGAAACGTCGTACGACAAATGTTGTCGTTAGTAAGTTTCCAGAATTCTAAATTATTATCTATTTCTCCATCTAATCCTGTCTTGTCACATCTCTTAAGAATCGTCTTGAAAAGACGATTCAAAATAGATATTACAAGACAGGAAAAGATGGAGACAGATGAAATAAGACGTATTTTATAAATAGTTTTCACTTACGGCCGTTTTTGTCGTACGATGCTTCGTAAGACAGGCCCCATGTATTTAGTTAACATCTACACGGTATCAAAACAGTAATACACGTCAGTCTTTGAATAATGATTGAGATCGCTTTTGGCGGATGACTCATCATCTCATTGAGATCTAGTTAGGCATATATACGGCTTTTGCAAACGGGGTACATCGTAGATAGGAACAATATAAGGTTCTTCACTGATTTTCAGTTTTAATATTTCGTGAAAACCATCATGAAAAGTAAATAACTGACGATATCCAAACGAAACTGTAATAGTCCAATTCAAGTTACAAGAGCCAATGAGTCAAGTTCATTTAACCCTATTCTGAGGTATTACAGTCTGAAGACTCCTGACCTAATTGCGGTAGAAGAAGAGTATTCCATGCAAGACACAATTAAAACTCAGAGAGCTTTTATGAGAGGTTTCTGAATTACTTTTATCCTGCATCAAGCAGCAACATGCGTGAAATACTGATTTTATCTTGTAATAAGTGGCCATTTAACACAAATTTAATGTCCATAACTTGTACATAATTCTAGAAGGTACATTTTATTATACATTAACAAATTACAACGTATTCTGATACTCGAATCATTACAATATGCCGTGCTTTCAATTTAACACGAACTCCGGCTTTCTGATGTTGAAACCATTTTTAACACTCTTACAGAATATACCATCATATATACTGATAAGCCTTCTCTCTCAAAGTGATTTGACGGCTGGTAGATTTATGTTTTGATCGAACATTAACTTATCTTTGCAAATGTAATGCCCATACGTTACGTCTATAGAAATAACAAAATAGGTCATGGACAATACGCCACTGCAATCAACAGCATACATGTACATGTATATGTATTCAAACACCAAACGTATTTGTTAAAGTTCTTGGACGTAAACTTTTGATTCACTTGCTAAGCTATTGAAATGGCATTGAGAACTTAGTATGCACAAGTGCCTGCTTAATGAGGGACAGGGGTCAATGTCTCATCTGAATGCAAGCTGTTTTGACACGTTATAAGTTTTGTTCTTAAATATGATGCAGATAGATAAATTCTTAGACAGATATGCAGGCGTTAATTACATGATGTATTTAGGGTTAGGATTTAACTGTCTTATCGATAGTCAAAACATCTCCTTTCTGTAGCTTCTAAGCCTCCTTTATCAGGAAATGTCACTGAAGAAACTTCTTTCTCAATCTGGATGAAGTTGATTTTCGGTGACTTTCATGTGTGTGTATATAAATTAATTGTCAAACCCTGTTTATTTTAGTTTCTAAACATGGTATTTATTAAAAAGAATATCATACTCGTTTTCATCATTTCAGGAACTTCGTTTGTATTGCACTGACGACCCTTCTTTGTGGCGTGCAGTTCAGTATCGCACAGAATCAATACATATGTAAAAAGAAAGAAGACGGTAAGTCGAGATACAACTGGAAATATATAATATATTAATATTGCCCGAGTACACAATACTAAACGCGAACGCCATATAAAAGAAATTACAAGGGACAAACCTCGATGAATACTTTTTATATGAGTGACATATATAAACATATAAGCAGACGGTAATATGTCAGCGACTGTGTAAGACATAGCACGTTTATTATTTCCCGATGATGTTGCAAACAGTTTGTAGCCTGTTTATAGGCACCGAGTAACTTGGCTCTAGGTTGTTTGCAACGGAAAGAGTTGTTTAAGCACGAACGTCATCACCGGTAAAGAATAAATGTGCTCTGCCAAACACAGTCGCTAGCATATTACCGTCTGCTTAAAGTTTTCGTCTGCTTCTATATAAATAATTTAAAATATTATGCGCTTTCGACTTGATAAGCATTGCTATAAGTGTAAAACAATTTTCAAGCGTGATTACTTAAAACAGTTTTAAAGTAAAGCTAAATGCGCCTTAAGGCGCATTCTACTTTACTTTCAGCCTGCTTGAAGCTTCCATCTGCTAGCATAAAATTCCGAAGATTTTGGAAAATTCCGGAGAAATGGCAGCCCTTCGAAAATGACAGGATATCCGACAATTTAGTTTTACCTGAGTTGCAAACAGTTGGCAGCTTGATCAGATTGCCTCTGTACTGACTCCAAACTGTTAGCAATGAAAATAATAGTATAAACAAAAACTTATTTGTTTTCTCCACTGTAAAAAGTATTTGCGTTTTCTCTGAATGGTTGGTGAGAATATAATTTAATGTTTCTTAAAGATGCAGTACAATTTACACGGACCTATTTCTAAAACTAAATTTCAATTACTCGATACCGTTTATGCCAAACACACGTAGCTTAGAACCCCTCAACGTACAGGTACGTTTGAGTAAGGGGAACTCACGAAGCAAAGTTTGTAGTTGTTTTTATCTGCATGGCTAATAAAGAATCAAAGTATTTGTACTTGCACTGAACATCGTGCTGCTAAATTCAATGGTTGACTGCTTCATGTAAAAACAGCAAAATAAAGCTAGGCAAATAGTAAAGTATACTTTTTCTAAAGCAAAGGTACAGCAAATATCAGCAAGTATAAGAGTATGAGTACTGTATGTTCATTGTACATACTCTAATATGAACAGTTTTAAGAATAGTATTTACTGTGTGCTAAATCTTAAACATTTATTTCCAAAAATATAAAAGTACAATTGCTCTCATTTAAGTTTTTTTATTTTGAATCAAAGCAATCGCACGAGGCCGAGTTTACACTGAACTAAATATTTATAAGTCTTATACCAAGCAATTTCACTCAGGTACTGGCTGAATACTGGATTCATAAAATCCAAGCAAATAAAGGAGTACGATCTTCATTGTACTACATGATTATATATGTGATTATTTGCAAATATCACGGAGGTCTTACACCGGTGTAAGTCCTCCGTGCTAATATAAAAGTTTGATTCGAATGAATTACATGTAGTAAAACCTGTCTAGTACGACAAATAAATTGTGTTAGATAATACATATTTAAGACAGGTGCCTGCTTAAAGAAAGGTAACAGTAAAACAGTTTTACTGCCACCTTGTTTTAAGCTGTCACCTGTCCTTTATACAATCAATAAGCATTGGCGTTGGTTTTCGTAATCGAGGGGTTTACGATATCAATCAATAAAAGTAGATCTTTCGTTTCCAAGCAATTATTAGAATACGATCTACACGTCGTTACAGGTGCATATTTTGATTCCGATGACGGCTGCTCTACGTGTGTGTGTAACAATGGCGTCTTAACCTGCAATTCTAAGCCCTGCCCAGCCATTTATTGCCCAGCCGAGTATCGTAAGACAAAGAAGGGCGAGTGTTGCCCAAGCTGTACGTCTGGTTGCCAATCGGAGCAATTCGGCTTTATTGAACCTGGTCAGTACTCACTGTTATTATATAATTGTACATTAAACAGTTTGGAGCTTACGCATATTCCGGTAAAGGTGGCAATTGAACACTTATTTACAGAATGGCATGCATGTACATGTTTTGAAGCCTAAAACGGCACCTAAATTCTTTTTCTCAAACAAGGGATGTATGTTTAATTAAAATTAGTTTTGAACCTAAGCATATGCCGAGTATTACGGCCCTTTTTCTAAACAAACGCATGTATATACATTTAAAATATTTTGGTGCTTTGACGTTGCACTTGATCAGGCTCGAAAGTGTTTTTCTGTAAGATTGAAATAAATTAAAAACATTTTCTTCACTCCATCATCCTTTTACATTTTTATTGAATAATATTTGTGTCTGGAGAGAACCCGCTCATAATTTACATTTATTGAACTATAATTAACACGATATTTCTCCCATTTTAACTCAATGACCTCAGAATATTTTCTATTTTAGTCTAGTCAATATTGACAATTTCGGGTTGTGTTTCACAATATTTGGCAATATGACATATTGTGCCAAACAAAAATGTGTGTCATAAACAACTATAATGACACTAATATCATTGAACGATTTTAATTAGTAGGTGAATCCATATGAATATAACATTCCAAGGAATCAGTTGGAATTTTTGTGAAATGTGACAGAAGTTATTGAACTGTGCAGTAAGAACTTCATATTTATAAATGAACACTTTCTTTTGCAAATCAGGTGCTTCAAAGTCTTCCCCAAAAGGATGTTTTACATGCTCCTGTTCGAAGAAATCTGTATTAGAATGTGTGTCTGCTACGTGTCTACCGTGTAGTGGACACTTGAAAGAGGACGGCACGTGCTGTGGACATTGCGACATGACCCAATGCAAAGTAGACGACAAGGTGTACGAAAATGGTAGGTACAGTAGGGCTCACGTCAACAACGTTTCTCTCCTTACAACTGCTTAAATCTGGCATTTGCTGCTTGTGTTCAAGGTTATGTATTAGACATTTGGACAGAAGAAACATAAAGACGAATGGCAAACAGTTTGAACCTAGATAAGACGTGTCTCTTTTGGAACAAACGGTAAGAAATGTAAGCCAAGTCATGCTCAGCAATCTGAAGGTAACAATGTAAATATTTCTCCATATAACAACTATCCGTACCAACAATACACACGCCTTTGTCTCCCATGGTGTGTTGTTGAATAGGGGGAGCAATTTACAATATAGATGGCGATATTCTTTCCGTATAAACAAAGACAATACAGAGCAATACAATGTAGAAACTGGATGTGTTGCAAATTAGGACACACTAAATTACAAACAGTGTGGTTCCTGATCAGACCTAAAGGCCTGTAAACGCGTTGTTCCTGCTTAAACGAAACAAAGAGCATATATGATGAAATTAAATGTTGACCACTGAGTGGTAGACAATTGGGAGCCTGGGACCCGTTTGATAAAATTTCGTACGACAAATATCGTCGTAAGTCAGATTTTAAAAAGCTCAATAATTGTTTATTTCTCCATCTAATCCTGTCTTGTGACATTTATTTATAATCACCTTCAAAAGACAATTCCAAATGATATCACAAGACAGGATTAGATTGAAAAATCAGAAATCAAATGTATTTTAAAGTTTTGACTTACGACCGTTTTTGTCGTACGATGTTTTATGATCAGATTTAGCATTTTAATACATAGTATGCGTTTATATTAACACAACACTTTTTAATTTGGGGGCACATAATTTATTTAAATAATGAATAGAAACTCGTTAGTTGGTGTCAGTATTTGCATCCGTGTCATTAATAAAACTTTGAAAAGTAGACAGATTTACACACTATGGTCTCTTATACTGTAGCTATACATGTATATGATTAGTAAATATTATTTGATGCATGTAGCATGCTAAATACACACCATGCTCAATGTGTGCGGATTAAGAAATATGCAATCCAATAAAACAAAAGCAAAAACAATCCAATTAGAATGGTATTTGCACCGCAGAAGTACTCTTTACATGTTTAGGGGTTTGTATTGTTATATCTAAACCAGTGAAAATAATCCATTTAAAGCTAGTGTCTACTAAAAGAGACATTGGTTAAAATGTCGTAAGGTAAACTGGTTGATTGAAAAAAAAAGTCTTCTTCACTGTACGTAACACTAACAGAAACGCGTGTTGAAACGTAACAAAAAAGCACATTACTTGCAGGTGAGACAGTGAAATCGGGCGACCCTTGTAAGACATGCCTTTGTGTCGCTGACGGACAAGAGGTTAAAGTTAGGTGTTCAATACAGACATGTGCCGAATGTAAAGGTAAATGGACCGACGACGGGACGTGCTGTGGACACTGCGAACCACCCGTGTGCAAGCATAAAGGGGTAACTTACAGTGTTGGTAAGTACCTAATTTACCCTTTCCCCCAATAGAAAGCGCCTTTAAGCGCATTTAATTTATTTCTCCAGAAAAAAAATCCAATTTATGCACACATGGATATGTATCAAAATAAATATGTTCAGCTTCCTTGCAGATGGTAACTTAAAGCAAGCAGAAAGTAGGCGCATTCTGTTTTAATTTCAACCTGCTTTAAGTGGTTACCTATGTTCAAAACTAGAAACAGACAATGGGGTAAAGGGTTAACAGTTAACTCAGTAGCATTTGTTGGATTTTATGTCCCTTGTTAATCGTTTAGTTACGAAAACATGAATCAGTCTACTTGGATTTCAAGGTATTTTAATAAATGCTGCTCTAAGGTAGTAAATAATGTAGATCATGATCAGAGGGAAGATATAGGAGCCCTCTAATCAGGGTCTACACCTTTTGCAAATGTGAGTAGTATATTTAAAACAGGACCATGGTGGTGAAAGAATTAAAAGTCTAATTTCCCGAATCATTCCGAACAGAGCAAAATGTCTGAGTTAGAGAAAGTGCGGATTAATAGAGTTTGAGCGCCGATTCGAACGCAATTGAAACTAAATAAGATAGAGGCTTGATGCAGTACATCAGTAGTGTAGAATATAAGAATGTGTGTTATATAGGATAGGAATTTCTCCCCCAAGGGTAAAACAAAATCATGCAGGGACGAGGCTTGCCGAATCCTTGCCTGAATTATTCTGACCCAAGGGGGAGAAAGTCCTATTCTACAAGTACATCAACAAAACGAATGGTTGATTTTGTTCTCCCATTTAAATCATTAAAGCATGATACAAATAACGACATCATTGCAGTTGGTGTACACTTTTTCCGCCAAACATGACGTTGTTTATAGTAACGTAATCAGAAATGACGTCATTTAGTTACCCGTGTCATGCAGCGCTTGTGGTTCAGCTGGGCAAAAAATAAATGACTTCACATGATAGAGTGATTCCCCATGGGGCAAATCCCTATCCCTCATAGGCAAAAATTGGAGAAACGACCTTTTCTGATTAATGTTGTTTTACATTTTACAATAAGCTTGGATCATAATCAGACGTTGCCATACGCTTAGGCACCTAATAAGAAATAGTACAGCCCGCTGAGGGCCTTCTTGCATTATAGTGACCGACCAGTCAGCCCCAAAATAGTTTACGGCCCGAAGCCGAAGGCTGAGGGCCGTAAACTATTTTGGGGCTGACTGGGAGGTCACTATAATGCAAGGAGGCCCGAAGTGGGCTGTACTATTTCTTATAGTATACCGCACTTCTTATTAGGATCAAAACAGTTCTGTGTATTGTCAAGTAATGTACAAGAATATATGTGCAATGATTACCTCCCTTTAATAAATTTTTGCATCGGTAGTAACTAGTAAGCTTCCTTATGTATACTTGATTCTACACTTTCAATATTATGAAACTTATAATGTAAAATTGATTTTTAAAATTTATTGTATGATCTTTGATTAAATTGCAAACAATCAAAGTTAAAATTTGTTTTAGAAAAATTATTTAAACGTTTTTATAAGACTAAAACAGATCAACTCTTTAAGTCACAACTAATCTCTATGAGTCTTATATTTATCATAGATACATTTCAATTCAAAATACATTTCACATTTTATTTACAAGTAGAAATCTAGATCTACTCGGACATGGCTAATATTTGCTAAAAGTGACGGTAACACTTCCTTAAGCAGTTATTTCAAATTTCATTACGCAATGTCAAACAGTTTGAATCCTGATAAGACACCGCGTTACGCGGCGTCCGATCAGGATCCAAACTGTTTGCAAATACACTTTTAGGCGTCAATCTGAGTGAAAGAGTTAAAGCACATGTGATAACTTTGGTAAATGTGACGAACTCCTAGCTCAATAGTGTTGTGTTACGTCTCGTCAAACAGGTGAAGACATTCCTAAGAAGGACGAGTGTTCGCGGTGTACTTGTGAGCAAGTCGGAAATGAAGCGGAAGTAGTGTGTACTGTGATGGATTGCATCCCTTGTCCAGGAAAAACTGTGAAAGACGGCTCGTGCTGTGGAAAATGTGAAGAGACCTGTATGGCTAAGGGCGAATATTATAACGTTGGTGAGTGTACCGTTTGCCTTTTAACTATTTCCCTGCCTAGTTTTAATGTCTGCTTTAACCCTCTTATCGCCAAAATATCGTCTGCATGGGTATTTTTTCCTGATGACCTGATTTTTTGATCCCTTAAGCTATATTTTTGCGCATGTGAAAACCTATTGTTACATTTGTTAATTGTTAATGGAATTACAGTGCTCTATCCCATCAACGGTCTTCCCAACAACGACTCACTCCTTACAACAACCTTTGCCGCTGTTTCCTAAACAAGACAATTATGTCTAACGCGTTTACTAATAATAATATACATGTAATAATAATAATCTTTATTTGCTCCAGATAAAGAGAGCGTACATCTACATAATACATACAGTTCAAACGTGTATGTTCATTTAAAGTGACAAAGCATTGACGACAAAAGAAAAGAAAGGGGGGATATGAAGCCATTATGTTGCGAAGTTTAGTTGCATGCATTTGTCTCCCCTTGAAAGACAAATGCACCCTATCATACGAGTTTGGTCTAAACAATCACATGCATCCATGTTGAAATACTATATACCAGTCTTACATCATAGTATTACCTACTAAACACATTCGTTCCCCCTCGCGACCCGATTGCATACGGCGTGCACGAACCCCTCTCCTCCACCACTGCAGCAAGTCAAATAGATTTTTCGCAATTTGACCACACCAGAATGATGCAAGAGAGAGAAAAATACAAATAATATCGGCATTGGGAAGGGGGCAAAATTAGCAATATTAATATTTTAAGATTTCCCCCATAATGTCACTTGCTATCGAAACGAAATACAGCAGGCAACTGAGGCATAAAACTCTGACCACTAACGTTAGCTCTTTAACTGCTAGCGACTGATATTGCCGTCTTCATTGAGTTAAAAGAGGAAATTTTGACAGAAGAAATATAATGACGAGTGAAAAACAGCTTGAATCCAGATCAGACGCCACGTTTCGCGGCTTCTGATCTGGATTCAAGCTGTTTGCAAATGCAGAACAATTCTTTATTTTCCCTCCCTATCACGACTCTATCCGAACAACACACATAATCTTCCATTAATGTCGTTGTAGAAAGGGAGCACTGTTATTCTTAACTGAATAATCATTAACAGAAATATCAACGCAGTAGAAACAGAAAGTCCTTTAAGAAGCTTTCTGATTTATTCTCCTCTTGTTTTAAAAAGAAACCTGGGTTAAACACATACTAGCGCATACCGCATTTTAGTTGGCGTAATAGAGGGTTTTAATAGTGTTCGACTATTCTGATGAGTTTATGACGTGAACAATCGAATGTATCGCTTGAGATATCGATTGTTTTCCTTGTTCACGCATGCATTGTTGTAAGAACCGTTGAGAACGATGGACTTCTAAATGCAGAAGAAATATAATGGTACTTATGCTATCTACAACAACTACAAAACAGCCATAGGTTTTTCTAATGATTTGTCGCGTAATTAAAT
The DNA here is from genome assembly GCA_922989275.2 of Gari tellinella. Lineage (NCBI taxonomy): Eukaryota > Metazoa > Mollusca > Bivalvia > Cardiida > Psammobiidae > Gari > Gari tellinella. The sequence continues at coordinate 19,520,528 of OV277869.1, read as the reverse complement.
ATCGGCTTTACATATTTGCAATAAAGCATTATTCAAGTTGTTTTTACACAGGTATTGAAATACCCGGACTAAGACCGTGCGACACGTGCATGTGTGAGATGAGACAAGGCAAGCCGACAGTTGTGTGCATGTCTCTGGTGTGTGCCATCTTATGTCCAGACGGTCAAGAACTTGTCAAAGACGACGAGTCATGCTGTGGACACTGTGAGGATGTCGTAATACCATCACCGGACTGTGACAAAGTAAAATGCAAGGAACCCGACTGCTCCACAAAATTGCAGGTACAATTTAACATTACTTTAATACATTTTTGAGTATCGACATGAGAAAAACAAACTTATTGAACGAAACAAATATTTAGAGCAAGCCCCGTCGTCAACTTAATCTTAGCTTGGCTCACACTGCAAAATACTATACATCAAACTGCTAAACAACACGTTGTAGTTCCTTGCAAGTGTCACACAGTCATGTCGTTTAGACACCATCAAATGTCCGCGCCTCTGGTGCAATAACTCTGGTCTTCTCATGGCGCGTCTCAAATTTCATTTCATTTTATTTAACCAAATGCTCTATAAATACGCTCTTTTTACGCATTTGATGCTTTATTCCACTGGGCAATATAGTTACACTTTATACAGTCTATACTTTGTACATTACGTAAAACAAAATTATATATACTAGCAGATAGTGGCTTAAAACATGCTGAAAGCAAAACAGAATGCGCCTTAAGCGTAAGATGCTTTCCTCTCAACCTACTTTAAGTGATCAGCTATCTTCAGTACTAAATTTTCTTGCTATGGGGTAATGCCCATAATGACTTCCCTCTACAGTTTGGTCATTTCATTAGAAGGGATTTAGTAAAACCCGTAAAGTGGAATAGACGACCATATCGACACTGCAAACATTTGGTCATAGTAAAACTTGTATCTGGATCAAAGCTTTTTGTAGATTTCAGTCTCTTACTGATATTTATGCTAAACCGGACGGCTGCTTACAGTGGAGAAAACGTTATTCTTTCCCAAAAATGCGTTAACGCTGTAACTATTATTTCTACTGCAAACAATTTGGAGCCAGACCAGATGCCGGGTAACCCGGCGTATGATCAGACTTCAAACTGTTTGCCACCAAGATAAGCATGAGTTATCAGTTTCATTGTTGGTCACTGCCTCATATTCAACGAGTTTGTCTTTCTGACGCCGATGTGGTTCATTTTTCTAGCGTTACAGAAATGAATGTACGGAATTAGAATAGGATTTTTGTTTAGTTAAACCCTTTCGCTCTCAATGACGCTTAAAAGCGCGTTTACAAACAGTTTGGATCCTGATCAGACGCCGCGTATCGCGGCGTCTGATCAGAATCTAAACTGTTTGACACTCATTTAGGAATTTCTTTAGTCATACTGCCTTATTTTTCATCTTTGACACGACATTGCAGAAAACAAAATTGAAACAGGCGACAATAGAGCGGTGAAGGGGTAACATCTCCCGAATAATTTGATCATGAAAGGGTTAAACGGGAAGAAGTAAGGTCTTCTCCATCATATCTGAGGCCCAGTCAGAGGTTGTGACTGGTATTATATGCTGAGTTTTCTTCTGCAGTACACTCCTGTGGGCGAATGTTGTGCAAAGTGTCAATGTAAATACAACAAAGAGAAAGTCAACCCAGGTCAGTGTTAATTCTTGGTTTTAAACAGTTACACCCTTTGCACTTTTCAAATGCTATTATAATCTGATTTATTTCTAATTCCAAATTATATGTTTTCTTTAACCATGGTATTACAGAGACAAAGAAGTAAAATGCTATTCATAGATAAAATTTAGGCATATAATAAGAGCACTAATCAAAATGAGACAAATACAATATTTGAATTCCTCAATTATATATTAAAATAAACTGACAGCTGTCAATGAATAATATTTATAAACAATATAGATAGATTACATTTACACAGTAATCATTATATAGTATTGCTAATGACGCAGCGTGGGGAGAAAGGGAAAATATTCAAGATGTTTCTCCCTTGTCAATCAAGTACAGTATGACAAGAAAGCCAAAAGAAAGCACATTTACCGCCAAATATTTGCTCGACGAATGAAAAGTCCTATCAATCAAAAGCTAAAACCGAAACCCGTGCACGTTGTGACAACAACTCAATCCATACGAACCAACCAGAATGACTCTGACAAACTAATTCGTTCATTCAAATAATGAAGTTCTTTTAAGGATAAAATAATCCAAATTAGGTCAAGAGTAAAATGAGGTTTGGTAATATGGCTGAAGTGGTAATGGTTCACGGCGATACTTTTATATGACTCAAAGTATTGTAGTCAGTTGTGTTAATATAACGCTAGACGAAGCGATAAAGTCTAGTTAACCGAGACATAACCAATTCAAGCTATTCAAAGTCCATTTTTAGTCAAAGTTAAGATCAAATTCGAAATCAAGGTTGGGTAATATTGGTGGATTGGTAGTGGTCTAACACATCCGTCTACTCTACATTGGGTAATCCAATATGCTTTTTTAATTTAAATGAAACGTATCGCAAATATATTGCAACCAATTGTAGAAAATGGAAGGTTATTGACCATATGAACAGCTTATACCAGAGTGACGAACAGTTTGAGCCCTGACCAGATGCAAGGTTAATAGGCGTCTGGTCTTGCTCTAAACATTTGAAACAAGGTTTAAGCATATCCTAGTTTATTGGGAAATAAAAGCGTCACATGCAACGATTTTTATTTGTGTTTCATTGTATATCCATATATCGTTTTATAACCAGGGCCTTTCATGGACGGCTGTGACACTTGTATGTGTGAAAAAGGCGAAGTGACCTGCTCCCCTCCTGTATGTCCAGAAAGAGCATTGGAGTGTGTTGATGCCGAACTCGGAGAAGACTGTTGCTACCACTGTCCTAATGGTATGTACAGTAAAACTTCTCCGTAACAACAACTAAAACGAATGCCTATTGATTGATAAAAAACAAACAGGTGACAGCCTTAAGCCTGAGGTAGTTTTCTGTGTTGTCATCACCGTGCGTTAAGCAGTCGCTTGCCGTTTAAATCCAATAATTATCATAGTTAAGTGGTCATTATAGAAATATTCTAAAATACATACTTAACAAACGCAATTCAGGAAATGAAAGGTTTTGAAAACATCAACGATTTACTAAAATCTTAGTTGAAACAGTTTGGATTTTAAACAGACAGCGGATTATTACTAGGAGTCTGATCTGGGTCTGAACTACTGTAAACATCTCTATTAAGACCACTAATTGATTTGTCTTAATTGGTGTTTACGACAGGTGACTTCCTAAAGCACGGTGACCGAAAAACAGAAAACTCCTTTTAGAGCTTTCAGTTTTACTGTCAAAATGCAATAAGCTCTTGCCTGCCTTTGACACGATCAATTAGCCGTCGTTGTAGTTGTCGTTATAGAAAGGGTTGACTGTTTTTGCAATGGCAATTGCTTTAGCGAAAATCAGGTTTTGTTTGATAATGTTGTATATGGGAGTTATATACATTACATGTCCAGCATGTATTAAAGTATGCCTATCGGTCATAAAAAAAGACATTTGTCCTGATGTGACGCCGCAATCTGTAGACTATTATCATGGGTTTGCACTGTTTGTATTGAAACATAATGATCTTCAATAATTTTTATGAACACAAACTGTCGTGTCTTTAGATCACAATTGTTAACAGTCGAACCCCTCAAAACCGGAACATCTAAATACCGGAATTCTCTCTGAACCGGACAATATATTTAGCCCCGTTTCCCACACTTCTTTATCTTAACCAATCACACCATAAATGAGCCTTTTTACGCTTTTGATTTATTCCTACACTGAAGAAAAATACATTCGTGAATATGAATAATCAGAAATATTTCTATATTCTAATAGATGATAGCTTAAAGCAGGTTGAAAGTAAAGCAAAATGACCCTTAAAGCGCATTCTGCTTTACTTTCAACCTGCTTTAAGTGGTCAGCTATTTTCTATACTAGAAACAAGCTATTATGTATTGATTTAAACCCTTTCTAAACATGTTTAGATCGAATTCACTGTAACTTTAATAAAATAGTTAAATTAAAAAAATATCAGGGTTAAATAATATAGGAATAAACAACATCTTTGTGCCGCTCATGACGGTATGAATACATTAGCTTCGGGTGTAAGTTGATCGTAAACGCCCGAAGGGCGTTTACGAAACTTACCCCCTGTGAAGCTAACGTATTGTTGTTTATTCCTTATATTTATATTTATATTTTCTGTCTTGTTCATTTAATGTGTAGTTTGGCCAGATTTGTTTTCGTGTATATGAATATATCATATACCGGCCAAATAGGTTTGATAGATGTAATATCGATGTAATAGCCATTCCAGTTTCTAAATATGGTGTGGAAAGTAGTCATTACTACATGTACTGTAGTTGCATTATAAATTCAGGGTTTTACCCAGTAAACTTTCTCGCTGTGCTTTAAGAACGCTCGTAAGAAACTAAAACAAAAAATTAAATCTGAAAATCCGTTATCAAAGCATATTTTAAACAATTAGGTGGTGTTTGATTTATACACGCTTTACACATAGCAACACGAATAGGAACGCTGCTCAAAATGCGACTACACAGCGTGTACACACACCGCGTATGTTAATTAGAACACTATATATAGGCCGATACACATAGGATAGTTTAAATTTGTCAGAACGGAACATAACGTTCCCAATTTAGAAAGTGTGAATGCATTATTTTGCATTATGTTCGAGCGACTTTCCTATGTAATTCTGGTGAAAAAATTGTTTGAAATTGTAAAATTTCAAACCGTAGCTAGAAGACAACTTGTCTAATCTATAAATAGAACATCACTCACTCAAAGGGAGATAAAGCGTACAGCTTTAATGACGGAGCGTAATATGATAATCTCCCTTAAAACACCATTTACTTTGTTTTTATCGCAATTTGATTTTAATTGAACTGTTTCCGACTTTAAATAGGGGTTTCGAGATACCCAAACGGATAATCTAAAAGTAGATCCTAACTTGGTCGGTATCTCTCCGCCGTATGGAAGATTGTTAAAACTAGTTAGAACAGTGTGGTATTACCACGTGACTTTGATGTCATAAACTTTCTACCATGTCAAGACGTATTTTGCCTCGACTGAACTTTTGAAAGAGCTGTAAGTATTTTATTTGCCATGCAAATGTGACGATACCCGGCCAATTCGAACGAGAAAGTAGTAAGCTTTGATCGTGTCCACCTTTATCGCGGATTAAATACGGTGTTTTTGCTAGATCGATGGAAAACTGGCTGGAGAGCACGCAAAACGAAGGGCTACTGTGTTCAGCGAAACCAGTTTCTCGGTAAAATTCTAGGGTTGCGTATCTGTAAAGGTACATTACCAGCAAAATTAGCTGTTAAATAGAGAAATAATCGAATTGTATGCAACTGGTTCTGGGAAACGCAATAGAAATAGGGGAAATCAGAGATATACGGGAAAGCTACTTTGGGAAGAAAAATCGAGCTATGCTACCTTGGGAAGCGGATTCGATGGTCAAATTAACAGACTACTATGCCTATTAAAAGATTGTTTTGACTCATTAATTATTATTCAAATACATTAGTACCTACCCAAAGATCTTTGACAAACACAGTTAGCTAGATACACAATTGTATATATTGAACGCAAGGCCTATGTAAATAATCTGAATTGAGAGTCAGGCCACGCTAAATGCGGGGACTGATCCTCGATCCAAACTGTTTTAAACTCGCATAGCCCGACTGGTTACATAGCGCATATTTGAATTACCGAATGTGATATATTGGACGATATACTGCGGTAGAACATCGATTATTTCGGTTTTACCATGAAAAAGTTGATATGTCATTAATCTTGACAAATTGATGGGCATAACTCAAGAAATGCCTCAAGACGTCATTTACCATTATTTTTTATAACGTAATATCACAACCGTGGTTTACTGTAAACTATACCATGGTCAGATTGCTCTGTTTTTATGGGGCCGAAAGAACGTGTCAAGATATAATTGAGGGGAAGGGTCGAATCTAATGTTGTGAGAACTTGTGACCCGACCCCATCTCCTTATGTATATGGCAATAAAATATATTTAAACTAGATATAATTGATAATATTGTCAATTTTCCCTTTGCTCATGCAAAGTAACTATATCTTAATTTCTACATATAAAACGTCATATGTGAAATTGTGGCTTATTGAGGGACAACTATCGTAATCCGTGATTAGACGAGACGCGTAATGCGATGCGTTTGATCAGGGTTTTAGATTTTTGTCGCCCATGAGCATCTCAAGCTCCATGTGCACTGTTTAACATAAATACCATCATAAACGTGTGAAGATAGCTGACCTGGGATGACACTGTGTGTTCCGAAATATGACACCTTTTCCCATGGTGTCAGATATAAAAACATTATCAAAACTAGTGCATGTTTGTTTTATTTTAAGAATAATGAGAGCTCTAACCTGCGGCCGAAAGACGCTGAATAAAGAGAAAAAGCGGAGAGAACGGAAACGGTCCGCTTTTCAGACGTCATGTATATGATTCAACAAACGCATAGTAAACTACTTAAATATCTGTGATAATGCCACACATGAAACGACCGGAAAACACCAGACAAGTCACAAACTCCTAGGTTCAAGAGCCCCCTTAAGAGAATGAAAACTACCATGAACAAAAGAAATTTAAAAACGCCTTCAAAATCGCCATCACCAAAGAAATTTCGTAGAGCCATATTTTTTTTATCTGAACAAGACCAGAACAAAGAAAGCATCCAAACGCTCAACAATGATGCCAGTGACCGCTGCAACGATGTGTTCAATGACCTGCTTGATGGTTTTCCAATCTCTGAAGGTGACGAAATGCAACAGGACATTGCTCAAATGATTGACTTGGTTCCATCGGTCATGGATAATCTATCAAAAGAGGGTCACGCAAAGAACATGCTTCAATTCTTTCAAATGACAAATGATGACAAATTTCCACTTTATGGTTAGAAGTGGTAAAATTGTTTGGTGTGAGAATGCAACAGAAATGAGATACTCTGAAAGCACTAAGAAGTTTTGGAAATTAGGATATAGGCTGTTCGGAGGGCGACGATAGAGCAAGGGATGTTACTCTGTACAAACAGTATTACTCATATTTATATCTGATATAGACCACACTGTGACGCAGTAAAACAAACATGTGCCTTGTTGATATTTTGTAATTCATTTATGACATAAAATTCTCAGTTGAGTCTGCACTAGTACCCATCCAAGACAAAGAAATCAAATCGTCACCATGAAAACAGAGCAATCTGACCTCGGTATATTTTGCGATCTCGTATCACAGTTGTGATATGACGTTATAAAATATAATGGTAAATGACGTTTTGAGGCATTTCTTGAATTATGTCCATCCATCAAAGTATCAATATCGGTGATATAACAACTCTTTCATGAAGAAACCGAAATAATCGATGTTCTATCGTTGTATATCGTCCAATATATCACATTGGGTAACATAAGTATGCGCAATGTAGCCGGTTGGGCTATGCGAGTTTAGAACAGTTTAGATCGAGGATCAGGCCCCACATTTTACGTTGCCTTACTCAATCCAGGTTGTTTACACATTGGCCTTGCGTATAATACATATAATTTTGTATCCAGCTAAATGTATACTAAAGATCTTTTGATTGGTAACTAAGTATTTGAATAAAAGTTAAGGAGACAAAGGCAATATTTTAATAGGCATAGTAGTCTGTTAATTTGACCATCGAATCCACTTCCCAAGGTAGCCTTGCTCGATTCTTTCTTCCCGAAGTAGCTTTCCCGTATATCTCTGATTTTCCCTATTTCTATTGCGTTTTTCCTGAACCAGTTGAATACTATTCGATTATTTCTCCATTTAACAGCTCAATTTGCTGGTAATGTACCTTTACAGATACGCAAACCTAGAATTTTACCGAGAAACTGGTTTCGCTGAACACAGTAGCCCTTCGTTTTGCGTGCTCTCCAGCCAGTTTTCCATCGATCTAGCAAAAACACCGTATTTAATCCGCGATAAAGGTGGAAACGATCAAAGTTTACTACTTTCTTGTTCGAATTGGCCGGGTCTCGTCACATTTGCATGCCAAAAAAAAATACTTACAGCTCTTTCAAAAGTTCAGTCGAGGCAAAATACGTCTTGACATGGTAGCTTTTATGACGTCAAAGTCACGTGGTATTACCCCACTGTAGAACCAGATCTGAAGTGAGGGTTCACTGAAATTGAACCTCACTTTTTCCTTAGAGTTTTACAGAGCGAATGTAAATATTGCAGCTTGACTTATGATACGTTTCTGGTTGCCGCCTTAAAATAATTTAAGGTTTTACCGTTTCACTCTCATATTTTTCGTTAGACTTTTACCCCTTCACCGTTTTATTGTCATCTGCTTCAATTTTATTGTACCGTTTCAAACTTTTAAATTAAAAGCAGTATGAACTGAAGAAATTGCAAAATTGAAAAACAAATGTCAGACAGTTTGGATCCTTGTCAGACGCCGCGTTAGATGGCCTTCGATCAGGATCCAAATTGTTTGCAAACGAGCTTTAAGCGTCAGTTAGAGTGAAGGGGTAAATTCACTAAATAGACGTAATGTTTTCCAAAATAAAAACAAACGTTATTAAAGAAACCTAATGTCAATAAGTTAGGAGCAAGAGCAGACGTCGGGTAACACGGTGACTGGTCAAGCTCCAAACTGATTACTATTCAGCTTCAAACTAATCGTCTACTTTTTTCAAAAATATGCAGCAATCTTCTCATTTTATTGCACTGCGTTTAAGCTTAACCTAGTTAAGTTTAAATTTGAACAATTAACGTATTATGCACAATAAATTTCAGTTGCTGGCGGTTTTAAGTTTGATCAGACGTCATGTTAGTATTTTTGCTTGAGCGTATTTAAGTATTTTTAAACTTTGTTAATTTCAGGTAAAACGTGTTCTCATCCGAAGGTAAAAGGCGGGGTGATAAAGTATGGAGAGTACGTGAAAGTCAAGAGTGATATCTGCACATGTGCAGGAGATCCATGGCATCCGGTTGCTTTTTGTGCCAAATCAAAGACACCAAAATCCCTGAATCTGAAAAAATTCGGAACCCAGGTGGCCGACGGCATGGAGCTTTAACTTAGCAACACATTAAGATTTGATTTGAAAAACAAATGGAATAAAGCACTAAATTAAAGTACTTGCTTGTGCATTTCTGTGCCCTCTTTATAACTACGAGTATATGAATTTTCTCCAAATAAAATTAATTAACCCCAATTTAAAACAGTTTGTCATTAAATCAAAATACTTGTGTCTTACTAACAAACACATCGTCGATTTCCCGCCCCTTGGTTAAAACTACAAAAAATATATTGGAGTGACAATAATTGTGTTCTCCTTTTGATACAACATCGTTAAAGAAGTTTATATTTATAATTAAGTTTACAGCATATTAAAAGATGCAATGATGCTAAAACCAAGTTAAAACACATTTAATAATACATGTACTACATTTAAGTGCCCGTTTATTCGGTTAGAGTTCATGTTTAATAATATATAGTGAAACTTCTCTATTACGACCTCTAAATTGTGCGATATTTTTAGGTATTGGAGGTAGGTAACTGCTAGAAGCAAGGTGGCTGTGCTAAAAGCAATGTTGCTTTAATTGCCATCTGTATTCCTTAGAATCAATTCGCCTTGTTTAGTTGTGGTTTTAGTAAGGCCTTACTCTAAAGGCATACTTAGTGTTCTATTACCATATCTAGTCCTTAAAATCAATTTGAATCATAGCAATTTCAATTTCTTTCTGCAATCCTATTGGTCTACATTTGATCACATGTAAATTCGTTTTAAATCATGATGAACAGCTTTTAATAAAATCGATTTATTTCAAACGTACCTGATTATTCATCGCATCGGTCAGTTTTAAAAAGTTAACGAAAGAGAAATCGATGACGCAATATAATACGTCATTATTTAAGTAAAGCTTCGTTGCCGTCCTCGTACTCAATCGTAAATCAAATAATGTAACCCGTTACCTCATTACCTTTTTCTAGTTTTGTAAATAGATAACTGCTTTAAACAGGTTGAACGTATGGCAGAATGCGTCTTAAGACGCATTTTGCTTTACGTTCAGCCTGCTTTAAGCTACCGTCTTATAGAATAAATAAAACAATTCTTATGATACATATTCATGACTGTATAAATTGGAACTATTTTCGTCAGCGGAGAAATAACTGAATGCGGTAAAAGGCGCTTCTATTAGGGAAAGGGTTAAATAGGAGACATCTTACACATACAAGTTGAAGCTACGTAGTAATTTTTTAATATACAAGAAGGATCAAAACTGTTTGCAAACTGTCATCTAGAGTAAACGGATTAAACATGGTGCAGTGGGGAAGTTGCTCTCTTTACCGGTATCAAATAAATAAAAAACAAGAACAATACCACATAGAACACGAACTTGATGATTTATAAACCCTTTCACTGCAAAGGCCGAAAAACTGACATTTGCAAACAGTTGGGATTCTGATCGGACGAATCGTCTAATAGGGATCAAAACTGTTTGACACTCATGCAATGTTTCGTTAGTTAAAGTACAGAACTGAACAACTTATTTGGATGAATTTTCGCAGACGAAATATGTGAAGCAGATATATCAGTCAAACTAACTTAGTTAAGTAATTCATACCAAATATTCTAACACAACTAGGAATCTACGGCATATAAACAAAGAATGCCGAGGAACGTTTTCTAATCCGCGATAATTCACCATGCGAGCGGCATGCGATCGGCTGTTCTATTTACCCTACACGCGTAATTTATGAATGCTGTTACTAGTTGATTTGATCTTACTACGTTTCGTCAGCGCAAACCATACAAAGTAATTTCTAGTTTAAATATGTTAACACAACGCCTTTGGCATAAAGTTGTCAAGATAGGATGTAAATGGTATTTTTGTTCACTTTTTTGTGATGAATGAAGAGTTATTGACATGGCATTGTTGTTTCTGTTGAACTTTGGCCGTTCACTTGTAAAACTTGAACGATGAATGTCGTGTATAGTAAATGTAACTGCCAAAATGGTGCAACCACTTACAACGCTTCCGGTTTAGCGTATTTTCCGTGAAAAGGATTTTATTACAAAGATCATGTTTGAAATTTGGTCGTCGTTGAGATGTGGTTAATAAGATGAAGATCTACTGCATGATATACACACCTGCGAATTTGTTATTTCTTAAAACAAGAGACCCAGAGGGTCACATTTCGCTCACCTGAGGACATTGTACCATAGAATCTGACTGGGCAAGACAACATTTTGAAATAGCTTTCACCCAGGTGCCATAATTTGATCTTGGTAGAGGACCACAATGCGAAGCTACATGTCAGATATTAATGATCTGGGCCTTACGGTTTAAGAGAAGAAGACTTTTTAAGGTTTTCCTATAAAAACTGATAAGCCCCTGGGTGGGGCCAATGTTGACCCAGGTGTCATAATTTGAATACACTTGGTAGGGAACCACAAGGCAAAGCTATATGTCAAATATTAAAGATCTGGGCCTTACAGTTTCAGAGTAAAAGATTCTTAAAGGTTTTCCTATATATGTCTATGTAAATCTGATAAGCCCCAGGGCGGGGCCAAATTTGATCAAGGGGTCATAATTTGAACAATCTTGGTAGAGTACCATAGGGCAAAGCTACATGTCAAATATAAATGATCTTGGCCTTACGGTTTCAGAGAAGAAGATTTTTAAAGGTTTTCCTATGAAAAACTAATAGGCCCGAGGGCGTGGCAATTTTTGGCCCGGGGTCATAACTTGAACAGTCTTGGTAGAAGACCACAAGGCAAAGCTATATGTCAAATATTAAAGATCTAGGCCATACAGTTTAAGAGAAGACAATTTTTAAAGGTTTACCTATATAAGTATATGTAAAACTGATAAGCCCCAGGGTGGGGCCATTTTTAACCCAGGGGTTATAATTTGAACAACTTTGGTAGAGGACTATAAGGCAAAGCTACATGTTAAATATAAATGATCTAGGCCTAACAGTTTCAGAGAAGAAGATTTTTAAAGGTTTTCCTATGAAAAACTGATAAGCCCGAGGGCGGGGCCATTTTTGGCCCGGGGGTCATAATTTGAACAATCTTCGTAGAGGACCACAAGGCAAAGCTATATGTTAAATATTAAAGATCTGGGCCTTACAGTTTCAGAGAAGAAGAATTTTAAAGGTTTTCCTATATAAGTCTATGTAAAACTGATAAGCCCCTTGGCTGGGCCAATTTTGACCCTGGGATCATAATTTGAACACTCTTGGTAGAGGACAATAAGGCAAAGCTACATGTCAAATATTAATGATCTAGGCCATACAGTTTCAGAGAAGAAGATTTTATTTTTTAAGGTTTTTTCTAAGAAAAACTGATAAGCCCCAGGGCGGGATCATTTTTGGTCCCAGGTTCAAAATTTGAACAGTCTTGCTAGAAGATCATTAGGTCATGATACATACCAAATATCAAAGGTCTGGGCCTTTGGGTTTCTGAGAAGAAGATTTTTTAAGATTTTCTTATGCATTAAAAGTTGTCTATACGGTCATGTTAGAAAAGATTTCGTTCCCCCTTGTCACTAATGCTTCTGACAAAGTTTGGTTGAAATCGGGTCAGTGGTTTCAGAGGAGATGTTGTTTGAAAATGTGAACGTACGACGTACGACGGACGCCGGACGACGGTCGCCAGACACCGGACGACGGACGACGGACGGAATGGTATCACAATACCTCATCCTGAGCCTTCGGCTCAGGTGAGCTAAAAACGTCAGAGCTGACAATACATACGGTTTCACATATAAATCTCTGAATTAGAGAGCAAGTTAAATAAGAATTAAGTCATACCACCTTGAGTTAATTTTTGAAACTATCATGCCGACAGAAATATTGGAGCGGACTACAATATAGCGCGGAAAGGATAAAAAACCTACCATTAATTTGGCACTGAAAGGTATATACAGAATTGTGGACGGTTATGAATGAACACGTCATATATGCAATGTATTATCTCGCGTATCTGCAACAGTACGACTTTACTGAATGCCTGACAATAAATAATGTTTTCTTCTGAGTGAACAATCTTCATTTGTAAAGAAGTATAGATCAACAAATTGTTAGAATGACCTTGCATAAACATAACTCTAACTGTAAATATTTTATATAAACTTGTTTCTATCACTAAATTATCAGTAGAACTCACGAGCTTTTCTCAATAAAAGTAAATGTTTAAACATTCACTTGTTAAGTATGACTTGCCTTTTCCGACGGTAGATAAGAAAAGGATTTGATTAACCTCTTCGCTGCTACAATGCATATTAACGTCTGTATCAAAACTCGCGTCTGCACTACGTTTTCAAAATTCAGACTTCGGGACTTTGGCTATGAAATAATATATACGTACGACAGACACTTTTGACTCTGGTCAGACGCTGAGTAATTCTGGAGTATGATCAGGTTACAAACAATTTGCACATGGTGCACATTACGGCTCAATGTCAACCCAATATATCTTAGTCCGCTTCTAGTTTAGAAGACAGCTGATCACTAAGAGCAAGTAAAAAGAAACCACATTGCGCTTTAGGCTCATCCTCTTTTTTACAGCCTGTTTCAAGCTACTATTAATTAAAATATAGACTATATGTATAATGCTGCATCTGTACGACTGCTTACATTGGCTATACTTAAGGCGTAGACAATTTTCTATGAGGGTTAAAGTTAAGTAAGAACTGCTTGAAGTAGATGGTAGCTCTTTAAAGAGCACGTGCCAGATTCAATTAGAACACACGTGGTGGAGCGTTCTGCTTTAATTCTGCCTCAAATACTGCCAATTTGTCATTCTTTTTTGTTGGTGGAGAGAAATCAGTGATTACATGAAATAATTTAAAACATCGTAAACGATATAAAAGACAGTTGGTTACCAATTAACTTCGCTAGGCTGTTTAAACGTGTAACCATGTTTAACTTAAAGTTATTTACGCCCAAATGGACTTCTGTATGTGCATTGCATCAATTAATTGTACACCATACAGTTGAGAGGATGTGTTTTTGTTTTTAACGAAAACTGCACTGCAACAAAATGTAGACAATGAATAGTTATTAAAATATGTCGTCCGTTTTCAATCTGAATGTCAAACAGTTTGGTACATTTGTACCTGAACAGACGAACATGGCGTCTAATATGACTTCAACCGGTTTGAAATGAACCAAACAAATGAACAAATTTTGTAAATGGTCACCCAATTTTGTTTCAAATTTTCTTTCAGTAGTTTCTGACAATAATAATTTGCAATAGTTTGTTATAGGAACATATGAAATATAGGATATGTATTGAGTCGATGTTTAAGACATGCTGATCTCAATCGAGTCTAGAATTGAAATGTTATTAAGCGAGCCTTGGCTATTCTACGAGGGGTGTTCAAATAGTTTTGATACTGGATCAATAACTTCAATATAATGAATGCAAAATGCGTGTGTAATATATCATTTTAAAGAGGACTTCTTCGCCTACACGATAGTATAATGCACGACAAGATCACATGACTCGATGAGTCACAACATGAACCTAATTACCCCTACTCGAAGACACTGGAACAACGCACTTTTCAGACATTACTTTTTGACGTAATAACTTCTTAAAAGAGTACAATTTCCAGCTTGTTTTTGGAAATATATCAGTTAATGTCTAAATTTTAATGTAAATAACATTTTATTTCTATTGAAAGGGTTAACTGTCTAAAATCTCATTTTTTCAAAGTCAACATTTCTTATGTTGCAAATGACGAAAGTGGACATGTTTTTCTACATTTTTATTTTAAAACATGAAACGCTTTTCCAATGGCTTCAATTATAGCCTGGTTTAATAATAAAAAAAGAGTTTGTAGTTTCCCTAACTACTTTATACATAACAGAAGATCATTTTATTTATTATATTTTCAGTACGTGTTTAGAATTAGCTCTACTTTTTATATTTTATGTTTTAATAACATTTAAAACTGTGTAGTGTTTGCATAATTGTCTTGTTGTATTTGACAGAAATTTCATAAACTTATTCAAACTAATAAAGTCGTAATAATAATTATAGTATCAAATTGTGTTTAGAAAATTAACTCAAATATACACAAAAAAGGTCCAGTGTACTAGAGGAGGGGTCATTTAGGTTCATGTTGGGGCTGGTCGAGTAATACGATCTTATCGTGCATGATGTCACCGTGTCGGCAAATAATGGATCTTTAAAATGATATATCACACATGCATTTTGCACTTATAATATTGAAGTTATTGATCCAGTATCAAAACTTTTTAGACTACCCTCGTAGAAGAGTTTAAGATCAACTTGTCCCTTACATCGATGCGTGACGTACTAAAGCCTTTATAAATAGTGGCGTTAGAGTGACGTCATCAAATCTATCTCACACAAGTTGGAGACAAGGATGCACGTAACCGTTTAAGAAAACTGGGGAAGTTATTTAAGAAAACCCTGTCCCCCCTACTTGATGACATGGTTTTTAAGCTAGAATAATTCAGGTACAAATAGTAGTCAGGTACCAGAACTAAACTCATTGCTTCAAAATGGACGAGTCAATCGAATCACAAACAACTAAAATATTCTTGAATCACCAGTAATTACAGTGCTCCCTCTCTACAACGACATTTAATGGGAAACACATATTGTGTGCGTTGTTCAGAGGGAGTTGTTATAGGGATGGAAATTGATTGACACTTGCAAATAGCCCATTTAAAATATTCTAATAAATACGAAAGACTCAAGCAGGAAACGTAACACAAACAATACACCCACCTCTCAAGCAGAACGCACACACACAGTCATACCACAACAAACACACACACACACGCAATACCATTCCTTCATCTACACACTAAATAGAAAACAACACGCAAGACAAACATAAAGCAAAGTGAATATAGGAGCCCGCCTTGGTACGGTCAGGAGCAATCAATAACCAACTATAAATTAATTAATTATTAACAACCACTGGGGGGGGGGGGGGTAAACCTGCGTTTAGGGGCGCCCAACCTCACACTTATCTCCTATATTCACCTATAAAGACAAACAGTGTACATAAAATATAAACCCTGTTCCACAACCTCACAATCAAAAAGACCACCAGCACAGTAAGTAAATAAATGTAAAACATTTAGCAAAAATTCTATGACAAGATCACTAGTAACATGGGAAAGAATTAAACATTCAAGCCCGTGTTAAAAATAACCCACTATGGCAACGGTCAAATTGTACTCAAGCGACTAGTCTGTAGTTACGAGTAACTGTAAGACATGGAAGGGTCTAGGGTACGACAGAGAGGGAGAGAAAAAACAAAGCACGAAAATCCGACATAACTCTCCCGGTTAAGGACGGCTTTAAAGATACATCATCATGTAGTGCTAAGCCCTGTCTGTCGTCGCACAACCAAAGAGGAAAGCATAGTTATCAATTGTAGATTGATCGATAACCAAACGTGAAGTGCGCAGCAATATAGTTGGATCATAATCGTTTTTGAGGAAAAATCTAATACGTTTCACAAATAGGTTTTGAAAATGTATATGTCCAAGAATCTTACGAAGTCTGTAAATCACATCACCATAAAACTCCGGATGTGAAATACCTTGCCACAGAAAAAACTTTAAGTTACATTTATACTTGTTAATGAGAGGAAGATTTCTATAAAATAATTAAGAAATTTTTTTACGAAGTTTATGAAATCTGTACCCCTGTTTAAGAAGCTTTTCAGTAATAGTTTTATTACGAATGTGGAAGTCCTCAACAGAGGTACAGGCCCTAGAAAAGCGAATAAGTTGTGAAATATAAACCCCGTAAGATGTGAAACGGGGAACATCGCCATCTAGATGAGGATAATTTACAATACTAAAATCAAAATCATCTCGTTTATCGTAAATCTTAGAAGAAACAATTCCGTTATTTATAAAAAGATCCAAATCTAAAAATGGTGCCGACAAATTTGACTCGTTCGTTTTATTAAGACGTAGTTCTTTTGGGTAAATAAAAGGAAACAACGTATCAAAAAATGGGTTGTCTAAATTAAAAATATCATCTAGATAGCGCGATGTATTGTTAAAGGCTTCGATCATATCTGCCTGTGTATCAGGTTTTAGACTAAGCATAAAGTCCCTCTCATAACAGTACAAAAATAGGTCTGCGACAAGGGGCGCACAGTTTGTACCCATAGGAATACCAATCACTTGGCGGTATATGGTACTCCCAAAACGTACATAAATATTATCCAGAAGAAATGTTAGTGATTCACAGACATCGGTGCAAGTCCACATAGTGTAATGCTTAACAGTGTCATTTGTAAAAAATGCACGATCAGTATTACACGCCAGAACCTTTCTCTGGCAAAAGTCTTTTCAATAAGTTGTATAAGTTTAGCTTTTATTAGATTATGAGGTAAGGTAGTATATAGTGTTGAAAAGGCATACGTACTTATATTGCAAGCTTGGTATTTTCTATATTCAAGCTTCGCCAAAATTTCATAAGAGTTTTTGATAGACCAAAACAGATTAAGTCCAGAATTTTCGTAAGTCTTATCACAATACCTTTGAACATGTTCTTTGATTTTAATTAAAGACGATGTTAAAAGTTTGGAAAGCTTAGTAGTAGTACATGCACTTGAACTAGCAATAAAACGAGACTTATAAGGTGTTTTGTGGAGTTTTGGTATCCAGTACATTGTAGGAAGTTTGTGATATGTAATGTTGACATCAGCTTTTAATTATTTACATGTATCAAGATGATCAGATACTACATTACGCTCCGTTAAATTGGTAGATATATAGGAATTGGTATTCACAAGTTCCTGGTTTAAAGTATCAACATAATGTAATCGTCATACAATAATCACATTATTGGATGCTTTGTCGGCAGGAACGAGTACATACTTGGAATGAAGGTTTTGGTGATATTGGTGGATAGGGAATGGTCCAAGGCAACAACTGCAAAAGTATCAAAGCATTAGGGTAAGCGGTGTTACTGCTAGACGAAACGGTAAACTCTACTTAACCTTGTAACGGACGGACGGACGGACAGGACGATTACTATATGCCCCCGCATCTGTCGATGCCGGGGGCATAAAAATAGACTTATAAGAGAGATATTACTTTATTCTACTTGTCACAAAAAATGAAATGAAAATCTACTGTAGACTTTACATTTTATACATGATGATAAAGTTTAGTTGTTACTTGCATCTGATATTAAACCTTTTTACATTTGTGACTAAACATAGTCTGTCCTTTTATCACTGCGTTACGGACTGACTAGTCAATAAAATCGGATACTTTTGTTATTTTGTTTTTAAAATTGACTCGCATAGGACTCAAACATAGACCGTTTGGATTGCTAGTCAATCACTCTACCGATTGCGCTAACAAAAAAGACACTGTAGTTTATCATACTTTTCTTTATGTAAATCTTCTAGTATAAGCACGTGCCAAAGAGAGAATGTGAAAGTCTTCAGCATTATCGGAACTCGAGATGCGGGCCGCCCGCTGTCAAACTACCTTAAAGTATTTCTGCATTTGATGGGTATGCATTTAATTGCTAGACTAATGTGAAGCAATAGTTGTGTAGAAAATAATGGCAGTAATTGCATAAATCCATTGTGTTTGACTGTTGTTATGTAATACAAACTATCTATCAATAATGAGCAATGCCATAGATAATTGGTCGTGCTGACATCGAAACCATTGCACACGGACATCCGCTGCAGAATTTTAAACACCACTGAGAATGCAACTGCTGCAGGTTGTGTATATAATTTGAGTGAATAATTTCTTAAAATAAACAGGATTGAACATGTACATCACTCAACCTTGAGCCTTATACGGTTAGTGATCAACTAAAACAGCTCATTTGTGAGCTACATTCGGCGTAAACTTAATGTCACAGCAAACGTAGAAAAAAGACCCCTAAAGCACACGAATGCCAGTCAGTCTATCAAATGGAAACACCAGTTTGTTAGAAAGATTGATAGAGAAATATTTGACAATTTTAACAAAATTTTAACAAACGCATTTTGCTTACCGGTTACCTTTTGGAATACTCTTTGCCTTCATAGCAGCCATAACTTAAAATGAGATAAAGATAACTTTCTGAAAAAGAAATATATCGATAAGAAATATAGTACCTAAACGCATTTGATATTATGATAATCAAGTAATGATAACACTTTTTAAAACTAGTTAAGTTGATAGAGGAATCTGTATATTGCTATAGCAACCAAGTACCAGAAATTCTAAATGTTTTGTACCCATATTTTGACAAATTTACGTAGAATTGACATAGGCGCATATATTTAGTTATTGTAAAATTGAAAAAGCAAATAACATAATATCATTTTGGTCCAAGCGTGACGCCATTGGAAATTCCTAATTCTAAACCTTATCTTTTACATTAAAAACTAAAAACAATTGCCAATATATGCTTTATTTTTTTATGATCTCAGCCTTCTATTAACAAAACTTAATGTGCATATGACGGTAAAAGATCTTCTTATATCACCAGCGAGTTTCAAATGTTCAAATTCTTAAAGTAAGAGTATTTTAGGGCTGAAACATGTGCCTTTACATAATCTATTCAAACGGTTTTAATCAATTGTAAAAACATCACACACAAAACACTGGCACAATAAATATTTATAAAGTTTGACATTATTGTTGCGATGCACTGAAGGGATACATACTAATTTATGCTTTAATGTGTCAAAATAATGGTTGTCAGATTTACATGTTTGTGCAACGTTCAAAACAAAGTAAACAAATTAAGTGTAGTTTGTCGATTAATACGATATTCATATAAATATACAGTTTACAGTAACTGTTGTTAACCTAACAACTTAATGATTGAAAAATGTAATATTTTTAGAGTGTTTTAAAACTATGTTCTATTTCATATGAAATAGAAATATTACTTATTCGTTACAAATTGTTACAATTTCCAAATAGCTTTCGTGTTTTTATTAGTAATTGAATTCATATTATTTATAATTATTATACTTTAAATATTTGCTTTAATCTTACAAAAGTTAGTTCAAACACACATTTTGATTTCATTATTAAGACTATTCAATATCAAGGTTTCTTTGCGTAAACTTTTCGTATCATTCCAGTAAATTAGAGCGTTTATAAAAACTGTGTGGCACTCTCATTTAATTGATTTTTTCTGGTATTGTAGAGATTGTCAAAATTTGAAAATATAACGTTTTGTTTTTATTTGCCTTAAGCGGTATTTTTACCAAACTGCTTATCCTATGTGAAAATTGTTTCACAACAATACTTATTTTCAAGTGATGCTTATACCTTTTATTTTTAATAATGTCCCTAAGTACTGCAACGTTTGTCACAAGTAACAAAATAGTAATGTTTAGGCTCGGTACTGACCGTTAACGAACAGTTAGGGGGTAAATGTGATGTATAAGGGAAAAGACGAAGCCAAAACCCATGTACATGTAACATCACATTGTTTCCCTAAGCTTCCATGGACGATCAGTTCCGAACCTAACTATTTGTTTTGGTTTCGTCGACCACTCAAATATTGATTCAAAATTTATAACTAGTATTTTTATAACAAAATAAAATGACGACATATCCTATTCTGCGCAAAAAGCGTATAAGAAAAAAGTGAAAAATTACAACTTTTCAGGAGCTAAAAAAAAACGAATAGCATTTTCTGAAGTCTCAATGTCGAACGCAACATCACTTTAAAGAATATTATTTGGTGTGTTTTAATGACTGTTTTGTACGATAAAATCGTAATTAAGTCCGTTTTTTAGTTATTGAAGATACGTGATTTTCGAACATGTTTTCAATCCCATTTTCAGGAGTACGAGTTATACTCGATTTTAGAGTAAATTTGGATTGATATTCGTATCCTCAGATCTCTTATACTACAATTGCGAACTCAAACCAATAATGGTACAAACTAAAACATCATGACTTATTTCTCTGGTTTTACGTTTTCTTTGCTGGGGTGATCGTTTATCGAAGTTTAACCCCAGTTTAGGTTTTACTGCAACAAATTCACTAAGTTCTGTGACCACGGAGTGTGACAATCAACATGATGAACATGTGGTAGCCGTTTGCTCGACTGTTGACATAAACCGTTTTCTTACTGCCATTACATAGACATGATTAACCCCTTTCACTGCCTTACCACGATCACAGTTACATAACTATGAAACCAGTTTGAATCCTAGGCGTCTCATACCAATACATATTGTTTGACCTTTCTACCTTTGTCATCGATCCAGTGAATCTGTTAAGTTTAGGAAAACTGTGCATGAGCATAACTGCCACGGCAGTAAAGATATTATGGTTAAAGCTACATGCCATGCATGTTCATATTTCCTCATATTCATAATTTCCCTTAATTCATCAACATCAAAGAATCAAAACAAATTATTTTCTAGAGGTGATACTCCATAAAAAACACTCATAGTATGTTTTATTACAGTCAATCCAATCTTAAGTGACTTTGAGAAAGCGCTGTGTACATGTACATAAAAGATAGGTTGTAGCTCAATGCAGTTTTGAAGTAGTGCAGACTTCTATAGAAGTGTTCAGTATTACTTCCAACCTGCATTAAGCGTTAATCTACCTTTTAAATTCACTATTCTTCTTCATAACATGGTCGCTTTCAGAGGTTTGACTGTATTTAATGAAAAACATCAAACTAATAACACATTAACAAGTTGAACATCAAACTAAACACAATTACATGTATCTGTAATATTATTGCGTCAACATAGTATAAAAATATGGTGATACTCCATAAAAAAACTCATAGTATGTTTTATTACAGTCAATCCAATCTTAAGTGATTTTGAGAAAGCGCTGTGTACATAAAATGTAGGTTGTAGCTCAATGCAGTTTTGAAGTAGTGCAGAATTCTATAGAAGTGTTCAGTATTACTTCTAACCTGCATTAAGCGTTAACCTACCTTTTAAATTCACTATTCTTCTTCATAACATGGTCGCTTTCAGAGGTTTGACTGTATTTAATGAAAAACATCAAACTAATAACACATTAACAAGTTGAACATCAAACTAAACACAATTACATGTATCTGTAATATTATTGCGTCAACATAGTATAAAAATATGGTAGCTGTGAGTAATTATATTAATAACAAGTTACCATAGTTCTGCACTAAGTTGGCAATTTTGCAATTAACTAACACACTGAATTAAT
This sequence comes from Gari tellinella, assembly GCA_922989275.2. Lineage (NCBI taxonomy): Eukaryota > Metazoa > Mollusca > Bivalvia > Cardiida > Psammobiidae > Gari > Gari tellinella. The sequence goes on along the minus strand of OV277869.1, from coordinate 19,498,226 downwards.
ATAGATGCCGAAAATGCATCATCTTATCTTGATCAAAGGTGTTTGACAAGCAAAAATAAGTAAAGCCTCGTTAGTGCGACAGAAAGAATAGACACTTTTGATAATCTATGGATAGGTGACTGTTTACTGCAGCACAAACATAGTGCAGAAAGTTCATTCAGTATCCGTCTGCATTACTCTTTTCTGCATTAAGCAACAACCTTTGTTCAGTGACAGCTGTTACTCACGAGTTAATGGTCGTATTAGCGAGGTTTTACTTACAATGCATTTATATAAGAGCAAATTCTTGAATCTAAAAAAGAAAGTAAAATACTAAATGTTTGAAAAGCATCGTGATAAGGGCTAAATGACAGTATCATAATTCTCAATCATGTTTCAAAGTTTGACCAAGTCTCCAATTTGTCAATACAGTACACCCCAGTGACGATTATCCGTCGTGAGATAGAGCATCGTAAAAGGGGTATCGGGTCAACTCGGCCAAAAACCAACTCGGCCACGGTCCAACTCGGCCAAAAACCAACTCGGCCTGGTCCAACTCGGCCAAAAACCTGGTCCAACTCGGCCAATTTTTATATTTTTTATTGCTGAATATAAATTAATATGTGTGAATAATATATGGTTAATATATGTTATCTTAGGCTTACACACTTCGAATAAAGAGTATATAATTTATATACATGTAAAGAAAGAGTAATTGAACTTCATATACTGAAATGTTTTCTTATGTTGAACCATATATTCTTTATTCGAAGTTTTGGTATCGAAGATGTGAACGTGGAACCCGCTATTGTGAGCACAAATAAGATAAGACAAGCTATGATAAGATTAATTTAATGTCGGCAAGATAATTTGCATATAATTCTATATTATAATAAATATTCATTGAATATCACAATAATTAATATTAACCAATGATTTATATTAACTATCACATGTTCTCTTGTGTTAACCGTAATTTATCCTAAGAAACATAACAAACCTAAATATTAGGACACACAAGCATAAGCAAACAGTGTAGACCCTGATCAGACTACTCGTGTTGTAGAAGTCTAATAAGGGTCTACACTATTTGAGAGTAATTTTTACAAAATTAGACAAATTAATGTGTGAAAAGGGCACATTATATAAAAAAAAAAAAGTGCAGCGGTAGCGTAGTGCGTCCCAGTTTTTAGGTTTTTTAACTGTTTGTCATTTTTACATAAATACATTGTATAAATCAACCCGAAAAAGTAAAAAATTGACTAGACTAAATTGAAAATATATTTATGTCTTAATGATATAGATCGTTATTATTCTTAATCTTATAGTATTTCATTACATTGGGTAAAGTCGAGGATTGTCCAATAATTTTGATCCTGATCATAAGCCGAGTAACTCTGCATCTGATATACTATTCATATAACATTTCAGTACAGTGAGTAGAATAAAGGATTGTCAAATAGTTTTGCTCCTGATCATACGCCGAGTAACTCTGCATCTGATCATAGTCAAACCTATTCGCCAATATTAATTGGAATTTGGATAAAAAAAGTGAAGGACTTATACAAATACTTTTCGTGTAAATATTATATACGACTCACATTACTTCATAACTTCTATACATCTTACCCACAAAGCTAAATGCACGTGCTGTACGTGCACCACGCGCTTTTATTTGATAATTTCTGTAATTATTTCACCGACATGTTATTTAAAAATAAATTCTGCGCCGATATTAATGTCTTATTTATAAGAGATATACTATTCATATAACATTTCAGTACAGTGAGTAGAATAAAGGATTGTCAAATAGTTTTGATCCTGATCATACGCCGAGTAACTCAGCATCTGATCATAGTATTACCTATTCGTCAATATTAATTGTAATTTGGATAAAAAAGTGAAGGACTTATACAAATACTTTTCGTGTACTTATTATATACAACACACATTACTTCATAACTTCTATACATCTTACCCACAAAGCTAAATGCACGTGCACCACGCGCTTTTATTAGTTAATTTCTGTAATGTTTTCACTGACATGTTATTTAAAAATAAATTCGGCGCCGATATTAATGTCTAAATGATAAGAGATATACTATTCATATAACATTTCAGTACAGTGAGTAGAATAAAGGATTGTCAAATAGTTTTGATCCTGGTCATACGCCGAGTAACTCTACATCTGATCATAGTCAAACCTATTTGCCAATATTAATTGTAATGGGGATAAAAAAAGTGATGGACTTATACAGATACTATATATATTACTGCATAATATTATGCTCGTAGTCATTTTTTGTTTACGTATGCTGGTTGAAGACAATTAGTTTGTACTGTTATCATGTCAGTGAATGGGTTATATTCCTCCATGCTTTTCCTCACCACCTTATTGCATGCAATACACAGCGCAACCATCACCGCAAAACACAACCACCGCATATAACTAAACTGTTCACGAGTTCTAAGTACAATTTTTAACTTATACAAGAACAACACACACTCAAGATCTATTAATTACGTCTTAATTATTTAACTACTTCGGAATTCACACGTGTATAGTATATCCACTATTGAGAGCAATATAATCATAACTTCATTAGTAACCGACTTATATTAAGTGTCTTTATTTCTCGCCTTCCAATAATATTTCTTCTACACCTATAATTATCTAAATAACCAATCAATTACGATTTACTCTAAATTCTATCGAATCATTTCTAATAAAATTTCTTCTACACCAGTGATTATCTACAAAACTAATCACATTCTTTTTACTCTAATATCATCGAATCATTGCCAATGATACAAACAACCACTCAAATATGTTGTTGCAAATAACAGGTTTTGGGTTTCTTAATTGAATAATCCGTAATTAATCAGCATAGTTCAAAGAAACTCGTCAAACAATTATAATATGCAAAATAACAACGCAAATTAACACCTGTTTGATTGTACCGTGGACATTCTTTATTGACCTGGAACGTTCGCTAATTGATTTGACACTTACGTTTGAGATGGTTACAAACTGTCATCACATTAACACATTCAAGTGTTTTTTTCAAATATGTGTGAATATGGCAATAATGGAATGTTTTAACAGTTTAATCAAACAACAACATATTAATAATGATCAAGTTGTATACATAATGCTCATTTGTTTTAATTAACAAATAAAAAATTAGACCTATCTACAATAAGATCTAGTTCCAATACTACAATACAAAAGCTACAACTACTAAATTTACAGTAGAGCTACTATGACTCAACTTTTCGTATTTCAACATGGAGACATAACAACAAGCTTATATTTAGTGAAAATTAATTTATTTGTCTTGATAAAAAGCTTGATAAATAAATTCTTTTCTGGCCGAGTTGGACCATATTATCTGGCCGAGTTGGACTGGGCCGAGTTGGACCAGGCCGAGTTGGTTTTAGGCCGAGTTGACCCGCATTCGTAAAAGGCGTGGTAGTCCTTTGGGGTCACTTCTTTTAGTTGTTGTAAATGTTCGTATTTACTTTTCTTGATCTTCAGGGATGTATCATACAGTCTTGGTATGTTTTCATGATCACTTGGGCTTGTGGCATTTCTCTTTCTTGGTATTTCCATGAATTATCCGAGTAAGAGGTTTTGTAATGGATGGCACCATCCACTGTATATTTCAGACACCTGATATCATTGACAACAGGATGCCCGACTTTGTTTCCAGGACGGATTGAATCATAGTATTTTAAAGTACTAAAATCCCTGAAAAAACTGTGATCGAGATACTTGACTTTGTACGGATTTTGACGAGCCCTTTCTATTAATTCCACATAATTACTTGGTGAGTAAATAGGTCGTCCACGGATTCTACGCTCTATCACACTATGGACAGAGTCGACCTCCATCTGTGTGTGGCCCTTCTCTAGGTAGCACTGTGTCACTGTGACTTTGTTTGTCTTTGCAAAGCGCAACAGTGTGTTTGATAATGTCGCATTTCGGTTTTGATAGCCGCAGCCATCGCTATAGATGGTGATTTCCTCAGTACTTTCTTTTACAATGCCCTCAAGGTAGTCGTTAATGCACGAGGCAAACATGTTTGCCGTCAACCCCCCTTCGCCTTCATGCCAAAAGTAGCAAGTGACTTATTTGCTAGATAGGTCATAAACAGTAAAGTTGTTACATGCTAATTTTGTCTTATAGTAAATTGCACTAGCTTCCACCTTTGGGCAAAGTAAAACGGACTGAACATCCATTGACAGAACCTTTACATTATCATTTTCCAGAGCTCTGGTTTTGTCTTTTTGCTTATTGTCTCTCGCTTCTTCCTTTCTCTTTATGTGTTTATTGTACACTTCTTCACTCACATTTTTGTTTCATAGCCTACACACGTGTCGCATTGGTCTTTTTTAGGATGAAACAGTGCTAAGTTCATCTCATTGAAAACTCTAGTAAAAAATTTAATACCGGTTGCCTTGTATTCTCTGTTTGCAGCAAAGTCTTTGTAAACTTTAAACAAATGGGAAAACGATGAATACGTTGGCTCCAGATACACTTTCTGTGACGTTGATCTGCAATAGTGTGACGGCATTTTAGGAATTATTTCTAGAAATTCTCTCACGCTTTCGTTCCCGTGAAATGGCGCATGTCTCCTCTTGCTGGTTGTTGCTTTATCTGTTTCTCTTTCCTCTGGAAGGCCATTTTCATCTCTGTTTATCAACCAATCATAAACTGTGTGTTCCGAAATTCCAAGGGTTGAGAGAAACATTTCTTTACATACTGGAAGTTTTAGTTCGCCATCTCTAAAATGATACGTATGTAAAATGTCTTCTGCTATCAGTTGACTTGGTATTAGCCTTTATCCTATTAACATGGCTGGCCACGAAAGCTTTCTTCTCATTCCAATCCATTTTGGTCCAAAACGCTTTAAAAATATCTTTCCTTATTTCTTCTCCCACTGAACCACATTTTCTCGAACTTTTGCATCGTTTACTGCAGCATCTTTCACTCTGTATTCTCTCCGGTCTATCCGAACAGAACAACTTTTTCCCGCCTACATTTTTGACACCTTTGTATGCCTTTCCCTACATCCTCAACATCTTATTAACATTTCGGGTCCATGTTTCTGGTTTCCCCATGCCTTTCTTGGCTTTCTTTGTTGTAGGCTCTAGTATATTGACCTCTGGAATAGTTTCTGCGTTATCAGTTGTAGTTTCTATTTCAACTTCAGCGACTTCTAGTGGTAGACTGATGGGTGAAATATTTCTTCTGCGCTTCCTTTGGGTACCTGTCTTCAGTACTCTACCACTATTGTCGTCAGATTCGTCTGATGATATACTTCTCTCACCTCTCTTTACAATCTTCCAATCAGGATCTTTAACGGAATCGTCGCTGTCAAAACTAATATCAGAGTCTACATTGATAGTATTTTCTTGAAGTTGAACAAGTGTTTTTGTCAATCTCTTGACAGATGTACCTGTTATTTGTACATGGTCTGTAAATTTTGTTCCTTTGTCTATGTTTTCAGAACTCGGGGGATTAGTTGGTGAATGGCCTCTCTGAAGAGACATGGAAACCATCAATTTTCCTCGTTAATTATGACCTTTGAACGTGTAGTGTTACTTAAGAAATGAACTGATTTATTCGGCGTTTAAGCAAAAATAATAAACCGATAAAGCGATTCATGATATGTTGGCCGATCATTTTCCGTCGTTAATTCCGTTTCATATGCAACAAAAAAGAAATGCAGACATATGCTGTTTATAAGGCCTTTCGACTTGCTTGAAATTCGTCTCATAATTAAAGAAGAATTCTAGTCGACAATCATAATTTTCGGTTAGGAAGAATCGGCAGAGATGCATTTTTGAAAAATCTGCCTTATGTCTATTGTCAACGTTTGAAAGATTTTTTCGCGGAGAAATTATCAAGTTTTTTCAATGGCATTGAATGTGGTGAATGTAAATATTTAATAGTAAAGTAGCTAGTTGTCGATCAATTCTATAAATAGACACCATCCTTTTTCATGTTGACTTTGATATTGTACATACTGACTGTCAATAGAAATATTGAGGGTCAGTAATTTGCCAGGACAAAGCAAATGGAAAAGCAAGAATAAAATGGGAGGCGAAATATTTATTTTTATTTTTTTAGTGTTTTTTTTTTATAGTCTACGTAAAATAGTTTTGCAACAACGCATACCTGTAGGGCTGTGATATTGACTATAGTTGAAAGCTTATCCCATTTTATGATTTACATCAAATATAAAATAATGTTATTTTGATTTCGTTACGAAAAGACTGTTATGCTAAGATTCTATCATATAAAAAGCACAGGGGAAGGTTGAACTTCAACAGAACTTTATTTGAACCCCGTTATTGATCTCAATGTTCTTTATGTGCCCGCCATATGTCGCTTGTTAGGCCAATTATTTGGCCTAACAATTATTTTCAAATTTGTCCGATCAGTGAAACTCCACAACAGCAGCTGTTTGTGTGAAACCCGAATGTCACAAAACTAAACATAAACTGGTCATTCTGGTAAGTATGGCATTGTCGGCAAAACCAAGAAATTGTGCTGCCAATAAATGATGTGCGTTAAAACATTTACCGTTCATTAAATAGTAAGGATTACCAAACTGAAGATATAAATACACAAGTCTCAGGGATATTAGATTCAAAGTCCACAACTTATTTGTAAACAGTAACATTTCTCTATAACGACAACTAATTAACATTACGTTAATTGTTTTTTTGTTGAAGGCAATTGACTTTAGGAGTTCTCAGTTTTATTTTCTCCTCAACCAAAGCTAATATCTGTCTTTTTTCAATCAATAAACTGTATTGTAGTAGTTGTAATAGAAAAGTTTTACTGTAACGTAGATCTAAGCTGTTTAAGAGACACGTGTATAATGCTGACGAAGTAAGAAGACGTCATTCTGTGAACTTTTAACCTGTTTTCAAAAGGGAATATAAAACACAAAGTTATATTACAATAACCCTTGTCTCATCTCAGCCACTTACTTTTTTCAAGCAAAAATGTTATTGGCAACTATACAGCGACTGTGCGTATTCAATATAATCAAACAAGTTTTCAAGCTATTACAAAGCGCTAAACATACACTCAGTGGCGTTGTACAACACAAAACTATACATATAGTTATATTTAACTCATAGTATGAGCAAATAAAACATATTTAAAATTGAGATCAGTTAACAGCTTAAGGTTTAAACTTGTTACGTTAAGTAGTTTAAATAGGATTTAAGTGTAATGATGGTATAAATATCAACAATAATTTGACCATATCTATGTAGCACTGTTTTAATCATATAAGACGTATCTCTTTATCAAGGCGTTGCTGTATCATGAAGGTTGTGGTTTAAGAAGTCCATTGCTAATTGAGATGTTGATGTACATGTGGTTGTCTCTATCAGGGCCTCTTCTACAGGCACTCCCTCTGCACTCCTCGTTATCATATTGATTAGTTCAGTAAATCTAGGCTATATATATAAACTAAACACTGGACAGTCCGCAGTGTACCGACATAAACCGACACGGCACCGAAAGTCACAGGAAAATGAGGTAAGTCAATTATCTTCTGTAAGTTATCTGTAATGGGACATATTATTTCATTGTCATCCCATTTACATGAAAGAAACTCAAGCGCTATGCAAAAAGTGTAGATACTGACAATGCGATTCTTAAATTAACCTGAATATAAACAATTTTGGAGCTTTTGCAAACGCCAGGTTACCCCATTTCTGATTTTACTTCAAACTGCTTGTATGTGACATAGAAACGTTATCTTAAGTGCATCTTTTGGGAAATAATGGGTTATATATGCGTCCTCTTCAAACCTGTACATGTATTTGCCGACAGTGCTACCCTTTCCAAAGGGTGTCTGTAGGAACTATCTAACGAGGTTCTACACTGTTTCTACACTGTTTGACAAGTTTATTTGTTGATGAAATTAACCATGAAACGTGATGTATAACCATGAAACACTGACTAGACTCTTAAGAAACTGTAATAGTCCATTTAAAATTACATCAGCCAATGAGTCCATTCATGACAGAGTCGTTATTAAAACGAATTGCAGACTCACAACTTGTATAAACTACTTATTTCATCTTGTAATAATAGTTTAAGCTTTAATAGTGTTATCTTAGAAAAAGACTACCAGGATAAGATAAAACGTTCAATTCTAGATAGTGTAGTCATTAATAAAGAAGCAAATCCAAATACTTTGTGGGAAATAATAGAAGGAACCATAAGAAATGAAACCATTATGTACACTTCCATGAAAAAAAAGAAAACGGTAAAAAAAGAAATAAACTTAATAATAACATTGATGATTTAGAACAAATAATATCAAATAATAAAAACAATGAAGCCATCTTAAATAAAATCAAAGAAAAGAAATCCGAATTAGATGACATTACAAAAGAGTATACTAAAGGTATTTTACTTAGGGCAAAAGCAGAATGGATTGAAGATGCAGAACGAAATACAAAATACTTTAGCGATTCAGAAAAGAAAAGATCTAAAAATAAAATTATAAAACGTTTAGCAAATAATTCTAGAGAAGTAACCAAACTAAAAGAAATTTTAGAAGAAACTAAACTTTTTTATGAAAGACTATACAGTAAAGTAACTACATTACAGAACGAGGATATATTTTCAAATACAAAGTGTAAACCAGTTTTAAACGAAATTGAGAAAACCTCATGTGAAGGTTTAATTTCTTAAACAGAATGTTAAAATGCTTAAAATGAATAATGGCAAAAGCCCAGGGTCGGATGGAATAAATGTTTAATTTTATAAAATATTTTGGAATACATTAAAAACTTATTATATAAATCCTATCAACTACTCTTATCAAACCAAACATCTAACAACAATGCAAAACAAAGTATCATTACCATTCTGCCAAAAAAGGACAAAAATTAAACATCAATAGGTAATTGGAGACCAATTACTTTACTCAATAATGAATACAAAATTGCAATAAAATGAATAGAATGAAAAAGGATTTACATAATGTTATCAACATTAATCAAACAGGGTTTTTAAACGGAAGGTATATTGGGGAAAATATACGAACAATTTTTGAAGTAATAGAGTATTTAAATGATGAAGATGAACCAGAGCTTATATTCTTTGCAGATTTTGAAAAGGCATTTGATAGTATAGATCATAACTTTATCTTAAAATCTTGCACATTTTAACTTTGGTGTCTCTTTTATTAACTGGATAAGATGGTTTTCCCATGATGCACAAAGTTGTGTGGTTAATAATGGATGTATGTCCGGGTTCTTTGACATACAAAGAGGAGTACAACAGGGATATCCACTATCACCGTATTTGTTTGTATTAGCGATAGAAATTTTATATATGTCTGTTAAAGCAGATAATGATATACAAGGCATAAGTATGTATACTAGAGAAATGAAATATACAGCTTTTACGGATTATGCAACCTTTATGATGGATGGGTCTTTTAAAACTTTTGCAGCCTTAATAAAACAACTAAATAATTTTAGCAAAATATCTGGGCTTAAATTAAACAATAAAAAATCTGTAATTTTAAGATGTGGCTCATTAAAAAAATCAACTCAAATGTATAACACAAAAGATGAACTTACAAGGACATCAGAAGGATCTAATACATTAGGAATTGTTTTTTCAAACAACAGAAACAAATATCAGGAATTTAATTTAAAACCAAAATTACAAGAATTTTCAAATTGCTTAAAAAATTGGAAGAAACAAAATGTGTCAATTATAGGCAAAATAACAGTAATAAAAACATTTGCTCTCCCAAAACTTATATATCCACTAACAGTTCTAGAAAGTCCAACAACAGAACTAATAAATGTAATAAATTCAACTATGTACGATTATCTATGGGATGGAAAACCAGATAAAATAAGTCGAAAAACAATCATACAAGAATACGAAATTGGAGGCCTGAAATTTAGTGATTTAAATATATTCATAAAAGCAATTAAAGCAGGATTGGTGAAGAGATTGTCAAATAATGAAAACGATGGCGATTGGAAACACATATATATAAATAAATTAGCCAAAATAGGAGGGAAATTATTTTTTGAATGCAATATATACGACAAAGACTCTACAAAAAATCAATACAACTCTCTGCCAATCTTTCTAAAAGACATAATACAGGCATGGTCAAACATAAATTTCGAAAGCAAACCTGAAGAAATAAATAAACAAATATTATGGAACAAATCATTTATAAAAAACCAAAATAAAATATAATGAATGGTATTCAAAAGGTATCAAATACATTGAACACGTTTTCGACAACATACTTAAAACTTTCTATACCTTTCAATTTGTAATAAACAAGTTCCTCCTTCAAAACTCAGACTTCCTTAAATACTATATTATACTGGAAAACATACCAAAAGTATGGAAACAAAAAATGAAAACAGGCAACATAGCTGATAAGAATATACGAGAAGACTTATTGCAACAAGTCCAACAATCTAATAGTACCAATAAATTACTGTACAATAAACAACTAAAAGAATTACATAACAATACCGTAATTAAACCTCATATTAAATGGGAAAAGGAAAACACAGATATTAACTGGAAGAATGTACACATAGTACCCTTCAAATCCTTAATCGATACCAAAATGCGAGCTTTTCAATATAAATACATAATGCGAATTATACCCAAACAACCAATTTTTTGTGAAAATGCACACTAGAAAATTCGAGCTTGTGTGAATTTTGTGCCATGCACATTGAATCAAACAAACACCTATTCCGGGAGTATCAATATTCAAGAGCACTGTAGACAAATTTAGAAATATATCTAAACGAAAAACAAGTAAATTTAAATCTAAATTATATTTTAATATCACTTGGATATACGGAGTGGGGTAGTTTTTTCAACTTTGATAACTACTATACCTTTTTATGCGAAATATTTCATTTACAAAAATAAATATGAAAATACAATTCCCGTTTTTGTTAATTTTATAAAATATCTGAAACAGCTTGAAAACATAGAGCGAATGATAGCAACGGCAAAAAATAAAGTTGAACAGCATAACGGCAAGTGGGGCAAATTACAGTTGAACCTATAGCATGTAATAAACGTTTGCAAACACATGGAGTAAAACACTCTTCTTCTTCAAACGTTTCTACTATCTTCCGCAACATTTTCTTTCCTCACTTTACATAAATTATTCCTTGCTATACATAAATAGACAGAAAATATACTTGTTAAGAAACAAATATGTGCTATATTATGGTAATATTTCATTGTGTGTCTTGTATTTTTCTGTATTTGTATATTGAGAAAATAAAAAAGTCTAAGCTGTAGACCACTTTCATTAGCGGTTAAAGTTACCATACAACCTCCTCAGAGTTCGGAAACAATCGTCTGACGTGCGTTTAGGTATTGGTAAAGGGAGGAATTGAGGTTGAAATTGTCTGCCCTTGGGATAATTTGGCTTCATGTGTTGGAGATTTAAAAATGGTATTTGTTAGCATTTTCAAATTAAGTTTCCCTAAACCAAATTTTGATAATGTTTAAAGTAGTTTCAGACTCACTGAAATCCAAAATGGCCACCAAATGATTATTTTTAGTAAAATGTAAGTTTTTTGAGTAATGAAACTACTCTATTGACTACAATGGATACTCATATGGTATATATTCATATTGTAATAATTCCCCTAATGAATAATGTACGAAACGCGTCCGGAAATAAAAGTTAAAAAAAAAACATCCAGTGAATGTCTTTACCTTTTTTATTTGCCGTGCTAATCTTTTGAGTTTATCGGGATGGAAAAATCTTAATATAAACAACTGCTCCCTGATGAGTGGCTTATTGAATTACATTTCCAGTTGGTTTCTGTACACTACGAATACATGTGTTATTATTGCTGCAAAGCGTTTGTGATTAGACGAAGCGCGTAGAAAATTAGCGTATTTTCATAATCCAAGCTATTTTGATTTGAAGTGATTGTAGTTCTGTTAAGTGCTTAAGGTTAGGAGACAATTTTTGCATCAATTCAACCCCTTATTGCTGCCCACCTCACTAACAAAAACGTCTTTCCCAGGTAAGAAAGGTTGTGTGTCGGTGATTTGAATGTGTTTGTATAATTATTCTATTTCCAATCCCGATTTAGTATGATTTCTAAATACAGTCCTACCCTAAACTGTATGTAAGGGCATGAGATTCATGTTCCGCTGTCAATGACTAACACTAGGGAAACTTTGGCAAACTTACAGAAAAGTGTAGGACTGAATAGGACATGTATTGATTCATAATTTCAGGAACGTTGTGTGTATTGGTCTGATTGTCCTTCTTTGTGGTGTGCAGTATAGTGTCGCCCAGGATCGAGATACGTGTAAAAAGAAAAAAGATGGTAATACTAATAATTAACCCTTTGCCACATAGACAGTGTCTGATTTTGAAGAGAGATGAAAACTTAAAGCAGGTTGTAAGTAGAGCAACACGCGTCTTAGGGCTCTCAGTTTGCTTTAAGCTACCACCTGCTAGGATCCAAAACAAATTGTTAATGGTACATTTCACTGAATTTGGACTATTTCCTTCAGTAAATGAAAAAATAAATGGACTAAGGGTGATTCTATGGAGGGAAGGGTTAAATTGGGAAGACTTTATTCCATTCCGATTGAACGAAACTAAAAGTAAACTCATAGAGGATAAATGTAATGTCATATGTAAGATAAAAATTAATCTAATTGATTGAGTGAACATCAGACATCATATTTCACTCGTGAAAATATAACAGTCTGATATTCACAAATTAATAAATGTTCGGTCCATTACTGAAAATTAGTTATTCTGTTTGTTTCATGCTTCTTAACGACTTTTTGAACCACACTGTTTGTCAGTTTTAAAGCAAAATTTTAAATGTTACCTCTTGTGTAGCCCCAATATGTCATCGAATATCTTTTAGGGACAATTTGCTCTACCATGACGTAAGTATTCATTGGTTTAACGGCATCGTAATTTCGTCGTTACTTCCGATCTAGGATTCGTTTTCTTCCGTTTGGTGGTTTCCGACAAAGTGGGCAGCCGGAGTGAAATGATAAACACGACTAACTACGATTCTTGTTGAGCCCTAGGGAAAAAACTCATACTAAATGAAACTGTTGCGCAATGGGAGTTACACGATAATGCACGACAAACTACGATTCTTGGAGAACCCTAGGGAAACATATAATTAACAGTTTGTATACCGCATTGCGATAACACACCGTTTGTAAACGTGAGATTATCAAGTGATGATATACTATAATATCCTATTAAACCTCTAGAAGTCATGCTATAGAACTTATAACTATACAAAAGGTTAGTCCTTGCCGAATAATTTTCTTCTTGGCAGACAGTTTAGAACATTTGGAGAACCCGAGTGTCTGACCAGACTCTCTAGCTCCAGATAGTGTGCAATGGGCATCATCGTTTTAGCACAAAGTCCTTCACTGAGAAAGTATAACATTATCTGCCATAAAGTATATCCGTTTGCCATCTATAGGCTAAATGGCGTCTCCAAAAGTACGATTTGGTTTTCAGGTGTATATTTTGATTCCGATGACGGCTGCTCTACGTGTGTGTGTAACGATGGCAGATTAAGTTGCAAATCCAAACCTTGCCCAACTCTCTATTGCCCAGCCGTGAACCAAGCGATAAAGAATGGCGAGTGTTGCCCCAGCTGTAGGCCTGGCTGTTACTCGGACGAATTCGGCTATATCAAACCTGGTAAGGCATAATTTGTAATCTTATTTGTCCAAAAATTATTTCCAAAGACCGTGATGTATGTCTCTCTTATTAAATCTCCCACCTCAATGACTTCATCTTTTTTATAATGATCGTATTATTTATTTTATTTAATTTTATTTTATTATATAATTTGTATTTTATACAAGAATATCATTTACAACTTGTGGTGTGTGCATAATTGTCTGATTTTACTTCACATAATGTTTCATGAATTTATTAAAATTGATAAAACCGCATTATTAATTATAGTATCACATTTTGCTAAAGCAATTACCTCAACAATACTCAAAAAAGGTCAAGTGTCCTGGAGTTGGAATCATTTAGTTCATGTTTTGACTTACCCACTTATTTGATCTTATCTAGGGTAAAATCATTGTGTCGGCAAAGTTTTGCTCTTTAAAATTATTTATCGCACATGAGTTGTGCACTTATTTTTGAATTTATTAATCAGTTGCCACTACTTAAAAATGCCCCTCGTATTTATCCACAATTGGAAGAATGTGATTTCTTTACCTATCAGGTGATTCAATGTCGGACAAGAAGGGATGTTTAATATGCAACTGTACGAAAGATTCTGAGCTGCGATGTGTGTCTCATACCTGTTTACCGTGCTCTGGAGTCTGGACAGATGACCGCACGTGTTGTGGACATTGCGACATGGACAAATGCAGTGTGGACGGCAAGGAATACAAAAACGGTTGGTACAGTGGAGAATACGTTCTTCTTTCCCGTCAAGTTGTTGGCAATTTTGACTATTTGTTTTATTTTCATTAGGGTGGCAAACATTTAGGAGCCTGATTAAATGCCGGGTTATCCGGTGTCTGATCTGTCTCCAAACTGTTTGCAATGGGAAAAAACAGATTTAGCGTAAACACGTTTATTAGGGAAAATTACGTCCTCTCCACTGTTTACAGTAAAACCCTTCTAATACGACTACTAAAACGAAAGGTATTGGACTGTATAAAAGAAAGGTGGTAGCTTAAAGCCTAAAGATGCTTTCTGTTTACTGTCACTTTTCTTTTAGCAGCCACCTTCCGCAAACAACGTATAATCAGCATTATTTAGTGGCCGTATAAGAGAGGATTTACTGTAGTTAATCTATGCTATTTTGCGATTCCTTAGCAAATGTGTATCCATGTATAGAATTAAATAATCAATGCATTGCTTATGAGATATGTAGTAAGTAAATTATTACAAAATAAGTAATAACTTAAAAACAAAATAAACAGCGGAGAGCTTGGTGAAAGAACTGGTGTACATGGGTGTGCAACATGTACTGTACTTGAACAGTCGTTTAATTTAAAGGAATTAAAGATGATAATTAAATGTTAAAACCTTTCTAGTCCGACCACTTAATTCTATTAATTACTAGGTGTGTAAGACTGGAATCTGCTTAAAGCAAGATGACAGTACAACAAAACGCTCATGTATGAGCGTTTTGTTTTAATGCCATTGCATACGGATATGTATGAGCCTTTTGTTTTACTGTCACCTTGCCTTTAAGTTATTACTTGTCCTGAATTTAATCAACAAGCCTTCTTTCTACTACCTTTTGATGTGAGCCATATTAACGAAAGCAACATGTATCCGTGCACTATTCAAAAGAGATGTGAATAGAATGGCACTCACATACCGCATAACGACCATGAAGGCATGTTTTATAATAACAATAATAACGCGACGTCTCGTACACTTTTCGGCAATAGCCGCTTTAACTCTTTTACTGCAAAGTTGTTCTTGAGTTTTTAACATCTTCACCGTTTCACTATCGTCTGCTTCAATTTTGTTGTTTGTAAGATCGTTTCAAAGTACATGTGACTTACATGTAAACTATATCGATAAGAATGTCAAATAGTTTGAATCCAGATCAAACGCCTGTTTGCAAACGCGCTTTAACGCATCATTGAGTGTGAAGGGTTAAAAGCCGCTACATGTAGGCCTAAATAGATTAAGGAAAATGAACGTATGGAACTGCTTGACTCTAACTATAAAATAGAGTCGATCAATGCCACGAATGCAGTACAAATTTGACCTTTTGGACAATCGGAGGTACTGCCTGCTAATGGTAAATGCATTACATAACGCAAACTACTTGTAGGTCAGGAAATCAGAACAGACAACCCTTGTGAGACATGTCACTGTGTCGCTGACGGGCAACGTGTGGAAGTTTTGTGTGCAATAAAGACTTGTCTTGGATGTCCGTTTAAATGGACCGACGACGGCACATGCTGCGGACACTGCGAAGAACCCGTGTGCAAAGTCAAAAAGGAAACTTACAATATTGGTAAGCGGAATTTTTACTCCTTCACGCCTGAAACTTCAAATGGATAATTCTAATTTCAAATTCAATCAAGTCCATTTGTTGATTATATAATATATAATGGTTGTTGTGCCTGCAATACATTGTGAAGTGACTCGGCGCCATATGAACTTATCATGTATCGCGGTGCCGTAAACCCCAAATCAATTAATCCTTTAAACTGACAAATAGTGCAGAACCCGATCAGATATTTTTTAAAGGAACCCTTTGATTTGGGTAAACACTGTGTGCATTGAATACATGCAATTTTCACTGGCACTGTTTGTAAACAACGAAAATATATGTCAATAAGTTAGTAGTGAAATTTCAAACGAAAACAACCTTTCAATTTTCACAGTGTAACACATTTCGGAAGTTCGCTTTTCAGAGATTATAATCTTTTTATTTCACCCCTGTATAAAATAATGAGGATTAGACAACCCTTTTTAAACCACGGGATGATACCAGAATCGTGATACGTTAATCAATATTTTTCTCTGTCGACACTCTGCTAAGAGATACTTCCATTTAAAAGAGCACCACGTCTACCAGTATGCTAATTTCCAAGTTTTTCATATTGTTGAATAAATAAATTCAATACATTTTAAATTGATCCAAATATTTGCAAATTGCCCATAGAAATTCATGCATTCAGCCATCAACTCAAAAGGATAATGTTTATCCAACGTTATAGTGGAGTAACATTTTTAGTTATACAGTTTTTTCACAGTGTACATGAGGATTTCTTCCCGGCTGGTAAAATTATGTAACCCTAGCCTTACGGATCGGGCAACATGATTTACCTCAGCCGAGAAGAAATCCTCATGTACACTGTAAAGAAACTGTATAACTAATAATATTTACATTCTCTTTCCATTGTAAAAATCGGTGTTCATTTCTTATAGACACCAAAACCTTAGAAGGCGGAGCTTGAGTTAAGTCGCTGCGCATTAATCTTCACTACTCTAAAATTAGAAATCCACGTTGTATTTGACCTAGATTGAATCTAGTTTATTTCCCAATGTTTTTCTAAACACTAAATACCAATATATATAGATTTTATATTCATATTGATATATAAATTATTTACACTCATTGTGAAAAAAATGCAGTAGGAAGCGCTCCGAAACTTTGTCCGTCTGCTACAAACTTTTATACCCCCCGCAAACAATTTGTTGGCGCCCAATGTAACCGGGTGTTCTTTATAAAGAAACACCCGCGCCGACCCGGGTTTGAACTGGTAAAAAGCGAGAATGATAGAGAAAAACTCACAAAACACTAGTTATCCTCAGCTCCTGTCCGGTTCCAACTTAGGCTCCGAGTATTGGCTCCAAAACCATAAATACCCCATATGGTGCCTCTCAGCTTCTGATTTCTATATGGTCCGTGCTCGTTAAGAATACGGTATTAGCGTTCACACTTGACGATTGCTTGCACCGTTGCATGAATTAAAAACCCGATTGAGGATAAGAAAACGTACTTGGATGTACTTAAAAGTATTTTTCCCTTGTAAAAACCTGAAGTGAATTTGAGAACTATATTATCCGCGCAGTATAGATCTAGCTATGTTATTTGGTTACAGGGGGCGCAGTTAACTTCGTTAAAGCTGTTCTGTCCTTTCAAGTTTATTTCTTCGACGTACTTTTCCCCTTTTCAACACCATTTCTCCTTTTAAAAACTGAAAGTCTGAATTTTTTTCATAACAAATATAAAGATAAAATAATGTAAGTATAAGAAGTGAACTGAATTTTTTCGGTGTTCAAGCGAAATGAACGACAGAAAATTATCGGTAAATTTACCATGGTATTTGCCGACAATTTTCTGTCGTTCATTTCGCTTGAACACCGAAAAAAATCAATTCATTTCTTAAATATTATAGCTCCACTATGACGTTGTATAACAAATTTATTATACTGCAAAGTTTTCACTGTTCAAACGAAATATTTCGGAATTTGTCGTGTACAGCACTCGTAGTAAACAATAACAAATCGCGCCAAAACAGAAAACGTTGAGCGTAATGTCGCCATGTGTCTGACGTTGTTATTTATAAGAAAAATGGGCATACAAGTTGACTTCGGCATCAAGCTTTCCCAGAAATAATGCGACTGTTGAAAGATCCAAACGCCGATTGGCACTTAGCCGAAATGGACTTAAAACTGAGTATGCAGGATTCAATGTACTCAATCCCGTCGATCAGTCGGCCATCTAATCTTCTGCAAAGCAAGACTCAGGGAATTGTTAGCCAATGAAAACCGTTGTATTTCTAAGTACCTTGTCAGCTAACAGGGTACTTGGGATCACGTCTAGGCCTCGGCACCCAATCAAAAGCAAGGAATTTACTTTGCAGTATAATAATAAATGATATTTCAAAGGCCGTAACGTCATTATCTGGACATCATCCTATGACGCCATGAGCTCAACGTCGTCATGTATGGCGAAATAACAATTTTATTTTAACAGATCTAATAATTTGATAATGTTTCGTGATTTATTTTTTCATACGTTTATTGTGTGAAATAAAGAGGTCATTTAACAGTGTTGAATACAATACTGAACACACTGCGTTATGTAAATTTTCATTGTACGCACGTGCAGAAATGGAGCATGTGAAAGTCATCAGCATTTCCGGAACTCGAGATGCGGCCCGCCCGCTGTCACACCGCCTTAATCTGATGCAATGCAAGAATGTATAGCTCAGACGTTTTCCATGAAATACATTGGAGACTGATCAGACGCTTAATTACGCCATGTCTGATATGAATCCATACTTTTCGTAATTAGGAAACGTACTCATTGGGGAAAATAACAACACCATCCACTTAACAGCGCTCCCTCTCTACAACAACACCCAACGGGCGACAAAAATTGCGTTGTTCGGAGGGTGTCGTTATAGGGATGGACATTTTGCTACCAGCGTAACGCGGTGTCTGATATGGAGTCGGGCTGTTTGCCAAACGTCATTTAAGTATATTTTCTATCAAAATGTAAATTATGTAACTTTGAGAAAAACAGCATACAGCAATTTTAGCAGACGACATTGCTGCAAAAAAAGCGTGAGACATAATTGTCCCGTTTATTGATTTGTGGCAAGGTTTTTTGTAAGTAGGGAGTCGTTGTTTTGTACGTCGATTTATGGAGGGATCACTGTATTTATTTGGTACTGTTCGTACAACAGGTGAAGAAGTTCCTACCAAAGACAAGTGTTCTCGGTGTTCTTGTGAGCAAGTTGGAGACGAGGCTGAAGTAATTTGCGTTGTGATGGCATGTGATCCATGCCCAGGACAAACTATCAATGATGGTTCTTGCTGTGGCAAATGCAAATCAGCATGTATGGTTAAGGGCCAGTATTACGATGTTGGTAAGTTGAGGGTTCGATATTGAAGCCCCGTGACCATTTTACCAAATAGGCTTAGATACAGGAAAGAATACGTAATTCTATTCCAATAAACGCGTAATTCTTTTCCAATAAACGCGTTTACCATCAATTTTTATTTTAATTGCAAACAATTTGGAACAAATTTAGACACCGGGTATTGCGGCGTGTGATCAGGCTGTAATGTGTTTTCTACTCAGATTTAAGTAAATCGCGAGCAATGTAAGAAATATTCAGAATTGTCAAAAATTGTCAATTTCTACATTCTATTGTACTGCGTTTCGTTTGCGTTTAATCGGGAAATAAAAACATCTTCTTTATTGTAGCTTTCATTTATACATATAATGATAATCCAGTGTGTGAATTATACATTAATTATTCCAATGAAACCCGTCATTATTCTTGATACAGTTACCTCACGTGATACAGAAAGTGTAAGTTGTTCGAAAGGAGTTGTGACAGGGAGGGGGAATGATTTTGCTTACATTTACAAACAGTTCAACCCAGACCAGACGCCGAGTTACGCAGTATCAGATCTGGGTTTATTATTGTTTGTCATTTGCTTTTATGTTTCTTCTGTCAAAATGTCCAATATGTAACGTTGAGAAAAAACAGCAGACAACAGTTTTAAGCAGCAGCGAAAGCGATAACAATATTACAGTTGCATGTTTTTATCTGACTAGGTGTACTCACCAAAACAAGGTCACGAAACGTGTTTAATTCAATATTGGCTGTACATGTTTAGGGTTTGGCATTTTACACAGGTATTGAAGTACCGGGAAGTAGTCCGTGTGAAAAATGCATGTGTGAAAGGACAGAATCGGGACCGGAAGTTATTTGCATTCACATTGATTGCGCCATCAGGTGTCCAGACGGTCAAGAACTCGTCAATGACGACGATTCGTGCTGTGGCCACTGTGAGGAAGTTATGATTCCAATACCGGACTGCGATACAGTTAGATGCGAGGAACCAAAATGCTCCCCAAAAGTACAGGTAAAATGTAACATTGTTTTAAAAATCGACATCTTGAAACCGAGCTCTAAGGTTATAAAGAATTTGAGGTGAGTCTGAGTTCGTTCTGAAGCATTTGATTGGTCAAATTTGAGCAAAATATCGATGATAGTTCTAAAGCATTTGTTTGGTCAGAAATGAGCTTTTGCTAAATTCTGACCAATAAAATTTAAGAAGGATCTCAGACTCAATTCAAAGTCTTTATAACCTTGGTCCCAGACTTATTGAACAGCACATTTGTGCAGATGAACCACGTGCTTACCTCCGGCTCTCAATCAGAGAAGGTATACATTGCCAAATACTGTTGTTACCCTCTTGGGTTTTAGCATTCTAATAAGAATGGGACTTCATTTGGGGTTATGGTCAGACCGCTGTGAGGCGTATATTTGAACAACTTTGTTTCTCTTTCACGTAATATACTTCATTTACCAGCAAACACAATACCATATACAGCACACATCACTAGCAAGTCTATCTGTACCACAGGCACACTGTCATGTTCATAAACACCATGAACACCAGTATCGTCCAAGACAAATAGTCAATCAACTCA
The DNA here is from genome assembly GCA_922989275.2 of Gari tellinella. Taxonomy (NCBI): domain Eukaryota; kingdom Metazoa; phylum Mollusca; class Bivalvia; order Cardiida; family Psammobiidae; genus Gari; species Gari tellinella. Next base: position 19,477,235 of record OV277869.1, on the reverse strand, counting down.
ATGATTCAAACATTCAACATCCTGAAAATACATAAAATTAAGCACACTAAGAACTCTACTCAATAATGTGGCATGTGGCTGTAAATGAAACACTGGACATAATATAATTACACTTTAAAATAACAAGCATGGCACATTAGTAAGTGACATTATACTCTTACTAACAGTATGACTATAATGTAGCTTAGTAATGCAGTAAAAAAACTCCTATCACATGTGTCTAGCCTTTAACAGAACGCCTTGCACAAATTACCATTCTAAACCAAACATGGTATACCAAATAATAAAGTTAAACAGTACAGTCTTACACAGAAACAACTCTTACCAGTTTGTGGAACTAAATGTTCTCTCACATGTCTCTCACTCCGTGCGTGCAAGCTGATCGTGTTACTGAAAAAGTTAAGACGTGCCATTCAAAGTATGGTGTGAATATTATAAGTATATAGCGGTTAAAGTAGAACGCCGAGCTACCATCTTGTAAACGCGAATACACATTACATTAATTACAGCTCCCGAAATAAAATAGAAGAAGCGATAGAAATACAAGAACCAATACATGCCATTACCCAGTAAACTATCTGGTTCACGCCTAATCTTCTTTAATAAATGTAAACTTTATTTAAAAGGTCTTTCTCCGATGAATTCAGAAGCCAAAGTGAAATGTCACTGAAATTTGCCGGGAGATTTCACGTGATAATGAAGAGTTTATAAATCAATGACCCGAATCGACAGAAATGATGCGAAAAGGAAATTAGCGAAAAGGAATCATTCACGTTAACTAAATATTGATTTTTACACCTGGTTACACAATATAGAAACTGTTAAAATGTAGATCCGTATGAGTGTTAAAACAAAATGGAAACAGGAAGTTAGCTCTGAAAGACTATTTGTGAAAATAATGAGTGCTAATGATACAGACAGTATTTACTGTCTTGCAAAGTACCTACACGAAGCGTTCAAATTACGGAACGATCTGTTGAAAATTGAACTATAAGCAACATTATAAGTAAATCAGATGTTGTGTTGAAACCTAGCATGTATTGATCTTGAGATTTTAGCTCACTAGAAAATATTCAATTTTATTCCTTTTAACTATTGTTTAGAACAACGATAGCTAAATCGAGTAAAATGGTCAAATTTCTATATATACATACTGCAATTGATCAATTTGCTAAGGCGACATCCAATTACTATGCACAATAAGTATAGCTATATATGTAAAACGGTTCAACATTGTTACTCGTAAATAGCAACAGTATGCGAAATACATGCTATATTCAACACGACTTATTTGTCAAATGTTTTTGTTTACAGCGTATATAGAAAAATGTTTCTGCTATGTATTATGTTTTGTTATAACCTATTATAATGTACATGATAAGCATCACTCTAGACATATAGAACGAATGTTTGTATCTTGGGCCGGTGGCCTTGAATTGCAAATAAACCAGTATTGTATTGTATATTGTATTGTATTGTTGAGCACTGTATTCCAGCACTATATGCCGAGTGTCTGACGCTGGGATTTGTCTGGATATATAATGTTTTCAATGCAATATGTTCGGTTTTCACATGGCGCGCCTCAATTTTCTTTTTCAAATAATGCCTACTTGGACATCTGGGTACATTTGTGATAATGCACGCATGTTAGATCATAGTAAAACACCGATCTAATTGTCTGTACACATTTTATTGCATTACGTTTACAGTTAAGTCAATGTAACCCCTAAAGACCTTACCCGACTACAGTAGTTACATGTATCAAACAGTTTGTAAACAGTTTGGATCATGATACTGCGACGCGTGACGCGTTCACTGATAGGGATCCAAACGATTTTACACTCATTTAAATATGTCATTAATCCCAAATTCCAGTATCGTACACGTAGGTGATCTTTATACCGTCTTACTGAGTGCCGTTGCAGAAAGGTAGCACCAATCTGAGAAATATTTTCCCCATTATATCATACATGATAACATCTGATCAGGATCCAATCTGTTTGACACTCGTTTTTGAGTTTTTTATTCATACTGCCAAATTAACCTTTAAACGATATTTCAGACAAAAATATTTATGCAAACGAAAATATGGCGGCGAAGGGGTAAAAATCTCACGAACATTTTATAAATTTGATATGAAAGGGTTAAAGATGATGATGCCCCGGCAGTGAAGGGGTAAAATGTCAGCGGTCCTGTTTGTTCACATAACTATGTTGAATTGTCTACTGCAGTACACTCCCGTGGGCGAATGTTGTCCACAGTGCAAGTGCAAGTACAACAAACAGATGATCAACCCAGGTATAGCGCATGTCTTTGTTTAAAACAGTTATTAGTGTTTTCTTCTGACCTGTCCAAGTAATTTTCAGATTGGAACATTCTAAAACTTTAAAAGGGATAAGGTTTTCTCTACATCTAGCTAGAGATACGGATAGCTGTATTGTCTGTGCGTAATATACAGTAGATAATACATTATTCTATCCCGTTTAAACGCAAACGCAAAGCACTAAAATGTGGAAATTTACTTTTAGGAATTTTAACTAATTTCTTAATCAGAATATCAAATAGGTTGGAACCTGATCAGACGCCGGGTAACCCGGCTTCTGATCTGACTCCAACCTGTTTGCAATAGAAATAACTGATCACTGATCTGGTTCCAACCTGTTTGCAATGGCAATAATAGTTTTAGTATATAAATGCGTCGATTGGGAAAGAATAAAATATTAGTAAAGTTAGCGCAGCGGTCTGGTGCTTTACTTTCAAGTAGGAAAGTGTACGAGTATATTTTTTATGTTACCTTGCTTACCTAATTACCATAATTAACTATATTGTTTTAAGAATAACTCGGACAAGTCAGAAAAAATCCTGTATTGACGAAGCACTCATACAATATCTCTCGAATATGTATCATAACAAACGTTATTAATACTCTAGCAGATGGGTAGCTTAAAGCAGGCTAAAAGTTAGGAAGAATGTGTCAAAGGCGATTTCTGATTTACTTTCAACCTAGTCTAAGTAATCATGTATCTTAAAATATATAAGTGATCACTGTATCTGTGGGGCAAAGGGTAGGGCGATCCAGTACAATATGGTTACATGTGCTTATATGAAGGATGACCGTATACTTCCTAACAAGCGAAATGTAGAAGCCTCACTCTATGACTGTTTGATCGTTCATTAACCATGTTTATAATTTTCATGTGGAAATATCAGATACAAAGATCAGTACTGGAATCCGTTCCGTTTAATATAATTTTAAGGCAAACACAATGCAGTTAATGTTTAAAATCGCAAAGTTTTGAAAAAAAATGATAGTGAGTTTTCAACGGAATGGACCTAAAACAGTTTATTATTACCAAAGTTATAAACAGTTACGAGCCTAACCAGACGCGGGGTAAATGTGCGTCTAATCAATCTCCAAACTATTTGCTTTGGAAATAAAAGCCATAACTTGGAAAAAAACATTTTAATCATCGAAGTTGTTTATGTTGTTTTTTACATGATGTATCTACATGTATACAGTTAGTATGTTTTATCATCAGGACCTTTCATGGACGGTTGTAATACCTGTATGTGCAAGGATGGCAAAGTGACCTGTTCCCCTCCTGATTGTCCAACGAAGGTCTTGGAGTGTGTTGATGCCGAACTCGGAGAAGACTGTTGCTACCACTGCCCTAATGGTAAATACAGTAAAACCTCTATTTTACAACCACTAAAAAGAAGACCAATTGACTGCATAAAAGATAGGTTATGGCTTAAGACAAGTTGAACGTAAAACAGAAAGTTCCCACAGGAGTTTTCTGTTTTACGTTCATCTTGCTTTAAGCAGTCACCTGCTTATTAACACTATTTAGTGGGTGGAATATAGAAGTTTTACTGTTATGGCAAACGTACTAAAGTAATGATAGATTTTGAAAATGGTGACGATTTATTTATTCTTTACCTGCCATGTTTTATCGTCTGTTTTAACCCTGTTGCGGCCAAAATATCGTCTGCATTGGTAGTAACGTCTGCTTTAGAGCTGTTTTGGCGTAGGAAATGTCGACGGGTGTCCAACAGTATGGAACCTGATCAGATACCGCATTTCGCGGCGTCTGATCAGTATCCAAAGGTCTAAAAAATTCCCTTTTTGGCGCCGTTGACAGTGCAAGAGTTGAAATCAGGGGTGAAAAACTTTTGAGTCAGTCAAGGTGCCGAGTAACTGCGAGTCTTCTCTGGTTCTAGATAACTACTGGTAATAGAAAGAGTTGTTTGCGCATACATGCGTTCATTTGGAGAGAAAGTTATGCATACAATACAAATTAAATTTCACTCAATAGTAAAGGTTTCGGAGATCGACCTCAGGAAAACAGCCCGGCGTCTTGAAAAATCAAAACTGTAAAACGTACCGTTAACTTTTAAAATGTTGCAATGATTGTCATACTGCATTGCTTTTTGAGTCTCATTGCGTTTAAACGGGATGGGGTATTGATTTAGTCTCCACTATAGTAAAGCTGCTCTGATCAGACGTTTTGTGACTAGGAGTCTGAAATGGCTTCACACTAGCTGCAATAGACACAACTGCTTTAGCATTTACATGTATAGAATTGTCTGAAGGAATGTTTTGTTAGGGGCTTAATACATTACAAATTTCCTAACCATAGCTGTCACATATAATACTGCAGATGTTAGCGTTACCACTCTAGAAATGAGATGATGTTATACTTTACTAAGAAAACATTTTGTATTCCAACATAAAAAAGTTACAACAAATTGTTTGATTCAAAATCAAGCTCGAAAAACCGTTTTTGCATTTTAGGTAAAACGTGTGCTCATCCGAAGGTGAAAGGAATGGTGATTAAATACGGAGAGTACGTGAAAGTAAAGAGTGATTACTGCTCATGCGCAGGTGATCCATGGTATCCGCTTGCATTTTGTACCAAAACGAAGTTACCGAAGTCCCTTCTGAAGAAATTCGGTGACCAGGTAGCCGACGGAATGAAACTTTAACTTGAACATATATCAAGCTTTGGTTTAAAAAGATATGGAATAAAGCAATGAAAAACCCAACAGGTACTTGTTTATGTGGTTTAGTGTGTCCCTTTAAACCTTTTGAACTTTTTCTCAGGAAGATTTCCTTCCAAGCAAACCCCAATTTAGAAAACACATTTAACCCTTTTACTCTCAATGATGTCTTGCAAACATTGTTATCCTGATCAGACGACATGTAACGCGGCGCCTGATCAGGATCAAATTGTTTGCCACTTGTTTTGAAATTACGCCAGATACACACTGCCCTATTTCTAACTTGGGAAACGAATTTGCAGACAACAATTGTGAAGCAGACGATAATATGGCGTTGAAGGGGTAAACATCTCACGATAAATCTTATCATGATGGGGTTAATAATAATCATGGTATTTGTCGTTGTGAGAGTTCATGCTTGATAACAGAATTATGTTCATAGAGTGTTCTATTTTTACAACAGCATTTACAGACATTACCGGTACATCCAATTTTAACGCAAACGCATCGTCCTAAAATGTTTAAAGTGGCAATCAGTCAAAAACTTGATCAGTCGTGCTTCAAAATGTTTGCAATGGCAATCATACATGTATTTTTAGCGTAAACGGATTTATTTGGAAATAATAACGTCTTCCCAACTGTAGGAATAGGTAAGGAGTCCTTAAAAACAAATTATAGTGCCAAAGAGTCCTCAGACACGTGCTATTATTCCAAAACATATGTGATCTGTTTTAATCGATTCCGGTGATTGGTAGATCTATATCCTTTTTAAAACAGAACAAATGTTTTGCAGAAAAATCCTACTTGAACTTTCTGCCATACAATTTTCTCACATAACTACCCTTGTTTTCTATAGCGAACAACGATCACGAATATCCTTTTTCTCCAACATGTGTAAGATAAGTTTAATGACGTCTATATAACGTCACTATTTACAATGGCGTTTTGACGTCACCGGGGTCCTAAAAAATGCTTATTGCATTAAAATAGCTTAAAATCGTTGGTTATGTGAGAAAAATAATCTGTCATTCGTCGATGATTCAGACAAGTTGATCTCAAGGCTCGCTTAATAACATTTCAATTCTAGACTCGTTTGAGATCAGCTTGTCTATAACATCGACTCATGACAGATCCTATATTTCTCCTATGTACGCATATAGGGGTTTACATTTTAGGGAATCACTCTGTCCCCTATATCACATAACATAAAATCACATGAATAATCTCCATAAGGCAATTCGTTATTCCTACATATGTAAATATGGGAGAATATGATCATCCGAAGTCACGGTAACATTGTCTTGTTGTTTCGAATCTCATGTCGACATCATATTACTTCATCATATCACGACATGGGCGCAACGTCTTCATGTTACATAATTTAAAGAACCCAGAAACTCAAATTTCGTTTTTAGATTCATACTTTCAGTATGTACTTATAATAATGTTTTCTTCTAAAGTATTATTCTTGCGGTCATGTTTGATATATTTTAATGAAATCTCCAATATGGCACGTGCCCTGGAAATACATGTACAATATTAGACAAAAAACGTTACCAATTGGAGAATTGTTTTTCCACTATTCGTTTTTGTTGACGTAGGATAGGACATGTTCATGTTACCCCTCGGGTCAGCAAATTCACATAGGGATTCGTCAAGCCTCGTTTTTGCACGCATAGTCCTTCATTAGGCAGTCACATGTCGTCAATTAGCAGCAGCAGTCGTTTCATAATATACATGATTGACTGTAAAATGTCATTGGACTGGAAAGAGGGTTAATAGCTAGTTAACGCAACAAGCGGCAGCAATAATGGCCAAAGACGTCACACATACTACCGGAAATAAAACATCAAAGGCTTTCAAGAGAGCATAATTTGGTCACAAAAAGGCAAACGGTTACGCAATGCATACTATCAGAGAACCCGGTCCTAAAATAGAACCTGTGAATACTAACCAGAACAGAACAGAACATATCTTTTATTCACCCAGGTATTTACATACAACAAGGGGATATATCAAAATGTACACTTAAAAATAACTTTGTGGTTCCGTTTTGAATAAAGAGAACAAAAGTAGAAAAGAAAAACAGGTATGGTATGTGGACTGAGGGGTGGGGGATTAGTCATTCTATTGATCGATCAAGCTGTTGCTGTGTTAGTCGTCTTTCCATTACGAAAGGCGACATTACAGCTCCAGCCTATGTATAAATATAATGTAACGCACGTGGTCCCGGGCACTGTCTTGCCTAAACGAAACACAAGACATGTGCGTTAGATCCACGAGCGGATAAAGGTATTTACTACTATTTAGATTAATGAAATCTTATAAGAAAGTTTCCTCATTCAATTTATAATTTCTTTTTGTCTTTTGATATTTTGGTTTTCAGCGTTAACATAGTAATTAAAGTGTTCGAGTTACAACACCACCGTATAGCAACGACTCCGGAAATAGGTACCAGCAAATCGATAAATAGACGGTCGTTTATACAGGGGCATGTTAATAAAATGCAATATTTGTGGTAAATAGGAATAATCTAGAATAACATTTCTTTTAGTTTACTGATAGAAAGATACAACAATTAGTAAGCTCTTCCTGATTCTACCTAAGCTATGTGTGGATACCTTTTTGATTGAATAATTCTCGGGTTGGTACAACAAAAACAGTAGCGAATAAGACAAAAACGTTCTCTCAAGCACATTTCTTATCTTCCTATACACACTTTCAAGCATTTGTTGGCATCATATTACATATATAACGTCTGTAAAAGCGATGAATACAGCGTATGAACTATTATGGCTTTGAAATTGATTAAATAAGAAAGGTACCGGTGTACGACGAATAGGTCTTTATGTTTTGTTGACTGTACGGTGAATAGCTCGAGAAGTGTACGGCGAATAGCTCTATATAATTACATGAATTTGGTCACGAAATGTACGACGTCCTGAATGGTAAAGTATAAAATCCGAGTTCCATTGCTGCGTGATACAATATACGTTTCTAATCCAAGATCCGCATCTGTGAAATTTGCTCGCTTATTAACTGCTAATATGGACTTTGAATTAGACTGGTAGAACAGTGAAATGAAAACAATCTTGTAATTGGCACACAAAGAAATTTACAAATTGACTTGGAAATCTCCATATGGTTAGACAAATAACCAGTTTGACCACCATCATCACCAAGGGAAGATGGCGAGGCAGTTGAAAGATGTAAGGGTAATTAGAAGAGCTGGCATGAGTTAAATAACCATACTATTAAAATAGCCAAGCTGAAACTCACGTTGAGAAAACTAAACGAGAAGAACAAGAACACTCAAGACTAGATGTTGCAACAGTTTACGGATCATTGGGTGAGAAGAAGCTTCCAAGCAGAATTTCAGAACACGATGAACTTAGTAAATGACCATCTGGAAATGGAAATTGGTAACTTCAAGCATCGGATTCCTTTGACTGGAGAAACTTAGGAAGGAATAGTTGATATAAGAATTGATGTGGAAAAAGACGTAAGAAAGGGGCTATTCTACAAACTAAATATACTAAATAACGCGTGAAGAAATAGTTAAATTACACCCATGTAGCACTTAACAAAAGTGTAAAAAGACATGCAAAGGCATGAAAAAGAACAACACAGACTATCTGGCCACATAAAAACTGAAGAAGCAGCTGCAATAATATTGTAAAGACCACTAAGGTACGGACAGGATGATTCGATTCCACAGATACACCAGCTTGAAACCAACAGAATGAAATCATCTCCAACGATGACCAAACGCTGAGGTGCTGGTAAGAGTTTTTCGATAAGCGTACTTAATATGAAGTACCCTGCCATTTAGGCCGACATTACACAAGCAGAAGTGCCATTGGACATCAGAATGAAATCACCAGTAGGAAATCAAGAGATCAGGCAAGCCACTAAGAAACTAAAGAATGAAAAGGCATTTTGGATAGCAAACCTACAGGCAGAGTTTCAGAGTTGTTGAAAGCGGGGGACATTTTGTAAATGATTATATGCTGGGTTTGTTAAGGATCCAGACAGGATACGTAGTAATAATTGTTTTCTTGAAAATCATTCAAGATGTTAGTAAACCATACGGTTTCATATTTATAAAGTTAACTTATCAAATATTCACAATGTGTTAGGTTTTCTATGAATATAAAACACGGAACAAATTAGTTTTTTTTATGAATTGAACAGGGAACTGGTTAACGTCTAAGTAACCTTAGACTTTATTATTTCGTAGCCAATTCTGTTTTGTAACCATTCGTTTAAAAAACCAATATACATCTACTATTTAAGATTTAATGTCGTTTTTTACCTTCCTTTCTAATCAGATTTTCATAATATGCAAATAAATTTACAACGAATTTTTTCATATGAATAAGACACCTGTTGGATTGGACAAACTATTTTGCAAGGTCTCTAGGATTTCGTTATTAGTGAGTGTCCCTGTATAATCTGGGACATAATTATAGCTACATGTATTGTCGATCAGCTGCTGTGGAATAACCGAGCCTGTTTCAGGACGGAAAGGCTCTGCATCATTGAACAGAGTCACGAATGGAATGCAAAAGTATTTGCAAACTTCAGAAATTTCGAATTGACGTTCGATAGTGTGATCAGGCCAGCATTATAACTATGTAGGAAAAAACCATAATGATTGTCTGCACTGCTCACACACACTTTGAAAATAAGAACATTGGTGACAGATGAATATCTACTATCTCATCTGCTATTTTCACTTTGTATAGACAAGCTTCTCGAAGGGACTTCTGTAGGCTTTTATAGAATCACTGGGGCCTTAACTTTGCTGATCATGACGCCTTTCTGGTGCTAAATATCACCAATATATCCCAACCAAAACAGACAACCTTGACTCTCTCGGGGTCCAAATGACTGAACATTTATATCAACAAGACTAATGAAAATCAATGAAAAGACAGTTCAACCAGTCAACACAACCACTATGCTATTTAAGAGGTGAAGGATGGTGTTTTTCGTAGTAGCAAGGCCATGAGCAATGGAAAGTCGTAAGATAATTTTAGGTTTAAAGCCATTTGAGCCTTTGTGGCGGAATATTTAGAAATCCCTTAGCTTTCTTATCTATCAAAATAAGGATATTAAAGGGTCATACAATGCGGGTATTGTTGTTGGCTTTGAATCCTGGAAGTCACAACGTCCAAAGAAGGTGCTTTAGAGGGACATTCCCAAACTTCTGGCCTGAACACAACCACAAATGTAGAGCTCGGTCGTTGAACACAAACAACTCACGTTTCCATTGAAATCATGCGCAGAAGATGTTTTGATCATACTCTAAGAATGGAAGAGTCAGCTATACCCAGAATTGGACACCTACTGGTCGACATCTAAGAGGCAGACCTATGAAACCTGACGTTAGTCAATAGCGGAGATGAGGGGAAAAGCTGGAGCTGGGTATAAGTATAGGCATGAGAAAAGGACCGGATACATTGTCAAATTATGCGGACGACCTTAAGCGCAAATCAACGTGATGAGGATTAGATATATCTTTGTCTGCTTTGATCACGTGATTATTGTATTGGATATCTGCTTTTAAGGCAATTAATTTCTGATTGTTATTGTCAGTTGTAATCACCCGACCTTGTTTGCGACACATATCCGGGGTGATCTTAAATCTTGAAGTTAAAATAACTTATCGTAATTTTGTTCGTTCCCATTGTACTTCTGGACTTTTAATTCTTCACATCCGTGATTCTACAGTAAATTGTGATGATCTCGCAGAATTGGTGAAGCCTTCCCAAGACCAGTTAAATAAATATATATCTGCCTAAAATAATAAAACAATGAAATATTTAGCTGAATAATGACCCCGGTGGGTTCAACAAAGATAGACCGCCTCCTGGTACCGAGCATATTTTTAATGTGTATGGTAATTGTATATATTGCAGTTCAGACTTAAGTATTTCTCTTAAATATTTAGATATATATATCAAGTTTACATAGCATACTCTTGTCCTTTAAATTTTGTTGTAAAAACTTTACTTTTTAAGGTGTTATTAACGATGTATGATGAAGCTATTCGCCGTCCCGTAGAGTTTACCATATCGGCTATATTCGTACACAATGACAACTATTCGCCGTACACACTCCTACATTTTTAATTTCGGATAAATTATCATACAGTGTACGTAAAATTACAATATTTGGTACATGAAATGGAATTATCATATATTTGTATCCGGCAGCAACCCCGTAAACGTAGTTATACGTTTTCACCGTGAATGAGATCCAAACATGAAGAAATATAGACTTTTCCTCGGTACCAGGGAGGCATTTTACAGTTGAAATGCGACGATCTTGTGATATATGCATCAGTTTAAGCTATGAGTGAAATAGATTTATGCTCGTGCATCCATACGTGATTTTCCTGTGATGTCAAATATTTGGAAATTCAAATGAGCAGCGATTTTTCATACGTGCTCTGTTTATTTACATTGCTTTCCTCGCTTCGCCTGGTATCTATTTCCGGAGTCGTTGCTATACGGTGAACACGGCTAAAGAAAAAAACAAACAATTAAAATTGACACAGTTACACTGACACCTATGCTATCTATCCACATGATTGACAGGCGGGTACAGTCCGCACCTGTACCTGCAGTGAATGGCATTCTTTTGTCAGTTTCGTGGGTAGGCCAGCGGACAAATCGTGCAGGTGGGACATTTGTAAATATGGAGTCAATGGAGGTAAGTCAATTTTACTCATTCATGAAAAGAAGCGAACGTAGGAAGATAGCTTAGTCTTAGAACATGTAAACACGAAGTAACTTAACGGCAATTATTTGAACATGAGCTCACAAGCATAATAATTTTGTGTTAAATAATCGGTAATGGACTACAGAATAAGCTGTTGCAGTTGTTACGTTCAGACAGTACCATTTCTGTACATGTGATATTGACTGACCGTGTTACAGCTGGTAAACAACAGGTCTATACTGTACTGAATAACCTCTCTTTAACAACACTCAAGCTAGTATAGCCGTCCAAGAGACATGGTAGCGTTATGTGATAGCGTGGTGTAGGCATAAACAACGCCGATAGCGGTTTCAGAAGCTATCTGTATTGTTTTTGCACTGCACCAAGCAGTCGTCTGTTTTAGGGATACTCATAATTATAGCTTGGTATTTCTAATAGTGATGCTCAGGAGAAGGGAGTGCTATATCCGGCTGGAATTATTTACAATTAAGCAGGTGTTCTATACAAAACGTTATAGCAATAGCAAAATATATTGCAAACAACAAAATTTAAACTTTTCATGGTACTTGTGTATGATAGAAGCTGTCGCGAAGTAAATGCTTAAGGATGCTTACCTCTTTCAACTCCAAGGAACTGTTTAAAGTATACTCAAAACATTTGCAAACAGTGAAGACCAAAATCTACAGGCATACATTGTTTGTTAATTAAGTGCAGTTTCTTATACACTAGCCAGAATTCTAGGTAGACTGGTGCATGTCTTGGTAACTTAAACGTTCTACAAGGGAACATAATAATCCACAAGCGTTACTTAGCGTTGAACGAGTTAATAAGATGGTGGATGTTTGGGAGAACACTGAGTTTTCTCAACAAACGCAGTTGTGTTAATAGAAAAGTTATGTGATAAAGAGAACAATCATATAAACGTGCCAAATATAGAGTAAAATAAAAATCGCACGGCGCTCTGTGCATATGTTTTAAATATTTATTGTATACTGTATTACTACGCCGACTGTAAAAAAAGTTTAGCTAATCTGTTTTGATAAACCTGGCTCACCCCGAGTGATTGAATCATTTCCAAGTGACCTAACGTGTCTCTTTCCAGCAGTCTCTATAATTGTTAACGTATACACACTCGCAATAATTGCTTACCGAGTAAGACACGATTTTCTACACGGTAGATAAGACCAGTTTAGTAAAACCACTCTATTACGACAACTTAATTGTATAAATTATCATGCCTTAGCGACAGGTGATTGCTTAAAGCAAGATTAACAGTAATACAGACAGCTCTCTTAATGTAACCTTGCTTAAGATGTCATCTGGTTTTAATACAATTAATTATCCTTCGTTTTAGTTGTTGTAATACAGATGCTTTTATTGTATTTGGATTACCACTTCACTGCCTTAAATTAGAGACAAAACAATTGAGTCGATAATCATAGTTTCCGCTAATAGCAAGGCATACATCGATCAGGAAGCATATTTGAGAAAATCCACCAATTGTCTGCTCACTGAATTCGAAAAATGGTTTGCGGAAAAAAGATTCTTTAGCCCCGCCTCATCTGCGGGAGATATCCACAAGTCCCGACCCTGGAGCAATTTCATATATATGAACTAAACATATTTTTTAATGGAAATTACTAGGGTGAATGTAAATACTTTTTTGTGTTCATTCTTAGGTGTTTATACGGCATGTGACTGCTGAAATCATGGTGACAGTAAAACAGGAAGTCTCGACTCCAGAAGCTTTGAATTTGTGTTTTACTGTCACTTTTCTTTCAGTTGTCACCTATATTTTATGAAATCATTTAGCCTTTGTTTAAGAGGTATTTATAGAGAGGTTAAACTGTTTAATTGTATACATTGTTATGGTTCTACTATTTGATAGGCAAGTATTTTCACCTGGCAGGGTGGAGACCTATACCGCATAGGGGTCCGAAAGAATATCCATTGTGTATGGTGTTTACATTTAGGTATGCTAGGTAATTGTCGTCTGCACATTGTGTAGATTGCACCAAATGTTAGAGTGATGTTTTAGACATAGGTTTATATTGACGAACTCATATCAACAAGTCAAGCAATTTTAAAAAGATATGACACTAAATCCTCGTAAAGAAAATGGTAAAGTATTATACACTCGACCTTTAAAAATAAAATGTATGTCCATCGGATCAATTGTATATTTCGTGAACGGCAGTCCAATACTAGATCTAACTATATTTCCGTTTCGCAACTCCAACGCCAAACCTAACTCATTGCAATAGTCTTCTTGCTTGCGTTGCCATAAACTACAAGTTGTGCAGACTTTTAATGACGCCATGTTTGCAAACAGTTTGAGTCCTGATTAGACGCCGCGTATGGTGATGTCTGTTCAGGACCCAACCTTTTTGACATTCTTATCGATATCAAATTAAGGCATACAACCTTAAACTTTACTTTGAAACGTGTCTTATGCTAGGTTCACACCAACGGCGCTTTGATGGCGCTTTAAAGCGGCGTGCAAAGCGGCACCAAAGCGTAACAAAGCTTGTTACGATCTGGCATGAAGATCTGACACGAGGTCAGACGCTTTCATCAAGATCTGATACGCTTTGTTACGTTTTCATGAAGGACTTTCATGATTTCCCACCAATTGAGACGCTTCGATCAAGGCTTGACACGTTTTGTTAGGCCTTGTTACGCTTGGCAAGCTTCCTCACGCTCTCTCACGCTCTTTCACGCTTTCAATGGCTAGGATATAGTTATACAATTGGGAGACAAACATCATGTCTTCCTCAGATAGATAATGCTTTGGTACATCTGGAACTTCTGGATCTTGTTTTTTTGCCATCGTATACTGGAGTCAAAGGTGCAAATATTTTATGGTTCTACTGCATCGTTATATGGGCTCTGGATAAAAAGCGGCATTAAATCGGCGATCTTGACATTTTCCAATGTGTAACAGAGCTGAACAGAGCGTACCAATGCACAACAAAGCGCGATAACCGTATCAGAGCCTTATTTAAAGCGCCACAATGGCACCAAAGCGTGATAAAGCGTAATAAAGCTTATAAAAGCGTGATTTCAAGCGCAACAAAGCCTGGTCAAAGCGGGATCAAAGCGTGAGGAACCGTAACAAGTTGGGAAATATTTCGCCCCAAAGCGGCAACCAATTCGTATCAGAGCGTATCAGAGCTTATCAGACCGTACGAGATCGTGATGCTTTTGGAAAAGTTAACGAAAATGACGACGTTTTGCTCGCTGATTTAAATCGCGGCATTCGCCGTTGGTGTGAACCTAGCATTACAGACAACAATACTGAAGCAGACGACAATAAAGCGGTGATGTGGTAAAAAACTCCCGAATAATTTGATTATAAAAGGTTAATAAAAAGTTAATCCAAGCCCGGTGACAATGCCTTCTCATATTACAAAGAGGATAATTGATTTTTTTTCAGTATAAGATAGAAATTTAATCCATAGATGCTGCGTTTACACTCAGCCACGATAGCTACGATGGCCACGATTACGAAAAAGCGCAGAGTTTCACGATTTCTTTTCTTGTTCTACGCTATACCACGCTTTCGTACGCTCTATGCACGTTTTGTTACCTCCTGCAGCGTTTTGTTGCGAACCCAAAAAGATTCTGATGCAGATCTGCCACGATTCCATTACGTTCTCTCAAGTTCTCTTACGGTAACCACGATACGCTATCATGTTTTATCACGTTCTGTTACGATCTAACACGATATAACGTTCTGTTAAGCTCTCCTGCGATTTATGGCAACGATTTCACCAAGAGTGTTGCCTTTTGAGCACGATTGGGGTATAAAAAGGAAGCATGGGCCACCCACTCATGCTTTGGATGCTGGTGTCAAACTCTGATTACATTGGGATGACGCATCTGAAACTATTTGGTGGGAATCTTAAACTGTCACTCGTATTTATATTTATTCTATCAAAATGTCAATTTTAATGTTATTTTGAGGAAATGAAGTAGACGACATTTTTAGCAGACAAAATTGCAGCAGTGAAAGCGCTTTAAATACGGTTATTGTCTTGTTTAAAGGAAACTTCGGTAAGTGCCGTTGTAAAGAGAGAGTCGCTGTAGGAAGGGCCGTTGTAGGGAGTATGTAAGCCAGAATAGCGCATTTTTTAAACCTGAATATTCAGGCAGATATGTAATCTAAACATATAGAAAGAAGTAATCTGCGATGATTATGGAGGAAATAAATCTGACAAACACATGAATTTGGTGGAAAAAAGTCGACTTTTAAATCGGTTTGTTGACATCCGATCAACGACGGAGATTTTCCGAGTTCGTTCGGCTTGCGCCCGGTAAAGATGTTTTCTTATGACCTGTCGGAGTTATTTTTAGATTGGAACATTCTAAAACTTTAAAAAGGGTGAGTATTCCCTATATCCAGCAAGAAACATTGATAGCTGTGTTTATTGTGCGCAGTAGAAAATACATTTTTCTTTCCCGTTTAAACGCAAACGCAATGCACGTAACTGTGGAAATTTACTTTTAGAAGTTTTAACTATTGTTTTTAATATGAGTAGCAAATAGGTTGGAGCCTGATCAAACGCCTGGTTACCCGGCGTCTGACCTGGCTCCAATCTTTTTGCAATGGAAATAATAGTTTTGTATACAAATGCGTTTATTGGGAGAGAATAAATTATCAGTAAAGTTAGCGCAGCGGTCTCGTGCTGCACGGGATCCATACTTATCTCAAGTAGGAAAGTGTACGACGATGTAGTCGATGTTACCTTGCTTATGCTGCGTTTACACTCAGCCACGATAGCTGCGATGCCGACGATTTGAGGGAATCGTGGTGAGCGTGGCGGATCGTTGGACGAATCTTGGTGATCTTGAGAGAGCGTGTAAGAATCGGGAGAATCGCAAGGATCGTGGCAGATTTTTTTTGGGTAAATAAAAGGTAACAACGTATCAAAAAATGGGTTGTCTATATTAAAAATATCATCTAGATAGCGCGATGTGTTGTTAAAGGCTTCGATCATATCTGCCTGTGTATCAGGTGTTAGACTTAGCATAAAGCCTAGGGGTTAAAATGAGTACCTGTTAAGGATCTGAACCGGTACTGCGACTGCCTACGCGTCATATATTAGAGGTGCTCAATAGTGTAGGCAAGATGGCTCAATGATCGAGGAGTGATGTACAGTCGGCAGAGTGGGCTTGCGGACTGAACATTGACTTTAACTTGGTACTTTTACTTTTTACTTTTGATAATTTTTAATATGAGTGG
Organism: Gari tellinella; assembly: GCA_922989275.2. Lineage (NCBI taxonomy): Eukaryota > Metazoa > Mollusca > Bivalvia > Cardiida > Psammobiidae > Gari > Gari tellinella. The sequence continues at coordinate 19,460,260 of OV277869.1, read as the reverse complement.
CAAACAGTCTGGAACCTGATTAAACGCCGTATAACCCGGGGTCTGATCTGACTCCAAACTGTTTGCAATGGAAATAATACTTTTATCGTAAAACCGTTTATTTTGGCAAGAATAATGTCTTCACCATTGTATAAAACATTTATATTTAACGCTACTAAACCTTACGAGACTAGACTAGCAAACAGTTTGGATTTGACAACCTGTAAAGACAAGGACGGAAATAATGTGACACCCGTTTACACATTTTACCAAATCAAAGCGTGTTCCTAACTTAATATTCAAAACAATGTAAACGAAGGGTATATACATCAAGCAGAGGTAAAGGTTTCAAGTAAGCTATCTCTTATTCATTTGATCGTCATACTGTTCCTAAAATATTTTTGAGAAGCTCACGTTTTTACTCTATCCACCATGCTCGGAGAAAAATTAAATGCAGTAATTAACACCTTGATCTTTACACTGACCATATGCGTAAAAATCAAACATGTAGTTGTGTCGAAGATCATTAATATGCTGATCATTTATTTTTTATATGTGAACCTTTTAATGGACAAAGGCTTCAGCTGTTTCGCAGCACACGTACATTTCTTCCTCTAACCACTAAACATGTTTTGTTTGGTATTGGAGAACTAACGTTGAGAAAAAAGATTTTCTATTTATTTACTTTCCAAATTTTGTTAAGTCCAAACACTTATTTGTCAAACAAATGTCTCAAACCAGTAAAGCTTTCTGTCTCAATGTCATTACTGTGTGTATTCTGATTTTCTTCTCAACTACATTGAAAGAAAATACCACTTAAATTGTTTACCGACATGGTTGTGTCATTAAGGTAAGGATCGAATCCTTTGTTGTAATAACTTGTGGTCAAGCCCTTTTGTTTATATTCAACTCATTTTATGACGTTTGTGTGAAAATGTAAATTAATAATAGCAATAAAGAATTATTAAAGTAAGGCACAAATTTACTTACTAACTTAGTCCTCTTCGCCCATGGGTAAGCATAGGGCCGTCACTACTGTCCGCCAGTCAGATCTATCTTGCGCCCTCCGCTTTGCCTCGCCCAACGACAGCCTTACAGACCGCAGCTCAGCATCCAGAGATCTTCTCCATGTCAGCAGTGGTCGACCTCGCTTTCTTTTGCCTTGGGGATTCCAGTCGAGAGCTTGGCAGTGATATTTGAGTCCTCCCTTCGGATAATGTGCCCAATCCATCTCCACTTTCTCTCTTTGATGGTTAACATCATTGTCTTCTGTCTTGTCTTTCTCCAGAGCTCGACATTCGAAATCCTTTCCGGCCACCTTATTTTCAAGATTCGACGAAGGCAATTGTTGGTGAAGACTTGGAGCTTGTGTCATAAGCTTGTGCTTCCATGTCTCAGACCCGTAGAGTAGGATAGACTTCACGTTGGAAATGAAGAGCTTGATTTTGGTCTTTAGCCGTATAACTGTGCTTTTCCAGATGTTGGATAGAGCTATAAAGGCATCCTTACATCTTCATCTGATCCTCCTGTCTTGTTCAGCACACTCCCAAGATAAGTGAAACTCCCCACTTCGTCAATCGGCTGATTATCCAGCGTAAGCTGAGCTTCATTTCTCTGATTGATTCTCATGCTTTTCGTTTTCTTGGCGTTGATGTGGAGTCCTGTTTGCTTGGCCGTCGTGATGTCTATACTCTGTGTCTTGTCCTGTATGTGTTGGTGGGTGGGGGACAGGAGAGCGATGTCATCTGCGAAGTCAAGATCTTCCAATCTCTTTGTAAAGGTCCATTGTAGCCCTCTTGGTTCTCTGGTAGCAGTCTTCATGATCCAATCGACCACGAGCGAGACGATCAGCGGAGACAACAGACAACCCTGTCGTACACCTGTTGAGACAGTGAAGGGAGTGGAAAGGTCCGTGTTGTGGATCACATGGCAGATTGTGTCTTGGTACAGGCTACGGATAATGTTGATGACTTGCTCTGGGACACCGTAGTGCTTCATAATCTTCCATATTGTTGCTCGATCTATAGTGACGAATGCTTTTCGAAAGTCGATGAAGTTTATGTACAACGGTGCTTGCCATTACAGTGACTATTCAACAATGATCTTTAGTGTTGCAATCTGATATGTACACGATCTTCCTTGTCGGAACCCTGCCTGCTCGTCCCTCATGACTTTGTCGATGGCGTACTTGATTCTTTTCAGAATTATCCTCGTCAGAACATTGCTTGGCAACGATAACAACTGGATGTCCCTCCAGTTCTGACAGTCCCCTAGATCTCCTTTCTTCGGTAGTTTGACGATCAGACCTGTCCTCCATTCGGATGGAACTTCTTCTTTCTCCCAAATGTTCTGTAGTAGTCCTATCAGTAGATCGGCTGTAGTTTCACGATCTGCCTTTAGGGCTTCTGGTGGGATCCCATCGAGGCCTGGTGTTTTGCCATTCTTTAGCATCCCCAATGCGTCCCTGATCTCGTCTTTGGTGATAGGTTCTATATCGATGTCCAGCCCCTGTCCTTCTGGTATGTCGGGGGGAGTATCAACTGGTGTACCGCTGAGGAGTTCACTGAAGTGTTCCCTCCACCTATCCAGTTGCTCGTCTGGTTTCGTCAGTGTCCTACCATCCTTGGACTTGACAGGCTTGTCTGCAGCGCCTCTCTTCCCAGCTAGTTTACTGCTTATGCTATACAAGGTCTTCACGTCTCCTGTTTCAGCTGCTTGCTGAGCCTCTGTGGCTAGCTTGTCAACCCTGTATCTCTTGTCCTTCTGTGTGCTTCTCTTAACCTCCCTCTGTACTCTGTCTGCACGGTTAGCTTCTGTGATCTGGTATTAGCCTGTAGGAGTCGGTGTTTGGTTGCTCTCTTCTCTTCTATCAGCCTAACAGAATCTGTTGACAACCAGTCCTTGTACTGTCTAGTTTTGTACCCGAGAGTTTCTTCGCAGATGGTCTTCAGTGCTTCCTTGACAATGCTCCATTTTTCTTCTATCGATTCTTGTTTCATATGGGCAAGGGCCTGAAACCTGTTCGAGACAGAAACTGCAAAGTCTTGGCACAAATTGGCTGAACAAAACTAATTATTACATATGCTGCTCTTTACTGCTGAATGCATGTAACAAAAATGTGACGTGTGTTTTGACGTGATTTTCTTTGAAAAAGGCCCTTAGTGGTCGAAATATTAGAAAAGAGCAGTATATATATTAATTTTAATTTAATTCCCTATCTGGAATATTGTAAAACTAATTAGCAAACACGATATGATAACACGAAGAACATTAAATGGTTGTAAATTTTAAATTTATGTTTAATCTGAATGGCAGCAATGTAGTAACATGAAACGATTCCGCGTAACCCCAACTATTTGCCAAGTCGACTTCAGTCGCGCATGGCACCAGAAAAGTTTCATGAACTTCCAAAGAAGACATTGAAATAAGTTCAACATGAGCAATGTCTGACAGTTATGACCGATTTTGCTATGACCCTCTTTATTACTACAACTACATTTGGGTGAATAATTAAGTGTTTAAGACAGATGACTTCTTAAAGCAAGGTACCAGGTAAACAGAAAGCCCTGATTTACTGTCATATAGCTTTAGTATATCATATACATTTAGCTTTATAATGTCAACGATATAAAAATGCAGTTAAAATCCCAGTGCATTCCAAAACATTATTCCGCAGATGGTAAAGGTATTCTATCTTTCCCGAGAGACATCAGAGTTGTATTGTAAATCAAGTATATTCTAACCGTCGAAAGAAGAATGTGTGCAGTGAAGAAGACGTTAGTTACTCTGTCCCGTTTAAACGCATACAAAACGCGAAGGCATTGCAGTAAATGTAGAAAAGGACCATTCTTGACAGTTCTGTCTATTTATTTTAATGTGCGTAGCAAACGATTTGGAGTCCAATCAGACGCCGGGTTAGCCTACGTCTGATCTGGTTTCAAACTGTTGCAGAGGGTATATTAGTTTAAGCGTGAACGCGTTTATTGGGAAAGAATAACGTCTTCTCTACTGTAATACATGGACATGCGATAAAGCAATCGGAAAGTAAAGCAAAGAGGCCATTAAGGTTCGCTCTACTTTACTTCCACTTTGCTTCCACGTTGCTTTCAGCTTTTATTAACGCATACATGCGCCATAAATCGGTAGACATATGAGTCATTGTCATACAAATACTGAATACAACAAATGTGCACATGCCAGAGGCGTCATTCTTTCCGAATAAACGCGTACATACACATGCTATTTAATGTCTGCACAAAGGTTACAAAACATTAGGCCTTTAAGAAAACTGTACTTTTACATTTTATTGCATTTCAGATGCGTTTCGTCTTCTTTTTAATGGGGACGAATAACGTTATCTCCATTGTGCAATCACTGTACAAACCTTTAGAGTGTTGCTAGAGTCGTTGTTGATTTGGATCGACTCATCTAGGATAGATAAACAGGAGGAAACACGTGCGGAATGCTCACAACGAAATAATTACCAAACTGTATTTGTAGACAACATTGAACTAGACACTAGTTATTCAGCAACTTGCCAGCCAGTTAGTATTAGAACAGTTTGCGATTGGAAATCAGGTTTTTGTTTTCAAAGATTGATAAAACAGTTAGCATAGATTTTAAACACAACAAATAATATCATTAAATCGCCATCAAAGACGTTGTTGTTTCTGCTCATTAGTATCGACTTGACTGAGTATCACACCAAAGGATTTGGAGGCATACACTTTCTTTTTACGAAAATTAAATATAAAAGTATTTAAAGCCGCATTGTGTTTCTGAGAAACCTGCATAAAACGGTTGTTTGGGGTCCCATTTGAACTACGTGGGACGTGATTCTTTCACAAAAACCGGCTTTATCTAAGAAATTCGCCTTTTAAATTTTATTTATAATATTTTTGTGCTGCACAAATTAAAAAGCCTCCTTGTGAATGGAAAGAAGGACAACTCTGTAAATACAGGGCTCCAGATAACGGAAGTATTTCGAAAACTAAAATCTTTATTTCTGCTTTTAAACCCAATGGTGTCATACTCATTATTAAAACTTTAGCTATTCCATCAATTGAAATTACACCACGAAACAGATCTGACCAATCAAAAAATTGTTTATGGATTATGTTTGGCGTCTATTGCTCAACGAACTCAACAAGGGTTTTCAGCCGATATTTTTCGTACTCCACGGCATGTGTCACACTACCTGTCGAACAAAATATGTGCTCCATGAGATTCGGTTGCTCAACGAAAATTAGCCAGTCGAAAACACCTATTGGTGACCGTTTATTAGATTTTTAAAAATAATTTTCCTATATTAAAAAACATGGCCGCTAGTGGGTGGGGCAGATTTTCCTTAAATGGCTATATAGTGAAAACTTTAAAAAATCTTCTTGTCTGAAATCGATGATCCGATTTGAAAGTAATTTCACACAAATGATTCATGGGTGACTCTCTACGAAATAAAAAACATGGCACCCAATGGGGAGGGGCACATTTTCCATATGTTACTGTATATAGTAAAAACTTTAAAAATCTTCTGTGAAACTACTGGTCCAAATTGAAAATAACTTTACACAAATGATCCATTGATAAATATATCAGATTTCTTAAAATCATTTTGTTATCTTAAAAAACATGACTACCAGTGGGTGGGGCAAGTTTTCCTTATATTTCTGTATAGAAAATCTTTAAAAATCTTTTCCCTGAAACTGTTGGTGTCATTTAAGAATATTTTTACACAAATAATGATTCATATGTGGCCCTTTGCCAGTTTACTTTAAATAATCTTCCTAGCTCAAACATAACCACCAGTGGGTGTGGGTGAATTTACCGATGATGGCTTATATTGAAAACTTAACCATTACTGGTCCATTACCATGACCATAACCATAGGTACCAGGTGAGCGATTAAGGGCTGCATGTGGCTCTTGTTACTAATTTTCTCAGACGCACAGCTGCACATAATACTTAATACGAGGGGGGCTGCATTATGGATAGATAGATAGACATGTAATCAAAAAATTACAAAATAAAAATAATAGATCTATCTTAAAATATTCTCATCATCCATGAAAGAATTAAGTGCAATTCAACTGCCTTTTAAAGATGACATTTGAGTCGACACTGGCTACATTTAAAATTATTTACCCCTGTGAATCAAGCAGTAGATCATCTCGATTTAAAATGTACCTTCCGCTTAATCATTTGATGTATACCCCTCTTATAACCAGGACTAAACAATACTTATTGATTGAAAAAAAAATAGCTAACAACTTACAGAACAGTGGAACTAAAGCAGAAAACATCTTCAAATGCTCTCTGCTTTACTTTCATCTTTCTTTAAGTGACCACCTGCTGTATACAATAATGATTACTGCAGCCTCAGTTGTGTCTACAGAGTGGTTAACCTCATCCTTGGCAACTCTCAATACCTTCACTCTGTGATTTATGTTGGTTGTTTATCCTGAAAACTTACACATATTTTTAAATTATTTCAACAGGGGCAATGGTAATATGATATGGATGGATCCCATGGATGAGTCAGATTTTATGGCACCAAAATACAAAATGGGTCATATAGCATGAATGGATGATGAGGGATGGAGAGTTGATGTTTCAGGACAGCTGATTTCATCTAATATCATTGGTCTAGATGAAAGCCATGTATAACATCACACTAACGTGGTACCAGACCTTTCAAGGGGAATTCAACAGCCATAAAATAGGTAAATTATTGCTTCTTTAATTAAGAAATTACAAAAAATTAGAAAAAAGTAAAATAAAAAACACCCACCTGTCAGCTGAGGTTAGCCTTTATTGAAATTGCGACATGATGAAAAACATGCTACTCATCTGGGACTTGCAAACAGTTTTGATACAGATAAGGCACCACTTATGCGGGACCTGATCTGGATCTACTCTGTTTGACACTCAGAAGTCAGATTCTAATTCTGTTTGGTAAAATAGATGTGTATTGAAATGTATCATACAATACTGAGCATGTAGCTATTTGTAGACTATGTGTAATGTATAAGAATTGTTAAGAGTTGTACCTTCAAGAACATGAACCAGATACAAAATGCCTTGGCAAACAGTGTAGACTCACATGCAAAATATGAAGTATCTATCAAATGTAGCTGCAAAGCTGTGGACTATGTCAAGTTCACCCTATTTGACCTTTAGATGACATCTACATGGCCTTGACCTTTGTCTGGCTTAACCCAAGTTGTACTGTTCTCAAGAGATTCTTTAATGCACATGCCAAAATGAAAAGTCACAAATTTATGGACTTATGGCCAATGCTAAATTCTGCCTATTTGGCCTTTAAAAGCTGAATCTCCTTTAAATGCAAAATATGTTCGTGTATTATGTTATAGTTTAGAGAGCCTACAAAGTACAGTATATAGTAAATATTTGAAAGAAAACATTTGAAAGACAAGTTAAAGGCAATGTGTGTGGGGCTTTAGATTGAAAAATAAGCCAGTAATGTGTACAGTTCTGACACTAACAGTATAATGATTTTCATTTCAGCCCATGAAATCTGATTTATGATTACGAGTCAGTGTTCCACATAAGTTGGAGTAATCAGACTAAATGCAGCTTTTCTTCATGTCAGCACCAACGCCAATGGTGTTACCATTCATTAGAGTTGTCTCGAGAACAGGATTCTAATAAGTAGTCACACCACTGGGTTTAATGTAGACATAAAGAATTTATTTTCAGTTATCTGTAGCCCTGTATGAGTATAACTATGTCAACATTAATTTATTATCATTCTGATTTGGCTTAGCTCCATTGATTGAATACATATACCAGACATGCTGGAAAATTCATGGTAAAGTACAACTTAGCCAAAACCATGCCTTATTCACATGTTTCCATAAAGCCAAATAAAACTTAACATTGCCTCCAAATTTTAGCTTATGCTTTATAAAGAATAGTTAAAGAAACTTCAACATAACCTCCTACTTTTGCACAAGTAATTAGATGCTAAAGTAGGAAATTGTTAGAGACCACTAGTGTCACTGTGCGAATAAAACCTGCTATTTGGTCAATATGTTAAGTCGTACAAAAATTATAACAGAAAATAACAACACAAAAGTCCTGACATGTTTGAGGACTGTAAAGTGCCTTATACATAACACAAATTATTTATGTACTATATATTGCAGAATGAGCCCTGTATGGTGGTCCATGACCAGTGCAATGTTTGGAATGACCAGTGCAATGTTTGGAATGTTTCCCTGCCTGAAGTGGTAAACAATGTAGGACAAGCATCAACCATAACATTCAGCAGTTTCCTATCCAAGATGGACTTTCATACAGATACCGGTAGTCAGAGAATGTGATGCAAGAGAGAACAACATAATTGTGTGCTGAATTGGAGTGATAAATATATGAACTGATTAGAGCGGTCGATACTTTAAAATGGATCAAATTCCATGTCAGCACCAAATCCTATGGTGTATTTTAACTAATCATAAAAATTGTCTTTTTGAACCAATTCTAATGAGTAGTCACACCATATGATTTAATGCAGACATAAAGATTTAAGTTCTTGAAGTACTCCCCTTATGCGGAGCCCTGTATCCATGTTAATTCTTTTAAATGAAAAACTATGCTGTTGTAATTTGTGACAAATTATTTTAATACAGTCTCTAAAAGCTGTAATTATGTATATATGAAATTGAAACGTAACTTTAGTGTTATTGTGTTTTTTACTGCTGTGTACTATCAGAACAGATGAAATAAAAAAAAAGCAAATGAAATAATTATACATAATTAAATATTTTTCCTGTTGTGTTTATAAATAATTCCTAAAGTGCCAGTAAAACAAAATCAGAATTGAAAGCCCTAGAGAACCTTAATTCTAACAAGATCATGTTTTTCTTTTTGTTAATGTGATATTTCACTATTTGACACTTTTTTTGAATCTCGATGCCAACAATTGTCTCATTTACAGTAAAACATATCTAATACAACCACTACATGAGTTCCAATTCTTTGTGTACAAGACAACTTGTCAAGTGACTGCATTATGCAAGAACATCTAGATAATAGTAAAGCAGAAAGCCCCTTAGGTGCTTTCTGATTACTTTCACCTTGCTTTACCCCTTTCCTCCATAGCCAAAAGTGCAAATCTCCTATATCAAACTATGTCAAAAACACTGACTGTTTAAAGTAAGATGAAAGTAACTTTTTGCAGGGAGCTCCTGTCAGAGCTTTTTGCTTTACTTTTATCTTGCTTTGAACTACCTCATGTGTTCAAAACAGTCACAGGGAAGCAAGTTCTCATTTGATATCCTTATACTGAGGTGTAGGTAGAGGTGCTGTAGGCACTTCAGTTCTGTGGAGGAAAGGGTGAATGTATGGTCTCTGTTATACTGCAACAGAATGCAAGTTTTGACCACACAGCATTACTGTATTTCGCATCCTTTTTATGCCCCCCCCCCCCCAACATAATCGGGGCTTTACCGGTTTTTATACGCTCGTCTTCAGACGGGACGTATTATGTCGTGTCTCTGTCTGTCTGTCCGTCCGTTAACTTTTTCATGTCCGCTCTCTAACTCAAACAAATTAAGTCCAATTATTTTGAAACTTAGTCAGAACGTGTATAACCATAATATCTCGGTCAAGTTCGATAACCAACAAGATTGACCCAGACATTCAAGAGTTATCCCCCTTTTTCGTCAAAAACGGGCATTTTAGTTTGTCCGCTCTCTTACTCGAACGAATTTATTTTAATCTTTTGAAACTTGGTCACCATGTGTATGACCATAATATCTCGGTCAAGTTCGATAACCAGCATGATTGCACCAGACATTCAAGAGTTATGCCCCTTTTTTCGTTAAAAATGGGCATATTTTAGTTTGTCCGCTCTCTAACTCAAATTTTTTTATTTCAATCCTTTTGAAAGTTTATCAGCATGTGTATGACTATAATGTCTTGGTCAAGTTCAATAACCAGCAAGATTGCCCAAGACATTCAAGAGTTATGCCCCTTTTTTGTAAAAAACGGGCATATTTTAGTGTGTCCGCTCCCTTACTCAAAGAAACTTATTCCAATTTTTTTGAAACTTAGTCGACATGTGTATGATTAAATTGTCTTGGTTATGTTCCATATCCAGCAAGATTGCCCCAGACATTTAAGAGTTATGCCCCTTTTTTCATCTAAAACGGGCATTTTTTAGTTTGTCCGCTCTCTAACTCAAACAAATTTATTCCAATCTTTTTGAAACTGGGTCAGCATGTGTATTACCATATTGTCTCAATTATGTTCTATAACCAGCAGGATTGCCCTAGACATTCAAGAGTTATGCCCCTTATTTTGGCAACAACGGGCATTTTTTAGTTTGTCTGCTCTCTAACTCAAATAAATTTATTCCAATCCTTTTGAAACTGGGTCAGCATGTGTATTTCCATATTGTCTCGGTTATGTTCTATAACCAGCAGGATTGCCCCAGACATTCAAGAGTTATGCCCCTTATATTGTCAACAACGGGCATTTTTTAGTGTGTCTGCTCTCTTTCTCAAACAAATTTATTTCCAATCCTTTTAGCATATGACCCCTAACTTTCAGGGTTCTTTCCCTTTTGTTCACCTTACCTTGATAGGGTTTTGGTATGACTACATTCTAAGATCAATTCACGGAATTATACAAAACTGAATAGCAACTAAGCGAAATTGAATAGGCGAGTACCTGAGCTCTCGCGGCGGTTGAATTTTGCGAGATTATGTGTCACGTGACAACATCTTCACTTCTTTGCCTCGTTGTCCGCGATTTCTGGCGTGAAATTTACCGACTCGAGTGTTTTTATTGACATTTTATAGGATTTAAACGACTATGTTGACATTCCTATCAATTCACGGGAATAAAAATCCGCGAATAATGCTTCGAAAACACACATTTATCATATTGACTACCGATAGACAGTCTCTTATCAAGTCTCGCGAGTCTCGTATCCGCCGCACGAGATTTACGATATAGCGCGAGGTTTCGATTCCGTCAGTGTATAATTCTGTGATCAATTTGACGGGCGTATAATGTGCCCGGCTTGCGCGGTGCTCTTGTTGTTTTTGGTCTGTCTGTTTGTCTGCACACAACTTTAATCTTGGCCATAACTTTTGAAGAACATGGGTTAGAGGCTTTATATTTTGTATGTGTACTCACCGCAAGAAGCTCTTGAGGTCAGTACAACTTGGGTCATGTCTTGCAAAGGTCAAGGTCATTTAGAGTTAAAATCCGGTGAAAAGGGAGGTAACGCATCCTATATTATTTCAAGTGAATGGGAAGGGAGGTAACTCATCCTAACTGGCCATAACTCTTTGATCATGTGATCATTTCTTAATTTAGAAATAAGTCCTCACTATGACATTTGACAAACCTTGTTATGACGACGACGTCTAGATGACGTCATGATACTATGGTGATGATGCATTTGAATAAGCTAGAACACGCGTTTTTCTTTATATATTGCAACACAACAAAAACAAGGAGTACACTTATAGCCTGCTGTATGATTTTATTTGAAAGCCAAATGAATACATTGCAGTGACAAAAACCTCGGCCGTCGGGGGCATTTGTCACTTTCTGTGACACCATTCTTGTTACCCCTATCAAAATCATATTTTCTCAGGATATTCATCTTGAAGAGTTGTAGCTCCACTTTGAATATGGGTCGTATGGAGTCAAAAAGCAGGTCACAATGTCATATCTTAGATGATAATTTATTAAGACTCTAGGTAAAAGTACCACAATATTGTCAAAATCAAGAAGCATTAAGTTATACTTATTAGTACAATTTTGCTTTTTTCCGTCCATAGGCGAGGCCTATATACATATTAGATTCGACAAGTTATCTTCTAGCTACGGTTTGAAATTGTTCACCAGAATTACATAGGAAAGTCGCTCGAACATAAAGCAAAAGAATGCATTCACACTTTCTTAATTAGGAACGTAATGTTCCGTTCTGACATATTTAAACAATCCTATGTGTATCGGCCGAAAGTGTTCTAAATTAACATATGCATCGAATAGCGGTGTGTGTACACGCTGTGTAATCGCATTTCAGCGTTGCTACTCGCGTTGATATGTGTAAAGCGTATTTAAAAATAAGCGCCACCTAATTGTTTAAAATATGCTTTGATAATGGATATTCAGATTGAAATTTTTGTTTTAGTTTCTTACGAGAGTTCTTAAAGCACAGCGAGAAAGTTTACTGCGTAAAACCCTGAAATTATCATGCAAATACAGTACATGTAGTAAGGACTACTCTTCACACCATATTTAGAAACTGGAATGGCTATTACATCGATATAACATCTATCAAACCTATTTGGCCGGTATATGATATATTCATATACATGAAAACAAATCTGGTCAAACTACACATTAAATGGACAAGACAGAAAATAGAAATAGAAATTTAAGGAAAAAACAACATCTTTTTGCCGCTATAATGTTATCAACTTGAAAGTTTGCCTCAAAAATGCCGATTTGACGGCATTTGGAAATGACGTCATTTTTTTTAAAATAGGATAAATAAGTAAGTCAGTAAGTAAGTAAATATTTTATTATTTTGACATATCAATAGTACATAATGTTTTTAACAACATTTTGTTTATGTAGATATATCGATTTTTTTGTCAAAACAAATGCAGACAACTGCTGTTTATACGGTATATTAATTTTCTTGCCATAAATCTGATTAAAAAGAAGAATTTTAATCGGTAATCATGGTTTATTGCTAATGGGGAGTCATAGATCGGTTCAAAACAATTTTTTGAAGAAAAATAAAACGCCAAATGTTTGCTGTCCGGGTTCGGAAGAAGATTAATTCGCGAATGAAAAATGCATATGCCCCGCCTCCTCTGCGAAGTTTATCCATAAGTCCCGCCCTCTCGAGAAGTAGCGTTGACACTACGAGTCTCACTAAGTTAAAATGAACCTTAATTGTTTTTAAAAAATATGATGATTTATTTTACATTTTAGTGCATTACGTAAGTGTTTAGTTTCGAAACGAATACCATCTTCTCCGTTGTACATTTGTTTGTAATAGACGCTGTTAGACATGTCACATGACACTGGTTGTGTAATGAATTATTGCAAACAATGCAAACCTGAAACATTATACGTTATCATTATGATTGTAGGATAGAGTTGATAATTCATCTAGCTCTACATTGAATAGTACATTTACATGTAGGACGTTCACTCATTCTAGAGCAAGTATATGTGCACAACCAAGCATGCATCTGAAAAATAACAGATCTAAATTTAAAAGTCTAGCAAATATTGGTAGCCGCAAAGACGTAAAATAATGTCAAGAACAGTAAATTTCCTTTAGTGCAAAGTCTAAAACGAATGCGTGTTTTATAAGAGAATGGTGGCATGGTTCTGACACCAGTTACCATTTAGCTTTTCTGAAAATAATCCAGTTAATATCTGACATAATTATCTAGAAGTGGAATTTTTTTCGTGAAAACCTGATAATTATCTTAACGCGACAAAATGACCTGTTAGTGCCATAATTATACTGTCACCACACATTAATAGAATCAGAATCAGAAATTTCTTTATTGACTTAAACTTTACAGTTTCTCGTCATTCCATAGTAATTTTAACAATAAGTATAATATGTCACATGGTCATCATAGCGTATACAAAATGAGTTTCGTATAAATATTTATGATTAAATATGAAGTTATATGTATTAGACTACCAAAATCATATTCATTCAGGAGTAAATTTGGAAAAAACAACATATGTATAAATGTGTATATGATAATTATTATAATTATTATAGGAGGATAGACTTCTATGCAATATTCATAGCTACTGTGTATATAGTAGCGTATATAGTATACATGACTATGAGAGTTGCATGAAGCGTTTGCATATTTAGTGTATAGATAATCATTTATAGGAGCGAACTTCTAACAGACATAGCTTCAGAAATATAGTTACTGAGTTTATGGACAGAACTATCATTTGTTAAAGCCATTAACTGTGTGAATTTAAACATGCTTGGGCGTCTATAGTAATACAATTTAAGGTACTTTTCCCTCAAATCCTTGTAAACTGGGCATATTATGATAAAATGATATTCATCTTCTACGTCCCTATTATCACACAATGTACAATATCGAAGCGCTTTTTCTGTTCTACTTGGCTGTATCTGCCTGTTTCAATTCGTAAAGTGTGTGATGATAGCCGTAGTCTTCCTAGTGGTATACGTAGCTTACATGGTAATGTATCCAAATACTTTTCAAAACCAAAAGTATTTTTGAAAAGGTGGTACGTAGATAAAGTTTTACCATTCGAAATACTATTGTACCAGTTTTGCTTAAAAACATCAATTATTCTTGATTTAAAAATGGTATGAAAATTTTTCAAATTTGTATAATAGGGATTATTCCACACATATGAGAAACCATACTGATCAAGTAAAGACTTAACACTATATGCACAATTATTTTTACCTGTAACAGGTCCGGCTAATAGACTTTTATACAGTGTAGTAATAAGTATATTATTTGATAACAATGTTTTACACCAACAATTAATAATGCGTGTGTATCTATTAATGTACAAGGGATATCTTCCCAATTCACCGTAGACTCCCATGTTACTTGTTGGCGTTTTTACACCTAACACGCTTTTACAAAACTTTAGGTGTATTCGTTCAATATCTTTAGCCTTGCCCAAACCCCAGATTTCACAACCAAAATTCAAAGTGGCACCGACAAAAGCGTCAAAGAGCTGACATTTAACACTTGTATTGATAGGATATTCCTTTAAATTATTTACTAGAACGTTTAAAGCTTTCAGGCCCTTACCTGCCAGAGTTTCTTGGTTTAAAACAAAGGTTCCATTATAATTAAAGACAGTACCCAAATAGTTGAAATTATCGACAACCTCTAATTCATTACCTTAATATACCCAATGTTCGTTCCCCAGTAAACGTCCACGGCTTCTGAAAACCATTACTTTTGTTTTATGAATATTGACCCGTAAACCCCATTTAGCACAATATGTTTCTAATAAATCTAATTTATGCTGTAACTTTTCCGGGGGTTTTCCCAATATCACCATATCGTCAGCAAACAACAGAAGAATAAACGTAATGTCATCAATAGACAATGAACTATTAGGGTCATCTTGCAAAAACATTTCGAGATCTTCTACAAAAAGAGCAAATAGTGTCGGCGACATTACCTCCCCTTGTTTAAGTCCTATAGCGACATCGAAGAACTCTGAAAGAGAGTTACATCCCTTTACACAAGCCTTAACGTCGGCATACATACTTTTAAACATTCTGAGTAGTTTACCTCTGAAGCCAATCCTGTATAATTTAAACCATAATGCATTCAGATAAACGCTATCGAAAGCCTTTTTCAAATCGACAAATTTTCAATAACTGCATTTAATACAAAGGTAGAATCAACAGTTGAACGGCCTCTGCAAAAGCCGAACTGCGCATCACTTAAAGTGTTATTGTTTTCAATAAAGTCATTCAATCTTTTATTTAAGACCCCCGTAAAAATTTTAGACAGGCAACTCACTATAGTGATACCTCTATAGTTATTAACGTCACAAGGGTTATTCTTTTTAAAAATCGGGACTATAATACCCCTTGACCAATCACTAGGAATTGTCCAGTGTTAAAAATAGCATTAAATAAGTCTACTTAATGCGAAGATATTATTTCAAAGGATTCAATAAAATATTCGTTAAGTAAGTTATCTTCACCAAACGCTTTGTTTCTTTTCAAGGACGGAACTACTTTTTCTATTTCGGAAACACTAATCGGCACTTCAAGTTCCTGGAATATTCCATCATTAACATCAAAATCATGGTCGTGAAAAAATACTTCACTCTCATCATCAACAACAGTATAAGTATCATTATGCAAGGTTGAGAATGGTTATAAAATTCATCTAATGTTACATTCTGTTCCATTTTCTTTTTACCTTTAGCAAAAAGCCTCCAAAACTCTCTTGGTTTACAGTGTCTAAGATTAACAATATCCTTTAATTTATTCTTTTCATAAGTACGCCTTTTTACTCTTACTAACTGCTTATATTTACTTTTATGAGTTAACATTGTCTGTCTGTTTTCGTCAGATCGACAAGTATTATACTGTTTCAAAAAGTTAATATACTGTGTTTTGGCATCGAAACATTCAGCGTCAAACCACTCAGCCTTTTTAAATACACCACCGTTTACATAACGTGATTTTCTATTTATAGACCCGACCTTGACATTCTTAGAAAATAATGGCTGTCCTATACCAGTTAGAATATTTGTAAAACTTTTTATGCAACTGTTAATATCACAACCTTCTTTATTATTTAGGTTTTCTACCAAACTATTCAACTCGGGCAATTTCCCAATCAAACCACGTCTAAATTCATCCTTACACGGATCATTCCACCTGAGAGTAGTGCGCTCGGATGAAACACAGTCATGCTCAGCACGTGTTGGGTCGCACAAAATAATAAAGGATAACGGGCAATGATCCGAGTATTTACACAGTGATTCTACTGTGTACTTATCAATACAATTAAAATCACGTTCATTCAATAGTAAATAATCAATAACGGTACAGCCCATCTGATTTACACACGTATATTTCCCTACTAAATCATTGCCAATGCGCCCATTTGCTATTCGTAACGATTAGTTTTAATCCATGAGAATTACAGACTTTGTCTAAAGATGCACGTGTGTATGGCAGATCTGGCATGTAATTTGCATCATCAATAAAATCAATATTACAATAATTAATAATATAGTCTCGCTTGAATCCAACACGGCTGTTGATGTCGCCAGAAATCAGGACTTTCCCCTCATTCTGAAATCTATTTATATCATTCTGTAAAACTTGAAATAGGTCTACATTGATTGTATTGTATGCCGGTGAATTTTCACCCCACATATAAACGCCAGCTAGAAATACATCAATATCAAAATTAAAATAATGCTTATCAAGCTGTAACCACACAATTGTATCGAAATAATTGTGTACTAATTTAACACCTTTCTTTAAAGAGTTCTTTATGTAGATAACTATGCCACCACTGCATCGCTTAGCCCGTCTATGCTGAAATTTACGGTAACAGTTTATAGATGTGTACCCATCGATATTTACAGAAGAATGTTCATTTGTCCATGATTCGTATAAGAATATAATGTCATATGAATAGAGTTTATTTACAAAATCCGGGTCTTCCAGTTTGTGCCTCGTAAGTGCGTTAACATTCCAGGACAACATCTTAAGCCCAGCCCCCTCGTCCTGCTAATAGTGCTGCAACTCGAGGGCCGTTTTAGACACCTAACCGGTCTCCATCTGTAAACAAAGGTTTCTATATACCAAAATGTTCGTACAAGTGTTTAGATTATGAAACTGCTTGTTGCAGTTGTGATATCTGTGGGCCAACACCGCTATTCAAGATGGCGTCCAAGATGGCCGCCACATACATGAAATATCACGAACATACTACCTATTGCAATAATTTTCTTATTACTCAACTAAAAGTGATGCAAATGCACTTTGAACATTACAAAGGAGTCATAGTATTCACGTGATGTGTATAAAGACCGTTTAACGCTTATACAGATATCAAAATGTTCAAAATGGCGTCCAAGATGGCCGCTATAATCATAAAAATATCACGCACACACTAACTTTTACAATTATTTTCTTATGGTTTTACTAAAAGGGGTGACAATACACGCTGAACATTGCAAAAGAGTCTCACTGTTTAGTTTTTGTCAATAAAGTCCGTTTAAACCTTATTCTTCGAACAGAATGTTCAAATATGGCCTCCAAGAAGGTTCCTAGAAATATAAAATTATCATTAAAATATTATCTATGATTATACGTTTCCTTATAGTCTCACTGAAAACGATGACGAAGCACTTTGAATATTATAAGAGAGTCATATTATTAGAAAATCTTTATATTGACATTTTTACTATTCTACTAGGAACAAAATATTCAAAATGGCGTCAAAGATGGCCGCCACAAACTTAAAAATATGCACAAAAAATCATGAACATACTATTACAATTGGTTCCTTATGGTGTGACTAAAACAGATGACAATATATTTTGAACACTGCAAAATGGATATCCTTTTATTCACAACATATGTTTTACCCTTACACAACGAACACAAATGTTCAAGAAAGCGTCAAAGATGGCCGACACAAACAGAAAATATATAGAACATTTATATTATTTTCGTATGGTTTGGCTAAAAATGAGAACAATTGACCATGAACATTACGAAAAGAGCATGTAATGTATGTGTATAAACACCGTTTAACCCTTTCACTTCAAACAAATTGTTACAGACGGCATCCAAAATGGTTAGCACAAATATAAAATGTCACCAACATACTCACTACGTATTACAATTGCCTTCTTATGGGTTGACTAAAAGTTGAAACATTACAAAATAAACCTATTATTCACTTAATGTGAATCATTCTATTGCAAACAAACATGTCCTCTGCTTATTTATGTTTCCGTTTTTGATAGTCCTTTTAAAAGTGTTCAAAATCAGTAACAATGTTTTCTGTGTGTTTAGTTTCAATACAAAAAATGGTAGACGAAATGACCATCAGTACTTGTATTGCTCTTGATGCTTACTGGCAATAGCATATTAAAATTGATTATGTCAATAAAACCAAATAGTGTCCAGTATTACGGGTAGATGCCATACAAGAATACATAAATCACTTTACAATATGAAGTGACAAGATCAATGACACCCATACTCGTACAACCTTCTCTGCGTCAACTGGTTCTTGAGGCCGTTTCAATTGATCATTATTTGAATCTATCTGCAGATGCATGGGGGACTGTTGATAGGTTGAGTTTTCTTTTCTTGAGGTGTTTTCCTACAGTCTGCTTCCAGGTAACTCTGCGCCAGTTTGTCCATTCGTCCCCTTGGTGGCCACTAATTGCTTCTTGATGGAGCGAGTTGGGTTGAATGCGGAATACATAGCCAAAACATCACTAATATCGTAATCGAATAGTTTCTCTAACTGGTGGCATGATGGTCTGATTGAGTAGTTCTACATGCGAAATGGTGTTGGGTTAGAAGATCTTCAGAATACAGGTTTCGTTTCAGAAAATAGTGTGTTTGTGTTTAGATTACATACAAAATAATGCCCTGTACTTTTACAGTTTGGCATTGATGCCTAAAATGCTGATCACCAAACTTGTCTGAGCATGACAAGTAGCAGTAATGATTCGATGTAACTTTGGATGGTGGTATTGATCGTCAGAACGTGTGTTTTCTCTGAGTTGACGTTCATATCTATATTATTGGCAGTCGCACTTAGAACCATATCTCTGTCTTGTTGAGAGTCCTGTTTCTCCTAGATAGTAGTACGATGTCGTTCTACATAATATATCAACCATCTATTTTGAATAACTGTTCTAACATGTGTACAAGAGATGCAGTCAATGGATGATCTTTCTGATCTTTCTTTCCAACAACCTGCCTGTTTTCGATGCAATATGGTGTCAACCGCCACAGTTACGCCTTTGAAAATGACGTGACTGAAGGGATTGCTGGTGAGAGAAAGAAGTGTAATGTTTTTCAGTTGTTGCAGTTTCCCGATTAACATTTCTGGGACAGTTTCATTACAACTCCTTTCTTCCTGTCATCTGGTTTATCCACTTTGTCCAAAAATGTTTTGAGGAATAATCAGCAATTGCGGCTGTTTTTTCAGATACTCCACTTTCAGCAAGCCAACAAAAATTCCATTCTCTACAAGGAACTTCTCATACATATACATACGGGACCTCTTGTAATATGATAGGTTCCACGCTAATGTCAAGATCTTTATCCACCTTCTGTGGACGCTGGCCTAGACCACTATGTCCACATCTGACATCTTGTCTTCTTTAATTATGCCCGACTTTACGTGTAAGTATTGTGTGACCTGGGCCTGTAAAGGATACATTAGATCTGTTCTCCTCACCGTTAGAGTTATGTTGCCTCAAATGTAGCAAGAAAGTCATTTACTGACAAGTCTTGAAGTATGCCTTTGTACAATTAAAGTTTCTTGGTAGTTTGGTAGATTCTCATTATGTTTTGAATTTCAGCAATTTCTCTGCACATACCGGTTCTGCATATCAATTAAGATTTTCTCTTACCTTACTGAATTTCAAAACTTTCCTTCTAAATATTTGGACGTGTAAAATGCAACAGGTCCCTCTTATAATATTTGTGACTTGGCATCTAGAAAATGATTATTTCCTCTCAACTACTGCCTTCCAGGTGCCTGCAGATATCCACTAGGCATTTGTACTGTGTGTGTGTCATGGTGTAGCAGCTGGTTCTGAAGTTGCCAATAGTGTTAACTGTGCCCTTCTGAAGAATACTGAATCTGATTTTCAGCCCGACATCGTAGCTGTCCTTAACTGTCGGGTCTATCAATTTGGGGACATCACATTCAAAACGCCGTCACTGGTATCATCCGGTCTCAACTGGACGACCAGCTACTAAGTAATGGTCAAAATACGTCTGCTTACCACATCACTCGATTATCTTTAAGCGAAAACCCGCTGATGTTTGTATCGATAATGTGGTCTATCTGACTTTTGCTGTTCCTGTCAGGCTATGCCCATTTGTACCTTTGGATAGTCTTGTGTGAAAATAGGTTACCGCCTTCGATGAACTCATCGTCTTTACCTTGTCTAATAAGCATTTCACAGTTACCTATGAAGTTGCCTATTCCATTTCGATCCATGAATCTCGCTCTGTTACTGTTATTCCTTCCAACTCATGCGTTGAAGTCAGCATGCCATCAATGTTTTGAGCTGTCTGAAGTGGGCTATACAAGTTGTCATTGACCTTGTTCTTGGCAATGTCTGTTGGTGCACAAAACTTTTATGAACCCTTATCCTTGTTTCTTAAAATATATATATGCAAAAAACTTGAATGTGGGTGAGACATTTAGTAACTAAGCATGTCATGACGATCTCAACCTTGTTACTCACAGGCAACATTACAAATGTTTGAACAAAAGACGGAAATTAGCAGACAATAAGTGTGTTGGCAGTAGATACATAAAACGATCTTTTTATACAGTAAGTTTACATGTTTCTTTTGTAATGTTAAAAGTCAATTTTCATCAGTTTGAATTAAACCGTAAGAAAACAATTGTAATAGTATAACGGTGTTGAGGCCGTGTTGGAGGTCATATTGAATACTTTGTTTGCAGCAGATAGTTTAAATACGTATAGTTTTTATACACATTAGGCCAATGGTATACACGTCTCTTTAGTAATATTCAATGTTCATTGTCATAATATTTCGTCAAACCATGAGAAAACAAGTGTTATAATATGTGATAGTTTAGGTTTGTTGCGTGGTGGCCATCTTAGACGCCATCTGGAATAATTTGCCTTCAGTATAAGGATTAAACTGTTATGATATACATAAAATGAATACTATGTCTCTTGTGTGATTATCAATGTCCATTGTCATCACTGTAAGTGAATCTGTAATAACAAAATGTAGTAGTATAATCTGTGATGCTTTTGATTTATGGTGGCTATCTTGGAAGTGATCTTGAATATATTAATTGAAGCAGGAGAATTAAAGTCTTGACACACATACAATAATAATATACCGTTCTCTCTCTCGTAAATTTCCAAGTCATTTGTCATTACTTTTAGTCAAACCATCGAAAATTGTATAAGTGTGTTTGTTAATGATAGTGTGTTGCATGGCGACCGTCTTGGACGCCATCTTGAATAATGTGTTCGCAGCAGAAGAATTAAACAGACTTTAATCACATTAAATGAATAATACACCCATTTTGTAATGTTTGAAGTCAACTGTGATCACTTTTAATCAAACCATAAGGAAGCATTTGTAAGAGTCAGTATGCCCCTAACGTTTTATATTTGTGGCATCTTGGACACAATGATGAATATTTAGTTTGGAGTAGAAAGGTTTTAAAAACGGTCCCTATCCACATTAAGTGAATGACGTGTCTCTTTTTGTATGGGTCAAAGCAGTAAGACGATTAAAAATGTTAAACACATGAAATGAATAATAAGCCCCTATTGAAATATTTAGAAGCGGCTGTTTTCACTTTTATTAAAACTACTAGAAAACATTTGCAATGGTTAGTATCTTTTTGACATTTCATATTTGTGGCAGCCATTTCGTACGCCATCTTGAATATCTTAATCTGAGTACAAGTTTTTTTTTAGTTTAAACATATTTTATTTCAATTATATACATGAAATGGGGTTTGGCCACAAGTTCTACCAACTTAGAGACGGACCTTCCCCTACAGTTTAACAAATACAATTTATTTTAGAGAGCGGGCATTAGTGAGCCAGAGAGAGAGAGAGAAAGAGAGAGAAAGTGAGAGAAACAAGGGTTAAATGACCTTTATCCACATTAAGTGAATAACATGTCTCTTTTTGTAAGGGCGAACGTTCATTGTCCTTACTGATAACAGAAATATATGTATATGAAAGAAGTAATAGTAAATTCCTTGTAGTTTCTGTTTGTGGCGACCATCTTTGTCGCCATCTTGAACATCTTGTTCACTGACTATGAGTAAAACTGTCTTTATATGCATTGAATGTATAATATATCCCTTTTGTACTGTCAAAGGTGCATTGTCATCTTTTTAGTTAACAATAAAGAAACCACTTATAATTAAAGATAGTATTTTCGTGATAATTGTAAATTTGTAGCGGCCATCTTGGTCGCCATATTTGAACATTTTGTTCGTAGTATAAGATTTAAACGGACTTTATTCACATTTAGTGAACAGTACGACTCTAATTTAACCTTCAATGTGCATTGCAATCACTTTTAGTAAAACAATAAGAAAATAATTGTAAAAGTTAGTATGTGGGTGATATTTCTATGCTTATGGCGGCCATCTTTGACACCATTTTGAACATTTTGGTCGCTGTAGAAAAGTTAAACGATCAATTTTCACATCACGTGAATAATATGACTCCTTTATAATGTTCAAAGTGCACTTGCATCACTTGTAGTCGAATAATCAGAAAATAATTGCAATAGGTAGTACGTTTGTGATATTCCATGTTTGTGGCGGCCATCTTGGACGCCATCTTGAATAGCAATGTTGGCCCACAGATATCACAACTGCAACAAGCAGTTTAATAATCTACACACTTGTACGAACATTTTGGTATATAGAAACCTTTGTTTACAGAGGGAGACCGGTTAGTGCCAGATTTAGGCATGATATTGGGCCTCGGTTGCAGCACTATAATGGTAATCGTCTCGCACGGGTCGTCCGTCGATGTAGAGCGTATCATAACTTATCCACGCTTGTTTTCCTTTGTTATATCCCGGATTTGGTGATGTTCGGCGATATTCATTGCAATAATCATCCTCCTTCACAGAAGAGTCATATGAGTCCTAATAAAGGTTCTACACCATTAAAATGCACTTATGATTTTCATTAATTATATACAGTGGAGAAAATGTTTTTATTTCCCAAGTAAGGCTTTTAAGCTAAATCTACTATTTCCCTTGCAAACAATTTGGAGCAAGATCAGACGCCGGGTAACCCGGCGTCTGACCGAGCTCCAAACTGTTTGCATTCCAAGTTTAAATTAACATTCAGAATTGACAAGAAGTAGTCATTTTCTACATTTTATTGCAATGCGTTTGCGTTTCGTTTGAGTTTAAACGGGAAAGAATAATGTTTTCACAGCTGTATCTGACATATGCAAACATTGTAGATGCAGACCGAAAGGCTCTTAGACTTCGTTAATAGTTTGTTTTGTTAATCAGGTGGCTGCTTGGGGCGGGTGAAGGTAAAGACGTAGCCTATGAGCTTTCTGATTTACTTTCATATTCCTGTGTTAACTCATTCGACCCTTGCGACGAGTAGACTCGTCATTCACAAACAGTGTACCATTGTGGAGTAAATATGCACTGGGTAAACGGTGTAGACCCAGATCAGAGAGCTCCAACAGGAAGCATTGGACCAAGGTCTACCAAAGTACCAAAGTACGAATACAATGTTTCTATTTTTAGATAAGTGGTAACACGAAACTTTTCTAGTTAGTTATCTAGTTAAGTAACTAGATAAATTCGTTAAGTGGCGGCAGTTTAAAGCAGTATTATGACAAAGTTCGTGTTCAGATATTTATCTGGTTATCGTGAAAAGTTTCCACATTCCACTTACCCGATAATTATCTGAAAATTAACGCGAAAGTTTTCTAGATAAGTAACTAGTTAACTATTTATTAACAGGAATCTAATAAGTATCATGATAATTAAGTGGTTAACTGGTGTTAGAAATATGCCACCATAGAGAAGATATGTGACTGGTAAAAGTAATATGTATGTAAAGCACAAACCTCCTTTATGAACTTTCTGCATTACTTTGATTTTGCTTTAAATTACTATATTACCACCGTGCTTTAGTCATCTAATAAACGGTCGTTTTCAAGTTATTGTAGTACTCTATATTACATTCTTATAAGATAAAGCCTAATGATTGTTGCAACAGTTTTTGTAGATTTGGATCGACCAATGAATACTTAGATGAACCCTTTCGGTGTCAATGTCGCATAAAGTCAACTTTTCAAACAGTTTGGATCAAACGCGGCGTCTGAAAGGATCCAAACTATTTGACATTCTTATCGATGTTTCGTAAATCATAAAGCTTAAATCTACCTTTAAAACGATATTGCAGACAATAATACTGAAGCAGGCGACAATGAAGCAAAGGAGGGGTAAATATCCCGAATAATTTGGCGCCAAACTGGTAAACGGGAAACCACACAAGAAGTGCTCACAATGGAATATCCTACACTATTGTAGTTGTCGATGATTCCGCGACTCAGAAACAAATTTTTAAAAAATGATGGTTTGCTCACTCTAACATTGTGCCTTGGGCGACACTTATAAACAAATGGCACTTAATGGTGTAGATCAAAGGGCGGTGCTAGATTTCATCGAAATAATTACTAGTGCATACGTTCTGCATACTACAAAGGGACAACCGATAAGGTATGGCAAGATATGGAAGGATTGCCAGATTAACGTTTGCAAGATTTATAGCCTGCAAATCAGTTTGTAATATATGACTGGGTTTTAAATTGACATGTATCTTAAACTTATTCAACCCTGATTATCAGATGAATTATTCCAATTTCCAATGACTTTTATTCCAGCTTTACATATTCAGAGTTGATTTTAACACTATACAAATGTACTGCAAATGACAATCACTGCAGACCCTAATCAGAGGGTTATAAACTCTCTCAACTGGTGCTACACTGTTTGTACAGAAACATAGAAGAGAATAGTATTACATTTTTCTTTACCAAATACAATGTAAACGATTGAGTTTACTCTGACGCAAGCAGGGCTCCAGACAAAAGGGAGCTAGTAAGTTGAACAAATACATTATGTTCATACTCATTTCATCGTCAAATCCTATGGTGTCACTACTTATTAGAATCGGCTCGAAGAGGCTATTCTGAAGAAGAGTAGTGACAGCAAATAATTTAATGCAAAAATAAATATGAAATGTTTAGTTTTTGAAACATCTCCCCCCCCCCCCATCTGGGGCTCAGAGCAAGTAATCTGGTGTCATTTGAAATTGAATTGGTCGTTTTGTCATACATATAAATTTCGGAAAATTATAACGTCTACTTAACTATACAGTCTTCAAGTTCACGAACGCGAAGGTCAACATGGCAGACATGCCGTGGAATAAAGCAGCTCCATTATTCCCCAGATAGGGAATCTTTTATTGCTATCCAAAAAAAAACACATATTTATGTACAGAGAAAAACCTTGAATACGAACTATGCAGAAAGGGTTTATTAGAAAAAACAAGACATGCAACACCTTATAGCAGCATTTGAGTAAAACAAAAGGGTATAAGAAAAGTTTTCTGCTAACTAATATCTAACTTTACACTGGAATATATCTTAAACAGCTTCGCCTGGTCTTTTAATTAGTGATCCTCATAACATGGTGATACTGTATACCACATTCCCGTAATATTTAGTCTGTAGATTGTAGTAACAGTTATGGTTGATACACCAAGGTTACCAAAATACGAGAAAACACGCGGGAAATGCTCACAGGGGGATAATTACATGCACCAAAGTATAATGTGCAAACAATATTGATCTAGAATAAGCTCCAAATCAGTCAGCGGCTTGTCATCCAAGATCCAGGCCGATTAAAATCATACTTCAGCGTTTAACAAAAGTTCTTAAACAGGTGACATTGATAAAGAAAAAGGGTGCATTAATATACATGTACATCCTTATATCTCAACCAAAACATATGTTGTGACTATTCATTAGAATTGTCTCGAAGAGACGATTCGAATGAGTAGCTCTAGGCATACATGTAACATAGGATTTGGTGTAGAAATTAAAAAAAAGCTTCGGAAAAATAAGATGATTATTGTTATTATATTATTATACCAGATTTATATAGCATTCTTTTCATACAGGAGTTGTGCATTCGTTCAAAAGCTCTTTCCATGAAATTATATACATGTACCTACAAAGTGAAAAAGACAAATAAACATAATTACAATTACATGAAGAAAATCAATGGAAATAACAAAGTATAACAAAAGTTTATTTAGCGCCTTCGGCGACACTCATAAGCAGTTGGCAGTTCTAGGTGTAGAAAGGGTGGCGTATTTTTTGCGGGTGTATGAGAATAAGATGCGTTTAGCAGGCACTGAAGGCACAAGTCAGCAATTTACACCTTGCATCTCTCTACAGACAAGTGTTGCTCCAGGTATATACGGAATAAAGAATAATACTGGTATGTTTTTACACGTTTTGTTAGCCGTTATTAATAAAACTTAGACATTTGTATTTAAACCACTGTCTGCATGAAACCCTTATGAAAATCCTATAGGAGTCTAAATCGACTTCTCAAAAAGTTTGGATTCAGACCATACGCTGCGTAATGCGGCGTGTCTGATCAGGATCCAAACTGTTTGAACATGGTTTCAAGATTTCTTCAGGAGTCTGCTATGAAATTAACTTTGAGATTTAATTCGCAGACATACATATTAAAGCAGATTATATGCTACATGTACGACGTAGCACTGAAATAGTTGAAACTGGTGGTAAAATCTGGCAATGAAAAGGTTAAAACTGTGACTGCATTTTCTGATGGTCTACATTTCTAAACATTGTTTCTAGTTAAAATGTCGAAAATCTAAATTTGAGAAGAAAAGACCACACGGCGAATGTTTTAAGTACATGTAGTAGGTATCCTAGCCGAACTTGTACACATCCGGTGATCTGGATCTAAACCGTTTGTCACTCAAATCAGTTTGAATTACAGTCATATTGTAATGGATATTTTTAAAATCGATGGAAACCGTTTTTCTTTCTCTCAAATGTGTTTGTACTCGGAGCAAAGATGTTCATTACAAACAGTCCGAACCAGGGGCCCGTTTCATAAAACTTCGTACGACAAATTTTGTCGTAAGTCAGATTATACAAGTCTCATTTTTTATTTATTTCTCTATCTAATCCTGTCTTGTGACAGCTCTTTGGAATCGTCTTGAAAATACGATTCCAAAGAGGATGTCACGAGACAGGATAAGACAAAGAAATCATAAACTTAATGTTTTTTTTAAGATTTGACTTTTTACCGTTATTGTCGTACTAAGTTTTCTGAAACGGGCCCCAGATGTGCATGTAACCTAGACGAACCATTTTATTGCCAAATCTACTTCGACCGATAAAGTTTGTCGTCTGCCACTGTATGCAAATTTTAATGTTTTGACTGTAGCACTTTCTGACTTGGCATAATTGCCCTTAGAACCATGATAACACGTAGAGCTAACATGTAAGAGACGTTTGATCGAGATCCAAATTGTTTTCAACGTTGAATATATTTGCTGAACTGATTAAAATCTCTTCAAACCGTTCCATTTTCTAAAATTTTATTGCAATGACTTATGCATGTTATGTTCTTTAAACAGAAAATAGTGATTACGTTTCGATGACTGTAAGCCCGTTGTGCGGGTGTCGAATAGTCTGTGTAATGTTCAGATGTCCTATTTCCCGCGAGGCGTATCAACTTCTGAATGGAACTGCCAGGATGGATGTAACATAATGATATAATTGGCGGCTGACCAGAGTTAATACACTGTACATAACATAAAACACAACAGTACATTGTTTATATTACAATCCAACAATTGTGTTACAGCGACCAAGTTTACTAGTACTAATACAGTGGTGAAGACGTGATACTCTCCCTCCATAATTACGCCAATTGCAAACAGTTTAGAGCAATATCAGATGGCGGGTAACTCGGCGTCTGATTAGGCTCCAAAGTGTTGCCTCTCTTATTAGAAAATACATATAAACTGTTTACATGTTACTGTTTTAACTTTAATGCATTGCGTTAAGGTGAAAACAGGGAAGAAACACATCTGATCCACTTTAATATATGTGAGCACACAGTCCCCTTGTTTATAAAAGGGTCAAGCTTACATCATTTACTTTTATTATATATAGATCTACTCATTAAATGGCTTTACTAGCACCACAGCTTACATGTACTACAACAACAACTACTACTACTCCCTCTACGACAAAAACTACTACTACTATAATTACAACTACTACAAGTACTACAAAAAATTTCTTCTTTTACTACTACTTATATAACTTCTTATACTAATACATGTGCACCTACTTCAACTTTCACTTGTAGAAAGTACTTAACTTCTATCATGTATTGTGTCTACACGTATTATACATGCACTACTATTTATTCTGCTAAGTTTTATACTATATCTTTATTTCTATCATAAAAACAAAAATACCATAACTACTTCTAAATGTTATACTGGTATTGTCACATATTTTAACCCATTTCTGCCCATGACTCCATACATGGGCAAACAGTGTAGACTCTAATAAGAATCGCATTATACACTGTTTGCTGATAGAAATATCTATGTAAAACAAATCGAAAATGAAATTTGAAACCAGGCACCTTTAGATAAAAAATGAATTAATCCAACATTTAAGCACAGAAGATCCAACTTGGCGCAAATTGGTTAAAGCATACATCACAGTATAAGAAAATTGTTTGCGACTACAAACCAACCATCAACATGGTATTCTAGAGAGTACATAGCTATAGTATTTACATGTTTCATCATCTTTCTTAACTGCTTCTTTTATCAACAGTTGAGCCGCACCCGTATTACAAAGTTAAAGCGTGACTCATCCACGTTTAAACTTTGAAATACGGATATGTTTCGACTTAATCGAGCGCGAGATGTAAAGTAATATGTCATTGCATGAGATAGGAGTGCTTTATTCTGCGAGGGGAGAAACCATTTAGAGCGAAGCTCGCCGAGCGCTGACTGGTTTCTCCTCGAACAGAATAAACCCCTCCTATCTCATGCAAAGACATAATATTCTCATTAGTGAATAAGTTTTGCCTTTCAAATTTACACTAAAACTCAGAAGTTAATATTTAAAAAAAATAACGACTTGAAATTGTCACCAGATTTCGCGCGACGCTTTAAATCGTTTATTGTTTTGGAACAGTTTCTTTTATGACTCCTCAGATTCAAACTCTGCATCCAATGCACTGATTATGTCGAAATTTGCTACTTAATCTGACATTCTGCTTTGTTTAAAAGCCTACCTAAAGTATATTCCAACTTGTTGCTACAGTACAGTAGATCTATTGCTTTAGCAGAAAACAAAATCAGAGACGATTGTAGAATGTG
The DNA here is from genome assembly GCA_922989275.2 of Gari tellinella. NCBI lineage: Eukaryota > Metazoa > Mollusca > Bivalvia > Cardiida > Psammobiidae > Gari > Gari tellinella. The sequence goes on along the minus strand of OV277869.1, from coordinate 19,430,504 downwards.
CTCTAACAGCGTTTCTATATGATAATAGAATGAAATAATGGATATAGAACTTCTTTTTATCTTTAAAAAAGCACTATCTATTCAGAATAATGGTTTGTTGCTTTCGTTGTTTTTTTTATGAAACAACGCGTCAATATAGAAACTTTATTTAACACTATAATCGATGTCACAATAAAAAGCAATGAAAAATAAAATAGTTCCGGTGTATTCATACATGTACCCCTGCTATACAGATAAACTTGCTACTGTATAGATACACCTAGGTTTATTATGCTACCCCTTTATCAGTTCACATGAGACTGCGTACGTTGACGGGGTAAAGTGCATTTCAACTGATGACGTTCTGGTAGAATCTACTTGAGAGAGTTCGAGTTATCGAGGTGCGACTGACTACAGTGGGCTTAACCTTATGCTTTCCCAATGAATAGCTTAACAATTAAATTATTGTTTCCATTGAAAACAGTTTTTTGCCTAATCAGATGCCGTTTAACCCGGCGTCTGATCAGGCTCTTAACTCTTCGCCACTCACATTAAAATGGATATACAGTATTGTAAAAGGAATGCCATTTTCTACATTTAACCTCAATGCGTTCACGTTTCGTTTGCGTCTTTAGAAACGGGAAAGAATAACGTGTTCTCCACTGTACTTCTACTACAATTATGACAATCAGTATAAATTATCCCATTAATAGGCGCACTGACACAAAGATAACTAACATATGTTCCATCATCTGTATTACTACTTGAACTATTAGCTTTCCTGGTATGCCAACTGTTGCTAGTTAATCCTAAGACAGGTAAACGTTTCAATCAAGGCATTACTGACTCACGTCGCTAAACTATGGGAACGTTGGATAGTGCAAACACTGTTGATCAAGATCATACGCCGCGTTTGAATCACGTTTGAAACGAGACGTCTGATCTGGAGCAGCACTGTTTGTTGCCATCAGAGTCAATAGAAGTGTGTCTACCAATACTGCAAGCAGCGAAAACTTTGATGTGACTGATATGTGTCTTCATTACCTGTAATGTCCGAATGTATTTTCTGTGTTTACCTGCTGTGACAGAGGTGGCACTAAGGGATCTGTCCGTGCTAAAATTCTTAGCCCCATAATCGAAAAACATTAACCTGGCCCTCTCTTGTGACATTAACCTGGCCATTTCTTGTGACATTAACCTGGCCAGTTGTAGGACATAGGGTTAGGGGTAGGGTTAGCCTCCAGATTATTTTTTCCAAGTTAAATCAAACACATATTGTCTCTTGTGTGGCTAGCCACCCAAAAGAAAACAATAGAAAATAGCCACATACGTATCCTCCAGTAAGAACGACAGTCCGTCCGTCTGTCTGTCCGTTAGGCTTTTTGTGTCACGCTTCATAAATCCTATTCTGCTGAAGCTTTTAAGATGAACTTCATGTTGGGAAGGGCTTGATAAGTGGAAGTGTATTGCACAAAGGTTATTTCCCTTTTCAACATTTTCTTTTCTTGCAGATTTCTTCTGTTATACTGAAGAGTTTGAAATGATATTTATTTTGACTGGTGCTTGATGACAGATGACACACGTTTTCCGTCTATTTTGTAAAATGGTCGCGTGACTTTTACCTACATGTACCCGCTCTTTTTATTCTACTCTTAAAGACATTTCCTCACACCATTGATGTACTCCCCCTATTGTTCTCACTAGATGTGAAAATACAGGTAACGCAGTAGTAACGAATACAAAGCTAAAGCTAATCACAAGTTGTTTAGAGAGGCCCTCACATGCTCACACTCAATGTTTTTTTCAATTAGTTTTACTAACCAAACTAAGAAATTCAAGGTAGGGCCTCACATGAAACGCTTGGATGAGTATATCCTAGACTAGATTGCAGTAAGGACAAAAACTCCCACATGGCTGCATGATTTTATACCAGGTTTGGTGTTACCACCGAAAGTTGATGAGGAAATGTCTTTAAACCAACATTTTCTTACTAGCTCCCTTTCGTACTATTTTGTCTCCTTCTTCCTTTCACTTTCCATTTGTTGTCATTTTCTCTTTTTTCCCTTGATTTTCTATTTCAATGTCTTTCTCTCTCTCCATCCCTTCTCACTCTTTTTGCATATACAATGTATCTCTTTGGCTCTCTCTCCCTGTGCCTCTCTGTGTTTGTCTCTATTCCTCTCATATAACTATCTCTCTCTTTCCTTCCCGTTTAGGCTCTCTCTCTCTCTCTCTCTATTTATCTACATGTCACTGTCTGTCTCTGTCTGTCCCTCTGATTTTCTCTCACTCTCACACTGCATGTAGTATCAAGACATCAACAATTAACACGTGCTCAGCATTATCAAACATGCCACCGCTGTGTATATGTCCTAGAACCACAGATTATAGGTGATAACGGTATTGGCGCATCCGTGGGAACCAATCTAGTAGATCAACACGTTTGGGGGCTTATTTTTTGTGACTTTCGACAGTGATTAATGCTATATTGTTATGAACTGGTTTCGGTGTACAGTAGAACTCAGAAATTAGATCACTTCAGATTTTAACAAATCGGTCCAGAGAGGCAAAATGGATTTAGGATTACAGACATTTTGTTAACAGAAGTATTTAAACAGCCAGTAATTTCCGACAGAGTGTTACTTAATGCAATACAGTAAACTAATTTAGGAACTTTGCATTACTATTATACTGTATCAATCAGCCATTGTCTTATGAGTTTTGTGTACCTCTTCGTTGACTGATTAGAAACGATGTCGAACACATGCCTATTGGTCACTTTAAATACAGTGTTTAAAGGGACTTTCGGTTTGAGAGATTCCGGGTTTTGGAGGTTACTGTAGAGCAGACGTCACTCTGTCCCGTTTAAACGCAAACGTATCGCAATAAAACGAAAACAGAGACAACATTTAAATAAGATGACTGTTCATGTTAATCTGCGTGGTAAATAGTGTTGAGCCTGATCAAACACGGGGCTACCCGGCGTGTGATCAGGCTCCAGGCTGTTTGCAATGGAAATAATAGTTTTAGCGCAAACGCGTTTAATGGGAAAGCATAATGTCTTCTTCACTGTATATTACGCTGTACTACGGAAGGAAGTATAGGTGATTTATGAGCGCACGTTCAGTTACAGCAAGTACAGTAATGTGGGGATGTCAAGGTTTAGACAAGATCCGTTCATCCAGTTACAGTGTGAAAAACGTTCATCTTCTACATCGAAGCGCAACGAAAAAATTGAAGAAAAATGCAGTTGTTTGAGAAAGTCGACAACATGTTCAAATAATAGTTGTAAACAGTTTAAAGTATGATAAAGTTCAAAACTGTTTTCAATAGATGGTATTAGTTTTAACAGAAGCGCGTGTATTGGTAAAGAACATCCGCTTCCAAACCAAAAGGGATCGTCTCTTTAAAAGCTATAGCGCACTTAATGTGACTTAGTTGTGACTTGGTTGGTAGTCAATTTGCTAACGGTTACAGGGCTGCCATAAGTTGACATGCAAAATCCTAATTTGTATTTTTCAAGTGCAATTTTACAAATCTTATCTTTACCCAAATGCCTGTTTCTAATTGTGTTGACGCGTGACTACTTAAAGCAGGCTGGAAGTAAAGCAGAATGCGCCTAAGGGCGCATTCTGCTTTACTGTCAGCCTGCTTTAAGCTAACATGTACAAGAAAAACAATCCTAAGATTTAGGAAAAATCCGGAGAAATGGCAGCCCTGCGTTTATGCCTAATTCAGATTGTCATTGTGATTCACATCTGACGCGGAGTACTGAGTAAGTATATTATGAAATCGCATAGGCGCGTCGTCACATACATGTACATGTACCTATTCGCTGATATTCAACGAATAGACAAGACGGGTTTTCTTTCTCTGTCCTGTCATCCATACGACATTCCAAAATGACATGCGTGCGTAGCTGCTTTATTATTTGAGGAATAAAACATCCAACCTTTACACGTACATGTATATTTGTATAGAACCTGTGTTCTGACAGAGTTATAGCCATTGACTGAGTCAAAATGGAGATCCTCTACACAGTATTATCCTATATAATTTGTAGCGAGCATATCAACTTTTCTCACCCAACTTAACAGTCATGAATATTCACTGGCATGCGAAGCTGTGCATCTTAGTTTTGTTTTAATAACATCATTTAAGCACAATTGGTGCGCTTGACATAGTCAGTGGTATTCAGTTGTCGCATACGTATGCTATTAGAACTTGACCTGTAGTAGCCAAAGATAAACACAAAATAAACAAAGGAATTATTATTACTAGAGTTCTGCAGGACATGAACTACAATTACTTTTTGTTTCTTAACTTTTTTTCAACATCTAGGGAGTAGTTCCTGAAACAAATTGAATAAAATACACTGGAACAAACAGCTGCTTAGAACTGTGAAATTTTATTTTGTTTGGGCTATTCATTTTGTTCTTTCATCGCCAGAATCGCCTAAAGTCGAATTTGCAAACAGTTTTGATCCTGGTCAGACGCTGCTTTACGCGGCCTCTGATCATGATCAAAACTTTTTGACATCCGTTTCGATATTTCTTATGTCATACTCTCTTTATTCTAACTTTGAAATGATATTGCAGACAATAATATTGAAGCAGACGACACACTAACGGTGTAGGGGTGAAAAGCTCAAAAACAATTTGGCGGTGAATGGGTTAAAGTTTAATATTGTGTGTTTCTAGACATACAAGCGGACGGACGGACAGATGAGCAGAATGGCAGTCCGAATGCGATAGCATCCCCCGTCTTTACATGTACTTGCACGGTGGTACAGTAACACAGTCTCGCTGGATTGAGTGTGTGTATTTGTTACAGCCCCTGTTACCAGAAACATTATAACTATTCAACTTCAATGGAATACTGTTCCACGCCAATAACTAAATTTATGGTACAGGGTTAAAACAATGCAGTCAATGCAGTGTGTTGTTAATAAACTGCTTATGAATGGCATGACACCAAACATATTAATGCACCGTTCAGTTCCTAGGTAGCCTACTAATCTAGACCTGGTAGGCAAGTTTAGTCGGAATGGCCATCTTAAACGTGTCCAAGCTCCGGGTACCCACTACACTAGTTGGCGGTACATTCCACACTAGAATATTATGCAGGAAGAACGAGTGTAGCTGTTGTTCCAGAGTTTCTTTCCCGAGCTCGTCCACGTCAATCCTTCAAGGAGGGAACCCTCCATTTCCTATAACTGTTGCATTTCTCGGGCTGGGATTCCTTTGCAGGCATACTGTCAAAATAGAGAATAATTGTATTCCAAGAAACTTACATGTCTAGTACTTCGTGAGTACTATTTAACAAAAACGGATGGTTGAACTTGTATGTTAATTAAAGGCGTAAATGCCGTTAATGTCATCTTTACGTGTTCCTGTACATCTAGATCTTTTTCTATTTATAACTTCTCTCCATCTATACAGATGATTATGAGAAGGGGCACTTTTTAGGTGCACAATTGAGACTGTACCCGGCTGGTCACTTTATTATCACACACCGACAAACCAGTCGTAATGCTAACCCGGAATCCTAAGCGCCAAAGAGGGAAGCCATTACTACCAATTTTTAAGTCTTTGGTTTTACCCGGCTGGAGATTCAACCCGCAACCTCCCGCACTGCAAGCGGCTATACCACTGAGCTATACAGGTGGTTGTAAAAGGATATTTTATTGACAGACATATAGATCTATGGTATAATCAAGAAAGAATACAACACACACAAAAACCATGACTGATATTTCACCCCAGCTATCAATAACAAGCTTAACCTCCGAAATCAAGAGTAGGGTCCTGCTAAACATTTCTATTTATTACTTCTACGCCATCAATTCTGATGATTATGAGAAGGGGCACTTTTTCGGTACACCATTGGGACTGTACCCGGCCGGTTTATCCTGACACCGACGAACCAGTCGTAATGCTAACCCGAAATCCTGAGCGCCAAGGAGGGAAGTCATTCCTACCAATTTTCAAGTCTTTGGTTTGACCCGGCCGGGGATTGAACCCGCAACCTCCCGCACTGCAAGCGGACGCTCTACCACTGAGCTATACAGCCGGTTATATATGAATTCTTAGCTGTGGTACTGTCAAGCTGGGGCGATCAAGAGTGGGGGCGAATTCGATTACCCAAGTTCTCGTTCACGAATTTTCTAAGACGTAACGTCAAAAGCTCATGCCCCCTTTGAAATATGCTCACATGACCGTTCATTTTGCCTTTCAAAGCATGTTAAGATTTAGTACCATACTAATGTTATATATCAAAATGAACGTCCAAGATTACTGAATGTCATGATGCATTCATATTTTAGAAATAAACAAAACTTAATTAAAATGAGTCGTCATTACTAGTAATGATCAGTAAAAAATCAAATGTCCCATGTTACATTTTCATACAGCTGTTTGTGATGAAACGTACGTGTTCCGTTCAAACGCGGGTAATTGCATACATTTCATCTGCAGCGTTGATGGAACATCATTTCCAGATATAATGCACACAATTATTTTAAAATTCTACATTAATGGAAGACAAAATGGAGGATAAATCAAAGTATGAGAATTTGTCCCATGCTTCCAAAAAATTGTAAGCACCGTTTTCAATCAAATATCTGACATATAAATAATTTATATTAGTTCATTAATTCTTGTTGGCAAAATACACTTTTTGTCCTGTTTTGAAATATAGTGTCGTTTTACCAAAAGCGCTTCAGATATTTCTGTAATCCGTGAAATGGATTGTCCATTCAAATGTCCCAAAGTAAGAAAACAACGTCATATTTACTTATTCCGAAAAACTGGCGCTGTTTTATTCAAATAATAATTAATTTTAGCCAAAAAATAGTCTGATAGGAAAAATACACTTTTTCTTGCAATTATTTTGATATATAAATTATTGTACTTTTCAATTTACTAATTTTGTAATTTACCAAACAAATTGTCCCTAAGAAATGTCCCAGACGCTGGTTTATAATGTGTAACGTTGACGTTCGAATAATAAGACAACGTTTAAACATTTTTTGAGGTTGTGTTTGTTTGTGTTTGTTTATATCTAAAAGAAATTTGCAGCTATAAAAAAAAAACTTCCGTGTAAATTGAAAAAGAAACAAACTTGGGGAAAACCAACCGTACCGATGTAGCCAATATTGATTTTTAATGGAGAAACTGATGTCATAATTGACGTCACCAGTATTTGTTATATATTCGTCATCAGTGGAAAAAAAACACGATAAATGGTACATGTATAGACGGTTCATTAGCCTGGTAGATCTATACTAGTGCAACTGTATTTCAACGTCATGTGTAACGCGGTGGGGCATGAGCTTTTGACGTTACGTCTTAACCAATAGCCTAGATATACCAAGAACCTTAAACAGCGTTGTACTAATCGTAATCGTTAAATACTGCCATTCCACGCCCACTGATTTCTGGTGCATGCAAAGGCCTTGGTCGGTCTTAGATCACAGGATGAAGTCCGGACGGACGCAGATGTCAACACGACAGCCGTGTTAACAAACCATCAAGATTACAAAATTTTGAGTCATTGGAAATCCAGAGGAGACTTACATTTAGTATTGTAGGTTTATTCATGATTTTCGGTGGTGGTTCGGCGTAATTTCTGCCAAAAACGCACATGTTTGGAGCGTTTAAATAGGCTGCGACTTTCGTGACACTCGATAGATTAAAGTACTGTAAACATCGTCTGCGGCACAGTATAAAACTTGTACATCGCCTTGACGTCTCACGGCCGAGTTTTAAACTCATTTGAAAATTAAAGCATCCTTTAACCGTCGTTTATGATTTCAATCGAGTTGATTTTAATGCAGCCGCCATGCCACTTACAAACTTTTTGGAGAGTTAAGAATGCCCCTAGGCCATCGTAGGCTTACGCAAGATCCTGCGAATTATCGTACGAAAATGCCTACGAATGTGTGTTTATGGAACGCAATTATGGGTCTACAAACTTCGTACGAACTTCTTACGAAAAAAGTGATCATACGAAGCTTTATGAAACGGGCCCCTGATCTCCGCATAAACAAACCGGTCACGTCTCCATGGCCATGCGATGTCACAGTGCATGTATACACTGTTGGTGTGTGTCTTAGAACATTTTGGTACTCTTTCCACAATTTCAAAAACTCAACTCTTTCTTGACAATATAATTTTTATTGAAACTTTCCGGGAATAGCATGGGCACACTTAATTGTTATAGATTAACGTAACCTTGCTCTTGAAATTTTACATGTTGCCAGACTTGTTTCACACACGGCAATTATGTTGAAATAATTATCAATCTCTAATTCATTCATGACAGGCGGGTACGGAAAGGGGGGTCGTTTTCTTTCCCTTTTGAATAAACCGAAGCGGTAAATAAAAAAAAAATAAGATGTTGAAAATTATAACGTTTACGAAAGAAAAGTCGATATCTAATCTTGGCACATGTAGCAAATAGTTTGAAGTATGACCTGACTCCAACCTGTGCGGACATGTCATTCAGTTTTCTCAAAGCAACTTGCCATTCGGGTCGCCACTGCTTACCACGTGACACCAAACAAACATTAATATTATACGACCTAAAATCCTATAATTGGTGAGTAGGGTTAGGAGAATAGCGTATTTCACACTGTAGTTAAAGAACGGATACTACATGGCTACCAGAAGTTGCTCAGAAAAATCCGACGATTTCTAAATTTTCCAGCGTGATTTGAATAATCTTACCTTTAACCCTTTCGCTACCAGGCTCTATTTCACTATCATTATTCTGCATACAGTTAAGCGGTGCCTGATCTTGATCCGAACTGGTTGACATACACGTCAATATTTCCAAAGTAAAAAAGGCATACATTTTTTAACTTTAAAAGTAAAATCAGAAATCCAAAGATTTCGGAAATCCGTAGGTCCAAAGGAATGAAGAAAAATCAAAAGATTTCGGAAAAATCGTGAGAAATGGCAGCCCCAATACTTTTTCTCACTTGTGTTTGTGCTCCAAACTGTGATGCCAATTACAAGTAGTTCGGAGCCAGATCAGAATCCGAGCATGCCAGAATACACACAACCATAATTTCCAATAACATATTTTCAGCGATTACGTTTCAGCGATTACGTTTCAGCGATTACGTTGTGAACTTTAGTATTATACGTTTGTGTTTCGTTTCGTTTGGAAATACAAAAGAGATAATACATGTCCAATCATTATACCTCACTTTCAATAACAATGTTAGTCTACAATAGGCCACCGTGACATAAAAATACTGCCAGACCCAGCGGATAAAACAATGACTGTCGGCAAAATACCGTCGCCCGCTACCTTAGGTAGATGCCAAACCGAAAATGACGTCAAATCTACGTAAACCTGCCTAAGCGTCATATTAGATAACGTTAAAGTTTGAATCTACAATTTGAAGCAGTTTGAAGTTTTAAGGTGACAAAATGATGCAAATAAACATTTAGATCAGAAAAGGAAACGCCTATGCATTACGGTTTATTATAACCGATGTTAGTTTATTGATATAATAACGAAACAAAACGCACACGCAATAAAATGAAATGCAGAAAACATTAGTTCTTTTAAGTTCTCATGATACACATTTTCTGTGTGGCGTAACCTGGCTTCTGATCTGACTCAAAACCAGTTTGAAATAGACATAAGAGTTTTAGCTTTAACGTATTTTGGGGGAAATGATAAGACTTCATGCTCCTGTTCCGTACTGGAAACAGGCTGAAAAGCTGGAAACGTAGAGCAAACACATACAACAGAATGCGTAACAAATGACATTCTTATCAGACAAGTATCTTAATGCCCGTGCATATATTTGTTGTCCAATTAGTGTCTAGGGATAAGGTGAAGTATAAGCCATACCAACAGAGCTGATCTAACATTACTCGCTGTAAAACAATTGAGAAGACGTTACTCTGTACCAGTAAACGCGTTTATGCTAAAAGCTTATGCCCATTGCAAATAGTTTGAGACCAGGTCAGACACCGGGTAAACAATAGCTAGGATTATCTAACTATTCCCCGTTTCAACTAAAATTACGAACTATAAGGTAATTTTAGTTGCAAATAATTCAAAATATTCCAAACGGTATGCGATGGATATAGTTGTTTTATTAGGATAAATATATGTAAACTCACGGCACACCCACACGTACATGTATGCACGAACATACACCTTCAAAACACCAAAGTAAACACAAAACAAAACCATTTCAAGAGACCGACACTATTTTGCATTTCATTGCAGTACGTCAGTACAGAATCTTATTCTGGACTCTGTTGTATACTGTCTAAACTGCTGAGAAGAAATAACACACGAATTATTTACAGAATGTCATTTTTATCAGACTAGAAGCTTATTGCATATGCATATATATTGTGTTTTGTTCAATTAGTGTTTATCGGAATAACATACAGTAAGAACCAGATCAACAGAAAGGTAGCACTATAACTTTCTATGACACAACTTGTATATGTATATGACAAATCCATTACCTGTTGCTCTAAATCAAGATAACGCGGAAACATGAACAACATATTCTTCGAAGTTAAGGTAACGGCGTCAAAAGGCATTTTAATGCAGGAAATTGTATTGAAATAATTTAATAATGTATAGGTGTCAAACAGTTTTGAGTAAGATCAGACCATGAGTAATCTAGCGTCTGATCAGCCTCAATACTGTCCGACACTTCAAGTTAAAAAGGCAACTTTTTCCAGAAACTATCAATTGTTTACATTTCGTGATATTTCATTTCCGTTTCATTTTGATTAAAGGAAAATAGTAAAAGTTGGCCGCAGCATGTTGCAAAACTATATACACCCCATTCACATACCAGCACATATGTCTTTGATATTGCTACAGGGTGGATAGGAGGTGAGTTGAAATTATTAAAAAATATGTCGTGTGACCAAACAAGAAATATTCAACTGCAAATAGTTTTGAGTGAAAGGGTATTTTATCAAGATCAAAAACGTTTGGCGTTTAGAATTTAACGAGCTCGTCGGCACTTTCTAATAAACAGTCATTTCTGTTACACAGACGATAACAATATTCCAAATAAGGAATTACAACAGTATCAAATACTCAAATTGCTTTATTCTAACTATTCGACATCTATAGTGGGCTTTTATCACAGTAGATCATGCCATCCTTGCTACATGCATTCAGCGATAAAATCAAAGATGATAAATAAATAATGATGTGGTAGCGATAGATAAACATTATCCTCTTTGATGTATGTAACCAAAATGTAATGTGTATCTGGACATGATTTACTTTGATAGAGAACCATTAACAGCCGAATTACATTATTAGAATTGAGCAATTTGACTTTTTTATACTTAGCTAGTATGTATTTTAATGCATTACTGTGCGTTTTGTTGTGTTTTATCTGGAAAACCCAAACTATTTCCCACTGTAGCAGCACATCCGTTTTATGTCCAACTATTTCTTTGTTGTGCCAATATGATATTTTAAGAGAATGTAGCTAATGCTGATATGTTGTAATTGTGGTTATTAAGTATTTAACCTTCTCTTTGCTAAGTGCGATTCAATGAATAGGCAGTTTGAATCTAGATCAGATTCACATTACGTCGGAGTCTAAGTAGGTTCCAAACTATTTTGCACGTGTGCGTGTTTATCCCTGTATCTCGCTTATCTGATGTCCAACAACTTAATTAGAACAGGAAGGCGGATGGTTATATTATTATTGGAAGTATTGTAAGTGGCAGGATAAGAGTTTATAAAGTCAAACCATTCCACCGTTAGATGTGAGTCAGTAATACATATTTGCAAACAGTTTGAATCACACGCCAAGCTGTTTGTAACTGATATTCAAGTTTTCTTCAGTTTAAAAAAAGCATAACAAATATGTTTCACTTTTTATTTGAATCAGACGATGTCACATTGCTGTTGCCTACTCTGTCAATGTTGTGTTAGGTCTCCACTGACCCTTTCACAGCCAGTATGACATAGTACAGTTAAGACGATACTCGTTCCCGTTATAACGCAAACGAAACGCAATTGCACTGCAACAAAACGTAGAACGGGACAAGTTTTCGAGTGGCAAACAGTTTGGAGCGAAATAAGACGCCGGTGTAACGCAGTAGAATGACCAACCCGTGCAAAATGACCCGAGTCTTTATACTACGTAGATAAATGACCCCAGACCGTGATGGGATCATTCTACTGCAAGTCGATGGGGTCCTTTTTCTGCGGTCTGTGATCGTGTTTCTACGTAGTAGAATGACCCGGGTCACTGTTCTACGTAGGGACGTGACTCATGGGTCATTTTAGATGGGGTGGATCATTCTACTACGTTACACCGGAAATAAAAGTTAAAGCGTAAATGTGTTTATTTGGGAAGATTAGTGTCTTCTCCACTATATCCACCGCAACGAAGCCAATGCCATGAAATAACTTTGCTTGATCTTGTAGTCTCGGTTTATTTATACAATTTTGAATAAGATTCATTTTTAACTAAAAAAATATACTGGTACGAATGTCAAACAGACTACCAGTGCTCTCAAAACATGGCAGTATGTGGGTAAGGAAACCAGTTTATGCCATGAACTCTCTCTGTTTGCTTGCTAGAAGACTCCACTATAGATAAACAATGGCGTTCTTAATACATTGCAGTGTATTTTATATACAGCATAACGCACAGTGGTCTACCCTGTATGCTAATGTCCTCGTTAGTACTCGTTAGGCTTCAAATGGTTAAGTCAAACGAAACACACTAAAACATTTCGACAATAAAAACGATGGCTAATTGTTCTTTAAAATACAGGTGGCAGTTAAAAGTAAAGTGGCAGTAAAACAGAAAGCTCCTCAAGGAGCTTTTTGTTTTATTGTCTTCTTGCTTTAAGTAGTCACATTTAAACACCTAAATTAAATGATTACCACAATTTAATGGTCGTATTAGAGAGACTGTCCTGTATGTTGATTTCACAGGGCATCAGTTTACAGTGTCTGTCAAAGGCGCGGTAGGTGCGAACCTTCATGTAAGGGATGCAAAGATAAATTGATAGTTTCCTCATATATTCATGTATAACATGAACTGAATGTACGATAGGAAATTGAAATTGAAATTGGTATATTCTTACATTACCCGCTTCTTAGCTCTTTACTCTTAGCGTTTTACGCGGTTAATTTGTCCCTCCACTGAATTTCCAATTAAAACATTTATGAAGAAAATAAAATAAATAGTTTCTTTATCCTGGCAGATGATAGCTTAAAGCAGGTTGAAAGTAAACAAGAAAGCACCTGAAGGTGCATTCTTCTTTACGTTCAACCTGATTCAAGTGCTCGTCTGTTTTCAATACTAGAAACAGTGTAAGTTGTCGTTTTCAAATATGACAGTCTATTAAAATGTACGGAGTTTGTTTGTCTGCAGTTTCAGAAAATAGTATCAGTGTCAAACAGTTTGGAATAACTTGGGCGTCTGACCTGCATTCAATATGTTCGCAACCCTCACAACACACATTGCGTTCCTTAACACATGATTGTCTCTAACACTGATACATATATCTATATACTGTTACACATTCATTATGCTACTTTTTACATCCAATTACTAATTCATCCTTGTCACTTTTCCTGCTAACAGTGTGTATTGACGCTTTTTGAGAATAGTGTAGACATCGTAAACATTATCATGCTTTTAATGTATTTGAAAGCAATGTAGACCCAGATCAGACAGCTTCTGACATGGGTTTGCACTCTTTAACTATAGTTATTTTTCGATGTGATGAGTCTATTCCCCTTTTTGAAGAAAATTAATGTTTCCTTATTCTATGAGCCAAAGTTATAGTTCAGAAGATATGATATGTTCAAAGTTTATGTAAGAATATTCATCGGGGGAAAAATGAATTTACACAGGTGCAATTTACATTTTGCAAAATATTTCGTGTTGTGTTTTTTTTGTTTGTTTAGTTATCTGTCATCTTCTTTAAAATATATCATCAGCGGTGGGAATTCAGATAAGACTGAACAGTTTTAAGGGTTGTTGTTTTTTGCAGCTTCTTTCTAATCATTTAAGCTTGTCAAACAATATGGATACAGATGAGACTTCTGGATCTAAACTACTTGCAAAGGTTAACATGAGTTCACATGCAGCTTACTTAAAGTTGAACACAATAAAATGATACAGTAGGGAAAACGTTATTCTTTCCCGTTTAACCGCAAACGAAACGCAATCACAAACATGTAGAAAATTACTACTTTTTGTCAATTCTGACTCGTAATGTTAATCTGAGCGGCAAACAGTTTGGAGCCTGATCAGACACCCGGTTACCCGGCGTCTGATATTGCTCCAAACTGTATGCTAAGGAAATAATTCTTTTTATAGTAAACGCGTTTATTGGGAAAGAATAACGTATCCACTGTAGTTGATTGTAAAACAGTCGCCCGTGGAGTATTAGAGGATAAACATAGAAAATGGGTGATAAACTGTCATAAATATGACATGAAAGTACGGTTTAATGCTTCATGTAAGTGGTGTAATAAATTTAGCTTCCATTCATATAAACATGCTTAATGATAGCACGTTGTATGCCATATGTACTTTTAATGTCGAGATTTTGTGTCTAGCTTTTTTATCCTGGCCCAAGGTTATAAGCTTTAGCTTAAATATGACCAATCAGGGCCCGAGGTTATAAAACTGAAAACGAACTCTGTGCTCAAAACTCAGTTTCGATAACAGGCTCTATGTTTTACAAAACACTCTTTTATTTGATTTTTGTGACCTCATTTGGAAACATCATTACAGTATAATTTTGCATGAAATACTAGCTATAAAATGACAGTTTTGCTGAAGTGTTAAGAGCTGAGAAAAATTCTGAGTTTTGAGCACAGAGCTTGTTTTAAGTTTTATAACCTCGGCGCCAGGTGCTTGAGGTCGATTTTAAACTCAACTCAAACCACTGGCACCAGAGTCATGGACGTTTTATGTGTATGTGTTTCCTTTATCTATACCTCTACCGATAAGAAGGTATATAGAACTATTATTATTATTATTATACCCGATTTATATAGCGCTCTTTTCACACAGGAGTTGTGGGTTCAAAAGCGCTTCACATGTAATTATATAAATGTACCTATACAAAGCAAGAAAGACAAATAAAAATACATTCACAATAAAAATGATACAATATTGAGATGCATGGAAGCATAGAAATTCTTTCAATATTATTACCAAGATTATAAAATTGTTATAGTATGTTTGTAAAGTCATTTTTAAAATGAGTCAAATAATTAAAAGATCAATGGCATGATTAAAAAAAGAGTGGTTTTTTGTTACTTTGTTTGTTTGTTTCAGTGTGGAGCCGGAGAGTAGTTCACAAATCGTAAAACGAATGTTTAAAACAATACTCCCCATGTTGTTTGGTTGAATTTGTTTGTTTGTGTCAGTTTAGGGCCGGAGAGCAGTTCACAAGACTGTAAAACGAATGTTTAAAACAATAATCTCCGTGTTGTTTGGTTGAGTATTGTATAATCTATGACCGTGGTACACCCTTAGTTCATATAGAACTATAAAATATAACTCTCCACAGGTATTTAGACTATCGTAAGGTGTTTGTGTTTGTTTTTAACTGTATCTACCGGTCAGTTATGTCTATTATATGAAGGGGGAAGTCTGTTGTCAGTATCTAGATCTATTACATTCTAGATCTAGATCCTATTTACTCCGACCTGTTAGCAATGTCTAATGTATTGGAATGGAATTACATTTTTAAAATAAAATGTATCTGAGTTGACTTGATGCCGCTATACCGGTCTGCTATCAATAAGTATAATACATGTATCAATTAGGTCTAGATTCTAGATCTATATCTAAAAGATTTTTTTCCCAACCGGTTAGCAATGTCTTTAGTAGTGGAGTGAAATAAAACAAAAAAACACAACTATATGGGATGACTCTACTGTAGGCATCTACCGGTCTGCTATCTATTATTATAATAGTAGATAGGCAGACCGGTAAATGTCCAGCGTCAAGCTATCTATTTTATTTTATTTGTTTTTCATCTTTTTTTTTTGTTATTCCATTCCCATACAATAGACATTGCTAACCGGTTGGGTGTGTGTGTGTGTGTGTGTGGGGGTCTTATAGATCAATAATCTATATCTTATAGATCAATAATCTATATCTTATAGATCTTATACTAATAGATCGCAGACCAGTATATCTATGTGTAGAGGCAAAGAGACAACTCGTATTTTTTTATTATTTCAATTCCCGTACAACAGACAAATGCTAACCGACCGGACAAAATAGGATCTAGATCCAGAATCTAATAGAAAGAGACTATAGAGTGTACACATCTAGATTTCCCCCTTCATATAATAGACATTACTTACCCGTAGAAACAGTTCAAACAAACAAACAAACAAAAAACACCTTATTATAGATAGTCTATAGACCTGTAGAGACTTAGAGTTTTCAGTAGAGGTTTACATACAGTAAACACATACACATAATAAGTCCATGACTCTGGTGCCAGTGACTCAAATGCTTAATAACATTGGACCATGAGCTTTATATGGTATACTATTGGCGACCGGATTGTGACTTTCGTGTTCAAAAACGTGTTTTTGCTAAAACATTTATATACATTGCCAACATTAAACTCAAGGCACAAGTAATCTGGTCAGGTTTCTGTTTGAAACTCAGATTTAAGAAATCGCTTCGTGTTCTACATTTAACTGCATATGACTACCATTCGTTTAATTCTTCCTTTGTGCATGTTTAACTGTGAAGTAAGTATATACATGTATATACTTAGATACAAATGTACATTTTTATATCTGCTTTAGGCTAGAATTATACTTCAACATCATCACTGATCTTATTGTAACAAATTAATCCATAAAAATGCATTTTGCGCTTTTGATTTAATCCTTTTTTATACACTCGTGAATATGAACATGTACTGTATAGAAATAGTTTTATATCCTAGCAGATGATTGCTTAGAGTAGTACAATGTGCCGTTAGATTTGTCTGTTTTACTTTCAACCTGTTTGAAGCAAAATTTAATGTCTGTCTTTTACTTTGAAAACAAACTATGGAGAAATGGGCTATTGATTTTCCGCATGTACAATGTAAATGTAAAACATGCCATAGGAGACACATTTTAAAAGCTCTCACCAAACGCGATTATATCCAAAATATGGACGTTTATTGCAAACAATAAATATTGACTTTAGACCACGATACAAACCGCTTGCCATTCAAACAAACCGTTACAAATCTAGTAGAAAATAATTCTCTTCATTCACATGCATGGGTTATCGGGGTTTCGGTCTCTGTCAAACTGGAAAGAACAACGTGTTTGCCACCGCGTCTCAAAGACGAAATTGTTTATAAGACCGTGCCAGCTATTAATGGGGAAATGAAATTCGAGTTTTATTGGTTTGGTGCATATTGCAGTGAGGGAATACGCTATTATTTCCAGTTAAACGAGAACGAACGCAAAATTCATTACAATGAAGTTTAAAAACGGAGAATTTTCTTAAGTGTTGGTGATTTACTAATCTGGCTCCAACATGTTTGCAATGAGTGTACTTGTTTGTTATGAAAGTGTAACTGTTTTCTCACTTGCACAATCGCGAGCAAGGAGCGTTTCACATAGCTCTAAAACTCTTACTCGGCTAAGCGCAACTATTGTATTAATGCTTTATTGGACATAGTATGTATCACTATTCTAAAATGTTTTCATATTCAATATTCCTGAATATACTTGAGTTAAACTAAACTAAGCACACAGCTGAGAAAACGTTACTATTTTTCGGATAATCAATACTGATCGAACAGCAATAAAACAAAAAAATGGATATCACATCATTTTTTTAATCTGAGTGGCAATAATTTGGAACTAGGTCAGGCGCCGGGAAACAGTACCAGGTGTCTGATCTATTTCCAAACTGTTTTCAATGGACACACTGTGTCCTCCAAACAGTCTGTATTTTATATTCCAACTCATTACTTCAGGTCCGTTTTACTACAGTGGATCTTTCTCAATAAACGCGTTTACGCAAAAATTAGTATTTCCAATGGAAACAGGTCGGGTATCCTGACGTCTGATCAGGCTCCAAATGTTTGCCATTCAGATTAAAATGAGCGTTCAGAATTGTCAAAAGTTTTGCCGTTTTTACATTTTATCGTATTTCATTTACGTTTCGATTGTGTTTTAAAAATGGGAAATAATAACGTCTTGATCGCATTATCTGTCTTCTAGAGATGAGGCATAAATTGTGTTCAATCCAAAACTTCTTTCAACATGTATCCAACTTCGTTATTAATGGGATTCATTTCTTCTTGCTTTAACATCCCCATGCTTACTTGAAAAGAAAAAGAGTATATCCCCTCTGTAGCAGAGTATGGGGTAGCGCACGTGGAATAAGAAAGTCTAATTATATGCAAATACATTGTAAAGGTGAACTTACCAATGCCTGATTTTTATTAACTTTTAGGTCGCTATGCATTTGTTAGCTACAGCAATTCACAGGATTGATGTGTTTTTGATTTCCTCAAGGAAATGACATGAAAGTGTCAATCAATATGGATCCGGTTGAGACGCCGAGTATTATCGGGGTATTTTCTGGAAACAAACTGTGTACGGCATTCGTGACAAATTGCGAAAAGCATGCTGAAGGTTATATTGCAGACATATATTTCATAGCACATGAGTTGTAGCTCAAGTGTTATTGGAGGGGTGAAACAAATAAGATGAAAGTCACACCAGAACTGGTAAAACCACCTATTTATTCATTATAATCTGTTTTCATTTCCATAATGTGGAACATGTATTGTCTCAAAAATAATTTTATAAGTGTCAAATACCTCGAAATCTGATACAGTAAACAGTATATTACCCAATAAACGTGTTTCGCTAAAAATAATTATTTCGTTTGCAAACAGTTAGGACCAGGCACCGTACTCAGATAAAACATACTCAACCAACAGAATTTTAAAAATTCTTGTCTTGTCTACATTTTACTGGTTGAAACCTGCGTTTCATTTGCGTTTGAACTGGAGATAATAACATCCTCTACTGTTTGCAATAATTTCAGAAACACTTTTATGTGTGTCTACAGTGTTTGCATATGACCTATGTACTCTTCATAAATACATGTATAATACTTGTAGGGTTACATTGGCTAGATTACAAAAGGTTTGTGATTTTCTACAGCTACCAGTTGATGTGTACACATTCTATCAGGGTGTGGTTGAGTGGTATTACATTTGTACCATCGAGACATGTATCTCAAAGATCTATGCTGATCTGGTAACATCTAGCTTCAAAGGCATGTTATTGTACATTATTGCTTGTTTGACCTTTACTTCCTCAGTCCATCTATATCAATTACCCTAGGTCAGGAGGCTTATATAAAGTTACCCGTTTAAATTTAACGCAAACACCATGTTCTGGGTTCATTTTTTGGCAAATGTAAGCAAAGTTATGCTCCCTCTGAACAATACCCATAACTTTTTCATGTAGAATACAGTAAACCCTGTCTATATGACGACTTCTAAGACGCTAGTTGATTGTATGAAAGAAGGATGACAGCTTAAATGACAGGAAGACAGAAAAATCCTAAAGGAGCTTTCTGTTTAACAGCCACTATGCTTTAAGCAGTCACCTGTTGTATACACCTAATACTTCACACAATTTTGTGGTCGTAATATAGAGGTTTTATTGTATGTTGTTCCGGTGAATAGGCAAATGCCACTTTCTAACAGACTGCTGTCTAAATTCAGATTGTAATAAAAGCAAACATCTCCCTTCACTAGCCTTCTATTTTGACTTAACCTTTTCCTGATCCAATTATTCAGGAGATTTATACCCCTTCTGCTCTATTATTGTCGTCTGCAATACACGTTTCAAAGATAGATTTAAGGTTGTATGACAAAATAATTATCGATAAGAGTGTTACGTGGCTTCTAATCAGGACTCAAACTGTTTGCAAACGCACTTTTTAATGTCAATGAAAGTGAAAGGGTTCAATACAGCAAACAGTTTGAGGAAAGGGGTTACATGATAAGGTATTTGTTGTGTTCGAACTAGTCTTTGGTATGTCTTGCTTAACCTTTTGCACGTTAATGGCACACTGTACTATTGTTTGCAAACAGTTTTGATCCTGATGAAACCTCGCGAAATCTAGCTTCTCATCTAGTTTTGAATTGTTAAACATCCTGACAATAGTTGTGGAAAGGCAATGGGAATAAACGGAATCTGAGAATTATTACAGACGACACATAGTACAGACAACAATAACAGAGCCAGGTTAAGGTTAATCTTTTTCGCATACGGCCTACACACCGAAAAACATGTTTTATGCCAAGGTTCGAGATGGTTATGATATCAGGTTTAATGCAGTCAGGGAAACGCTATTATTCCGACATAAAAAAGCAATAAATGCAATAAAATATGGAAATGACAGTTTATTGAAATTGTTGACGATTTATTTAAATCTGAACGAAAGCAATTACGAGCCAGATCAAACTATTTACATCATGCATATTTGGTTTGACACAAACGCACTTGTTGGAAAACAGAAGCGCCTTCTCCACCGTCAATCTTATAGCGACGATCTTGGCTACCTCGAATACTTTGGCGTCAATTTGAATATGCTGTTATAACGAATGATTGCAACAGTCAAATTGGTCTTCAGGAGAGGCGTGTGCATCTCTAAAGACAGATAACTGCGTTTTGCATTAAGCAAAGAGCTGCAACACACACTCCATGCCTGTCTCTATAACAGTCGCTAATAACATTTTTTTGGACATACAAAAATGTTTAAAATCACGTCGTGTTGTTCCCCATTCTATTATATCGGATGACGACCTTTCCGTTAAATGTGTGTATTCGTTGGGGTTTTTCAAGGCTGGATGTGAATTGAAACTACATCAAGCCTTACTTCTTAGCTTGGGAAACTCTATTACGGTTAGATCAATATGAATTATATTTGGAAAGTTACTTGAATTAGACATATCTTGAAAACATGAGTCATGAGAAAATTAAACGAATAAAGAACGACTATCTCTTCAAATATTTGGCTTCTTAATTTTATTTCAAACAATAGCTTTCTGTATTGCTTTAATTTACAAAAAAGCTCTCTATAACAAGTATTGATTGTTTACATTTTGCATTCTTTAGAATCACCGCTTAACACTGGTTCAGCTGTTTACTTCGGATTTCCCATGTGTAAATATTTAAAACGGCACACATTTTTACTCGCCCGAAATGTTTATTTCAAAACGTGCTTTTAGTCGTAAGATTTCATTAGATAAATGGCTGAAATACACATCAATATAAATGTATATACATGTAAAATACAAAAATATTTTACTGTTTCCTTTTGAATATGTAGGTCATACAGTCAAACCTATCGTAATCCGCCATTTAAAATATCTGCCTCCAAAGAGGGTGACATCTGAATACAAGGCAAACTTCAAACAGAACACTCCTAAAGGAATATTCTGTTTTACTTGTGTCCTGTTTTTTGCAATCATCTATCTAAAATATCTTTATCATCCTTAGAAAATGTCCATTTGATACATATACATTTAACATCATGATTGCAACTAGACTATATTGACAGGTATACAAGACAACACACACGTGTACCTGTATTCATGTATATCCGTAAATGTAATTAAAACAGCAATGTATTTAAGCAATTGTACCAAATATATTCATTTTCCCTTTGAACTTATCATTACACAACAAAGAAGACATAATGATATTACTACCGAAATAAGAACATACTGTATATTAATACATATAAAGATAATGCAGTAGTTAGTTTTAAAAATCATAATCGTTAAGCAAATTGTTTTAGAAGCGTGTAAACATATTAGTATGTCCTTTGAGGGCATTCTGCCTTTCCCATATCCTGCAATCAGCGGCTATCTGTTTTAAGAGCTCTCTAGCGCCATCATTCAGTTGTATTGAAGACAAGCTTTTGGGAAGTTGGGACAGTGGAGAGAAAGTGTTATTATGCCCCGTCTTTACAGGAAACTAAACACACACGCAAAGGTGAACGTGACAACATATTTAAAAAGTTAAAGCCAGAATGTTGCTCTCAAATTACCAAACGCTATCATTTTTCTAACATGACATTTATTGCACTGTCGTAAACGTAACATGTAAAAAGGTAATACTTTGTGAATTTTTAGGCAATATTGCTTATACAAAGTGAACTTTGTGGAAACAAGTCGAGTTTAAATCCAGTTTGATTCTTACGGAGATATTCCGTTTAACATGGCAAAAGCTCATTAGCATATTCTATTTACATACGTCGATGACGCCATAGCTATTTGCGATGGGAACTACGAACGCATTCAATCAGAGAGAGATAACTCCTAAAAAGATGTGTAAATTAGCTACATTTTGTCCGCTAAATGCCATGCAAACTGATGACGTCACACACGGTGTTTATGATATAAAATCGCTTCATTTATGTATGATTCTAAATGAAAATTGGATCAAATGCCAGGCATGTTACAGCCGATTTCACTTAGTTTTAATACATAGAAAATGCACATTTAAAAGACATTGCTTCTTCATTACGTGGTCACTGAAAACAATGTTTTGTTTGTGTGTTATACCGTGCGGAAGCCGTTCATATTTCCCAGTAATGCCAATATCATATGTCCAATTTGCAAACAGGTTGGAGCCAAATTAAACGCCCGGCGTGTGATCAGTCTTCAAACTGTTTGTCATTTAGATTAGAACAAATCGTCATTTAAAGTCTCAAACATTGACATGCTCTCAATTATATTGTATCGAGTTTAAGTTTAGTTCGTTTCAAATTGGAAAGGATAACCTTTTTCCCTACAGCATGTGTTCTGCATACATGTGAAGGGTATAGCATATTGGACACTTTTTACTTTTGTGACCTCTCAAAGACTCATAATGAATCAAAATTTGTTTTTGAAACAGCTCGTTGCCGAACGCAGAACCGACATTAATCAAAATTCCTTTCTAGAAGAAGGTTGCCATTTTATTGCTTTTAGTGTGTGCTGCATTACACACTAGTGTGTCTAAAGAGTGACTGTATCGTAAACATACTTGTTCAGAGAGAGCCATATATCATATTCAGAGAGTTGATTGCTTGCATATCTTCAACAGATCGGAGCTAATGGATGTTGGTATTATTTTCGGGGAAACTAGTGTATGATCAATAGTCCCAGGGCTCGTTTGTATGGACTGGCCCACATCCAATATAATCATCAATATCTATAGATATCTGAAACGGATCTTCATTGAGCTCTGTCTAATTTCCATGCATATGTGGTTATACTTCACCATGCCCAAGCTCGGGATCATTGGCATTTGGAAAAATATTTGAATCCAGATCAGATGTCAAGTTATAAGGTATTCAAGAACTAACCGCAAACATAATTTAAACAATTACAACCTTTTGAATGTTTTATGCTGTCTAGAATCTATGTATTTCAGTCAGATTTGAAAACTGTTTGGATTCTGATCCGACAACGTGTTACTCGGCGTATGGTATGATTTCAAAATGTTTGCAATTGACATAAAGGGTGTACCACGGCCATGGATTATACAATACTCAACCAAACAACACGGAGAGTATTGTTTTAAACATTCGTTTTACGACTTGTGAACTGCTCTCCGGCTCTACACTGAAACAAACAAACAAACAAACAAATTCAACCAAACAACATGGAGAGTATTGTTTTAAACATTCGTTTTACGATTTGTGAACTACTCTCCGGCTCTACACTGAAACAAACAAACAAACAAACTAAAAACAAAAAAACAAAAACCACTCTGTTTTTAATCATTCTATCGATCTTTTAATTATTTGACTCATTTTAAAAATGATTTTACAAATTTACTATAACAATTTTATAATCTTGGTAATAATATTGGAAGAATTTCCATGTTTCCATGCATCTCAATATTGTATCATTTTTATTGTGAATGTAGTTATTTGTCTTTCTCGCTTTGTAGGTACATTTATATAATTTCATGTGAAGCGCTTTTGAACGCACAACTCCTGTGTGAAAAGAGCGCTATATAAATCTGGTATAATAATAATAATAAAGGTGTTTAACCATGCATGCGTTGATTAGCATAGAATAACGTATTCTCTACTGTAAATACATTCGACAACTGATCAGAAGCTCATGTTGATACTCGTAGTTATATTATTTTCCTGAAACTGTCGTACATCTTGGTCATGGTTTGAAGAAGAAAACAACAAACACACACTTATGCTTAACAGTAATGTTGCCTAATGATAGGCTTAACAGCCGAATATGCATTCAGTCAGAAATTGAGTTATCAATATTGAATTTTGCATTTGTATTTCAATCGTTTATCGCATTTGAAAGTTTGGTGGGCATAGCGTACTTCTTACTACGTACATGTATGAAAATATTGGTAAGAAACATATAATACAATGCATAACGAAACGCAATACAAACTATAATTTTCATCATAAAAGGTTCAGCGCCTATTTATATTGTGTGTTGTCCTGTTTGCGTCTCATTGCAATAGGAAAGAAGCTTTTATTTCCCAGAAATAACGTTTTTGGTGAAACAGTCAGAACAGTTACAGACGGATTGATTCCAAGGTTATGAATCTTTGGGTTAAGTCTGAAACCGTTTTCAAGTATATTTGAGCTTTTGCTCAGCAAAAGCTCAAATGTAACCGATCAAAAGAATGGAATCAGCACAGTCGCCGTGTCAGGCTTGAAAATGGTTGCCACTCAGAATCAGATCATATTGTATATATGTATAAAACTGCGAATGTTTTCTACCACGTATCACATTGTATTGTGTATGCAGTACAGCCGTTCAATAACGACCACTAGATTGCATAAATCAAAGTAAAATTTTCTATTACGATCACTCACACGAAGGCCAACTACTGTGTTCCGTTTTGCAAATTACATATACTACAAAGTAAAATCCTTACTTCTGATAGGCTACCGAGCCGTAGACCTGACGCCAAGTACCCTGTGAGCTGACAAGGTACGTAGAAATGCAGCTGTTTTCATTGGCTGACAGGCCCTTTAGTCTTTACAGAAAATAAGACGGCCGACTGCTCGACAGGATTGAGTGCATTCACTCGTGCGTCCTCCGTTCTAAGTCCATTTCTGAGAGGAACTAATCAGGGGCGGGATCTTTCAACAGTCACATTTTTTCTTGTTTGACGCCGACGGGTATATACGAGCCTGCCCATGTTTCTTTTGATTAAAACCGTCATAACCATATGACGTCATTTACGCTCAACGTCATATGTTTTGACGCTATTTTGTTACTGTTTACTTTGAGCGCTGTGCACAACAAATGCCGAAATATTTCATTGGAATAATGAAAACTTTGCAGTTTAATAAATGTGTTATACAGTTTTTTCACATGGTACATGAGGATTTCTTCCCGGCTGGTAGAATCATGTAACCCTCGCCTAACGGCTCGAACAACATGATTTTTATCAGCCGGGAAGAAATCCTCATGTACCCTGTGAAGAAACTGTATATCTAATAATGTAATGCACCTACAATGTAGCTGTTATAATTTCCCAATGAACGCATTTGTGTAAAAAGATACATTTCCGTTGAAAACAATTTGGTAACCAGCATCTGCCAGTTTCCAAATAGTTTGCCACTCAGATGAAAACAAGTACGTTTTCGAAAACTTGCTATTTTCTATATCTAATTAATTAGTCATTGCGTGTGTTTTAACAATCGTATCAACGTTAATGGAACATTGTTCTCACACCATCTTGTCTGCTTCACTAGTATCGTCTGTTCATTACAGTGTTCCTTCTTTACAACGGCCCTCCCAAAAACGACCCCCTCCTTACAATGACGCTTGCCGCAATTCCTTAAACTGATGCAATATCGTTTGCTTAAAACGGTCGTCTTCTGATCTTTCTAAAAGTTACTTATACATGGAGATTTTGGATATAATAAATGATAACGACGAGTGACAAACGGCTTGGACGCGGCGTCTGATCTGGATTCAAGTTGTTTGCAAATGTAAGCAAATTATTAATTTTCCTTCTCTATAACGACTCCCTCTGAACAACACACACTATCTGGTCTCCCATTGGGTGTCGTTGTAGATATTTAAAGTATAAAGAATATGTGTCGTTTAAGCATAAGAAAGGTCAACACGAGTGTCAAACGGTTCTGACCCAGATCAGACGCCGGGCCACGCGGCGTCTCAACTTGATCCAAACTGTTTGCAAATGCAAGTATTTTCGTGATAAGCGTCTAATTGCGAAAGTGATATTTCTAATTAATTCAAGAATGAAGAATTGCAAGCAGATAGCAAGACGTACATGTATAAGCGAGCGGCAGTCTGGTATAGTGATGAAAATGTTATTCTTTCTCGATTAAACGCAAACGGAACGCAAATGCAGTAGACATACAATAACACGGAGAAAATGATAACGTTTTAAACAAGTTGACGGCTCCTTTGAATTTAAGTTGCAAACAGTTTGGAGTCCGGGTATCTCGGTGTCTTATCTGGCTCCAAACTGTTTGCAATGGAAATAATAAATTTAATGTAAAAAGTTTATTGGGAAATAATAACGTCTTCTCCACTGTATAGTAATACAAAAAAAAATTGATTGTAATGAAACTGATGCCTTGTGATTAATTTTGATAATAACTTGATAATTATTTTACCCTAAATAGTCATACATTGTAAAGGGACTAAACTTGATTATCAACCGGAATTGACTATTATAAGCTTCAGGAATGAATGATTGAAGTCATAATTATATTCTCGCAACACCAAACAGATTGGATCCAACTCCTAGGTCTGATCAGGATTAAAACTTCATTACACTTACTTTTAAAATAGTCAGTCCATAGGCAGTTCAAAATATGTTTTATATGGAGCCAATGAAGAGTACACTTTGTCAATACAAACAGTGTAGAGCCAGATGAGACGGATCCTTCAAGGTCTTTATTGTTAATTATTATTGTAAAAATTCCTTTATTGGCACTGTGGATATAAAACTTTCAGGAGTGAATGAATTAAGCAGACACTAATCCGGCTTTTGCATATAGAGAAGATGTAGCTCATATCAAACATAAACTATTGATTGTCATTAAACTGATGGCTGCTGGTTGTGTGAAGGTTGAACTTTGGTAATATCTCAATACGATTTGAACAAATAAACAAGTTAGCATTTTGACAGCCAGGGGTCCTGGTGAGAAGTTAGATGACTAGCGTGTAAACCTTTTACCGTCATACGCGAATAAAATAGACCTTGCAAAACGTTTGGATCCTGGTCATGGGTCTTGTTTTGTGGCGTTGTATCAGGACCTGAGCTGTTTGAAACTAATCTCGATTTTTCTGTATTCACTTGCCTAAAATGTAGCTTTGACACAAAAGTACAAACTACAATACTCAATCGGGTTATATTATGGGAGTGAAAGGGTTAAATCTGACGATAGAATATTACGTTATTATTATTATTATTATACCAGATTTATATAGCGCTCTTTTCACACAGGGATTGTGCGTTCAAAAGCGCTTTACATGAAATAACACATATGTACCTATAAATCGTGAAAAGACAAAATAACTACAATTAGATCTGAAATAAAACATGAATAAACATATAAAAGACAGTCCCCCAAAACGGCGATCACATTACCCCCATC
Organism: Gari tellinella; assembly: GCA_922989275.2. Lineage (NCBI taxonomy): Eukaryota > Metazoa > Mollusca > Bivalvia > Cardiida > Psammobiidae > Gari > Gari tellinella. The sequence goes on along the minus strand of OV277869.1, from coordinate 19,402,855 downwards.
AATCAGCAATGAACCGACCGGCTAAGTATTGCCAACTGATATAAATAATGGTAGAGCGCCCAATGCAGGCCATCGACAAAACACAAATAACTATGATTAGATCTAAAATAAATAAGAATAAACATACAAAAGACAGCCCCCAAAACGGCAATCACACTACCCCCATCAATCAGCAATGAACCAACCGGCTAAAGATTGCCGACCAATAGAAATAATAGCAGAGCGCCCAATGCAGGCCATCTAATGTAACATAACTAGGAATAATAGCATGCGACTATAACTAAAAACTCTATAGAAGATCAATAACATTATTAAAAATGGTGAAAGCTGTCCACGAATTGTACCACAGACCACGCCAGCTGGTTTCAAAAGAGATCAGAGTTGTATCCCTACCATCAAAGATCCACCAGACAGGCATTGGTCAACAGTACAACCCCAGAACTAAAAATTAGACCCATAACATATACAGAATGAACACAGCCCTAGGGTAGCAGTCATCTACCCTGAAAGATTTACCACATTCCGAGTTAAGTCCCAAAACACATTTGCAATATGTGTTTCTAAAATGCTTAGATCCAGGTCAGACGTTGCATCTGTCGAAGCCAGATCTGGATCCCCACGCTTTGAACATCAAATATAATAATGTTTGTTGAGGGAGAATGGTTTGTTATTTGAGATACGAAAGCAGATGGCATTTTAACATGTTCATTCCCAAAGGGGACTAAAATTAACTTTGAAAATAATGAGCACTGGTCTGACCAAAATCCGTACGTTGCTATTTATTTTGATATTTCTTCAGCAACGAACCATCATTTTTAAATATCCGTGCTGTTCCTAGGAATTGTCATTTTGTCTCGAAACAGACTGTATTTTCAAAATGTTGAAAATGAATCTCAACAAAACCATTGCATCATACGCCAGTTTCAGGCAGTCGATATTCCTGCATTGAATGGGTTAACTAGGTTATAGTCCAGATGTGACGTCATGATAACTAAACTCAGATTTCTGGTCGAGATAGCCACAATTTATATACATGTAGGCTAAATAAATGTCATATATCTGAAATGCTCATACATTTGACTCCACTGAGATATCAATGAAGGGCGTGTCTATCTTAACGACAGAATACTGGAAAATGCAGAACAAAAGTTATTCAGAAAGCCTCTTCATGTATATATTCTAAAGTGTCGCTTAGCAACAGTTTGTCTGTAGTATTGGTATCATTGCCGATGTTATGTCGGTCGAATTTTTCGCTAGTGTGCTAATTTTATGTGATACTCTGGGTTGTGTGTGGGACAGGAATTCGATAAATGCAACTAGTTGTGTTTCGGACAATATATAAATTCCTGGAGTAAGTACTGTATGTCAATGAAATGTCAATGAAATGCTGTTTAATGTGAACGTTTAATGTCAACGCAGAACCTGTGAACTTATATTCTGTTATATATTTTTTGTTAATTATGTAGATTTTAAGTCAAACTTATGTAACAAAACATATAAATGGGGATTCGTGGTTCTAAATTTAAGTTCAACCCATAGATATAACGTGAAACGTTTACAAACAAGGAACCCAGCAAACAACTGGTGAGATCGCAATTTTCAACGTCTAATCAGGGATCTGCACTGTTTGCGATTTCATTTGAAACGATCTGCTTAATGGATAAATACTGGCTTGTCTTTAGATCTTTTGTGTATGTATATCTATGATTAAATCTTGCAGCAAACACAGAGCGAGAGCTCATGGTAATATTTAGTGGTAAGCGGTTTAGAATTCGACATTTGCTTAAAGTTGATACAGGCCAAAGAGGAATACAGCTATAAAAAGAAAGCCAACGCCGGTAGTCGCTGAATTCCAGTCAAACGTAATGCAGAAATGACCAAAAAGAGCTTTCTGCATTCTTTAAGTATTCATCCAGAAGTCATCTGCATTTATAAACATATGTGGTTTCCGCCATAACTGGACGTCTGAACACGAGAAAGGCAGTATCTGTCTGCAATTCCAGGCAGACGAAGTCTATGCACTAAACTGATTAATATTTATAACGTTAGGGACCTGGGACCGTCTTACGAAACGTCGTACGAAAGATACGGTCGAGATTCAGATAATAATATTTCATATTGTTATAATGTTCTCCATCTAATAATGTCTTGTAACATCTCTTTGGAATCGTCTTGAAAAGAAAAACGATTCCAAAGATATTTCACAAGACAGAATTAGATGGAGAAATCAGGAATTAATTTTTCTGAAAGTTTTGACTCGAAGCCGGGTTCGTCAGACGGACCCCTGATCAGACGACATGATACAGTGATGAGTGGAGAAAACGTTTAGTGCATTGCATCTGTGTTTAGTTTAAACGGGAAAGAAAAGTAACTGGGTCTCCCATAAAGACACCGAATCTATAAATATCAAATAGGCTTAACAAATAGAAGATACATGCTTTTTAAGTACATGTATTGGCCAATACTATAATGTTTACACAAGCGTACATGTATATATGAGGTAGAAATTCGATGTAGGATAATAAAAACAAGGATACAATAAACATTGAAACTGAACGTTTGCTTAAACTAAAACATAAAACAATAAATATAACACTATTCCAGATAGGGAATTAAAATGATATAAATTTATAAAACTGCTATTTTCTATTTTCAATTATTATTGATTATTCTCGTTGATATTTTAGCTGAATGCATGTAACAAAAATGTGACGTGCGTTTTGACATGATTTTCTTTCAAAAGGTCAATTAGAGGTCGAACTATAAGTAAAGAGCATTGTTTAATTCATAGAACATTAAAGGTAAATTCGTAATGTATCAAACATATTTACTACGTTTCGATTTTGTTGTCATGAATCATGTTTTAAGGATGAGGCATCCACCATATTCTACCTCAGTGTTTTTACTTTTAACTTCTACACTAAGCAATGAACAGAATGCAAGAATATGCACACGTTCTACACGTTCTACACGTTCTATGTTTCTACGGCATACATACAGTAGTGAAGTTGTTATCATTTCCCGTATTAAAGCGACTCGCAACCAAATGGTGTACATTGTATTTACAAAAATAAAGGAAAGTACTCAAATAAAACAAAATGAGTAGCATTATCGTGCATCTGGCATTAGAAAAAACATGATCAGTCTTAAAACACCCTCAAGAAGTCTTCAAACCTTACTTTTCTTAAAAATATTTTCCATCCCTTTATCCGTTGCGCCTGTCGACGCAATAGAATTTGATCACGGACTCAGACATAAACCGGACCGAATTATTACTCTCCATTATTACGAACTGAAGTACGTTAAATTGATCTCAGATATATGAATAGTCCTGTTGGCTCAGGGGCCTAAGGGGTTGTCTTATTTTGCTTTTCTGTCCCCGCATGCCGGGTCCCGGGTTCGAATCCCACAAGAGATCAATAATTGTTTTTCATTGAAATGCATTTTCTAAACAGAATTTCTGATCCTAAACTTATTCTAACCCGTTTAAATATGAGCGTTTGACATATATTTACAAATTACTATTGTAATTCTAAATCTGGTTGCATGTCTCTTTAACTTACACGAAACGAAAACGAAACGCAAACGAAATGTAAACGTATTAAAATAAAGGAGGAAATGGAAAAGAAGTCTGACTATTCGTGTTGATCTGAGTGACAAACAACTTGGAGCATGGTCAGATGCCGGGTTACCCGGTGTCTTATCGAACTCGAAACTGTTTGCTATAGAAGTAATTGTTTTAGCTTGAACACGTTCATTGGGAAAAAATAACATCTTCTCGACTGTAAATACAGTAATGCAAAACGTTTCTTCATGTCCCATCTGCATTAGGACTTCCCTTGATGATCGACATGTTTGGCTTTTTAGGGCTGTTTCGTTTATGACGTTTACAAAAAGACGCATGATATAGACCCTGATCAGAGGAAAGTTTAGCAACCCCTCTGCTGAGGGACTTCATTCTACGCTTGCATAGAAAGTGTTTGTAAACGACCCATACATGCATCACCATGATAACCATTTCCTTTAATCACCCAACTATGTTATCTGTTTTTAGCTATTCGAAACGAAAACCGGCAGGCTAGATTGAAATATATATATGAGCAATTTTCTATGTAGGAATGTACTGTATTCAGTAATGTAAATCCATGTGATATCAATAAGAACAGTAAAAAATCACCATGGCGATCACTAAATTGTGCTAATTATACATATATGCATGCACGGTGGATGACTGCTTTAAGCAAGGTGACAACAAAACAGAAAGTTCCTTTAGGAGCTTAAGTACTACTGTCACATTGCTTCAAGCTGTCTATTGTATTTATAGGTCGTTAGTCAGATATTTTATTGTCTATGGTTTACATCACAATAAAGGCAAATTTGCAGCAATCTTCCTGGAAAAATTGTCATTGCTGAATGATACATGTATATGAATAAATTACCTGTTTTACTATCGGTATTTACCTTGAACCCCACTATTCGATTAATTAAAGGTCAGGATCTTAAATGTTCATACTACATTTAGTGATGTTTGTACAGTCTAGAATGCATAGAAATCAATAGAACCGTTGCAACAATTTAGAAGCAGATGACGTTTTGGCATGTGACTTGTTACATGTAATCAACACACTATCTAGAGTATGATTGAACGGTCAATTGCCTCGTCCAACTTGCAGCAGAATGTTAAACAGAAGCAGCGCTACTGGCACTGGTACTTATCATGAAAATCTAACACTGGTATCATTATCCCGTGTCCTACAGAGAGAATGCATTACTCGTCCCTTTACACACACACACGTGCTTAAACAGAGATGTACATTAAAAGCATTTTGGATCCAGAACTGATGCCTAGTAGATTCTATCTCAGGTTTTGATCTGGCTCCAAACTGTTTGCCATTCAGCGTTCAGTACAGTGTCGATCACTGTCATTGTTTGCATTTTGTTGCATTGTGATTGCATTTTTTGTTTTTTCTAAACAAGAATTAATAACGTAGTAATTGATACGAGGAAGTCACATGCATTTTCAGTATTCTATTTTATAATTGATTCATTTTTTGCTTTCAGATTTAAGTATTTCACTCTTTGACCAACTTATCGATATTTATTAAGTCATAGAACCTTAAATCTAACTTTAAAACGTGTCTTGCAGACAATAATACTGTAGCAGACGATAATAAAGCGGTTAATGGGTAAACTCTCCTAAACACCAATATTTCAAGTAACTGTTGTAATATACATCCTTTCCAATTTGTTTTGTTTTTAACGGTAAATCGGGAATTAGTAATTAGGTTATATGTGAAACGTTGTTCATCTAGTATGTGGTGTAAGAACATTATGAAACAGAAAATACAGTATTCAGTTCCGTTGGGAAACATTCGTCGCCAATTATTAACACTTATCACGCTGAATTAAGTCGTCTGCTTAAAATTGATCGTCTTCGATAAAAGATCATAATTAGTTTTAATGATTTTTATCAGAAGAAAAGTTGAACCTGGGTGACAAACAGTTTGACACCAATTCAGTGGCCGCGTAACTCGACGTCTGATCTGGATCCAAACTGGTTGCAAATGTTAGCCAAGTCGTGATAAGCAGGATAATGGTAACACTCAATCATTCATTAGCATACTGCCAATCTTGCTAAACATGAATGACTGCCTTTGAGATAAGAAACGTGATCCATATTTACATCTGTTAGATGCCTTTGGTTTTCAACTACATTGTTAGATCATACCGTTTTCTAAATTGTTGAATACAATTACCACATCTAAACAGCTTTTGTTGTTATTGCTACAAAACTGCTGCTGCTGATGCTGTTTGTGATAATGCTGCTACAAAATATTGTTCTCTTTCTTTTTTCTTCTTCTTCTTCATCGTCTTGTCTTTGTTATTTTCCCCTTGTTCTTGGTATTGTTCTGTTTTTATTTTACTACTTCTGCTACTACTACTATTTTCACTATTACTTTTACAACAACAACTACTACTACTATCTGCTGTTACCTTTACTACTACTACATTTTTAACTACATGTGTTACTGCCACTACTACTGCCACTACTGCTACACTTAGTAACTCGAGTAGTTGTTACAAGGCGTTTTATCAGTAACCATGCTGTTTGATCGAAAACACAGACTTTCAAATAGGTCCTTATAAGTCATTCGATTTAGAGTCAGTTTGTTGGAAAATGACAGTCAAGTCGGTCTTAACAAGAGAAGGCGTAAATCTAACATTTGTAATAATATAATGTTTTATTGATTAGACAAATCCCAAACTGTCAACTTGGGGACGAAGGAACTTATTTTGTTGCTTTCGAATGTGCACAGCTCTAGTTTTGCGGTTATGGCTGTTCCTTTCAGGGTACATATTATTCGTGCTAACAACCTGTAATATTGATTAAACATACATAAATACTAATACAATGTTCATTTAATAATAGAAATTACAGCAAAGATAATGTAAAGATAAGAAATGAACATTTTCTAGTATTTAATATAGGTGACCACTTAATGAAAGTTGAGAGTAAAGCAGAATGTGCCTTCTAAATACTCATTCTGTTTTACTTTCATCGTGCCTTAAGCTACATGTACCATCTGCTTAAATATAGAAAATATTTCCAATTGTGTATGTTTATGACTGTATACACTTTTACTTCAGTGAAGGAAAACACAAAATGTATAAAAAGGCGTATTTCGTGGTTACTTGGTTACAATAGCATGTCGTTTTAATTATGCAAAAACTGTAAGGGATACGGTTTTGTTAAAAGAAATGTTAACTTTTTTATATTTAGCACTTGGCACCTATTTGTTAAAGAATCTCTGATAATATAAATAAACCCGACAAACATGCATGTTTCATTCCCTGAAAAGCTTACATAACGTTATTAAATTTCCAAACACTATTCCATGTACATATTGATTTCAGCAAAGATTATTCAACTTTCAAGTATTCGCACAACGTATGTTGTTTACCTTTTAGCGTACAGCGCCTAAGTTTCTTCTGAGACATATCTGATTGAGTATAGAGCTTATTTTCTCAAAATATGCATATTGATTTAAGTATGAATATCATAGTTTGTTCTCTCTCCCTAAGATATATGAATACATATTGGTTTTTACTTTAACAGAACCAGTGATAAACGTTTAATGCAGTACTTAATGTTTACATGTGTGAATGATTGAATTGGTTGGATGCTCATACTGCATTGTACATCAGCTCTTGGGTTCAAAACTGCTCTTTAAGAGAAACCTCTGTTGAGGTACAGTAGAGACGATTCTTTTCTTTTTGTATAAACGCAACTGAAACGCTAACGCTTTGCAATAAAATGTTGAAAAAGACACGTTTTGACACATTTGACCATCTATTTTAATATGAATAGTAAACAGTTTGGAACCTGACAAGACGCCCGGGTTTATCCGATGTCTGACCTGGCTTCAAATTGTTTGCATAGGAATTACAAGTTTAAGCTAATTGCGTTGATCGTCTGTTCCACTGTATAAGAGCATTTGAACCCCTGTGTACAAGAAACCAACATTCAATACTATCATAACTCGCTGTATGTTTATATTGTATCTTTCAGATGATGGCGGTTTTTAAACAGCTGTTTATCCTGATGTTTATCATCCCCTTGGCATACTGTCAAGGTATAGTTTTTGTTGTTGTTAGTCTTATTGTAAAGTTATATTATTTAACACATTCAATCCTTGCACGTGTATTCTCATCATTAAAAAACAGTCAACATGTGAGGACTACAATTGGCCTATGCAAACAGAGAAGACCCTGATCAGAGGGCTCCTTAAGGAGCCCTCTGATCAGGGTCTTCACTGTTTGACATTTTGAAATATATTGTTAAAATTTTGAAATATATTGTCAAAATCAACCCGAAATAGTCAAAAATGGACTAGACTTATTTTGAAATTGGAATTGTCAATATAAAGTTTCAGGGGTGAAAGGGTTAACGCTTTCACCATGTGGCGCATTTTAAACAGTTTAGATCCTGCTCAGTCGCCGCCTAACTCTGCGTCTGATCAGGATCCAGACTGTTTGACATTTCTGTTTTGAAATAGCACGTATTCAGTATCCATCAGTTGCAGTATACTCTTTTAACACTTTCATTCTCAAGTTTGTTCGCGCTTAACCCCTTCGCTCTCAATGGCGCTTAAAAGTGCGTTTGCAAAATGTTGGGATCCTGATAAGACGCCCGTCTAATCAGGACCCAAACTGTTTGACAATCGTTTACAATTCTTTCAGTCATACTGCCTTATTTCTTAACTTTGAAACGACATTGCAAACAACAAAATAGAAGCACACGACAATAAAGCGACGAAGGGGTAAAACTCTCCCGAAAAATTAGATCATGAAAAGGTTAAATCTCACTTTGAAAACGGTATTGCAGATAACAATATTCAAGCAGACGGCAACGTGGCGGTGAAGGGTAAAAAACCTCTCGATAAATTAAAACATTAAAAGCGTTATCCGTCAAATTAGCGTCTGCTTTAATGCTTTTGCAGATTTAATACCGTCTGTAGAATTTGACGTCTGCAAATTTATTTTAAATTAATTTTTTTTAAATTCTGACGGAAAAATATTGATAAGATTGCAAAACACATTGGATCGCGATCTGTTTCCATACTTATTTAGCGTTTGAGTTGAGCCTGAGTAAGTTCTAAAGCATTGATCGGTCAGATTTGAGTCTAGGCTCAAATCAGACCAATCAATCAAATGCTTGAAAACGATTTCAAACTCAACTCACACGCTTATAATCAAGGGCCCTGAACTGGTCGGAATTCAAACTGTTTGCAATTCGACATGAGCCGCTAATAGCTTGAAAGAGTTAAATGTAGTATATCAGGAAATATCCCTTTCAATGACACTCAAAATCAGCCTTAATCTGCTTTTTCAGTCGATTCACAGTTTACAAGACAGCAATAGTGCAGATAGCCTCGTTAAGAGTTTTCTGCATTCATTAGGTACTATTTAGTGTCGTTTTAGGCTGATGAGATTTTGTTTTAAAATTAGCACGCTACGTACAGCGATCGGCCAATCTCGTTAGCTGCCGACCAATATTGCTTTAGCCGACAGTTGCCGAGGAAGACCTATAAAGCTGCGTAGAGTATCGATGTTAACCAGCATCTTTCCGATTTCATCAGGGGTTCAAAACCTTAAATGAGTAAAAATCAACGTCTACCAACCTGCAACTATTTGCAGGTTTAGCAAGGTAGGAATGTTTTTACAGTGGATATATTATTCTCCCCGAAACACAGACAAAACACGAACGCAATACATGAAAATGTAGAAATACCATTTTTTGAAATTTCCAAAATCTTATTTCAATACGATCAGTGGCTAACAGTTTGGTTGCCCGACTTCTGATCTGGCTCCAAATTATTTGTAGTTAGCATTAGTATTATAGCATATTCTAGTAAATAATAACTTCGCCTGTACTGTAGTGTATGTTCCTTTTTTATTGTGATTTATTACAGTCAGCGCAGCGCTCATCGTGTATATTCTGTCATTTGCAAATTAGAAGTCATGCATCTCGACTTTCTGTATGAAAATAGATAGAAATAAAACATATAGTAAAAGGTCAAAATGATATTTGCAATCGTTAATTACGAAAACATAGTAAAAATTAAGATTCGAATTTTTTTTTTTTTTTGGCAGTTGCTACATCTATCATGGCGCAAAACAGTTATATAATTCCAGGTGTCAGGTATTATTCGTAACGCATTGGCTCCTCGTGTCACATATTTGTTTCTTTTACTTACTGTATTTTGTGAGGAATAAACCCGTCGAATAGTTTTCAATGTTTCTCATTTGGCAATTCATTGTACAAAAGATAAGTCAATAATACGAAAATGGACTGGACGTTATTGGATGCTTAAACGGATCCAAATCCATACAGTTCAATCGTCAACTATATATCACAATTCTAATCGTGGTCGCGTAATGCATGTATGATCGCATAATTAAGCTTATTGAGATAGAAAAAAGACGCAAAAAATATTAATCATGTAGTTATGGTTAAATGGACACAACATGCAAATATTTTTCATGAGTTGTCTCCCTTTGACCGTTAGAACCTAAACTGTCGCGATGGTCCTTAATAGTTAGTTTTGTTTAAAAATTACAGGATAACGGCTTATCCACATAAAATCATTTTCCCTTCTTCTCTATTTCACTAGTTTTCTCTAAGGGCTTTCCATAGGGGCCCCGGACCCGGACCCGGACCCCAACCCTTACTTTGAGCAAAGCTTTGAAAACACATTTGTTTGTTTTTTATCAATGCTTTGTCATTTCTTTATTTTAAGCACGTTGTACCAAGCAGCAAAACCAGGACTTGATGAGTCGATGTATAGAGTGAGTAATGGCCATTAGTACACCTCGCTTTGAGTAACAATGTTAATTTCCTATAGACCAAAATGTGACAGTTTGCATATTTTTACTTCCATCCAAAAACTTCGCTCTTTCACTCTATGACGTTGCTGTCTAAGCTATGCAACATTCATGCACATTTTTTTTTGGAAAGTTACATATGGGGAAAGTAACTCTAATGGCCATTTATCTCTTTCACTATAGGACTTTGCTCTTTGATCAATGCAACATTCTTTTGCAATGTGACACTCGTTGGAATGTCACATAGTGGCAAGTAAATCTAATGTTTCATGAATTTCTTTCTGTATTATTAACAGTGCGTTGCTTCTTATTTTAAAATAAAACTCGAATGAGACGACTCTAAAGTCAGGATTGATAAGCTCGGCGTATTAAAAAAAACTAGATGGCAGTTAACGTAACATTAACATTTCAACCCTCGAAAACATGAATGTCACCCTCGGCCTCGCCTCGGGGTGACATTTTATTTTCTCGGGTTGACAATTTAAATGTCTAGCAAACCGCCATCTACTATTTATATAGTTTATGAAGTGGATAATAAACTTTTCCTAAAACATTTTTGTGCACACATTTGTCCTATATATGTTATCGTGGGCATACACCCACCTCTCAAGCAGAACACACACACAGTCATACCATAACAAACACACGCACACACACACCTACACACACACGCACAACCCCATTCCTTCATCTACATAATAAGAACCCTATTAATACGCCCTTTACGCATATAGTTTCCTCCGCTGAGAGAAATAGTTCACATTTGTACAGTTATGAATATGTATGATATGAAATATTTTCCATATTTTAGCATAGTATAGCTGAAAGCAGGCTGACCACAAAGCAGAATGCGCATTCAGGGGCATTCTGCTTTAATTTCAACCTGCTTGTAGATGACACCTATTGTCAAAACTAGAATCAGGCTATATGGTAATGGGTTAAACTATCAACGAAGTGCATCGTACGTATCCCTAAACTTGTAGATATATTTTGCAGCCCCTATGCTGCTGATAAGACCCCTTGTAATGGACGAGGAGACTGCGTGTGTGGTCAATGTGAGTGTCATTCCATAAAGAGTAATTCGGCGGAGATGTATACTGGACAATACTGTAATTGTGATGACTACTCATGTAGTTACCATGCTGCTCAGATGTGTGGAGGTGAGTACAGTTGGTTAGATGTTGTTCTGTCCCGCGTGCCCTTTCCTCCAGAGAACAAAATACAACTCGTCTGTACTTAGCAGTATCTACATGAACTGCTAAAAACAAAATGAAAGTATCACAAGTAGTGTTCTGTCTCGCGTATGCAGAGGAAAGGATTAAATTGTTGACTCCTGGGGCGTTGAAAACAGAACTGTACTATCCAATAACTTATAGTTCATTTTCTACTGTTTACAATATGCTTGTTTTGAATGATAACGACAGTCTTTTGATCAGGGGTAACACACCAAACACAAACGCAATGCAACGAAATTTGAAAAAATATGCTTAATACAGGCGGTTTACTATATAGCAAAAATTTTAGTCGCAAACCTAAGGTCTGATCTGACTCTCAAACGGTTTGCAATCGGTCCGTTTAAAGAATACAAACCTCTCCAAACCACACTAAATCACTTTTAACAAGAGTTGTCAGAGAGACAACAAAGCTCGCCATCGGCACATTTAGAAACTTAAAAGCACACTCAAGGTCACCGAGTTCAATCTTTTTGCCTGCATGGAAAGGTCTTGTCCAAATACACATGAAAATCAAATATATGTATGAAGTTACACCTCAGGGGACATAGGAAATATAAGCATTTTTTGAAACCTAAACACAAATTTCGAAACTTTAACCCTGGATCTAAGTTCAAGGTCAAGGTCACAGAGGTCCAAATTTTTCTGTGCATGGAAAGGTCTTGTCAATTACACACACATACCAACTATGAAAGCAACCCTCAAGGGACATATAGAAGTTATAGGCATTTTTCGAAACCTAAACACAGATTTCGAAACCTAAATGTGGGCCTTAAGTTCAAGGTCAAGGTCACAGGGGTCCAATTTTTCTGTGCATGGAAAGGTCATGTCCATATACACACACATACAAACTATGAAAGCAATACCTCAAGGGACATAGAAGTTGCATTTTTCGAAACCTAAACACAGATTTCGAAACCTAAACGCTGGCCTGAATTTCAAGGTCAAGGTCACAGGGGTCCAAATTTTTCTGTGCATGGAAAGGTCATGTCCATACACACACCCATACCAACTATGACAGCAATACCTCAAGGGACATAGAAGTCATAGGCATTTTTCGAAACCTAAACACAGATTTCGAAACCTAAACGCGGGCCTTAAGTTCAAGGTCAAGGTCACAGGGGTCCAATTTTTTCTGTGCATGGAAAGGTCTTGTCCATATACACACACATACCAACTATGAAAGCAAAACCTCAAGGGACATAAAAGTTATAGACATTTTCTTAAAATTGTTTACGCCGTTCACGACGACCGACGACGACTACACCGGGGGTATTGCAATAGCTCGTCATGTACTTCGTACAGGCGAGCTAAAAACACGTTTTCCATATTCTAGCAGATGATAGCTTAAACATTCTGCTTTACTTTCAACCTGCTTAAAGTGGAAACCTGTCTTCAAAACCCGGAACAGGCTATTGGATAATGGGTTAATATCTACGAGGTAAAAGTGACTCTATGTATAGCTATCTTAAGTTTTGTAGTAGTTGCTCCCCTTAAACTAAAAGACATCGTAGATTTAATTTTAATGTTATATTTTTTCATTATTGTAGCTTCAATTAGCCATTTATAAGCTTTATTTGATTAGATACTAAGGAATTAAAGTAGTTTGGGTTGTTATGTAAGTGGTTTGGCAGTAATGGTTGTGTCTTTCAGGTTACACATTATTTGTATTAACAACCTCTAATATGGATTAAACATACATGCATACTAATAAAACTGCCTCGGGCAATAGTTCAAAAGTCTTCCCTGATACCTCGGTTCAATAGTTTTCACTGTTCCCCAAACTCACATGAAATAATTGTATACTGTTTAATAAGTCGAAAATTAACCAATCAAATCCAAGCGATAAGACTGCGCTAGAATAAAGGGTTAATTCACCTCTTGTAATTACTTTTACTGATGCAAATTTAATCAGAGGCTAACATCAAGTAAAACCAAAGTTTTAGTTTACATTTTGTTCGTTTTGATATAAGTCATGGTCAATCGTATTATTAGATATCGCTTATGGCGTCAATCGAAATGACTTCACATATTCATTTTCGTACATAACGCCATTGTCGATTAGATTGTCTTCGTTAATCTTTGATAGTTAATAAGCGATTTAATGCCTCATATATCAATGTAAATTCTAAATTCAAAACTCTGTATTGTAAAGAAAATATCTCACAACAGTCCATTCGATATCGTACATGTATGCATCTATTATTATCTAACCAAAATAACTCTCCAAACAGAATGTTTCCTTGGCCCGGAAACCTTCGATTTTCAGAGGTTTTATTCTTTATTTATATAACCCTTGTGTTTATTGCATAGGTAGAGGCACGTGCGACTGTGGACACTGTGACTGTAACCCAGGATACACAGGCAAGGCATGTGAGTGTCCAACGTATAATACTACCTGTCTAGCTTCAAACGGAAAGGTATGGTTCAGCATGCAGGTCAAGTTTTATCAAGTAAAATGTCCATATTACGAACACCTGCGTTTCATTCTTGCTTATGATTTGGGTTAAAGCGTACACTATCGCAGAGAATAAGAACACCAACACTACTGCACATTTTGTCGAGCTGTAATAACCCAAGCTTGGTTGAGTCCAACATACAAGTATTGCATACATAAAACGAGTATGTTTGACGTGAGTGACCGTGAGTTTAAAACTACGTATTACGTATAAATTTTACTTAACTGTCAGCATGGTGCGGATCAACTTTTGATAGTTATTGCAAACAGTCTGGATCCAGATGAGTCACTCAGCCTGTCATCTAGATCTAAACTGCTTGATACTCTGATGATATGTTCAGGAAGAATATGAATAAAAGCTGAGACACTTTCTGAGACGATCAAGCGATCTCAAGTAATTGAGGTTCTTTTTATGTATATTTTAGGTATGCAATGATGAGGGGAACTGTGTATGCGGGCTGTGTAAGTGTTCATCCTGGTCAAGCTACAAAGGACCCACCTGTGAAGAATGCCCGGTAAGAAGAGAACATTTGTCGTAATTACACATATATGGACAATGAGAAATAAGTAATGATTTCCAGGAGTAACAATTATAAATAAAAAAAACTTGAGAGCACTGGGGATGGGTTCACCTTACTGTAACACAGAGGTATGGAGTTAAACGATCACCAGGGGTCCGTTTCATAAAACTTCGTACGACAAACATTGTCGTAAGTGAAAACTTTAAAATTTATTTAATTTCTGATTTCGCTATCTAATCTTGTCTTTTCAAGACGATTCCAAAGAGATGTCATAAGACAGGATTAGATGGAGAAATAAATAACAATTCGACATATTTTGTCGTTCAAGTTTTATGTAACGGGCCCAGGAGTGAACATAGTGAACATTCTAAGAGAACAATATTTGTTTTTAAATAGATAGTAGGATTTGCAACTATTTTTAATAAGTTCTCTGTTTGTATATTATATATACAGAGGACTTGAAACCTTGAATAATACTGTAAACAGTCTGAAAACTGGGTTTTGTAAATGACTTCATGAAAGATGTGAATATATTTTTCAAGTATATTTGAAGATTATCTTTACATATAGCCATTAAATGTCTGTAAACAATCTCAAGAAAGCTTTTCAACCGCGGCGTCACCCTCGGTACCGCCGTGTTTTAAAACAGCATTTCTATATAAAACAAATTTAACGAAAATGAATATTGAGACAATCCACCTCTGACATAAAATGGACTATTCCAATATATTAGCATGGAATATTCCACTGGGCGCAAACGTATTAAATAAGAGTTTGAAGACGACAAAGTTGGCGGGCAATAATAAACAGTTGAGAAGACGTTATTCTTTCCCGTTGAACGAAACGCAGATGCATTGCAATAAAATGGAGAAAATGTCAACATTTTACAATTCTGACCATACATGTAATTCTGAGTGGCTATCAGTTCGGAGACACCCGGCGTCTTATCTGGCTCAAAAATGTTTGCAATGGAAATAATAGATTTTTCGTAAACGCGTTTATTGAGAAAGAATAACGTCTTCGCTACTATATTATTATTTGTTTCAGACTTGCCCGGGACGGTGTCAGAAGTACAAGGAATGCGCATTGTGTAAAGGGTTCCAGGCAGGGCCGTACGACAAGCAAAAGTGTGATCAACGGTGCCTTCATGTAGCCGCAGTCGAAAGTATTGACATGGAAAAAGCAAAAGGTAGAAACCATTCAATCAATTTGATAAAGGTCTTCACAGTTTGTTGTACATGTACTAGTTGGACAATAGCTATACATGTATACTGAATTTTCTACAGGGAGGAGCAACATGGAAATTATTAGAGACAATCTGATCAAGGTCCGTACGGTTTGTTTTACATTTTACAATACTATAAAACCTCTCAAATACGACACTTGTTTGTGTTAAATAAGCATTAAATTTAGGCATGCGACTGCTTAAAGAAAGGTGACCGTTTAACAGAAAGCTCCTGTTCACCTTATTTCTAGCTGTCGCCTGCATTTTATGAAAGCAATAAGCCCTATTTTAATTGTCGTTACAGAGAGTTTCCACTGCCTACACCCTCTCTATTACGACCCCTAAATAGATAATTCTAATAATAATAAGTTGTTTGTCACTCGTCATTATATTTTTTCTATCAAAATCTCCACTTATATGTAATTTTGAGAAAAAAACAGCAGACGACAATTTGAATCAGACGATATTGCAGCAGTACTTTGTAAAAGCGTAAGACATAAGTGTGTCCTGTTTAGGGAACTACGACATGGGTCGTTGTAAGGAGGAAGTCGTTGTTGGGAGGGCCTATGTAGAGAGGGAACACTGTATTGTATAATTTTCCTTAAATGCTAAACTCACATGATTAAGTATTAGTTGGCATTTTCTCGGATCTATAGTCTTAAACATGCAGACCGATTACGACCGATTAACAACATTCGTTATTACACAGTTAGGATCTTCTTTACCCCATAGCCTGTTTCTAGTTTTGAAGATAGGTGAGCACTTAAAGCAGATTGAAAGTAAAGCGGAATGCGCTTAAGATTTTTTCGCTATATACTCTTATAAGGAAAAACTACAAAGGGCCATAACTTCTGTTAAAACTGTTGCAGCCGAAAATCCAAACCACATGACCATCCTCACATATAATTGGTTCATGTGTAAAGTTTGAAGTAAATCCCTTAAATAGTGTAAGAGAAGTTAGCTGCACAAGAATTTTTCGGTATATACTCTATACATGTATATGAAAAAACTACAAAGGGCCATAACTTCTGTTAAAACTGTTGCAGCCAAAATTCCAAACCACATGACCATCCTCACATATAGCTGGTTCATGTGTAAAAGTTTGAAGTAAATCCTTTAAATAGTGTAGGAGAAGTTAGCTGCACAAGAATGTTTCGCTATATACTCTATATAAGGAAAAACTACAAAGGGTCATAACTTCTGTTAAAATTGTTGCAGCCAAAATTCCAAACTACATGACCTTCCTCACATATAGCTGGTTCATGTGTAAAAGTTTGAAGTAAATCCCTTAAGTAGTGTAGGAAGAGTTAGCTGCACAAGATTTTAACAGACAGACGGACGGACGTTCTCACAGTTGGACATTTGTTGGGTATATTTTTTGTTTAAAAGTACCCAACAGTACACTAAAATACCCAACAATAACAATAGGGCAATCACGGAATGAATGGAATCTATTGTTCTCCCTACCCAACAAAGGACCTTTCGTGCGCTCGGACGGACGGACAGACGGACGGACAGACAGAAAGCACAACACCAATATGTCTCCCTCCCCTAAAGGGGGGAGACATAATATTCAGCATCCGATATGAAAAGGCTAGAAACAAAACTATCTTTGTTAACTATCTGATTCTTGTCAAGCTTTCTTTAAGGGTGTATCAATGTCATGAGCCATTTTTTCAAAGTATTAAACTTTTTTTATATCATTGTTTTTTTGGAAGAGCTATTTATGATGAATGAAAAAATGTAAAAAAATATATATGGTGGTGTCCTTTTTTTTTAGCTACAGCGATTTGAAAAAGGTATGTCAAATTTGGATTTTTGTTCTCAAATTTTACCCATTCAGAGTACCAGCTTCAGTAAACTATTTCAAAACAAAACAAAAATGTTAATTTGGGTTTTCTTTATTTATTTCATGTCTATGGTGGTATGTTCACATATATAAACCAAATTTAGACAAAGCAGGCACCAGGTTTGAACAATATGGATCCTTGAATATCAAAAATATGCTTTATATAGGGCATGATTTTATTAGATTTTTTATTTTATGAAAAAAAGTAAAATAGTTTGAAAATGAAATAGTTCTAGTACATGTATTTAACTTTTTCTTATATTCTACCAGATGAAAGCCCATACTAAGGCAGTTCAAAATATGAAAAGAAATTGAAAGGTCAGTGTTGAAAATGTTGAGTTATTAAAGTAAAAAGAGTTATCGCCCCTTACACAATTTACAAAAAAGTACCATACCGATGATATTTAGAGCTTTATAAATTTCACATTTGGTGCTTTCTTTTTCTTAAATTAGTTTTTGTATGAAGAAATACTACCATAGATAGGAAATAAATAACACAAAACCAAATTATCATATTTGTTTTCATTTAAAATGGGTTTTATTGAAGCGGGCTGTTTGAAAAGGACAAAATAAGAGGAAGTGGGTGGGGTAAATTTTACATGGCCGTAGAGCCAACTGTTGTTCACCAAAATGTACACTTTTTCTATTTTTTCATTCATCTTAAATAGCTTTTCAATACAAAACCATCATAGAGTGTTTTCATGTACTTTGAAAAGTTCCCAAATTCATGACATTGATACACCCTTAAACGCCTTTGCAAAAGAAAATATATTGAAAAAGTTGTTCACAGGGTGTTGCTAATGCAGGATACAAACATGTACAACAGCTTCTTTATCTTCTTTGTTGATCAGCTCCTTACAAACTTGATTGTTACCAAACTTCATTATATAGAGGATAACTGTTTTTGTTCAGAGTAATATCAACATTTGATTCATTGAGTGAGCATCAGACGTTATATTTTCACGAGTGGCGAAGCCAAGAGTGAAAATATAACAGTATGATGTTCACGAAATGAATTAAATTCGATCTTACACTGAAAAAGTAGTTATTCTATTTATTTATGCAAACGATTTTTAGAACTAAATTGTTTGTCAATTGAAAGCGAAGGTACGTTATTTTACCCCGTGTGTAGCCCCAAGTAGACCTCCTTTTCGTGACAATTTGCCGTACATTGACGTCATTAATTTATTGATTTTACGTCATCAAAACGTCGTTGTTGACGTCACTAATGTATTGATTTGACGTCATCAGAACGTCATCGTTGCTTCCGATCTTTGATTTGTTTTCTTCCGTTGAGTGAACGCGACAAATCGGGCTGCCGAAATTAAACGATAAGACACGATTGACTACGTTTCTTGATTCTTCTGATTTCCCGGTAATCTACTGAAAAGTATAAATAAAACAACATATTTAGTTTAATGTCATAAGCTATAAGGAGCAAAGACCTGGACCAGAGGTTATAAAATTTAAAACAAACTCTGTGCTAAAAACTCAAATTTGATTACAGGCTAACGCGCTTTTACTTATTTCAGTAACCTCATTCGTATATATTTTTTACAGTAGAATTATGTACACAAATACTCTTTATATATAAAATGATTGCCATAGTGCTATAAGCTGAAACAATTCTCAGTTTTAAGCACGTTTGAGTTCGTTTGACGTCTTATAACCTCGGGGCATGAGTCCCTTCCCAAGCGTTTGAATGGTCAGGTTTAAAACGCTTTATAACCGTGAGGCCGGTTCTGTAAAGCCCCTCTATTATAACCACTTCAAAGAAGGCTAATTGTTTGATCGCAAGACATGTGAAACCTAAAAGCAATGTGAAAGTAAAACAAAAAGTTCCTGCAGTAGCTTTTCTGATTTAATTAAATAACATTCGTGATCAGGTCCTAGGTAACTTGGCCTCTAATCATAGTCTATGCTGCCTCGAATTCACTCTTTCAATTTGTACATTGATTTGTCATAATAATTAATTAGAAGTATCGAGGTTACATGGAAGAAGAAAGCATACAGGTATTTACCAAACTCTACTAAATAGGGTAAAGAAATAATTTCACGTTTCTTTACGCAGCCACCAAATCATCTAATAATTCTCGTGATTTAGTGGTCGGTATAGAGGGAGTTTTCTATTATAGTCTGAGGAAGGTACACCAATGGTGTACCGGAACTGTCACACAAGGTAAAAAATAATGGATATGCGATTGGAACCAATGTATAATTGAATGATATGCTTTCCTGATGAATTTCTTTAAGGTTTTTTCTTATATGCATTTTTATCTTCAGATAATGATCTTGTCGTTTTATGCCAGTTCGAAGACGCGGAAGATGGCTGCAAGTACTTCTTTTCATATGAGTACATGGCATTCAATAGAGTGAAAGTGTCGGTACAGAAAGTAAAAGGTAAGTGAACATGTAAACAAGTCACACTGATTACCGCATTGATGACTGTTCTGTAATACAATTCGGGGTACAAAGTTATGAAGTAGCATTTTGACTAACAACCAGCTTTTTCTCTCACACAAATCTGTTCGCGTATGGAGCTTGTATTATTTGCTTAAACTATGAAGAATCATACAATCATGAATCGAAAACCGAGTAATTTGTTGGTTTGTTCCCAAGGTAACAAAACTTTCGTAGTTTTAGCAGCACGCTCATTTTCAGAACACTGCTGGAACTATGAATGCTTTGTTACCTTGAGAAAATACCTAGATACTTCACTTTAAATCTTTTTGAATGCGTAACTAAATGGATGAGATGGGGTTTACGGCACTTCGACACACAATATGTCATTTAGCGCCGATGCATGCTGAGGGATGATGAGACGAGATGATGTTTATAATATGTCAGGAAGATGACTTCGGCTAATCTCATTCGTTGCGAAGCAGCTTATGGGATCAAAACCACCGACCTTCCTGTTAGTTATTGGCGGAGGTAATAATCTCTGTCGAATAATCAGAAACAATTCCCTTTGGCAATTAAGCCCCTAACCACGACAAGGCAGGAAGCTCTTTGGGGATGTAGCTAAATATTCTGGAGATAGTTATATAGCTAAACAACACCGTACGTAGTATTTCTACACCTGACAGTCTCAAATACCACGTCATTAGTCGCCTGGTGATACAGAATTATATGAATCACATAAGAAATTACTCAAATAGTGCGCTGCAGTATTCCATAACACGTGTTGTTTTATCTATTGAGTTACTTTTCGTTCAATGTATCAAGTGATTCATATTTCATTCGATGTTACGGCAAAGGTCATTCAATTTTAAATAACTAATTCATTTTATAGAGCAAAATGTTTTCCAATCGATGTTAAAACCAAACTAACTAATTGTATGTCACACCAAATAATCATTCAATGTTCTCGTCCAATGAATAGAATATAATCTTTATTATGCAATAACTCTAACATGAGCCATAAGCATAGAAACAATAAACACACATTAGGAAAAATGATATGGCAAGATAGCGTTTGGCAGAATACGTTTTGGTCTACATATGTAGCTGAATATGTTATTAAAGGTTATTCAAGCATGAATCAATACTTCGAAGTAAAAATGTAATTTCTCATCGTTATCTGTTCTGGATACGGGAGAGACAGACCGGTCTTTTGCCGACGTTAGATGTATATGTAACATATCATATTTTGCCAGAACATCCTATATATCAGTTTCGAAACTAATGATTTCATAAACACCTGTTTTAAATGGAATTTCCTTATCGAGGGCATTGCATTTGGAAAAAAACATTTGAGCCCCATAGTAGGGGTTAATGTGTAGTTTTATAAGTATGATATGGCTATGTTTAGTATATAGCACTGTACAGTACAGGGCAGCACAACATACTACATAAGAGCAAAGTGCTTCACAGCACATCACAGTACAATATAGTACACTATTGTAATCCGCGCTAAAACGTCATATTGTATCCCATACTGTAATTATTGAGAGGATTCAACATCGGATAAAAATTAGATTATTGAAAGAAATAGTGGTATAACCTTAAATAAAAAGCGTTTTAAATATCAAATAAAACACGTACATTCAATGAATATTTTTATATTTATACATGGAAAGAGAATTTTAGCGTTAATGTCAAAATGGTAGCTTACATCATATTCATGTATGCGTCTTTTGTAATACATGTAAATGAAGTCAAATCTGATAACGCAAATTGTTTCTTAAATAAAATATATTTATAAGCGCTGTGCTTTAGTGCTTGTTTTATTTTTTAATTTAAATCAAATGGTCATACCTTTTGTTTTTATCATTTTTATTTCAGAATGTCCACCTAGTAATTCCACAGCATCAATTCAACACCATAACCAGTTTCTAGGTGTCGCCATGAGTGTGTTGTCGGGAACTATTTTATATCGATTAGTATAGTCTTACACTAGATTTGTTAAACCATAACTGGCAAATAAATATTTTCGTTTTTCGCGGTTTATCAAAGCATATAGCACATACATGTAGTCATTATTGAACAGGGCATCTCTTTTGAACAATATACCAGTTAAAACAAATATCATCAGAATCATACGAGAAATCAGTAATTAAGAAAGCTTCTGAGGGATGATTGTTGTATTACTGTACTCCTAAATGAAGCTATCACCTACCCATAAGTGGACACGAGTGTCGTTGAACATATGTAGAATTACGTTGCGGTACATTTTTATCCAAAGCTGGAATTGCTGTTTTATTCCTGACAAACACTTGCCTAGAATAGCAGCGTAGTTAGTTTACAAATAACGTATTTCTATTTACAGTGGAGAAATCGTTATTTATTCCCAATAAAGGCGTTTACGCTAAAACAAGTGTTTCGTTTGAAAACAATTTGGAGTCAGATCAGACGCCGGGTAACCCGGCGTCTGATCAGGCTCCAAACTGTTTACCACTCAGATTAAAATAAACGGTCAGGTTGTCAAAAAAGTGTTATTTTCTACGTTTAAAGGCGATACGTTTGCGTTTCGTTTGCGTTTAAACGCGAAAGAATAACGTAATCTCCTCTGTATGCACACAGCTCTTTTAACCCTTTCATGATCAAATTATTAGGGATATTTTTACCCCTTCACCGTTTCATTGTCGTCTGCTTCAATGTAGTTGTCTGCAATATCGTTTCGAAGTTAGAAAATAAGGCTGCGTGACTGAATAAATTTCAAAACGAATGTCAAACAGTTTGGATACTAATCAGCGTTACGCGGCGTCTGATTAGAATCCAATCTGTTTGAAAACGCGCTTTCAAGCGTCACCGAGAGTGAAAGTGTTAATATGTCAAGAGAGTCAAGTGGCAGTATTTACGTACATGTAGCTGGTTACGCAATACAAACAATGGGCGTTTGTTGTTTGTTACATTAATTTATCTATGCATTGTTCACCTCATGTCTGCCTTCGATGTATGTTATGTGCCTGTCTTTATGATATAGAATAAAATACATGGGATAAAACTCTGTTCATTATAATATAAATGTGAGTCAGATCAGACGCCTAGTAGTTTGGCGACTCATTAAGCTCTTCAGTGTATTGCTATCATATTTAAAACAATCGTTGAAATTCCGAAAAACAACCGTGTCATTGTTTAGTGTTTATTGCTTTTTGTATACGTTCGGTTCTGATCAAAAGGCATGAATGAAACTTATCTTACTCACACAATGGCATAAATTTAGGATACAGCCCGAGTGTTTATAATTAATAAGATTCATCGTTTATTTAGAAAATGGGTTCGTTTCTAGTAATTGTATAATTATATACACTCTACAGCTCATGACGTAATTAATTTAATGCATATGATTTTTTTTAATTCGATTATGTTTACATTGCTATCATCAAAATAAGAATCAAGTAATTGGATCTTTGTCAGTTTGCAAGTAACTCGGCGTCTGATCTGGATACCAGTATTTTTTTAAAAACCAGTAACGGACGATCTTACTTGATCCTTATGTTGCCGATCGATCGAGATTTGACTTGTATTTGCAAACATTTTGGATCCATATCATTTGACACTCATATATAGGTTTCTTTAATCAAAAGACGTTTAACCCTTTACCTCATAGCCTTATTCTAGTTTTGAAATTATGTGACCACTGAAAGCAGGCTAAAGGTAAAGCAGAATGCGCCTTAAGGAGCATTCTGCTTTACTTTTAGTCTGCCTTAATCTATCATCCACTAGAATATAGAAAATATTTCTCATAATACAAACATTAAGATAGCTATACACAGTACATATTTGTGACTGTATTGATAGGAACAATTTTCGACAGTGGATGATTATATCAAAAGCGTAAAAAGGTGTATTCATGGGTAATGGGTTAAATCTAAAATGAAAACTGTGTGCAGACGACATTAGCAGAAAATATTTGGGTTGAGTATTGCTTAGTCCCTGTAGTGGGTTGGGTCTGGCGTGTAATGCTGATTTGAGTGTTTCTTTTGGATTAATATTGTGACGTGTCGTTTTTCAATTTTGTATAATAGCTGTAAACTGAGAGATAAATAATAAAGTGAATACAAATATCATTTAATTATATGTTCCATGCCACAACTTGTGTTATAAATTCAAATTGTGATATTGCACCTTGCACTGAAACAGTTTTATTTGATACAATGAACACTATTGGTAAAATACATGTAACCCGAGCCTTTATCTTTTTTCTCACTTACTTAGAGCAACCGCCATGTTCCTAGTTCATTGTAAAGTTGTTCTTCTTTGCACATCAACCATTCCATGGTGGCGTTTAGAGACTATTGAGGACCAGTACCACGTCCTCAGAATTCTCTTTATGTCATCATTGAATTGTTTGAAAGCAAAGAAGAACAGCTATACAAGAATCGGCGAGGGTCATTGATGAAAGACAAAACTAATACCATAACGCTCCAAAAGATTCATTTCTGGTTTCTTTGATCAACAACAAGTCAGTGATATCGTTTAGAGAATTCTGAAGACATGTGCCTCATTAACGCACTGAGCCCTATTGACGTATATGTGCGTCCTTTACCAAATGTGTACCTTTAAATGGTACACTACTTGTCCTTTGCAAACAGTGAAGTCCCTGATCAGAGGGCTCCTGCAGGAGCCCTCTGACCAGCGACTTCACTGTTTGTCAATTTTCAATTTATAACAAAAGGTAACCCTAAATAGTCTAAGATGGACTAGCCTTCATTGCAAACTTGAAATGTCCATAGGAAGTTTCAGGGGATAATGAGTTAATACAAGACGAAAGCAATACGAGAATGTCCAAACGGTCTTGTTTCGGTACCTTTTTTCATGCAGTAAACACTGAATAGCTGTCTAACAAGTGTGCCAATTTAATTTGAATTGTCAACAAATCACTCTGAACTGAACAAATCCGTTCAGTTCCAAATTTCTTGTATTCAAGGGGTTCCTGGACCCAAGGTTATAAAGAGTTTTAGTTGAGTCCTGAGATCGTTCTCGAGCATTTGATTGGTCAGATGTGAGTTTTAGCTCAAACCAGACCAATGAACACTTGCGAACGAGCTCATTATCTGCTTTATAACTGCATTATCCTGAGTAAAATGCTTACAGTGGAGAAATGTTATTTTCTTAATAAACTTGTTTATGAAATAATTCGTCATACTTTGAAAACAGCTAACTTTTTCGACAATCTTTTGTGTTTGTTCAAACGGGAAAGAATAATCTTCTCCACTGTTTTTGCCGACAAAATTGAACGGGCCCCGTCTAAAGACACAAAACCTCCCGAAACCACTCCAAACCTGCCTAAACTACTTTAAAACAACCCAAACTATATGTACTTTAATTCCTTAATACATCTAATCAAATAAAGCTTATAAATTGCGAATTTAAGCTAAAAATGAAGAACAAGAGCGTGTCCCAGTTACACGAATGCCCCCGATGATACAGGGAGGGGAATCCAGACTATCAAACGTAAAAGTTAGAGAGCTGAAACTGTAGTGGAGCGCCATTTTGAGGACTTCAAGGGCCATTACTCCAAAGGGCCTAGCATAAATTGGTGCCGCTGGTTATCCAAATTGGTCTCCATTTTATGTCTACAAACATTTTCAGAAAGTTTGGTGATGATCAGATGAAAATCAATGTGTTTGTGAAACACTAATGCCCCCCGCCAGCATCATGTTCTGTAATGTAATGCTTATTTGCAAAAGTAGGTCAAAAGTCATGGTCGTAGGGTAAATGAAACATTGGCATGGTTGGAGAAGTCTTAACACAAGAAACATATAAAGTATGGAAGCTCTAGGCCTACTGGTTCAAATGTTATAGGCGTATAAAGATTTATACAAATAAAGGTCAAAGGTCAAGGTCACAAGGGCAAAAACGTAGGTATGGTGGGAAAGGTCTTGACACAAGAAATATATAAACAAAATATGAAAGCCGTAGGCCTACTGGTGCAAACGTTATAGCCATTTAAAGATTTCAACAAAAGTAGGTCAAATGTCAAGGGCACAAGGTCAAAAAGTTTTGTATGGTTAGAAAGGGAAAACACATGTCAAGTATAAAAGGCCAAGGTGCAAAAATGCAAAAGTTATATCCAAGGTTAAGGTTTTTGGTTAAAGTTTGATTAAATAGGTCAAAGATCGAGGTCAAGGTCACATGGTCAAAGATGTTGGTATGGTTGGAAAGGTCTTGACACAAGAAATATACATACAAAATATTAAAGCCCTGGGCCAACTGGTGCAAATGTTAAAGCCATTTAAGATTTTTACAAAAGTAGGTCAAATGTCAAGGTCACAAGGTCAAACAGTTTTAAATGGTTGGAAAGGTATTGCCATGAAGAATACACATGCCAAGTATAAAAGGCCCAGGTTCAAAAATGCAAAAGTTATAGCCAATGTTAAGGTTTTTGGTTAAAGTTTGATTAAATAGGTCAAAGGTGAAGGTCAAAGTCACATGGTCAAATATATTGGTATGGTAGGAAAGGTCTTGACACAAAACATATACATACAAAATATTAAAGCCCTATGCTAACTGGTGCAAATGTTATAGCAATTTAAAGATTTTTACAAAAGAAGGTCAAATGTCAAGGTCAAGGTCAAAAAGTGGTATATGGTTGGAAAGGTCTTGCCATGAGGAATACACATGCCAAGTATAAAATGCCCAGGTGCAAAAATGCAAAAGTTATAGCCAAGGTTAAGGTTTTTGGTTAAAGTTTGATTAAATAGGTCAAAGGTAAAGGTGTAGGTCGCAAGGTCAAATATGTTGGTATGGTTGGAAAGGTCTTGACACAAGAAATATACATACAAAATATGAAAGCCCTGGGCCAACTGGTGCAAATGTTAAAGCCATTTAAAAAAAATTACAGAGGTAGGTAAAATACCAAGGTCAAGGTCACAAGGTCAAAAAGTTTTATATGGTTGGCAAGGTCTTGCCATGAGAAATACACATGATAAGTATAAAAGGCCGAGGTTCAAAAATGCAAAAGTTATAGCCAAGGTTAAGGTTTTTGGTTAAAGTTTGATTAAATAGGTCATTGGTGAAGGTCAAGGTGACATTGTCAAAGATGTTGGTATGGTTGGGAAGGCCTAGACACAAGAAATATACATACAAAATATGAAAGCCCTGGGCCAACTGGTGCAAATGTTATAGCCATTTTAAGATTTTTTACAAAAGTAGGTCAAATGTCAAGGTCAAGGTCACAAGGTCAAAAAGTGTTGTATGGTTGGAAAGGTCTTGATACAGGAAAGACACATGCCAAGTATAAAAGGCCTAGGTACAAAAATGCAAGAGTTATAGCCAAGGTTAAGGTTTTTGGCACAGACGTTCTCACAGTTTGACATTTGTTTGGTATATTTTTTGTTTAAAAGTACCCAACAGTACACTAATATACCCAACAATAACAATAGGGCAATCACGGAATGAATGGAATATTTTGTTCTCCCTACCCAACAAAGGACCTTTCGTGCGCTCAGACAGACGGACGGACGGACGGACAGACAAACCAACAGACATGACAAAAACTATATGCCCCCGAATCGTAGACAAATTTAAAATATCTCTACACAGTAACTTCTACACATCAGACGGCCTTTCCAGACAGGTATCCGCTTAATGCAGGTTGAAAGTAAAGCAGAATGCGCCTTAACTCATTATCCCTGAAACTTCCAATGGACAATTCCAGTTTACAATAAAGGCTGGTCCATTTAAGACTATTTAAGGTTGTTTTTTTTTATAATATATTGCAATATGACACACGGTGAAGTCCCTGATAAGAGGGCTCTCTAATCAGGTACTTCACTGTTTGGATTAGACCAGTGTACTCTTAACAGGTATCCTTTTGGTAAAGTACGCATATATGCGTCACTAGGGCTCAATGAGTTAAGGTGCATTCTGTTTTACTTTCAGCCTGCTTTAAGCTACCATCTGCTAGAATATGGGAATTGTTTTTAAAAGTGGCTTGGGCAGGTTATGAGAGATTTTAGGCCTTTATATGGACGGGTATTGAACTTCCAAGCGGCGTCTGTCCAGAATCGAATTGTTTGACACTCATTACGATAATACTTTAGTCAATTTATCTATCATATATATTTGTGAAATAAAACAGGCGACACTATTTTGTTTAAAGCAGATGGCACCATGACAGTAAAGGGATTAAAACGTGAAAATAGACTGATTACGGGAGGTTACTCAGACACAGCTGAATCACGTCAACTTCACAAAAAGAGTTATCTATCGTTTTCCAAAGAATGGTTTGTATATCTAAATTGGTTCAAAAAGCTTATTATTCCGAGATATCCGTAATCAGCTCAAAATGCAACCTGTTAAACTTTTAACTATATCACTGCCACCGTGACCTCATTATCCGCATAGCACAGTCACTGCCTTACTATTGTCTGATTTCAAAATTATAGTCTGCCTTTATGTCTGAGTTCTAGAAGTGAAGGTGATTTGAGTTTAAAGGCGTTTATATGAGAGACCAACAGTTCGGATCCTGATCAGACGACGCGTAAGGCGGTGTCTGATCTGGATGCAAACTGCTTTCATACGATAGTGATGTCGAGCCGAAGGAGTTAAACAATTAAGTTTCTTATTAAAAAAAGTTTACGTCTCCAATTCAAATTTGTATATTTGCCTCACGTCATTGAGATCTTAATTTGACAATATGAGCTACCTTGCCAAAGGATTTTAAAATACTCGTACCAAGAGCAAACACTTAGAGGCTTATTGATATTCACTTTAGGACTCGTTTTTTTCTTCGGGAAATCATAATTAGTGTCTACGCGCAGTGGACTTTATCAGTGCCAGATACAGTAGTTTGCAATGGAATTTCATTGGGCGGAAGGTTTCATGTTCATGGCACTTTATTGGTGGACTACTTTTATTAATGAAATTGTAGCAATTCCATTAGGTGGTATACCAAACATACATGAACACTATCCCATTGCTGTCGTCCGTCGGGAGACATTTCGATAATTACATAGCTAGCTCATTTTCAGTTTTACGACCAGAGGCAACAAGCTTTCAACCAAAACATGCTACTGAAACACTCCACATGTAAGCTGTCGTATTGACATTTCTTGTTTTATGGTACGTTAAACCTTTAACTGCTATGTTCCGAAGAATAGGTATTAGCAAACACTTTTATCCTGATCAGACAATTAATAATAAGACATCTAGTCAGTATATAAACTGGTTTAAACTGACATAATGATGTAATGCTTTATCAATCACATTGTTTAAAAGTTTAATAAGAAAACTAAAAGCAAAATTCAATCATAAAATATATGAAATCCCACGGAAGAAAGTGATTATTGTAATATTGAAATGATGCAATTGCCATATGTTTTCGCTAAAAAGGACGTCATTGTTGATAGTATCGGTGATACAGTGGACCAAACTAAGCGTTTTTGTACATGTACTATGATAAATATTGTCCAGTGAAAACAAGTTGGAACCAGATCAAATATACAAAAATTCGATGACTAGGCTACAAACTGTTTGACTGACAGAATAAGTAAAACAAACTATCAACACGTGCATAATACAGTCATTTTGTCATGCGCATGCGTTGACATTGTTTGTTGTGTTCCCGGGAAATCCTAATAGTAGAACTGATGTTGATAAGAAAACAACAATGTGTATGTGGTCATTGCTTTTCGGGGGAGCAATATCTTTGAAAATATCAAATACATGTAATGTAATGTCAGTACATTGCTGCAAACGTTGATATTTCCAGCTTAAACGCAAACAAAACGCATCGCAATACAATGTAGAAAATAACAGTTTTTAACAACCTGACTACATGTATTCATTTTAATCTGAGTGGTAAACAGTTTGGGACCTGATCAGACGCCGGGTAACCTGACGTCTAATCTGGCTCCAAATTGTTTGCAATGGAATGAAACTAATTGTTTTAGCTGAATATTAACGGATTCTGCACTGTATATCCAAACAATGGTATTGATGATGACATCGAATGTTCTGAAAGATCATATACATACCAGTAATCACCACAGAAACATTTAACAACTACAGTTTCTAATAAGTCTAGTCTATTGTTAACTATTTAGGGTTCTTTTGTAATATTGTGCTACGTGACAAACAGTGAAAACTCTAATACTTTAAGAGTCCTCGGAGCAAAAGTTATGTAAACTCTGTATAGGTACACTTGTATATAGTGTAGAATGTGTTAAGTCGATGACAAGTTACTGTATTTGGTAATGTCTACACACTAAATATAAAATAAAACTTTGTAACTAACTCATTTTAGGAACTGATATCTACTGAAATTCTGCAAACAAATACGTACATGTACATATCTCGTATAATGTTTTTAGAGTTAGAGAAGGATGATCCGAACAACAATCAGTGTATCATGCCCCCACATGCCTTAGAACTTGGTTTACAACCAAAAAAATATGTCCACAGTGAGGAAGATGTTATTATCCCATGTACACACCCCAAAAACGATTTTAGGCCATCAAAGATAAATGTACCTTGGGTGTAACGTGATAAACAATGGCGACCGGAATCGCAAGTGCTATAAGAAAACCGAATAACATTCTGACATTCATCTAAATATTTCCGACGGCCAACCACGCACAATTTAAATAAAGTTTGATCGAGTATTTAATCATAATTCAATTCCCGCATTTTATTAACGTATTTGTAGCGTATACATCAACCCAAGACTCACCTAGCGACATCGGTTTAAATAATATCGACTATAGTGAATCTCACTTATAATAAAGTCCTCTGGACCTTTTGATTTCTTTTTCAATATCAAAAGTTCGGTATCAGGTCGATTTTACTGTTCGTTTGTTAGAAATGAATAAAGTTAGTGTTGTTATAACCAATTTCGTTGTATAAGTGAGTTTCTTTGTATTCGTATTTTATCATTTAATGGTCCAGCATTTATCAAACTGGTGTTATTTGTTACTTGTATATACTCGTATGATTCGCTATGTAATAATTAGACGATATGAACTCATCGGTGTAAACACTACCAGTCGTGATCGTTGAAAGTTTGCTAGCACCGTAAGTGGAATATTTATAGCGAGTAACATATATTGTGTAGATCTAGATCTAATCGGGAAGACGAACACATCTGAGAAAGTACTGGGCAGTCGCTATAAGAGCGGAATTTGTATTTCTTTATGCCTGTTTTGTTTCAAATCATAATTCAGATCTTGATTAAACACTTCGCATTAGGTATATTTTTATTGATTTAATTAGACTGTCAAAAACAGGCCGTGTCAATTGTAGACAGAAGTCACATCTATGTTATTTTCATGCCTAAGTATAGCCCTCAGTTAGCATCGTCAAGTTAATACCCCCTTATCTATCTGATACCACAAAATCTAAAATCATACTACATAATTATTACAATGCTTGATATCAATTTTTATCAAACTCTAAATACGACGACTTAATAAAAGAGATACTACTGGCACGACGCTATATTCAACTTGGATGTTTGACCAACTTACTAGATATTACATCTACATTTAGTTAAATAAATGAAGAAACAAACAAACATTTGCCAGTTCATCTATCTCACCGTAAATATCAAAGCAGGGACTCGTCCCTGTGGAAATTTCTGACCCTTAGTTGAGATACCGGTACTCTTTTCTCCCATTTTCGCCTATGTTGGATAGGGATTTTCCCCATGGGGAATCACTCTATCCCTCATACCACGTGACTTCTTTTATTGCTTGCCCAGTTTAACCATGCACAAGCGCTGCATGACGCGGGTAACTAAATGACGTCATTTCTGATGACGTTACTATAAACAACGTCATGTTTTGGCGGAAAAAGTGCACACACAATGCAATTATTTCCTTATTGGTATCATGTTTAATGATTTAATTAGGAGAAAAAAATCCACCATTCGTTTTGTTGATGTAGGGTAGGGATCTCTCCCCCCCCCCCCCCCCCCCCCCCTCGGGTCAGAAAATTTACGCAGGGACTCGGCAAGCCTCGCCCCTGCTTGGATTTTCTAACCCTTGAGGGGAGAATTTTTTATCCTACATCAACACTCATGGTGGATTCTTATAATCCTAGATGAAGACTCATGATAGAGTATTATATACTTTCCCTTTTAAACGCAACGTAACATAAACGCAAGTCCATAGAATGTATAAACTGACAACCTGAAATTGAACTTTACTTTCACTGTAAGTGGCAAAGAAGTTGGAATCTGATCAGCCGTCTGGTAATTTGTGGACTGATCTTGCTCTACTGTAAGCCATGGAAATAATCGTTTGCGCATACACAGATATGTAAGAAAGAATAACGTATTATCCACTGTAGGACGCCTTTTGTTTGAGTAGATACAGTGGAGAAACTGTTATTCTTTGCCGTTTATGCTTACGCATGTGTAAACGATGCGCAAACGATGCGCAAACGATGCGCAAACGAAACGATAAACGCGTTTGAGCGTTTATAAGTGGATTTTGCGTTTATAAGTGGATTTTTCTTTTTGTAAGCGCGTTTCAATCGGCATACTTTTGTTACTATCGAGACCGATCAATTATACGAATTAAAAAAACCCGAAAGGTATTTAAATAAATACACTGGGTTTATAGTACCCTTTATATGGCTACATGTATGCCCACGGAATTATACAAAAGTGTATAATTCTGTGGTATGCCTAGATAAAACTGTGAGTGTATACAGTATGACAGGGTGTATGTATATCTAATTTGCCTTGACAGGATATGCCTGCTGTGTCCAAGTCAGGCTTTACTATCTCCCATATATGGTCACTCTGATGCAGTCACCAATATTTGACATTCTAGTCATGCTTAGTAACTCGGCGTCTGATGTGGATGGAATTATTGATGTAGACCAGGACCTGAGTAACTCGAGTATGATATCGATCCAATCATTGGTTCAGATCAAATGATTAGTAACTCGTCGTCTGATCTGGCTCCAATCAATGATACAGTTTATAAATCTTCCCCTTTGAAAATTGCATCACTTACATGTATGCAGTTTGTCAAGATCAAATAAATACTGCATTTTCTCAATATCGCTCAATTTTTATGTGAGCTTTGAAAACATTTTCTATGTACATGTAGATGAACGCCGATAAGTTCGCCATCTAATCAAGATCTAAACTAATGTACGTTATAGAACGAATTAATATTTTGATAAAAAAAAATCAGACAGTTTGGTTCTCCATCATAATGCTGAGTGACTCGGCGTTCCAACGAGATCTTAACTGTTAAATGTTATTAGATTGATTAAAATCATATTAATTTCTATGCAAACGGTTTGAATCTACGCCAAACCGTTTCAAATTTCAATTACGTTGGGGGAGTTACGGGTAAAATTAGTAAAATGTTAAATCGGCAATACATCAGGATCCAAACTGACAGCTTTGATCAAGTCAAATTAGAACTACTTAACTTGATAATTTTACACTAGCGATTTGGCTGTAGATGAGAAATAGTCCATTTTTATTTTTACTGTTTGGTTCAAGATGAGATGCCGAGTCTTATCCGTATTCGGACTGTGAAGGTATCCTTTTCTTTGATTAGACAGTATAATAGTAAAACTGTTGACCCAGACTCGCACCCCTAATAAGGAGTATACTTACTTTGATAAGCCGACGTTTTATTACCCCATATCCGGTTACTGACGCAACAATCTGTCGGGTAGTTACACGATGAGCAATTATTATATTGCTGTCTGACCATGTACAGTAATACTTTACAGATATATATAATCTTTATTTACATCTCATCAATACATGTGATTTAATGATTATGTTGGATATTATGGACTCGACTCTGGAATAACGTCTGATCAGGTATTAGGTAGGCGTTTAGATGATAGTATATTCTTGTTATAACCCATGATTATATAAACTATGTATTTACTCCGTGTCAGCATCAAATAGTGCATATCTTGATCAGTCCGTCAAATCAACGATTTACATTAGCTATCATAATCATAATTAATTAGCTGAAGAGCCATTGGAACGAAACTGCTCATAATTAATCGACTGGTGTACATCCAGATCAGCTCGTGAAACGGACAAAATACAGATCAGAATGTGCACAATTTGATCAAAGTAACTCGGCGTCTGATCTGGATCCTAACATTGATTCGAAGCAGATGCTCAGTAAATTAACAACTGATCTGAATCCAAGCAATTAACAAATATTTCGGTTGGAACAAAAAGCACCACCATATTTTTAAACGAAACACAGATCGTCGAATTTAACGATCAACTGCGATATATCGCTTTACAAAACAAAATCCGCACAACTTATAACAAGATATAAGACTTTTTTAAAGTACATGTACAGAGTGAGAAAGTACCATTATTTCGTTGTTTAAGCATAAAAAATGACCTGCGCAACGATAAATTGACTATTGACTTACAGGTGCGTTTAAACGCACTTACAAACGCACTTATAAGTGAAAATAAATCGCGTTTACTAAACGCGTTTTAAACGCGTTCCAAACGCGTTTCAAACGCGTTTAAAACGCACTTAGTGGGAAAGAATAACAGTTTCTCCACTGTATATGTATGCGGGTTGTGTGTTTCTTTGCCACTGCTGCGAATTTATTTTCGTAATTAGATAACTGCCGTACGCTAAAGCTGTCGCCCGATGAAGTTGAGAAAAGTGTTAGGTCTTCTTTATTCTTTTATAGAACATTGATCAGGATGGAAAACAGTCTGGATTGTGTACAATCCCTACATACATACATTGTATATAGTCTAATCCGGTGTAATGCAATAAAGTGACCCCCCGTAATATAGTGACCCCCCTGTTAAAATATTTCGACCCCCCGGTCGCAATATTTCAGAAAAAGGCAAAATAATTCGACTGGAGGTCGAAATATTTTAACCGGGGGGTCACTATATTACGGGGGTTCACTTTATTTCATTACACCGGAACAAATAAAACTACATATATTTGCAAATGTCCCGGTCGAAATATTTTGACGGGGGGGGGGGTCACTCTATTACGGGGGTCACTTTATTTCATTACACCGGAACAAATAAAACTACATATATTTGCAAATGTAGTAAAATTGGCTTTCATTGTTGCAAGAGTTATTAACAGCTGTGAATAAGAATGAAGGAAAAGTTTAGTTTTGAAAGTTTTGAACTACATATGTATGCATGTTTACAAATGAATAGATAAAAATTCAAATAATAATATAACGTAACCATTGTTTCGAATGATCGAAAAAGTGGGACATACATGTACCTGTACCAATGGAAACATGCCTGAACAGCGAACACTAGATAATAATCAACTGATGCAAGGAAATGGAAACATTCCAATACTTGACGTGCCTTAATACAAATGATGTAGCAATTGTGGAAACAGTATACACTTGTTTCATAGGTACTGAGGGAACAGTCAAATCATTGACCCGAGGTAGCAGGGAAGACCTTGAGAACTGTTGCCCGAGGCCAACGGCCGAGGGCAACAGTCCTCAAGGTCTTCCCTGCTACCGAGGGACAATGGTTTGAATGTTCCCGAAGTAAATATGAAATAAGTGATTTATTACCGGACTCTCTATTTAAGACAGATCTAGTTCCTGAATTGTACATGGCTGAATGAAAAGCTAGTTCTAGATCTACATGATTTGAACAACTGTATAAATTCTAGAGATTATTTATTTATCATATCTTTATTTAATTCACTACAACAACTGAACGCACAACCACTGTATTTAGAAAAGGTTTCTCTGAAATATTCATTTTTTCAAATACGATTTGAAATGTAAACATTTTCTTATTGACTAAAATTGATTGGCATATTGTGAATTAAAGGGAGGTAAATCATATAACTCATATGTATGCAGTAAACCACTCTTATACAGTCCATTCCCTGATCAATCGGATACGGCAGCAGCATCTAGCTAAGACACACATTGCACAAATACAGACTGGTAGCTAAACAACTCAATAGAATTGCTTCACCACCAGCTATATTATATACACTGGATGTCCTAACACTCCGAACTGACCAGGGGAATTTGCATCTTACCAATTATAGTCATTATGTAGGCTCCCTGTTATGGGATTTTACCTAACATATGCTATAGACATACATTTACATACGAGAGTTGATGTATCTATAGGATACGCAGTGAATGGCATATTGTGAATTAAAGGGAGGTAAATCATATAACTCATATGTATGCAGTAAACCACTCTTATACAGTCCATTCCCTGATCAATCGGATACGGCAGCAGCGCCTAGCTAATACACACATTGCACAAATACAGACTGGTAGCTAAACAACTCAATAAAATTGCTTCACCACCAGCTATATTATATACACTGGATGTCCTAACACTCCGAACTGACCAGGGGAATTTGCATCTTACCAATTATAGTCATTATGTAGGCTCCCTGTTATGGGATTTTACCTAACATATGCTATAGACATACATTTACATACGAGAGTTGATGTATCTATAGGATACGCAGTGAATGGCATATTGTGTATTAAAGGGAGGTAAATCATATAACTCATATGTATGCAGTAAACCACTCTTATACAGTCCATTCCCTGATCAATCAGATACGGCAGCAGCGCTTAGCTAAGACACACATTGCACAAATACAGACTGGTAGCTAAACAACTCAATATAATTGCTTCACCACCAGCTATATTATATACACTGGATGTCCTAACACTCCGAACTGACCAGGGGAATTTGCATCTTACCAATTATAGTCATTATGTAGGCTCCCTGTTATGGGATTTTACCTAACATATGGTATAGACATACATTTACATACGAGAGTTGATGTATCTATAGGATACGCAGTGAATGGCATATTGTGAATTAAAGGGAGGTAAATCATATAACTCATATGTATGCAGTAAACCACTCTTATACAGTGCATTCCCTGATCAAATGGATACGGCAGCAGCGCCTAGCTAAGACACACATTGCACAAATACAGACTGGTAGCTAAACAACTCAATAGAATTGCTTCACCACCAGCTATATTATATACACTGGATGTCCTAACACTCCGAACTGACCAGGGGAATTTGCATCTTACCAATTATAGTCATTATGTAGGCTCCCTGTTATGGGATTTTACCTAACATATGCTATGGACATACATTTACATACGAGAGTTGATGTATCTATAGGATACGCAGTGAATGGCATATTGTGAATTAAAGGGAGGTAAATCATATAACTCATATGTATGCAGTAAACCACTCTTATACAGTCCATTCCCTGATCAATCGGATACGGCAGCAGCGGTGGTGAAGCAATTCTATTGAGTTGTTTAGATACCAGTCTGTATTTGTGCAATAAGTATTTCTTTTCATAATAACTAAATTAATCAATTGCTTCACATTTTACTTTGATACATGTAATATAAATTGTATTAATTCTGCTAACAGTGGAGAATACATTATTCTTTCCCAAAACAAGCAAGCAAAACGCAAACGCTGTGTACTAAAATGTAAAAAAACAAAACTTTTCGAAATGTATATTTATTTTAATATAACAGGCAAACAGCTTGGAGCCTGACAAGACGCCGGGTTACCCAGTGTCTAATCTGGCTCCAAACTGTTTGCAATAAAAAATAATTGTTTACCGTAAACGCGTTTATTGGGAAAGAATAACGTTTTCTCCACTGTATAATTTAGTATCTGCACTTATTCCACACGACCAGAATTTAGGTAGTTTGACCAAGAAATATCGATAACAAGGTAAAATAGTTCAGGTAAAGATTAAGCGCTATATTTCATGTTCTCGGCGTCTTATCTGATACAACGTGTATGCGTGTTTGTAATACAACTGTAGTCTCATCTATGTAGGTGAAAAGGATATTCAAATACAGCACATTTGTAGTTAGGTCTCTTTATACAGAGGCCAATATATTATACTTTCCCAAATTTAACCAAATGAAATATACCCGATAAGTAAAATTTCTTTATTCAGTACAGATTGCAGAATTATTTCCCGATAAACGCGTTCATGCCTTTTGTTCAATGCAATCATACAGGAGTCAGACTAGACGCCGGGTTACCCACCATGCAACAATTTACAATAAAGCAATTAGGACAAAGTCGGTTTTAAGCCTGTTTAAAAGAGGGTAGGCAAAGTAATTATCCTGAAGTAACTCTTGCACTGCCAATGGCGCCATAAGGCGACATTGAAAACAGTTTGGATCCTGGTCAGACGCCGCGTAACCCGACGTCTGATCAGGATCCAAATTTTTTGATAATCGTATCCATATTTCTTCAGTCCAAAATGCTCTAAATCTGACTTGACAAAATGTAGCAGACGACACCATGAATGCAGAATATAAATTGGCGTTGAGGAGGTTAAAGCAGACGATAAAACTTGGCAGTGAAAGAGTTTAGCCGCCACTTGTCTATATTTACATTCACCCTGTAAAGTCTTTATGTAATCCTATTAAACATATGCAGTACATTTGCCGATGAACCTACAATTCGAAACTGGTTCTAGCCAGTTCGGATTTCCCCCGTGCTATTCGTGGACTTCTGAAAATAGACTACATCGGGCACTTAACACTAAGCTCCAATTGTTCGACGGTCATATGACGCTAGCGGAGTGATACAGACCCATAGGTCGTTGCCATCGCGTTGCTATGTGTGTAAATGGGTTAAGAAAACAACCGCGACCTGTATTTTTAGAATGTGCTTTGGCAATAGATATTCAAGTTGCACTGTTATTTGTTTGCCTTGTAAGTCTTTTCCATTCACAGAGAGAAAGTTTACTGG
Source organism: Gari tellinella (assembly GCA_922989275.2). NCBI lineage: Eukaryota > Metazoa > Mollusca > Bivalvia > Cardiida > Psammobiidae > Gari > Gari tellinella. The sequence continues at coordinate 19,364,004 of OV277869.1, read as the reverse complement.
AAAAATTCCTGAATGTTTAATACAGTTACAGTACATGTAGTTGGGACTACTTTCTTATCATATTTAGAAACTGGAATGGCTATTACATCGACATTACATCTATCAAACCTCTTTGACCGGTATATGACAAATTCTTATACAGAAAAACAAATCTGGCCAATAAACACATTAAATTGACAAGACAGAAAATATAAATATAAATATAAGGAATAAACAACATATTTTTGCCGCTCATGACGGTATGACTACATTAGCTTCGGGCGATATGTTTAACGAAAACGCCCTTTGGGCGTTTACGAAACTTACCCCCTGAGAAGCTAATGTAGTCATACCGTCATGAACGTCAAAAAGATGTTGTTTATTCCTATAATAAATATGTTCCAGCTTTTTCGTTGATTGGTCGTTTAACCTAGAAGTAACTCGTTATAACATCAAATTAGTTAAATCGCAAAAACAGTAGGAAAACAAGAAGGTCGCTTTACAGTGAAGACAGTATTCTTTACATACAGTTCTAAGCGTTTGTGTTACATTAGGGAAAACGTTATTCTTCTCCGTTTAAACGCAAATGAAACGCAAAGGCATTGCAATAATATGTAGAAAATGACAACTTTTGAAAACTCTGACTATTTACTTTAATCCAGTGGCAAACAGTATGGAGCCTGATCAGACGCCGGGTTACCCGGTATCAGAATGCTATAAATTGGCTCTAAATTGTTAGCAATAGAAATATTAGTTTTAAGCATTAATGCGTTATTGGGAAAGAATAACGTCTTCTCCACTGCAAATGCTAACCTAGTGTCTGATCTTGCTCCAACCTGGCTTCTACTAAGGTTCAAACAAAGTGTTTACCGCTTGAAATAGAGGATCTAACATGAGTGCTCATTAATTATCATTTTTAATAAACGAGTTGACTAAAACAGTATGACGCGAGCCTTGGCGAGCGTTATATTTGTTTTAGTCAACGAGTTTATTAAGAATGATAAGTAATGAGCACGAATGTTAGATCCTATTTATCACATAAACATTTTAAAACCCTTTTAAGTGAACTGAATCCGTAGTTTTTTGTCTCTCCGCCATATGTATTTTCCGCCAAAACATGACGTTGTTTACAGTAACGCCATGGCAAATGAAGTCATTTGGCGCCCAGCGCCATGCAGCGCTCGTGGACGAACAGGTAGGGCCGGAGCCCAAATATTGATATTTCACTATAGTTTATTGAATGGCTTTATAACACTCCCAGAGTCGGTTTTATGTGATAAATAGAGTTCTTATTTTGCATATTTTATTGAAGGTTGAGTGTACGTGTAAATGCTGTTATAGTCTAGTTTGACAATGATTAGGTTAATAGTAATCGTGTTACTTTGATGTTGAAAGGGCGGAAACTATTCATGGAATGACTGACTAACCTTTGCGTGGGACTCTAGAAAATACATACAGCAACAGGAACCACTGTAAAAAGATTATTAGCAAAAAAAAAATTAGTAAGCAAATTCAGTAAAGTCTCACAATAAGAGTCTCACAAACACACACACTCGTCGAAGTGCTTAAATACAGTCGATGAAGATTTATGTATTAATTTATATGTTTAACGCAAAATGTAACAGAATGTATGAAATGACATCTTCTGGAAAATGCTGACGATTTATTCTAATTACCTGGTATCTGATCTGGCTTTAAATTGTTCATAATAAGCATACTAATCTAAGCCTAAACGTGTATATTGGAACAGATAACATCGTCTTCATTTAACCTTTTATACCAGCATGGTATGAGGTGATTAACCATTTCAATGTCAAAGGCGCCAAATGGCGAGTTTAAAAAAGTTTTGATCCTGATCAGACGCGTTTAATCAGGATCAAAACTGTTTGTCAATCGTTTTGAAATGTTGTCAGTCATATACATGTACTGCCTTAAACCTAACTTTGAAACGACATTTGAGACAGTACTATTGAGGCAGACGACAATATGGCGGGAAAGGGATAAATATCTCAGACACGGTAAATTTGACAATGAAAATTTAAAAGATGATAGAGAAGATGTTACTTTTTTCTTTTGTACTAAATAAATGCTGCCATTGTAAACAGTTTTGCATCAGATCAGCTGTAGCATAGCCCTGTGTCTGATAAGGATCAATTGTGTCTGCAAATCGGATACCAAAGGACTCGTACGACGTACATGTGTTGTCAACATTTTCATTACAACATTATTTTCTAGTTTTATTGCATTGCGTTTGCGTTGGGTTTCGTTTAAAAAGGATATCATTAAGCCTCCTTCACAGAGGTAAAATATTACAAGGTTATAACAGTGGAGAAGGCATTACATGAATCATATTTATCATCTAAACGAAAGTAATCGCAAACACTAAAATGTGAAAGCAGTACAGTCGAAACTCGATGAGTCGAACTCGCTAAAATCGATCATACCAGTGTTCCATCAGTTGACTTTCGATAATTTGATCTCGCTATAGTAGAAGTATAGGATAGACCATGGTTGCAAGCGAATAAACGATATAGTTCGAGGGGGCGTATGTCGTTTATTCGCGCGCAACCGTGGTCTAACCTATTTAGCACTGGCTTGGGCTCGAGGAAAACAAGAAGACCCTACGTTTCTACTTTTTGTTTTAGACGAAAAAGTCATTTTATTTGTAATACTTTACTTAAATTGAAAGGTTATTTCAATGTGCAGTTTGAGACATTAAGCATGCTTTAACACCAACATAAATAACGCTTATTGAAGCTCTATATGTAAGCACAATTCATTATTAATTGCCTTTAAAGTTTAGGTCTCACTGTACATAATATGACGTCATCAAGCGAGTGCAGTTCCCCTCCGATGTAGGGTTGTGACGTCAAATTGCCTTGATATGATGGAAGCTTGGAATAAGTGAACAGTGTGTTAGTTATTTCATGGTTTTGTAAAATAAACGATATATTCACAGGTTTTTGAGGCCTCTGATTGGCCGAGAGCTCCAAGCCATGTGCTAATATACACTTATTTCATAGTTAAAACGTGGCTCAGCCACAATTTAACTTTGAACTGTGGGTATGTTCGGACAAATGCGAGTTCGATGTTTCGCGTTTCAAGTACAGTATATTTTCAAAAACAATTTTGCTGACTGATTTTACTCTAAGCGGTTAATTCTGTAGTTTGGAGCCTGATGCTGTCCCATCTAGCCTCAACCTGTTTGCAATGACAATTGTTGCTTTGACACAGCCGTGTTTGTTGCGAAAAAAAAAGATTTTCTTCTCATCACCACTGTACATCTAACTATGTAACTATATAAACATGTAAACGCGGTACAGTGGAGGATAGGTTATTCTTTCCCGTTTAAACGCAAACGAAACGCAAACTCAAAGCACTAAAACGTAGAAAGGTGCACTTTTTGGACCATTTTGCTTATTCATATTTATCTTGGTGGCAAACAGTTTGGAGCCTGATCAGACGCCGGGTTACCCGGCGTCTGATCTGACTCCAAACTGTTTGCAATAGTAATAAAAGAACGTTTTTTTCCGAATAAACGCGTTAACGCTAAAACTATAACAGTTTGGACCCAGATCAGACGCCGGGTTACCAAACTGTTTACAATAGAAATAATAGTTTTAGCGTAAATGCTTTCATTGGGAAAGAATAAGGCTTTCTCCACTGTATATGTGTATGAGCGTGCGAGCAGGTGTAACTACTGCAGTAAACGACCTCTTAAACAAACACTTGTTCAGGTGCCTAACTATCTGACAATAGCTAGAGCGCTGAAGACGTTATTCTTCCCCAACAATTTCCATCACGTATAAATGAAGCTAAACGCAGCTGCATTGCAATGACGTATAGAAAATGGTAGCTTTTGAAAAGTTCTCATGATCTGTTTTTTCTGCATGGCAAAAAGTTTTGAACGTACCTTTACCCGGCATCTGATCTGGTCCATCGGACAGATAGTTTCTTGCATAAACGCGTGTATTAAGAAATAATAACGTCTTCTTTATTGTATATTTGGGGCTTTACTGAATACTTATCGAATATATGTTGCTAATCGATTGACGTGTGTCTGTGTCATCCACAACAAATGTTACAGTCTCGAGAAGACGTTATTTTGTCCCGTTTCAACGCCAACAAAACACAAAAGCATGGCAATAAATTGCAGAAAAGGATAACTCTTTGTCGTCTATTCTGGCTCCAAACTGTTTGCAATAAAAACAAACTTTTTTAGCGTAAGCGCATTTGTAGGAAAATGATATATATATCTTCTCCACTATAGCACTTGATAAAATAATACTTGATTAAACACTATCAGTACCAATATCTTGTAGCAGAGTGTGTAGTCACAAGTCCGTGTCGTTCAGACACTCTACTGGTACAGTAAGGAAGACGTCACAATTTCCCAAATGAACGGAACAAAAAATGCAATGCAATACACTGTATAAAAAACTAGCTCTTGAATGTGTTGGCGATCTATTAAACTATAAGTGGCAACAGTTTGGAGCCTTATCAGATACAGAGTCACACGGCGCTTGATATGTCCCCGTGTCAATCGCGATGGACATGGAGTTTTGCACAAATGCGCATTTTGGAAAATGATAACACTTACCTCACTATAACATACATGTAAAATGTATCATCCTTTCTTTAATAAACATATTGGCTCTGAAACAAAACCGTCAAATGTATGTAGCCAGATCAGACGCAGAGTACCCTAGGCTTTTGACATAATTCCAAACTGTTTTGATACCAGGTTTCATGGAATCATTCTTTTTTTAAAGAAATTATCTTTATTTTACATTTTATTACATATAAATTGCGTTTATATTATATCAATCTTGAAAAAAACAAACGTATCTCCACTGTACGAAGTATGAATTATATACATATATTATACTCGCCATGCTCAAGCTGGGAAGATTAGTACTTGTGTGAATGCCATTGCCATTATACTATGTCTGTTAGGAGCAGTTGTGTATAACCCGGACAGAACAGATAAACAGTGGAATATAGAGGGAAGAAAAACAGTATGTATCATGTTTTTGCAAAATATTTATACTGTTAGCGTTCGTTAAATGCAGTTGATGATACGTTATTATTTCCTGTTTAAACGCAAACGAAACTCAATCGTAATTCAATGAAACGTCGATAATAACAGTTTTCGAAATTTAGAACGATTTATTTTAATCTGAGTGGCAAACAATTTTTAGACGTGTAGACGCCGCGTTTCCCTGCGTCTGAGATTGTTCCAAACCGTTTGCAATGACAAAGATTATTTTAGCATAAACCCGTTAATTCGTAAATACATATTGCCTAGTTGATCTACACTTAATGATTTTTTACTGTACCGTAAACATTTTTTAAATTTTATGAAACCGTGCGAAATCCTGTATTATTTTCATTTGTATACTTTCTTTATGCAAGTCTAGCGGCTTTAGGCTTGCGAATGGCAGGCTGTTTAAAGATAATTCGATAGGTGATTACACTTATACTAGCATAAACGGTAGCAGTGTTATTGATTACTTATTGTTACGGAATAGTGATTTCGGTATCTTGTGTAATTTTGAAATAGGTAAATTTAATGAATGGTCTGACCATGCGCCTGTGTGTTTTGGGTTAAGGTGTAATACGGCGCTAAACAATGAATGTGTTGGAAAGGGAAATGTGTTTAATTTTGTTAAATGGGACCCGGATTTGAAAGACGACTTTAGGCGTCGACTTATTGCACAGTTACCTGTATTAAATAGAATTACTGATGACATGGTGTTAAATGGCAAAGAGAGTGTTAATAAAGGCATTAATGACTTTACACAGATATTGAATGAAGTAGCTAGTCCATTGTTTTTAAAACGCATGTATAAATCTCGATCGAATAGTTATATAAAGTCCTTTATTAAAAAGGCAGACTGGTTTGATAGTGAATGTTTAGAAGCTAAGCGTATTTATCAACAGTATTTGCATGTTTTTGATAAATGTAAGAATGATGCAAACAGAATATCAATGTTGGATAAGAAAAAGATATACAAGAACTTGATTAAAAAAAAGAAAAGACGTTTTGAGCTTAATAAAATGACAGAGGTCGAAAGATTGAGACATAGAAAGCCGAGGGACTTTTGGCGGCATTTTAGTAAGCGAAATGATGAAAGCAGTGCACGGGACATATCGCTAGACGAATTTTTTGAATACTTTTCAAAACTAAATGATGATTTGCCAAATCCACATGATAGTGATTCAGAAGATTTCTTTGTGAATAATGATTTTGATTCACAAAATGTGTCTTTTGAGGAGCTTGATTCTCCGATTACACAATCTGAAATTGAAGCTGTTGTTAGAAAATTGAAAAGGAACAAGGCATATGCCGGTGATCAACTTATTAACGAGTATTTTTTGGAATCTTTTGATATTCTGTCTGCTCATTTAGTTGACATATTTAATTGTATATTTGAATCGGGTGTTTTCCCAGAGAAATGGTGTGAGGGTATTATTGTACCGTTATTTAAGAAGGGTGATAAAAGTAACGTTAATAACTACAGGGGCATTTCGTTGGTGAGCTGTTTCTCAAAGATTTTCACAGGCGTTTTAAACAATCGCATTTCATCTTGGGCTGAAAACAATGATATTCTGACAGACGCCCAATTTGGGTTTAGAAAGGGCCGCTCAACAACAGACGCTATATTTGTGTTGAATGCAACAATTAAAAAAATATTGCGTAATAAGGGGAAATTATTTTGCGCCTTTGTTGATTTGAAAAAGGCATTTGACAGTGTGTATCATCATGGTCTTTGGCTGAAATTGTTTAGGGTAGGTATTAGGGGTAAAATGTTACGGATCATTAAAGAAATGTATTCAATAGTTAAAATGTGTATTAAGCATTGTGATGATTATTCATCCTTCTACGAATGTGCGATTGGTTTAAAGCAAGGGGAGGTAATATCACCGATAATGTTTGCTCTTTATCTTAATGACCTTGAGCTGTTTCTTTCAGACAGAATAAGTAGCGGACTGACTCTTGATCAAATAAACCTTATTTTGCTTTTATTTGCGGATGATATGGTGATATTGGGGTCTGATCCAAGCGAATTGCAGAATAGTTTAGATAATTTGGAAAGGTATTGTGACAGATGGGGGTTAGAGGTCAATGTGAAGAAAACAAAGATAATGGTTTTTTAGAAATAGGGGCAGAGTACCGATGGAATATGTTTGGAAATATAAAGGTCAAACAATAGAAATTGTAGATGATTTTACTTATTTAGGCGTTGTTTTTAGTTATACTGGCACATTTAACAGTTATATAAGTACATTAACAGGTAAGGGATTAAAAGCCCTTAATACATTGGTTGTAAATGTTAAAAAGTATTGCTTTAAACCAAAGACTTTTTGTCAGCTTTTCGATGCCTTCGTAGGATCCATCTTGAATTACTCATGTGAAGTGTGGGGCTGCACAAAAAGTAAACAATTGGAGAATCTGCATTTAAAATTTTGTAAGAGATTATTAGGTGTTAGAGCTTCTACACGTAACATGTGTATTTACGGTGAGTTAGGTAGGTTTCCATTGTATATCAATAGGTATAGCAGAGTAATTAAGTACTGGTGCAAACTTGTTCTAAGTGAAAATATTATTCTTCAAACATTGTTGAGTGAAATGGGTGATGATCTTAACAAGGGTAAAACCAACTGGTTAAGTGATGTTAAAAAACTTTTAGATGATTATGGTTTTTCCTATGTTTGGCTAAATCAATATACGGTGGATTTAAGTAAGTTTCATGTTGTTTTTAAAGCCAGAGTAGTGGACGTATTTAAACAGTCTTGGTGTGCTTCTATCCAAGAGTCTAACGTTTTATATACATACAAATTTTTCAAAGAAACTTTTGAACACGAACATTATCTTACTGTTTTACCAAAGAAGTACATGTATATTTTAGCTAAGTTGAGATTATCATCCCATAATTTAAGAATTGAATCCGGGCGTTACGGTGCAGGTAGAACTGAAAGAGAGGAAAGGTATTGTGTGTTTTGTTACAAGCATGACAAAGAAGACGAGTTTCATTTTGTTTTAGTATGTACTCTGTATACTGACTTAAGAAAAAAATATCTAAAACGTTATTTTTACCAAAACCCAAGTGCTTATAAGTATGTAGAGTTGATGAAATCAAATAGTTCCAAAACCTTACTAAATCTATCAAGGTATATCTATGAAGCTTTTGATATGAGGAAAGCTGCACTGAACTACCTTGATTGATTTGTATACGAGTCAGTGTTTTATTATCTAATCATTTACCAAAAATGATCATTTAATATCTTTCTTTTTTTTTCATGAAAATAGCAGTTCAACCTCAAATTCTAAATTTTCGAAAATAAATCTACTATCATTTGAAATACTTTTTTATTTTTATTTTTTTTATTATTATTTTTATTATTATATGCATGTTTGTTTGGCCACTTTGGCCATATGTAAATATGTTAACGTGTATGTTAATATGTTAAGAGTAACGAGGAATTTGTTAATTCAAGTTACTGATTGAATAAAGAATTATTATTATTATTATTATTTAAACATGTTGCACCGTTCGCATTTATCAAATTAGTTCGCTTTTAAGAAAAGTAGTGCCCCTTATGCTTTGTCATGTCAGTTTCCCAGTCCATTTCATTTTAGGAAAAAGGCATTGTTGAAACCAATTATATTATGTAGATATAAAGACACTTATTTTAGTACGAAAGCCTTCCGCTGATCAGTCCACTGTCGCTACAATGTACATACGCACGTACGTTTAAACGCAAACTAAACGCAAACGCATTGCGATAAAATGTACAAAATCGTAATTCATTTTTACAAATCTGACTATTCATTGTTATACGAATGGCGAACAGTTTGGAGCCTGATCAGAAGCCGGGTTATCCAAACTGTTTGCAATGGAAATAATAGTTTTAGCGTAAACGCGTTTATTGGGAAGGAATAATGTTTTTTTCTACTGTATGTATATATTGATCTCGTATAAAGCTAGTACGATGCATTGAAAATCAGTTGCAAAGTGAAAACTTTTATCATAGAGTGAAATGAACTGATTTTTGCACTCAAGATATCAATGACCAGCAAACTCAAAGTAGACTACGGCTACATAAAACAAATTTGCCATGCACACATTTGGCACATGTACATGTAAACAAGAGGTGAAACAAAACAAGACAATATTGTATTAAGCGGCCACAAATTAGGAGATCCTTAGTTGCACAGTGACTTGTAGCAGTCAGATGCTTGACTAGACAATAAAGGCGGCAAATAATTACATGTACTGTCAACACCGTCCACATCCAACAACAGGAGCCAAACCTCACTGGACTCCCTATAAGCGCCCCTTACCCCAGGCATTATTTCCTTGCAAATTGTTCGATTTGATTTGATTTGTTATGATTTTACGTCGCTGTTAACAGTATTTCAGTCATATCGCGACGTCCAGCTAAGTATAGGTGGAAGAGGACCCCAGAAGCCCTTTATGCACTGTTTCATGCACAGATCGACAACTGGATAGAACCACCGATCTCCCGCAATCCAGTTGGAAGGCTTCCAAACATGAAAAATCCGAACGACCAGACTGAGATTCGAACTCACAGCAGTGAAGAGCTTATAGATGTTAGTCACAGAGACTTTACCACTAGGCCACGGAGGCCCCTGCAAATTGTTCGAAGCTAGAACAGACGCAGGGTAGCCAAACGTCTCACACGGCTCAAAATTGTTTGCAACTTACATTGCAACACATTTTCAATATACAGTGCACCCACCCTACAACCGCCCTCCCAACAACGACTCCCTCCTTACAACGAATCTTGCCGCAATTTCCTAAATAGGACAATTATGTCTAACGCTTTTACCGTCTGCTTAAAAATATCGTCTGCTATTTTTTCTCAAAGTTACATATAAGTGGAAATTTAGTGTAATCTAATAACGAGTGACAAACAGCTTGAATCCAGATCAGACGCCGCGTTACGCGGTGTCTAATCTCGATGCAAACTGTTTGCAAATGTAAGCAAAGTCTCAAATTTCTCTCCCTAATGCAACTCCCTCCGAACAACACACGCACTCTTTGCCTCCCATTCGGTGTTGTTGTAGAGAGGTAACACTGTATGTATATACCCTTGTCACGTTGATATTACTGCATGCATAAATTGTGTTTCTCCATGTTTAAAGTATCGGACAATAACGATATAGAACGGAAATATATATCTCACCCCTATAACCTATTTCCAATGTAAATTAGTTAATCTTTGTCAAAGGTTATCTCCGCCATGCCTTGTGAAAAAAATCGGCCTATAAACTGTGTGCAACTTAGATGGAAATTATTGTCAATATTTTCAATATTTTCAATATACAGTTCATATCTATATTTTAGTGCATAACCTATCATTTACAGAATATCCTCTGTGTACTCGTCATGTACAAACAGTGTATATGAGAGGAATACACTTGTCCAATGCAAAACAGTAGAGCCTGATCAGAGGGTTCATACATGTATATGAGCCGACTGGTCAGAGTCTACACTGTGTGTCATGTTGCAACATATTGCAAACACCAATCCTAAGTAGGCTAACGTGGAGTAGACTAAATGGAATTTGAATTGTTAATTATATGTTAGGGGTGAATGGTTTCAGAGACAACATTTTCGCAAATGTTAGGGGTGTCGGGCTTAGCATCGAATGGATTACGCAATGTTTGTTTTTTACAGGGTGTATGAACATTCAGCATGGGTGGCTGTGGAAAGATTGTGGTACTTGCGTATTTAGTGATTACAGCCTCGGCGCAGACCCAAGGTGAGATAGATCTACTGTTCATATATCTGTTACAGTATTGCAATGTCCGGACTTCCTCAAACCAAGGAAATATGAAGGAAAGATACAGAATTTGCCATTTCTCCTAAAATCACAGCGTTAACAATACTCTACACACAGGAGAACCGGTTAAATAACATAATTATTGTATTTTAATGACATATCGGAGAGCAGAAATGCATTTAGACATCTGAATTAAAACAGAGGATCTCTTTGACCTTTTCAAGTGGACAATTCAAACATAATGCTTCACTTGTTACAATCCACTCGTGAGTGTTGTTTAGTTTCCGGTCGAGAAATATAGGGTACAATTTAATGATTTATGATGGAATATCTCAAAATGCAAACTCTCATTCTCCTCGTATAAAGGCGGTTCACCACTATTAAATGAACTATCTACACTTTCAATAGTCTGTTAAGTTCCATATTTTATAGAATTGCTTTTTGTTTCGATGTCTATAAATATAATATTCGATTTGCAGATTGTGCAGACGAAGCCCTTAAACAGCAATGCATCAAGTAAGTATTTGCTCATTATCACATGAAATACCTTTATATTAGTCTTTCTACATTATAACATATTTTATCATACAACACAATTGGGTTTTTTCGATTAGATTCCGGGTTATTAATTGCGCCTATGTTACGCCAACCATTATAACAGATGGGTATTGTACATTAACCCTTTACTCCATGTCCTAGTTCTAATTTTGAAAACAGACGTGTACCTAAAACAGGTTGAAAATAAAGCAGAATTCGCCCTAAGGCTATTGAAAATATTTTGTTCGGTACATTTTTATGACTTTATAAATTGGAACTATTTTCTTCGGCTCTCAAAGACGCTTCTTAGGGGAAAGGGTAAATATAAATGTAATATAACACTTTAACAGTGTGCCATTACGATCGGAACATAGTTCGGCGTAGTTCTTTCTTAGAAATGATTACAGTCCAGGTCATACTGACACCTATGTTCTGACAACCATTATTATAAGAAGTGCAACCTGTAACTAATGTGTTGGCGATATCAGTGTCATAACACGTAAATCATTGCAAATGAATTGATACAGTGGTGAAGCGGGTAACCTGGCGTCTGATCCAGCTCCAAACTGTTTGCCTTGCATATTAAAATTAAAGTCAGAATTGTCAAAAACATATCAATGTTTTTTTAAAAAAGTCGAATTCTTAAAAAGTCACTAAATTTCAAATTACAAAATTCTACCTGTGGGAAATATGGACCATTGAATACGATAGCCTGTATATTTTTAAAGAGAGGTGACTCCTTAATGCATGACAAAAGTAATGCGTAAAAGCTCCTTTAGGATTTATCATTTAGCATTACCTTTGTCACGTGTTAAGCTGCCATCTGTCATATAGACTATAAATCCCCACAAAGTTTAGTTGTCACTTGACCATACTTGCATCTGATAAAATTCATTATTACATTTGAGACAAACATAGCCTGTCCTTTGATCACTGCGTTATAGACTGACTAGTCAATAAAATCTGACAATTTACTTTTTAAAAAAAGTTTTGTAGCGAATGGGACTCGAACCTAGAACCTTTGGATTGCTAGTCAATCACTCTACCAACTACGCTAACAAAGAAGACACTGAAGTTTATCAAACTTTTCTTTATGTAAATGTTCACTTTAACCACGTGCAGAAAAAAATCATGTGAAAGTCATCAGCATTTTCGGAACTCGAGAAGCGGCCCTCCCGCTGTCAAACCACCTTAATCAACTGTTTTGTCTGAATTTCTGACATCTTAAAAGATGGCGGGTTTAACCAGAATGAAAGTATAACAACCATTTTGAGAGTTCTGTTTTTATACTTTTTTAATTTGTCATATTATTCTATGTTTTAAAACACTTTAACAAAGTGATGAAAAAAATGGGTTAAACTGATATATATATAAGTACAATGTATTTGTCTTTAGTCCTGCACGGTCAGGCGGGGGAGAGTGTAGTAGCCGAGGGGCGTGTGTCTGTGGAGCTTGTAAATGCTATCCTCGTCGCGTTTACACCAAGGAGTTTTACTCTGGCAAGTACTGCCAGTGCGACGACTATTCATGCAGTTACCACAGCGCCCAACTTTGTGGAGGTAAATAATTAAATTCACTGTTTTTTAGGGCAGGTGATTGTGGGTAATATCTTTAATACAGTACCATGAGTAGGTGGTCCTTGAAGTGTTACAGTGCTCCTTCATTAAAATTGCCCTCCCGATAACGAATCCCTCCTTACAACAACACGTGCTGCTGTTTCACGAATAAGACATTACTTCTAACTATTTCACTGCTGCAATATCGTTTGCTAAAACTTGTCGTCTGCTGTTTTTCCTCAAAGTTACATATTGGTCCTTTTGAAGAAATATATTGACGAGTGATAAACAGTTTGAATCCATATCAGACACTGCGTTACGCGGCGTTTGATCTGGATTATAACTGTTTGCACTCAAATGGTATTAAATTTCAATCCCTACAATAACTCCCTCCGAACAACGTACACAATATATGTCTATCAATGGTGTGTTGTTGTAGAGAGGGTGCATTCTATTTATGAAAGTAAGTTATGGTGTCTTACAGCATGGCTAATGTGTTAAATACATAAACATCATCAGGACGGCTTTTCAATGGAATTTAGTCATAAGTCCATTGCAATAAAATACCATATGATGGTATTGTACTTTATTACAGTACTGAACCTTATTAAACTAAATTGATAATCGCAAGCGAATCGCAATCGAATTGCCATCGAATTGCTATCGAATCGAGCGCTTCAAAAAACAAATCCTACGCTTGAATATTTTTATGCGAATTTTTCGAAGCGGTTGTGACAAAAATGGAATCGAAAACATTAACGGAGGCATATTTGCGAACATTTGTGAGATACACCATTCAAGAAAACTTACCCGAGGGTAAAGTTACTATTTTGAATCGCAAGCGAATTGTCATCGAATCGCAAGCGAATTGCCATCGAATTGCAAGCGAATCGCAAAAATTGTTAATTTAATAAGGTTCAGTACTGTATATACCTCCTTATGATATCGAGCGTTTCCGCGTGTATCTGCAGAGTAAAATACAAGAGTCTTTATCAGTCACATTGTATCAGCCACCCTGTATTTTACTCCAACCTCGTTTTCGATTTAGTGTGTTGTCAAATACGTACATAATTATATAATTATGTTCCGCGTTATTCTTTGTGGCATACAATGATTCTTGTTCTGCTTCAAATAACTAATGTTTCTGAATATAAAATGATCATTTAGTTGTTTTGTATTTGTATTCAAAGCATATAAAAAACACATCACCAGTTGATAGTGCGCGACAGTGTGTTGCATTCAGCTCTCGACGTTTTTTGCCGGAAAAAAATGATCAGACTCGCGCCAATGCGCTCGTCAGATCAGCTTTATCCGGAAAATTGAGGCTTGATCAACTAAGTTTCCGCTTGCCGAGCGGACGGTCGTTCGCTCTTGAACGAACTTGCTCGGCGAGCGCTATACGAGCGGAAGGTATCAGTACGCAAAAGTTGCTAGTTGTGTTACAGTACACTTTGTTTTTTGGGGGGGGAGGGGGGCGTAAGTTGTGCTTGTTGAACGATAGCGAGCGGACAGCACGCGCTAGGTTTCCGCTCGACGATCTTGAACATGGGGCGGGTAATGTGTATATCTCCAATATTAGCCTGGATATTACAATAAACTCTCATGGTATTACTTGCTAGAAGGTGTCATTGTAGATACACATGTACATGTATATAAGGATGATCTAAAGACACTGTAGTATTTGTCCATACCGCGAAATAATTCATATTATATAGCAAACAGTGCAGACCGTGACGAGACGCCGTGTACCGCTTCGTCTAATCAGAGTCTACACTGTATGCGAATATAAACTATAGTAGACACATTCGTCACAGTCACATTGACAATATAATGTTTTGTCTGCAATTTAGGACGAGGTTTATGTGACTGTTGCGCTCCTAATATGAGAAGTACATACATAATTATGAATTAAAGTCCCATTGTGTTTTCAGACCTTTTTTTAATGTCCGAAATACAATAATGGTTAATAATAATGCTTGAACATTCTGATGGACTAAACTGATCCATGAAATGTTGAAGACAGACCTAAATCACCAAAAAGGCGATTTAAAAACATAACAAACCGAAAGTAGAACGTCTGACATAAATATTACCACACGGATTAGTGTCACGTGGAACAGCTGGGATCAATATCACTGGGGTGCAACGAACTACGATATTGCTATAAAATGAGTCACATTTCGTCACAATGGTGTTTCAGGCCTTTTTGCTCTCTAACACAAAGAGTCACCAAACTTGCATTAAATGTTCTTTTATATAAAATCTAGGTACAGTTTAATTTCTACTTAAATCGAATAAGGCATGTAAGACTTTTTGCCCTTTATGTATTAGTTGATCTTCACCAAACTTGCTAAAATTGTTTATCATTATAAAATCTTGGTCTAGTTTGATTACTACTAAAATCGCATGTGGCATGTTTGCGTTTTTGCCATTTAAGTATTAAAAATGAGTTATTCAGCAATTTTTGCTCTCTTTCACAAATACTTTTATAGGATCTTCACCAAACTTGCTGAAAATGTTCATTAGTTAAAAATCTAGGTTTAGTTTGATAACTACTAAAATCGTATGGGGCACATCTAAGTTTTTGCCCTTTATGTATTAAAAATGACTGTTTTCAGCAAGTTTTGCTCTCTAACACAAATACTCTTTACTGAATTATCACCAAACTTACTGAAAATTTTCATTGATATTATATCATGGTTAAATTTCAATACTCATAAAATCGCATAAGGAATGTCGGAGTAATTGCCCTTTAATTATTAAATATGACTGTTTCAGCCTTTTTTGCTCTCTAACACAAAGAGTTTTCATCGGATGTTCTACAAAATTCTTTATTTATATAAAATCTAGGTCCAGTTTGATATTACTAAAATTCCATAATGATTATGTGAGTTATTGCCTTTTATGTATTAAAAAGACTGTTTCACCATTTTTTGCTCTCTAACACAAATACGTTTTTATTGATTTTCACCAAATTTGCTGAAAATGTTTATTAATATAAAGTCAAGGTTAAGTTTGAATATTACTAAAATCGCATAGTGTATATCTGAGTAAAATGACTGTTTCAGTTTTCTTGCACTCTAACACATACAGTTTTTATCGGATATTCACCAAACTTGCTGAACATGTTTATTAATATAAAATATAGGTCCACTTAGATAACTACTAAAATCGCACGAGGCATGTCTGAGGTTTTGCCCTTTTAGTGTTAAAAAATGACTGTTTCAGCTCTTTTTTTTATCTCTAACATAAAATTCTTTTATTGGATATTCCCCAAACGTGCTGAAAATTGTTATTTATATAAAATCAAGGTTTAGTTTGATTACTACTAAAATCGCATAAGGCATGTCGGAGTAGTTGCCCTTTACATGTAATTATTAAAAATTGACTGTTTCAGCATTTTTTACTCTCTAATATAAAGAGTTTTTATCGGATCTTCACAAACCTTGCATCAAATATTTATTAATATAACATCTAGGTCCGTTTTAATTACTACTAAAATCGCATAAGAATTTGACCTGAATTTTTGCCCGTTATGTATTAAAAAATGACTGTTTCAGGATTGTTTGCTCTCTTACACAAAGACTTTTATTAGATATTCACCAAACTTGCGTAAACTATTTATTGATATAAAATCAAGGCTTAGTTTAATTATTATTAAAATCGCATAAGATATGTCGGAGTTATTGCCCTCTAAGTAATAAAATATGACTGTTTGAGCACATTTCTGCTCTCTAAAACAACCAGTTTTTATCGGATCTTTACCAAACTTGCTCAAAATGTTTAATAATATAACATCTAGGTGCAGATTGTTTACTACTAAAATTGAATAAGAATTTATCCTGATTTTTTGCCCTTTATGTATTAAAAAATGACTGTTTCAGGATTTGTTGCTCTTCTTCACAAATACTTTTAATAGATCTTCACCAAACTTGCGTAAACTATTTATTAATATAAAATCAAGGTTTAGTTTGATTACTACTAAAACCGCATAAGGTATGTCGGAGTTATTGCCTTCTAAGTATTAAAAATGACAGTTTCAGCACATTTTTTGCACTCTAACACAACCAGTTTTTATCGGATATTTACCAAACTTGCTCAAAATGTTTATTAATATAACATCTAGGTCCATATTGATTACTACTAAAATCGTACGTAGCATGTCTGAGGTTTTTGTCCCTTAAGTATTAAAAATGACAGTTTCCGCACGTTTTACCCTCTAACATAATACTTTTTATTTGATATTCACAAAACATGCTGATACGACGTATTGTTTATTAATATAAAATCGAGGTTTAGTTTGAATACCTCTAAAATCGCATATGGTATATCTGAGTTATTGCCTGTTTATGAATAAAAAATGACTGGTTCAGGCATTTTTGCACTCTAACACACACAGTTTTTATCGGATATTCACCAAAATAGCTGAAAATGTTTATTTATATAAAATTTAGGTCTAGTTTGATTATTACTAAAATCGCATGTGGCATATTTGATTTTTTCCCCTTTATGTATTAAAAATGACTGTTTTTAGCCTTTTAAGAATACTGCTAAAAAAGTATTAAAAAATTACTGCTTCAGCATTTTTTGCTCTCTAACACAAATACATTTTTATTGATTTTCACCAAACTTGCTGAAAATGGTAATTTATATAAAATCAAGGTTTGGTTTGAATACTACTAAAATCGCACGAGGCATGTCTAAGTTTTTGCCCTTTAAGTATCAAAAATAAATGTTTTAGAATTTTTTGCTCTCTTACACATACAGTTTTTATGGGATATTTATCAAACTTGTTGAAAATGTTTATTAAAATAAAATCTAGGTCAATCATGTTAACTACTAAAATCTCACAAGGCATGTTGGAGTTATTGCCCTTGAATGATTATAAATTGCATACTTCAGGCTTGTCAGATTTCTGACTCAAACAGTTTTTATCGGATCTTCACCAAATTTGCTGAAAATAATATTGGATAAAAATTGGTCCAGTTCTATGAATACCAAAATCGCCGAAGGCATGTTGGAGTTATGGTTCTTCAATTATTAAAATTTTGCTATTTCACCCTTATTTTAGCCCTGTCAACTCTGTAACAGGAACAGTTTTATTCTATTTCAGCCAAATATTTGGTCAATGGTTGCATGTGCTTCATCTTGGCCGTGTTGGTAATAAGTAAAGTAATAAATGACTACTCCATACCTCCTTTACCTCTTGAAGGATTTTAAGTCAACTGTTTTCGATTTTTTCTTGACCTATATTTGATACAAATACACAATGCCAGCAAGTTTGGTGAATATTCAATAAAAAGTGTTTGTGTTAGAGAGCAGAAAGGGCTAAAACAGTCATTTTTTAATTATTCAAGGCCAATAACTCAGACATGTCTCATGCGACTTTGCAAGTTATCAAACTTGAGCTAGATTCTATACTAATAAACATTTATAGCAAGTTTGGTGAAGATAAAAAAATAAGTGGTTGAGTTAGAGAGCGGACAAGGCTGAAACAGTCATCCCCCGTATTGTTTTGTAGACGGTCACCCCCAGTGTATAAATTATTTACACGCTATGACTGTATCTCATGATTTAACCCTGTGCCTGCTGGTCGCAACTTTATCGAGTTTACAAACTGTTTGACTCTAGAACAGACACCGCGTAACGCGGCGTCTCATCTCGATCCAAACTGTTTGACACTCGTCTTAAAGTTTGTTTAATCAAAACTATGCATAAAGCTAAACTAAGCAAATATTGCACACGACAATGTCAACACAGACGTCTTAGCAGCAGACTAAGGGTTAACTTCTTCATTTCAGTGCTCCAAATAATCGGAATAAACTGAACAAATCCTACATTTTCTCACTCATTTCAGCACCGAATGCTACGGTGTTAGTACTGATTAAACCGTCTCTTCGAGACAATTCTAATGAGTATGACACCATTGGGTTTAAAAGCAGAAATAAAGAGTTTAGTTTTCGAAATACTCCCCTTATTTGGAGCCCTGTATTTACAGAGTTGTCAGTTTAGCTTCGAAATACTTCCGTTATCTGGAGCCCTGTATTTTCAGAGTTGTCCTTCTTTCCGTTCACAAGTTAGTTCTTTAATGGAAGTTATATCCATAAATTAAAAAACAAAATTAAAAAGCGAATTTCTTAGATAAAGCCGCTTTTTCTGAAAGAATCACGTCCCATGTAGTTCTAATGGGATTCCAAACAACAGTTTTATGCAGGTTTCCCAAAAACACAATGCGGCTTTAAGCTTCCTGCAGTTATAGCGTTGTTCACTGTATTTTAGGACATGGTCAATGTGACTGCGGTACGTGCAAGTGTGATCATGGGTTTACGGGAGACGCTTGCGAGTGTCCGACTACAACCGACAGTTGCATAGCGTTTAACGGAAAGGTATACACTGTTGTTTTACTGATCAATGTCAAACTTATAACCCATTCACTGACATGACGTCATCAGGTGTAAACAGTTGTCGTCTGGCGCTTTTTTATATTTAAATTGTAGGTAAATTGTAGGTATTTGGAATTAAATTGAACGTCAAACAGTTTGGATCCTGATCAGATGCCGCGTTACGCGGTATCTGATGGGATCCAAACTGTTTGCAAATAACCACTGTACTCGGGTTAACGCAGTGAAAGGGATAAGACTACCTTATTTTTCAGGGGTCCGTTTTATAAAACTTCGTAAGATTATAAAACTCTCAATTATTATTTATTTCTCCATCTAACCCTGTATTGTGATATATCTTTCGAATCGCCTTGAAAAGAAAAAAACTATGTATTCTCAGCATTCTAAGCTAGCGACGAGTATACTCGTAATTTACAAACAACATATCGGTGAAGGGTTGCACTTATTGTATTAAAACAGTACATTTATAAACACTGATAAAGGGTCTTTAACCAAGGTCATCACTTTTTGCTGTTTACCTTATTAAAATTAACGCCCCAAATAGTCGTAAATGGACAAGAAATAATAGGAGACTGGACTTTTTCATTTTTAGTTTCCGTATTGGATGTTTAACGTAGTTGATTTCAAAAAGACACCTGTATCTGCCCTGTTTATACTAAGTGTATAGTTTAAATCTTTGTTTCTATCATATTCACAGCTTTGCAATGGGGTCGGTGTATGTAAATGTGGGATATGTAGCTGCAGTGGTAATTCCCAATTTCGAGGACCAACATGTGAAGAATGTCCGGTAAGAGGCCTCATACTTTACATAGTGTATGGGCTAGGAACATTATACAAGTTGGCTTCTTTAAAAAAAGAAGCCAGGGAAGCCGCGCAGTTTTAATGAAGTGACATGTATATATGGTAGGAAACAAAACTATGTAGGGTTTGGGAAAAGAGTAATATAGGTGAAAGGTATACTTGAGATATTTGAGAAGATATTTATGTAAAACGAACCTATCTATATATAGCGACCAGTAAATTGCGTTAACGTCAATTCTCGTATTCTCAGGGTTTCTCATAAGCTCGTGCCTAATAAATTCAGATGAAATGGGCATTCCTGACATCCAGAAATATATCAACTTTTTTCCTCCGATAAATTTCTGTTGGAAGATGTTGCATGGACCCATAAATCATCAATTGAATTTGAATTCTCTATTTTCGAAATTTCACATGTAAAACTTGCTGCTCATTGTCATTTATTTAACACTTGTGCATAGTTCAAATCTCAATAAACGTCGTCGTTCATATGAAATTAATAAAAAAAGTTTAAAAAATCACCGATTGTGGGATTCGAACTCGAGACTTCTGCGTGAGAGTCTAACAGCACAACCACTACGCCAATACATCATATGCTAAAATATATGTCAAAGTTGTACTTGTCGGTAGTTTTCTTTGTTTACATTCGCACTGTTTTGTAAACAACGCCATTCGATCATTGTATTGTTGTGTTTTATTAACCTGTCAAAATTTAAATAATTATACGCTGGTTGAACACGCTATATTTAGCTTCGGTCGAAATCGATTATTTCCGCTACTTTTACCGGTAGGTCAGGGTTGAAATATGAAGTTGATATTTAGAATAAGATTTGAATACCTATATGTCTTCGTGGTCGAGACAGTACAGTAGTGTTTTACTTAGTTCATGTATGGCCATGAGTTCGATACCCAGCGAAGGACTTTTTTATTATTATCTTTATTATGTGGTGCATTCGAATCTGCAAGTAGGAGAAGAAGAATGGATTGAAATCCCTTTGGGTCTGATTTTATGTATCATTCATATAATAATATAATAATTGTAATAAAAAAAGAAATAAAACCTAACGGGGATCGAACCCACAACCTTTCATCCTTTTACAAGTATCCGTACTCGCTACCAACTACGCTAACTCGATTATTGATTTAAATTCGACAAAGAATGCACAATATCCTTAAGTTCCTATCCGTAAATCAAAACGGAAAGTATCGACTTTATACCGAAGTAAAATATATCATTTCAGTGACGTATGAATATTCAAATTTTGACAGGTCAATAAAACCAAACAATACTACTGTAATAGACAAATCAGAATGTCAGTTTAGTATTAATGACATAAACATTGAACAGGATGAAGAGTTTAAATCTAAGGAGTGAGAAAGCAACTGTTCCAAAGTAATGAACGACCTTGATTAGCAACGCCAAAACTGGTGACACTTTGCAGTCGATTGTTTTGAAATCTTATCTCATGAGATGAAGCGTAAAGTATGGTCCATTTGATTTCAATTGTATAACTTTTCAAATTTGAATCGATTCACTTTTCCAGTTCATTGCCGTTACTTCACTAGAAGTGTTTTGATTTCTTCCTATTTCTGAACTGAGGCGTACTAAAACCCGGACCGAATACAAGGCTGCCATACATTGATCATGAACAATCCTAAGATTTCCAAATTTGCTATTTTTCAAATGTGTTTACTTAAAGCAGGTTGAAAGTAAAAGAGAATGTGCCTAAATGCGCATTCTGCTTTACTTTCAGCCTGTTTAAAGTTGTCATCTGCTGGGATAAAATTTAGAAAATCTCGGAAAAATCCGGAGTTATGGCAGCCCTGCGATTATGCGGGCCGATTGGTGATGTTATGCGGGCCGTTTGGTGATGTTACATGTAGCCATGTAACATTACGGATTTTCACCTTCTGACATCACATTAAGCTATATAGTAGATAAATCGAGTGAGGTATAATAATAAAGTGGCCTCATAATTTACATAGTGTATGGGCTAGGAACATTATATAAATATCACCTCTCACAGAGGGTGAGAGTACGGATTGTTCACCCGAGGCAAGTAATGTCAACCGAGGCGTAAGCCGAGGTAGACATCTACGTGTAGAGAGTGAACAACCCGTTCTCTCACCCTCTGTGAGATGTGATATTTATTTTATTATACCGAACAAAAATATAGATCTAATTACCAATGTTTTCAATACCACTTTTAATATATATAAAGCCCATAAATTGCTATTACAAAATTGTTCTTTGTGGCACAGTTGAACTCCATAAAAATAATAATAACAAAATAATGTATAGGTCATTTCTACGTTTGAATACACCACCCTGCATGATCTGAATCAGTTAAATGTTTACCGTATTCTCGGGGTTTTTGATTGGTTGTCAAGGCTTGTTGCTAGGGAGGTGGTAAACTCTTCAGTTCAGAAAAGTTTTTAGATTTTATTTTGTTTGTTTTATTTAGAGTTAACACTCTATGCAGTAGTATTAAGTAAATAACAATATGCAAAAGGTTTTACATGTGAAATTAAAAAAAAAAAGATGATTCAAATCCAACTGATGTTTTATGGCTCCATACCACATTTTCCAATGGAAATTTATCACAGGAAAATAGATGATTTAATTCCGGATGTCGGAAGCGTCCATTGCATACGTTTTCATTAACCCCCGAGAATACGAGAAACCCTGAGAATACGAGACAAGATTCCACGCTTGTATAGATTATATAATATTTTGTAAGATTTGGACAAAGTGGGATCTCATTCATTGATTTAGAATATCTCGCATTTATTGATTTAATTCGTTTTTACGGTAGAATAAACAGATATAGGTGTATGCCCTCGAGTGCCTATGTTTCTCAGAAGCCATGGTTACTATGCAAGGGAAGTAACCGATACGGGACAGAATGACTAAAATCCGAACCGAATAAGCGGTCCGTTTCGTTATGCCACGCGGGCCGAAATGCGGTATTAACCATTTAACATCACGATTTTTAACCTTCTGACGTCACATTAGGCTCTATAATAGATAAGACAAGTGAGGTATAATAATATTAAACACTGTAGTTACATTTTCCGTTGTTAATGGCCTGTATAGTCCGGACATATTGACCTGACATTGGTGACCTCTATCAGCATACTGTCACACTTTGTTGCATTTCTAAATATAGCTTCGGAACACTTCGTTATCATTTATACGATATTGCACATTGTAACTACATCGATACCGAGGAGATATAGCATTGCCAGGTTCCACAAATATCGAAGAGTTTTTGGCGCAAGTGGTCAGGAAGACGACTATACATTATTTTTCCGTACAGTCAGTGGTTCGATTCCCATTCAATACTAATACATTTTTACCATTTTATACTGCTTCTTTTAAATATTCATACAACATTTATTACGATTGAAATATGATTCTTTAGATATATGTTTTCATAAGTTTATGTCAAAGCGTCTATTTGGTCTATAAAATAACATTCATAAAATAAAAATATTTTCCTCTATAGCGGGATTCGAACCCGTCACCTCGCCATTACAAATCATTCGCTCTAACCACACACATATGACAGATGATATACGTCAAAGGGTTGTCAATTAAGTATATATAGTGAACTGTCGTGAGTCGAGTTGAGGGCATCGATTATCTTACATGAATTAAAACTCGAAACGCAACATGATGCTGTTTAGTAGATAAATACGATAATAATAGAAGTCTCAGGACTAATAGTTTATCAACAACAACTTATTCAACTTGCTCAAAGTAAAGTGTTTACCCACTGAAAATCACAACTGTAACAAGATTCTCGTAATTTACCGAACTTTCCCGAAACTGTACGTTTCGCTGTCGATTATTGATTTATACTGCGTCATCTCACTTAAATTTATTCATGCATAAAGTTCAACGTCAGGTCAATATGTTCGGACTATATATACTTCTGCCATTGACGATGAAAGGGTTAATACTGGTCAACGCAAAACATCGGCTAAATGCAGACAAACAACAATGCAGATAATTCCTAAAGGTTTGTTTTTCAGCTTTAATATTATTGACCTCAAAAAGGCTGTCAATTCAACAATTTAGATCTGCTTTTTATGACATGGGTCGAATCAGACGCTCCAAATTGTGTGCAATGAATATACAAGGGCCACTATGGCCCTAAATCGCTCACCTGGTATACCATGGCAAACTTGACCTATAGTGACCTAGATTATGACTGGACATGACCCACAATCAACCTTTAGAGTGTAAACAAGATTTTCCTATGATTTGACCTAGTGACCTAGTTTTTTACTTGACATAACCCATATTCAAACTTGACCTATATATCAATGAGACAAACATTCTGACCAAGTTTCATCAAGATCCAATGAGATGTGTAGCCTCTAGAGTGTTAACAAGATTTTTCTATGATTTAACCTAGTGACCTAGTTTTTGACCGGACATAACCCATATTCAAACTTTACCTAGATATTAATGAGACAAACATACTGACCAAGTTTCATCAAGATCCAATGAGATTTGTAGCCTCTAGAGTGTTAACAAGGTTTTTCTATGATTTAACCTAGTGACCTAGTTTTTGACCGCACATGACCTATATTCAAAGTTGACCTAGATATCAATGAGACAAACATTCTTACCATGTTTCATAAAGATCCAATGAGATGTGTAGCCTCTAGAGTGTTAACAAGATTGTTCTATGATTTGACCTAGTGACCTAGTTTTTGACCCCACATGACCCACATTCGAACTTGACCTAGATTTCTACTAGACATACATTGTGATAAAGTTTCATGAAGATCCAATGAGATTTGTAGCCGGTAGAGTGTTAACGAACAATTGTGAACAGACAGACGGACGGACGGACAGACGACGGACGACGGACATCCAGCGATCCTAAAAGCTCACCTTGGCACTTCGTGCCAGGTTAGCTAAAAAGCATTGGAATCACTTCGTGTATTCAGGGCTATATATAAGGATAATATTTTAAAAGTTTTTTTTTCTGCATTAAACCCTGTGGTGTTACTACTTATTAGAATCGTCTGAAAGAGACTATTCTAATGAGTAGTTACATTTGTACAATGTAGGATTTGGTACTGACATGAATGAGAAAATGATTTATTTGTTTATTTAACTCGATCTCAACTTCAGCCATGGGTCCAAGGTTATATAGCTTATGAATGGAGTCTGAAATCGTTCTCAAGCGTTTGATTGGTCAGATTTTAGGTTTTATTATGAGCAAGCAAATGATTGAGAACGATATCAGACTTATCTCCAAAGCTTTATTACCTTGGGGCCTGGTATTGTTAAAGATTGTCTCCCGAATGCATTTATCGTAGGCCTGCCCTGGACGGTGTTCCTTGTACAAGGAATGTGCCCTGTGTAAAGGGTTCCAAAAGGGACAACTCAGTCAGGAGGAGTGTGACAAAGAGTGCCAACATATATCTATTCGAGACAGTCTAAACAAGAAAAAGGTTCAAGGTATAACTATGTATATATGTAGAATGCTTGGGGAGACGCCGTGTCCAGTTTCTTGTTTAAACAAAACAAAGTGCTTAAGGTACTTCGCATGTGCGCTTAGTTTCCATACAATTGTTATGAAACTTTTCATGAAGAATGATAATAGGCTTAGAATCAATGTGTGAAAATATAAGCAAAATCTATCGTGTGGTTTGTCTTTAAGGTCTCTTTTTCTGACAAAAACCTGGAATTTTGATGATTTTATTTTTCTCAAAAATAAATAAAGCTAATGACTATTAGTCTAGCCCAATAAGAAGTCCACAACATTCATTACAAAAAAAGCTAAAAACATTTTGAATAAAGGTGTTCAGAAAGATGTTATCAGCTATTTAAATTTTGCAAAATGCTAAAAAATTGAATTACAAAAAACTGACTCATTCAATGTATATTTTTTTTCATTTATTTCAAATACATGGTTGATGAAACAGTTGGTCAGAAAAAATTAGAAATATTACAGTCAGTATTTGTTGTTATAACAGATTTTCTTATTAAAATGGGGACAATTTGAAGTTGAGATACAGTTACTTACCTTAAAATTAGAATTCTGTCATTAAAATGCGCTATTACTTATTCACGGACTTGCATACAAGGTTAATTCTATTGTTTAAACATAATAATAATGGACAATGTTGATCTTGAAAAGGTTGACGTATTGATAAGCTTCAATGTGTGGCTTTATAGTTCGATCAAATCGTATACATGCATACCGATTGTATTGACTTGTACGTCATTAAATTAAAACGTACATGTAAGTGGACATATAATTGGACCGTATATAACATGATTTATTCTAATCAACAAAAACTAAACATAACATGTCCCTTGATTACTGCGTTATGGATTTACAAGTCAATAAATCGGACACTTAAAAAAAATATTTGGATCGGATGGGTCTCGAACCTATGACCATTGAATTTAGAGTCAATCACTCTGCTCACTGCGCTATGAAGGATTATACTAAATCGTATCAACATTTTCCTTTATATAAATTTTCTAGTATAAGCACGTACGGAAAAAGTCTATGTTGCCAAGACGCATATCCGCTTTATTGAAGTTTATTGAAAATTTAGACGATTGTTTCTAAAAACAGCATGTACCGGAAAAAGTCTTACTATTTGGACAGATAGACCAGAGCAAACAGAGCGAATTCTAATAAAATTGCTCCCCAGGGACCACTCTTATCAGGATCTTCACTAATTGCCTTTCAGTTTGCATCTTTTTCACTAATTACTGTGTCACAATAGCATTGTTTTCAAAGTTTATGATAAAGTCAGCAGTTAGACAGTGTGTCCCATATTTTAGGATTTTATGGGTATTATAATAAATCATGCATACAAGCGGCGTCTACATGTAGAACATATTTAGTGACATTTTATATGTACAGTGCTCCCTCTGTACAACAGTCCTCAGAACTCTAAACAATGGTTGCCGCTGCTCCCCATACACGAACATTTTATGCTTAACCCTTTCACTGCCGCAATACAGTCGGCCTAGAATTGTCGTCTACTGTATCATTTTCAAAGTTACATAATGGACAATTTAACAGAAGAAACACTAGAACGAGTGACAAACCATTCGAATCCAGGTCAGACGACACGTTACGCGGTGTCTGATCTGTATTTAAGCTGTTTTCTAATATACACCACGTGCTCAGTACTCTAAGGGTATACACGTTCCTTCCCTAAAACAACTCCCTCCGAACAACTCGCGTAATCTTTGTCTCCCACTGGGGGTTGTTGTAGAGAGGGAAAGTTGTATCTGATATTTATAGGCACATACAGACAATTTGCAGACCCCATGTACAGTTGAGAATACGAAATTATATCCCGTTTAAACGCATACAAAACGCAAAAGCTTTGCGATAAAATGAAGAAATTGACGATTTCAGAATATTATAAATATCGTTTTTTAAATTTTAGTGATAAACAGTTTGGAGCCCGATCGGTTATGTTAGGCTGGTAGAGGGACTTTTTGTTATGTTACAAAATTAAGGAATTATGCATGTTATCTAAATGGAAAACTGGTTGTAATGGCATTTAAATTGAGAAAAAAATCGAGTCTTATTAGTCATGAAAGGTAAAAAATTGGATGGTAGTGCCAGATACCAGATTTATAATGATGGCCATAGATTGAAGTGACAGACCCAGTGTTATAGTTATGACCACCTATCTATAGATTTATTAAAATGAAAATGTGAAAACCTGCATCTACATACAACATAAAAAATATCATATCAAACATATTTTTGTTAACTTGGAATAAACTATATATCTTTTGCAAAAAATAGGTCATTAGGCAATTATATGAGTGTCTAAACGACCAGAGGTACATGTAAGTAGTTTTCTCATCCTGTTTAAATACCAAAGGTATGTCAAATAGTCATTATTGTCAAATGTAAGAAAAGGAATTCTACCTTAAAGCCAGCAATTGTGAACATATGCAAAAAAAAACTATTTCCCTTGTCCAAATAGGTCATTGTGCAATAACGTTAATTTTCAAGACATGTTCGTGTCGCTTTGTCCGAAATTGGTCATTAGGCTATAGAACAGTCTGATATTGACACACTTAGCTTCCTTACTAATTCTTAATTAGCTCTAAAACATATGTTTTGACTCAAAAAGTTAAAAAAAACAACGGCAATATATGTCAAATGTAAGAAAGGAAAACGTATATTAAAACTTGATATAGCAACACTCTTGAAAAATACTCTAAGTTTTGTTTTTTGGTCACAAATTGGTCATTTTGCAATAATGTTAATTTCGAACCATGGTTTTAAGTTGTCTGAATTATCTCCCTTATAATTTAAAACAATACTTTGACACCACAACTGTAAAGAACGACCCATTATGTCAAATGTTAGAAACGAAACTATATATAGGAACCTGAAATGGCAGCCGTCTTGAAAAATGTCCACCATTTGATTTTTGAAGTGGCTAGCATACTTTCATAAAACAGTATACATAGAAGAGTAAGTGTGCCAAGTTTGTGTATTGTATCTCAACGTGCATTATTCGTCCCAAAAATTACAGATAACTCCTAAATAGGCTTTCTGATTTACAACTGTCTTGCATTTAGCTGTGTATTGTCTTTATTAAACTAGACTGTCTCTTTAGCAATACTGCTAAAGCCCTCTCAATCGAACTGTTCAGGAAATAAACGGTTTTTGATATCTTATTTTCTTTGTATATGTATACAGTCGTAATAAACGGTTAAACTCTTCACTATATTACCCCAATTACAATAGTTATTGGCAAACAGTTTAGATACTGCTCAGATGCCGCGTTACGCGGCGTCTGATCATGATCAAAATCTGTTTGACACTCATTGCGATATTTCTTTAGCTATTGTTTTTTACCTTTAAATGTTTAAATCAGATGAAGTCATGACAGTAAAGGGTTTTTATATTTTAAATGGTTTTGTTTCAGCTAACGACAATGTCAATATGTGTCAGCTCACGGACGAAGACACTGGCTGTAAATACAACTTCACTTACGAGTATGTCGACCCAAAAGTTTCATTCTTAATTATAGTGGAGAAACAAGGTAGGTGGCAATGTACAGTGGACAATTAGTTATTTTGACGTCATACGTGACATCATTTAGCACATAATACATTGTTGTTCACAAAAAGGCGATTATAGTATCCGTATGTTGATTTGATTTCAAACAGTATGGAGCCAGATAAGACTGGGATAGTTCGGTATCTTATCAGACTCTAAACTGTTTGCCACTCTTATCAATCACCAGACCTTTTAAAATGCTGTCATTTTCTACCATTTAGTTTACTGCGTTTGCAGGTAAGGATGAATAAAATGACATGATTTTCATGACGATTTATTTTAATATAAGCGACAAACTGTTTGTAATGGCCATGCTTCACGTTACACAAGCGCGCTTATGAGGAATAAATAACATCTCCCTGTATTAGGCACATGCAGACATACAAAATAACTATAGTAAGTTGACATGTTGCTTTGCATAACAAAAACAGAGGAAACATTATATGCACAGAAAAATGACGCCAGGTAACATTACAGCCAGTACAAATAATGCATTTTGTATTTGTTAAAGTTTGGTTTATTAGAAGTTAACTATATGGTATGAATACTTTTACCATAATTTGGTAAGATCTCGCTTCACACAGTCTATTCTTCTGAGGCTGATTTCATTTGTATTTTATAGCATTAGTTTGATGGCCATTATGTAACATGTTTCGGTAAATTATATACATGTACTTCAAAAAAAGTTGTGCCAAACGGCAACTTAAATAACAACTTAAACCAGCCATTTTATACATGTGTCAGTGTAGCATAGGACATATGTTTAGTAGCAACTAGCTGTTTGTGTTACCTTTGGCATGCGGTATGCCGCTCCGGATAAACTTCAGCATGCTGCTTCAAACGATTTCCACTTAGCAGACATTGTGTTGTTTAATGAGCAACGCAGACAATCAGCGCCAAAGAAATGAAAAATACGTCATTATTTCAAGTTTAATTATTTCACTGCTACGTTTTATCGTCTGCTTTAATCCTCTTACCGCCAAAATATCGTCTGCATTGGTAGTGTCGTCAGCAAATGTTTTCAAGTCAGTTTTAGGGCTGATTTGACTTACGAAATGTCGATACGAGTGTCAAACAGTTTGAATCCTGATTAGACGCCGCGTTACGCCGCGTCTGATCAGGATCTAAACTGTTTGTCGACGTTGGCAGTGAAAGAAACTAAACGCAAACAGGCAAAACAAATATAGAGACGAAGGCATGCTTCTGAAACTGTTGATAATTTGTACAGCGGAGAATCTGTTATTCTTTCCCGTTTAAACGCAAACGTACGCAAACGCAAAGCACTAAAAAGTAGAAAAGAACAATTTTAGACAATTCTGATAATTCATGTTTATCTTGGTGGCAAACAGTTTGCAGCCTGATCAGACGCCGGGTTACCCGGCGTCTTATCTGGCTCCAAACTGTTTGTATTGTAAATAATAGTTTTAGCGTAAACGCGTTTATTGGGAAAGAATAACACATTCTCCACTGTATCACTCTTAGTGACAAACAGTTTGAAGCCGGGTTATTGGGCGTTTGATCTGGTGCTAAACTGTTTGTTATGAACATAATTATTTCTAAACAATCGCATTTACTGGCACAGGATAACTTATCAACAGTACAGATTTGAGTCTGCTTTCTAGACATTTTGAATAGACGGAGAATAGTAAATAAAAATCATGTATTTTTTGTTTTATTTCAGAGTGTCCATCTAGTGCTGCCGCATCACATACAAACACATTACTTGGTTTGGTAATTGGCGTCGTGTCTTGGACATTTATATGGCGATTTATTTGTAACATAAAACTCCACGTACAACGAGGAGGATAGTATTCTTACCCGTTTAAACAACAGTAAACGAAAGCCCCATGCAGTATTTTATACATCAATTATTTATCGAAATGCATAGTAATCTAGGTGGCAAACAGTTTGGAGCCTGATCACACGCCGAGTTAATTGGTGTCTATCCTGGCTCCAAAGTATTTGCAAAGTACACGATCACAGAATTACATATACGCAAAAAGAATAACGTGTTACCCACTGTATAACCACTATAATACCAATGAGTCGTGCCATGACAAAACCTGCCTTATCGCATTGCTACACTGTACAGACCAAACACCCTTGGCATCCAATGATCTGTATCTGAGTTTGGTTTATATAATGCTTTAGATGAGTGGGGTGTCAAACAGAGTTGATCAGAGGCAGCCACCACGACTTTGGCGCGGCGGCTGGCCTTGATCTACACTGTGTGCAATTAAATAAGTCAGGTTTTCTCATGGAACGGCTTATTTCAACATTGAACAGACCAAGCATCGTTGTCATCCCAGGCTCTGGGTCTGAGTTTGGTCTACACTCCCAAAAACGTTACCGATGCTTAAAATATTAGATACCAGCTAGTGTGTGTTTGACGCGGCGGCTGGCCATGATATACACTGTTTTCAATGCAATAAGGCAGATTTTCTCATTGCACGGCTCAAATCCATTGATGGTGCTACTTGAGGCTAGTTTAACCCCTTTCACTGCCTTACCCCGAGTACAACAGCTATTATACAACGCTACGTCTTACCAGAATCCAACTGTTTGACACTGATTTTTATATTTCTTAAGCTAAAATACCTAAAACTTGAATTTAAAAAATAGAAAACAGACGATCATTGTTTAAAACTGCTGACATCATGGCAGTGAAGTGAAGTAATGTAATGCATTTTTCGACTTTGGACCAGCGCATGGTGTACAATGTAGAAAACATAGTTCTTTCCCGTTTATTAAAACGAGACTTAACGTTACGAGAACGTTTATCTTATAATAATTAGAGTTGCAAACAGTTTGGAGCTTGATCATGCGCCCTGTAACCCTCGTCTGATCTGGCTCCAAACTGTTTTCATTGGAGAGCATTGCTTTAAGCACAAACTCGTTTATCGAGAAGAAATGATTGACTGGATTTTGTATTACGGCATCTTGACACATACAGTGGCCATATACTTATCGAGAAGGAATAGCGTTTTCTCCAACGTAGCATACATGTGATATTCATGTTGTAAAACTGGGGAGAGTCTGATATATATGAGGTGAATATATAAAGTAGGAATGTTTTATACACTTCTTTTCTATCTACTTACTCAATGTTATTATCAAAATATAACATATAAATAAGACTCAAATTTTGTGTGGGTACCAGATTGTCTAATCAGCTCATGATCTTGGACCGACTTTCGATTGCAGTCTTACATCAGATATATTATATGCTATGTTTTCTTTGTTTTTATTTCGATATGCTATACGTACACGTATATTGTTTATGTTGACATTGGAAATATATCGAGTTGAACTTATTACTTTTTAATTATTGTCCCAATACCTTCTTTCCTCAGAAATATTCGAAATACAGTAACCCGGCGTCTGATCAGTCTTCAAACGGTGTGCCATTCAGAGTATAAACAATCTAGGGAAATGTAAATCAAACTTGGATTTTCTGAATTTTATTTCATTGCGTTTGGGCTGCGTTTTAAACAGTAAAGAAAACTGCTGTTTTCTCTGCTGCAACTCCTTGTGACCCAATATTAGTGTTGTTTTAAGTTGAACGAAATAATTCGTCGAGAAGCTTTCAGTAAGTACACGTTCGCTAGATGTACTAAACTAAGAGCTGTTTACCAGCTTCCGAAAACACAAGTCAGCCAGAAATAACGCTCCGCTATAATATACACACAAGTGTTATACTACATACAATGTATACACCGAGGAGTAAGTTAGGGGTATGTATTTGTTTTTTGGTTTTAAACAAATCTTTGTGATGAATTCATTTTTTCTGAAACCCCTAAGGAGACTGAAAACGCAATTAACAAATGATTAGGGATACTTTACCGCCAAACTTAACTGTTACGTGGTCGGTGGCTGAGTTTTGTCACCGCTATAGTCGCTACATTTGTATTAAGCATTATCTCAACGAGAAACACTGTGTCTGATTAGGATCTAACGTGTGCTGCACTCGTACGAATAGTTTGTCAATCAATGAGACGTTCCTACTGTCAACGGCGCTGGTGCTTGATATGCAATAGGGGATGCGCTTGTTTGTTTGACTGAGATTATTCACTCTGCCAAGAACTGAAAGTAAGGCATGTCGGGTTTGTTTTTTATCGCAGCGAGTGAGATATGCCAAAATCAACTTCCTTAAATAATCCCTAATAATCATCTAATCATTCATCGGCGCTATATGACCTATTATGTGTCGCAGTGCTGTACACCCGAACTCATCAATCATAATGCACACCTATTTTTGAAACAATTATTCAAACGAAGTCAATGCAGAAGAGTTAGCACACGATGACTATTGGCGGTAAAAGAGGTAGTGTAGAGCACATTGTTTTGCATCTAACAATTATCAATACACGAGAAGTACTTTATGTGCACCTTTATAACAAAAACACATGCGACATGAAAAATGCCAGTTGTAGGGCCATTCACAAGAAGGTTCAATTCCTGTGCTTCATACAGGACACATTTTAACTCTTTCATTAACGTCGCAAATATGCGATACTGCACAGACGTAAAGCGGCGTCTGATTAGGATCCAAACAGTTTTACAACAATTGAGAGGCTCGAAAGTCTAAAAATGCATGATATGGGAAACATTGTAGACGAAAAATTCAAAGCTGACATTATTTACGGCAAGTGAATGGTTAATGACTTAATCAGTGTAAAATGTTTGTAAATATGATGTAGGTGGAGTGTTTGTACAGTGCATTCTAAATTTAGATCATCTTTAGTATTATACGTGTTTACCACGCAAGGATAGCTGCTGCATAAATTTATACATACCAAAGACTGAATCAATGTTCCCTATCACCACTGTGGCTGAAGTCAGGTTGGTTTCAAACAGTCTTAACTAGACGCCGCGTAATTAGGCCTTTGATCAGGATCCATATTGTTTGACTCTCGTTTCTATAAAAGTTTATCAACGCTGCCTTAAAACTACATTAAAATTTGAAACATCATTACAGAACTCAGTTTGAAGCAATATATTGCAAAATAACAACCTTAAATAGTAAAATATAAACTTGACTTTAAAAAAATACTTTAAAAACATATACAGTTACAGTTTGCAGAACTTAAACCGTCGTTTAAGTGTTCAATGATTTAGTGAACATTTAAAAAGTTATTTTGGATTTGGATTTAAAATGCATGAACTCTTATTCGAGTAGTGTTGTTTTGTACAGACAGTATGTCTCTTTTGTGGGACAAATTAACACCTATCTTTCAGTGGGAGTTGCTTGAATGCGCCCAGGCACTTGCTTTTTTATAAGGAAATTGGTGGTCACTCTTTTCTGCAATTTGCAAAAATGATGCAAGTAACGTAAGTTCGACAATTGGTCGTCGAATTATGATAGTAAGCTTTTATTACAGAAAAATGTCAGTTTTGATCTTGATCGCTCGACTATCAACACGGCTACTGAACAGAATCCAAGCTGCTCTCTACAATGGTATTCTCGATGTAAAGTAACTCTCAGAGGTTTAACTTCTCAGAGTCGGATTCGTATGAAAATACACGAATGTGCTGGTATATCTTTTTACTTTACCATAAATATTTCCCGCGGTGTTTAGACTATTTATAGGTACAGTGAAGATGTTATTCTATCCAATTTAATCAAAATACAATACATGTATAATAAAATGCAGAAAGCGACAGCTTTTTGAAAACATTAATATCTCTCTGAGCGGCAAACAGTTTGGAGCCTGATCAGACTGCAGGTCACCTGGTCAACGTGGGCTCTCTGTCATGTGTGCGTACATATTTGCAGCGCATATCAAAGTTACCTACATGTATAAGGCTGCTAAATAGGTTGTGTTTTGGGTTTTCTTCTTCCCTTTTGTAAACAAAAGCACAATATAGACTGAAACTTGTTTTTTGAGTGACAACAATTGGAGTATCTCCAAAGGCAAGTATCTTCTTAATACAGGATGACAAATGTATAAAGTCACGTTTCGAGATTCCTGTACAACTGTTTCATACACCACAGCCTCTCTAATACGACAATGAGCTTAATGTTTTACTTTCACGTTACGTTAAGCTGTCACCCGTTACATGTATCAGGAACGTACATTAGATGTATATATACGTTCCTGCTGTTATTTAAATAATAAATTAGCATTCCTTTAGTGATCGTGTACAATGCATACTCATTTAAAAGGGAACTACGTATACTTTAGTAAATTTTAATCATTCAGGGTTGACAGCGGACTCACTGTTAAGGTAATAGTGCCGTGCTTATCAAGATGGCCACCAAAACAAGTAGTGGAGGGGCATTTATGGTGAAAACAGCAAAGATATTACCCAACCCCTGAAAATGTCACTCTATACAACTGAAAATTATATCCCTCTTTTCATTTGCATTTATAGAAAATAATAAAAACGTTTTTATAGTGAAAAGAAATTACCTCCAAATTTACCAAACTTTGGGCAATTCCACCAACATCTGCGGCTAACTAATTCCAAAACTATCTATGTCATCGTAATTTTCAAACTGTTCCCGAGGTGCAAGGAATCCTTATTTTCTCTTTAGAATGTCCAATTGAACACTATATAGTCTGACATTATATCCATTGTCACCAAGTATTTCAAATTTCCATATTGGCTAACACATGTATTTGAAATAAGTCCTTTGAAAAGTACGGTGGTCAAACATTGTCAAAGTAAAAACATCAAATGAATGCTACATAGTACCTGTACAAACCATTGTGGACTCCAAATGTAACTAGATCACTGACCAAGTCAGAAAGGATTCCACAAAAGGAGGAGTAAGACACAATGAGGAAACTACTCAAGTTCAACACATAGTATCAACAAGGCCCACAGTTAGAGTTAAATGAAAATCATTCAAGGGGTAAAGAAGATATGACGTGGTCTTTTGTGACCTTCTTACCAGCATTGCAAATACTGAACTACTGCAAACACTGTCCGAAAATCTGGCTAAATCCCATGACATTATTTCAGTAACAGAGAAAACAGGGCTAAAATGGTTTTGTTCAGCTTTAAACTGCTTGAGTCCCAAGTAGGACAAGGCTAAAATTTGCAAATTATAGTTGTTCAAGGGTAATGGTACTTGGATGAAAAGTATAAGCGTTAGTAAGCGGACAAGGTTAAATATGGTCAATCACGAACAATTACTGACCAAGCTACATCACTATGACATAAGAGGACCGGTATCGCAGGTCTCTGGCAGTAGCTATTTACATGTCCTCCACCATTCCAGTTCCATCAGGTGTCCCCCAGGGTAATGTCCTCGGCTCATTACTATTCTTCATTTACATTAACGATCTTCGCGGGTATGTAAGTCAAAATAAAGTACACCTATTCGCTGATGACACAACTATATACCTGTCCTTTTCCATTGTCGATACTGATCATACATGTATGTATTAGCATGTATTTTAAGTAATTAAGTCATACCTTTCGAGATTTCGCATTAATAGATCTACATTTCATTATTGCGTATAATATTTATCGTTATTTTATAATATAACTTAAAAATAAATAAAACTACAACACGCAAAATATCCCAATGAAAACCAAGTGTCACTAATTCGACGTTAAACTTGACAGACCCATACGTACACATACATGTACCTTGGTTGACGTTTCTACAGTGTTCAAATTCTCCCGGTCATGGCTGTAGAGCTTTTTAGCTCACCTGGCACGAAGTGCCAAGGTGAGCTTTTAGGATCGCTGGATGTCCGTCGTCCGTCGTCTGTCCGTTCGTTCACAATTGGTTGTGAACACACAAATTTCATTGGATCTTCATGAAACTTAATGACAATGTTTGTTTTTATGAAATCTATGTCAAGTTCGAATGTGGGTTATGTCGGGTCAAAAACTAGGTCACTAGGTCAAATTATAGAAAAACCTTGTGAACACTCTTGAGGCTACCATCTCATTGGATCTTAATGAAACTTGATCAAAATGTTTGCCTAATTAATATCTAGGACAAGTTCGAATATAGGTCATTTATATAATCCTATCCACAAACGGTGCAGATCCTGATCGGAGGATTCCTTTAGTAGCCCTCTGATTTGGCTCTTCACTGTTAGCATACGGCAAGTGTACCTTCCATAGGTACCGTACGTGCTAGTAGATATCCGTACTGGTCAATATAGTTAAATGTGTAAAGCAAGTACGATACTGATTACATCCTCTAGGAACCCTCTGAATTGAATCTGCACGGCTAGCACACGACAATTTTAATTTTCATTCGTGCATTGTTTGTAGGTGACGAATATACTCGTCGATAGGGGTGAATTTGTTAAAAAAAATACGATATTAAATTGTATCCATAAACGGTGCAGATCCTGGTTGGAGGGCTGGGTCTCAGATTTGGGTCTTCGCCGTTAGCATACGACAAGTATATACAAGCTCATAGGTACAGTGTTAGTAGATATCTATAGATCTACTAGTCGCGAATAATTAAATATGTTAAAGCAGGGCTTCCATTTCTCCGGATTTTTCCTAAATCTTCGGATTTTTTCCCAGTTTATAGTAATTTAAAGCAGGCTGAAAGTAAAGCAGAATACGCCTTTAGGCGCATTCTGCTTTACTTACAGCCTGCTGTAAGTAGTCGCATGTCAACAAAACTAGAAACAGGATATTGGGTAAAGGTACGATACGTAAAATCGCACTTGCAAAATGCATATTTGGAAATCTTAGGATTTTTCATGTCAACTTATGGCAGCCCTGTTAAAGCAATGATATTATATGATCATATCCATAAACGGCGCAGATCCTGTTCAGAGGACTCTTTTAGGAGCCCTCTGATCGGGGTCTGCACTGTCAACATACGATAATTGTACTTTTAATACATATACTGTTAGTAAATGACGAGTAAACTCGTCGATAGGATTGATGGTGTTAAGATTTATTGATGATCCGATTGCAATCAGATGACGCTCCGCTGGCGATCCGTTAGCGATCTGTAAGATCCGATAGCGACTTCATGGTCATTGGTCGCCTCCCAAATCATAAAAATGTTGCGACCTTGTATGATCGGATTGCGCTTCGTTGACGCTCAAAGGCGACTAAGGTGGGATCCAATGCGCTCTTTTGGCGCTCCGATGGCGACCAACGCAATCTATGGTTCTCAAAAGAGAACCGATAGCGATGTCGATGACCAATGGGGATCCATTACCGGTCTGTTAGCGCTCTATTTGATCTAAATTGGGAGATATCCTACGAAGACGTGTGGCGCTCTGCCGCGCTCATACGTTTTAGATTTGGCAGCAGATGTTTAGGCATATAGCTATATACATAGCTGCTTTCTTTTTGACATGTATCTACTTAATGCAGTAGTATCGTAATGTAGACATTTCCTTTAAGAGCTTTCTGAATTACGTTCGTACTGCCAAAAGTCTTTAGACATCTCTGGGTGTTTTTTATACATTTAATAGCTACTACAGATGTTCTAATGCACATCAAAACCAATGTTGAACGCCGTTATATTTACACACTTTTCGGTACCATCATTGTGTATAACAGTTTTGATCCGGATGAGAAGTCGAGTTACATCATGCAATTTGGATCTATTGATAGAAAATACTATCGGGTATTTTAAGATACAGAGAATCATTATCAGATCGCCACGGAGCGCAAAGTATCTACTAATTTGCTTTGTTGGATCGTGGTGGCGCTCCAGTTACGATCTTGGCGATCAGGTAGCGCTCCGATGGCGACTTAGGCGATCAATCAGCGATCTAATGGCGTTCCTGTCGGGGCGCCACGGATTTTTTTGTGCAGGGAGTAAACCGACGGCGACATTGGCGATCATGGGGATCAGATAGCGATCAATTTGTGTAATATGTACACTCCTGGCCAAGTTCGATAACTACCTATGTCACATAAGATGTCTAGATTATGCACCTTGAATTTCCAGAAATAACCACTGGCTGCTCTCTAACTCCACTATTTTTCATCCAATCTTTATAATTTTGTTGTAACAATTATTTAAATTTGAATTTAGATACGTGTACATGTTCTTACAAAAGAAACACCACCCTTTATTACAAATTCACGGAAATAGCTATTACAATTGTTTCACAGACAAATGGTTACGAGTATATAGCTATATTTGAACCATCATTGTTTATAATTGTCTCCTTTATTATTCATAGTAGATGTTTAAATCTTCCTCTTTAAATTATCTTAAATAAAAATATCATAATACTGAAATAGAAAATATTGTACGCATTGCGTATTTAGTGACTTTTGAAAAAATATTACAGTGAAAAAGCATTATTCTTTCCCAAATAAACGCGTTTACGCTATATCTATTATTTCCATTGCAAACAGATTGGAGCCAGATCATACGCCGGGTAACCCGGCGTCTGATCCGGATCTAAACTGTTTGCCACTCATATTAAAATGAATATGTGGAAACATAGAAAAGTTGCCATTTTCTACATTTTAGTGCACCGCGTTTGCGTTTCGTATGCGTTTATACGGGAAGGAATAGCGTGATCTCCACTGTAACTAAAACAGTTATTACCATTAGTAATTACTTGAAATTACTTGAAAATGACATAATATGTGGTTTTGTTACTTATGTTTTAAGATGATGTACTTATGTACAAGTCTGAATAAAAGATGTTCTGTTCTGTTCTGTTCTGTAAAGATGCATAAGGGTTTTTACTAAGTTCACT
This sequence comes from Gari tellinella, assembly GCA_922989275.2. NCBI lineage: Eukaryota > Metazoa > Mollusca > Bivalvia > Cardiida > Psammobiidae > Gari > Gari tellinella. Next base: position 19,324,177 of record OV277869.1, on the reverse strand, counting down.
TTCATTCAAATGATTCCTCATAGAAATTTCATGATTCTAATTTATCCTGATAAGGAGCCATAAACAAGTGTTTGGCAGCAAGTGAAATAAAACCAAAACAGAAAGCCCATGGATGTTTCTGTTTCCACTCGTCTTCAAAATTGTCTTTTTAGCAACCACCAGCATAAACTTAGCTTAACATTTAACTAATCATACTTATCAGAGACTTATACATATAGTTTTACCACTGTACACAACGTAGAATTGTACAGCTGAACGCAAATGCTTTCTCTTAGTACGTCGACAGTCTTTCAGCGCCTTCAGCGCTTTGATTTAGTCAGAGTTATAGTTATCCTTGAATGTGTATTGTTTGCTTTTCAATCCAAGATATTCAATTCTTTGAAAACCCCCAATTTCATACAATTTTGCACACCCATCTACATCATGAATTCCACCACCCATTCCGCTGAATATCTTTTTTAAAGATATTTCTTGTTTGTGTTACAACTATTACGATAATTGCAAAGAGTTTGGAGCCAGACGCTGGGTAACATGTGGTTTGTTTCCGCTCTGTCTTGGACTTACATGATGTGATTAAAACCTCATTTTGGTATGTTTACTTTAAACTCTTTCGGCGCCAAATTAAACGTGAGGTGTTTACCTCTTCACCGCCATATTGTCTTCTGTTTCAATAGTATTGTCTGCAAGATCGTTGCAGAGTTAGATTTAAGGCTGTATGACCTAAACATATTGATAAGAGTGTCATACAGTTACGCGGCGTCTGAGCAGGATCCAAACTGTTTGCAAAGTCGACTAACTACGACGACGGCGCCGAAAGAGTTAAGCTCGAAGCTGCATTTAATTTTGGCCATAACTTTGGGATTAAATGTTATTAAAGAAACTTCAAATTTGGCATATGCACCCAAATTAAAATTGTCTTAAAGCCGCATTGTGCTTTTGAGAAACCTGCACAAAACGGTTGTTTGGGGTCCCATTTGAACTACGTGGGACGTGATTCTTTCACAAAAACCGGTTTTATCTAAGCAATTCGCTTTTTAAATTTTATTTATAATATTTGTGTGCTAGCACCAATTAAAAAGCCTCCCTTGTGAATGGAAATAAGGACAACTCTGTAAATACAGGGCTCCAGATAACGGAAGTATTTCGAAAACTTAAATCTTTATTTCTGCTTTTAAACCCAATGGTGTCATACTCATTAAAAGTGTCTCGAATAGACGGTTTAATCAGTAGTAACACCATAGCATTCGGTGCTGAAATGAGTGAGAAAATGTTAGATTGGTTCAGATTACTCTCGCTTACATGTTTAGCTGGAACATCTGGATAACCCTTATTCTGCTGCACAGACGTCTGCTTCGACATTGTCGTCTGCAAAATGTGTTCAGTTTAGATTTATGCATTGTTTTAATTAAACAAACCTTAAGACGAGTGTCAAATAGTTTGGATCCAGATGAGACGCCCATTTACGCGGCGTCTTTTTAGATTCAAATAGTTTGTAAACTCCGTAAAGTAGGCACAGGGTTAAATACTATGAGATTCAATAACAGCGTGTACACATCTTTCACTGTGGGTAAACGGTCAAATAAACTATAGAGAATGTATACCATGAGCTTGCTGAAAATGACTGTTTCAGCCTTGTCCGCTCTCTAACTCAAACATTTCTTTTTGGATCTTCACCAAACTTGCTACAAATGTTTATTAGTATAGAATCTATTTCAGGTTCAATAACTAGTAAAATCGCATAAGGCATGTCTGAGTTATTGCTGAAAAATGCTGAAACAGTCATTTTTTAATACATAAAGGGCAAAACCTCAGATATGCCACATGCGATTTTTGTAATAATCAAACTAAACCTACATTTTATATACTTAAACATTTTCAGCAAGTTTAGTGAATATCCGATAAAAACTGTATGTGTTAGAGTGCAAAAAGTGACTGAAACCGTCATTTTTCATTAATAAACAGGCAATAACTTAGATATACCTTATGCGCTTTTAGTAGTAATCATACTAAACCTTGATATTATATCAATAAATATTTTCAGCAAATTTGGTGAAGATCCAATAAAACGTATTTGTGTTAGAGAGCAAACCTTGCTGAAAACAGTCATTTTTTAATACATAAAGGGCAAAAACTTAGGTATGCCACATGCGATTTTAGTAATAATCAAACTAGACCTGAATTTTATATGAATAAATATTTTCAGCATATTTGGTGAATATCCGATAAAAACTGTTTGTTTTAGAGTGCAAAAATGACTGAAACAGTCATTTTTTATAAAGTAACAGGCAATAACTCAAAAACACCTTATGCGATTTTAGTAGTAATCAAACTAAACCTTGATTTTATATCAATGAACATTTTCAGCAAGTTTGTGGAAGATCGGATAAAAGATATTCGAGTTAGAGAGCGGACAAAAAAGTAAGTGTGATAGTCTAACTGACTGATGGATCGACCGTCGAAGGTAATTGCGGTTGCACACGGTGATGTTGACTCCGGTTGTATCACGTGATACTAAGCCGTTTGGTAAGGTTTATGGCAGACGCTCTATTTTCGGTTTGTTATGATTTTAAATCGCCCTTTTTGGTGATTTAGGTCCGTCTTCATCATTTCATAGATCAGTTTGGCCCATTAGAATGTTCAAACATTATTATTAACCGTTATTGTATTTTAGACATTATGAAAAGGTCTGAAAACACAATGGGACTTTAAGCTCAGTATAGGTTTAGTTATGTCAAACATAAATCAAGGTCATCTAATTGTCTTAGTCACTTCAGGGGATGCTGACAATGTGCATATAATTATGTGGCAGTAGAGACTCAGTTGAGTAGGATGATTCTCGACTTAATTAGAAGGGCAATGTTAAAACTAGATTGTAATGGGTTGGTAATGGTACATGTATTCATCATGAAGTTCAGTCATTGCAGCGTTATTGTAAACTTAGCTGATTACATGTGACCGATGAGTATCACATGGAACAGTGAATGATCAATGCAAACCTTTACCCGACGAATTTCTGAAATACAGTCGAACTTCGATATCTCGAACTCGCTTAATTCGAACTAATCGATTTTTCGACCCATGAATTGTATTATTTCATGCTCGGTTAAGTCGAACATACCCGTATTTCACAGAAAAAAAGTGGCTGAGCCACGTTTTAACTTTGCAATACGGGTATGTTCAACCTAACCGAGTTCGAGATATCGAAGTATAACTTTACTTTGTATAAATGCGATTATATAGAGGATACTTGTTTTTTTCGTATAAGATAGAAATTTAATCCATTGAGTGAACATCAGACGTTATATTTTCACGAGTGGCGAAGCCACGAGTGAAAATATAACACTCTGATGTTCACGAAATGAATTAAATTCGATCTTATACTGAAAAAATACAATTATTCTATTTATTTATGCTTTTAAGCCACTTTTGAAACGAAATTGTTCGACCATTGTGAAAGCGAAAGTACATGATTTACCCCGTGTTGAGCCCCAAGTTTACATCGAACACATTAACGAAACAGTTTCCCGTACGATGACGTCACTGATTTATTGATTTGACGTCATCCGAATTACGCCGTTGCTCCCGATTTTGGATTCGTGTTCTTCCGTTGAGTGGTTCGCGACAAATCGGACTGCCGGAATTTAACGATAAGACACGATTGACTATGATTTTTGGGGAGCCCTACGGGGAAAATTCATAATAAAAGTGCGCGTGGCGATAATCCCACTGCTTGAAGCAGTGGATTACCAAGTGATAATCCACTGCTATTTCGTGGTAATCCACCGCAAAGCATGAATAAATACCAATAATGCTACAGCGGAGGAGTTATTCTATAATGCCCAAAACACTTATTTAGGCTAAATCATATCGCTATTGCAAACAGTTTTGAGCCAGATCAGACACCAGGTTACCCGGCGTATGATCAGGCTACAAACTGTTTGCCACCAAGATTAAATAAACCGTTTAACATTTTAAAAATGTGTAACTCCTTATGTTTGCCTTAACGCGTCGTTCCATAAATGTATGCTGTATTGTATACATAGCACGAAAACATTATAATATGTGTTTTGGGACAAAAAAAACAAATGCGAGATAACAAGGAGGAAAGATAACTCAAATATGAAGAAGACGGAATGTATTCAGTAGTTATACTCCTTAGATCTGAGCTGTTTGCGTAACTGATAAGTTCATAGTACTACACTAAACATATTGTAGCGCCCAAACACTTCCTTAAAGTACATCACTGCTCATAAACACATCTAAACAAAATGCTTAACCCATTTGTGCCCACGATCCCATATACACATGTACATGTATGGGACATAAGCAAACAGTGTAGACTCTGTTCAGACGCCGCATTATGCGGTGTCTGATCCGAGTCTACATTGTTTGCTGATAGGATTTTCAATATAAAACAAAATGAAATGAAACAGTAAACCGTGTATAACGCAACAAATAAACATGTCCATTCGTACATGCAGTCTGTTACATGTATACAGATGGATGCTGAATGTATGATAAAATACTGCAGACATGCTGTTATATTGTATTAATCTGCTATCGCTTACTAAAGCCTGTTCGGTTCTTTAAGGAAAGACCATAACCATGGGCTTTGTTGTACTTTAGTTGGTAAAGTATGCCTTTAACGCCTGTTTTTCGCTGTTCCTTAAGGCTGCAAGTATAATGATTATTACCCAATTACGCATTTGTTTCAATACGTTAGGAGGACGTTTAGATGGCGAGTACGTGTAACTCGGAATTTGATCAGACACCGAAGCTTTTGTCATCCTGGTAAGAACAAACTAGTTATCTAGATGATTGTTGTTTTGTGACCTTACAGCAGACAGTGCTCCCTCCCTACAACGACCCGAACAACACTGTTTACCGATGTTCCTCAAAAGAAGATTAATATGTCTAACGCTTTCGCTGCTGCAATAAAGCCTAAAATTAAAATTGTTGTTTGTCATTTTATCTCAAGCTTACGCATTGGACATTTTGACAGAAGAAACATGAAAACGACTGAACAACATACATATTTATGTGTCTCGCATTGAGTGCTGTTGTAGAGAGAGGTAAAATTATACTTCCGTTTCTACGTCTAAATGCAAATTCTGGTAATAAAGATTAGTTTTGTTAAACAAAAACCGGACGCCTTCTCTACTGTAACGATATTTTTTCAGTCAGATCAGCTACACGATCAGCACAGACACAGTGGGGAATTGGTTCTTGTTCCCGTTTAAACGAAACGAAGCGCAAATGAATTCGAATAAAATATCGAAAAACAATTTCAACTTCTTAAAATTTCTAGCGATTGGTCTTAACACGCGTGTGTCTAGCGTCGTATAAAAGTCGCATAGGCAAGCATGGTAGATTCTGATCAGACGCCGCATTACGCGGCGTCTGATCAGAGTCTACACTGTTTGCTGATATGAATTTCAATATGAACAAAACAAAATCGAGAATTTAGACCAAGCACCCCATATATATAAATATATATATATATATATATATATATATATATATATATATATATATATATATATATATATATATATATATATATATATATATTAATATACGTGTACAGTATAACCACGGAAGTGTCCACTTGGCTCAAGTTGGTTAAACTGTTTGATATAATTATGTAGTTTTGTTTGTTTGTACAAACGTGTGTATAAGGATCTTCACTTGCTAGCTTGATTAAAATATCTGTACAACAACCTTGGATGTGCCTAATATCTTGTAGCTAGTCTAATTATTTTCTCTTTGCTATACAGTGTATTCCGCAGCTGGCAGCGACGAATTAATACACAGAACGATTCACACACATATGAAAGGTAGGTAAACTGTTCATGCATATGTCTCGTATATACTTAAATAAAAAAATGTTTGAACGGGGTTTCTGCTGCAATGATCATTTATGACGGCATGCTAACTCTATGACTGTTTGGTTAGGGCCAAATCAAAATTTAATGCCCTATATATATCTCTTATATGAGTTCGCTGTTATTTTGATGTCGACTTTGTACAGCGGGAAAGTCGTACAGTAAACTCTCTAGTACGACCGCTGATTTGTGTTTAGTATTATATGTTTAAGACAGGTGGCTGCTTAAAACAAGGACGGTAAATTAGAAAGCTCGTTAAGGAGCGTACTGTTTCATTGTTACCTTTCTTTAAGCTGTCCCCTATTCAATGCAACCAATAAGCTTTCACTTAAACGGTTGTAATAACGAGGTTTTGCGGTAATTTCTGAGATCGGAACATAGGGGTGATTGTGGGTGTTTGTGGCCTAATACCCAACAACTTAAAACTTAGTATATTGAATTAGTATGTTTCATAGACAAGGGTTCGAACTGCCAAAAATGTCATTTCACTATCTCCCGTAATAAACACGTCACATTTGTTTCTCATATTAATTAAATCGCCCAGATCCAAGTACATCAATATTCACACAGATGATAAAATGTTGCCCATTTTACGAGGTTGACAAACTTTGTAAATTCGCCATTTTCAATACTGAACAGCAACATAACACCAGCACTGTGTATTCCCGTACACCGGATACAGGTACATGTACCAGCGAGTCGAGAGAGTTGGCCGAACGCTCTGCAGTGCAGGCACGTGTTTCATGATTTTATAGCATAAATGTCAATGATCAACATGTATATAATACATTTGTTACAATTACTTTTTTCAAGCAGTCGTTGTTATGTACTGGTACTAGGCAGCATGTTTTAACCGTCAGATGAGAGTTTTTCTCGGTAAAACAGAAATGTTACGACATCAGCATATTCCAGAAACATCGCGCTTTAATAAAATATTATACATATTCATCATAGACATATTATTCTAGAAAATCATGAAAACATGCATGCACCGCAGATCGATCTGCTAATGACTCGATAACTCTCTCGACTCGTTGGTACCAATATCCGGTGTACGGACATACACAGTGACCAGGCAGGGGAGAAACGGACGTATGCAACTAATAAACGAACATGTTAAATGCACATTGCAAGTCAACCGATTTCGTACTCTTTCTGTTCAAACTGGCAAATTTCCATCGCTTGTTTCCATGTGACCGAAGACGCGGTCACGTCCTTTCATTGGCTCTCGGAGGGAGAGGGGCATCGACTGAGCCAATAAAATGACGGCTTACATCTACGGTTACGTGAAAGAGGGGTCGTTATAGAGAGGTTTTACTGTATGAGTCGATCCGAACTGCATGCCCCGATTGAGTCTATTTTGACCATATTTTTCTAAAACCGCAGTTTTTAATATAACATAAATTTGCGCAAATATATCATACGTTTCTCTCTCTATTTTTACTTTCGAAACAGAGAGCTACAACCCATATGTTCTATACGGAAGACGTTATTCTGATCAGGCTTAAATTTGTTTGCTACATAGATTAAGATAAATTGTTAGAAATTTGAAGAAATTATCATTTTCTATTGTTTGTTGCAGTGCGTTTGCATTTCGTTTCGTTTTAACTAGAATATATAATCACTTATCCACTATTCATATCCTTTTCAGATCTATAACCAGGATATTGCACTTATTTTCTAAGTCATATAATATTATCCTGCTCAACTCTGCTAGAAGGATGTTTGCATAAGAATTATTTTCCTGTAGCGCATGCTCAGACTCCTATCTGTTTGCCACACAGACGTGTATGAACCGTCAACAGTTTAAAAGAAACGCCCACTTTTCTAATTACCAGTTATAATTTCCTATTTTATTGCATTACGGTTATATTCTGTTTCGTTTAACCGGGAAGAATAGTGTGTCACCGGACAAAGCTACTTGTCCGGTAGTTCGACTAATTAGGGGTCTGACCTATCTGGGACCCTGACTGATATTGTATGGTTTGATTAACAGCGCCTGCATCTATAACTACGTATTCACAATTGAACGACTTTCATATTGGTGAATTCGAGGACGAATTTAACTTTCGAGAGAAAGTGCGTCACGGTAACAAACCTAACACGGTTTTGGGATAGGAACTTGCAGGCGGTCGGCTAGCTCGGTCGGTAAAGTTTCCGGGACGGTAGTACGAAGGTATCGGGTTCAAGCCCCGGCTAGGCCGCATATTCGTTGTATGCCAGATCGCTAGACAATATACATGTAGTAAAACGTTGTTCTGATGCGTAACAAAAGGTGACATTACAATGGAGACGATAGTTGCAGCAAACCTCCATCCAACGTGCTATACGGAAAAAGTACTCTACTCAGAACAATAAATAAGAACGGTCCTCTCTAAGAGATTTTCCTTAGGCAAGTTTCACTATACTTAATTTTATATAATTGCATGAATTTTGCAAAAATGATTTTAAAATACATATCAAGATTTAATACTGAACAAACTTTATCGGGAATCGAACCCACTACCCTTACATTGGTAACGCAGTTATATAATCACTGAGCCATTATCAAATGTTTTTAACAGATGATATCACCCAATTCGAGTTATCGTTGAATTGCTTATTCACTATACACTGTCGTTGTTTCGGAGGATAAAATAGCTTACGGAAAAATACAGAATATTCGTTAACTGCCAGGTCAAACCTTATATTCTGATTAATATGAAAGAATTAGGCAGTGTTTATACTTTTCAGAATATCCGACCGTAAACCATGGGTAGTATCGGAACGCTGGTGTTTTCTTTCGTTCTGAGCTCTGTCTCTTCACAAATAACAGGTAAGACAAAATCGATTGAAGTAAGGCCAGTACTCAAGAAAACATTGATCTGCCCACTTTACTGCTGCTCCCGACAATCAAAACATTTGCTAACAGTTTGGACCCGGCTCAGACGCCCCGAAACGCGTCGTAGTTGCAATTTATACAGTCATGAACATGTACCATACATTATGTTCTATATCCTACCATTTAGTTGCTTAAAGCTGGTTGAAAGTAAAGCAGAGTGCGTTTCTGTGGTCCCCAGTCTTCAACATAGAAACAACATATAGGGTAAAAGGATTACGTGTAACTGAACACCCTATAAAACTCAAAATTGTATTCATACAAGCAGACGATAATATGGCGTTGCATTTGCCTTTGGTTGACTGGTTATTGCTTTATAATGACAGTGAAAGTATTAAAAATGTCTCAACCAAAATCTAGTAATATAATAATTTAATAATGTATAAATAATGTCTTCAAGACATTTATAATTCGAAGTTAGAACAGAGGGTTTGGTGGAGAAAATTATCATCAATAAACCCCTGTGACGTCATGTTTTTTTCTTTTCTTTTTTTTTTCGGGGGGGGGGGGGGTACCTTTACCTTGCCTAGTGGTATAGTCACTGTGACTTACCTCATTCTTACTAATCGCTGTGATTTTGCATGCTGGGAAGCCTTCTAGCTGTCTTCCGGAAGGTCGGTGGTTCTACCCATTTGTAAACAGTTTGGAGTATGGTCAATTTACAGCCTGGCAGTAAAGACACTACAAAGGAGAAGACGACATTGTTTCCCGTTTAAATGAAAATACAAAAGTTTAAGGATATTTCACGACTCATTTGAATCTTAGGGGTAAATGGGTTTTTAGCCTGATCTGGCCCCAAAGTCTTTTCAACAGAATACTTACTTAAGTTTTTAGTTTGTTTGGAAAGAATAACGTCTTCTCCACTGTATTTGGTCCTGGCAATAAAAGAGCCACAGTAGAGAATACGTTATTCTTTCCACATAAACGCGTTTATGCTACAACTAGTACATTTGCACATGTATGTCAATTGCAAACAGTTTGGAGCCGGATAAGATTTGTAACCCGGCGTCTGATTAGGCTCTAAACTGTGTGCCGCCATGTGTGAAAAGTCATTATTTTAAGAACCCGTACCTACATTTAATTGAATTGCGCTTGCATTTCGTTTTGCGTGTAATCGGCAAGAATCTGTATAGAATGTTTTAACTCTCGATATTACCAGAGGCCTTATCAGGCTGAATTTTTCGCCTATTTAAAAATATATCGTCTGCGAAATAACTAAAAATAATTTTAAAGCTTTTCAAACTGAAGAAAGGTTTAAAATGAGTGACAAACAGTGTTGATCCAGATTAGACGCCGCGTAAACTGTTTGCCAATACATGTTACAGCCAAGTCGCGCTTAGTACGATAACAGGGAATAGGAATGTTTTTACTTTTATTTCAGATTGTTTAAATAACGATTCCCTCCAAAAGCATTGCATAATGTAAGTTACTGTTTTCATAAGATATTACATAATGTAAAAAACTGTTTTCTTACGATAGTGCATAATGTAAGTAACTGTTTTCATACTATGAATGATAAATCCATTGAGCCCTATTGACCTTTTAACCTTTTCACTCTCTTTGACGTCATAAAGCGCATTAATTTTGCAAACAGTTTGATCCTGATCAGACGCCGCGCCACGCGGCGTCTGATCAGAATCAAAACTGTTTGCCACTTGTTTTGAAATTACGTAAGTTCTTCTGCTTTAAATTTAACTTTGAAACGATATTGCAGACAACCTTGAAGCAGACGACACTATGGCGGTAAAAGGGTAAAAACCTCATGATAAACTTGATCATGAAATAGTTACATGTAAAAACACTCTAAACAAATAGTACATTGTATAAATAAAAGGGCAATCAGTGAAGAGCTAGAGATGGAGGCTCATACACTAGTCTCATAACAGGGTCTACATATTGTTCTTTTTTGTTGTTTTTGCTTTTTATTAGTATAGATCTAGTCATTATTATTATTATTATTATTATCATTTTTATTATTATAATCATAATTCGTTTTTATTTGATCAGTATATTGTAAATACAGCTGTAAAAAGTCAAAAAGTGCAAAAGACTTAACTGCAAATTGTCCGTTTTAGCCATTTTGCTGCCAGACTCTATACATGTATGTAACATATAGGCAAATAGTTTGGATTCAGATCAGACGCCCTTGTAACGTGTCCAAACTGTTTGACACTCATATCAATGTTTCCTAAGTCAAAAGCCTATTAAATTCCGAATTTAATAAATTGAAAGCAGAAGATATAATATTTAAACAGACAATAATATGGTAGCGACTGTGCTAGATAATTGTTTCCGTTATAATGGCAGTAAAAGTATAAAGCTGTAGTTGGCAATGAGTTCACCTTGTTCACTACTGCAAGTACAATATAGTTCTTTCCCAATACACGTATTTACGCTAAAACTAGTACATGTATGTCCAATGCAAATAGTTCAGTTTGGAGCCTGATCAGACGCCGGATAACCCGGCGTCTGATCAGGCTCCAAACTGTTTTTCATTTAATATTTTAAGTGAATATTCAAAATTGTCAAAACTTTGTCATTTTCTACCTTTGGTGTTAGCTACCTCTAATATGGATTAAAAATACATGTTTATTAATAAAATGTTCATTTAATATTAGAAATTACAGCAAATATAAGATATTAACTGATATATTTCGGCGTTTAAGCGAAATAAACGACAGAACATGGTCGGCACATTAACCATGAATCGCTGGCGCGGTTCATATACTTACCCGAACATTTTCTGTTTCTTTTCGCTCTATCGCAGGGAAAACATCAGTTTATGTCTTAAATACTTTGTCAAAAAGATGCAAAGCGAATAGTAAAGAGTGAGGACCCTGAAAAGACTAATCCCCCATGAGCAGTCTTGGACGGGTGTACACCTTTTTTCTGACCTTTCCGTCCTAATACTTAAAATCATTACAGTAATTTTCTTATTTCTCTATCAATATCATCATCATCTATTTCAATTGGTAGGCCAAACAGCACTGGGAACGTGATGTGCAGTGGGCGTGGGGAGTGCATCTGTGGTATGTGTGAATGCAATGCTAGAAGAAGTTCGTCTGCGCAGAAATTCTCTGGCAGATTCTGTGAATGCGATGATTACTCCTGTCCTTACTACTTCCGTCAAATATGCGGTAAATTATTTATTTCATTACAGGAGATAAAAGCTTTAAATGAGCAATTATGAACGCTTACCGCCCGTCGTTTTTTCAAGTCTAGTTAATTGAAAACAATAGCATGGCCATCTGTTGTGAAATTAAAATTTCTTGTGAAATTAACCGGGCCACTAGCGGAAATAGGGTACGAGTCATTATCATTCCAAAGTTATAGCAAGACACTGAAAAGAAACCAAAAAAGAAATATACCTCAATGGAGTCATTAAAGCGTGTGTCAAATGAAATCCGTCTATCCGTTCGCCCGTCCTTTCAAAGTAGTTCGAACTATTTTGGAATTATCTGATGAAAAGTTGATCAAATTTAGCGTGCATATTCATTGAATTGTACCAAACAAAAGTTGTTCAAATAAGAGCAACCTTGTAGATTTTGAAAGCCATGTAACCGTAGTAACAAATGTGAAAAAAAAAGTTTTATCACGACCACAAATTCCAGTCTTGATTTTGATGTAAAGTACATCACCAACAGGACCTCTGTCAAGTTTATTAACACATCACATATACATATAGCATATTAACCCATTTATACCCACGATCCCATATATGGGACATGGAAAAACAGTGAAGACTCTGATCAAACGCCGCATGATGCGACGTCTGATCAATCAGAGTCTACACTGATTGCTGATAGGAATTTCAATATAAAACAAAACGAAAATGAAAATTTAGACCAGGCACCCCTTAGATAAAAAGTGGACTCATCCAATATATAAAATATCGAAGAATCCACTGGGCGTAAATGGGTTAATAAAGTGAGATTTAAGGTGGCAAGATCAGGACACTATAATTCCTTTAGTATTTTGCAGGGGGAAACGGTCGATGTAGTTGTGGTATTTGTAAGTGTGATCAAGGGTATGTTGGAGACGCGTGTGAGTGTCCAATATCAGCCGAGACCTGCATGGCAACAACTGGAAAGGTATGTTTACAATGAAGACGCCTTGAGCCTATTTAGTGCATAGCCTTCCATAAATGGGATATTGGCAAACAGTGAAGACTCCGTTCAGAGTCTACACGTTTGGTAATCGGAAAGTGCAATATAAAACAAAATGAAAATGGAAATTTAGACCAGGCACCCCTTACATAAAAAACGCACTCTACCAATAAATCAGTATGGTAAAAACGACACGGACTCTACCAATAAATCAGTATGGTAAAAACGGACTCTACCAATAAATCAGTTTGGTAAAAACGGCACGGACTCTACCAATAAATCAGTATGGTAAAAACGACGAGGTACGATTTGGTTTACCCAATACTCCTTAACCTGTTTCTAGGTTTGAAGATAAATAAGCACTTTTTGGAACGTTCCTTTTTAACTTCTAGCCTGCTTCTAGCTACCATCTGATAGGATTTAGAAAATGTTTGTATAATGTATACTTATGACTGTATAAATTGGAGCTATTTTGTTCATTGGAGGTAGACATATAAAGGCGTATTTTGGGGCAATTGGTTGAACAATACAAAATATAATAAATTGTAGAGTTTGATAAATAATTTGAAAATGTTAAAGATGTGTTTTTATCAAATTGGAAAACAGTATAAAGTCTGGTCAGACGCCGGGTTGCTCGATGTCTGATCTGTCTCCAATCTATTTTCAATAGGAAACTGATTTCTAGCATAAACAAGGACAGTTGAAATGAATAACGTATTCCCCACTGTAAATAGTTAATCTATCTTGTCACTGATATTATGACATCAGCATTCATCTAAAACAGTCACTGTTATACTTAATCACCAGAAATGTTTCTTTTGGGGTGTGTGTTTTTTTCTCTTTATTTAGCAACTTTGAAGATTTTTGCGTAGAACATTAACAACACTATCAAGCAGTCGGTGTCCTGATCGGACGCCGTGTGACACGGCTTCGGATCACGATCCAAGCTGTTTGACTCCTTTCGAAATTTCGTCAGTCAAATCTCTTAGTCGTAAAAGCTACAGTTCTTGACAAACGAGTTTCACCATGTGTGTTTTTTAAAACCTTGCTCAAACTGTTTAAAGGATTACACTTTGTTGGACTGGTTGGCAGGGAATGGGTTAAAAGACGCACGGCGATGCAAATACAAGTATTGTTTAACAATTCTGTGATGCTGCTACTACCTCCTGCATCAGGTGGGGCCATATTCATTGGACGTTTCGGCACTGTCCCACGACGGTCTACTATGGTGCGCCGACCGGAGGTGATCAGTCTCCGGCCAGGAGATAGTAAGCCACTGCTACTTTCCTCGTCTGCCAGGTCTCGATGGTCAGTCGCTAGTCTTCTGAACTGTGTCCTCCTATCCACTGCTCCTCTCTCTTCCGCCATAACCACAAGGAAGAAGACTCTGTTTCCCGAGCAATAACCGAGATGGCCCGTTTACGGACCTGTCATGTGACCCCCAGTCTACTGAAAGTGCGCCACAGTGATTGCGCGGGGAAACCTCTGCAGCCAACCTCCACCGGAAAACACCATGACTTCCAGCCCTTCTCTGTACAGGTGTCTTTGAGGGCCTGGTACTTTGTAAGCTTTCGTTCGTAGCTCTCCTTAATACGTTCCTCCCATGGCACTGTGAGCTCCACCATCACAACTTTTTTTGATGCAGCTGACCACAGTACTATGTCAGGTCTCTGGTTCCTCACGGTATCTCCTGTGGAAACTTGAGCTATTTCTTCAAATCTGCTTCCAAGCTCCTGTCGGTTGCCGTTCCTAGGATTCCACTTTCCTTTTTGGTCTTTGCCCCTTTTTCACCTGACTTGACAAATGAAATGAATGATGGGCCTTTATTGGTTGTATTCTGCGCCTTTCGTGCTAGCTCTAGGTGTTCGGCGATTGAAGAAAGGACCCTGTCGTGATGCCATCTGTATCTGCCACTAGACAGGGCTTTCCTGCATGAACTCATGACATGTTCCACGTTTGCTGGTCTTCCACAGAGTTTGCAATCCGGTGTCTCGGAAAGGCCCCAAGTCACTAGGTTTGTAGGACTTGGGAGCACACCGTAGACAGAATTAAGCAGGAAACTAAGTCTGTCGCTTTCCATGGTCCAGATAGCATTCCATGTCAGTTTCCTCTGGGGTACTCCCTCCCAGTTAAGTCATTTTCCTTGCTTCCACAGGGTAACAGCTTTGGTGAGTCTGGATTCTTCCTCCCTTCGACGGACCTCTTCCTGCACTTGGGTGCGTCGCTCCTTTGCACTGGCTTTACTCCACTGCGAACGGGTGACACATCCAAAACCCAGGCGTCCCTGTGCGATATTTCCGACAATATCGCTGTGACTAAGACGAGCCTCAGCCTCATCAACTGCCTTGTCAGCCCTCCATTTCCTCCCGGTGTTGACCTGCACTCCTGCTTCTCTGCCCTTCTCATCACTGCTATCTCTTAGCATGATGACTTGTCGAGCTTTGGTGACCTTGTACTCCTCTGTCAGTGATTTAAGAGGTATATGTAGCTTGAGGCGGGTACAGTACAAACCGAGGCTGGTGAAACTCTTTGGCACCCCCATCCACCTCCTAAGGAAGGAATTTATAATCCTCTCCATTGTTTCCACTGTTGATGATGGTACACTATACACTAGCAGCGGCCACAAAAGGCGTTGTAGGATACCATGTTGATAAATCCAGGCTTTGAATTTGCCTGGCAGTCCGCATTTGTCCACTTCCTTCAACCAGATCTCCATCTGTACTATCGTGTATTTGATACTCTGCTGATCGTTAAGAGAGTCTCGAAACCACTTCCCAAGGCACTTTACTGGTTGCTCTTTGACAGTCGGGATGAGTTGGTCGTTGATGCGGTACCTTGCACTATCTTGTATCTGTCCTTTCCTCAAGACCATACTCCTTGATTTCTGGGGTTTGAACTTCATTCTGGCCCATTCGATAAGTTCGCCAATATCCTGCAGCATCCATCTTCCCTCAACGTATGACTTGGCTGTAATAGTCATATCGTCCATAAATGCCCTTGATGGTGGTTGGATAGACCCCGAAGACATTTTGGGTCCTTTGAATGGCTTATCCGCTGATTTCCCCATAAGGTTCATCGCCGCGGCAAACAGCACCACTGAAATTGTGCATCCAGTGACGATGCCTACTTCAAGCCTCTGCCAGTCAGTGGTGATTTCCCTCTTTGAGAACCTCATGATAAAGCCGTCAAAATAATGCTGCAAGATCTGCCGAAATCGACTGGGTACATGATACAACTGCAGAGTCTTTTGTATCAACTGATGCTGAACAGAACCGTATGCATTCGCTAGGTCAAGCCAGATCACGGCAATGTCTCCTTTGTTCTTGCGTGTCTCCTTGATGATTTGGGTGATGACACTGGTATGTTCGACGCATCCTGATACACCGGGTACTCCACCTTTTTGGCACAGCTGTATCAATATACTTGTTTTGAAGTAGATAAGAGGTCATCCTTCTTGAAAGAACAGCGAGGAGTATCTTCCCTTCCACGTTCAGCAAATAAATGGTCCTGAACTGACCTAGGGCTGATGAGTCCTCTTCTTTGGAAATAAAACAACCCTCTGCCTTCAACCATTCTCTGCAAAGCTCTCCTTTCCTCCAAACAACCTTTATCAACTTCCACAATCGTAGTAGGATCTTGGGGCAGTTCTTGTACACTCTATACGGTACTCAAATTGGCCCTGGTGCTGACGATGCTCTGGCTTTCCTGACACTGTCCTTGACTTCTTGCAACCTTGGCTCTGCGCAATCAAAGTCGTGCTCTGGCTCATCTGGTGTGAGCAACTTGTCGCACTCGCCCAGTTCCTAGTGACGTTCACTGTCACTGTACATGTCCTTGATGTACTTGTTTGCCTCCTCTTTTGTGCATTGAAGTTCGCCCGTCTTCTTTTCTCCGAGCAAACGCTTCACAAACTGAAAGGGATTGCTAGTTAACTGGGCTCTCTTTCGACGTCTCTCGTGTCTTTTCTTGCGCAGATTCTCTGCTCTCCGGAGACTCTGGATCTCCTTCCGTACACTTTCTCTCAGTTCAGCCAAGCCTTGTTTCTCCTCTTCCTCTGCATGACTGAAATGTGTTCTCAACCGTCTGAGTTCTCCCCTTAAGCTGGAAATCTTTTGCAATCTTCTATTCCCGCCAACCTTAGGTTGTCCGACTTTCTCTTTTGCTATTCCAAATCGTTCTTTTCCAAATGTGTAGATTAGATCAGACATGACATGCAGCTTGCTCTCTACTTTCCCTTTCGTTGTTCCAGTTCCTCCTCGAACACCTTCCACTTTGCACTCTCTGTACTTGCGGGCCACATCACTTACTTCCGCCGCTCTTTAGATTCCTCCGCAGCTCTTTCTGTAGCCGTCTCTGCGTTGTCGATGGTTACCTCACCCTCTTCTGATGCTTGGAGGCTCTGGACACTGTGGTGTGCATCCTGATCCAACATATTTAGGATTGGTGCGCATCCCATCTTTGTGCGGTGAATCTTCAGTCCCACCTCATTCTTACACACCTTCTCACAACTACATGTTCTTAACCAGTCCGAACTTACATTCGAACTTAGATATCTCGAAGTCGCTTAACTCGAAATATTCGATATTTCGAAACATGCATTTTGCCTTATTTCAAGCTCGGTTAAGGTGAACGTACATGTACCCGTGTTTTAAAGTTAAAACGCGGCTAAGCCGCGTTTTAACTTTGAAATACGTGTATGTTCGCCTAAACCGAGTCCGAGATAATATATTATATAATATAAATTGAAAAGCATGAACGATTGCTTGTACCGACATATGGATATTAATATTATTTGAAAAACAAACAGTTCCTAAAGTGTTAATACCAATGCAAATTTTCTTCAAGTAGTGTGATTATGAAATATTTTCTAATAACGCAGTTAAAATTCATTAAAGGGAAAATGATATTTTTGAAAGTGTTGACGATTGGGTTTTACGTGAATAGCAAACAATTTGAAGCCTGTTTAGACGCCGCGCAACCGGGCTTTATATCTGCTATAAAATCTTGGCAAGGTTTTCAACCTAAACTCATTTATTTGGAACGACTTACATTTGTTCACTCTACAGATTTGCAATGGGGTCGGCACGTGCACATGTGGGGTGTGCCAATGCGATGCCCATTCGTCCTTCAAGGGACCTACGTGTGAAGAATGTCCGGTGAGTTTAAGAACAGTAGATAATACTTTATCATTTGCTTACAAATACGTGTATGTTCAAACAATTCGTTCCATTGCAAATAGTTAAAAGCCAGATCAGACGCCGAGTAACCCGGTCTCTGAACAGGACCAACATTACCTTACTATACCATACTGCAGAACAGAAATTATGCGAAAGTCTTGTATACCTAGTTCCATTGAGCAATGGAACAGCTTACAGTCAGAATTTAGGTCTGCAACCACAATGTCTTCATTTAAACGAAAAATAAGAAATGATAATATAATAAAAATTCCAACATATTTCATCCATGGTAAACGTCAAGCAGCGGTTCTTCATGCTAGGATCAGGAATAAATGCAGTAATTTAAATAATGATCTGTATAATAATTTACTTGTACCAAACTCCTACTGTTCTTGTAATGATACCCAAGTAGAAGACGCTGAACACTATCTTTTTATATGCAGTATGTTTTATAATCACCGCTTAGAAATGTTTCATAAAATTAGAGCCTTCCATCCATTAAATACTAATTTGTTGCTTACAGGTAGTGACAATTTGTCCTTTGAACAAAACATAATTATTTTTGATGCTGTTCAGAATTTAAAAAGAAATCGAAGATATTTTCGAATAACTGATTAATTCTTATATAGTAATTGACTTTAAATTTGTGTACAGAGCTCCAGATAAGGGGAATATCTAAAAAACTAGGATCTCAATTTCTGAATTTAACCATTTGGTGTCACTACTCAATGGAATCGTCTTACCAAGACGATATTAATGAGTAACCACACCATAGGAGCGGCTGCCAATTGAGCCTTTGTTGTGACTACTCATAACGTTTGATCAAATAAATCGCTCTTATCTGGAGCCCTGTGTGTTAACATTGTTTCACGGCAATATTTAAGTGTTTTAAGCCTTAAAATGTGATTAGCCCCCACATGACTTTTCTGTGTTTTCAACGTACAATTTGCGTGTTTTTGACGACCACTATCTACTGACAGGGTTTACCCAAATATAACAAGTGCTTAGTGTATGACAGAACTTTAAATATGTAATTTCGATAAGAAAGCCGACATAAGTTTTAAAGACATGCAGTTTTGTATGTTTTGAAGTGGTCGTTCGGGACAGGCCTGACTTTATCCTCAAGTAGACTACCTAGTACTTAAACTTCTGTTCTTGTTTATTCTCTCCCTCGCTCACTTTTTATCGATTTTCTTTTTCTGTTTCTTCCTCTACATTCACTTTCTTCTTCTTTATCTTCTTGTTATGTCGATTTTAATATTTTTCTGGCATTAGTTATGCACAGGGCTCCAAATAAGAGGGACTAAATTATCAAATAAAAAACTTAACTCATTTGAGTGATGGAACCATGCGATGTAAATACTCATTGAAAACGTCTCGAATAGACAATTGTTTTGGATGGTTGGCACCGTTGGCTAAATGTAGAGATAACAATTTCTTATTAAAATACCCCTTAACTTGAGCCCTCACATATGTTTACGTTATAGGTACCTGTTAGTTCGTGTTAGTATGTGTGTATGTGTGTGGGTGTGTGTGTGCGTATGTGTGCGTGTGAGTATGTGTGTAAGGTCAATGTACAGTGGACACTCTGGAACAGGTGTGCATGAAATTTTACCAAACTTTCGGTAACCATATGCGGACACGGGATGGTGGGGAATGCTCCTTATGGAGATTTCAGCGTCACTGTGTCCTGCAGCACTATAAATCCGTAAATCATTCGGGGTTCTTTTACTTTTTACAGAGTGACTACTGTGCAAATGTACATACTTTGTATTTCCATATCATGTGACCATCTGTATATTATTTTTATCACTACTTGAATAGGGGAGGGCCGTAACTAATGTTGGTAGAACTTGTGGTCCGACCCGATTTCATGAATTTGAAATAAAATATGGTTAAACTAAACTGATCAGGCACAAAATTGTTTGCCACTCCTGTAAAATGAAAAACAATATTTGTTATTTTCTACACTTAATTGCAATATGTTTGCAATTCGTTTGCGTTGAAACGAAACAAAACATGTTTGCTCCAACGTAATAAACAGATAAATCATATGAGAAACATTGTATGCAATTAGTATTGAAAACAAGCAAACACTGTGTTTTATCAAATATACTGAAAGTTTTAAGATCAAATTAATGGTAGTGTTAATATCTGTTGTTGTTGTTCTAGTTTTTGTTGTTATTGCTTCTCTTTTTTAACCTTTTGGTTTTAGCTCACACGAGCCGTATTGTAGTTGCAAATTGTAGTAATTACGTTGCAAATTGTAGTAATTACGTTGCAAATTGTAGTAATTAATACAAAGTGTGTTGATATTATTTGCGCTGAGGAATGAAGCAGAGCTTTAGTTTTAATGACAACAACAATAAAAAGCAATAGAACTGTTCTTGTTAAATGGTATGGAGCTTAGATATTCTGTACATAGCATCCCCATTCTAGCCTTTATTAATCTTGTTAAATTATTATTAAAATCTCCAATGACCGCAACTTAGGCAAATGTGTTTAACAACAACTTATGTTCCGCTATCAGAGTTGCATAATGAAATTGAAAGTTTTATGCCCTAAACAGTAAATGCTTGACAGAAGCAAAGCAGAAGGCATTAAACTTGCACCGTCTCTAGAAGGCTCGACATGATTCAAAAGCGTTACCGACTAAATCATTTACCTCAGAAACAGTTCGAATTTCTAGTCAAGTTGTAACCTTTTTAGCCCATAAGAGCAAACAGGGATCAAAGGCGAGCTTTTGTCCACCGTCCGTCTGTCTGTCCGTCTGTCCTTTAACAATTGCAAATGACTTCTCTGAAACCAATATCCCCAGTATGGCCTAATGTCTTCAGCAGGATGTTGGTTTAAGCTTTAAAAATGTCAAAAATAATATGAAAGGGGTTTATGGTACTGTTGCCATGGCAACCGTCTACAAATTTAACAAAAATATTCTTCTCCGACACAACAGGTCCGATTTCAATTTGGTTTTCACCAAAAGTCTTTTCAGTGAATAGACTTTTTAAAGTTGTTCAAATAGTTGATCCGTCAAAAACACAGGACCGCAAGAGGGCGTAGTCATTATTTGTCTTCGCTAATATCCAATGAAAAATTAAAGAATGTTCTAGAAGTTAAGATGATCAACCATTCGGACCCGAGTGGAAATAAGTGTTGTACGTTTTCTTCACCACTTTATGGGCAATCCAGTGTGCCACTTTCTATTCGAAATATATATAGTACTTTCAATCAATTTGTATATTTGATATTGGCGTAAAATCAACATCAGAGTTATTTGTGATATTTAACGGAATAATGTGATTTTTATTTTATAAATTGATATAATTTCTGTTTATCACAATGTGTTAATCTTGTCTTTCATATTTTAACAATATGTATACATTAATTTTGTATTAATGTGAGTGCATAATTGAAATTATAATTATCATCTTGACTAAAACTGTGCAATGTATAGATATAGGTTACATAAGCTTCAAAAGTAAGTCAGTACCTCAAAACATATAGACACAGCTCTTCAACCCTTAAGAAGCCATGTTTTAGCCGCCAACCCTTACACCTTGCTCTGAATAATCACTGTGATGGAATCTATGTAATTACATGTATCTATCGTAGTAATATGGATAACATGAATTTATAAAATGGTTCGCAAGATCAAATCGTAGGAAAAGCTTTGACTTTTCTGCCCTAATTTCAAATCTGTTTGAGACATCATTTCAAAATATTTAAGTATTAAAACCATTTGAAATTGACGTCATTGCAATGCAGGGGTTAATGTATTACCTAAATGACAACAAAAGGAAAACGAGGACATACGTTATAACATTTTCTCTTATTCAATTCTACACTGTTTGCATCAGACAGGTTTATTCTTTACATAATATAAAGGGCATGCCTATACGACAAAAGTTTAACCAATTAACCCAAGTGTCGCGAATATGCATAACATAAAACACTTTTCTTGTCTAAATTACTTTTGTCTATACACACAGTGTACATGTAGACCTTTTATAAGGTCTCTTCATTAGCCCTCTGATAAGGGTTTGAGCCGTTTATAGTAATGCAATAATATAGTAATGCAATAGCTTTATGTTTGTCTTGCGTGTTGTTTTCTATTTAGTGTGTAGATGAAGGAATGGTATTGCATGTGTGTGTGTGTGTGTGTGGTTGTGTGTGTGTGTGTGTATGTGTGTGTGTGTGTGTTTGTTATGGTATGGCTGTGTGTGTGTTCTGCTTTAGAGATGGGTGTATTGTTTGTGTTGCGTTTCCTGCTTGAGTCTTCTTTCGTATTTATATGTCACTCAAATGAACCTAATTAGAAAGTAATGCACTATATCTTATAAGCTCACCTAAGCCCAAAGCTCAAGGTGGGCTATTGTGATCGATCGCCGTCTTTCGTACGTCGGTGTCGGTGTCGTCTGTTTACAATTTGTTTCGAATGACTACTTCTCTGAAACCAATGGCGCATTTTTATCAAATTTGGTCAGATACATACTGAAGTAGTGAGTTTCAAAAATGTTAAACAAAAGTTAGTGGGAGTCATTGGTCTTGTTTTCTTGGCAATCGTGTACAATATCTAAAACAACTTTTTTCTAAAGAAAGACTGGACCGATGTTTACTTGGTTTTCACCTAAATGTACCTCAATTGATATACTTTAAAAACCGTTCAGATAATTTTGATAGTCAATAAAGGCAGCCAGAGTGCGTGGTCATTATCCGTATTTATATAATATTAACAACCAAAGTAAAAAAAACAACTTCTTGTCAATAATCATGAGTCCTAGGGCAAACACATTTCACATGTAGCATCGTGCTGTGAACTTTTATCAGTTTTCCATAGGAAAACTTTAAACATGTTTTCACTGAAACTGTAAGGCCTATCCATTTCATGTTTTATATGTAGGGTTGCTGACAACTACTACCAAACTTGTTCAATTCATGACCCTTGTGTCAAAAATTGCATCGCCCCGAGGCTTATCAGTTTTACAAAGACTTTAAAATATTCTACTCTGAAACCATAAGACCCAGACATTTTATATCTGACATGTAGCTTAGCCTCATGGTACTCTACCAAGATTGTTCAAATCATGATCTCGGGTCAAAAATGGCCCCGCCCCAGAGCTTATCAGTTTTACAAAGACATACTAGAACATCATTTTCCCGCGTCTGCCCATCCGTCTGTCCGTCTTTCTTTCGGTCACGTTCTTTGCGTCACACTTCATAAATTTTGTTCTACTGAAGCCTTTAAGATGAAACTTATAAAAGTGTTGGCTACTGAATACTTGAAAATTCTTCTTTTCCAAAACTACTTGCGTGAATTAATTTTGCAGCCTTATCAAACGCCGGATTCTCCAATGTCAGATATGGTTCGAAGCATTAGCATTTGACATAATTGCTTTAGAATTAACGCATTTGTATGGAAAGAATACTGTATTCTTCACTATAATTTTATATTTACAGGCATGCCCAAGCAAGTGTCAGCAAAATAGAGACTGTGCCATGTGTGTGGTTTTCCAGACCGGAAATTACGATGCAGAAACATGTGACCGGGAGTGTCAACATGTCCATATTGTGGACCGTCTAGAACCGCCAACTAGTGGTAAGTTTTACAGTGGAGATTACGTTATTCATTCCCGTATAAGCGCAAATTTAACGCAAACGCACTATATTAAAATGTAGATAATTACTATTTGTTTACAATTCTGACCTATTATTTTAATTCGAGTGGCAAACAGTTTGGAGCCTGATCAGACACCGGGTTATCCGGCGTGTGATCTAGCTCCAAACTGTTTGCAATGGATATAATAGTTTAAACGTAAACGCGTTTATTTGGAAAGAATAACGTTTCCTCCAATATAGTTACATGTACGTTTGTTGCATGCTGAAACGGGTTTCCCTGCGTCTGATCAGGCTCCAAACTGTTTGCAATGGATATTATAGTTAAAACGTAAACGCGTTTATTTGGAAAGAATAACGTTTCCTCCAATATAGTTACATGTACGTTTGTTGCATGCTGAAACGGGTTTCCCTGCGTCTGATCAGGCTCCAAACTGTTTGCAATGGATATTATAGTTAAAACGTAAACGCGTTTATTTGGAAAGAATAACGTTTCCTCCAATATAGTTACATGTACGTTTGTTGCATGCTGAAACGGGTTTCCCTGCGTCTGATCAGGCTCCAAACTGTTTGCAATGGATATTATAGTTAAAACGTAAACGCGTTTATTTGGAAAGAATAACGTTTCCTCCAATATAGTTACATGTACGTTTGTTGCATGCTGAAACGGGTTTCCCTGCGTCTGATCAGGCTCCAAACTGTTTGCAATGGATATTATAGTTAAAACGTAAACGCGTTTATTTGGAAAGAATAACGTTTCCTCCAATATAGTTACATGTACGTTTGTTGCATGCTGAAACGGGTTTCCCTGCGTCTGATCAGGCTCCAAACTGTTTGCAATGGATATTATAGTTAAAACGTAAACGCGTTTATTTGGAAAGAATAACGTGTTCTCCACTGTAGAAATTAACTCGTAATTAACAAAATGTCAGAGATCCGATTCTGTCGTCAACTTAAAGTGCTTACTCGGCACCTGATCTAGATCTTAGTTGTTTGTTTATGTTATTATGGTCACAATCATCAATAAACGGTTAAAAACCAATACCAGATACCATTTGAGCAATTTATACAGTAAGACCCCTTATCACGACTACTTAAGAGAAAGCAACTTGATTGTATAAAATACAGGTGATGCTTAGAGAAATATGAAAGTAATGCAGAAAGCTTCAAAAGGTACTTTCTATTTTACATCCACATTACTTCCATCTGACTTAAATGCAAAATATGAGTATTGTCTACTAAAATGAACGTCTGCTTCACTTTGAAAACTGATCAATATCAGTTACATGTATACATTTAAGGATATGGATCTATTAATCAAGCGTGAGCCGGTATGGTTCCATTTGGGACACCGACTTATTTGGTGTCAGGACTGGATCCAAGCTGTTTGCAAATTATATTTTAACTTGATGAACCTAGATTGGATTCTGTCGAGACACTGGATTTGGCTGCGTCTTATTACATTCCAAGTTTTTTGTAAGGGTATTCGCCTTTAGTGACTCGTTGTTCGTAGATACGCTCGTAAAGCATGGTGTTGGTAAATCAGAAAGCTCCTAAATGAGTTTTCAGTTTTACTTTCACTTTCCTTTAAATAGATCTAGTCACTGTTCTTAGACAACTAATAGTTAACAAAGTATTAGTTGAAGTAAAAGGGGAGGTTCTACTGTATGCACAGTCAAACGTGTTTTAAGCTCCCATTCAAACGATATTATGTGTAGTATTCAAGGCAGGATGTAGCTTAATGCCAGACTCATAGGAACGGGGGGGGGGTCGATTCATATATTCATAATTTAGCTGGGTATGAAGGTCGCATTGGCATATATGACAATACAGGCACAGATCCACTGGGGGCACAAGGGGCACATGTTCCTCAGCATATCCTACAGGCCAGTAAATCCAAAATTGCCCCTGTGCCCCTCAAATCCTCAGTATGCCTGGTCTGTGTTTGAACCCGACACAGGCCCGTAGTAACAAGGATGGGACATGACAGTGTGTCCCCTGTGCCCCCCTACTCAACCAGAAAATAAAAATGCCTGTGCCCCCAGTAACAAGGATGGGTGCACGGCAGTGTTCCCCCCCCCCCCCCCCTCCCCAAACAAAAAATAAAAATGTCTGTGCCTGTGCCCCCAAATTGCATATCCTACAGGCCATTAAATCCAAAATTGCCCCTGTGCCCCCTCAAATCCTCAGTATGCCTAGTCTGTGTTTGAACCCAACACAGACCCGAAGTAACAAGGATGGGGTGCATGGCAGTGTGCCCCCAACCAACACAAGCCCGTAGTAACAAGGATGGGGGAACGGCAGTGTTGTGCCCCCCTCTCCCAACTAAAATAATAAAAATGCCTATGCATGTGCCCCCAAATTATCCTACAGGCCAGTAAATCCAACATTGCCGCTGTGCCCCCTCAAATCCTCAGTATGCCTGGTCTGTGTTTGAACCCGACACAGGCCCGAAGTAACAAGTATGGGGTGCACGGCAGTGTGCCCCCCCCCCCCAACCAACCAACACAGGCCCGTAGTAACAAGGGTAGGGGAACGACAGTATGCCCCCTGTGCCCCCCCTTCCCCAACCAAAAAAAAAAAAAATGCCTGTGCCCCCTTAAATCCTCAGTATGCCTGGTCTGTGTTTGAACCCGACACAGGCCCGTAGTAACAATGATGGGGGGCACGACAGTGTGTCCCCTCCCCCAACCAAAATATAAAAATGCCTGTTCCTGTGCCCCCAAATTGCATATCCTACAGGCCAGTAAATCAAAAATTGCCCCTGTGTCTGGTCTGTATTTGAACCTGACACAGGCTTGTTGTAACAAGATTGGGGTGCACGACGGTGTGCCCCCCCCCCTCCCTCAACCAAAAAATAAAAATGCCCCTGTGTCCCCCAATAATTTTGCCAATACATGTGTAAGTAAAAGTTACCTAGATCTTTACATACATTTATGCAAGTATTTTACCTGTTTTGAATGTGCGAAAGCATTCGGGGCGTACACAAAATGGTCTAGCTATGCCTCAGGCCTGTGCCCCCAAATTGCATATCCTAAAGGTCTGTTAATCCAATTAAATTTGATGAAAATACTTAAGGGTAACAAAAAGCAAGGCATTTTTGAATGCCTAACTAGATGGTGAATAATACCCAATTAACTCAGGCATGTAGGACCAGGGTGCCCCTCTTCCCCTCCAATAATTTTGCCAATATCAGTTGCAGAATATTTGTAAATATTTATTGTATTTATATTTTTATTGTAACTGTTTTGAATGTGCAAAACGCCCCAGAATGCACCAGAGACCATCTAGAAATTAAAATGTTCCCGGGGAGCATGCTCCCGGATCCCCTTAGTGACAGTGTGAACAATAATCAGAGGGGGTAGGGGTAGGTTTCAGGTTAATGGCCAGAAAACAATTTTTCAAAGGTATTATCCTATATTAAAGAATTTGATATGTTATTTTGAATCGAATATTTATATAGATTTATGTAGTATTTTACCTATTTTGAATGCGAAAAAACTCCCATAAACTTTCCAGGGGGTGGGAGGAAGGGGCATGCCCCCGGACCCCCCTTCTAACAGTATGCATATGAATAGGAGGGGTAGGGTTAGAGATTAATGGCTGGATGACAACCTTTCACCACAGAATGATTAAATAAAAAAATATTTGGAGTCGATTTTTTTTACATAGATTTATGTTAGTATTTTACCTGTTTTCAGGCCTTCAATCGTTCCTACTTTTTCCTACTATTTTCCAACTTTTGATCACCTTCCTACTTTATCCTATTTTTCTACCAAGACCTCCTGCTTTTCCTACTTTTTTTCCTAATAAGTCTTCAAGCACCCTCAGTATGGCCCAGAATGCAGGAAATGAAGCGCTTGATTTCAAAATTTTCCAGGGGAATACCCCCAACCCCCCACCCCCCTTAAACCTGTTAGATCGCTTCTAATGAATCAACCGGTTAAATAAATTATAACCAAAGAATAAAATGGCTATGGGTGAGAATGTATTTAACTTAAGATTGTGGATTACTTAAATTTATATGAACACGATGACTCCATGTGGTATTTTGTATCAAACAGTTCCTGCTATTTAATTAAAAATCTTCCTCCTTTTTCCTATTTTTCCACTTCAAAAACTCCTACTTTTTTCCTTCTTTTTGCATTGAGATCAGTTGAAGGCCTGTGTTTAAAATGCATGAAACGCTGGAAAATTTATCATCTCTTTGTCTTATGAAACTACTTTTTGGGGTGTTTCATTGGGGGTGTTTACATCATTCTATCAATGTTAACTTTCTTCTTAGAATGCCCTCAGAATGCACCATTTTTTATGCAAGTTTAACAAATTTTCAGGGGGAGGCCCCCCTACCCCCACCTATGGGACGAGTTAAACCCCTCCCATACCCTCCCCATCTGTGCTCCCCCCCCACTGAAAAAATTCTGGATCCGGCCCTGGGTCCCCAAAAAATGTTGCCAATATTAGTAACCAAACAAATTGTTTTAATTGTACCAGATAAACGCCACAAAACGCATTACGGGCATTGTTTTTTATCGACAAATTTTAGCGCACAACCAAAACATTTTTAAAAAAATACGTAGTCAGCGTTTCAAAAGACAAAAAATCGGTGGAACCGCCGCTGAATGACGTGCCCCCCCCCCCCCCCCCCCCCATCCCATTTTCCATTTTCCTTCCTACGTGCTTGAATGTCGGACAGGTAATACAGAACGTTCATATAGGGGCCTTCTGCATTACCTTTGTCCTGTATTTAGCGGCCACCTCTCTTTAAAGACCATCCTGCATCTTCGGTCAGTGGTCGCTTAACACAGTTTTGTTTTTTAGTATTCAGGAATGGAGAATTGCTGGACAATAAGTTTTCATTACTTTTCCAATACAAATGTTTTACTATTACACATTTGTTTACGGAATAGTAACGGAGACTTATTTTTCAAAACTCTCCATTCCTGGAAAATAACGACCATTTTTTAATGGGATACTAGTAATATAAGTAAACAACGAGCAGTGAACCATAAAATTTAGCGCAGTGCAATTTTGAGGGGATTCACCCATTCTTTAGAATATCGGCAGCAAAATCAGTCTTCTTAGCGGTAAATATCTATAGATGATATCGTAAAACAGAATAGCACAGTTTATAGGGTTTACGATTTATAGTTTGTGCTTAAAGGCTTAAAGAAAGGTACAGGTTCGAACCCTTGAGAGTCTTATTCTTTTATTTCCTTTTTTATATGTATATGTATATTTGTTTTGGAATGGACAGACCGTTTCGGGGAAATTTGCCAGTCAGCTTCTTTCTCCATCATGTAACATGTGTCTTCAGGTTGATTATTTACTTTGCATCCTGGCTATAGCGGTGTCCAGTATGTCGAGACAAGGTGGCGGCTGGCCATCCAAATGGCCACATACACACATGTACACATTTCAACATATTTCAAAACGTGCATGAGAAAATCACAAGTTTCCCCCTTTTCGATCCACATAATCTTCTACACAAAAATATAAATATTTATATTTTTGTGTGAAAAACAACCACCTCTGTCAGGATTCGAACTCACTTACCCTGAATTCATCTACGGGAATACACCGACACTATAGTACCTCGGCCAACCGCACGACTAACATCAACTGTCGCACTCAAAGAGCATATATCAGTTAGACGGACTGCGGCAATGCCAACACCGGGTCACCCCTAAATCATGGAACGTACCAAACTGTAAAGTACATTCACGGTTCACTTCTCGTTGTTTACCTATACTACATGTGTGATTCAATATAAATTTGATTGCATTGTATTTATTGCAGTCCATGTAAATATATGTCAGTTCAATGACCATGAGGATGATTGTCGGGTTTTCTTCTCATACGAATATATAGAAAGAAACAAAGTATTGGTCAAAGTACAAGCAACGAAAGGTAAGTTAAGCTGGCACTAACACCATTCACCCCTGAAACTTTTATTGGACAATTTCTTTTTCCAACTAAATCTGGTCAATAATTCCACTAGAGTCCGTTACAACAATATATTGCAAACTGACAAACAACAGTGACATCGATCAGAGTGCTTCTTCAGAATCTTTCTGACAAGGATCTATAATCTTCACAATTATACTTTTTGTTAATGACGAGTAAACTCGTTGCTAAGGTTGGATGTGTTCAGTTATTGTGGCCTAGGGACAGATACACGTGTCGTTTACATACAGTGCACCTGTGTACTCTTATCAAGATCACTATTGTTTGCCATTTTGTACTTAATTTTAAAATTCAACTCTAAAACGTCAAACACGGACAAGATTGAATTTGGACCTGGCATTGTCCATTTGAAGTTTCAGGGACCAATGAGTTAACCGCTTCACTGCCTTGACGTCATCAATTTTAAACAATTGTCGTCCGCTTTGATTTCTCAAATTCAATATTTAGGTTTTTTTAGTTAAGAAATATTGAAAAGAGTGTCAAACAGTTACGCGGCGTCTAATCAGGATTCAGACTGTTTGCAAATAATCGTTGTACTCGGGGTACGACAGTGAAGGGGTTAAATTAAACATTTGAATTGTAATGACCATTAGGCAACCTGGAATTCACGTGTAGACGGAAAAAAGCGTAAAACAAACAATACTGAACATGGTTGTCTCATTGTTTAAGCATAAACGCGTTTATTGTGAACAAATTGCATTTTTCTTCAGTGGTATTTGCAAACAGTTTGAATTCTGGTCAGACGTCTGATCAAAATCCAAACTGCTTGAGACTCGTTTCCAAATGTCGTCCGTCATTCTACCTTACATTTAACGACATTGTAAACAACAATACTGACGCAGACGAAATATGGCGGTGAAGGTGTAATAAAGGGTGAAACTATTAACTATAATGGCTATATTTCAGACCGAGAGCTAGAAGGCTTGGTGATAGGTCGATTGCTGTCGCATGCTATTCTGTCAAAGACATTGACGACAACATTTTGTTCAGTTTTATCTAGTTCGACATATCGGGTTTTGACTGATTTAAGTTTGCTTATTTTCACTTTAGACGAAATGGATCTTTAACAGACATCCAGTGGTAACCCAACTAGCCCATGTTTGCCCATTTAAACAAAGCATACTTTGTGCTAAATGTTGTTTTTTTAGTTTCAGTAGGGATCTGTACTTTTGAGCCTCACTTTCACCTCTGTATTCATTTATTATTTAAATGTTGTTTCTCCCTAGTTTGCCCTTCCCCGGCGGACGTCGTTACTAAATCCCATAGCATTGCAGCAGCCGTTTCTCACAACATCGTAGGCATTGTACTGGGCGTGGTTGGTGGAATAGCATGTCAAAGGATACCAATTTAATTCATCGTCAAAGTAACATATCTCATGGTAAAGTATCTGACATTGTTTTTATTTTATTTGACCAAATAGAGTGAACCAACAGTAATAACGGCGTTACACTTGTTTTTATATATTTAAGGAATCGAAACGCAGACACAATGAAATAAAATGTAAAATATTACACCTTCTTAAAAATATTCACGATTACTTTTAATCTGAGTGGTAAAAGTTTGGAACCTGATCATTGGATTTGATTCCAACTGTTTGCAATAGAAATAACTGTTTTACCACAAACGCATAATACTGGGATAGAATATGCACCTGCCTCTAAACCGAATATATTTTCTGTATTAAAAGAGAACCATCACTGGCTTTGATACGAAAAAAAAGTGAAGAAGACATTTTTATTTCCTTTTTACACGAAGTTTTTCTGTATTAGAGCATACCGTTTTAACCTGTACTTACGTTTGACGTCAAGGAAAGGGCCTTCTCTAATGTTGGTTTAACCTGCATGACTCAACACTTTTGCAATCTTCATGAAATTTTCTTACAATGATTGTCTGGAAGAAATCTATGTCAAGTTCGAATGTGGATCGTGTCGGGTCAAAAACTAGGTCACTAGATTAAATCAAAGAAAAACCTTGTTGACACACTTCGTAACAAATCTGGTTCGATCTTCATGAAACTTGGTCAAAATGTTTGCATCATTGATACTTAGGTCAGGTTTAAATGTGGGCAATGTCCGGTAAAAATCTATGTCACTAGATCAAATCATAGAATTTTAGTGCAACTTGGTCAGAATGTTTGCCTCATGTATATCTAGGTCAAGTTTGAATATAGGTTTTGGTGGGTCAAAAACTAGGTCAACTACGTCAAATCATAGCAAAACCTTGTAACACTCTAAAGACTACACATCTCGTTGGATTTAATGCATTTTGGTCAGAATGTTTGCCATATTGATATTTAGCTTAGGTTTGAATATCGGTCATGTTAGGTCAACAACTAGGTCACTAGGTAAAATCATAGAAAAACAGATTTAACCCTCTAGAGGCTACAAATCTCATAATTATGATCTGAATAAATGCCTATATAAAATCTAGATCAAGTTCAAATATGGACCATAGACGGTCAAACAATAGGTCACATCATAGAAAGCTCTTGTTAACCCTCTAGAGGCTACATATCTCATTAAATTTTAATGAAACTTGGTCAAATTGTTTGTCTCATTGAAAACTAGGTCAAGTTTAAATATGGCTTATGTCGATTCAATCTTGATCAAATCGTTTGCTTTATTGATGTCTACGTCATGTTTCAATACATGTATTGGTAATGTCGGGTATAGAGAATATTTGGTGACTAGGTTTGAATGAGAAATGTTATCTGGCAAGGCGGTGAATATATCTGGTGAACCGCAGGCGAACCTGATATTTTCAGAAACCGAGCCAGATAACATTTCTCATTCAAAACTAGGTACCAAATATTCTATTTATTCTTGTCACAATAGTAAACTAAATAGAGAATGCTTCTTTCAAAGCTAAAATCATTTTCGGTCTATATAAGATTCTCACTAAAGAACTATGTTACTCTAGGAAATCGCGCTATTATATAGATGACGTCAGTGACGTCACATCCTAGTTACGTTGAATACCCCCATTCCACGAGACGGCGATCCATGGCGCTCTGTCAGAGCGCCGCAGGTCGCCATGCAGAGCGCCGAGGTCGCAAGGAGCGCTACCTGTGCGCAAATGGGTCGCTATCTGATCTCCATGATCGCCAAGGTTGCCGTCGGTTTACTCCCCTGCACAAAGATCCGTGGCGCTCCGGCCAGAACGCCATCAGATCGCTAATTGAATGCCTTAGTCGCCATCGGAGCGCTGCTTGATCGCCAAGATCGTAACTACAGCGCTATCGGATCACCTTAGCGCCACCATCATCCAACAAAGCAAATCAGTAGATACTTCGCGCTTCGTGGCGATCTGATAGTGAGTCTCTGCATTTTAAAATACCCGATAGTATTTTCTATCAGTATATCCAAATTGCATGATGTTACTCGACGTCTCATCCGGATCCAAACTGTTATACACCCATACAAAGATGATACCGAAAAGTGTGTTAATATAATGGCGTTTAACATTGATTTTGATGTGCGTTAGAACATTTGTAGTCATTATTAAATGGAAAAACACAGATTTCTATAGCGACTTGTGGCAGTACGAACATAATGCAGAAAGCTCTTATAGGAATCGTCTGCATTACTATGTTACTGCATTGAGTGGACACAAGTCGAAAAGAAAGCAGCTATGTGTATGGCTATTTCCCTAAATATCTGCCAGCGAATTTAAAACGAATGAGCGCGGCAGAGCGCCACAGGTCTTCATAGGATATATCCCGAATCAGATCAAGTAGAGCGCTAACAGAGCGGTAATGGATGTCCATCGGTGGCCGACATCGCTAACGGATCTCTTTTGAGCGCCATAGGTCACAGTGGTCGCCATCGGAGCGCTAATGGAGCGCAATAGATCGCATCTCAGTCGCCTTTGAGCGCCAACGGAGCGCAATCTGATCATACTAGAGCGCAACATTTTTATAAATTGGGTGGCGACCAATGACCATGAAGTCGCTATCGGATCTTACATATCGCTAACGGAACGCCATCGGAGCGTAATCTGAACGCAATCGGATTGTAAATGCCGTTAGATTGCTTCATTCTGAGGCGACCTATGGCGCTCTGTCGGAGCGATGAGATCGCCATCGAGCGCCGTCTCGTGGAATGGGGGTAGAAAAGAAATAAAAGAACCTTTAAAAATCTAGAGTTTTTCACTTAAAAAATCTAAAAGGTGGACAATTATAGAAGTATCTCAGCAAACGACTGGTGGCGCGTACTCTATAACGCTTTGATTGCATCGAATAGTTCGAATAAACGTCGTTACACGTCGGATTCTGTTGAAAGAGTTTTAAAATACCTTTCCTAACAGCGGGAAAAATAAGCGTCTCGGTGGGAAAAAATAGTTCCGGCTACAAGTCATGTGACCAACTGACATAATAACATCGGTCATGTGACCAACTAGCATAATAAAGCAAAGTTTATCTCCCACCCCTTTATCCGTCAGGAAAGTAGGCACGTGACAGGATAAAAAAATTAGGTCACTAGGGCAAATCATAAAACTTACTTTGTTAACACTCTATAAACTACAAATCTCATTTGATCTTAATGAAACCTGCTTAAATGTTTGCCTCATTGAAATATAGGCCACGGTTGATTGTGGGTTACATGTATACCGTGTCATAATCTAGGTCATTATTTTACATGGTGTACCAGGTGAGTGATTTAAAGCCAGCTTGGCTCTTGTTTGTATTGTGCGTTTGCGGCTTAGTTTTGTTTAAACGGGACGTATTAATAACTTCTCCACTGTATAGTGTCCCATGTTAAGATAAAACGAAACTCAACTGTTGAAAGAAGAGCTATAGTGGGAAAGACTTTATTATTTCTCGTTTAAACGCAAACGAAACACGAACGCATTCTAATTAAATTGCAAAAGATCCGGGTTTTTGTCTCAGTGACAATCAGTTGGGAGTCCGATCAGACACCGGGTTACCCGGCGTCTGATCAGTCTCCAGACTATTTGCTATCAAAAAGAATAATTTTTGTATTAACGCATTTATTTAGGGGAAAATAACGTCTTCTCCACTCACGGGGTGGGGGGGAGGGGGGTTACGATGAAATGATACTCTACGACAACCTATAATCGTATAACAAATTTGTATTGCTACGAAGGCAACTTTGTTTTCGTAGACAAACATTTCTCACACTGTATACACTGATTTCGTAGCAATACAAATCTGTTATAATACCTATATATGTTGTCGTAGCAATACAGTTTGATGATAATACGTAGTTGGCCCCCGTGCCACTGTATCCTTTTGGACGAATATAGTCTTTCTCTTTAAAAGAAAAGCTACATTCGGAAAACGTCTACATTTTTACAGAAAAAAGCGCCCCTGTTCATTAGCTTTATTTGAAAACGGTAATGAGATGGAACTAATATAAATGTAGTTTAATATGTTGAAAGATATCCAGAGTGCGTATCAGTCAGGGCCGAATATTAAAACTCCATTTGAAAGAGTTTTATTCAGGGACCATATGGCGCATGGTCAAATATAACTCTACTAAGGAAAGAGAATGTTTATTCAGAGAACACATAAATACGCCAAGACCAATATGTATGTGCCACGACCAAATGTACACCACCATCAGTTAACATGTATCAAGACACGTACATGTGTGTGTAAGAGCAACATTTTTTCAAGTTCAAGAGTAGCTTTATTCTGTAAGCATACATGTATGTCACATGTAGTGCAGGACTAGGCCTGTAGACCCGTTTGCAAAATGGTGTTGAGAGAGTTTCTCACTTGATGTGAGTTAACGAGACCCTAGATATCACAAATCACCGAGGTGCTTGTCTGCCACATGGTCACGAGCCCCACAATATCCAAATCCAATATGGCCGCCGTCAGCCATTTTGGAAAAAAAACTAACTTTTTTGTTTTTTGGAGAATAAACAAGTGTAATACCTCTAAATTGATTGTTTTTTGGTGTGGAACTCATTTCTGATGCCCTTTGTGCAATCTGGGGTGTCTTTGATTTGGAAAGGTCAAGTTTCACATTGGCCAAATCCAATATGGCCGCCGCAAGCCATGTTGGAAAAGCTAGTTTCGTTGTTTTTTAAGAAAAATTCAATATAATACTTCTAAATTGATGATTTTTAGAGTATAACTCACTTCTGATGCCCTTTGTGTAATCTGGGATGTCTTTGAATTGGAAAGATCAAGTTTCACGATAATAAAATCCAATATGGCCGCCGCAAGCCATGAACTTTTTAGCTCACCTGAGCACAAAGTGCTCAAGGTGAGCTATTGTGATCGGTTACTTCGGTGTCGGTGTTGGTGTCCGTGTCCGTGTCGTCTGTTCACAATTTGTTTCAAATAACTTCTTCTCTGAAACCAATGACCCAATTTTAACCAAACTTGGTCAGATACATACTGTAGTTGTGAGCTTCAAAAATTGTTAATAAAAGTGGGTGGGGCAATAGGTTTTGTTGCCATGGCAACCATGCACGATATCTAAAAAAATCTTCTTCTCAAAAACTACTGGTCCGATTTCAATTTGGTTTTCACCAAAATGTTTCTCAATTAATATACTTTAAAAATTGTTCAAAGAATTTTGATCCGTCAAAAAACATGGCCGCCAGAGGGCGTGGTCATTTTCCGTATTTACGTAATATTGACAACTAAAGTCAAAACTTTTAACATCTTCTTTTCAATAACTATAAGTCCTAGGACAACCGAATTTCACAAGTAGCATCATGTTGTGAACCTTTAGCAAGATTGTTCAAATAATGACCCCCGGGTCAAAAATGGACCCGCCCCGGGGCTTATCAGTTTTTCATAGGAAAACCTTTAAAACGCTTCTTCTCTAAAACTGTATGGCCTAGACCTTTTATATTTGGCATGTAACTTTGCTTTATAGACCTCTACTAAGAGTGTTCAAGTCATGACCCCAGGGTAAAAAATGGCCCCGCCCCGGGTCTTATCAGTTTTACATAGACTTATATAGGAAAATCTTTAAACATCTTCTTCTCTGAAACCGTAAGGTCCATACCTTTTATATTTGGCATCTAGCTTTGCCTTATGGTCCTCTACCAAGATTGTTCCAATCATGACACCAGGGTAAAAAATGGCCCCGCCCCGGGGCTTATCAGTTTTACATAGACTTATAAAGGAATAAACCTTTAAAACTCTTCTTCTCTGAAACCGTAAGGCCCATACCTTTTATATTTGGAATCTAGCTTAACCTTATGATTCTCTACCACGATTGTTCAAATTATGACCCAAGGGTAAAAAATGGACCCGCCCTGGGACTTATCAGTTTTACATAGACTTCTAAAGGAAATTTCGAGTTGTTTCAGTTTCATGCAACAGTCCACATACATGCAATTACAGACTTCATTGTGCATCGAGTATGACACAATAGTTCCTCAGGTGAGCGATTTAGGGCCGCATGTGGCTCTTGTTTCTTTTTTTGGAGAATAAACCAATGATATACCTCTCAATTGATAATTTTTGGGTGTTGAACTCATTTCTTGGGCCTTTTGTGCAATCTGGGATTATTTAATTCGGAAAGGTCAAGTTTAACAATAGCCAAATCCAATATGGCCGCCGCAAGCCATGTTAAAATAGCTAACTTTTTTTTTCTTTTTTTGGAGAATAAACAAAAGTCATACCCCTCAATCGATAATTTTTGGGTGTTGAACTCATTTCTGAGGCCTTTTGTGCAATCTGGGACATATTTGAGTTGGAAAGGTCAAGTTTCACAATAGCCAAATCCAATATTGATATTGACGGGAACCTATATCCTACAAACCAATAGAGCAAAGTTCAACCAGAACAACATAGATCCTACATGTCAACTGTGTGGTGAAAACCCGGAAGACTTAGGACACTTCATTCTAGACTGTACCATACTAGAACAAGTCAGACAACCTATACTAAATGAAATTACCAAACAGCTAGATTCAATAGCCAACATTAGCTTTGAAAATCTCAGCATGAACAGAAAATTAGACATTATACTAGACTATACCCATGTTAATATACAGAAGAAAGAGGACCGGAGAATCTACGACTTAGAATTCCATTGCCGACGTCTCATGTATTCTCTACATTGTGCAAGATACAGGATGATAAGTAATTATAGATCCGATAGGCATAATGGGGACGGCAAGGTCTTCAACATTGGTGCTACTTCCCGTAAATAGTAAATTGTAAGAGCCGGTGGGCAACCCCAAAACAAAACAAACCAGTGTACAGTGACTGTGAATGTATATAAGTGTATATATATAATACATATTATAACTACGATTCGGGTGGAGGATTATAGTGCAAAACTGTTCAACTCTTCAAGAAGAGGTTCACCTATAAAGGTGGGAACGATTACAACAACAACAATATGGCCGCCGCAAACCATGTTGGAAAAGCTTATTTTGTTGCTTTTTGGACAAAAAAACAAATGTTATACTTCTAAATTGATTATTTATTAGAGTAGAACTCATTTCTAATAACCTTTGTGCAATCTAGAGTGTCTCTGCTTTGGAAAGATCAAGTTCCAAAAGAAGCAAAATCCAATATGGCCACGCAACCATGTTGAAAAATCTATTTGTTTTCATTTTTGGAGAATAATCAAATGTAATACCTCTAAATTGATAGTATTTTGGTGTGGAACTTATTTCTGAGTCCCTTAGGTGTCTTTGATTCAGAAAGGTCAAGTTCCACAATAGCAAAATCCAATATGGCAGCCGCAAACCAAGATGGAAAAGCTATTTTAAAAAAAAAATTTATGAAAGATCAAATATACATGTAATACATGTATATCCTAATTGATTATTGCTTGTTTATAACTCATTTCCTCTCTGATGTCCTTTGTTCAATATGGAGGTTGAAAAGGTCAAGTTCAATATCTTGTTGATACATCAACGATCTTGGGCTAAGCTTGAACAGAATAAGTCAGTATGTAAACAAGAAGTAAGTAAATGACAACACTCTGACATTAGACAGAGAAAAAAAGACAGTGAGTGGGACTCAATCCTACGTCCTGAGGTGAGAGGCTGTTATCCTAACCACTAAGACTTCCACAGCCCCACGGACAGACGGTAGGGCGGGACAGAAATGTAACACCTTGTTCCACATGCATGGAAAGGTACATCAATAAAGCATAAAAATTGATTAGATACACATGTGGTTCCAAAGTCATTTCGTGTCGGGTTTTCACAGGGTGAAGAAACTGAAGACAGAAATGCAACAAACGTGTCATTTCATCAATATTCATTCATGATATGCCCGGTTTTGTCGAGATAGGGTGAGAATAAACTGACAATCAGTTGTATCTCATTTCTCTATATATACCTTCTGACGATTTTTCCCCTCAAAATCAATTGGTCGGATCCTTGTGGTAAGGAGCACATTGGTACTCTGCTGCCCTTAAAGTGCCTTAAGCCTTTACCATAGAGTCTGCTTACATTGTATTAGTGTATAGAGACGTGTGATATTCGGTGATGTCTTTGCCGTGCTGCAGAGGTACTTTTTGCAACACATTTTGTCATGGAAAACTGGACACTTCAGTTTCTTCGCCCTGTGAAAACCCTTCACGAAATGACTTTGGAACTACATGTGTATCCAATCAATTGTTGATGCTTTATTGATGTACCTTTCCATGCATGTGGAACAAGGTGTTATACATGTATTTCTGTCCCGGCCCTACCGTCTGCCCTTGGGGCTGTGGAAGTCTTAGTGGTTTGGATAACAGCCTCTCACCTCAGGACGTAGGATTGAGTCCCGCTCACTGTCGTTTTTCTCTGTCTAATGTCAGAGAGTTGCCATTTACTTACTTCTTGTTTACATACTGACTACTCCTGTTCAAGCTAAATCTGAATAAGGGGAGATCCTTCGAAAGCACAGAAAACAAAGCAAATACTGAAAATTGCAGACTCGATTTAATTGAGTCTGTTCATGAGCAATACTGAAATATGCAACAGTGCTCACGCCCCCTAGCACCAGCTTAAGCGGAATTCAACTTTCAACTGTAAATGCGCTGAAATCAATGATTCCAAAGGATGAGAAAGTATACCAACACTGAGAATAAAGTACGGGGTGACTTTTTACAGCCGCCACACAAGCACTTTAACATCTGCTGATGTGAATTATATAAATCTGAATAAGAGGAGATCCTTCGAAAGCACAGAAAACAAAGCAAATACTGAAAATTGCAGACTCGGTTTAATTGAGTCTGTTCATGAGCAATACTGAAATATGCAACAGTGCTCACGCCCCCAGCACCAGCTTAAGTGGAATTCAACTTTCAACTGTAAATGCGGTGAAATCAAGCCCAAGCTCGTTGACGTATCAAAATAAAAAAGACATTGAACTTGACCTTTTCAAACCATTATGACTCTCCATATTGAACAAAGGACCTTAGAGAGATAATGAGTTATGCACAAGCAATAATCAATTAAGATATACATGTATTCAACAGCAGATGTTAAGTGCTTGTATGGCAAATATTATCAATTGAGAGGTATAACATTCTTTTATTTTCCAAAAAAAAGGATTAAGTTAGCTTTTCTAACATGGCTTGGGGCGGCCATATTGGATTTTGCTATCGTGGAACTTGATCTATCTAAATCAAAGACATCCCAGATTGCACAAAGGGCATCAGAAATGAGTTCAAATCCCAAAAATCATCAATTGAGAGGTATAACATTTGTTTATTCTCCAAAAAAAGAAAAAAGGTAGCTTTTTTAACATGGCTTGCGGCGGCCATATTGGATTTGGCTATTGTGAAATTGACCTTTCCGAATCAACTACATCCCAGATTGCACAAAAGGCCCAAGAAATGAGTTCAACACCCAAACATTATCCATTAAGAGGTATTACATTGGTTAATTCATCAAAAAAAGACAAAAGTTAGCTTTTTTTTCATGGCTTGAGGCGGCCATATTTGATTTTGATATTGTGGAACTTGATATTTCCAAATGAAAGACATCTTAGATTACACAAAAGGCATCAGAAGTGAGTTATACTCTAAAAATCATCAATTTAGAAGTATTATATTTGATTTTT
Source organism: Gari tellinella (assembly GCA_922989275.2). NCBI lineage: Eukaryota > Metazoa > Mollusca > Bivalvia > Cardiida > Psammobiidae > Gari > Gari tellinella. Next base: position 19,283,549 of record OV277869.1, on the reverse strand, counting down.
CTTAAAAAAAACAACGAAAATAGCTTTTCCAACATTGTTTGCGGCGGCCATATTGGATTTGGCTAATGTGAAACTTGACCTTTCCAAATCAAAGACACCCACGATTGCACAACGGGCTTCAAAAATGAGTTCCAAACCAAAAAACAATCAATTTAGAGGTATTACACTTGTTTATTCATCAAAACACAAAAAAATTAGTTTTTCCAAAATGGCTGACGGCGGCCATGTTGGATTTGGATATTGTGGGGCTCGTGACCGTGTGGCAGACAAGCACCTCGGTGATTTGTGATGTCTAGGGTCTCGTTAACTCACATCAAGTGAGAAACTCTCTCAACACCATTTTGCAAACGGGTCTTCAGGCCAGGTACAGGACTAATGGTTAAATAGAGCTCTCCTAATAACAAAGAAACTTCATAGACCCCCTCCCCGCTGTTGAAAAAGAAGCTTTATTCATAGAAACAAGTGTATCAGGGTTGAATTCAGCTCCTCATTCGAACATGGTTCGTTGATTTTAATGTTAAATTCTATTTCAGATACTGTAGGCGACATGGACACTACGCTTTGTCATATAGCAAGGGTCAACAACCTTAGATTGGAGAACACTCTTCACTTTAACCAATTGGTACCTACAAATGAAGCGTCCCTGAAAAGGGATATAGGCAAACATTATACTCTTTGGTCGATCGGCATATTGCGGTATCTTATCAGTCTACACTGTTTGCTAATAGAAATTTCAATACAAAAAACATAAATAAGAATTTTGACAAGACACCCCTTAGACAAAAACGGACTAGTCCGATATATAAGCAAGGACGCAAATAGGTTCAACAGAAGGAATTTTCTTACAGGAGAGAAGACGTTATTCTTTCCCAATACACTCGTTAAAACTAATATCTTTACGTCCATTACAAACATGGTTATTTTAATATATTGCCTATTGACAAACAGTACACATACGCCGATCCTAGCTGTCCTAGTCTGGGTCTACATTGTTTGAACATGGCAAGTGTTCTTTTCATACGGACACTGTTTGTTAACGTCGCGTCTATTACGGGTAGCTATGGTTAAATGGATTTAAATGGAAAACAGATGGTACATGTAATGTTTCGGACAATATGACAGAGCGAATGTGGATAATACCTGTACATGTTTTGTCAAATTAAGCCTTAGCCTGCCACTCACGACTATAGCTCCATATGCAAACAGCTTGGATCCGGATGAAACGCCGAGTAACTCGGCGTCTCATCCGGATCCAAGCTGTTTGACACTCAGACAACATTTTCAGCAATTATGAGCAACTTTGAAGCACTTTGAAACTTTAAGCAGATGAGAAATATAGCAGACGACAATTTATTTGGCGGGCTAAGGGTTAAATATTTATATTAGTGATTATATAATTACAAAAGATTGTAGTTGTTTTTTATATTTTGTCTTTGTACATGTAGTTCTTTTTTATCTAACTGCTGTACAACATACACTAAACCGATAGGCAATGCAGTGAAATGAATGAAATTGTTCTCATTGGCCTTCACTATCTAGAGAGCCATAAGTCTTACTGGTTTCCCCGTGGTTAACCCATTTGTGCCAACGATCCCATATAAGGGACATAGGCAAACACACAGTGTAGACTCTGATCAGACACCGCATTATGCGGCGTCTGATAAGAGTCTACACTGTTTGCTGATAGGAATTTCAGTATAAAACAAAATGACAATGTAAATTTTGACCAGGCATCCCTTTCATAAAAATGGACTAATCCAGTATATAAGCATGGCAGAATCCACTGGGCGTAAATGGGTTAATGCCATTGTACAATTACATGTGAATTAATGACAGTGAATATCTTCAAGAAAAGTTAAACAATGCACATGCAGGGCAATGGTTTAATGATGTACGATAAGCCTAGCGCTAATTGCAGTGGATGAGACGTTATTCTTTTTCAATAAACACATTTACGCTTAAACTATTGGTTCCATTGCAAACAGTTTTGAGCCAGATAAAACGCCGGATAACCCGGCGTCTGATCAGGCTTCAAACTGTTTGCAACTCAGATTTAAAACCGAATACGAAAACTTTCAAAATGTTGTACTTTTCTACATTTTAGTGCATTGCATTTCTTATCCGTTTAGATGGGGAGTAATAACGTCTTCTCCACTGTTCGTCGCGAGCGGTTCATGTACAGTGACGAAGACGTTATTCTTAAACGCAAACGAAGCACAATTCAATAGAATGGAGAAAATGACAAAGTACATTTTGAGGACTTGTTTTGATTTGAGTGGCAAACAGTTTTAAACCTGACCAGACACCTGTTTACCCGGATACTGATTACGGTTCAAGTTTTGCAATGGATTATTATAAGGTGTTATAAGTATGAATACGTTCATTCGGAAAGAATAAGGTCTTTCCAAATAGATTTCAAAATTTCATAACAATTTATGCCCTTGTAACACAATATGAAACATAAAATTATCTAAGTTATTTTTCTATGTAAAATGTTTTACCTTCACTTAGTGTACATGTAGGTATCGTAACAAATAATCTCGTCTTTCACTGAATGCAAATAAGACCAAATGCTCTAGTCTCGTGTGTTTTAAAATTACTAGTAGTTTACATGTATAGAGCGGAGAAGATTTTATACTTTCCAAACTAATGCGTTTGGTTAACTTTAAAACAAATATGTCCTATGCAAACAGTTTGATACTGTATACTGCTGTATACTATGTTCTCTGTTGCAATGGAGAAGAAGACGTTATTCTTTCCCGTTTAAACGCAAACGAAACGCAAGCACAATGCGCTAAAATGTAGAAAGCTATTACTTTTTTAAATTTCTAGCTATTCATTTTAATCTTAGTGGCAAACAGTTTGGAGCCTGATCAGACTCCGGGTTACTCGGATTCTGATTTCACTCCAAACCATTTTCAATGGAAAATATAGTTTTAGCGTAAACGCGTAGTGTGAAAAAGAATAACGTCTTCTCAACTGTAAGAATTAAGTAGCATTTGATATGTTTATACGTTCATTATCTGAATCTGAATCAATTTAAAATACAGCCAGTTACACCATTTAAGCACCGGGAGAGAGAGAGGTGCTTTAGTAGCACTTGTGGAGATCTGTTTTAAAGCTCTCCACGCTGGCACATACTATGCTTTCCTCAAGCTGGTTCCGCTCAACAGTTGTTATGTGTTATGAAGAATAGGGAGGATCTTTGCAGTTGGTCACTTTGGCCATGTTGTACTTGAAAGCACTGGCTATTGTTATTGACTGATCTGTCTACGAACGTTTTTCAGTTGGTGGTAATGGTAGTATGAGTCCTTCAGTGATCTTATATAAAAGAGTTAGTATGTTGTGTTTGCGTCTGGCTCGAAGCGTTGGCTACTCGAGGTTTGCTAGCATACGGGTGACACAACCAGTTTCTCGTGATTTATAGTCACCCGTACTGCCTTGCTGACTGCCTCTTGACTCTTTCTTGTCGCTCTATTTCAGTAGATAGCATTTGGTCCCAAACAACTGAAGCATCCTCAAATTTCTGTTAAGAAAGGCTACAGTAGTGTTAGCTTTTCTGTTCTTTTATTGATGTGGGAACCTCACCTAAGGTCCTTTGATATTGTTACATCTATGTAAGGGTTCTCCTGGATCTGCTTTAGGATTTGATTGTCAAACGTGCAGAAATGACTGGATCTGTTGTCTACGCTCTTTAGGTAGTACTTCTTTGCGTTGAACCGCAAACCCCATGTTGAGGCCCATGTCTCTAGCCCACTCAAGTCCCTCTACAACACCTCATGATCCTCCTGACTCCGGATTTCTCTGTACAGAAGGCAGTCGTCTGTAAATAAACGGACTTGGAATTTAACGGAGCCAGACAGATGAGCAAGAGAGGATCAATCACGATCCCTTGGGGGACTCCGGGCCCGTATGGGCTGGTTCAAAGTATGCTCCATCTACTACCTCCACCAAGCTCCAAACACGGTTTGCCACTGAGATAAAAAAAAAAAAATAGTTAAAAATTACCCCCAAAAATTATTTTTTCTGTATTTGACTGCAATGCGTTTCATTTGCGTTTAAACGGGAAATAATAACAATTTCTCTACTGTCTACACATTCGTTATTATAAAACATAATTGATTATTTAGCACATACATAGACGAAGGTATTGTCAACGTGCGATTGAACATAATTATATATTATTGTATGTATAGAGCGATGTTGTCGATTTTCTTTCAAACGTTTTGTACTTTGAAATCACAGATGAACACCTTCGACAATTTAATATTTTTTCTGCCAAAGCCGACAACACTGACATTTGCGAACACTTTGGATCCTGATCAGAGATAGTGTGACGCCGCGTGAGGATCCAAACTGTTTTACAATCATTTTAATGTAACTTGTGTCGAAAAAAGCATCAAATTATATCATATCGCGCGGCTCTGCGCGTGATTAACACCATTTTTTAATTTTGGTAACACATAGACGTTTATTACACTGTATAACCGAATGATATTCATACGCGCTGTCAAAACAAAAAACAATGGCGGACTCTAACCTAGCTGGCAACGATCGAGTGCCAATAGACGGAATGGGAATAGAAATAATAAAATCAACGGTATTCACTATTCAGAATTTTCGGTGCATTTTATACGGTACCGTTGACCACGAGTATCTGCAGTTTACCAAGTCAAACCAAAACCAGTAAGTCAGGCGAAGCCCGGAAGGGACACAACGTTCGAACTGTTCCGCCTAAAGTTTGGTCATATCATACAAGTCCTGATCGCTGTCCTGTTAGTATCATAATCTAAAAGATTTTAAACCATTTATGCAGAAAGATGACCTACCGGCTACTCTGGTCCAAGCCATCCTATCACGATTCAAAGCCGAATGACAACCAATCCAGTCCAATCAAATAATGCAGTCGACATCTCGTTTATTATCTAAATCCATCACAGCTCAAATACATTTGGAACATTTTATATTCCAACACAGTTCGTAGCGAATATTCTCCTATTCATGCACAATCCTATGCCATCGTTAGTACAGAATCTAGGTCAGCAACCCTAGATACATGTTTCTGGCGGTTTCAAAATGTTTGGCTCTCCGATTCACGGTTGAAATTTCCATTTTCACAATAGCACAGAAGGGCCGAATGTTCCAAAACGAAGACGGGTTTTGAACCATATCGATAGTGACAGTGATGAGTAGAAATTCAAAATATGTGTGTTGTGTCTTCGTTCAAATGTTGAAATAAATTTACGGCGCGGACTTGACACAGCCTAATAATGCTAGTAGAGTGACGTAAAAAAAAAAGTAATATACCAAGTTAAAGTCTGCTTTCAGTCCGAATGACCGCTCAGCCGACTGTACATATACTCCCCTGATCATCGAGCCATCTTGCCTATGAGCACTGCTAACATATGGCGCAGTCAAATGAAGCCGCAGTACCGACTCAGACCCTTCACAGGTACCCATTTTAACCCCTGGGTGGAGAGGAGCAATTCGCGGTACATGTCTTGCTCAAGAACATTCCTGTACATCATCGGGGATTCAGAAAAATCCCCTAGTCAGACCGCTGGTCCGGCGGGGGATCGAACTCACGACCCCTGGTACCGTAGTCCAAGGTGTTAACCATTGGGCCACTACCGTCACGACTGTGTTTCCTTTTATGGGAAATATTTGTGACGTTATGATGTGACGTTTTTAATTGTAACTTAAAATGTTTTTCGACGTGATTTTATAATCACTTTTCACAGTTTACTTAATTATCAGAAATATTCTAAATCTAAATCTAAATCGAATAATGGCTTATAAAGTGACAATAAAACAATGAGACATTTGGAACTTCTTTTTCACAGGCACTTAGAAAACCTCATTTCGCCTCCAATTGATGGTTTCTATATAAGGAAAACTTTACTACAACCTACCTTACTCCTGCGAAATTGGCTATAAATTTGAGTGTTTGTTGGATATGGTATAAATAGGATCTTATATTCGTGTTCATATTCATTTGATTTATTAAATTCGTCATTTTGAAACGATAAAAAACTCATTTAATAAATCAAATAAATATGAACACTCATTTAAGATCCTCTATGTACAAAATGTATAAGTAAAAGCAGACGAAAAATATAAGCAGATGAAAATATTGCAGCAACTTTGTAAGACAGACATTGAGCACTGAAATCATCTCTTAATATACATGTACTTGATCACATTTGACTTCGTTTAAAAGGTGGAGTATATGAATATGGCTTTTAAAAGGGTTGCAATTTAACCCTTAAATGCCTTACCCCGAGTAGATCTACAATGGTTACACATATTTGCAAAATAGTTTGGGTACTGATAAGACATAACGACACGCGATGTCTTATAAGGATCCAAACTGTTTGACTGCACGACGCCCTGTATATGTAGAAAACGAACAAGTCCGTATCTATTACAGAAAGATACAATAGAGAAGACGTTATTATTCCCCGGTTAAACGAGAACGAAACGAAAATGCATTGCAAAAAACGTGGTACAAAACCAACAACTTGTTGGAAATTCTGACTGCGTTATAACTCTGAGTGGCAAACAATTGGTAGCCTGATCAAAATGCTAAACATCATTTTTTAAAAAATCGTGATAAAAGTAGACGACAGTTTTTGAAGCAGACGACAATACAGCAGAGCAAATGGTTAAAAGTACGTGACCCTGTCAAACATTGTATGTTATCAGGCTCATGTAAAGGTGTTATCCATATCGTGCTTAGTGGTGCGAATCTCACAGGACCTTTAACAGATTAATAATGTCATCTGCTTAACATATTACCTACTTCCTTTAAACATCGTGGTAAAGTGACTTTCTCACTAAATTGTATTTTAGAATATATCAAATAGCCTTGTACATTGCAATGTCGTCTAAAATCATTAGTATTGCATTTTATTTGAATGAATCAATATTATTTTCCCCATATGTGTAACACATCACACCGTATTATCTAGGCGATGGACTTCAGCACTTAGTGCTCAATATTTAAGTACGTTCAATATTGTATTAAGCGATCACTTATTAAAATGTATTTAGGTAACCTGAACACAGGTGGTAGATTAAAGAAGGCCAAACATAATGCAGAAAGCTTGTGAATAATCTTTCTGTACTATTTTTAGCCTTCGTTTAGGATTCAACTGACTCCAGAGATCTTAATTCTACTTCAGTTGGAGGCTGTATCAAACAAGATTAGCTGTATTTGACTTTTTCACTGTCTTTGGTACAAAAAGCGACTTTGCAAACAGTTTAGATCCTGATCAGACGCCGCTTAACGCAGCTTCTGACCAAGATCCAAACATTTTGGCCCTAGTATGGATATTTCTGCAGTCCTACTTGAAAAAACAATTTGCAGACACCACTAGATTCGCAGATTATATTTTGGTTGTAATGGTTGAAGACGATAAAAGTGGAGTTGAATGAGTTAAGTTGGGATCTCGAATTGCTATATTATGTGTTATTCTCTCGGCCATTTAGTTTGTCCTTTGCGCACTGACGGACTGTTAATGTTGTGTGTGTAATTTCTGGATTAATACTTACTGTAAGTACAAAATGTACATGTACCATTAGAAAAAACATAAGGAATCAATTTACACTCATAAATGTAATACTGTATGTTAAACCCTATATCTACCATTGTTCCACGTCAGTTTTAAAACCTTTGACCGACATTATTGTTTGGTTTCATTCTGTTACATTTTGCATTTGCACAATTATTCATGTGGGTATTGATCAACTATTTGGACTCTTCTAGTACAAGTTTTTTAACCAGTCTACTCTTACATTTTTGGTATGACAGCAAAAGTTAATGAAACTATCAAACAGTACATTCCCTGATCAGATGGCTCCTGTAGGAACCCTATGATCAGGGTCTACACTGTTTAAATTTGTACTCAGAGGGATGTATGGTTCAAAGGATTAAGGCGATAAGAAATATTGCAAAATATGCCACACTGTTTGGATCCTGATCAGACGCCGAGTTGCTAAGCGTCTGATTTGGATCCAAGCGGTGGGCAAAGTCGATATAGTTGATACAAGGGTTATTTGATACTTTAAGCATGACATTTTTCCTGTGTTAAGCTATTTCTATTTTTGGTAAGTATTGTATGTAAAATGTGTACATGGTTCATAGGACAACTACACTCATGCATATTTAAACCCCATATACAGTGGAGAATACATGTACGATATTCTTTCCCGTTTAAACACAAACGCACTAAAATACAATATCACTACCTTTTGACAAATCTCACTGTTTTTTAAATCTGAGTGGCAAACAGTTTGGGGTCTGATCAGATGCCGGGTTACCTGGTGGCGTCTGATCTGGCGCCTAACTGTTAGCAATCGAAGAAATAGTTTTCGCGATATTAACGCGTTTATTTGGAAAGAATGACGTATTCTCCACTGTACTGAATACGGCTTACATAGTAAGGTTTAATGGCAAACATTTACCGTTATGGTGCAAAAATAACGACAACTTCAAACGTGTCATCTATGAAAGTTACTGAAAAAATATTTGTTCATTCCATTTGAATCGTCTCCTCCGGGCTCCCTAAAACTTAAAGTGGACGATTCAATTTAAGTTTCCAATCTGAAACAGTCCATGTTTTATTATTTTTTATTGTTTTGTCAATTTATTGCACTATTACAAACAGACCGAGAGGACTCTCATAGGATCCCTGTAATATGCGGCTACATCGTTTGCATAGTTCAGTGTACTATTCTGAGTTATACTGTTTGCCATGGACGCGTATATATAATTACATGTACAGTGGCGAAGATGTTATTTTTTCCCATTTAAACGAAACACAAACTCAAACATTAAAACGTAGAAAATTACAACGTTTTGACAATTCTGATATTTCACGTTTACCTTGATTGCAAACAGTTTGGAGCCTGATCAGACACCGGGTTACCCTGCGCCTGACCTTGCTCCAAACTGTTTGCAATAGAACTACTAGTTTTAGCGTAAACAAGTTTTATGGGAAAGAATAACGTTTTCTCCACTGTATGTAACTAGGGTTCAAACTCTCCTAGCTACAATGTACTGTCAAACAGGTTGGATTCAACACTACGCAGAAGTACGTATTTACTCTCAGACAGATTAGGTTCCATACTCTATTTAATTACATATGTTATCGCAACCGAACACACCGCTATTGTGGGCAGCAAAGACACACAAATAGTTAAACTCCTTAAGTTGCTTAGAGCGATTTCGATTTTACATGCAAGTATTACCATAATGATCCTAAGTTTTTTAACAAAAATGTTCTAGCAAACAGTGTAGATCGCGATCAGGCTAGTGTTGATGGAGGGGTTATATCAGGTGTGTGCCATTCAGTTTGCATCCTGTGGACAAACTATTACTGTGTGATGAAAGCAAATTGTTACAAACTTATGAAATAACAGTTGTTTCCCAGTGTAGGTGTTTACGGTACTAACAGTGTTGGCTCTGATATTATATATCTAGAAATTTGGCGTCCAACTAGGATCTTAACTGTTCATCGCTGTTACAGTACATTTAAATTGCAAGAAATTGTGAAAACAAATGACATGGTCTACATATCATGTAATTGCGTTTCCGTTTTAACGGGAAAGAATAACAACCCTTTCCACCGGGAAACTCGAGATCACCAAAAAATACTCACTACTTGGTTACATCAATAACAGTAAAAACACAATTTACTTGATAAAATGCCTATTCATGCCTTTGCAAAGTGAATAGATCCAGATCAGGCAGATCCTATCTGATTAGGGTCTACTCTATGCTTGACCATGCCCTAATTATGTCTTTTAAAAACGTTGGCAGAGAGTTGAATTGTGTTTTTGTGCAGTCTTTTTCGTTTATATTACATTCAAATATTAGATTTCCTCCTATTTTGGCTAATTTGTTGATATATATATGTTTCCAATCGCCATTATTTTCATTATTTGTCAATCTTTTAACCCACCCAGCTTTGATTGCTTTCATGAATAACTTTAAATCTATCATTTTTAGGCCTCCATTTTCGTAGTCTTGTATTAATGTTTTCCGACTTATTTTGTCTGGCTTGCCATCCCATTAATAATCATAGATATTTGTATTTATTTTATTAATTAATTCTGCAGGTGGGTTTTCTAAAACTGTTAACGGGTATATAAGTTTTGGAAGTGCAAACGTTTTGATTACAGTTATTTTAATGGACAGATTATGCTTTTTCCATTTCTTCAAGCAATTTGAAAATTCCTGAATTTTTGGTATTAGGTTCAATTCTTGATATTTGTTCCTGTTATTTGAGAAAAATATTCCTAATGTATTAGATCCTTCTGAGGTCCATGCAAATTCATTTCTTGTATCAAAAGTTTCAGTTGAGCCTTTTAGTGAACCAGATCTTAAGATAACAGATTTTTTATTGTTAAGTTTTAATCCAGATATTTTACTAAACATGTTAAGTTGTTTTATTAAGGCTGTAAATGTCTTGACTGATCCATCTATCATAAAAGTTGCATCATCTGCAAATGCAGTATATTTCATTTCTCTATTATACATCTCTATGCCTTTTATGTCTCGGCTTCTGATTACATAGGGAATAATCAATTTCTTTGGATTGATATAAAAAGTATACCACGAGAATGTGTTGTTATCTGGTTAAAAAACAAGTCCGAGTACGAATTTTTTAACCAGATAACAACTCATTCGAGTGATATATTTTTCATATCTATTCAAAGGAATTGATTATTCTATTTATTAAATATAGTTTAATGTCGTTTTTTACAGAAAAAAAACACTAAAAAATTGATTATCGAGCTGGTGCTGAACTAATTATGACGTGACGTCACAAAAAGTGATATGTAGTGATGATATCAACTGTGACGATATCAAATCTATCTAACTGAGACATCTCTTCAAATCATCGATAGGTATATAATAAATCAGGTTCACCTTCGGCTCATGATATGTTCATCTACCTTGCAAGACAGCAATTCTAATTCAAAGCTAGGAACCAAATAGTTTCTATTTATAACATTGGACACATTTCTGATTGTCTTCCCAAAGGTTTGCAGTGAACACCCGGGCTTAAAGAATGTATGATTAACCCATTTGTGCCCACGATCCCATATATGGGACCTAGGCAAACAGTGTAGACTCTGATCAGACGCCGCATTATGCGGCGTCTGATCAGAGTCTACACTGTTTGATGCTACGAATTTCAATATAAAACAAAATGAAAATGAAAATTTTGACCAGGCATCCCTTTGATAAAAAAATGACTAATCCAAAAAAACATGAAAGAATCCACTTGGCGCAAATGGGTTAAAAGCAAAATGTTAATAGTTGAGAGGCCCTATTTGCTATTTAAACGAAACTAACGCAAACCTAATAGTGGAATTATGTGTAGTAAATTACATGCTATCAATTAACTTTTCAATTGAATAAGTTCTAAATATCAAATAGTTTGGGGCTGATCAGATGTTAAGTTTCTCGGCATCTGATTTAGCCCCACGACCGTTTGCAATAGACGTACATGTAAAAGCACAAACGTTCATCGGGAGAGCATAAGACGATCTTCCTCATTGTATGTAAACCAATTGAACAGGTAGGCGAGACAATTCTAGAATGCCTTTCTTTTAAACCAGTTTGGGTTATACCGCATATCTTTTTTCGCCTATTTTTAAGACTTTATTGAATGGCAGTTGAATGTCGTTTTAACATCTAGACACCACATCAGAGCACCCGTTATAGTTTGTCTTTTGACACAGTGTGGAAGAGTTTATTCTTTCCCAATAAACGCGTTTATACTAAAAACCTTATATGTAACATGCAAACAGTTTAGAACTAAATATGACACTGGGAAACCAGACAACAACTAATCCATTTTGTTTTCGAAACTTATTTTTAATTTCTACAGTTTATCATTTTGTATATTTTTGCGTTTAAACGGGTTTAATATCGCCTTATATTTTATCAAAACCGAGTCATCTGGCACCAGTTGAACAAGTATTACTATACAGAAGACGCTATTTTATCACGCTAAACTGCAAACGCAATACACGAGAATGTAAACATTTAAGAGAAATAACATATTTTTCTATTTTAGTGAAACAGAAAAAGAGAACATTCTCTACTCTACATTATAACACCTGATAGTCTCGGCTACAGACTGAATGTTATTCTTCCCTTTTTAAAAAGAACTAAAATATGTCCATCTGGGTTCTCAGCCATGTTACTAAATAAATATCACATTTCAAAGATGATGAGAGAACGTATTGTTCACCCGAGGCAAGAAATGTCAACCGAGGCGTCATCATTATTTATTTCATTATACCGAACAAATATATATATCTAATAACCACTGTTTTCAATACAGAAAAATGATCGCGAATAGGTTTTTTATCTTATTTTCATTTCTCAAAACAAATAGAATCCACAAAGAAGTACAAATTTATTTAATAAAAAAAACGTTTTGGAACGTGTGGGATTCGAATTGGAGTCGCCATTGTGAAGGTCGACCAACTTAGCCATTGGACCAAGTAGCCAGATCACGTGACATCGATTTAAGTTGTATATAAAGTTTGTAAATTTACGCGGTTTTGAAAAATAAATTAAAAAATTGAAGGCTACAAACCATCATTCTCAATAAATATTGCTTTTTAAGCCAAAAGAAGATAAAGAACCACGCATTCATTTATGATTTACATTCTTACATAGATCTACGCTGCTATAGACCATTCTAAAATCGTCTCAAGTTCTGTCATCTGCTTAAGCAATATGTTGAAATATACTTTAGGTAGGCTAATAGACAACGCAGAGTATCAGAGTTAGTGGCAACCTTCGAGATAATCATTGAACACGATGTAGACTTTAAATCAACGGAGTGGGAATATAAGAATCCACCATGTGTTTTGATGTAGGATAGACATTTTCTCCCCCGAGGGTTAGAACATTCATGCAGGGACGAGGCTTGCCGAGTCCGGGCGTGAATGTTCTGACCCGAGGGGGAGAACATTTCTATCCAACATCAACAAAACAAATGGTGGATTTTTTTTCTCCCCTTTAAATCATTAAAACATGATATAAATAATGAAATAATTGCAGTTTCTATGCACTTTTTTCGCCAAAACACGACGTTGTTCATAGTAACATCATAATAAATGACGTCATTTAGTTACCCGCGCCATGCAGCGCTTATGGTAAAGCTGGGAAAACAATAAAAGACGTCACGTGGTATGGAGGATAAAGACGTAACGTCAAAAGCTCATGCCCCCTTTGAAATATGCTCACATGACCGTTCATTTTGCCTTTCAAAGCATGTAAAGATTTAGAACAGTCATGACAGTACTAGTGTTATACATCAAAATCAACGTCCAAGATTGCTGAATGCCATGATGCATTCATAATTTAGAAATAAACAAAAGGCGATTAAATAGAGTCGTTATTACTAGTAATGATCAGTAAAAAATCCAATGTCCCATGTTACATTTGCATGCAGCTGTTTGTGACGAAACTTGTGTGTTCCGTTAAAACGTGGGAAATTGCACTTATCTCGTCTGCCGTGTTGACGGAACATCATTTCCAGATATAATGCACAAAATTGTTTGAAAATTCTACATTAATGGAAGACAAAATGGAGGGAAATTTAAAGTAAGAGAATTTGTCCCATGCGCCAAAAAAATTGTATGCACTGTTTTTAATCAAATATCTGACATATAAAGAATTTATATTAGTTCAATAATTTTTGTTGGCAAAATACACTTTTTGTCCTGTTTTGAAATATGGTGTCGTTTTACCAAAAGCGCTTCAGATATTTCTGTAATCTGTGAAATGGATTGTCCATTAAAATGTCCCAAAGTAAGAAACCAACGTCCTATTTACTTATTCCGAAAAACTAGAGCTGTTTTATTAAAATAATAATGAGTTTTAGCCCAAAAATAGTCAGATAGGAAAAATACACTTTTTCTTGCGATTATTTTGATATATAAATTATTGTACTTTTCAATTTACTAATTTTGTAATTTACCAAACAAATTGTCCCCAAGAAATGTCCCAGATGCTAGTTTATGTGTAACTTTGACGTTCGAATAGATAGATAACGTTTAAACATTTTTCGGGTTTGTTTTTGTTTGTGTTTGTTTATATATATCGAAAGGGGACTTTGCAGATATAAAAACGAAACTTCCATGTTAATTGAAAAAGAATCAAACTGGTATATTTGTAAAAGAAAAGAACATCACCGTGTCTCTACATAAGCACAACCGCATAATGAACATCCGAAAAAACGCGTGTATAGAATATAAATAACTACAGGTTTTTTTTTATTGACTAGCTCTCTAGACCCAACTTCGAGTGAATTTCGAATCATAAAACATAATGTAGCAAACAGTGTAAACATAAATACTTTACCACTGATAATGCCGCAACTGATATTGGTCTGCATGGGTCCAGGAAACATGGCGCGTACCCATGAAAAGTAAACAATGTAGACCTTGGTAAGACGCCGAATTTTCATACAGATGCTGATCTGAGTCTTCACACTGATTGTCAAATTGTACTCTAAATAGATGGACTCATTTGCTGTATGCACAATTGCTTACAGTCAACATACCAAATTCTGCTTTCCTCTTTTATTTCTTCAAAGTCTCGACAGTCTTTTCATTTTCCACTCCTTAAACACATCAACTTTGACAGGTGTACCTACCTCTGGTCGTGGGGAAAACCCAACCGTACCAATATAGCCAATATTGATTTTTAATGGAGAAAGTGATGTCATAATAAACGTCACCATTATTTGTATATAAACGTCATCAGTGAAAAAAATCACGATAGATGGTACATATACATATAGGCGACCTAGTTCATTAGCCTGGTAGATCTAGTAGAACTGTATTTCAACTAAACGTCATGTGTAACGCTGTGGGTCATGAGCTTTTGACGTTACGTCAGAGTGATTTCACACGGGCAATATCTCTATCCCACATGGGCGAAAATGGAAGAAAAGAAACTGTTCCAAAACAATGATCGACCTTGATTAACAATGCGAAAACAAGTGACACGTTGCAGTCGAATTTTTTAAATGTTATCTCATGAGATGAAGCGTAAAGTATGTTCCGTTTGATTTTAGATGTAGAACTTTACAAAATTGAATCGACTAATTTTTCTAGGTCATTGCCATTACTAAACTAGAAGCGTTTTGTTTCCCTTCCTTTTTCTGTTTGGAAATACTCTAACTGAGGCGTTCTTAGCCGCGGGCGCCTTTGCGGTTATTTATGCGGGGTAGTTAAGAATTTCCAAAAAAGTATGTAAAACTTATCGAAAATGGACTTAATATGAATTTAAAATGCTACAATCATGTAATGACAGGATAAATCGAATGATAAGTCATTGCATAATTTAGGATTGGTTAATTCTGCTCGAGAAATAACCGATACGGGACAGGACTAAAACCCGACCGAATAAGCGGGTCGTTTGGTTATGTTACGCGAGCCGAAATGTGATGTTAGCCATGTAACATTACAGATTTCCACCGTCTGACGTCACATTAGGCTATATACATGTTGTAAATAAATCAAGTGAGTTATAATAATAAGTCTTGGTACCTTTAAATGGACCCTATCACTGGCCACTTACAAGAATATTTATATGTCAGTATTAACCGTTTTATGCTTCGTTTCTCTTTCAGAATGTAATGTACTATCTCTGGTTACCAGCATATTAAACAGAAATGGGCGACGAGGAAAGTCAACCACTGCTTGCAAGCAGCCAGGCTAGTGGCTCCCAGGCATACGCCGCAAAATACAATAGGACTACCAGTCTAGGAGGGACTACAGGCACACGGTCAGCCAAGTCCTTCTACAGGTTTGTTTCAGAAATAATCTATGTTCTACCGTTGTTAAACTGTATTAGAAAATGGTTGGTAGTTTGATGCGCAGGAAATGACCACGAAATCTAAAAACCTGAGTGGTCAGTTCCTGCACATCACAACGACCAGCATCTGTTTAATATCGTATATCAACTATAGAAAATAGATTATTTCGATTCTTACATGACCGAATTTAAAGAAATTCATTAGAAAGGAAATCAAATGTTTCAAACTTATTTTATTCTGCGGATACATATTTCGGACCGCATTACTATTCTCGCGGCTTTTACAAGAATCTGACACCCAGCCGCAAACTTAAGAACAGCAGAAAGTTTCACACACACAATGCATCGATACCGACCCACTATCTGGCACAAAACACACATTTTATGGATCAAGACAGGACAATGGAAAATGACAAGTAACATGAAAAAGTATGTGGTCTTTACGGGCTGTCAGAAATGGTACCGAATAGAAACACGTGTCATGTTAGAGTTAGTGATAAAACATCTTCATCTTAATCTGTATATACTTGCTGTGAGGGTAAATGTTCCAATATAAACCAAAAACAGAAAGTTCTCGGTGAGATATAGATAGGGAAATATAGGTTACAAAAATAGAGAGAGTAAGAGAAAATGGGAGTGATTATAAGATCGGGGTCGAGAAACAAATGGATAGACAATGGGAGAGCAAGATGGGAGATCAGAGAGCGGGAGATAAATAGAGAGTCGATGAGATCGGAAGAGAGATACAGAGACAGAGATCAACAATCAAACACGTCTCCAAACATGCATCTCTATAACAGTGCAACGAAAGTCTGTTTGCATAGACTTTTTATCAGGCTTCAAACTGTTTACTATTCAGCATAAAATGAGCATTCAGAATTGTAAAAAAGGTTGCCATTTTCTACATTTTATTGCAATGCGTTTGCGTTTCCTTTGTGTTTCAACAGGAAATAATAACGTATACCACTGTAACACTGACTTTGACATTTGACAGATCTCATGACTAAATCAGTTCATAGCGTTACAGTGGAGCGCTTCAAGAACCTGTGATATTTTTCATTTATTGCATTTTGTTTGCCTTCCTTTCGTAGCCAACGATCACGTATTCCAACTGTATCTCTACCACGCTGTTTGCAAAGTCGTCTATATTTGTATAAAAGATCTTGTTCCCTCAAAATAAAAAATAATTCTTAACCTGTCCTCTCAGTGCTTCCGTACATAGGTGAATTTGACATAAATGTTCAAGCAGGCGATAACTTTTCCGACAGGGAAAATATACATATATATGGCGCCGGATGCGTTCCAGAAAACAACCTGTTTTACACTTTTATATCAACTTGAAATTGTTGAAGTTCTGACTGAAGATACTATTTATATTGAAATAGTTAAAGGCGTCCCAGATAATAACCCCGTGTATGGCTCATCTCTTATCATGCTGGAATTGTCGTTTGCAGCAGATATATCGTCTGTGAAAACAACACCTGGTTTTTATTGTTTTTAAACTGACCAAAATTTAGATATGAATGTCAAACAGGTTTGATCCACGTCAGATGGCGCGTAACGCGTCGTCTGATCTTGATCCAAGCTGTTTACAAAAGGTAGTCAAGTCGTGTGTAGCATAATAAGGGTACCTTTAATAAGTAAACACAGTTTTCCGATCGATTTACGACCCCTAGTTATGAATTGCTGGTTTTATGGTTTTATTCTGGGACGCACTACACTACGGTCGATTTACAGTGGTGAAAATCTTGTTCTTGTACATCTGAACGAAACAAAACACAATGTAATGTAGAAAACGTCATCTCTTTCGACACTTTTAAAAACGGTAATTCTTCTATCTGAAAGGCCTACCGTTTGAAAACTTACCGGACGCTGAGTTTTCCGGCGTCTGGTCTGGCTCCAAAGTGTTTACAGTTTACAATTAAACAACGCTCTTTTTCGGAAAAGAATACAGTAACTGCATAGTCCTCACTTACATGTATGAAAATCTGGTTAAAAAACTGGAACGCATATTTGTGGTTCTTTTGTGTTTGGAAATATTAAATTTCCTGCCCAGATAAGAGACACTTTATTACGTATACGCAAGTACAAATGTACATAAAAGTATACATAAAACCACATACATTTATTCTAAGCTGTCAAATACAGCGTATAAAGAATAGTGTGTTTTGTGCTTAATATAACCCTTTCCCCCATACATACGACTTTTAACGCCTTTTATTAATTCCTCTAATGGAGAAAAAAGTTCCAATTTATACTGTCACAAATAAAAACCATAAGAAATATATTCTATATTGTAGCAGATAAAAGCTTAAAGCAGGCTGAAAGTAAAGCAGAAAATGCCTTAAGGCACATTCTGCTTTACCTTCAACCTGCTTAAAGTAATCACATATATTCAGAAGTAGAAACAGGCTATGGGGGTAAAGAGCTAAACAATTCATCAGCTGCATACAGTTTAGTCTTCTGAGTCTGATTAGGCTCAAAACTGTCTGCCATTGAAATATAGTGGAGACGACGTTATTCTTTCCCTCATAAACGCCTTTATGTTGACTATTATTTCCATTTCGAAAAGTTAGAGCCAAATCAGACGTTTGATGGAACTGTTTGCCATTCAGTTAAAAAAAACAGTCAGAATTGCCAAAAGGTTGTCATTTTCAACACGTTAGTGCACTACCTTTGCGTTTCGTTTTCGTTTAAAGGAGAAAGAACGTGCTCCCCTCTGGCGAGAAAGTAAATGATAATGTTCAATACACTGTCGTCTTCTCCATAATGTCGTCTTCTCGTTTGCACGTCTTCTGTTGTTCCAAAAATGGCCATTCCGATCAGAATCCAAACTGTTTGGGATTTAATACGTGAACTATATGATGACTGTACAAACATACATTGACCACCGTGCTACAGATTGTTGGGTGCTTTAAAAAGAGATACACATGTTTGTAAAGCAGAATTCTATCGGCCTTTTGCACTCTGATATCTGTCTTTACGGTATTTACTCACCCGTCCCTATATCAAAACCGCATGGGGTCGATTCCTATTTCTACTCAAGTTAAGTCCATTATTGACAACTGTGGGTTGATTTTAACAGTATACTCGTAACTGTAAAATGACAAACAATGCAGACCCTGACCAGAGGGCTCCTGCAAACGTACGTTAAGTTGTCACTCTAAAAGTATGCATTTAATATGGTGACAGCTTAATGCAGGGCAAATGTAAGCCAGGACAATTTTTATATATTATATAAGTTTTAAGCTTTACCTCAGGAATTTGCCCTGTTAATAGCGGGGAAGTATCCTTAAAGAGGAAAAAAGACCAATGACTGCTAAATGCAAGTATAACCACCCAATGGATTATTTCATGCTTATACGCATACTGGGTCTGTCAATTTTTTATGAAAGGGGTTCCTGGTCTAGTTTTCATTTTCGTTTTTTTTTATATTGAAATTCCTACGCCGCATCTGATCAGAGTCTACATTGTTTGCCTATGTCACCTATATGGCACAAATGGGTTAAATGCACATTCACCTTTGTACTGGATGATAACTAAGTGATGTAACGTGTGGATCTCTTAAGACAAGTTACTGCTTATTTAGAATAGAAGTAATACCCTTTTCGCATTGTTTTATCCTGCATTTTGCAACCACATGTATTAAATACTGAACATAGCAACCATAACGGGTGGTTGGTTAAAACACGATAAACTGTAAATCACCAATATTATCTGTAGGGACCATACCTGTGTTGTCAAGGAGTTGAAGGAACATTGGCCGTGATAAGGGTGTGTTATAGGTACAGTGGAGAGGACGTTATTCGTTCCCGTTTAAACGCAAACGAAACGCAAACGCATTACAGTGAAATTGAGAAAATGATAGTTTATTGACAATTCTGATTATATACTTTAATCTATTTTCCCCAATAAGTGCGTTTACGCTTAAAAACAACATTACAACAAAGTCTCTCTAGTACGAACACTAGATTTTGTTGAATTTAGCCAGTGACTGCTTAAAGCAAGGTGAATGTAAAACAGAAAGCTCACATTGCTTTACGCTGCTACCTGCATTTTATCTATTCATTTATATACATTTAAACCTCTTTTGACGGCTTGAAACAAAGTGAAAGTAAAATAAAAAGCTCCTTTATAAGCTTTTTGTTAATCAATTGCCTTGCTTTAAGGTGTAACCTACCTTTTATCTAAACATTTAGACCTAATATTAGATCGAGGGGCATTACTGTGTATCAACTCTAAACAGTTTAAAGCTAGATCCGAAATCGGGTGGCCCGTCGTCTGGTCTGGCTTCATTGTGTTTGGCACTCAGATAACAAGAAAATGTTGCATTTTTTTAATGTTATTGATTTGCGTTTGCATGAAATTCCTTTATCTACAAGAAGATGATATCCCCAATAAACCTGTTTACGCTAAAACTATCATTATCATTGCAAACAGTTTGGAGCCTGATTAGACGCCGGGTAACCCGGCGTCTGACCAGGCTCCAAACTGTTTTCAAACAAAAAGTTGTATTTTTACACAGTGCACTGCGTTTGCGTTTTGTTTGCGTTTAAACGGGAAAAAATAACGTCTTTTCTTCTGTAACATGGCACATATTACATCTGCTCCTACTCATGGAGTACAAGCGAATGTCCATACATTTCAAATAGTGTGTGTCACTGTAAAATGTTGCATCATGTGATTGGTTCCACTTTTTGACACATTGCAGTCCACACCTTTATGTTATATGCCATTTAGAAACGATGCAGACCCAGATAAAAGGGATCTCTGATTTGCTCTCTGATCAGAGTACACCCCATTTGACATAATTGTTCTTTATCATATGTTATTATGAGAACGCACTTCCAAAGAGTCAACATTTTAAACACTGACTACATGTAGTTGTTTTTAGTCTGATTTGTAAGGGATCAACGTTCTGGAGAAACAATATAGTTGGCGAACAGTTTAGATCACTACAATGGCCTTTATTAAAAATAATGTCTGATTGAGACCCACACTTGCATTTTGCGTTTAGTTCCGGAAGTAACTTTCTGTTTTACTTTCGTCCTTTATTAGGCTACAAAACGTATCACCAAGCATTCATGTTTGTTTTGAGTGTCGTTGGGGAGAGGTTTTATTAAAAGTAGACTGATAAGGGTTGTGCGTAAGTCTATAAAAGTCGCTCAATGTGCAGTAACAGGCAGAGACTTATAATAGTAGTAAGTATGGATACAGAAGAAAAGTAAACATTGCTCGGTCAACATAGTAGTGTAGTAGTGACCGCGGTCAGCGTGTTATCAAGGATTATCTAGGAAGCAATATATACCAAAGCGATTTCCGCAAGGACTATCTGGGACAACTTTTGGATGATATGTAGAACGGAATACATGTACATGTACAAGTGTTGCTAACATACAGTGGAGAAAACGGTATTCTTTCCATACAAAAGCATCATTAAATTCCTTTGCAAATAGTTTGGAGCATGATCCGATACCGGGTGACCCGTCGTCTGATCTGGCTCTAAACTGTTTGCCACACTGTAAAAATGAACTGTTGAATAGTCTCAAAATATTGCAATTTTCATCATTTAATTCCTTCATTTTGAGTTACGTTTACAACGGGAAAGAATACCGCCTTCCGTACGTTTTTGTAAAACTATCTTAAATTCGTAGTGATCTGAAAAGAGGAGAAATTGTGTACATAATGACTTCTTATTCTTTATCGAAGGACGGGGTTGACAATGGAGTATTTACGATTGAGGACGGAAAGGAGATTGGAAAACACGTTTCTCGTCCAGGACACAAAAACTATGTGACGTAGGTTTAGGTTTTCTGTTGTGTTTCCTTGAATCGTTCTATTTGAAACTTGCATTGAGTTTGTGTGTATATATGCATGCATCGTATAGAGTATTACACGTTAAAAGCTTTAACGGAATGCATTTGTAAGATCTGAGATTACAAACAATTTGAAGCAAGATCAGTCGCAGAGTTTTAAGGTAAATAGATACATTAATGGCTGAGATGGACAGACAGACAGTCGGACCGATGGATGGATGGAAGGATGGATATATGTACGGGAGGACAGGCGGACAGACAGGCAGACAGACAGACAGAAATACAGAAAAATACATAGACAGAAAGGGCATGTGTGCAGGCAAATAAACAGACAGGCAAACAGGTACACATAAGGAAAGAGTATGTGTGACAGACAAATAGACAGATTTGCAGGCAGACAGACAGACAGATACATTGACAGACAGGGAATGTATTATATACAAAAAGACAGACAGACAGACATATAAATAGACAGTCAGGGTATATGTGACAGATAAATAGACGGACAGGCAGACAGACAGACAGACATACAGAAAGATACATAGACAGACAGGGTATGTATGACAGACAAATAGACAGACAGGCAGGCAGACAGAAAGATACATAGACAGACAGAGTATGTGTGACAGATAAATGGACGCACATGCAGACATATACATAGACAGACCAGGGTATGTGTGACAGACAAATAGACAGACAGAAAGGCAGACATCCATACATACAGACACATAGACAGACAGAGTATGTATGACAGACACATAGACAGACAGGCAGGCAGACACCCATACATACAGAAAGATACATAGACAGAAAGGGCATGTGTGACAGACAAATGGACAGACGGGCAGACAGATACATAGACATACAGGATATGTGTGACAGAGACAAATAGACAGACAGACAGGCAGACATCCATACATACAGAAAGATACATAGACAGAAAGGGCATATGTGACAGACAAATAGACAGACAGGCAGACAGATACAAAGACGGACAGTGTGACAGACAAATAGACAGACGGGCAGACATATTCATAGACAGACAGGGTATGTGTGACAGACAAATAGACAGACAGGCAGACATCTACACAGAAGGACAGGGTACGTGTGACAGACACATAGACAGACAGACATACGGACAGGCAGACAGACAGATACATACACAAATAGTCAGAAAGAAATGCAGACAGATGGACACACACACACACAGAAAGAAAGATAAACTTATACATATAGACAAATACATTTGTAGATAGATGGAGTGAGGGATGAACTGGTGGGCAGACAGACATAACCAGAGATAGAGGCAGTGATAGACAGACATACACAATGGACAAACATATATACATACTGACTGAGGGACGGAGGGGGGGAGAGATCATTCCTAGAGGAGCTGGTTGTTACAGTGGTAAACACGCTATTTTTACCCACTTTACGCGTGTCTTAAGCGTTTCTTATGCGTTTATTACCCGTTTCGTTAAACGCGTTTCCTAGCCGTTTCATTACGCGTTTCTTACACGTTTTAAAGAGCCCGGTTTTTTTTTCATTAATAAGATCCAAAATATCCGCGTGAAACGGAAAACTGGCGCATCAATCGCAAAATCTCTGTTCGTTAACCGTTCAATATGCGTTTCTTACGCATAGATTAACGCGAGAATGGATAGGTTTGATTTGATTTAATATGTTTTGATTTTACGTCACTTTCAACAGTATTTCAGTCATATCGCGACTTCCAGCTAATTATAGGTGGAGGAAGACCCCAGAAGTCCTTTATGCACTGTTTCAGGCACAAATCGACAACTGGGTAGAACTACCGACCTTCCGCAAGTCAGCTGGAAGGTGAATGGATAGGAATAGCGTATTTGCCACTGTACTTGACGACTCGTTTTAAAGAATGTTTAAAGTATTGAGAAAAATAATTTTGCCGGTTGTCAAGAGTGATGATATGACAAATGAGGGAAAGTTTATGAAAATAGATGGTCAAAAAAAATTTCAAGGATGATACATTTGTATCCGCGAAAGGCAACCGTCCATTTTTGAGTCGATTTCGTCCTGAGTTGAAAACCTTAAACTTCTAATAAATAGACAACTCTTTATTCATTCAGTTACTTGAATTAACAAATTCCTCGGAACACACAACATATTTTCACATTACAAAAGTGGTCACACAAATATGCTCACACCTACACACTAATACATATGCTTACACGCACACACGCACACACACACACACGCACTCTCACAACCAAAACACATACACATACAGAAGACACATACGCATACAAACTCGCATACAAATGTGCACATAATAAGAAGTATTTTAAATGATAGCATTTTTGAATATTTAGAATTTGAGGTTGAACTGCTATTTATATTGAAAAAAAAAGATATTAAATGTTCAATTTGTGTAAATGGTTAGATAATAAAACTAACTCGTATACACATTGATCAATTAAGGTAGTTCAGTGCAGCCTTCCTCATTTCAAAAGCTTCATAGACATACCTTGATAGCTTAATAAAGTGAGATTGTGTAGAGGGGAGAGTGGGTGTTGGAAAGAGTTATAAAATGCGACGCCAACCCGTTGTTACGACATCATAATAAGTTTAACAAATTCACTGTCATATCGTCAGCTTGCAAACATTATGTACTGTTATCGACTTGGTATTGAGGGGGTTTAAACCAGGTCGCGATGATAACTTTCAAGTGGGGTATGTGGTACACAATATTTGGGTCAAACGATCATAAGAGTACCCTCTTAAGCATTTGGTGTGTTTTGAACTCTGCACCCTATTTATTTCTATACATATGCTTTCTACTGGGGTTCGACAAATGAACATCCCTATATCTCAAAGATAAAAAGTCAATAAATACGCCTTGTGTGCCTTTAGTTTAATCCTACACTGAGACAAATAGAACCATTTTATATGGTCATAAACATGTTCCATAAGAAATATCTTCTTTTACCCAGAAGGTAGAAGCTTAAAGTAGGCTGAACGTAGAACAGAATACGCCATACGGCGCAATCTGCTTTGTTTCAGACCTGTTTTTTTTTGTGGTCACTATTGTTCAAAACTAAAAACAGAACATGGGTTTCATTGTTTAACAATAGCTGTGTTTTGAACTTTGAGCACTTTATTTAATGGGCCTCGACAACTCGATATATCAATATCTCAAAAAAAGATTAAAAGTCAAAAACAGATGACGTCCGATTTAAGCTTTTCGAATTACAAGTTCTCAGTTAATTAGGCAAATAATATAGGATAGTTTTGGTCTTATTGACTTGACCCAAACACCGTTGTCGAAAATCTCGGTATCGGTTTTTATCTTTTATTTGTACGTCTGTGGTGAAGATGCTATTGCGTCCCATTTAAACGACTTCGAAGTAATAAAATTCAAGCGGGTCTAGTCTGAGTTCATCCACTATTGAGAACTGCTCAAAACTGCTCAAACTATGTACATGTTTTACTTCTTCTCTATCTAACTTAAGTCCCTGAAATTTTATATGGGATTTTCTAGTTTCCATTTAAGTCAAATCCATTGTTTACTAGTTTCAGAGTTTTTTGCTTGTTTTTTTGTTTTAACTAAAAGAAAATATAGCATAGACCTATCACAAACAGGACTAACAGTGACTACCCTGGATCTAGTTCTACATTTTTACATACGACAAGTGCATTCCTCACATTAACATTGTTAGGAAATAACGTGTGTAAACGTCTGACTAAGATTTAATGGGTTTAATGCAAGTTTTCTCTTAAAATGATGTGAGCAAAAAGAAACCAAATGTAAAAAGCAATAGCATACACTATTGCTGAAACCTTTCACTGGCAATGACGCCAAAATGAGCGTTTACCATCAGCACCCAAACTGTTTGATACCCGTTTAGAAATTTCATTAGACATACAGGCTTAAATCTAACCTTTAAACGTTATTGCAGACAGCACTATTGAAGAAGACGACACTAATGGCGAGAAAGGGGTAAACCCTCACGATAAATATGTCACGAAAGGGTTAGATATGGAAAATTACAGCACATTTAGATCTACATGTATAATTATGTAGTTGAAATGATGATGCTTTGTTGAAATCTAAATGGTAACCTGGTACATGTACGAACCTGATCAGATGGCATGATTGTTATGAGTACCATTTATTTGGCTCCAAACAGTAGGTAATGGAAGCTTTTGTCATTATATTTTATCCTGCCTTAATCAGCCGCTTGTCCTAAAGATCACCCTGCCTACGTCAGTGAGTTGTCGCTATTGATTTTGTCTCCGTCCGTCCGTCTTTCAGTCTCTCCGTCCGTTTGTTATGTGCAACATTTTTGCTTAAAGTTTGGTAATAGCTCACCATTCGCCGGTATCGGACATACAGTGGAGAAGACTTTATTCTTTCCCAATTGTGTCCATAGCAAAAAGTATGGAACCAAATCAGCCGACGTGTAACACTGTGTCTGATCAGACAGTAAACTGCTTTAAATTCAAAATGATTAACATAGTATTTTCATTTTTTAAAAGTCGTTTTATATTTATTTTATATACTTTAACGTTTCTTTATTTTAGGAACCATGCACACGGTAGTATGGTGGATTCCTTGGAAACCGTGACGTTGTCATGGGAGAACGTTAACGTTTACGTCAATGCACAATCAAGAGGTTGTTGTAGAGGGCCAGACCCTTCCGTCCCCACCAAACATGTTCTCAGAGATGGTAAGAGAACTGTATATTACAATGGTTTATATAACTCATTTAGCCCTGAAATGTTTTAAATTAAGTCATTTCCAATTTGATATTACCCATTTGACTAGTATTGCAAAAATGACAACAGAGCAGACCATGATCAGAGGGCTCCGTAACATTTTACGTTTCAGTTAACCCTTTCACTCTCAATGACATCATACAGCGCATTGGGAAACAATTTTGATCCTGACCAGACGATCAAAACTGTTTGCCACTTGTTTTGAAATATCGTCACTTAACTGCCTTAAATCATTGCCGCTTGTTTTGAAATTACGCCGGTTTAACTGCCTTAAATCTAAGATTGAAACTATATTGCAGACAACAATATTCAAAGAGACGCCATTATGGCAGTGAAGGGGTGAAAACCTCACGGTGAATTTGATCGATGAAATCTGTATGTCTTCCTCGCTGTATTATACTGGTATATTTCAGTGTATGGTCATGTGGTACCCGGAACTCTATTGGCAGTTATAGGAGCAAGGTAATGTTTGATTCTTTTAGACTGGTATCGGTTTGAAGTCTATCAGTCATCTCTGATAAATGCTTCAAATATTATCTTTTTTAGAGGTCGCTATACAAATTTTACTGTACTTCAAAACAAATTTTGATTTTATTAAGAAGTATTGTATATTAGAAATAATGATTTTCTGTTTAAAATTGTTAATGAAATTCCAATCGGCAGGGAGATAGTGAATGTTCGACTGGTAGAGATGATAAACAGCTGACATTGCCGCTTGCAGTGGAACTTATTTTATTATTTTCCCATAAACACGTTAGTGCTAAAACAATTATTTCAGTTGTAAACATTTTAGAGCCAGAGCAGGCACAGGATTTTTCGGCAACTGACCAGGCTTCAAACTGTGTGCCACTCAGATTAAAATAGATCGTTCGACATTCCAGAAAAAATGTTATTCTGTGCATGATATTGCATTGCGAATGTGTTTCGTTTGCGTTTTAATTGTAATTTGTCCCTGGTGAAGTTTTGAATGTAAGAGAAGGAGTAAGAACTAACATGGCAACTTACAATGTAACTCATTTACTATTTTACCTCGAGTACATTGATTAATACAATGTAATAGTTTCCACACCGATCAAGCGCCACGTTGCGCGGCGTCTGATCAAGGTCTGACACTTATTACGATATTACGTAAGCCAATCTTAATGTACTTGATGTTTTTAAAAGACAAACATGGCAGACGACACTTGCTTTAAGCTGATGACATCATGACAGTGATGGAGTTTAAATGTGGCATACACACTCTATACTATAATTCTATTACAGTGGTTCTGGTAAAACAACATTGTTAAACACATTGACCAGTCGTGTCAACAATCAAGCTCTAAACGCTGCCGGTGACATCCGAGTGAACGGAATAGACGTCGGATATGGTATTCGGAACATCTCGGCGTACGTCCAACAGGATGACATGTTTATCGCCACAATGACAGTCAGGGAGCACCTGACATTTAGGGTAAGACTAAAACATGTTCAGTAGCATCCGAAAAAGTTCTTATAAATCAGTCAACTGTTCTACCGATATATTAGATGTCTTGTATTCATTCTAAATTACATGTATTTGCAAATTCCAGCGTCTCGGTGTAAAGTGTTCGTTTTTAAAAATGTTAACATAAAATGTCCATAATGCAATTCGTTTATAAATGCGTCCATTTTGGCAATCTGCCATTCTAAGTATTTAATATTATCAATTTTATATTACATCCGTTTGCAAAAATGCTTCTATGTTGTTAATGTGTAACACTGCCTTTAATTTGTCAATGTGTCAAACATTGCTTTCTTCTATCAGGCATTTCTATAAAAATGCATTACATCCATTTGTAGAGTAACTTTAGAAAGCTCCTTATGAAGCTTTCTGTCAGACTTCCATCATGCCTAAAGCTAACGCATGTCTTTATTATTGTGTGTATACTCGTACATGAATTAATCTTCTTTAAGAACAGCATAATTACATCCGGTTGTAAGAATGCTTCTGTGTCGTCAATTTGTAACAGTTATTCTAATTTGTTAATTTGTCAGGCGTTATTTTTATTTCTTCTATCAAACATTTCAATTTTATAAATTTTGCATTACCGGTACATGTACATCTATTTGTAAAACTTTCTATAAGACTTCAATCATGCCTAAAGCTATCACGTGTGTTTAATAGCACACGAGTCTTCTTGAGACAATTGTCTAGTACGAGAATACTCTGTATATAAATCCATTTACGCCAAGTTGATTCTTCCATGCCTATAAATTTTAACAAAATAATTATAGGACTGAATGCGAAAATGGTTTAACAGTAATATGATGACCCTAATATGTGTGAATCATCTATTTATAGCTGATCGAATTTCAGAAGATGTGATCAATGTTCGATAGAAATCTATCAGAGTCTTAAATCAAATTATACCTGTGCACTTGATTGTTAAACAAATGTTCCATATATTTCGACAGGCGTTGCTGCGTATGGACCAGGAGGTCACCAAAGAAAGGCGGTTCAAGAGAGTGAATGACGTCATGAGTGAACTGGGGCTGACAAAATGCTCAGACAACATCATAGGCGATCCCGGTCGGCTAAAGGGCATTTCCGGTGGAGAAATGAGGAGGTTGTCCTTTGCCTCTGAGGTGAGTTTCGTATTGTCGTACACCTATATTGTCGTCAACGATAACGACATACTCTCGTCTGTTTGAATAATGTTATCTTTCCTTTTCTTTACAAACTAAAGTTCGGGACAAGTATAATAAAATACAGAGGATATAACGTTGCCATTTTCCAAAAAAAATGCGTTTATGCTAAACCCTGTTGTCATTGCAAACAGTTCGTAGCCATATTTTGTGTTTAACCTGAATTACAGTGGAAAAGACGTTGTTCTATCCACAATAAAACTATTATTCTATTGCAAACAGGTTTGAGCCAGATCAGACGCCGGATAAATTGGCGTCTGAGTAGGCTCAAAACTGTTTGTCACTCAGATCAAAATAATTCGAGTCAGATAAACAAAATGCCATTTTCTGCGTTACATGTAAGTACATTTCAATTAAAGTTTACTTGGTGTAAAAGGGAAATAAAAAGCACCATCACTACTGTATGTGACTGGGTTTCTGTGTTATCTCTCACAAGGTGTCAATCATTTCAAATTATTGCCTGCTTCAAAATTGTCGTCTGCAGCAATTTTCATGATACCAAAGATGGAGTTTATGTTGTTTTATCCCGGAAACTTCAACACCGTACCCACACTGTTTTAACTGCCCAAACGTTGATTTACTAGACTAGACGACTGGTGCAACTGTTTGCAATTTCCATTACCGTTTTGCTCAGACGGATAGGGGTAAACTTGACCTTTATCAGTATAATAACATTGAATCATGTGGTACAGTATCTGTTGATAAGGTCACATGCAAAGCTGACTACTTTAATAAAATAACCTTAGCCCTTTCATTGTTATCGATGCCAAAAGCGCCTTTGCACACAGTTTGGATCCTGACCAGACGCTGCGTAACGCGACGTCTGATCAAGATCCAAACTCTTTGACGCTTAGTTTGAAATAAAATCATTCGTACTTTGCCTTCAATCTAATTTTGAAACAATGTTGCAGACATCTTTATATAAAGACCGCCAACTGGCGTTTGAGGTGTAAACAAACATGATAAGTGTGACATGGAAAGGGTTAAAGGTACATGTACCTGGACAAACTTCATCATTCGCAATGCTTATTACACTAACAACATATTTTATCGAATATTGTGATTCTATGTAATGCTCCGCTAAGAAGCGGTGCAGGGCATTTATTATTTATTGTTAGCGTTGTCTATACGAACGTCTGTACGAACAAAGGTTATGTTTTGTCAGTTATGCAGTAAGCACTGCAGTTAAAGTCAGACAACGGTCCCATGCTTATACGCATCACTAAATACAGTATGTTACATAACAGTTTCACGACGTTGGCATTTTACCTTGCCTTCTATGACTAAGGATAACGTGTCTGCATGTAGGCTAGTTATGGACTTGGTACTACAGCTAAGGTCAAGCATGCGCTTCGGTAAACTCAGCAATTTGCATTGCAGTTTAACGTGTACATGACACCGTTTTGTAATTACAGCATTCCCTTTCTGCAACGACCCTCCAAACAACGACTCCCTCCTTACAACGACCCGTGCCGCTGTTCTCCAAACAAGACATTTATATCCAACCTTTTCATGGCTGCAATACCGTCTGCTTAATTGTGTCGTCTGCTGTTGGGTGCTTCTTCAAAATTACATAAAAGTGGACATTTTGATAGAATAAATATGACGAGTGACTAACAGCTTGAATCCGGATCAGACTCCGCGTTACGCGGCGTCTGAACTGGATTCAATCTGTTTGCAAATGTAAGCCAAGTCTTTATTTCCGCTCTTATAACGACGTCCCCCGAGCAACACACACCATCTGTGTCTCCCAAATAGGGTGTCGCTGTAGAAAAGGAGCGCTATATTGACGAATGACGATTTTTCCACTGTAACCGCATTAACAAAAACATTTGAACCCTATCATTTAGATCTTGACGAATCCGCCGCTGCTATTTTGTGACGAGCCGACGTCTGGTCTGGATTCATTCATGGCGGAAAATATCGTCTTGACTTTAAAAGACATGGCGAGCAAAGGAAGAACAATTCTGTGTACCATCCATCAGCCGTCCTCGGAAGTGTTCGCACTCTTTGACACGTATGTTCTGTTTACATGGTAGCATAACACCTATTGGCTGATAGATATCCATAATTTTGTTATTGATCCATTGATTGGCCTCAATTTGTGATTTCCTTATGTTTGCAAACTATAACCAATTTCCCTCCCTGTAAAGACTCCACCGAACAATGCATACATGTTTTGTCTCCAATTGGATGTCGTTGTACAGTTTGATACATGTATATATATTAATATCTATTAGATTTTCCGTCCTAGGACTATGTGCCTATACATGTACGCACAGTGGATACAGTGGAGAATCTGTTATTCTTTCCCGTTTAAACGCAAACGTACGCAAACGTACGCAAACGCAAAGCACTAAACCTAGAAAAGCACAACTTTTGGACAATTCAGATAATTCATGTTTATCTTGGTGGCAAACAGTTTGGAGCCTGATCAGACGCCGGGTTACCCGGCGTCTGATCTGGCTCCAAACTGTTTGCACTGCAAATAATAGTTTTAGCGTAAACGCGTTTATTGGGAAAGAATAACACATTCTCCACTGTAATATGTTGTTTTGTCTCGTGCTCACGAAACTAAGTGCAAAAGCAATGCATTATGTGTTGTGGTGTGTAATCTGGCTACAAACTGTTTGTAAAGCATATACGATGGATACGAAAATGCTTAGCTTTCTTAGAGCGGCCCTGCACATCAACAGAAGAAGAAGAAGAAGATACGACGTTCTTTTTACCAACAAACGCGTTTGAATTACAACAGTTACATGTACGTATCCTGTACAGAGTACGGATTAACCTGGTGTCTGGTCAGGTTCTAAACTGTTTTGTATTCAGAATAAATGTAATTATTAACATTTTCAAAAAATAATGTATCGTTCTACATTTTAACAGTATTGCTTTTCGTTACTTTGAAATCAGAAAGAAGAATGTCCTTTCCGTTTTAAGTGTAAGAGCACTTTATGTGTTTTCATTTATGCTTTTCGGTGGATTACCGGAAAATATCACTTGGTAATCCACTGCAGTGGATTATCACCAATCGCCGTTTTCCCC
The DNA here is from genome assembly GCA_922989275.2 of Gari tellinella. Taxonomy (NCBI): domain Eukaryota; kingdom Metazoa; phylum Mollusca; class Bivalvia; order Cardiida; family Psammobiidae; genus Gari; species Gari tellinella. Next base: position 19,251,410 of record OV277869.1, on the reverse strand, counting down.
GTAGGGCTCCCCAAAACTCGTAGTCAATCGTGTCTTATCGTTAAATTCCGGCAGTCCGATTTGTCGCGAACCACTCAACGGAAGAACACGAATCCAAAATCGGGAGCAACGACGTAATTCGGATGACGTCAAATCAATAAATAAGTGACGTCATCGTACGGGAAACTGTTTCGTTAATGTGTTCGATGTAAACCTGGGGCTCAACACGGGGTAAATCATGTACTTTCGCTTTCACAATTGTCGAACAATTTCGTTTAAAAAGTGGCTTAAAAGCATAAATAAATAGAATAATTGTATTTTTTCAGTATAAGATCGAATTTAATCCATTTCGTGAACATCAGACTGTTATATTTTCACCCGTGGCTTCGCCACTCGTGAAAAAATAACGTCTGACGATGTTCACTCAATGGATTAAATTTCTATCTTATACTGAAAAAAACAATTATCCTCTATATATTATACAGTGAGAAGACGTTAATCTGTCCAAGTAAACGAGTTTACGCTCAACCTATTCTTTCCATTGCAAACAGTTTGGATCCATATCAGACGCCGGTTATCCCAGCCTCTCATCCTGCTCAAAACTATGTTCCACTCACATTAAAGTAGGTGGTCAGAATTGTCAGAGAGTTGGCATTCTGTATATTTAGCTGTTGTGCGTTTCGATTGCGTGTTATCCACTGTAAGAAAGGAATAACGTCTTCCCGGCTGTAACTTTGCGCCTGTTTGTTCAGAGCATTGTGCGTTAGTTGGTTTGTATATTTCGTCTTGAACTGATCCTGTATTTTAGGGTGATGGTAATGGCAGAAGGTAGGGTGGCCTTCATGGGCGATTCAAAGGAGGCGCTCAAGTTCTATGAAAGGTAAGGCATTCGTTAATACTATCCTGAAACATAATGTAACCTTTTGAAGTATAAATATCAAAAAGTGCATTATGTTATCATATCGAATAGTTCTACAGTTCTACTGTCATCATTTCAATATTAAACGATGTTTTCCCATTGTCTTACAGGTACGTTTAAAAGAAATTGTAATGAGGCGTTTAGTTAATCCATTAACGGCTATTGTCCTTATAATACGACATAGGCACACGACATATATAGACTGTAATGTGCGGCGTCGCATAAGAATATGCAACACCTTTTAGTCTTCTAAATACTCACTTGATACGAAGCTCAAATAAGAAAACAGGCATTATTTTGTTTCAGTGTTGGCTACCCAGTGCCTGTGAACTTTAATCCCGCTGATTTCTACATAAAAACAATGGCAGTAGTACCGGGAAATGAGGACTCCTGCAAACAAAGGATAGAGGTGAATACTAACAGTATTGTCAAAACATATCATTTTCTACATTTCATTTCGACATGTTTGCGTTTCGTATGCTTTAAAATTGGAAATAATGATATCTTCTCCATTGTAACAATATTATAGTAAAGGACAAACCAAACAATATCAACCGTACCTTCTCTTGTTTTCGACACGTCAAATGTTTTTTATGATGTCTCTTTGAAACGATTACCGTCTGCATGCTATGGCCGAATTTGAGGGACCAGTTGGGAACAGTTTGGATTCATAAGAGTAACACGGCGTCTCATCTGTATCCAAATTGTTTCGAGACATTTGTGAAATTGGTATGAATATTCAGATATATCATCTCTAAGATTTGTTGTAGACAAGCGTCATAAACGATAAGTACCTAGTGCGTAAACGGTTAACAATTTAACGTAATGTACTGACAGGCCAGGTGAGTTGCACGTTAAAAAGATCTTAAATTACATGTGCATGTAACATGTCTGTTATATACATTATTAGCATCACTTATTTCCAATATGTTGCATTAGCTTATTACTACTGAGTCCACTAGAGTAAATATGAAGAATCTAACCATAATTACTTTATAATAATTGTTATTTTTCTTTTTTCCTTTCAGTCCATATGCGATGGGTTTTTGAACTCACAGTACACCAAGAACATCAAGGATGATATAGCCACTGCCTGTTCAAACCCAAAAGAAACCGGTGTAATCGTAAGAATCACTGTTACATGCATATAATAATGTCATTTTTTTCAGTATATTTCAACTGAATTGTTCTTTAAATTAAATATTTAAAATCAGGTCTTACTACCGTAATTAATCCGTATTGTTTGATAAAACATGTATCATACCGCATACCCTCCAACGTCCTAAACCAAATGTCTTTGAAACCCGAGAAAAACATATTGGTCTCAGACACATTACTTACTAATTTAGTAATTATCAGATTACTCATATGTATGCAGTAAACCACTCTTAAACAGTCCATTCCCTAATCAGTCGGACTGATTAGGGAATGGACTGTTTAAGAGTGGTTTGCTGCATATATATGAGTAATCTGATTACCTCCCTTTAACACACAATATACTAATTATCAACGAGGGAATAAAACCAAAGTTATAGGATAGTTATGTAGCTGTTTAAAACCAGGATACTAGTATTGCAGAGAGCTCTTGTAGAAAGCTGTTATCGGTCTCGATCGACTGAAAATTCAACTGTTTTGGAATGGTAGTTTAACTTGCTTAAAGGCACAATCCTACTGATATTGGTGTTTAAAACGCGCAATTTCTTATATATGTGCATTTTCTATGTATTAAAACTAAGTGAAATCGCGTGCAAGAAGCCTGACATATGCCCCCACTTCGTAAAGAATCCTACCTAAATGTGTCGAATTCTTATTGTGATGGTGTACATTTTAAGCGGCTTTGTTTAAAAATAATACTAACGGTGGCTCCGATAAAGGTCACGTGATTGATACGGAGCGCGGCGATAATTCATATACACTGTGCGCAAAGCCGAGCGAAGCCGGAGCATTTCCGTAATAATTCGTCTTCGATCGAATGTCAACAAAACAGATTTAAAAGTCGACTTGTTTCCACCAATTTCAAGGGGTTGTGTGCAATGTTGCCTCCATAATAATCGGGGATAACTTCTTTTTATAGGTTTAGATTACGAATGTGCCTACATTTTCAGGTTTTAAAAGTGCGCGATTTTGGCAATTTGACAGTAATGTTGGGACTTTAATCCGGAAACCTCTATAAATCTATAACTGTTTACTCGGTTTGTAAGGGTTTCGTTTTCAGAGATGTCATTTTGTAGATGTTCTGCGGTGTGGACATACAAATATATTTTATTTGAATCTTGTATATTTATTCGGTACAAACTTCTCCGTACCACCTTCAAGGACTGCTCACTTCAGTTGACGTTACAGCAATAAAATGTTTGCATTTAGTGTACTTATCAATTATTTTGCGAAACCTATTACATGGTTTCTAAAATTGGCATTGAACGCGCCAAGAGAAAAAAGACATACATCAGTGTAAACAGTGAAAACCAAATCAAACCACCGCGTCGAAGACATGACAGCTGGTTTTGGTCTACACTTATAAATACGCACAAGCATTATAATCAATATTTTGTTGTCCTACTTATTGATCGATGTTAACCATGAACAAACACGGGTACTGAGGAGGAGAAATACATATACTCTAAATATACATTTTTACAATTGCATAAATCTGTTTTTTTCATGGTATGCCTCGAGTAATTTTGATTTTTCTCTTATATCTGTTAAATCTTATACTTCAGATTGAATATTCTCTTATTTCTATTAAATCTTATACTTAAGGTTGACTCTCTTATTTCCGTTATATCTTTTAATATATTTTAGTTTAACAGTTCTCTTATTCCATTTAAATTTTGAACTTTAATTGAATGTTCTCTTATTATATTAAATCTTACACTTCAGTGTAAACGTTCTCTTGTTTCTGTTCAATTGTATACGTTAGATTTGATTGTTTTCTTGATTCTGTCACATTGTATACTTTAGTTTTGAATCTTATACATGTACTTTGGCGTTTCTTGTAAAAACACACACATTAGTTCGAATGTTTCTTGTTTCAGTTTGAAGAGGCATTCAGTAGCACGTCAAGGTATTATATTTATTCAGCAAACTCATTTACTAGTAACTCCCTTACTGCTATGACGTCAAGTACTTTAAACAATTGCCATAGGCTTTTATATCTGAAATTTAAATTTTAGGTAAATTGTCTAAAATCAGAATAAGTGTCACACATTACCCTGCGTCTGATAAGGGTCCAAACTGTTTACAAATGACCATTGTATACGGGGTAAGGCAGTGAAAGTGTTAAAATCCCCATCTTTCCATGGCACTTTAAAATTCCTCTATTTTGACATTACCACGAAAACAGGTATATATTTTAAAATGGAGTTTAGTTTTGGCGTCCAATTAGAGAGTTCCGATCCTCCAGTATTCGCCTAGGGTGAATTCTGTTTCTCGGGTTGACATTTTGAATGTCACGCCAACTGCTATCTAACTTTTATATATTATTCACCAAAGAGCGATTGTGTAATACAAGGGTGAACATCTCATCAGGGTATTCCCTTACTGTTTACTAATATCTTACATGTATTGTTTTCTGTATGATAGACATTAATAGGTGAATGCAGCATAGCAGTATTGAAGAAAGCTCCTTGTGGAGTTACCTGCATTACTGTTACCCTGCAATTAGGCTTTTACCTATTCTAACGAATGTTGCCACTTAACCTCCTTTAAGGTACTTCGCATGTGCGCTTAGTTTCCATACAATTGTTATGAACTTTTTCATGAAGAACGATAATAGGCTTCGAATCAATGTGTGAAAATATAAGCAAAATATATCGTGTGGTTTGTCTTTAAGGTCTTTTTTCTGACAAAAACCTGGAATTTTGATGATTTTATTTTTCTCAAAAATAAATAAAGCTAATAACTATTAGTCTAGCCCACTAAGTAGTCCCCAACATTCATTACAAGAAAAGCTAAAAACATTTTGAATAAAGGTGTTCAGAAAGATGTTATCAGCTATTTAAATTTTGAAAAATGCTAAAAAATTGAATTGCAGAAAACTGACTCATTCAATGTATTTTGTTTTCATTTTATTCAAATATATGGTTGATGAAACAGTTGGTCAGAAAAAATTAAAAAATATCACAGTCAGGATATGTTGTTATAACAGATTTTCTTATTAAAATGGGGGCAATTTGAAGCTTTTACCTTAAAATTAAAATTCTGCCATTAAAATGCGCTATTATTTATTCATGGACTTGCATACAAGGTTAATTATATTGTTTAAACTTAATAATAATGGGCAATGTTGATCTTGAAAATGTTGACGTATTGATAAGCTTCAATGTGTGGCTTTATAGTTCGATCAAATCGTATACATGTATACCGATTTTATTGACTTGTAAGTCATTAAACTAAAACGTACATGTAAGTGGACATATAATTGGACCGTATATAACATCAATTATTCTAATCAACGAAGACTAAAAATAGCATGTCCCTTGATCACTGCGTTATGGATTGACAAGTCAATAAATCGGACACTTAAAAAAGTATTTGAATCGGATGAGTCTCGAACCTATGACCATTGAATTGCAAGTCAATCACTCTACTCACTGCGCTATGAAGGATTATACTAATTCGTATCAACATTTCCTTTATATAAATGTTCTAGTATAAGCTCGTACGGAAAAAGTCTATGTTGCCAAGACGCACATCCGCTCGCCCGCAAGACCGACTTCCGTAAGCGAAAGGCCTTAATAGGAAACATCTCTATATAGAAAGTTTTCAGCATAGAAGTGTTCGTTTTTTAGATGTTTTAATGTATCTTTTTACGACACAGGTACGAGTCACCATGGTATGTTCAGCTATCCGCTGTGTTTGCACGATGCTTGAAAACTACAATCAGAGAGCCAATGGTTATCCGAGTGAAACTGATTCAAACACTAGTAAGAACCATTTATTTAGTTGCATAATTAGTTTGAAGTTTATAAGCATAAGTATCGATAACTTAATTGGCTTTCACATATCACATGCAGACAACAAACATGTCATTATAGCACTAAAGTATGATAAAACACGTGAACATACTTAATACACACACTTGATTACTGAAATATCGTCGATGTAAATTTGCATAGTTTAAACCACATAACATATACCGGTATGAATTTGACCTCTGTCTAGTATGACCCAAATGATACTGAGCCTAAGAATTTCTTGATTTGACACTTGTGAGCATATTTCAGTATTATGTTCTCCATCTCGAAAACAGTGTAACCCTTGATCAGAGAACGAGGTAGGGTTGATTAACTGAGGTAGTTGTATTGTGTCATATCATGCCTAATTTGTATTTGATATATTGTGTTTCTGTTTAGATGCTTGGGATTATCCTTGGTTTGATCTACCTACAGCTGGATCTAGATCAACAAGGTGTGATGAACATCAACGGGGTTCTTTTCCTATTCATAACAAATGTTTCATTTACCAACATATTTGGGGTTTTAAATGTAAGTCCTAGAATATGTTCTGGCCATGGTATTGATAGATGATCATGTCTCAATACACATTATATTTCAATGGTAAATTACAATGTCTCTTCCAAATAAACGTGCTTGTGCTAAAACCCTTACATGCATGGCAACTAATTTAGAAACAGATCAGACGCTGGGTAACCAGGCCACTTGTCTGTCTTCAAACTATTTCCTAGTCGTCGTTAAATCATGTCTTCAAAATTTTCAAAAATGTTATCATTTTCTATTTTTATACCGTTTCCGTTATGTTTGCCTTTCGTTGAAGCGTGGGGCAGCGCAAATTCTCCAATGAACTTTAGGTAGTCTTTAGCATGCATTTTGGCAAATGTGTGACTACTTGGTCCCCTAATAATGATTCAGATGTGATTTCAAGACCTCTAAACTCGTTGACACTTCAAAATAGCTTAAAACTGATTTGAGACATCATCAACCGTCAATACCAATAATATGTGGTTGCAGTAGATACATGTAGGACGTTATTCTTTCCCAATAAACGCTTTCGCGCCAAAAAAATTAGTTCTATTGCAAACAGGCTCCAAACTGTTTGCGGTTCAGATTAATTTGAACTGAAAGAAATGTCTTAAAAGTGATATTTTCAACACTTTTTATAATTAATGTGTTTGTTTACCGTCTGCGTTTAAGCGGGAAAGAATAACGTCTCCTCCACTGTAATAGGGTGTATACAAACCCATATTAACCTGCCATTCTTTTACTGTTGTAATATTTTATATGTTGCATATACAGCTTATTGCAGCCTTGCTCGGCCTTATTTTCCTAGACCTCAATGTAGATCAGGAAGGGGTAATGAATATTAATGGGATTCTGTTCCTGTAACGGATGTGACGTTCCAAAACGTGATGTCAACAGCGGTTGTAAGTGTACACACATACAGTGCTGACGAGTTTATTGTTTCCCAACAAATGCGCACATGCTTAACCCTTTGTCTGCTGATCGCGGCATCACTGCTTTCTTTTGGAAATAGTATGGATCCAGATCAAACGCCGCGTAACGAGGCGTTTGATCTGGATCCAAACTGCTTGGCACTCGTCTTTAGGTTTCTTCACTTATAAAATGTATAAATCTAAATTTAAAAACGTTTGCAGACGACAATGTCAGAGTAGACGTCATCTCAGCAGGATAAGGGTTTACAGTTTTATGTTCGTAAAGAGAGATTGTTACTTAGATTAAGAATAGTAATCCGACGTTTGAAACAGTTGTCTATGTTTATATTGTACATAGAGTATCGCATTTGCGCCTATTTTGTTTTGAATGGGAAAAAATAACGTCTTCTCCACTGTAGCGATCCAAGCTTTCCATAAACTATATTTACAGAAGAGAAGACGTTATTCTAAACTCTTTCACTGCCAATGGGACCATAAGGCGACATTGTAAACAGTTTGGATCCTGATCGGACGCCTTATAACGCAGCGTCTGAACAGGGTTCAATCTGTTGATACTCGTATAGAAATTTATTAAGTTAATAAAGCTATAAACCTGACTTTATAAATATTGCAGACGACTCTACCAATGTAGTCGATATTTTGGCGGTAAGAGTGTTAAAGCAGACGATAAAAACTTGGCAGTGTAAGGGTTAAACAAAGATAAACGCAAATGCAATGCAGACACGAACGTGTTGAACATTTCAACGATTTGTTTTAATTTGAAAAGCAAAAGATTTTTGGCCTGATCAGATGCCCTATTACCCGGTGCCTGATCTGGCTCCAAACCTTCTACAAAGGACATTAATTAAGTATTTAGCATAAATGCGTTCCTTGGGAAAGGATAACGCCTCATTCACTGTAAGTGTACATATATCGACACAAGCTTTGACAAGTCATATATCAATTTTTACTCATACCTCGCACATTAAAATCGGTTTTTGATATGGCTTAAATATGAAAATTACCCTACAATATTTTGTTTGCTAACTAATATTGAACCATAACATGTAAATATTTAACAAACTAAAACACCACATGCACTTTCAATGTACTTGTACCTGGTATTTGCTTATATATTCAAACTTAACGTGTACAATGCTGCATCTATATCCCTGTCATAAATAGTAGTTACCCCTTTTCCCCCCATTTTCGCCCATGTGAGATAGAGATATTCCCCATGTGGAATCACTCTATCCTAAATACCACGTGACGTATTTTATTGTTTGCCCCGCTTTACCACAAGCGTTGCATGACGCGGGTAACTAAATGACGTCATTTTTTATGACGTTACTATAAACAACGTCGTGTTTTGGCGTAAAAAAGTGCACAGAAACTGCAATTATTTCGTTATTCATATCATGTTTTAATGATTTCATGGGAGAAAAAAATCCACCATTCGTTTTGTTGATGTGGGATAGGAATTTCCTTCCCCTCGGGTCAGAAAATTCACGCAGGGACTCGGCAAGCCTCGTCCCTGCTTGAATTTTCTGACCCTCGGGGAGAAAATTAATATCCCACATCAACACTCATGGTGGATTCTTATAATGCTCCAAATCGTATTTCAAATATTCCACTTCTGAAAGTTGAACAATTTATATAGATTTTATTGCAGGTTTTAGAAAAGATTTTTGAAATACAAAAGTGAAACAAATATAACAGATCATGATTCCATATAAGCCATATGATCAGGGTATGCATTGTTTGCAAAATATACATAGGAAAGAATAGACATGGTTTTGAATCGTTATGTGTGGAAACAGTTTCTTCTCCAATGTAACTACATTTTGTTTATCTAGTTGAAAATACGTTATTCTTTCCAAATAAAATCGTTTACGCTTAAACTATTATTTTCCTTGCAAATAGTTTGGGGGCAGCTCAGACGCCTGGTAACCCGGGATCTGATCTGGTTCTAAACTGTTTACCATTAAAATTAAAATTAATAGTCTAGGTTTTAAAAGGTTGCCTTTTTCTACGTTTAATTGCAATGCATTTGCATTTCGTTTCACGTGTTCTCCGTTGTAGGACATATGGTATTTTTCAAGTGCAATTGATATCACTTTTAACCCCTTCACTGCCTTACCCCGAGCACAAGAGTTATTTGCAAACAGTTTGGATCCTGATCAGACGCCGCGTTGCGCGGCGTCTGATCAGAATCCGAACTGTTTGACAATCATTTCAATATTTCTTCAGTAGAAATAGGAAAAATTAAAATTTAAGAAATAAAAGCAGACGACAATTGTTTCAATTTGATGACGTCACGGCAGTGAAGGGGTTAAGCAAGTGTCTAGCGTTTGATGTGTACTCACTCTGACTTGATATTGCCTCGATATTTCAATAAATGTTCCCTATGTGCTCACTGGAAAATGTCATGTATATATATATGTGAACAAGGGTGAGTTAAAGCCGTGTTTGTCCATACAGCAGAACATTTCATATGAACTAGCAGCAGGGTAGTCTTCACAGTTAGTGAGTTTGCTGACTGTATGTCTATGTTTGTGAACAACATGCTTTGATGCGTGTTCTAAATTAGGTTTCTGCGGGCCCGTTTCATAAAACTTCGTATGACAAATTTTGTCGTTAGTCAGATTATAAAAGTCTCAATTATTATTCATTTCTCTATCTAATCCTGTATTGTGACATATTTTTGGAATCGTCTTGAAAAGACGATTCCAAAGAGATATCACAAAACAGGATTAGATAGAGAAATCAGAAATTAAATGGATTTTAAAGTTTTGACTTACGATCGTTTTTGTTGTACGAAGTTTTATGAAACGGGCCCCTGTATAGTATACATGTATGTGGTTGATAATGAAATAATATTAATTTCGTCAAGCAAATGCCATTATCGCAGCTCATAAGGTTGTGACTTTTAGTTTGTTTCCGTTTTATTTCCTTTTAGTTATGAATTAAGTAAGTGTGGACATCGATTAATAATTGTATTTGCTTGTCCTTTATTATATATTGCTAAAACGTTCATTTATTGTTAAAAGTTAACTAGACTTTATTTGAATCTGGAGTTGCTCATTTGATGTTTCTGGGCAGAATGTATTAAGTGGTTAATAATGTTTTCTGTTTCAGTCATTTCCAGTTGAAGTTCCAATATTTTTGCGAGAGTATGGAATTGGTCTGTACCGAGTCGACATCTACTTCTTCTGCAAGTGCCTAGCAGAGGTAAGAAATCAAAACACTGAGGTGCTAGTCGAGAGATTTTTAAAACTGTTTAAACACTTACACTTACGGTATTGAACGTGTGCAGTGGTCAGTGGAGAGGATTTTACTCTTTCCCGCTAAATACAAAGGGGACGCAAACGTTTTGCAATAAAATGTAAATATGTCAATATTTAGAAATTTCTAACGATTCATTTGAATTAGAGTGGCAAACAGCACGGAGTACCAACAGACACCGGGTGACGCGGCGTCTGATCTGAACTGTTTTGGACGCAACTGTTTTATCATAAAAAGCGTCTTTGTGGAATTGATAAACACTTCTTCACTGTACCCGGAGCTTTCGTCTACTTACAGACCGATCATTGTTTTATTTGTATCTCAACTTCGTACATTTACAGTGGAGAAGACTCTATTCTTTCCCGTTTAAATGTAAACAAAATGCAAACGCATTGCAATAAAATGTTGAAAATGACAAGTTTTAAACAAGTCTGAATGTTCATTTTAATATGTGTGACAAACAGTTTGGATGCTGATCAGACGCCGGGTTAACCGGCATCTGATCTGGCTCGAAACTGTTTGCGATGTAAAAATAGTTTTGGCGTAAACGCGTTTATTGGGTAGGAAAAGCGTATTGTCCACTGTATACATGTACATACATATATACAAGAGATGAATAGATACAAAACCACTCAAAATTGAGTCATGAGAGACAGTTTTTAGGCAAATACAAGATTTAGATTCGTACACATTGTTTATGATGATACCGTGCCCCTCCCTATAACAACCCTGCCAACAACGATTGCATCCGTACTACAATGGTTGCTGCTCTTCTCAAAACAAGACAGTTATGCCTAACTCTTTCACTGCTGCAATATCGTCTGCGTTTTGCGTTAAAAACGTCGTCTGCTGTTTGTTCTGAAAGTTGGAAATTTAAACAAATATAATGATGAGTGACAAACAGTTTGAATCCAGATCAGACGCCGTTTTACATGTAAGTGTCCCTCCCTACAGCAACTCCATCCGAACAACACTCACACTATTTTTCTCCAACTGGGTGTTGTTGTAGAGAGGGAGCAATGTCTACTATTTTTTCTAAATATCGCGTAAGGGCGTTATTAGCGTTTCAATTGGTCAAACAACCACATATATTAAGACAATCAAGCGAGTTTACTCGTCAGAACCAAACAATTTACTGTACCCATGAAAAGTACAGCTGTCCAATCCTCAGCGAATTCCTGCAGGTGCCCTCTGATCCAGTGTTTATCGTTTTGCAATATAGTGTTCAAATAACATTAGTCAGAAATTAGTTAAATCGAAAATTGGGTTTCAGGGTTGAATGACGAAATGGCAGGTACTTGAGAGAAACTATGGATGTTGAACATGTTTATAATGTGTGTGTGCTATGTTATTCTTGTTGTTTTTCAGCTTCCCGGTGTTATACTAATTCCGTGTATTTTCGCAGGCATATGCTACTGGATGGTTGGTAAGCACCGTGCAAAAGACGTTATTCTTTCTAGTTTAAACGCAAACGAAACGCAAACACATTTCACTGGAATGTACAAAATTATTTTACCTATATATTTTAAACTGAGAAGCCAACTGTTTGGTCCATGAACAAGTTTCAGGCTGTTTGCAATTGATATAATTGATTAACTCATTTACGCCCAGTGGATTTTTCCATGTTTAAATATTGGATCAGTCCATTTCTTTTCCCAAAGGGATGCCTGGTCAAAATTTTCATTTTCATTTTGTTTTATACTGATATTCCTATCAGCAAACAGTGTAGACTGTGATCAGACGCCGCATAATTCGGCGTCTGATCAGAGTCTACACTGTTTGCCTGTGTCCCATACCTGTATATGTGATCGTGGGCACAAATGAGTTAAACACAAACACGTATATTGTGAAAGAATGACGTCTCCTCCACTGTATGCAAAAACAATGATTACATTAACCCTTTCACCGACAGGCCGACGAAACTGACATTTCCAAACAGTGTGGATGCTGATCGGACGCCACTTATCGCGATGTCTTATTAATCCCAAAACTCATTTATAAGTTCCATAAGTCAAACACACATAACATTTAAATTTTAAAAGTAAAAGCAGACTAATGATAAAAGCATTACCCTATAGGTTTGCCTTTTTAAGCCTTTATTGTTTTCCTCCACGGAAGAATATAACTCCACTTTATACATTAACTTAATACAGTTATCTATATGTAACATAAGAAAAAATTCTTTATCCTAGCACCTGGAATCATAAAGCAGGTTAAAAGTAAAGCAGAAAGATCCTCTCCCAACCTTCTGAAAGGGATCACCTACTTTTAATACTAGGAACAATTGGTTAAACGGTCTATTAGGCCATACAGTCGTGAATACGTAATATTTCCCGTTTAAACGCAAACGAAATGCAAGCGCGTTCCAATAAAAGTTAGAAATTGACAACTTGTTGATAGTTTTGACCATTCATTTTAATATGAGTGGCAAACAGATTGGGGCCTGATCAGATGCCGGTTCACCCGGCGCCTGATCTGGCTCCAATTTGCTTGCACTGGAAATATTAGTTTTAATGTAAACTCGGAAAGGGTAACGACTTCTCCGCTGTAATGGAAATTGTTAAAGAAGTACCGACAGACGTATGTATTCTAATGTATGCCCGTCGTGGAAACATGTGCAATTGTTTCGATTGACAACACAACAAAGCTCTCTTGTCGACTACTTCTCTACAGGGACATATTAACCCATTGAACACTAGCAACGAGTACAATTGTCATTGACAAATGGCGTACATGTAAATAGTTCAATTAGCCTATGCAAACAGTGTATACCCTGATCTAAGGGCTCTTAAAGAAACCCTCTGATCATGGTCTGCGCCGTTTGCTATGTTTGCAATATATTGCATACATGTAATCAATAAAGGACTAGACTGAATTGGAAACTGGAATTTATGCATTTAGGAAATTAATGAGGAAATGAGCGTCATTGTATTTTATTTACAGGTCTATACTCAACAGCAGAAGCTTTCTTCATTTTTGTCGGCATTTTGGTGTTAACGGCCAACACAGCAGTGTCATTTGGTAAGTAGAGTGATATAACTATGGAAAGTACATGTAAAACCAAGTGTAGTTAAAAAAATTATACCCGGCATCATTACAAATGGTATTAAGTCCTGGTCCTGATAAGCTGATTTATATAATATAACCTGGAAATACTGTTTGTGATAAACCAATTACTACATATACACGTACTTCCATTTTAAACACCGTGGAAGCAGATAATACGCCTGGTCAAGCGGTTTGATTAAAACTGTTTGCCACTCAGGTAACAACAAATCGACATATTTTTTTGAAAGCTGTCCTTTTCTCCAATTTTATGAGAAGTTTATAAACGTAATTTTCTACGATGGTTAATTTTCGCTCCATATTATGTTCGCAGGTTATATTGTATCCGCGGCTGCTAATTCCGTCACCACAGCCCTGGCCGTAGCTCCACCACTCATGATCCCCTTGTTAATGTTTGGAGGGTTCTTCCTAAACGCAGAGTAAGTGTTTTGAAATTTTTAACACATCTATGCCTGGGTATTGAAATACTCTCTCTCTCTCTCTCTATCTATATATCTCTCTCTTTCTCTCTCTCTCTGTCTCTCTCTCTCTGTCTCTCTCTCTCTGTATCTCTCTGTTTCTCTGTATCTCTGTCTCAGTATCTCTGTGTTTGATTGAATGTTGTAAATTTGATATTAATACATGTCTATAAAAAGCTAAAGACAGCTGCCATGACGTCCCGATTAGAGTGAGTAATATGATCTAACCCAACTAATGTTGCTCGATTCAGCACCAAATCTTTGGGCGAGACCTTAGGGTGTACTACACCATAGGGTTTAATGCAGAAATAAATATTTTAGTTTTTGAAACACTCCCTCATCTAAACTCAGATAAAGTTGTCTTTCAGATTTTTCTTTTCTTCAAAACCGCAACTGGACGAAATTCTGAGTGATGCAGATATTTTGACGAAAAATTCTCAATTGTAATTTTTTTCAATGACTTGTATCGCTAAAACATTAGATTTGTTGAGCTTCTGAATTGGATTTTCTCTGATTTATAAATGTTTCATTTGCAATATTTTAGGTGGCATATTGGAATTCAGAATGAATGAATCATTCTTTAAGTAATATTTTTATATTTGTGTGTTTGTTATTTTCAGCTCCATTCCAAAGTATTTCATCTGGATGGAGTATTTATCCTGGTTCAAATATTCCAACGAGCTTCTCGCTTTGAACCAGTGGGAAAATATTAACAATATCAGTAAGTTTCCGCTTATTTCGTACAAACCTTATGCCCTTTATAACATACATTCTGACGTCTCCGTCTTTTCTTCATAGTTCGCAGAGACAAACTGTATACATGTAGTCGCAAGACACCTGGTCGGATAGAAGAAGAGTTCTTCTTGCTTCTGTCATGTTTGCATTTAACCCTTTCTCACATAGAATCGCCTTTCAGTGCATTCAATTTAATTATCCACTGAAGAAAAAATGAGGGTGTTTCAAAAATGTAAATGTTACTTGATCAATAACCTCGCTATAGAACGTGCAAAATGCATGTGTAATATGTCATTTTAAGGATCACCACGAATTAAATTACCCCTACTCCAAGGCACTAGAGCTTTTTGTTTATTGTTGAGGTAATTTGTGACAAAATTTGGTAATATAACTATAATTGGGGCTTTATTAGTTCGAATAAATTTATGAAACTTTCTATCAAATAACACCAGACAATTATGCACACACTACAAGTATAGTTTAATATACAAATTTAGCTAATACTGAACTCGTACTGAAAATATCATAAAAAAATTAAACTACTGTTACATTGTATGTATAAAATTAGTTTGTGAAAGCTCAAAGACATTTTTTTATATTAAACCATGCTATAATTGAAGCCATTGAAGTAGATTTGTTTGTTTTTTAAATCCAAATGTACATATATTGATCCAGAAATTGTTTATGGCGTTCGAAAATACATGTCTACTTTTGTCATTAGCAAATTAAGAAATGTTATTTTTGATAAGTTGAGATTTAATAAAGTTAACCCTTTCAGTTGAAATGGAATTTTATTAACATTAGATTTCAGACATAAACTGATATATTTCAATTTTGTTTTAAGAAATTATACCTTTTAAGAAGGTACATGTACTACGTCCAAAAGTAATGTCTGAAAAGTGATATGTTATAGTGTCCTCGAGTAGGGGTCACTTAGGTTCATGTTGTTACTTATCGATGTATGAAATAAATTGTGCATCATACCATCGTGTAGAATTGTTCTTTAGAATAATATATCACACTTGCAATTTTTCACGTATAATATTGAAGTTATTGATCAAGTAACATTACCTTTTGCTTTAAGTGGGCACATATGACTAATGGTGTAAAGGGTTAAACACCGATATGTCATGAACACTACCTACAGTAGAGATGACGTTATTTATTCCCGTTTAAACGCAAACGAAACACAAACGCAGCCTAGTTTAATGTGAGTGGCAAACAGTTTGAGCGTAAACGTGAAAAGAGTTACGTCTTCTCCGCTGTATTAGCTAAATTAGGAACAGTTTTATTTATTTGAATGACGGCTAGATTTAAAGATTTTTATAAACGCATGTATATCCTAGATATAATTATAAAAGTATGAGCTTGAGGGAATATGTCAGTATAGAAGGATGATCTAAAAACTGTAACGTATGTCCATACAGTTGACCATTAACATACAAGTAGAGAGTTGTAAAGCGTGCAGATAATGACGAGCCGTCGTAAATGTTGGTGTTTCATCAGCGTCTTTACGGTGTACTAATGGCGACTTTTGTGAATGATAGACGCTAGTGGGTTAAACTGTTTCAGCATTATCTCAATATTTTCTTTACAAAGTCCTGTGTTTAAAATTGGCATTAGAATTGTTTCACGCTAAACCTCTGGTATGTTACTAACTTCTAAATTACTTGGTAAAAGCATGTGCAAATGCGTTGGTAGTCGCAGCTGGCAGTAAAAGGAATAGGTCATTGTCATGTATTATAGTTTGCAGATGAAAAGCGTTGATCATGGTGAAAGCTTAACATTTAATAGTTGTTTTGTGTTACAGCATGCCCTGAGCCCATGCAAAATATGACATGTAACAGTAAATGCTTATTTCCCACCGGAGATTCAGTCATTAGTTACCTTAACTTCGATGCTGTAAGTATATTTATACCTCTACCACCCACACGGACATTGGTATTGTAATGAACTACTTTTTGTGATAACTGGAACATTACATTATAGATATACAAGGATGATTTAAAAACACTGCAAGATAAAGATACCGTATTTTGTTATGTTACAGCAAACAGTTCCAATCCTAACGAGACGCCGCGAATTGCGACTTCTTACATGTATCCATGTATTACCATTTGATAAAATATAATAGTTCTTAATTCCTCCAGTAACTTAAAGTAAAAAAATCATCGTTACTCACAACTTACTTTTAGACAACAAAAAGTGATCACCGTTAGTTATCTATTAGATGGTCTTTTGGTACAAGATTGACAGCTTGTGATAACAATTTTGACCTGATCATCTACGCTATAGATTTCCGCTTTACGAGCTTCCCAGATAATGTTTGTTTTTTAAATTAGATTATTTACCAAACGAAGCTTTCTACGATGTTCGTCATTTAGCAATACATGTATCTTGTAAATACAATAAGAAAAAACCAATCATTAACTATATTTGGTTCTTCTAACATTTTATTTTAATCTAAATGGCAAACAGTTTGGAGCCTGATCTAACACCGGGTTACCCGCTGTCTGATCTGGCTACAAACTGTTTGCAATGGATATCATTGTTTTAGCATCACCAAGTTCGTTGGTGAATAATAAAATCTCTACTGTAAAACAAACAGGTAAGATCAAGAATCATCTGACCCGAGTACAAACTCATCACTTATTTCTTGTTATAATAAATACGAAAGACTCAAGCAGGAAACGTAACACAAACAATACACCCACCTATAATGTCTGTTTATGACATGTTTTCTAACTGTTAAAGTTTACTTCTTTTTCAGGACAACAAACAAATTGACTACATTGCACTCACTGCTCTACTAGTTGGATACAGACTGATAGCCTTTATAGTTCTCTTTGCAAAGGCAAGACGGTCGAAGAACTAAACTCAAACACCTAAATGAATGCACTCAACTTGAATGTGCACCCGTTAGTTTTATGCAGTGGCATAGACAGTATTGCCCGCTAAACGTGCATACACTAACATTAGTATCCCGTTGGATATAGTTTCGAGTCAGTTTTGGGCCAGATCAGACACCGGAAAACTGGCGACTGATCAAGCCTCAAACTGTTTGCTACTAAAGGCAAAATAAAGAGAAATTTGAAAACGATATAAATTCTATATTTTAGTGCATTGCGTTTGCAAAGTCAACATGAGTCGCTCATGGTGGTGAAATGACTACACAATAGTTTATTCAAAGAAAATGAACGGACAAAGGGCAAAACATGTACCTATGTAAACCCTTTCCCAAAGGTTGAGCGACAAGCATTTGCCCTAAAAAGAAGGGACTGCTACACATATATATGTATACAACAAAGAAAACGTTATTTTTTACGAATAAACGGGCTTTTGCTAAAGCTATTATTTCCTTGCAAACAGTTAGGAGACCGATCAGACGCTGGGTAAGCCGGTGTCTGAACAAGCCCCAGAGTGTTTGCCACTCTGATTGAAATGAATAGTCAGAGCTGTCAAGAAGCTGTTGTTCTCTATAGTTTATTTCAATGCGTTTGCGTTCCACTTCTTCTCTACTGTATTTACGATTAAACAGTTTACACAGATTTATGAGGACATGTTTGAAACCAAATTTCTATACAGTTCTTCTGAATTAAGATGTTATTGTTAATTGAACTACGTTGTCTTCATAAAGTTTATGTTTGGTTTGTTAAGTTTATACATATCTTATTTCATCTATACGTACATATACAAAATGGAACTGGTTACAAGTGCCTATTCCCCATTTCGTAACAGTGGAGAAGACGTTATTCCTTCCTATCTAGACGAAACAAAGCGTAAACGTAAAGCAATTAAATGTAGACTGGCAATTTCTGCGAACAATTTATTCGAGTGGCAAACAGTTTGAAGCCTGATCAGACGCCGGGTTACCCGGCGTCTGATCTGGCTCCAAACTGTTTGCAAAGGACATAAGGCTTATAGCAGACACGTGTCTATTGAGAAATAATTACGTCTTCCCCATTGTGCATTCCACCCCGTAATGTTCAGACATGCTGTATGTACAGTCAATCATGTACATGTAATTAAACGACCAGACAGTGTAGACCAAACTCAGAAACAGAGCTTGTGATGACAACGTTGTTTGGTCTGTACAGTGGTGCAATGCAATAAGGCTGGTTTTGTCATGGCAAGGCTTACATGTAATATCTCTACTTACTGCGTGAAGAGTTTGGGTTGTTTTGTCTAGACTATTATACATGAAATACCATTGCAATTGTGAAATTATATTTTATTATGAAATCCATTGATATTTCCAAGAGCTTTATTGGCATATGTGTCGAAATATATTTGAGTGTACATAAAAGTTAAACGAATTCAACACATTACATAGAGGATAATTGGGTTTTTTTCAGTATAAGATAGAAATTTAATCCATTGAGTGAACATCAGACGTTATATTTTCACGAGTGGCGAAGTGAAAATATAACGTGTGATGTTCACTCAATGGATTACATTCGATCTTATACTGAAAAATACAATTATTCTATTTATTTATGCTTTTAAGCTACTTTTTAAACGAAATTGTTCGACAAGTAAATGATTTACCCCACGTTGAGCCCCAACTTTATATCGAACACATTTTCGAAACAGATTCCCGTACGATGACGTCACTTATTTATTGAATTGACGTCATCCGAATTACTTCGTTGCTCCCGAGTTTGGATTCGTGCTCTTCAGGTGAGTAGTTCGCAACAAATCGGACTGCCGGAATTTAACGATAAGACACGATTGACTACGATTCTTGGGGAGCTCTACGGGGAAAATTCATAATAAAAGCGATTGGTGATAATCCACTGCAGTGGATTACCAAGTGATAATCCACTGCTATTTCGTGGTAATCCACCGAAAAACATAAATAATTATTCAGAATTTTTACTTATTTATCTTGTCCTTTCAGACAAGGATTATGCATTTTAGCTCAGCAATACATCCTCGGATTAATACAGTGGAGAAGACGCTTTTCTTTCCTAATAAATGAGAATTTGCTCAAACAATTATTTACACTGCAATCAGTTTGGAGCTAGATCAGACGCCGGGTAATTTTGCGTCTGATCAATCTCCAAAATGTTTGTCTCTCAGATTTAAATAAATCATAAAACATTTAAGAAAATAGTGATTTACTACCCTTTATTACACTGCGGTTGTGTTTCACCCTTTCATGATTCAATTATTCGGGACATGTTTACCCCTTCACCGCTTTATAGTCGTCTTCTTCAGTATTATTGTCTGCAATACACGTTTTAAATTTAAATTCATGGTTGTAGGAACTAATACATATCGATAAGAGTGCCAAACAGTTTGGGTCCTGATCAGACGCCGTGTAACGTGGCGTCTGATCAGGAGCCAAACTGGTTGCAAACGCGCTTTAAGGCGTCGTTGAGAGTGAAAGGGTTAAACGTGCAAGAAAAACGTCTTCTCTGCTACATGACGATGAAGTTTTATGTGGAAACGTTTAGTTGTTTGGAAACACAGTCAGTTTGTATTGACCATTAAACACAGTCAGTTTGTATTGACCATTAAACACAGTCAGTTTGTATTGACCATTCTCATGCTAAGCGTGACTTGGCTTATTTTGGAAAACAACTTGGATCCAGATCGCGTAACACGGCGTATCATCTGGATCCAAACTGTTTGCCTCCCATAATAATAATTTGTCAAATTTAAATACATGTACATGTAAGATCAAAGTTAATTATTATATTCCAGTAGACGATGTATATTTATGCCATTCACTGATATATTTTAACTCATTTGTGTTCACGATCCCATATATGGGACACAGGCAAACAGTGTAGACTCTGATCAGACGCCGCATAATGCGGCGTCTGATTAGAGTCTACAATGTTTGCTGAATAAAAATATAAAACAAAATGAAAATGAAAATTTTTTGATAAAAAATGGACTAATCCAATATAAAATATGAAAGAATCCAATGGTAAAAGTTAAGCAAAATATAATACTTAATGCATTTCCTTAAAAGTAAGCATAAAGCTCCTTTATAAACAGTTATTAATTCCAAGTGTAAAACTACGGTAAAACCTCTCTAAAACGACCACTTGTTATATTAGTTATTAGGTGTTTACGACATATGACTTCTTAAAACAATGTGCTACATGTAGTAAAATGGTAAGCTCCTTAAGAGCTTTCTGTTTTACTGTCACATTTTCTTAAGCTCCAGTACAATGACCTTCTTTTTAAGTAGTGGTCATAATAAAGAGGTTTTATTGTCTATCTTTAAAAATAGTTAGTACATCGATTTTTAGAGGCCTTTAACTCTTACAAAACTAAGTAACTGTTGTGGGTTATTAGGTTCACTTGTGTATATTGTTAGTTACCAAAACATGAATCAGTCTACTTGGAATCGTGGGTAGTTTAATAAGTACTGGTCTAAATTAGTAAACAGTGCATACCCTGTTCAGGGGGCTCCTATGGGAGCCCTCTGATCCGGTTCTTTAATGTTTGCAAAATAAATGTGTATAGGGCCTGGTTTAAAACAAACAGGTCTTGAAAGAGTTATCCCACCGTTATATCGTTATTATACAGACACAATTTATGTTCATGTTTGATTGACGTCAAGAAACGGAAGATTTAAAATAAATAGGTATAAATAAATAACTACATGTATTATGTATATTTTTTCATGAGAAAGATGTGTCATAGGATATAATATAAAGTATTTATTATTTTGTAAGATATGCATTACTTGTTTTATATAAATTCCTTGTAGGTAAGTTTTGTCTGTCTGCCACGAATGAAGGTACACGAGAACAAGATATTGCTTTACCTCAACCTATTGATCCATAGATATGCCTTTTTACGCATTTCATTATTTCTAGCCTTGTGATAAACAGTAGCAGTTCCTGCCTAAGTATGTCTTGGATTTAGAACACATATAGTGGCATTTCCAGTACTTTTTAGACGACAGCTTAAAGCAGATTGAGGGTAAAGCAGAATTCTCCTTGAAGAGCATTATGCTGTAAATGTACATTCAACCTACTGTGGTAAAAACTTTGACAAAACATGCTGCGGTAATGGTTCTAGTGGCAATACTTTAGTCTACCTATCGTTCCTTTGTCCCAGACACGGTGGAAACTCCATTGTGCAGCGGAGGAAAACATTATTACATGTACATGTATTTCGAATTACATGCGTTTATGCTTAAACTTGTATCTCAGTTGCAAAACACAAGTTATGTTTAACCCTTTTATACCAGTGTATTCTTCAATGTTTATATATTAGATAAGTCACTTTTTATCAAAGGGATGCCTGGTCAAATTTTTCATTTTCATTTTGTTTCACATTGAAATTTCTATCAGCAAACGGTGTAGACTCTGATCAGACGCCGCATAATGCAGCGTCTGATCAGAGTCTACACTGTTTGCCTATGTCCCATATATGAGATCGTGGGCACAAATGGGTTAAGTCGTCCTTGAAACACCGATCTAAGACACCCACAAGGAGTTATAATGTAGGACGCATTCCTATCGGAAATATAATCTTTAAAAACAAACCCTGTGTACATGTAAATAGTGTCCGCTTAAACATTACACCGCGCACTACTATGCTTCCATTCAGATTTACGGTTTTCATAATTATATAGTTCTGTTAAACGCAGTGAGACTGGAAGAAGATGTTTAGAAACTGATCAGACGCCGAGTTTCTCGGATCACGATCTAAACTGTTTGAAGTGATTATCAAATAAAAAAGTCAGTTCATAAGTTATGATATTCAGCTAGGTATACATGTAGCTGTAACAAGTGACATACATGTATCATCATGTTCCAGGCAACTCACAACACTTACCTAGGATATAAGTGTTCAGTTGAGTTTCAATTCAGTGAGTTTTGGTCTTACGTTTTGCTGAATGCACACTCAGCGGTAACCATTTGATCAAAACAAACACTGCTTAAATTTGAATGTTAATCATTTATTATTAATTGTTTCAAAATTATATATGTATGACCTTTTATTTATATAGTTCCTTATAGTATATACAGTGGAGAATCTGTTATTCTTTTTCCAATAAACGCGTTTACGCTAAAACTATTATTTGCAGTGCAAACAGTTTGGAGCCAGATCAGACGCCGGGTAACCCGGCGTCTGATCAGGCTCCAAACTGTTTGCCACCAAGATAAAAAAGAATTATCAGAATTGTCCAAAAGTTGTTCTTTTCTACGTTTTAGTGCTTTGCGTTTGCGTACGTTTGCGTTTAAACGGGAAAGAATAACAGATTCTCCACTGTACACAACATAAGTTGATGGTAAAATGATGTTGTATTTTTGGCCGGAGGCCTTTCATTACGAAATAAATTCATTGTGATTGTCATATCAACCTTCAACTGCTTACCTATATTTCATTTTTTAGAATGTTACAATAAGTAAATTTAGAAACTTTAAAACTCCTGTCAAACAACCTGGACCCGAACCCCGAACAGACATCGAGAAACACTCGAAGGTCACCGAAACAAACTGTATCATATTTAACCCCTTCACTGGCTTGCCCCCGAGGATCCATCGGACCACCTTCACTGCCGTACCCCGAGTACAATGGTTATTTGAAAACAGTTTGGATCCTGATCAGACGCCGCGTCACGTGGCCTCTAATCAGGATCCATACTGTTTGCCAATTATTTCGAAATTTCATGAGTCCAAATACCTAAAATAAAAGCAGACAATTCTTTCAAAACATGATGACGTAGTGGCAGTGAGGTAACCATTTATACTTAATACGTCATGTTTTACACCTGTACACATGTGTATATGGACAATTCCACTTTTGAAAAATGAGTCTTACGTTCATTTAAGGGGTGAATTAAGAAGCATAGTTCAGGATAGAAGTTTACCAAAAAGTGCAAATCCTGATGGGGAGGAGGGACTCTAACGGGTATACACTGTTTGCAAAATATACATCAACTGGTTTCCCGCATAGACAGGGTGAATATACAAAATACCTACTTTTCAGACACAGGTGCAATTTAATACAACGACCCTTGGCGCAGTTCCATGAAACATGACAATTATGTCCAATCTATCCACGCTGCAATGACGTCTGCTTAAATGTGTCCTCTGCTACATGTATACATATAAGTGGACATTTTGACAGAAGAAAAATAATGACCAGTGACAAACAGCTGGAATCCAGGTCAGAAGCCGCGTTACGCGGCGTCTGATCTGGATTCAAGCTGTGTGCAAAGTCTTAATGTGCCCTCCCTATAACAACTACCTCCGAACAGCACACACAAGTTATGTCTCCCATTGACTGTCGTTGTAGAGAGGGGGCGCTGTATATGTTCCGTAAAATGACCCGGTATCCATATAAATGCTTTGGTTCAAGTGCTCATGCACCACAAAATTGTTTGGATCATAATCAGATTACAAAAATGTTTCATACGTATGTTCATGTTTCTTTAGACAAGAATGCCTTAAACAGGTACAGTCGAACTTCGATGTTTTGAAGCCGCTTAAATCGAACATACCCGTCTTTCAAATGATGAATTGCGTTATTTCGAAGTCGTTTTTGTCGAACATACCCGTCTTTCAAAGTTAAAACAGTGCTTAGCAATCTTTTAACTTTGAAGTTTAGGTACGTTTGACTTTATCGACATCGAGTTATCGAAGTTCAATTGTACAGCATTTCTGCAGGTTGAGCCATTACGAAACGCTAACAAAATCATAACCAAAATGTTAACCGAAGTGGCGGACAGGTTTCCAGACAGACAAATACGAGTAGACAGACAGACAAAATGACGAACATACAGAAGGACGGACGGAGACAAACCCTATTGCGCCAAGGTTTCGCCGGTAGGAGACCAATAAATCTACGATAATATACAGTTGAGAGGGTGTTATTATTTCCCGCTAAAACGCGAACGAAACGCAAACGCATTGCGATGAAATATTGCAAATGACATCTTAACGATATGAATAACAAGAAATATCTTTGAAAAAGATATTCGGCGGAATGAGTGGTTGAACTAAGGCTATATAGATGGGTGTGCAAAATTGAATGAAATTGAGGTTTTCAAAGATTGAAAAGCAAAAAATAAAAGTATACAATTGAAACAGTAACTTTTATTTAAAATGCAAAACTATCATGTACAGAAATGCAAAACAAAACAATAATTTAACTCATATCCTATCTACTGGTAGGAGATCCTCACATTAATCTATTGTTCTATGTATCAAACTTCATTCATAGAGTTTCTTGAAACAAACTATAGCATACACAAAATGTACAGATACAACAGTCTGCTCTACTTCACTCTTGTAAATAATGATGAAACCACACAATTGTGTTTAACTCACTTGAGGCCATTTATATTTAATATTGCTTTTAATGTATGGTAAATGTGTATAAATAGTTAACAATTAAAACAAATTACAAAACACCTAGCTTCCTCTGTATTTCAGATGTCATCTTAAATTGCATCAGCCCCCAGTGTAGTAAACAGTCTGGTCTGTGTCTCTAAATTTTACACTCACAGCCATATCTGGGAAAACTGTAATTGGACATAGACCAGCCTACAGGGCTCCAGATAAGAGGGAGTAAACTAAACAAATCACATTTATTCACTCATTTCAGCACCAAACCCTATGGTGTTACCACTCATTTTGATTGTCTCAAAGAGACAATTCAAATATTTAGTGACACCACAGGGTTTAATGCACAAATAAAGATTTTAAGTTTTGAAATAATTCCCTTATCTGGAGCCCTGGCTACTATCCAATCAGACTATTCAGTTTCAACAGGTGCTCTCAAGTCTAAATTTCTGATCAAATATAATTGGTTGAAATGTGTGGCCAAACAGAAAGTGTGGCTAAATAGAAACCAGACAGCTCCGCCGAAAAAATAGTTCAACTTCAGTTCCCCGGTGTCTGATCTGGCTCCAAACAGTTTGCAGTTGACAAATATTTAAGCAAATATACGCGTTTATTGGTAACGAATAACGTCCCTGCCTCTGTAACGAAAACAATGAACGAGATAATAAACAGACCATAAAGCCTGGCCATAAACTAGTTTGATCGGGTAGTTTGTCATATGTAATTAGCATAAGTTATAAAGTGGGACGGGTGTATTTTATTACCAATATTTAATATGCTTTCGTTCACGTGTACAGTATAACATGTGTTCAGCGAGAATTTAAAACAACTCGATATTGTTGTGGTTATATATAGGATCTGTTATGAATCGATATTTAAGAAAAGCTGATCTCAAACGAGTCTAGAATTGAAATGTTATTAAGCGAGCCTTGTCGAGCTTAATAACTGTTCTATTCTAGACGAGTTTGAGACCAACTTGTCTTAAACATCGACGAGTGAGAGATTCTTTTTCTCACATAACCAACGATTTAAAGTTTGTTTTTTAAAGCAATATGCTTTCTTTTGGAATCCAAGTGACGTAATAACGTCTTTATAAATACATGTAGTGATGTTAGAGTGACGTCGTCAAATTGATCTCACACATGTTGGAGACAAGGATATTCGCGATCGTTGTTCGCTATTGAAAACAGGCATAGTATAGTTATGTGAGAAAGTGGAGTTCTACTGCATATTGTTACCCTCATTTAGCTTCAACATGTACAGTTGAACCTTACTATAAAGACATCTAAGTTGTGTTAATTATTAGACACTCACGACAGTTGACTGCTTAAAGCAATGTAACAATAAAATAGGAAATTCCTTTTAAGAGCTTTCTGTTTTACTTTCACCTTGCTTTAAGCTGTCACCTGTCTTTTATACATTCAGTTAGCCTTCTTTTAAGTAGCTGTAATAAAAAGGTTTTACTGTACACATTGAAGCTAAATTGGGGTAACAATATGCTACGTTACATGTAATTTACATGTGTTTAAGGAAGGTAACAGCTGAAAGCCAGATGAAAGTAAAGCAGAAATTTCCTTTTATTTCGCTTTAAGCTTTACAGCAATCAAATTGGACTTAATTTAGTGGCCGTAATAGATACTGTATGTAGAAAGATCTTTTCTGCTAAGTTTAATCCTTTTACAGCTGTCACTTGATGAGGTAACATATAAAATAAGTCCGCGTACAGAGAAGACGTTATTATTTCCATTGCAAACAGTTTGGAGCCAGATAAAACGCCGGTTAACCTCTCAGAATAAAAGAAATAGTACATGTAGGATTTGTCCTTTTCTACATTCTACTGTAATGCATTTGCGTTTCGTTTGCGTTAAAACGGGAAAAATAACGTCGCCCAATGTTACATGACCCGAGCCTTGGCGAGCGTTATATTTCTTTTAGTCAACGACTTTATCAACAAAATAAAACGTAATGAAAACAAATATGAGATTCTATGTATCACATAATATTTTAAAATCCTATTTAGTTAATTGAAGCCGTATGGTGTAGTACCTCTACCATATATGTTTCCGCTTAAACCTGACGTCGTATAATTATGGTAAGTACTAACGTCATTGCAAATGACGGCATTTGGTTTCCCGCTTCATGAAGCTCTTGTGGACAAGCAGACTGGACCGGAACCCCGAAATTAATTTAGATATTTATGCCACTAGTGGATTATGATATTTACATGGCTTTATGACACTCCCAGACATAGATAATGTGATAAACGTGTTGATACTAAACAATTTGGAGCCAAAATAAACGTCGTATAATTGAGTGTATAATAATGCTCCAAACTGTTTCCTATATACATGTATGTACTTATAACAGTCAATCTGTGTAATCAGTTATTACATGAAATGACTGAAAATTTCAGACATTTTGTGAAATGACTGCTTCACTTAGTCACTTCATGAAATGCCTGACATTTTAGTTATTTCATGAAATGATTGAAATGGTACGGCCATTTTTACACAGATTGACTACAGAGACCTTAAACAGAATTCAGACAACGTGTGAACTGACTTTTATTTAATCAATTTAAGGAATGGATGTATTAAACTTATGAATTAGTGAAATTTTCAAAGTATATAAAAAAAAATATATATTATGGTTTTGTTTTGAAGAACTATTTAAGATGAATAAAAAAAATAGAAAAAATGTACATTTTGGTGTACAATGTTTGCTGTACTGCCATTTCTAAAAGGTATGTCAGATTAGGGTTTGTTTTTTCTTCTTTTGTCATTTTCAAAGAACCCGCTTCAATAAAATCTATTTCAAATGAAAACAAAAATGGTAATTTATTCCATGGCTATGGTAGTGTTTCCTTATAGAAAAACTAATTTAAGACAAAACAGGCACCAAATGTGAAATTTATGAAGCTCCAAATACATGTATCATCGATATGGTACTATTTTGTAAATTTTGTAAAGGGAGATAACTCCTTTTTCTTTAATAACTCAATATTTTCAACACTAACCTATTTATTTCTTTTCCTATTTTGAAAAATGGCCTTAGTATGGACTTTCATCTGGTAGCATATAAGAAAAAGTAAGTTACTTGAACTATGTTTTTTTTACTATTTCTCTAAACAAAAAATGTTTTTTTAAATACATGTATCATTACTCATAAAAACCATGTTGTTGATTCAGAGATTCTTATTTTTCAAATCTGGTGCCTGTTTGGTCTTGATTTGGTATCTTTATGTCAAAATACTTCCATAGACATGAAATACATAATGAAAAACAAAATTACCATGTTTCATTTTTTTTAAATAGATTTTACCGAAGCTTTTACTTTAAATTTGACCAAATTTGAGAAAAAAAGCCGAATTTGACACACCTTTTCCAAATTGCCGTAGTGCAAAAAAATGCACACCAACATATGATTTTTTTCGATTTTTTCATTTATCATAAACAGCTCTTCAGAACAAAACATGAAAGAAAAATGATAGATACTTTGAAAAGTTCGCTTATGGTGTTAATACAGCCTAAACAGCAAGTGTTCATTCACATCATGATATGTACAAATTTATGTTTACATGTAATACTTAATAACTATTAGAGAGGTTTCGATTTCTTACTTGTACGTGTACGTATACGCGTAGCTTGCTTTTTGTGCAGAATACCATCGTGACGTAATCAAGGTATGCGCACCTATCTTTTGATTTACAAGTTGATAACGTGTGGCATACAGTCTACCCGTTAGGGTAAAACGTGTAAGTTCATCATCATTTTATTCCTATTATTCATATAGCTCATGTAAATGTTATTTAATAGAATGTTGGTACAAACCCCTATCTTCATTTTGTATGTATTTATTTGTTACAAAGATTTGAGTTTAAAGAGTAAAATATCGGATTAGGTGACACGGTTACACGCTATAATCCACAGCCAAAAAAGTCGCTTGAAACGACTGACAAAACTTGATATCAGCCTTTCAAATGATACATAATCCTTCCCTGAGTACTAAAACAATAGAAAATATGTGCATGTGTGTGTGTTCAATGTGCGTGCAAGGTGCATGCGTCTGTCTTTATCTGCCTTTGTATATATGTCTATCTCTCTTTCTCTCTCTCTTTCTCTCTGTGTTTCTGTCTGTCTGTCTCCGATCGCGCATGTCTTTGGGTCTGCCTATCTGTCCGATCTGTCACTTCGTCCCTCTTCCCCCCTCTCTCTCTCTCTCTCTCTCTTTATCTCCATATCTCGCCTTTTCTCTAACTGCTGTCTCTCCCTCTCTCTGTTTTTCTGTTTCCTCGTGTGTCTCTCTGTTTCCTTCTCTTTCTCTCTGTCCCTGTATGTCTATTACTTTTTCTCTCTCTCTCTTTCTCTCTCTCTCTCTATTTTTGTTTTACTCCTCTATTTTGCCCCATCTCTATCTCTCACCCTCGCGTCTCTTTGTGTGCGTGTCTCTCTGTGTCTCATTTTCTATATGTGTCTCTCTGGCTGTGTATCTTTGTCTCTATATATCTGTCACCCTCTCTATTTCTTTCTTTCTTTCTATCTATTTCTTTCCTGTTTCCCTCTCTCTCCCACTCTCTCCATCCCTCTCTCTTTATCTCTATCTTTCTCTCTCTCTTTCTCTCTCTCTCTATATATATATATCTCTTTTTGGATCTAACATAAATTTTATCATGTTTCTCTAATTTGAGAACAGATGTTTTTCTATATAGATTTACTATGTATATATCGATACCTAATCTAACGCTATACATCTATTAAAGCTGACTTAATTTACAGAAAAAGGCATCTTCCCGTAAAAATGGTTCTTTTCAACGCAACGCTTGATGTTCTCAAGCTGTTGAGAGAGGTGTGAGCACAAAACCCCATCCAGAACAAAAAAAACGCTGGGAAAGTATCGCCGACGCAATAAGAGATGCATACATGCCCATCGATGGAAGACGAAACGCAAAGACAATACATTAAATTGCAGAAAATTACATTTTTTGAAATTTATAACAAATTAATTTCATCTGAGATACAAAATGTTGGAAGCGTATTCAGATGCCGGGTTACCCGGCGTGTGATATGGAACCAAACTGTTTGCAGAGGAAATACTAGTTTTAGCGTAAACGCGTTTATTTGGAAAGAATGACGTTTCTCCACTATAGGCTACATCAAGGATTAATATAACACTAAGACCTACATCATGCATGATTGTCAATTTGGAAACATGATTTAGAAAATACGTGAAAACATAATATGTATAGTGAAGAAAACGTTATTCTTTCCCGTTTAAACGCAAACGAAACGCAAACGCAGTGCATTAAATGGGTAAAATGACAATTTTTTGACAATTTTGACGACTCGTTTGAGCCTGAGTGGTAAACAGTTTGGAGCCTGATCGGACGCCGGGTTACCCGGCGTCTGATCTGGCTATAATCTGTTTGCAATTGAAATAATAGTTTTAGCGTTTAAAACGCTTTTATTGGGGAATAATCACGTTTTCTCCATACGTACACGTTCACGTAAAAGAAATCGAAACCCTCTTTACAAATCTTTTAGTCGTGAACGGGAACTTGTGGTCACACGTACATGTACCCGTACACGTACACGTAAGAAATCGAAACCTCTCTATTATTACAATTATTTCAAAAACATTGCACACACGTTTTTAATTATTATGAGTCCTTATTTGTATTACTTTTAATCTACATGCATGTTTTCAATAGAGTATTTTTTAATCATTAAGATGCTGTTGCTATTACTAAGGGCTATATAGAGCGACAGTGGGGAATACTTTATTCTTACCCGTTTAAACGCAAACGAAACGCAAACGCATTGCAATAAAATGTAAAAAAGACAACTTTTTTACAATTTTGAATGGTCATTTTAATCTTAATGGTAAATAAATTGGAGCTTGATGTACCGGGCTACCCGGGATATGGTCTGGCTCAAAGATGTGTGCAATGAAGACGGCAAGTGTAGCGTAAAAGCGGTATCAGAAAATAATAAAGTTTTTTTCCACCGTACCTCTGAAAGCATGTCTAAGAAAAAAGGTCAAAATGACGTCACTATAACAGAATTACCTTTCGTTTACCGACACCAATGTTTACATTTGAGATTATAGAAAGCAAGTTGATCTCGTTTATAGATAGTCTGGATTACCTGAATCGAAGCTATATTAGGCAGGGAACCATATCTTTCGTAGAATACAGCCGGGAAGATGTTACATGTACATGTATTCTTTCCAAACAAACGCGTTTATGCAAAAACAGTTATTTTCATTGCAAACAGTTGGGAGCCAGCTCAGACGCAAGGTTACATGTACCAGGCATCTGATCAGGTTTAAAACTGTTTGCCAATCAGATGAAAATAAATATCCAGAATTGCTAACAAAATGTCATGTTCTACATTTCATTGCGTTTCGTTTGCGTTTCGTTTGCGTTGCTAAAAACCTGGGAAAATAACGTCTTCTGCACTGTAAACAGAGAAGTAGTCCTTAGCTTACATGTAGAAATGTTGTAAATAAATATTGACATTTCAGGATTTTTCAAAATGAAAGCTTAAAGCAGACTGAAATTAAAACATCCTTTATTATTTTCAACCTGCTTTATGTTAGCCGGTTTCAGGTTGAAATGTCAAACGAAATGACTGACACAGAAATGCAGAAATCTCCTTAAAAACTTTTCCTCAGTCCATTGAGGGACCACCAGCCCATTGTTCTGGAGGTGTCAGTGTAACAGTCAAATCATGTGCAAATCACGTGCAGCACAATCTCAGTTTACCTGGTGAGGTCCATATTATACTCATGCTCTAGTGATTTTCAATGGTTATTTCTAACCCAACTATCAAATATAAAGGTAGAGTCTCACACGAGAAGCTTCAATGGTTCTTTGCTAACGGTATGTCCACAAGACCCATGCTCTTTGCAAGGAAATTGTCTGGCAAGGTGTAATGACCTAAAGGTCGTCAGGAGATGTCTTTAACGCGGCGTCTGATACAAATCTTTTGACACTCGTGTTAAATATTTCATCAGTCAAAATACCTTAACTTATAAGCAGACGACAATTGTTAAAGCAGGTGACGCCATGGCGGTGGTTGGTCAAAGTCAACACATTTGTTTTCTTCAAAGGACTGCTTAACCTCCTTTATCCGGACACCTCTCGTAACCGAACATTTTAGATTCTACTCCGTCCGAAAGTGCTCGGTTTTCGAAGGTTTCATTGTACTACAGTGGAGGAGACCTTGTTCTTTCCGGTTTAACCGCAAACGAAACGCAAACGCTTTGCAATAAAATGTAGGCTATGACAACGTATTGACAATTCTGAATATTTGTTTTAACCTAGGTGGTAAACACGTTGGAGCCTGATCAGACGCCGGGTTACATACCCGGCGTCTGATCTGGCTTCAAACTGTTTGCAATGGAAATAATAGTTTTAGCGTAAACGCGTTTATTGGGAAATAATAATGTCTTCTCCACTGTAGAACTTAATCCAATACAATACTATAACCCTGATGATCAGTTTGCCGTGACGTGTGTGTATATAAATACACCCTATTGACTGATTGAACCAAAGGTTTTAAAAAATATCGTGATCGTACAGTAATAGGCGAAACACGTATGAGTAACACATGGACAGAGAGGAAAGAATTGAATAAAGACTTTATCTGGGGAATGGTTTGAAAACAACTATGACTTCCTTGAAAGTTGGGAACGATAATGCAGTGTATATGTTGGATGAAATGCATGAAAAGGACGCTCCAAAACTACAGCACTTTGAACAACTGGACGTGAAGAATATTGAAAATGGGTAGGTCCATATCTATCTTATAACCTACTTTTGTTGAGCCCGACCATACATT
The DNA here is from genome assembly GCA_922989275.2 of Gari tellinella. Lineage (NCBI taxonomy): Eukaryota > Metazoa > Mollusca > Bivalvia > Cardiida > Psammobiidae > Gari > Gari tellinella. Next base: position 19,218,414 of record OV277869.1, on the reverse strand, counting down.
TTATGCAAATGGTTTGGATCCTGATGAGACACCGGGTAACCCTGATCTGGGTCTTAACTGTTTGCATATGACAAGTGTACTCTTCGTAGGCTCGTCGCTAGGGTTCATAGTATTAATCTTGTTAAATTATATGTGCAGAAAATGTTGATTCTAATTTCGTCTCATCTAGATCCAAACTGTTTGACAAACACGATGGTATTTTCTGAAACGAAGAAACAAATTAACTAACTCTGTGAGTTTATACATTTTATCAGACAATGACAATACAAAACATAGAAAAATTGAAGATATTAGTCTTCCCAATTTGAACTTAACTAAATGCCAACGTAATGTAATCAAAATGATAACGCCTGGGGGAGTTTTTTAAAACACGTATAACTTTAACACCCGCATATGTGTTAAACTGAATTGCAAACAGTGTGGAGATTGATCAGACGCCGAGTTGCTCGGCGTCTGATCTGGCTTCAAAATGGTTTAAAAAGACATACGGTATTCACCCATTTAGGCCTGAATATTTCAGTGAATTCTTCTAATGTGTCAGATGGAATATTGCATTACTAGATACATGTATACAAATGTGATTAAAAAATACTAGTGTTGTCAATAAGCATTTCTTATGAAGTAGCAAACAGTGTAGACGTTGATTAGCCGCCGCCAATAGCGGCATGTCATGGTCTATAATGTTTGCTAATGTACAGTTTGTGGACGATAGTCATTAATGGATCAGTACAAACACGATTAGTGGTATAGTGTACACAGCCACCCGTTCAATAGTGTAACATGCGAGTAGTTACAAGAGATCAATACATGTGTAGTGTATATGTATTAACACTTGAACTCTCAATGACGTCATAAAGCCATTTGCAAACAGTTTTGATCTTGATCAGACGCCGCGTAACGCGGCGTCTGATCAAAATCAAAAGTTATTTGCCACTTGTTTTGAAATAACGTAGTTTTACTGTATTAAATCTAACTTTGAAACGATATTGCAGACAACAATATTGAAGCAGACGACAATTTAGCGGTGAAAGGGTACAAACTTCACGATAAATTTGATCATGAAATGGTTAATGTTTACCATTTGGGCATGGATGAATCAATTTTAAAAGCATACAGTAGAGTTAAGTTTGAATGGCTGTCTAGTGTCTTAGTAAGCCAGGTTTAGTTAGAGAAGAAGTAATTATTTCCCGTATAACAGACACGTAACTCAAACGCAATGCTAAAAAATGAAGAAAATATGTTTTCTTAAATGTCTCACTAGATCTATCTATTTCTTTGAATAACAAACAATATGGAGCCAGATCAGACGCCGGGACAAATGGCCACGATTCATATGATGGCAAACAGATTGGGGTTACATGTACATGTATATAGTAGACGCTGCATTACCAGGCGTCCGATCTGACTCCAAACTGCTTGGAACGGACAGACCTTTTTCAAAGCAAAAACGTGTTTGTTCTGATAGAATAACATCTTCCAAAATATACCTGTGCCGCTTTATCTTCAGCACTTACTTTGGAGAGCATATATTCACCGATTTCTTGTTTAAACAACTAAATTGAAATCCATATTTTGTAAAGATCATATGTTTGCGTACATGTATGACATCCTTGCCCACGCTGGTGTTGTTATTATTATGTGTTTTTATCACAGTGTATAAACGAACTGTATGATGACTAGATTTTGCGACTAGCTTGTAAGGAGTCAATCGATTCAGTGCGACACGCGGACATGTACGGTATGTGTTTTCATCTGTTTTCATTGTTTTCTCAGTAGATCACTAAGAAAAGCAAACGTACATTATATTGTGCATTGATTTAAGATATTTACCTGACTGTCATTGTTCCGTTATCAAGCTTTCCAAACAAAATATTTCCATTACATCAATAAATACCTGGCAATGTTTACACGAGGCCGTGTTTACAAACGTGTCATATATGCAGTTTATACACATCCTGACATCTATTCCGGCGTTAAAACTTGAGAAAATTATGTATTCTTATTTAGATAGCAGTACAACCACAATAGCTGTGAGATTTAATAAAATATCCACGTTCAAAGTACTGCACTGATGAAACTGAAACTGTATTATTTATTGAATCAGACTACACGGTGATCTGAATGATTATAGCGACTATACTGTATCAATTATAGCGATCTTACGGTAACGATTTCAGACGACTTTAGGATCCTTTTACGTCCAAAACGCCTTTTTGTTAGTTTAACAAAGTTTAAATAAATCTCTTTTCAACCCTTTACCTTACAATGCCTCCTTTTGACAATTTGCACAAAATGTAGACCCCAAAGAGAGCTGCTCCTAGCAATATTACGGCACTGGTTTGCAACTGGCGATCAAACCCGCTACCTTCCAACTCCCAAGCTGATGCTGACATTTTGTTTATGTATGCACATATATAATTAAGTCCTTGATTAAGTTAATATAAAGTTTAGCTTTTCCTCCCTGAAACCTGAAATGGACAATTCTAGTTTTCATTGTATTCTGGTCCATTTTTACTTTTTAGGGTTGTTTTTACAATAATTATACATGTATGTCATAATTTTTGCCGGTTTTGTGTCAAGACGAAAGTCCCATGAGTGGGTTTTTATTGTGTTGGTAATGTCCGAAATCGATAAAAAATTTAATCTTAGGTTTTGGTCTTCGTGAATGTCGACACAATGTTGTATGACTTGGTCGAATACATCTGTGCTGAAAGTGCAGTCACTGTGTATACCCGTACACAAGATATTGGTACCAGCGAGCCGAGAGTTTTTAGCAGATCGCTCTGCAGTGCAGGTATGTTTTCATGATTTTCTAGAACTATATACCAATGATCAATATGTAGAATAATACTATATTAAAGCGAGATGTTTCTGGAACATGCTGATGTCCATAACATTTCAGTTTTACCGAGAGAACCTCTCGTAAGACGTATAAACAAGCTGACTGGTACCGGTAAATAACAACTGTTGCTGACATAATATCATTGTAATTTGTTTTTAATAATTGTATAAGAGATCTATTCATGTTATACGAGTAATTTATGCTATCTTGATTGACATTATGAAACTTTTACTATTGTTTTTGAAGTATGTGCTTTAAAAACCCGAAATGAACTTTGGTTAGGTGTACGGCAACTTGCTACGCTAGTGAACGGCATATTGCTAAAGTCTTTCAATCCAGTGTACGGCAACTTGCTTAAATCTACATCGAAATCGACGGCTGTTTGATTTGTACAAGTATTTATTCTGTACTTTGTCATTTATTTTTTACAGATTATGGACCTGTACAAATGTTCGTACTGTAAGGAACAACTATCCACGTTCCGGGAGGTAATTTCCCACTTGACAGAGATGCATTGCTATCAGGAATTAAAATACCTTCGCCAGCGTTGTTTGTTGTTGTTTTTTTCGAAAAAGTGTGCAACTTCAATATTATACCTGGACAATGTAGAGGGGAGGGGAGGGTTATGTCTATAATAGACGAAACGCAACAAAATAATCTATCTAAGCGATACTTTAGACCCAAAGACTCTCCATTGAAAAAAAATGTGCAAGTTTGCATATAATGAAGAACATGAGCATGTTTGTTGCAAGACTCCGAATTGCCTGTTGTAGAGGAATTTCGGTAGTATAAAGAAGTATAAAGGGAGTATAAAGAATTACTATCCCTGATCCGAAGCGTAATCGACGAATTGAAACAGACTGGCAAACTTGATTATATATATATGCTATTGCATTCAATCGGCTAATCTTTGAAGGCAAATTTCACATTAAAAATATAACATATTTGCTTTTCACAGATGTTGTTCGCTGGTTCAACTTAGAAAAGTCGACATCCTTTATGAGATACTCTGGTGAAGTTAAACTGTTTTGGCGCTTACTGTTATGGCGTGCTGTCCGCACAGAGCAACATGTGTGCCAACTATCAATTTTAACTCTGTTATTCGAATAAACGTAACCCTAAGTGCTCATTGGATAACATTTGCAAACTGTTTGGAACAAGACAAGACGCCGCTTTAAGTCCTTTGATGCACCCTGTTGTTCTCAATAGGCGTCAAAATACAGGTAACGCAGGAGTACAGTGTGCTTAGCAGATGTCACTAATCTCAAGTTGTCTAGAGAGGCCCTGACATACTCACACCTAAGAGTTATTCCAATGTTTTTATAACCAACTAACAAATTGAAGGAATGGACCTCACATGAAACGCTTCAATGTTTTTATCCCTAGAACAGTTAACACTAACTGCACAAATTCCACTTGGTTGCATGCTTTTAAACCTGTTTTGGTGTTACCACCGAAAGTATGTCAGGAAATGTCTTTAACGCGACTTCTGATCTATATTCAAACTGGTTTTGGCACTCACATTGAAAAAAAGGATTTAGTGTCTCTTCGCACACGACAATATTGAATCAGACAACAATTTAGCAAGATAAGGAATAACAAGCAAGTGTAACACGACCGCGGCAGTTTTTATAGAAAAGGACTCTGGATTAAAGACATTTCATCAGTCCATTGATGGACTCCCCCATTGTTCTCACTCTGTGTGAAAATACAGGTAACACAGTAGTAAAGTGTGCAAAGTCAATGTCAGTAATCTCAAGTTGTCTAGAGAGCCCCTCACATACCCCTCAATGGGGGTTTTCAATGGGTTTTTACTAATCAAACTAACAAACTTAAAGTACGGCCTTCACATGCAACGCTTGGATGAGTATAATTAAGCAGTAAGGACAAAACTCGCATATGACTGCATGATTTTATACCTGGTTTGGTGTGACCACCGGAAAAAGATCAGGAAATGTCTTTGAAATGAATACCGCACACTTTAAAGCGGGCAGCTTATTCTGATTGCACTGTGGTAAATGATACCGCATTAACCAGTAAACATACTGCACGATATGTTCGTGCAAAATGGAAAAACACAGATGGAAATTATAGTTGTGTACGTGTATTTCAATATTTTATGAGTGGATGGATTAGTTTGATATCATAAATTAACCGCAATCATTATTGACTCTGTGTGTGTTAAGTTTTTTAATAGAAATCTTCGATTAAGATATAGTCCGATACAGTTACTCGTTCGCTTCAAAAGTATTCTGTTACGTGAACAGCTATTAGAATATGTTAAACGTACATTCATCGTTTCAATTTCATTTTATTAGGTGTTCCTGCTCTATATCAAGTTTATCTATTTTAAGTAAATTAACAATGAAAGGTATAAAATTTGTAAATAGGAAGACTGTTCTCGGTCCACCGCTACCTTTGGTTGAACGTAACACCATGAGGACGAACTGGGACAGAGCAAAACGTTTTAAGGGCCAAATATCTGGTAGCAAACCCCCGTACAGTGACACATTAGTATGCCGTACAGTAATATTTCATTCACAACCAAGATGCCGTACACTTGACACAAATTTCTTTAAATTCTATTCTTAAAATCACGACCCAACAGTGTGGTTTTAGTGAGTTACATGAATTATTATGAAATAGACTAAGTGTTTCATGTAAATATTGTAGTCAGGAGCGTTTGAAACAGTTGATATCGTAATTTTTCGTCAGCAATCGTTGTTATTTACCGGTACTAGGCAGCATAATTATATATTTAACGAGAGTTTCTGTGATTAAAACAGAACTGTTTTGACATCAGCATATCACAGAAACATCACGCTTTAATACTGTATTATATATATGTTGATCATACACGCACTGCAGAGCGACCGGCTAATTCTCTCGACTCGCTGGTACCAATATCCTGTGTACGGGTATACACAGTGGCAGTAGATACACTGGAAATTATCCATTGAACCTGAAACATAAATTGATAAATGTTAGGCTGAAATCAGGGCTACTATAAGTTGCTAAAACATCCTAAGATTTCTAAATTTTCAAGCGCGGTTTTAGGAAACGTACCATTAACCCTTTCGCTGCAAAGCTCTACAAATAGTTCAGATCCAGATCAGACACATAACGCGCCGTCTGATCTAGATCTAAACTGTTTGACACTCATATCAATGTTTTCAACGCAAACTACGTTTAAGGTCCAAATTTTAAAAGTAAGAGCAGAAATCCGAAGATTTGGGGAAAAATCAGTATATCCGAATAATAACAATACAGTATGCAGAATTGGTGAAATCATATTAAGCGAGTCGCAATATGTCATACACATTTCCGAAAATATGGTCGAAAATGGTAATTTGCATGAACACACTATAAGTCGTAGTAGGTGGTGCACGTACATATACGTATCACTCTGATACAGCTTTTATTTAAGAAACTATAACAATACACCAAGCAGGCTTTTCGAAATCGTGTATAGCTAGTTGCTATATGTCATACAAATTTCAGGGGAATCTTGTCGCTATATGTCATACAGTCACATTGTTGGGTAGTCGCTTTAAATGATAGCAGATGATTGCAATAAATGATACAGTCTACATGTAGAAGTTTGCCTAAATTTATAATCAAATGGCGATTTACGATAAACAAAAAGTGGTTGCTTTGTTTAGCGGTCTATTTAGATAACATACAGTACCGTATTGTAATATAAGCGATTAAAACAAAGGGCATTTTCAAAGAACTGTTGCCAAATTTGAGAGGGAAATCGACACTATGTGTTGATTTTCAATCAGATCACAATTTCCTCTCTACCTACACCCTTACAAGTGTACTACGATACAAAATAAATGTATAACTGTAATTATTACTTACGTTGGCTCGCATGGGTTCGAAGAAGATATCCAAAATTAACAGGTTTATGTTCCGACCTCTGCACAAATGTCAACATTCGTTGTTACAGCTAGTCACTTTACCCGGTCATCATACAGTTCGTTTATACACTGTGTTTATTAACCTGTCAAAATTTAAATAATTATACGCTGGCTGAACACGCTATATATAGCTTCGGACGGTCGTTATCGAATGTTTCCGCTACGTTTAACGGGTTGATCAGGGTTGAAACATAACGTTCATATTTAGAATAAGATTTTTATACCTATATGCCATCTTGGTCGAGACAGTACAGTAGTTGTGTTACTAGGTACATCTATGGCCATGAGTTCGATACCCAGCGGAGGCTTTATTATTATTTTTATTATTTGGTTTATAGGAGTCTGCTAGAAGGAGGAGCAGAATGGATTGAAAATCCCTTTGGATCTGATTTATGTATCATAGTCATTCACGAAGAGTGTACCTATACACCCGTCCCTTACAAACAGTTACTACCACCATCAGAGGGTTCCAGAAGGAGTACACTGTTTGCCATTGTTTAGTTGTCATATATTGACTAGAATAATTGGAAACTGGAAGAGTCCATTAAAAGTTTCAGTGATACATAAGTTAAGGCATTTGTAGACAACATCGGGCAAAATTTTACATACATTTAAAATTTTCAATAGTTTACAAAGTGTACTGTTTAGGTTATCTATGGCACAGTTTGCATTATAGATCTCTATGTTGAACAATTCAAGTAAACTAACTGTTTGAAAGAAAAAAAATATAAAAATAATTATAATAAAAAAAAGAAATAAAACCTGACGGGGGTCGAACCCATAACCGTTTATCCTTTTACAAGTACCCGTACTCGTTACCAATTACTCTAACTCGATTATTGATTTAAACTCGACACAGAGTGCATAATATTTTTCAGTTCCTATCCGTAAAACAAAACGGAAAGTATCGACTTTATACCGAAGCTAAATATATCCTTTCAGTGACGTATGAATATTCAAATTTTGACAGGTCAATAAAACCAAACAATAACAAAACTCATTGGGACGTTTCACTATAGACTATTTGTGTTTTATAAACAGTGCTCCCTCTCCTCCACGACACCCAATGGGAGACAACCATTGTGTGCGTCGTTTGTAGAGAGTCGTTAAAAGGAGAGAAACTGGCATACATTTGTAAATAGTTTAAATCCAGACCAGACGCCGCTTTAGTGGCCGTACATGTAAAAGAGAGGTTTTACCGTATACTAGTACATGTACATGTAGTAAAACCTCTCTAAATATTACGGACACTAAAACAAAGGCTTATTATTGATTGTATAAAGACCGGTGATAGCTTAAAGAAATGTGACAGTAAAACAGAAAGCTTGTGACAGTAAAACAAAAAGCTCCTAAAGGAGCTTTCTGTTTTACCGTCACATTGTTTTAAGCAATCACCTGTTCTAAACACCTAATAATTCACATAATTTAGTGGTCGTAATAGAGTACATGTACTAGTTTTTTATTACTTTCACCGCCTGTCAACTACTATCGACGTTAGGTTATGTCTACTCAGGATCGACATTATTTGACAATCATTCCATATTTCATTAATTTTGTTTAGACATTTTGTCTTAGATATAGCTTTGAAACAATATTGCAGATCACATTGTTAAAGCAGACGATACTATAACGATGGAAGGATTAAATCAGAATAATTTAAATGTAGAAACGAAATGTGCAAACTGCATACGGCTTCTTTAATTCATTTCTTAATAATACGCATTAGTGTACTTTTTGAATCTCAGATTTTCAGCTTTTGTCTTATTGCATTTCTTAGTACAACGATTAGCGACATCCACATGGTCTTACCTTTGTATATATTTAAGGTTTAAGCAACCTTCTCGCAGAGTATTACATTTCTGATCATTGTTTTGTGACCTGTAACATAGAGCAATCTTGCCCCCCACTGGTAACTAGAGGCATAAAATCACGTAACTGGAAGCATGTGTCTAATGAACTGTTTCAAAAGGAATTGGGAGAACTGAACGATTTGACTGAAAAATCATCCACAGTCGACGATCTTGTGTCTGAATTTTGTAAGACTACAGCTGGCATAATAGACAAGCATGCTCCTTTGAAAGAAAGAGTGGTTACGTGTAGACCAAAAGTTCCATGGTATTCTGGTTATTTGAAACTACTTAAGCAGTTTAAACGATCAGTAGAGCAAATTTTCTTTAAAGACAGGTCTGATATTACTAAAACAGTGTATAAGAATGTACGAAACTCCTATACTGCTGCTCTAGCATCGGCAAAGAACGGGTACTACCAAAACAGAATCGGTGAGGCAGAGGGAAACGTGAAGAGGCTTTATAATGTCACATCCGACTTACTGGGACGGTCAAGGGATAATCCTCTTCCATCTCACACAAGTGAAGTAAACCTAGCAAATGACTTCTTAAAGTACTTCAATGAGAAAATTACTAAACTTCGCAACGAATTGGATAATACTGGCACTCAAATGTCAATACAAACTACTTGTACAAATACAAGGCCATGTGACCATGTTTTAACAGAATTCCAGCCACTAACCGAGAATGACATATCTAAAATTGTGAAAGATTCAAAGTCGACAACATGTGAACTGGATGTTTTGCCTACATCAAAGCTCAAAGAGCACTTTTCAAAACTAGCACCAGTAATAACTGAAATTGTGAATCGGTCACTATCAACTGGCGTGTTTCCGGAGGAATGGAAGGGTGCCGTTATTAAGCCTCTTTTGAAAAAGAAAGGATTGCCTCTTGAACTGAAAAACTATCGGCCCGTGTCCAATCTTACTTTTCTGTCCAAGATTCTTGAAAAAGCGGCAATGAAACAGATTTCTAGTCATGTTGAATCCAACAACTTGCTACCATCTTACCAAAGTGCATATCGTAAATTCCACAGTGTTGAAACTGCTATGATGAAAATGTACAGTGACCTTTTATATACGGCAGATAAACGTCACGTATCCATTATTGTTATGATCGACCTTAGTGCCGCGTTCGACACCATCGATATACCAATTTTGATCAAAATTTTACAGGATGATTTGTTTATCCAAGGCATCCCACTGAAGTGGATTGAGTCATATTTAACCAACAGAACGATGAAAGTTGTTATTGAACAGTCGGCATCCGATACTGAACCATTGAAATTCGGTGTCCCTCAGGGTTCTTGTGCTGGGCCAGTGATATTTACCCTCTATATAGCTGCCCTTAACAAAGTAGTGCAGAAATACCCAGCGAATCTATATGGATACGCAGATGATCATAAAGTTGCCTTCAAATTTAGAGCTGGTGATACTGAAAGTGAGACAATCGTTCTTAAACAACTGAATGATTGCCTTACTGATATTGTGTCATGGATGACTGAGTTCAAATTGAAGATGAATAACAGTAAAACTGAAATTATTGTCTATGGTACATGGCAACAACTCTCCAAGTTGAACTTAATTAGTGTTAACGTTGGTGGGATCGATGTCAGGTGTGTCGATACTGTTCGAGATTTGGGGGTACAGATGACCAGTACCTTGAGTTTTGATAAGCACATTTCCAGAAAGTGTCAAATAGCTAATATGCAATTAAGAAACCTAAAGACAATCAGAAAACATCTTACTCAGAAGTCCACAGAAATACTCGTTCATGGTCTAATACATTCACACCTGGACTTCTGCAATGGACTTTTCATTAATATTCCAAGTTATCAACTTAGCAAACTACAACGAGTACAGAACCATGCTGCTCGCATTGTCACTGGTGCCACATACGAACAACCTAGTATGGAGACTCTAAGATCTCTACACTGGCTTCCAATTCGTGCCAGAATTATGTTCAAAGTGATTGTGACCATGTTTCGTGTTGTGAACCGCACAGCACCTTCATACCTTTGTGACATGTTTGTTTCAACCAAAAACCTATACAGACAAAGACTTAGATCATCCTCGTCAAGCCATATATTTGACGTGCCAACAACAAACACTAAACTTGCTGATAGATCTCTAGCAGTGGTTGGACCTCAGTGGTGGAATTCATTACCAAGTTATTTGAAGGACATTACTAATGAAAAGCAGTTTAAGTCAAAACTAAAGACATACTTGTTTCAACAGTTTAACGCTTAGATTGTTGTGTAAATAGCTGTGCCAAATAGACTACACTCAAGAGTGACTATACCAATGTCTTTAAAATCATTTGTATAATATGAATGTATTTGTAGTAGTACATGTCTTTAACATTATTGCTAGATTATTTAGAAGTTTGTGAATGTTTTATGTGATTTTTTTTTTTTTTTCTTTTCTGATATTGTACAGCGCAACCGAATATTTTATACACTTTTGCGCTATATAAATGCTTTGTATTTGTATTTGTATTTATTTGTATTTATATAATAATTACTAATGAACCAAATAATGTCTTTGAAACTTGAACTGTGATAGTCTCTTATAATTCTTAGAAAGAATGGCTGTGTACGTCATATTTGTTGTATACATGTATGTGATATTTGTGATTATATGCTATGTACACAGATGAGACTTGAATAAAGATCTATATATATACGGTATTATACAAATTTATGTATTGCGGATTAATATATTATGAACAAGTGATAATACTGCACTAGAATTGTTGAAGGCAGACTAATGGCGCATTTAATTAACCCTTTCATGATCAAGTTATCGTAAGGTTTTTACCCCTCCATCGCCGTATTGTCGTCTGCTTCAATACTGTTGTCTGCAATATCGTTTCAAAGTTATATATTTGAAGCAGTATAACTGACGAAATTTTAAACAAAGGGGCAAACAGTTTTGATCCTAATCAGACGCCGCGTTACGCGGCGACTGGTCGGGATCAAACTGTTTGCAAATGCGCTTTATGACGTCCGTCATTGAGAGTGAACGGGTTAACAACACTACATAAATAAACTGTATGATGTATAAAGATATACTTTAATATATTTACATTCAACCTGTAAAGTCTCTATGTAATCGTATTAAAAATATGCAGGTCAATTCTCGATGAACCTACGAATCGAATCCGGTCCCAGCCAGTTAGAAAGAGGGCGGAGTCTCCGCCGCGAAGAAAATCTTCCATACGGCGGAGAGATACCGACCAAGTTAGGATCTACTTTTAGATTATCCGTTTGGGTATTTCGAAACCCCTATTTAAAGTCGCAGACAGTTCAATTAAAATCAATGTGCGATAAAAAAAATAAATTAATTGCTGTTTTTAAGGGAGGTTATCATATTACACTCCGTCATTAAAGCTGTACGCGTTCTCTCCCTTCTCCGAGTGAGCAGGGATCTATTTATAGATTAGACAAGTTGTCTTCCAATTACGGTTTGAAATTGACAATTTCAAACAATTTTTTCACCAGAATACATAGGAAAGTCGCTCAAACATAAAGCAAAATAATGCATTCACACTTACTAAATTGGTAACGTAATGTTCCGTTATGACATATTTAAACTAGCCTATGTGTATCGGATATGCCACGGATAGCCGCGGGTGTGTGTACACGCTGACTGTGTACATGTAGTCGCATTTCAGCGTTGCTAAGTGTAAAGCGTGTATAAAAACTTGCGCCACCTAATTGTTTAAAATATGCTTTGATAATGGATATTCAGATTGAAATTTTTGTTTTAATTTCTTACGAGCGTTCTTAAAGCACAGCGAGAAAGTTTACTGCGTAAAACCCTGAAATTATCATGCAAATACAGTACATGTAGTAAGGACTACTTTTGACACCATATTTAGAAACTGGAATGGCTATTACATCGATATTACATCTATCAAACCCATTTGGCCGGTATATGGTATATTCATATACATGAAAACAAATCTGGTCAAACTACACATTAAATGGATGACAGAAAATAAAAATATAAATATAAGGAATAAACAACATCTTTTTGCCGCTCATGACGGTATGACTACATTAGCTTCGGGGGGTAAATTAAATTGAAAACGCCCTTCGGGCGTTTACAAAATATACCCCCTGCGAAGCTAATGTAGTCATACCGTCATGAACGTCAAAACGATGTTGTTTATTCCTATAGTATTTCAAATTTACTAGGTACATTATTTACGCCTCAATGGCTACAGTGACTATCACTTATAACAAAATTGCATATATAACGAAATATTTGATAAAACAAAGCAAAATATATCCTCTTTTCTAAATAATGTACATGTGGATCTATAGTAAAGTGGATATAACGAAAGCAATGAGATGATCCCGAGGACGCTGTTATAAGTGAGCTTCAATGTACACGTGTTTACCCATTCACTGTCCAGACGCCATCTGCTTTAAACTATTGTCATCATCTTTAATATATCAACTTTAACTTAATACCCGTAATATCGTAACGAGTGTGAATCAGTGTGTATCGTGATCGAACGCCGCGTTACGCCCAACATTGCTTGCAATTACATGTAGTCAGTGTACTCTGGGAACCTCAGTGAATGAGTTGACGCTGATACATGTACAGTAGCGATCCCTATAAACGAGTTTATGCTAAAACTAATATTTTCATTGCAAACAGTTTGCCGGAGCCAGATCAGAAGTACGAGGGGCGTTCATTTGAGTTATAGTCATTTCGTAACCGAGTCATTTCGTAACCGGTAAAATAAGTCATTTCGTAGCCGAATTTTTGGTCATTTCGTAACCGCGCAAAACCTAAAATTCATTTCGTAACCGATTTTTTGGTCATTTCGTAGCCGACAAAAAAGTTGAATTAGTCATTTCGTAACCACCAAAAATTAAAAAATGAATGGCCCCAAAGAAGGCATAAGTCATTTCGTAGCCTGGGAAAATTGTTAAAGTCATTTCGTAGCCGAATATTTTTTTCTTTGTTTTTTTTTATAAATTTTTTGTGCAGTTTTCTGAACTTATTTCAACAAAAATGTGCAAACATGCAAATTAAGAAATTATGTAAAGAGTGTAATGGGAGCCGAATTGATTATTAACCTTGATTAATAGAATTATAATCAAGTTGTTGAATATTGTTTTAAATAGAAATAATATTACGTGTCTCTATGCAATTAAATTCATATGAGTGTTCTATTCTTTAAAATTGGAACCGACATCCGACATAAATAGATATATAAAAGGTGTATAATTGATCATTAATCGCTCATTATATGTTACGCGTGTTTTAAGATGAAACCCAGCACCGACACAAATTGGTTTACAGTTGGATGTTTAATTTATCGTTAATCGATCATTATATCACGAAGAGGTATATTGTCCACACCTTTAATTTTTCAATAGAAGTTTTGTCTCACCTTTTGGGATTGCTTTACAGTTGGATGTTTAATTTATCGTTAATCGATCATTATATCACGTGCAGAAAATTCCATCTTGAGCAGCCAATTGTACATAACGTTACATTGACACAGTGGAGAAAAAGGTTATTCTACCCGTGTAGGTATAGCTTGTTAAAAATTATGAATATATTATGCATAGCAAATAGTGAACGTTCTGCTATTTTTTGCTGTGTTCGGAACCAATTCCCGTTTTTGAAAATGTTTATCCCAAGATATTTATCAATACATAGTTTCTTTTCTACCAGCTACAGTAAAACCTCTCTAATACGGCCACCTGTCATTATTTCAATCAAATATTAACTCTTTGAACCCTAGTCACGCATATATGCGTCATTTGCAAACAGTGTATCCGTGATAAGTGCACTTGTCCTGTGCACCTTAAGGAGCCACCTGACCAGGGTCTACATTGTTTGTTCTTTTGACATATACTGAGAAAGTCAACCCTAAAATGTCAAAAATGGACTAGACTGAATTGAAAATTGCACCACTGTATTTAACCGTCATTTTGTATTTATGCTGTCAACAGTTGAACTTATATGTGCTTATTGATTGAAATAACAAATAAACAGTGATTATTGATTACAAAGTCATTTTTCTTGTCATTTGTGAAATTAAAATTGAAAAAAAATTTCTCCACATTTCCGGCACGTGCGGGAGGCGATAATTGCCTTGGTATGAGTGTTTATCCGATGTGTAAACTGTTAAAACAACATACAAGTTAATGTTTGACACGCTTCACATACATTGAGCGATTAACGACCAATTATACATGCTCATTGTTAACAAATGGACCATTTAATTGAATTAAAGACAAGTAATAATATTCCTGTTTTAAAAAACATTCAACAACTTGATTACAATTCTATTAATCAGGGTTATAATTATTTCGGACCCCAAACTCTCTTAACATATATTTTTTAACTTTGCAACATTTTCGTTGAAATAATGTCAGAAAACTGCACAAAAAAATTATAAAAAAAATAAAGAAAAAAATATTCGGCTACGAAATGACTTTAACAATTTTCCGAGGCTACGAAATGACTTATTCCTTCTTTGAGGCCATTCATTTTTTAATTTTTGGTGGTTACCAAATGACTAATTCAACTTTTTTGTCGGTTACGAAATGACCAAAAAATCGGTTACGAAATGACTTTTAGGTTTTTCGCGGTTACGAAATGACCAAAAATTCGGCTACGAAATGACTTATTTTACCGGTTACGAAATGACTCGGTTACGAAATGACTAGCTCCCCTTCATTTAATCTTGTCACTGGGATCATAAAAAGCGCAATATGAGATCCGTGCAAACTTCGTTCAGTCCAACCCTTAGAAACATTTCTCTTTCACAGAAATATATCATTTTAGTATTAAAATTTGATTGTAAAATGTGAAAAAATAGCCCTTTTTAGGTGTACCCCGCAAAGACTGTACATCGGCTCAGTCCGGCTTACATTGATAGATGTCTCGGCATAAAAAGTTAGCTTTCTTCGATAAAAGGAACTAAAATCAAATATAAAAACCATATTGCGGTGAATAATACAGACGGGGTAGCTGGGTTATCGTTAATTTTACAGAAAATCATTTACCATTATATATGTGGGGAAAATCTACAATTTGATTTATGAGGCATAGCTTTAAATTTGGATTGCAGGTTTGTGTTTTGCATAATAATTCTTCTCTTTTTCAGTATATTGACTGTATAAACACTCCTAAGAACTTTTCAGTAGACTGGTTTCTAAGTTTAAGTAAAGCGTGATCGGATTTCGAACGTAATTGCATTTAAAACTTTTTCCCGCGCATTTTAGTATTTCGCAATAACCAATCTAAACCTTTCTTTACACATCATCTGGCGATAAAATTATTTATATGTGTTGCTTATAATTATAAATCACTTTGAAGCAGCAAAGAAAGGTGTAATTTGTATATATTTCTGCTTTTCGACAAGGACTTTACAACGTATTTCATGAGTATATAGTATTATTCTCAATAATTATTCTCCACCACACAAAACAACTTCTAACTTTACAATCGCGTATCAAAAACATATGATCTGAACCTGATATTTTACCAATACCGTCAGTTAAATATTCGAATGCTTGTCTTGCGTGCTGTTTTAGTAGATTTACCACAACAGCAGCTTAAACTTTGGCACCCACCAAATTGGATAGTGGCCGTTCATAAGTAAAACTAGTAATCTTTAAATTGTTTCATTTGATTATAAAAATGGCATTTATGACACTGAAAATCTTCAAATTATCAAACAAATGTCAAGGTATATCAATGAAATCGACATTTTACAAATTATTCGACCTTTACCGTGAGCCCGTATTTCAACTTACGCCATTACATACACTACAATAGCCAGTGTCTTTGAATGGACCAAATTAAATCTTGAGTAATATCTAAACTGCTTTACGGATTCAATCGAACTTTCAGTCAATATGTACAATCACTTCATTGTGAAGCAGACAAAATTGCAATGCGCTATTATTAGCTAGAGGGCAGAAAACCGCAAGAGTGACACAATTAAATGAACGCCCCTCGTAGGGTAACACGGCATCAGATCAAATTCACCAAACTGTTTGCTACATAGATTAAAATGAATAGCCTGAATCGTTAAAATATTGTCATTTTCTCCATTATATTTGACTGCGTTTGCGTTTCGTTTGCGTTTTAAAGGGAAATAATAACGTCTTCTTCATTGTACAACAGGGAGACGTTAGCAGTTTTGAAGCTTGAAACCATACATGTATTTGAGCCTTCACTGTCTTACCCCAGGTAAATTTGTTATTTGCAAACAGTTTAGAATCTGACCAGACGCGTATCTTGATAACTGTTTGACATTCATGTTGATACATTTGTAATATTAATATATATACTGCTCTTTTCTAATATTTCGACCACTAAGGGCCTTTTTCAAAGAAAATCACGTCAAAACACATTTTGTAATAGGTCAAAATAACTGAAAATTAAATTTGAGAAATAAAAGCAGACGGACATTGTTTGATGTAGATGACGTCATGATTGTCAGTGAAGTGGGTTAACGCAGGCTTAACAAACTTTGTTCGGGTCATCCCAGCTTGATTTAAACACTCCAAAGTATAATAAAACCCCAATCCATTATAGTATTACGGCCTCTCCAAAGCATGCTTGTTATCGATATTTTATAGAATACTTGACTCCTTTATGATCGTTCCCTTTTACTGAACCTAATCGTTTAGCTGAACCCTTTCCCCACTGAAAGCGCCTTTCGGCGCGTTTAACCTATTTGCGCCCTCTGGATTCTTCCAAGCTTAGTTATTGCATTAATCTGGTATACCTGGTCTAAATTTTTATTTCGTGCTGTTTTATATTGCAATCCCTATCAGGAAACTGTATAAACTCTGTGGCGTCTGATCAGGGTCTACACTTGTTTGTTTATGTCCCTTTTATGGAACGCTAGGCACAAATGGTTGATTTATTCCTCCACTGAAGAAAATACAATACATCTATATAGACCTAGTTCCAATTAATAGTCAAAACACAAACTATAAGAACTATGTTCTACATGTATATCCTAGCAGATTGAAGCTTAATCTAAGTAGGCTGAAAGTAAAGCAGAATATTAGAATATTATACACGTGTGGAGTAAACCTTTTTCTGACACAATGACGTCCTAACCCGTCCTACACATGCGACCTAATAATTTCGTCTGCTTGTTGTTGTCGTTGTTATTATTGTTGTTCATGGAATGGTTTATCGTGTTTCGACTGTTTGCAAAAAATATATGTTTTCATTTCTAAAGTTTAGAATTAAGGCATGTTGACTGAAGCTGTCATTGACTTAAACTACTTACATGAATGTCAAACAGTTTGGATCATGTCCAGACACCACGTTACGCGGCGTCTCAAATGAATCCAAACTGTCTGCAAGTGTTAATGGTAATGTTAACCTTTCACTGCCAAGGTTGACAACACAAACATTTGAAAACAGTGTTGATCCTGATCAGACGACTCGTTAAGCGGAGTCTGATCAGGATCCAAACTTTTTGACACTTAATATCAATGATTCTTAAGTAGATAAAAACGCATAAAAATTCGGAAATTCATAAATAAAAGCAGACGAAACATACGAAGACAAAGCAGCGACTTTTTGAGACGGGTATTTCCGTCATCATAGCAGCGAAACGGTTGTTGACGGGCCCGGATTTGGTTGCATGTAACCTGATACACTTTATATTACCCCTTATGCGTTACACAAATGCAACAGTTGAAAAGATGTTATTCTTCTTAAACGCGTTTATATTAAAATTCATATGCCCATTACAAACAGTTTGGAGCGAGATCAAACGGTGGATATCCCGGCGTCTGATCAGGCTCTGGATAATCTGTTTTCCACTAGGATAAAAATGAATATTTATTTTTTAGATTTTGTTGCAATGCGTTTGTTCGTTTGCGTTTTAAAAAAAAATCGGGAAAGAATAACGCCTTCTCAATTGTATCTTGTGTAATCGTACATGTAATAGAGACGTTTTACTCTACAGGTAAATTATTCAGATGACCGAATTTCACCGTATTATTTCTAACCTAAAACTTACAAAATACGATACACTACAGATTGTGTGCAATAAAAACGCTGTCATAAAGCAGTGTAGATCTTCTAGATCTTGACACAGTAGGCTTAACGCTCTGCTTCTCTGACTAACACTAGCGAATATATGAATAAGTAACCATGAAATTACATGTCGAGTTTGATGGTACAGCGCTCCCTCTCTACAACGACTCCCTCCTTACAACGACACTCGCCGTAATTCCCTAAACGGGATAATTAAGTCTAACTATTTTACTGTTGTAATATCGTCTGCTTAAGATTGTCGTCTGCTGTTTTCTCTCATAGTTACATGTGTACCTATAAGTGGATATGTTGATAGATTTTATCAATATATTATATTGACGAGTGACAAACAGCTTGAATTCCCTGGATTCAAGCTTTTTGCAAATGTAAGCCAAGTCTTAATTGTCCCTCTCTATAACGACTCCCTTCGAACAACACACAATATGTGTCTCCCATTGGATGTCGTTATAGACAGGGAGCGCTGTACTGTGATTATAGAGAAATAATGTGATGTTCTTTCTCCTTGAATCCTTTCATCGCCAAATGTTTCGTGACGTTTTTACCCTTTCACCGTCATGTTGTCGTCTGCTTCTATATTGCTGTCTGCAATAATGTTTCAAAGTTAGCTTATCACATTCAACCCTAGTGACGAGTATACTCGTCATTTACAAACAGTGTACCTGTGAGGATTACACTTGTCACATGCAAACAGTGTGGACCCTGATCAGAGGGTTGCTTAAGGAGTTTGTCATTTTGAAACATATTGTTAAAATCAACCCTAATTAGTCAAAAATGGACTAGACTTTTTTTGAAATTGGAAATGTCCATTGAGAGTTTCAGCGGTGAATGAGTTAACCCTTTCATGATCGAATTATTGGGGAGATTTTTACCCCTTTACCGCTTTATTGTCTTCTGCTTCAGTATTTTTTGTATGAAAGACATGTTTCAAAGTTAGATTGAAGGTTGTATGACTTAATAAATATCGAGAAGAGTGTCAAACATTTTGGGTCCTGTTCAGACGCCGCGTAACGCGGCGTCTAATCAGGATCCGAAATGTTTGTTAACGCGCTTTTAAGCGTCATTGAGAGTGAAAGGGTTAAATGCAGTATGACTGAAAATTTCGAAACAAAACATGGCAGTGAAAGTGTTAACGAAATTAAACACAAACGCGATGCAACACAATGTAGAAAATGACAGGCCTTAATTTGATAATTTCGACCAGTTATCTACACATTTATGCTTGGATGTTGCAGTAAACTTTCCTTTTGTGCCAATCGGACGCTTTCATTATAGCTATAGAAGGGTCATCTAGACGTACTACATGTACAATGTTTTTTCCATACAGCAGAACATTTCATACAAAGTATCAAACAGTGTAGACCCTGGTGAGAGGTCTTGTTACGCGGTTTCTCATCAGGGTCTACACTGTTTGTGAGTGTCTTCATTAGTAAATCTATACATGGCAATTCTGAACTACGCTGCTCTATGCTTATGAGACATGGACATTCTACAGTAGACATGCAAAGCAGATCAACCACTTCCATTTAAGTTTTCTCCGCAAGCTTCTCCTCATCAGATGGCAGGACAAAGTTCCTGGTACTGGACAGAGCAGGGTCCAAGCAAGCTTGGCGGGACATCAGGATGCCAGACAGTCGACTGCCCAAGCAGTTGTTGTATGGAGAGTTGTGTAACGGCAAGCGGTCAGTTGGAGGTCAGAAAAAGCGCTTCAATGATAGCCTTAAAGCATCTCTAAAAGACCTCAACTTAGATATCAACGCCTGGGAGACAATTGCTGAGGACCGATCTACCTGGAGAAACAAGGTGTTTACTGGTTCCCGTGCAGCCAAAGAAAGACGCGCTACCGTGGCGAAAAAGAAGAGAGCCATGTGCAAGGCTAAAGCATCATCACCTACACCCTCCACACACACAGACAGCAACCACACGTGCCCAACATGTGATCGATCCTTCAAGGCCCGGATTGGCCTCATCAGTTACCTCCGGACCCACAGATAGACCACATGTGGAGTGTATTGTCATGGTCATCTTCGACTCCGAAGAACAGATACATGGCGTAAATGGGTTAAGACTTAAAAGTTCAGAAACAAACAGCGTGGAGCCTAATAAGACACCGAGTTACCCGGCGTCTTACAGATTTCAGGTCACAAACTGTTTGCATTGGAACATGCTATTTTAGCGTTTATTGTGAAAGACTAACGCTATCCCTGCTATAAATGATGGGCTATTGGATACATGTACAGTGGTAAAAATGTTAGTGTTAGTGTTTTATATGTGTCGGAGTAAAATTTTAATGCAAGCAATGAAAACCACAATTAGGGAATGTGATTATTTAATCTAAGTCAACCAGTTTGAAGCCCGATTATCGAAGAGATACAAACGATAGATACAATGTGTTAAAGATAGTTTGCGTTTAAAGCTTTTAACCCTTTGCCTTCTGATCGCAACTTTACTGGCTTTTGCGAATAGTTTGGATCAATATCAGACGCCGCCGTCACGCGGCGTCTTATCTGGGTCCTAACTGTTTGACACTCTTTTTTAGGATTCATTAATTCAAAAGTGTATAAATCTAAAATCACCACAATTTGCAGACGACAATTTCAAAGCAGACAGTTTTACAGCAGGATTAGGGTTAATAAGGTCTCGCACTCATACAGTGGAGAATGTGTTATTCTTTCCCAATAAACGCGTTTACGCGAAAACTATTATTTCCTTTGCAAATAGTTTGGAGCCAGATCAGACGCCGGGTAACCCGGCGTCTGATCAGGCTCTCAACTGTTTGCCACTGAGATAAATATGAATTATCAGAATTGTCCAAAAGATGCACTTTTCTACGTTTAAGTGTTTTGCATTTGCGTACGTTTGCGTTTAAACGGGAAAGAATAACAGATTCTCCACTGTACATTGTATCAAAATTATCATATTGAACTCTAGCGATGAGTATACTCGTCCTTTGCAAACAGTGTCTCTGCATACAGTACATTTGTCGTGGACAATCTATATATGCAGACCAATATCAAAGTAGTCCTTAAGGAACCCTCTAATCAGGGTCTGCACTGTTTGCCATTTTCAATATATTGCAGAATACAACCATAAGTACAATGTAATCATAAATGGGCTAGACTTAATTGGTTACTGGAATTGGTCATTAAATTTTTCCGGACCGAATAAGTTGACTGTTGCAATGGGCATTGTTGGTTGTTTTTAGCATAAACATGTTTATAGGGAAAGAATAATGTATTTTAAGCTATACAATGTAAAAAAAAAATACGTTAGGGTAAGCAGTGCTATAAAGACAATAAATTACAACATACATCACAATTCATTACATTACAGAGGATGTTATCCTTTCGCAAAAAAACCACGTTTGTGCTACAACTGATGTACATTGTTTATCGTATGGTTTTGTGAAAAAAGTTAGTTAAGGAAGAAGTCTCCTCCACCACACATGTACATGTATACTACAAGTAATCAATAACCCTTAAAATACAATTATACAGTGGATAATACGTTATTCTTTTCCGTTTAAACGCAAACGCATTGTACTAAAATGTAGAAAATAACCACGTGTTACATGTAGCAATTCTGACATTTTATTTTAATCTGAGTGGCAAACAGTTGGGAACCTGATCAGACGCCGGTTTACCCGGCGTCTGATCTGGTTCCAAACTGTTTGAAATGGAATTTATACAAATGTAGTTTTATCGTAAACGCGTTTATTGGAAAATAATAAAGTCTTCTTCACTGTAGCAGATGGTAGCTTAAAACTGATTGTCATTCAAATTAGAATTACACGGCATTTAAACATTCAGAATTATCCAAAAGTTGTCATTTCCTACCTTTAATTGCAATGCGTATAACTTGCGTTTTGATTTGAATAACGTCATTCCACTGTAGGATATAGAACATATTTCTTTTAGCACATGATCATGACTGTATAACTATTTGGTTCAGTGGAGAAATAAATTAAATGCGCTACAGTGGAACAGACGTTATTCTTTCCTGATAAACGCGTTTACACTAAAATTGTTATTTTCTTAGCAAAATGTTTTGAGCCAGATCAGACGCCGGATAACCTGAAGTCTGATAAAGCTCCCAACTGATTGCCACTTAGATTAAAATAAATCGTAAGAAACCTAAAAAGATATGGAATTTTCCGCCGCACTACAGTACATTGAGTTTGCGTTCGTACGCGTTTAAGGAAGTTTTTTATATGTGCATATGTAGTCGGACAGCGGTAAATCATTCACGCTAAGTCACGTTTTAACTTCGAAATAGCGAGTCAGTGTACATATACATGTACATCGTAATTGTTAGTCAACATTATCGCAGTTTTACACTTTTAATTTATTCCTGCACTGAAGAAAATAACTATACCCTTTATACAGTCGTTAATATGCCTTTTTAAGAAATCTATTCTTCATCCTAGCAAATGACAGCTTAAAGCAGGCTGAAAGTAAAGCAGAATGCGCCTTAAGGTAAAGCAGAATGCGCCTTAAGGCGTACTCTGTTTTACTTTCAACCTCCTTTAAGTGGTTACTTGTCTTCAAAACTAGAAACAGGATATCATGAAGTGCTTACTTCGTGAGGATACGGAGTAAAGGGTTAAGTGACTTATCAAGGTTTGACTGTATGCCTAAAACATGTAACTATTTTACAACTATTTGTTATGAAATAAAAGTCTAACCTCCGGTAACATAAGTATCAATACATTTTGTATATATTTACATTCACCCTGTAAAGTCTTTATGTAATCCTATTAAAAATGTGTGAATAGATATTCAAGTTGCACTGTTATTTGTTTGCCTTGTAAGTCTTTTCCATTCATAGAGAGAAAGTTTACTGGAAAAAAATCCTGAATTTTTAATACAGTTAGAGTACATGTAGTTGGGACTACTTTCTCACCATATTTAGAAACTGGAATGGCTATTACATCGACATTACATCTATCAAACCTCTTTGACCGGTATATGATAAATTCTTATACAGAAAAACAAATCTGGCTAATAAACACATTAAATTGACAAGACAGAAAATATGAATAGAAATATAAGAAATAAACAACATCTCTTTGCCGCTCATGACGGTATGACTACATTAGCTTCGGGGGGTAAATTTAACGAAAACGCCCTTCGGGCGTTTACGCAATACCCCCCTGCGAAGCTAATGTAGTCATACCGTCATGAACGTCAAAAATATGTTGTTTATTCCTATAAATGATTTTAATAACACACGTTTCTTTTTCTAACAGGGGTTTAGAACACTCGTTAGTCGCTTCCAATGAGACAGTGACGTTGTCATGGCAACATATGAACGCTTACGTGAAACAGTCACAGCGCTGTTGTTGCAGAAGAGAAGATCCATCCAAACCTGTGAAACAAGTTCTAAGTGATGGTAAGTTGAACCACCTTAAAGTATTCTCCAACAGGTTCTGCATCCGGTACAGTGCCGAGTAGATTGCATTTGAAAATACGTTATCATTTCCCGTTTAACCCTTTCACTCTCAATGACGATTGAAAGAGCGTGTGCAAACAGTTTGGATCCTGATCAGACGTCGTGTAATGCGGCGTCTGATCAGTATCCAAACAGTTTGACACTCGTATCGATATGTTTTAAGTTATACTACATGGAATCTTACTTTGAAACGATCTTGCAAACAACAAAATTGAGGCAGACGACAATAAAACGGTGAAAGGATAAAAACACTCACGGAACATGTGGTAGTGAAAGGGTGTAAACGCAAACGAAACGTAAACGCATTGCAATAAATTGGAGAAAAGAACAGGTGTGTGAAGTTTGCACGACATTCGACAATTCGACATTCGACCTTTCGCAAATGAAAGGTCGAACAGCTGTCGAATTTCGACTTTCGACATTTAAGCTTTCACATAATGTAACAAATTTTGCCGATCGACAAGTCAGCTTTGCCATAATGTCGAAACATTGTCGAAATTCGACGTTCGACATTCAACATTTGTAACATACATTACTTTGTCGAACGGATGTCGAATTTCGACGGTCGACACTTATACAAAGTCGGGAAATCGTCGAACTTGGGTCGAAATTCGACGTTCGACAAATTGCAAGTAAGGGAAAAGTCGAAATATTGTCGAAATTCGACGTTCGACATTCAAAATTTCTTAAACACATCACATTTTCGAGCTTATGTCGAATTTCGACGTTCGACACTTATACAAAGTCGGGAAATTGTCGAACTAGGGTTGAATTCCGACGTTCGACAAACTACAAGTAAGGGAATAGGTCGAAATATTGTCGAAATTCGACGTTCGACATTCAAAATTTCTTAAAACATATTACTTTGTCGAACTCATGTCGAATTTCGCCGTTCGACACTTCTACAAAGTCGGGAAATCGTCGAACTTGGGTCGAAATTCGACGTTCGACAAATTGCAAGTAAGGGAAAAGTCGAAATATTGTCGAAATTCGACGTTCGACATTCAAAATTTCTTAAACACATCACATTTTCGAGCTTATGTCGAATTTCGACGTTCGACACTTATACAAAGTCGGGAAATTGTCGAACTAGGGTTGAATTCCGACGTTCGACAAACTACAAGTAAGGGAATAGGTCGAAATATTGTCGAAATTCGACGTTCGACATTCAAAATTTCTTAAAACATATTACTTTGTCGAACTCATGTCGAATTTCGCCGTTCGACACTTCTACAAAGTCGGAAAATTGTCGAACAAAGGTCGAATTTCGACGTTCGACAAACTGCAAGTAAGGGAAAATGTCCAAATATTGTCGAAATTCGACGTTCGACATTCAAAATTTCTTAAACACATTACTTTGTCGAACTCATGTCGAATTTCGACGTTCGACACTTACACAAAGTCTGCAAATTGTCGAACTAGGGTCCAAATTCGACAAATTGCAAGTCATGGAAATTGTCGAAATATTGTCGGAATTTGACGTTCGACATTCAACATTTCTTTAACACATTCCCTCTGTTGAACTTATGTCGAATTTCGACGTTCGACAATTTGCCGGACCCGGGAAAAGTCGAAATATTCTCGAAATTCGACTTTCTTCATTTAACAATTATTAAACATATTCACTATGTCGACCTAATGTCTACTTTCGACGTTCGACAAGTGGCCTGGCATAGAAAAAGTCGAAATATTGTCGAATTTCGACATTCGACATTTCAACAAAGCCGGTAAAGTGTCGAATATATGTCAAAATTCGACATTCGACAAATGGCCAAAGAGTTAAATAGTTGAAATATTGTCGAATTTCGACGTTCGATATTGTCCTTTTACCAAAATGTCGAAAATGTGTCCAAATTCGACGTTTCACTATCAACATATCTTAAACACATTCACTATGTCGAATTTCGACGTTCGACAATTTGCCGGGCCATGAAAAAATCGAAATATTGTCGAATTTCGACATTCGACATTTCAACAAAGCCGGTAAAGTGTCGAATTTATGTCAAAATTCGACATTCGACAAATGGCCAAAGAGTTAAATAGTTGAAATATTGTCGTATTTCGACGTTCGACATTGTCCTATTACCAAAATGTCGAAAATTTGTCCAAATTCGACGTTTGACTATCAAGATATCTTAAACACATTCACTATGTCGAATTTCGACGTTCGACAATTTTCCGGGCCAGGAAAAAATCGAAATATTGTCGAATTTCGACATTCGACATTTCAACAAAGCCGATGAAGTGTCGAATTTATGTCGACTTTCGACATTCGACAAATTTCCAAACAGGGAAATAGTCGAAATATTGTCGACGTTCGACATTGTCCTTTTACCAAAATGTCGAAAATTTGTCGAAATTCGACCTTTGACGTTCAACATATCTAAAACACATCAACTTTGACGAATTTATGTCGAATTTCGACATTCGACTGCTAGCGGCATTTATCTGTAAACATTCTAGGGCGAGTGTTAAATCACAGGGACGCGACACGATTGATTTTTGAGAAAAAAAAATGTCAGAATGTATATATAGAGACAAGGGATACAACTGATCGTCAGTATAGTCCACCCTATCTCGACACAACTGGGCATATCATGAAATATATATACATTCTGACATTTTTTTTCCTCAAAAATCAATCGTGTCGCGTCCCTGTGATATCTATTGACTCTGTCACCCACATTACACATAGATAGAAGTAATTGGTAATGTGTTGAGACTTGGTTCTTATTGGTACGTTCAAGGCGATTAGTCTAGTGTGATTGACAGCAACGGGCAAATAGCTACCACACCAAGTGTAACATTGACAAATGCATAATAGCGCAAACTTATATCGTTTATTCGTAGTTCAAAGACGATTCACTGAAAATATAAAACGCGCTATAGAACAAAATGTAATCGTCTTTAAGAGACGATAATGCTGAATAGTCGATATACGACTAATTCAGAAACCTATAATTCGCGTAGTACTTAGAACGTCTCTAGTATCGTCTCTATTACAAAAGTTTGAAGCTTAAAGCAGACTGAAAGTAAAGCAGAACGCGTCTCAATGCGCATTTTGCTTTACTCTTAACCCGCTTTAATTGGTCACCTATATATTCAATACTAGAAACAGTCTATGGAGCAAAGGGTTAATGTTCAGGGACTACACATATTGGTTGACCAATTAACCCATTGCTCCATATACGCATTTCAATTCACTCCAACACTAAAGAAAATAGTTTCTGCCTAGACAGTCACCAATATTTATCATAACAAATATTTTCTATTTACTCATTACCACATAGCCCGTTTCTTCGTTTTTAAGATAGGTGAATAACTGAATACTTAAAGAAGGTTAAAGGTAATATAGAATGCGCCTTAAGGCACATTCTGCTTTACTTTAAGTCTGCTTTATGATACATTTTCATGACTGTATGAATTGGAAGTATTTTCGTCAGTGAAGGAATAAATTAGAGGCGTTTTTATTGGATAAAGCAGTCTGAACTTGAAACAGAACGCATCCTATAAGGCACATCATGTTTCAATCTATATCCGCTTTAAGTGATCAAATACAGGAAGATAAACGTTTGCTTAACTCATTACTCCACAGATACGCATTTTAACATCTTCCATCTTCCACTTTTTGCAGAAAATAGTTCTAGTCTATACATTCAAGAATATTTATTATTAGTAACATTCTCTATAATCTAGCGGATGATAGTCTAAAGCTTAAAGCAGGTTGAAAGCAAAGCAGAACTGGTCTTTACTTGCATTCTACTTAACTCTAAACCCGCTTTACGTGGTCACCCATCTTCAATACTAGAAACAGCCACATGTCAATGGTTTCGGATTGAAGACCACCGACCTACACCTAAACAGTTTGACTTATAAATAGTCCATCTTAGTATAGAAATGGCTTTCTACGAGTGTACGATAGTCCGTGCATGCAAGATTACTGAAAACAGTGAAGGATCAGAACAATGGCCCTCCCAGGTGACCAATATAGTCCTGGTATAATCAGTATATACAATGTATCTATATGTTAAATATTACTTAACTCTATTACAAAGTAACTCGTACATTTAAGGTTATTGAAGACTTGATCGTGAGCAATCTTTAATACATGTATGTCACTGAACTTACCGACTATACGCCTATATAAAATTACACAAAATACATATTATTGTATAATTTAATACTGTAGACCCAGCCCAGTGGGCTCTGGTACAGGTAGGAGCTACCCGGCCCGGTGGGATCTGTTTGCGGGCTAGCTGTACCAAATATACATCAATAAGTTACACAGCAGATTAGACAAGTATAAGATTAACAGTGTAGACCTAGATAAATATAGTTCGGTAGAAGCCCTTTAATCTAGATTCAAACCGTTTTTCGTATAAATGTACAGGCTATACATCTACATACAATTACAAAATAATAGTGCGTAGTACAGTAATTCATGCTTGTCAAATACATGTAGTAAACAGTGTATAACTAGATCAAAGGCTCTTCTAGGCACATTCGGTCCAGTCCGCAATTGCGCCCATACGTATACAGAATAAATCGCACGACTCCCGAAGACTTATCCGCACTATCTGCCGTTAAATTGTCGAAATTTGAAATTTGATACTTTTTCCACATTTCCCAGACTTTATAGAAATGTTGAATGTTTGACACTTTGGTGAGAGGACAATGTCGAACGTCGAAATTCGACAATATTTTGACTATTTCCCTGCCTGGCAATTTCTCGCAAGTCGAGGGCACTTGTAAAATGTCAAAATTCGACATAAGTTCGACATATTGAATGTGGTAAAGAAATGTTGATTGTCAAATGTCGAATTTCGACAATATTTGTCACAAATTCGACATAGTGAATGTTTTTAAGTAGTGTTGAAAGTCGAATTTCGTCATATTTTCGACGTTTTGGTAAAAGGACAATGTCGAACGTCGAAATTCGACAATATTTCGACTATTTCCCTGACTTGCAATTTGTCAAACGTCGAAATTCGACTTTATTTCGACATTTTTCCGAATTTGTATAAGTGATGAATGTCGAAATTCGACAGTATTTCGACATTTTCCAGGGCCGGCCACTTGTCGAACGTCGTAATTCAACATGAGTTCGACATTTGTGTTTAAAAAAATGAATGTCGAACGTCGAATTTCGACAATATTTCGACTTTTCCTGGGTCCGGCAAATTGTCGAAATTTGACATAAGTTCAACAGAGGGAATGTGTTTAAGAAATGTTGAATGTCGAACGTCGATTTCCGACAATATTTCGATTATTTCCCTTACTTGCAATTTGTCGAAAGTCGAACTTCGACTCTAGTTCGAAAATTTCCCGACTTTGTTTTAGTGTTGAACGTCGAAATTCGACATGTTTTCCACAAAGTAATGTGTTTAAGAAATTTTGAATGTCGAACGTCGAATTTCGACAATATTTCGACTTTTTCCCTTACTTGCAGTTTGTCGAAATTCGACCCTAGTTCGACAATTTCCCGACTTTGTATAAGTGTCGAACGTCGAAATTCGACATCAGTTCGACAAAGTAATGTATGTTACAAATGTTGAATGTCGAACGTCGAATTTCGACAATGTTTCGACATTATGGCAAAGCTGACTTGTCGATCGGCAAAATTTGTTACATTATGTGAAAGCTTAAATGTCCAAAGTCGAAATTCGACAGCTGTTCGACCTTTCATTTGTGAAAGGTCGAATGTCGAAATGTCGATTGTCGTGCAAACTTCACACACCTGAAAAGAACAGCTTTTTGACAATTCTGATAATACACTGAAAGACACTTCTAACGCAACACTTTTCAAAATAGTTTTACACAAATACGCTTCAAGATATCTTACTCAAATTTCACCAGAACTGGTTTGACTACTTTCTGCACATAATTTCAATATAATCATTCAACTATGACTGATGATCAAAGCCGCACGCGGAGTAGGTAAGAAATCATATTTCTGCACGAGAAAAGTGATGTGGGCGAAATTATCGATTAAAATTTCGTATTAATATAGTACAACGTTACATGTAGCCACACTGAAAAAACATCAAATATTTTGCATGAAATGCATGGAACGTCCAAAAACGCGCACGCGCCATTGGCATGATCAGACAGACCCTTAAATCAGTCACGTAAGTTTGCGTTATTTCTAAATAAGATGATTCTATTACAATGTACTGTTGATATTGCTGAATGTAAGATTTACGTCGTAATAATTCAAGTCATTTCAACATGTGACACTTTTTTGTTTCATTTAGAATAACGATAAATAATATCAGCATCGTCTGTTTATTTTCCTTTGACTCAAGTTTTTTTGGCAGGTATTTGTCCGATATAGGCTATTGTGTTGTGAATAAAATTATCCTTTAATGTCCTTATTATCTTTTCTTACGATTTTGTGACTTTTTTATTTTGGAGTCGTGTTTTTTTTCTGTTAGATTTCGTGCTTTTTTGTCAAATGATTACAATGAAATGTACAGGAAACATGAACGAGGTGTTGATTTATCTATACTGCCAATTTCAACGATAACGATGCTATAATAAGCCGAACACATCAAAGTTTCTAGGTGTTGCGTTAGAAGTGTCTTTCAGTGTATATTTTTAGTCCGATCGGCAAAGTTTAAAGCCTGATCAGACGCCGGGTTACCTGACATCTGATCTGGCTCAAACGACACCGGGTTATCCAAACTGTTCGCACTGGAAATGAAAGTTTTTATCGTAAACGCATTTATTGAAAAAGAATAACGTCTTGTCTATAGGGTTCTTTCCAATTGAGGCATTAATGTTGGTGTTTGGATTTAAACCTA
This sequence comes from Gari tellinella, assembly GCA_922989275.2. Taxonomy (NCBI): domain Eukaryota; kingdom Metazoa; phylum Mollusca; class Bivalvia; order Cardiida; family Psammobiidae; genus Gari; species Gari tellinella. The sequence goes on along the minus strand of OV277869.1, from coordinate 19,187,484 downwards.
TATCAATGTCTGTAAGTACACTGTGGATCCAGACCGGACCACGAGTTACTCGGCGTCTGATCTCTATTCCACTTATACATGTATGCTTACATGTATGAGAGTGTATGATGTTTTTCATCTAAAATTTCATTTCTGGACAGAATTTAATGTGTGGTTCAAATAGTTTGTACATGGTTCATTAGTCTTGCATCAATACAATCAGAAGATTCTCCCTTTCTACAATTTCTTTTCTGGCAGATAACTTCTGCTATACTGAAGCTTATCATTTTGGCTATAACTCTTGTTCGATTGATGCTTGCTGGTAGGTGACACAATGTCACGTGTTCCTCGTTTATGTTGTAAAATTAATCATTTTAAATGATCAGTAATTAGTCGAGTCTATTTTAAGGAGGAACGGTATTTTGGACATCCCGGATAAATATACTAATCTAAAAGGTTATAGTTTTGATTAATTTGACAGCTGTAAAGTAATTGGTGTCATGCAGGAGCCCTCTGATAATGGTCTACACTGTTTGCATAGAACAAGCATATTCCTCACAGGTACATTGTTTGTAAATGACGACTGTACTCGTCGCTAGAGTTGAATGTGTTTAGGCATGTAATGGTAGTTTTATTTCTATTTTTACAGTATACGGTCACGTGGAGCCAAGATCTTTGCTTGCAATAATAGGTGCCAGGTATGTGTTTTAACCAATTAGCCTGTTTCTAGTATTGAAGATAGGTGACTGAAAGTAAAACCGAATGCGCTTGCTTTAAAGGGACTCGCAACCGGATGGTGTACTTGTCAAAATAAAATAAAATACTCAAATAAAAGCAAATTTGTGGCATTATTTGGCTTCTGACATTAAAAAAATATGATCAGTCCAAAAAAAGTCTCAAGAATCGTCACCGAATCTTAGATTTTTAGATATTTTCCATCGTTTTTCTATACCGACTAGTAGACGGTATAGTTGTTGTTGTTGCTTCTCTACACGGGCTTAGACATAAACACGAGCCGAATTACGAAGTTGTATGCACTTTCGATAGCTACACATTGAAATACGTTAAATCGATCCGAGATAAACGGATAGTTCCGTGGTCCATTGGTCTAAGCGGTTTCCCCTATTTTGCCTTCTGTCCGCCAATGCCGGGGCCCCGGGTTCGAATCCCACCAGAGACCAATATTTTTTTATATTGAAATACATTTGTTTAAACAGAATTTCTTATCCTAAACTAATTCTTTACCATTTATATAAGCGTTTGACACATATTTACAAATTACTATTTTTAATGCACCATCTGGTTGCGAGTCGCTTTAAAGCAACAATCGGCTAGGATATAAGAAAACATTTCGTATGGTTCATTTCATGGCTGTATAAATTGGAACTATTTTCTTCCATGGAGGAATAATTTGAATGCGCTAAAAGGTACTTCTATAGGGGACATAGTTACATGTAACATTGCATGGCATACAAGTTATAAGTACCAAAAATGTTACATACCTAAGCCAGGCATACGTTAGTTTCATAAACATATCCAAACATATCTGAAAAATCAATTACTCAAAAGCGGCCAATTACTAATAATGTATCATGATCTTGAAAGGCACAACGTTCAACAATGGCGTGGAAGAAAGCAAATTCAGAAAGCATGGTTCGGAGCGGGTCGACAGTTGACGAGAATGGCCGATCACTCTCCGTAGAGTTTCCGATATTGACCGACATTGGCCCGATCCCATTAGGGTCCCTCAACCTTCAGAAACAAGCCTGGTACATGTAACAGCATAGTGAACCATATTGAAAATTGGTCTGAACCAAATATGTTATCCACAATAAATAAAGTCGTTATTATTATTATTATTATTATTATCATTATTATTATTATTATTATTATTATTATTACAGTCGCAATTTTCCCAAGGCATTTAAAATAACATGTTTAAGTCGTTGGTAACTCATTGACCCTTGGAATTTGAATAGGACAATTCTAGTTTCCAATTTAGTTTATTCCATTTATGACTATTTATGGTTGTTTTCTCTAATATATTGCACAATAAATATAACAACATTCCAGACAGGGAATTAAAATAGTATTAATATATAAACTGCTCTTTTCTAATAGTTCGACCTCCAAGGGCCTTTTCCATGATTTTCTAATATATTGGACAATGAAAAACAGTACAGACCCTTATCATGGGCTTCTTTAAAATCGATTTGATCTGGGCTTACATTATTTGCATAGGGCAAGTTTTTTTTTAACCTGCACAATGTCGTATAGGACGAGTATTCTCGTTGCTAGGGTATAATGTGTAAAACTAAATGTCACGACTAACGCATTTAAATGTCCGTTACAGCGGCGCCGGTAAAACCACCCTCCTGAACATGTTGACGTATCGCACGAACAACGAACTGTTGTCGGTGTCCGGAGACATTCGGATAAACGGAGTGGACATTGGCATGGGTATTCGAAATATCTCGGCGTATGTCCAACAAGATGATTTGTTTATATCCACGATGACAGTAAAAGAACACTTGACATTCAGGGTAAGTCTATTCAGCTTTTCAATTTCTATGCTTTAGGTCTTGAGCATTTTTAACTCTTTCAGTGCAACAACACCGAAAGGCGATTTTGCTAACAGTTTTAATCCTGATCAGACGCCGCGTCTGATCAGGATCCAACTTGTTTGACACTCGTATCGACATTTCTTCAATCAACACAGCCCTAATACTGATATTTTGGTGGTAAAAAATGCAGTTAGCAAACGATAGTAAAGCTGGTATGATCCGGGTTTTTTTGCAAATGAATTTTAGAAAATATATGTTAAGAATGTTTGCGATTCATTTAAATGATACCGAGTGTGCAGCAACTTGGAGCCTGGTCAGTAGTCGACATAATTGGCGTTTACCCTGAAACTTTAGGTTGCGATATCACCTTTGGTGGCTAAATGATGTTAATATCGAAATATTAAGCTATCTATACGAATATTTAAACATCGCTCCTCGCATGTTGAAAGGACGAAATTTAATGTGGCACGAACAAGAAACCGTTCTTTCACTATATTTAGGCATTGTTAAGAATGGAGAGCGAGGTGTCCAAGAAGAAGCGATTGGAGCGTGTGGACCAGGTGATTCAGGAGCTGGGTCTGTCCAAATGTGCCAAAAATATGATAGGCGACCCGACCAGAAATATGAAAGGCATATCGGGTGGAGAAATGAGGAGATTGTCCTTCGCCACTGAGGTACATTTTACAAAACGTGGTCTACAGTGTGATCTCTACCAGTATCTTGTTTTATGTATATGTGAGCGCGACTTCGTAAAACCTCTCTATTATGACCACTAAAGTATGTAATTTATCAGGTGTTAAAGGCAGGTGGCTACTTAAAGCAAGGTGAACGTAAAAAAGAAAGCTCCTTTAGGAGTTTTCTGTTTGACGTTTATGTCATCTGTCTTTTATGCAGTCTTATAGTCTTCTTTTTAATGGTCGCAGTAACGAGACTTTACTGTAATATCATATAGTTTGGATTTTGATCAGAGGCTGAGTTATTCGGCGTATGATTAGAATCTAACCTGTTTGAAACTCGCAATAAATTATTCTCTATATTTAGAAATGGAACACTACGCTTTGCGATACCCCAATGGTCGCATTTAAAATATAGTTATACAGTGAAACACGCCCGAGTCTTTCTTAATACACACATTTGTACTAAATCAATATGTCCTTTGTTATCCATTTGGAACCAATAAACTACTCAGATTAAAATAAATAGTCAGAGTTGTCAAAATATATCATTTTCTACATTTTATTGCCATACGTTTGCGTTTAAACGGAAAGGATAACGTCTTCTCCTCTGTACTACATGTAGTTGTCGACAACTGGCATTGTCACTTGAATCCCTTTAGATTTTGTCCAACCCACCTTTACTATTCTGTGACGAGCCGACGTCTGGTTTGGACTCCTACATGGCAGAGAATATAGTGCAACTGTTACGAGGGATGGCTGCTAAGGGAAAGACAATCATATGTACTATACACCAGCCGTCATCGGAGGTATTCGCCTTGTTCAACAGGTAACGTCACATCTCTGAGGTGAAAACAACAAGTATAATGTATCATAACCACGTAAAATACAATGGAGACGGCGTTATACAATATTCTCCTTGCAAACGGTTTGGAGCACAATAAGACGCCGGGAACCCGTCTCAGCAGACACAAGACTGTTTTCCCCTCAGATATCAATAAAACGTAGCAAATTTCAATAATGTGTTATTTTCTACACACATTTTCGTTTGGTTTTGCGTTTCGTATGGGGTTACATGCACTTGTTTCATAGTCGCGGTTTAGACCAGGCGTCCACTAGGGCGCGGACAAGACGCGGAATACAAATTTAGTGAATCCGCAACCCTTCCGCATATTCTTGAAAGCTTCTGTTCATTGTCCGTATCATTCCTAAACACTTCCTAATGATTCCGCACCTTCCGGAGGGGTAAAATTGTCCGCGTCGAAATTTTGGTCGAGAGCAAAATTTGGACGCGGAAATGAACTTCCTGGCACCTTCCGCAACCAGTCTGCATTGTCCTCTCGACATCGCCAGGACATCCGGCCTTTCCTGAAGCATTCCGGTTCTTCCGTAACCGCTCCTGAAAGCTTCCGCGGTAAAGAGAGTTTCGCGCGGCGATAGGAAGATATGCGGAAGACAAGCGGAAGGTACCCCGTATCCTTCAGGTATAAGTGAGTGCGAGGAAACGACGCGGACAAAGTATCACGTGGCAAGTTTTGTCCTACTACGATCGGCATGTTCAGTGGACATTCTGTGTCTGTCCTGTTTAAGTCCTAGGACTGTCTCAAGTATGTCTGCAGACAATACGCAGAACCCGGTGGCAGAGGTTCACAAAATGGAAAAAAATCAGACATTGTTTCGTACCCGACGCGGAAGCTATGCCGAAATGCCATTTTTGATTCCGCAAACCTTCCTAATCTTGTCCGCACTCTGGTGGACGCCAGGCATTAGCGGAATTACTGCACATGTGTATTGTAAAAGTATATTGTTCTCTATACTATTAGGCTATTCACATACATGCATATATGTAATTCCATGTACATACCTACATGTTTTAATATCATGCTAATACATGTAGTATGGTGTATTAAATTCGCAGTAAACTATCTTATTTTGAACAGTCTGTAATATAACCCTTTTTTGCAGTGTGTGCGTCTTATCTGAAGGCAGAGTTGCATTTATGGGGGCTGCTAAAGATGCCTTAGATTTCTATAACAGGTTTGTACCAGTCTTATCAGGGCCATTTCTCCCGATTTTTCCTAAATCTTCGGATTTTTTTTCTAGTATGTGGTAGCTTAAAGCAGGCTGAAAGTAAAGCAGAATGCGCCTTCAGGCGCATTCTGCTTTAATTTCAGCCTGCTTTAAGCAACCACGTGTCAGCAAAACTAGAAACAGGCGATGGGGAAAAGGTATGATTCGTAAAATCGCACTTGAAAAATGCAAATTTGGAAATCTTAGGATTTTTTATGTCAACTTATGGCAGCCCTGTCCTATGAATACATGTATACTATTATTAAAATATGTTACAGTCGACAAGCCGCCCCACCAATATACAATAGTCTGGTTAAACAATCATTTCAATTGAAAACTGTTAGGAACTTGATCAGACGCCAGGTTACTCGACCCCTGAGTAGGCTTCAAACTGTTTGCCACTCAGATTGAAAAACTACTTTTCGAAAGGTTGTCTTTTTCTACATTTTTAGCTCGCCTGTACGAAGTACATGACGAGCTATTGCAATACCCCCGGTGTAGTCGTCGTCGTCGTCGGCGTCGTCGTGAACGGTGTAAACAATTTTAAGAAAATGTCTATAACTTCTTTGTCCCTTGAGGTATTGCTTTCATAGTTGGTATGTGTGTGTATATGGACAAGACCTTTCCATGCACAGAAAAATTTGGACCCTGTGACCTTGACCTTGAACTAAGGGTCCGCGTTTAGGTTTCGAAATCTGTGTTTATGTTTCGAAAAATGCCTGTAACTTCTATGTCCCTTGAGGTATTGCTTTCATAGTTGGTATGTGTGTGTATTTGGACAAGACCTTTCCGTGCACAGAAAAATTTGGACCCCTGTGACCTTGACCTTGAACTTAGGGTCCGCGTTTAGGTTTCGAAATCTGTGTTTAGGTTTCGAAAAATGCCTATAACTTCTATGTCCCTTGAGGTATTGCTTTCATAGTTGGTATGTGTGTGTATTTGGACAAGACCTTTCCATGCACAGAAAAATTTGGACCCCTGTGACCTTGACCTTGAACTTAGGGTCCGCGTTTAGGTTTCGAAATCTGTGTTTAGGTTTCGAAAAATGCCTATAACTTCTATGTCCAATGAGGTATTGCTTTCAAATTTGGTATGTGTGTGTATATGGAAAAGACCTTTCCATGCACAGAAAAATGTAGACCCCTGTGACCTTGACCTTGAACTTAGGGCCCGCGTTTAGGTTTCGAAATCTGTGTTAAGGTTTCGAAAAATGCCTATAACTTCTATGTCCCTTGAGATATTGCTTTCATAGTTGGTATGTGTGTGTATATGGACCAGACCTTACCATGCATGGAAAAAATTGGACCCCTGTGACCTTGACCTTGAACTTAGGGTCCGCGTTTAGGTTTCGAAATCTGTGTTGAGGTTTTGAAAAATGCCTATTACTTCTATGTCCCTTGAGGTATTGCTTTCATAGTTGGTATGTGTGTGTATATGGACAAGACCTTAGCATGCACAGAAAAATTTGGACCCCTGTGACCTTGACCTTGAACTTAGGGCACGCATTTAGGTTTCGAAATCTGTGTTTAGGTTTCGAAAAATGCCTATAACTTCTATGTCCCTTGAGGTATTGCTTTCATAGTTGGTATGTGTGTGTATTTGGACAAGACCTTTCCATGCACAGAAACATTTGGACCCCTGTGACCTTGACCTTGAACTTAGGGTCCGCGTTTAGGTTTCGAAATCTGTGTTTAGGTTTCGAAAAATGCCTATAACTTCCATGTCCCTGGATATATTGCTTTAATAGTTGGTATGTGTGTGTATATGGAAAAGACCTTTCCATGCACAGAAAAATTTGGACCCCTGTGACCTTGACCTTGAACTTAGGGCCCGTGTTTTGGTTTCAAAATCTGTGTTTAGGTTTTGAAAAATGCCTATAACTTCTATGTCCCTTGATGTATTGCTTTCATCGTTGGTATGTGTGTGTATTTGGACAAGACCTTTCCATGCACAGAAAAATTTGGACCCCTGTGACCTTGACCTTGAACTTAGGGTCCGCGTTTAGGTTTCGAAATCTGTGTTTAGGTTTCGAAAAATGCCTATAACTTCCATGTCCCTGGAGATATTGCTTTTATAGTTGGTATGTGTGTGTATATGGAAAAGACCTTTCCATGCACAGAAAAATTTGGACCCCTGTGACCTTAACTTGAATTTAGGGCCCGTGTTTTGGTTTCAAAATCTGTGTTTAGGTTTTGAAAAATGCCTATAACTTCTATGTCCCTTGAGGTATTGCTTTCATCGTTGGTATGTGTGTGTAATGGACCAGACCTTTCCATGCACAGAAAAAAAAATTTGGACCCCTGTGACATTGACCTTGAACTTAGATCCAGGGTTTAAGGATTCGAAATATGTATTTAGGTTTCAAAAAACGCTTACTCTTCCTATGTCCCTTGAGGTGTAACTTCATATTTAATTTTCATGTGTATATTGACAAGACCTTTCCATGCAGGCAAAACTCTTGACTCGGTGACCTTGAGTGTGCTTTTAAGTTTCTAAATGTGCCGATGGCGAGCTTTGTTGTCTCTCTGACAACTCTTGTTAGCGTTAAACTAGCGTTTTAAATCTTCACTATTTGCATACATGTATATGGTAAATACTAGTGCGCTTACTATAGGCGAGTCCGAATTTATTGTTTTATATTTATAGTGTCGGCTACCCTTGTCCTGTGAACTTCAATCCGGCAGATTTTTACATCAAAACGATGGCAGTAGTACCCGACTTTGAAACGGAATGCAAAGCAAGAATACAGGTAGAGTCATGCATAGAAATTTGAAAAGTTAAATCAAAGATAAATAAACAAATAAACCGGTTCAACTGTGACATCATTCATGTTCGCCAATTAATCATCTGCATTTGTATCTAAAACTTACATATTAAGGTAGATTGACTGTACAAAAACACAACAGATTTAGATTAGTCGATGGCATGGTGCACAGAGGGAGGACAAATGGGTAGGAAGGGGTAGCTAATTGGATACGCCCGAGAATAAAAGGATGAATGCAAATATCAATTTATAACTGAGTAAAAGAAAGAGTAGATTGTCTGAGAATGAATAATTGATGACCAGGCGGACGGACGGACGGACAAACGGATGAATGGACGCATAGATGCATGGACCGATCGATCGATGGAATTATCAATCAATGGAATAATGGACTGATATACGAAGGAGTGAATGAACGGATTGACGATTGCTAGGTTGTTCCATGCTTGCCAGATTGACTGATAGTTTAGTTTACCGGTATTTTGTTTCAAATTCCATGACAACGGGTCGGGCCACCAGTTCTACCAACATTAGTTACGGCCCTCCCCTAAAATGATTGACCGATTGGTAAATCGATTGATCAATCAGTTCGTGGATTGACTGATTTGGTGAATGCATGTGCTTAGAAAAATATACAGCCAGACTGAGACTCGAACCCGGGACTCCTTGCTTACATGACGAGTGTTCTACCGACCGAGCCACGGGGCCGCTTACACAAATCTCTCATCATTTAATCATAAACGCTGCCGGCTACACACACCCCTCTTCACAAGAATTCGTCCCGAATTCTAACTTGAAGAACACTCCAAGAGTTTCTTTTTACTATGTTTGTACACTCTGTTAGTTACAATTTATCCTACGGTTTATTTGCGCTGAGTGCCAAATGTAACGCTATGAGAAAAATATGCAGCCAGATCGGGACCCGAACCCAGGACCATTTGCTTACAGGGCAAGTGCTCTACCGACCGAGCCATCGGGCCGCTTTCACAAATCTCTCACCATTTAATCATAAACTCAACACGGCTACATATTCATGAGTGAATGTATGTATGAATAAATGGGGTTATTGTCAATATCGAGCTCGAGGATATTAACTAGAATGTTTCTGCTTTAGTGTTTCTTCTGCTAGTACATGCAAGTTAAACTTAATATAATCATTTCAGACAATATGTGATGCCTTCGACCAATCAGAATATAGGAAAGGAATTGAAGCAAAAACCAAACAGTCGCTCGACAATCCTAAGAAGTCCGGTATCATAGTAAGTGTTCAAATGTTGACTAGTTCATCCCTGAAACATGAACTTGAAAACTCCAATTTCCACTTTAGTAAAATCCATTTTTTTACTACTTAGGGCTGTGTTTTGTAATTTATTGCAAAATAACAAATAATGCAGACCTTGATCAGAGGGCTCCTTGAACAGGATCCACACTTTTTGCGTATCGTAAATATGTCCTTTAAAAATAGAATGGACGCGTATACAATGTACTCGTCTATAGGATTTAATACGCAACACCCTTAATTGGGAATTAAAAGTTTCAATGGAGAAAACGTTTACTTTTTCTAAAACGAGTTTATGCTTAAAACCTAACGCTAATCGTAAACGGTTTGAGGCCAAATCAGACACCGAACAACTCGGCGCTTGGTCGGGTTCCAAACTGTTTGCAAGTCATTGTGCATTTTTGTGGAATATAACGGCTTCTTTATTGTAAATGTTTGGTTTGATAACGATCGTATACACCACGTCGCTAGAATACTACTTTTTCTTGGTATACACTGCTATGTTGTAAAGCTATGCTTAAAGCATGAGAAAGCTTTATACAGATTTACAAAACTCATTAACTGTTTTATTTTGCAGTATGAAGAAGCCTTTTCAAACACATCAAGGTAACTAAAACATTTATCTTTGTTTCCTCTCCTTGTACATTGTATGTCAATATCTAGATCATCTTTTCACTTTTCCTACAGTGGAGAAGACGCCATTCATATTCGTTTATACGCAAATAAAACGCATCAAGTTTCGGTATTTACATGTAAGAAAGAACGTCGCTTAAAACATATCTGTGCCCATGATCCCATATATGGGACATAGGCACACAATGTAGACTCTGATCAGACGCCGCATTATGCGGCGTCTGATCAGTGTCTACTCTGTTTGCTGATAGGAATTTCAATATAAAAAAATTAAATAAAACAAAATACCCTTTGACCAGGAATCCCTTTGATACAAATGGACTAATCCAATATATAAACATGGAAGAATCCACATTGTATAAAAAATGGACTAATCCAATACATAAACATGGAAGAATCCACTATGTATAAATTGGTTAAAGTAAGATGACCGTAAATTAGAATGCTCTTGCTTTAAGCGGCCACGTGTCTGATTTTAGTGCTGGCAAAGTGGGTTGTGAGTGATGTTTTACTTTACGTCATTTGGGGTGTATGTGATATACATGTTGATCCATGTCAATCGTTTGCTCTATTTAAGATATGAGGCGCCTGTGTACAGACAGTTTTCTGCCGTACTCGTCCGGTGCTGGAAAACAACCACCCGGGATGCCTTGGTGCTTAGGGTGAAAATGGCACAAGCTGTGGTAAGTTACTAAACTTTAATACTTTTTTATACTGTTTTTTGTTTTCGTAGGGACTCTTCAAACTTTGAGATATGACTAGTTTATGTTTATTTTCAGGGTGGTTTTAGAAACTTTTCAGGAAAATATAAATAAAACAAACAGTGAATATCCTGTTCAGCGTTTACACTGTTCATAAAACAAAATTAACCGGTGTCCAGCATACATGTACAAGTATATCTTACTTTGAACAGAATTGACTCATTCTAAACGTTACACAAATTTAGCAACAACATTCTTCTGGTTTAAGCGAGAAAATTATCGTGGTACCTTTAAATTGCCCTAATTTTAAGGGGCATACATGTACTACCTTACATGTAACCCTTTACCAAATGACCAGTTTCTAATTTGGAATATAGAAGACCCCTCAGAGCAGATTTAATGTAACGCATTCTGCTTTACTTTCAACCTATTTCAAGAAAGCATTTACTAGGATACAGAACTACTCAATTCCAAAAGAAACTGTGCACTTTTATTTTCAAATATTTTTATATCTAGAAGACGTGTCGATTTAAAATTTCGCACACAATATATCATGATTATTTGCCATCCATCGATAAAAATGTATAACTTAGTATGAAGAGATTTTAGTTAATTGGCAAATACGTTGTTATGCATGTTTTGCAAGTGCAGCTCAAGGAAAATGCACATGTCACCCAAAACGTGCGTGAGTGTAATTCGTATGCCTCATACAAAGAAAAATACACATTTTACTTCACATCGGTACACAACAAATTTGCTGAGATTGAATGCAAATAGGCAAATTAGAGTATTTGCAATGCTTGCTCATACCTTCAACGTCACTAACGTGAGTAGAAGGATAGGATAACAAGAGAACACAATCATTCGGTTGCTCAAACGTGTTTAACATACAAGTGGGGTGATAAATCGCTACAGAGAGAGCACAGATACCAAGAACAGCAGTTCAACAAACGAATTTGTTACGTTGACGTTACTTCGACGTCGTTTTCAAACAGCGTACAGTACAGTATCAGTTGACAGACAGTATCAGCTGACAGACCGTATTGTGTTGGCTCCGGCAAACTCGGACACCAATGCGGGCATTGGGACCATTTGTGGGACAGATCTTGCCAGCCCGTCATTGGGCTGCTCGTTTGCGTTTTGGAAGACAGTAGTGGACTCGAGTCTTTTCTCCGATAGGTCTAATAATATTCATAGGTGGCATGATGCTCGCACGCGGTGCTTTAGGGGAAAATACATTATGGACCTTGCAAAGGCCCTAAATCAGGGATGGGACAATGTTTCATTCCCGACGCCCTTATTAGACGTCACGTAAGGTTCACACAATGTCCCATTGCCGTTTACATCATGAGTAAAGATGGACACATACGATACTGACAAAAATTATCATAAGATTACAACAAAACCGACATAAAATTCCCAACTGAACACAGTCTGACTCTCAGAGTTATTTTGCAACTTTCATTTTAACACTTCGTCTTTTCTCGTTTAAAACATCCACTTTAAACGACCGCATCTCAAATTCTGAAATAACTGTCATATTGTTCGTGAGCTGATCTAACCTTTGGTACCAAATACATAGGCAATTAGTAAAATAGTCAATGAATAATTACAGAAAACAAAATGCACAGTTTCTTTTGGAATTGAGTATATCTTTTATGGTACTTATTCATGCAAGTATAAAGTAGTACTTTTTTCTTCAGATAAATAAAAAATGAAATGCTAATAAAAGAGTATTTATGTAGGAGAGTAGGCAAGAAGGCAGTTTTCAGTTTTCGGGTATTGGACTGTATTTGTGTTTCAGGTGATGGCTGTGATATTTGGCTTGCTCTTCCTCCAGTTAGACATCAACCAGACTGGAGTCCAGGATATCAATGGCGTCTTATTCCTCGTCATTATAAATATCAGCATGACCAACGTGTTCGCCGTACTCAATGTAAGTCTTTGGACAAAAAGTGTGGTGAAATATATGTAAAGTCGGATTTTGACTCGTGACCTTTATGAGCTTCACAAACCATGAATGTGTACAGGAGTTACCTACCTTCCATAGTATACTAAGGATATAATGCATTTTGTATTGAAATTAAATCAATAATCGAGTTAGAGTAATTGGTAGCGGGTTAAGGTACTTGCAGTAGTGTAAAAGGTTGTGGGTTTGATTCCCAGTAGGATTTCTTTTTTTAAAAAAAAATATTATTATTATCTTTTAGTGCACTAGTTTTCAAACAATTACTTATTTGATTTGTTCAACATATTATGCTAAATGTGTCATGGACATCCTAAACCTTAATCTTTGTGAAGGTTTAAATGTATATAAAATGTTACCCTATATGGACAGTCTCTCACTTCTAGAAAACAATTGCATTAATTCATTTATCACTGAAATGACAATGGGCAATTCCAGTTTCCAATTAAGTTTAATTAATGTATGACAATTGAAAAATGACAAACAGTGTTGCCTTGATCAGAGTGCCTCTTTAAGGTGTTCTCTGATCTTGGTATTCACTGTTTTCAGGGGACAAGTGGAGTATACTCTTTCTAGATGAGAGTGTACTTGTCGTTAGGGTTCAATGTGTTAGGTACTTAGGAATACCTTTAAGGTTGCCCCATATAAGTTATATGGGATTCGGATTAGATCCAATGGAATTTTAAATCGCTATTGCTTCTCCTTCATACAGGCTCAAGCTTCATTGCAATAGAATTTTAGGCTATTCACGCGGAACATTTGTCTGTCGTAGTATCTGTAGTTTGAATAATGTGGTTATACCGAAATGTAATACGAAATTGAATAATATATATTATTTATATACTGAACACTTACTAAAGGTTCCTTGCGGTTATCCTCATGTGTAGTATAAAATACCTTTTCCAACAAAAAAAATAAAAAAAAATTAAAGATTCGCTGGGTATCGAACTCATGACCTTATCCAGTAATACACTACTCTACTACCTCGACCACGATGATATATAGGTCTCAAAACCTTATTTTACATGTCAAGTTAAGGTTTGAACCCTAACTTACCCATAACATGGAATGGTTGCAACTTCTATAAATAGAAAAGCTCTGTCACGGTTCAGCGCACAAAATTCATCCATAAATATGATTATGGATAAAAATGATACTTTTCCTGCTGTGCTTTCTTTTGTGAAAAAACGAATGAGCTCGACGAGATGCAAAGAAGAATCGAAAAATGATTACATAACACGCGACAATCTAAAGTAAGTTCAGAGGTAGAAAATACGGCTATTACTATTTGTCTAAAAGTCTATTGTATATTGAGAAATATAATACAACCCCTGTTGTGAAACGCTCATGTAATTGCTCGAGAGGAGAGGGATCACGCTCGGATCCGCACAAAGCTATATTGACCTACAAAAGTAATAATGAATTGTTTCCAAGAGCGTGAAAATAAAAAAGACCCTGTCTTAAAGACATTTCAAGGATGTTTTCAAACAAAATCATCAACTATAAGAGATGGGTCTCATATGAGACGCTTCGCTGGTTCTTTGCTACAGTTATAGCTCGTGTAGCACATGATTTTCCCTGGCTAGGTGAACTCACCAAAACTAGGCGAGGACATGACTTTAACAAATTTCTACCATACTACAAGTTGTAAGAATATCGATGGAAGATGTCAACAATTAGAAAGAACTGTCACTCTATTTTTAATATTTTTTTAATATTTGGATTAATCATATGACAGCTTTTGAAAAAGCAAATACTGTAATAATCATTTAGATCTACATAATTATGTTTTGGTCAATATGTGTTTTACGGACTTGTAAAATTGCTATTGACCGAGGACTCTTTTACGGACCAGTAAAAAATAGTGACCTCAGCCTGTGAGCTTGGTCAATATCAATTTTATATATCCGTAGAGCATAATTATTCTGACCTGGACATAAGTTAATAATTATAAAATAAGCTACATGTAATACACGTATGTCTATTTTATCGAAATTCAACTTATGAAGTGTTGACTGTAATGAGCAATGTTTCTTTCAGTCGTTTCCGGTCGAGGTTCCTGTATTCCTCCGCGAGTATGGCATAGGACTGTATCGTGTTGATGTCTACTTCATTTGCAAGTCTCTTGCCGAGGTGAGTTATACACCGTTCCCTCCCCACAACGACCCTCTGAACAACGAGTCTCTCCTAACAGCATCACTTGCCGCTGTTCCATAGTACTCCCTCTCCACAACGACATTCTGCACAACGATTCTCTCCTAACAGCATCACTTGCCGCTGTTCCATAGTACTCCCTCTCCACAACGACATTCTGCACAACGATTCTCTCCTAACAGCATCACTTGCCGCTGTTCCATAGTACTCCCTCTCCACAACGACATTCTGCACAACGATTCTCTCCTTACAACACCGCTTGCTGCTGTTCCCCAAACAAGACAATACACTCAGTGCAAAAGGAACGCACATTGTGATCATGTGCAGATTAAGAATCTTTTCTTGAAGAAAATTAGAATACTTATACCATATCTCAAGATTGATTTAATTCTGTAACAAGTTCAGAAACAAAAAACTCATAACCAGTGTGCTGCTTTTTAACCCTTTCACTCTTAATAACGCCAAAAAGCGCATTTGCAAACAGTTTGAATCCTGATCAGACACCGCGTAACGCGGCGTCTGATCATGATCCAAACTGTTTGACACTCGTACCGATATGTTTTAATTCATATTACATTGCATCTTACTTTGAACGATCTTACAAATAACACATTTGAAGCAGACGACAATGAAACGGTGAAGGGGTAAACATCGCACGACTAATTTGGCAGCGAAAGAAAGCTACAGCCTGTTTAAATCATCGCACCGAATTTGTGCAGGCTGTGTTTTTCAACATTGATACCCCCAGACAGAACTACTGATCTTAATGAAAAGATTAATTCACAAATACTTTCCTTCTACATACAAATAGTGTAGTGAAAAATGTGCGTTTCTTTTTGCACTGAGTGTATTTTCACGGCTGCAATATCGTCTGCATAAAATTGTCACATAATGGACATTTTGGCAGAAAAAAACATATCGACAACTGACAAACAGCTTGAATCCAGATCAGGCCGCGTTACGGATATGGAGTCAATCTGTTTGCAAATATAAGAAAATTCCCCTTCCTATAACAACTCCCTCCGAACAACACACACTATTTTTCTTTCATTGGGTGTTGTTGTAGAGTGGGAACACTGTACATGTATACTGTGCAGAAGACATTATATCTTTTCAATAAACGTGTGTGTGTGTGTGTATTTCTCCATCAGTGCCCATGATAAACAGTTCGCTGTCTGAACAGATCGTCTGACCTGGCTCCAAAGTATTTGCCACTCACAATTGAATATATCTATCACCAACCTTTCCTCATAAAACAGTCAATTTCTACGGTTGACTGCTTTGTATTTTGTTCGTTTAAAATTGGAGCTATTAAGGTATTTCTCAGTATTGTATAAAGAGAAAAAAATAACAGGAATATTTCCGTCGTGCTGCCTTAAGAATAGATAGTTTGCCTAAAATAGTACTCTCTCAAGGTATTTTGATATACATGTATGTAACCTTCTGCATTGTTTTCTTATACCATTACCGACTATTGACGAGTATATACGTCATTTACAAGCACTGTGTACTTGCAGAATGCACGTGCCCTATATGCAAACAATGTATACCAAGATTAGTAGGCTCCTTCAAGATCCCTCTGGTCAGGGTTTGCACAGTAGTTAGTTATTTTGCAATATATTGAATCATCAAACATCAGAAACCGTCAAAAATAACTAATATTGATTGGAAACTGGACTGGTCCAATGGAAAATGGGTCACTGAGTTGATACATCATTTCTAGCTGATGCAAATGACCATTTTGTAATATTTTGCATTTTATCCGGTTTATTTAAGGTTGTATATTCGAAGAATAGCTTAGCTTATGAACCCCTTTACGTTGGTTTTGCAACTGGTTGACTTTTGACATGCTCGTTCAATGCATATTCAGCACTGATTAAATAAAACTGTTTGAGTTTTATATTGTATTATTGAAAATAACGATGACTTAAATATATCCCAAGAGACAGTTTTATTTATACAATGTATTTTGTTATTTTGTAGCTTCCTGGGTCGCTGTTTATTCCATTTATATACTGCTGTATAATATATTGGATGATTGGTAAGTACACTTTACATTAAACTCCCATGGTTATATCGGGCCAATAGTACTTAGTAGGTCCAATGTGATATTTTGCAGTTTGTCGGTCATTATGATACTCTAACTAGAGCGATCGGCCACTCAAATTAAAACTAGCAGTCAGAATTGTAAACAAGTTGTCATTTTCTATATTTCATTGCAATGCGTTTGCGTTTCCTTTAAACGGGAAAGAATAACGTTTTCTCCACCGTACCCTCTGCCCGAATATAGTTTGGTACATTCTGTCATTTGACGAAAATGCTCGATCGCTTTGTGTAGAGTATCATATTAACCCACAACTGCCATATCTCACCTTGGACCTAATACTTTTAACAGTTTTAATAAGACTGAACCCTAGGTTTTTACTATTTATAGTTGCTGTTCTTACAACATTACACACTGACAAAAAGTGAAGACACCGATCATAGGGATAATGTACATGTAGGAGCCATCTGACCTTGGTCTATACTGAAGTTTATAGGAGTTTACAGGATCAATGTTTATATAGGACGCCTTATTTGGGTTAACGCTTGGCACGCTATTGGGCTTTCTGTATCTTTAATACTGTTAAACTGTTATTTGAATTTCAACGGCGACGCTGAATAATAAACAGATGCGAGAAGTGTTACGCGATTCAACCCTGTAAACAATTTGAATATACTACATTGTATGTTTTCTTTAATTGTAAATGTTTACATTGCGGGGACATTTAGTTTCGTTCAAACAGAAAGGAGTAGCGTTTTCATCATTGCAATACACGCAATACTCTAGATACAGTAAAATCCTCTCTATTACGGCCACTAAAATTTAGTTAATTATTGGGTGTATAAGACATGTGAATGCTTAAAGCATGGTGACAGTGAAACAGAAAGCTCCTTCAGGAGCTTTCTGTTTCACTGTCATCTTGCTTTAAGCTGTCACCTGTTTTTATGCAATCAATTAACCATCGTTTTAGTGGTCGTAATAGAGAGGTTTAACAATAATTAGTTAATTACCTTTTTGGTTTACAGCCAGATGGTTAATACAGAGATGATGATGTTATTCTTCCTTGATTGAACGAAAACGAAACCCAAACGCAATGCAATATATTGTAGAAAATTACATTTGTTTCTGAAATGTCTAACGGACTTTTTAGTCTGAGTAGAAAACAGTTTTGAGCCTGATCAGATGCCGGGTTATCCGGCGTCTGATCTGATTTCAGGCTGTTTTCAATAGAAATAAATGTTTTAGTATAAACGCCGCGTATATATACGGGAATAATAAAGACTTCTCCACTGTACATGTTATACTGTATACTGTACATTTCATTGCTGCTATTTTACAGGTCTGTATGGGAGTGCTGAAGCTTTTTTCTACTTTGTGGCAATTGCCTTGCTAGTAGCAACGTGTTCGATCTCAATGGGTAAGCATACAAAGGGAAATATCTTAGTTTTTGAAGAAAATAACACTTATCCTCCATTCTCACTAACCGGACCCTTCCTACATATCCATAAGCCTCACAAAACGCTTGATAAAGTGCGTGCGATTTGCTTACGTCATCGCAAAAAGCGGTTTCGGTTAGGTATTAGATGCGTGCAGCATAATAGCCGAGAAATATGCTTAAGTAAACTTGGAATTTTAGTGAAACTTTGAAGAAAATTATATTTTCAAAAATTGAATACCAAAATTTACCACGTACCTTATTTTTTTAATGTCCCTTTGTAAAATGATTTCGAATAACACGTTTTCCAATATAACTCTAAATGCTTATTACGTGTAGCGAGTGTCTGGAAATTGACCTTTCACATGCAGTATAAATTTGACCCGATTGTGTACAAGCGCCTTTGTTACCCGGATGATAACGTCACACTTCCGTCATAATAGGAATTCGCGGCGCTGCATTTACAGCCGAAGGTTAGTTTGAATAACTGATATTTGTGTAAACAATGAAGTTGTTTGATTACTTTAAGTGTTATTTTCAGTTAGAAAAATATTTTTTCTCCATATTTGTTCAATGTATCTCCCAGTTTCCTTTTAAATTGATTACTCTTTTAATCCTTTTTCGCTAAGGGTTCCGGATAAACGCATGAAGAGGATAATTGAATATGTTGACACGTCTTATCAATCTGAGCGGCGCAAAATTTTGAGTCTGACCAGGCACCGTGTTACCCGGCGTCTGATATATATCAATACTGTTTGCAAATGGCATTTGATGTTTGGCACAAACAAATTTATTAGGGAAATACAACCCTTTTTTCATATTATTAGCTCCAACTTTTCAAATTTGCGAATACAAAAAAACATTTATAAACTCATAAACCCCTAGATATGTGACGATATTAGTTAAAATTTAAAATCTCAGAACAAGAGTTATCTTACCTCCTACTAAATTTAGACATCCCATTAGTCAACCGAGGGCACGAGAAGACCCCATAAATAACATATTATGTTAGTAAAAATCATATTAGGTCTTTACAAGAGTTGATTCCCTTGCTTTAAGCCATATGATTTTCTCCAAGTTATGATAATCACTTATGTTTATCCGATTTCGATATAAGTCAGCAATGTTTCCAATTGTGTATAATAACCTCCTAGTTTCGCATTTTCTCGAAAACTAACCGATATTTTATTTTCCGTTTTGCAAATAGTTAAGAAAATGTATTTCTAAGTATTCTAAGCACTTTCGAAATGTCATGACGAAAACTCAGAAAGCTATTCTAATGTGAATGTTCTCTAATTATTTTCTTTAATATTTCGTAGGTTCTGAAATATCTGAATCTTTTATCCTTTTTCTTTTTGCAACCAGCAAGGATGTCGCCGCGACGATAAGTCGGGATGGTGATTGGGCATACTGTTTTAATCATTTCTTTTGTTTGTCTGTAAGTCTTCAAAAAAAAGTCCGTATAGAACATCCAGTATCACATTCAACTCTAGCGACCAGTATACTCGTCATTAACAAACATACTTATGACGCCTACTCTTGGCCTATGCAATCAGTGTAGAACCAGATCAGAAGATCCTAAAAGTGCTCTCTGATCAGGGTCTGCACAGTTTGCCATTTTGCAAAATATTTTCAAAAACAATCCTAAATAGTCTCGGGAGCCCTCTTATCAGGCACGTCACTGTTTGTAATTTTGCAATAAATGATAAAATACAACCCTAAATAATCTAAAATGGACCTGCCTTTATTGTAAACTAAAATTGTCCATTGGCATTTTCAGGGGATAATGAGTTAATGTTAGTTTCCCAATTAATTTTGCAAGCTGCAAAAAAAGAAAGGACAATTATTGTTTAGTTTTCGAGAATATCGGAAATATACTTAATAAGGAAACTTGATATGTAACATATGTATGGTTATTGACGTTATACTTTTCTTTGGAGGGATTACATGTAGCAATATTGTCCTCTTCTTTTCTACAGGTTACTGTGTTTCGGCTGGTGCAAACTCCGTTACCACTGCTCTCTCCTTAGCACCACCCCTGTTTGTTCCTCTGATCATGTTTGGGGGATTTTTCCTGAACACAGAGTAAGTATGAACACAGGCAGTGTATAACCTTTCCTTTCGTTACGGACAAGTTAGTTACAGCTTATTGCAAATTGCCTCGATTCAGAGTATACATGTCTATTTATATACATGTAAGCAGATTATCAAAAGATGAATTTACATTGGAAAAGACGTTATTCTTTCCCGTTTAATCGTAAACGAAACAGTTTGGAGTCTGATAAGACGCCGGGTAAAACTTATCTGGCTCCAAACTGTTTATAATGTTAATACTAGTTTTAACATACACGCGCTATTGGGAAAGATTAACGTCTTCTCCGCTGTAGCCATCTTTAATTACATAGTGTGACTTAATTCAAATAAATCAAGCTTAACCCTTGGCCCGCCAAATAAATTGTCGTCTGCTGTATTTCTCGTCTGCTTCATGTTTCAAAGTGCTTCAAAGTTGCTCAAAATTGCTGAAAATGTTGTCCGAGTGTCAAACAGCTTGGATCCGGATGAGACGCCGAGTTACTCGGCGTCTCATCCGGATCCAAGCTGTTTGCATATGGAGCTATAGTTGTGCGTGGCAGGCTAAGGGTTAAGGTTCAACAGGGGGCGTTTGCTTTACTTGTGTGTATCAATATTTGATCTGAAGAGTGAACTATACATGAACGCGCAATGAAATTTGCTTTTCTTTAACCCTTTCATTTCCAACATTTTCGTGAGAATTTTACCCCTTTACCGTTTCATTGTCGTCTGCTTCAGTTTTGTTGTCTGCACTGTCCTTTCAAATAATAAAAAAATCTGGCAGAATGCCTGTAGCAATTTCAAAACGAGTGTCAAACAGTTTGGATCCTGATTAGACGCTACATAACGCGGCGTATGATCGGGATCCAAAATGTTTGCAAACGCCCTTTAAAAGCGCGATTGAGAGTGAAAGGGTTAACACAGGGTACACGTGTATCATGCAATTTACTTCTTCAGTATACGCTTACGTTAAAACTATCATTTCCATTACAAAAAAGTTTGGGCCAGATCAGACGCTGGGTATTCCGGCGTTTGATCAGGCACCACACTTTTTGCCGATCAGGCTAACAATAGATTATCATATGATCCAAAAGCTGTTCTTTTTTTCATTTTACTGAAATGCGTTTGCGTTTCATTATCGTATAAATGGGGAAGATAAACGTCTTCCACACTGTATGTGTTTGTTTGTGCTAAACATGTATGTACATTGCAAATAGTTTGGAAAGAGATAAACGCCGTGTAACTCGGCGTCTGATAAGGATCTAACAGTTTGTCATCTAACTTTAAAAATTCGTTAACAGTTTCAATAATATTTTATCTTACATTGACTGCGTTAAGTTTCCTTTAAACATGAACGAATAGCGTCCTCCCCACATTGTATTACATGTCTTGCTGTCAATCTGTGTAATTAACCCCTTCGCTGCCGTGACGTCATCAATTTTTAACAGCTGTTGCCTGCTTTTGTTTCTCAAATTAAAG
This sequence comes from Gari tellinella, assembly GCA_922989275.2. NCBI lineage: Eukaryota > Metazoa > Mollusca > Bivalvia > Cardiida > Psammobiidae > Gari > Gari tellinella. The sequence continues at coordinate 19,165,672 of OV277869.1, read as the reverse complement.
TTAAGATAGTTTGACTAAAGAAATATTGAAATGAGTTTCAGACATTCTATGCCATGGTCAGATGCCGCGTTGCGCTGCGTTTGATCAGGATCCAAACTGTTTGCAAATAATCATTGTACTCGGGGTAAAGTAGTGACGGGGGTAAATTGAACATGGAACTTACTGAAATTAATCAAATAATTGTTCTTTTGATTTTCAGTATGACTCCGTTATACTTATTAAATGTACTTTCGATTTCAGTTCGATTCCTGTATACTTTATTTGGCTCGAGTATTTGTCCTGGTTCAAATATTCAAATGAGCTGTTGGCTCTCAACCAATGGGAGAACATTGATTCAATAGGTTTGTATTAATCTTAATTTTTACTGTCTAAGGTTACTGATTGTTGTAAAATAGGTTGAAACCTGTCAGGTGAAATATTGTGCCCTTCCAAATCTCAGGATGAAACTAACTGCACTGTATAAGGACATACACGTCTCCTGCTAATCACATAGAATACTGACTTTTGCAAACAATTATGATTTGATATGAATGAAACAATACATATCTTATATATGCTGAAAGAGTTACATACAGTAAAAACAAAGGCTTGGTGATTATATAAAAGACAAGCGACACCTTAAAGCAAGTTGACAATATTGTCCGCAATGTCGTTCCAAGTTCAGATTAAAGACAGTATGGCTGAGGAAATTTCAATACTTGTGTCAAAGAGTTTGGATCTTGGTGAGGTTCCAAACTGTAGCGTGTTCAGTTGCCACTGTTTGCTGTTAAGGTTAGCAGTTTGTGTCCCGTGTGCAGCGTGCAGAGTACAGTAGAGACAATGTATATTCTTCCCCAATAAACGTGTTTACGCTAAAACTATTATTTCCATTGCATACAGTTTGGAACCAGATCAGACGGCGGGTAACCCGGCGTCTGATCAGGCTCCAAACTGTTTACCACTCATATTAAAACTTGTAGTCAGAATTGTCAAAAAGTTATCATTTTCTATACATGTATTTCATTGTAATGCGTTTGCATTTAAACGTTTTCTCTACTGTATTCCAGAGCGGGTAGACAACTCGCAATCGATTGCCATCGACTGCCATCGATTTCTGTACTGAATTCATGGCTGTATGCTAGGTCGACTTTAATCGCCTAGTTCGATGCAATGATTAAAGTCTAGTATGGCTTTAGTAATAACAAGGTTGCCAGTCAGATAATGATTGATATGATTATTTCACTGACAGAATGCGAACGGGGCAATGCTACGAACACCTGTGATAAGAACTGTCTGTTTGACGATGGGGACTCAGTCATACGGTATCTCAACTTTGATCAGGTAAATACGTATATGTTTATTCTATCTATTCGACCACTGAGGGCCTTTAACAAAGAAAATCATGATTTTCGTTAACAATTGACCTTAGCGGTCGAAATATTAGAATGTTACAATTTTATAATTAAATACTATTCTAATCCCTTATCTGGAATTATTGTTATCTTTATTTGTAAATACGTTCTATAAGTGTTGAGCCTTTTCATTTTAGCTTATTTTCCGTGATACAGACAATTGGTTTCATGGAATAGGTTAAAAGAACAGCAGAACTGTCTGCTTTATTCTAAGCATGTTTTAATCATCTGTACCTCATAACCGATTTGTAGTACTGAAAATAGGTGGTAACTTAAAGCAGGATGAAAGTAAAACAAAATGCGCTTTAAAGTAATTCTCCTTTATTATCAGCCTGCCTTGAGCTACCTTCAGCTAGGATGAATAATATGTATTATGTTGCGCATTCGTTATTGTATAAAAAGGAACTTTTTCTTCAGTGAAGGAATTAATTAAATGCGTTAAAACGCGCAACTACATGTATGAAGAAAAGGGTTCACGATTGAAACCCGTATATTCAATAAAAACAATCATACGAGGAAATATGTTGATGATTCCATTATTATGTTAAAACAATATAGAATTTTGTGAACATAAAGTGTTGATACCTTGCAGAATCCATTTCTTAACTTCAAACAAAGAGTCATTTGCGACAAATTCCAATTTAATGCAGATCAACAGTAATTTAGAATCAAGATAAACCGGCGCTTCAGATCGTTTGCTATTCAGATTAAAACAAATCTTAAATTTGCCATAATTGCCATTTTCTACGAAGTTTTCCTTTGCGGTTGCTAATAGTTGTGTTTAAATCGTAAAGAATAACCCCTTCTCCATTCTATTTCATGAATCTTCCATTTCTCTAAATATTATGATGTTAGCAGTCCAGTTAAACCTCTCCTATAGGACATAATCGATGCGCTTAAAGCAAGATGACAATACGGTAAGAATCTCGTATAGGAACTTCTTACTGTACCTTCATCTTGATTTAAATGACCATAAGTCTTAACCCTTTGCCTGCTGGTCGCGACTGTAATGAATGTTGCAAACAGTTTAGATCCAGATCTGGATCTTGATCCAAATTGTTTGACACTCGTATTTAGGTCATGTATTTGTACACATGCAAACTGAGAAAATAAAGAGTACTTTGATTGATTGAGGTTTCTTTACTTAAAAATGTATATACTCGTCATTTACACCAGTGCGCACAAAAAGAGTACACTTGTCTTAGGTAGACAGTGCAGACCCAGGTCAAAGGGCTCCTGAGCGAACCCCCAGATCAGGATCTACACCGTTAATACTGTACAAAGCCGCATAACTGATTATAAATTGACTATGTGGAATCTAGATTATCCAATCAAAGGTTTCACTGGTGAATGAGATAATCACGGTCTTCACTGTCGTCAATTCCGGAACATAATTGAAATTGTATATGGTTGACATGTAAAGATGCGGTTATTATCTCATTACACTATTTATTGCCATTAATATTTTGCATCTATATATTTATTTCTAATTGATATGTACATATGTTGTTTGTTTGTATTATTGAACTCTTCAGTATTGGAGGAAATAAAGAAACTAACTAACTAAATGTAAAAGAGGGGATTGACAAGAATGTTTTATCTTGCAGGACAACAGAGCAATGGACCTCGCCTGTTTGATTGGTCTTACGGTTGGATACCGGCTCATCGCCCTTTTTATTCTCCTGGTGAAGGCGCGACTCTCAAAGAAGTGAAACATGTCATTTTACAAAGTGATTACAGGAAAGCTATTAGCATTTGACATAAATAAAACCTCTTTTTACGACCACTAAATTGTGGCTATTATTAGGTGTTTACGACAGGTGACCGCCTAAAGTAAGGTGACAGTAAAACAGAAAGCTCCTTTAGGAGCTTTCTGTTTTGCTGTCACCTTGCTTTAAGCTGTCACGTGTCTTTTAAACAATTATCCTGTCACTATAGTGGTCGTAATAGAAAGGTTTTACTGCATGTTCATAGCGCCAGCTAAGACCAATGTTTTCAAGAATAGAATTTCTTTAAGCCATAATTTATATCTCTACCAAATCCTATCACTTGACTACTCAGTAAAAATGTAAGTTCCAGATGGTTCTAATGAAAGCTCACGATATAGTTTGGTTGATAAATACAAGCAGAATGTTGAAAAATTCTTAGTTTATCTGACCTTACAGTTAAGTTTGAAGTATATGACTATAGAATGTTGATGGGCTTGAAAATGTGCTATCACTGTAAAATAACATGTAAGTGTTGGCGTTTTGTTTGAACACTTTCAGACAATTGATTAGTTCTTAACCGTTTTACATCCAAACAGTATCGTCTACTTTAATATATATTCCATGCCGTTTTGCTCCTCCTCTAAAAAATGTTGCCTAAACGGTTATTTAAAAAAAAAAAAAAATTTAAGCCGCTTCAACCAAGAAAATTAAAATCATTTCAAGTGCGAATGTTCTGTTCAGGATCCCACGTGCATGGAACTCGTAGTGTTAATAAATATTGCATAAACTTACAGACAACATATTTTACACAGATGAATACTAGATTCTTTCCCAATAAACGCGTTTACACTTAATCTATTATTTTCACTGAAAACAGTTTGGAGCTAGATCAGACGCCGGATCAGGCTCCAACGATTTTGCCATTCAGATTAGAATGAGCATTTAGAATTGTCGAAAATATGTCATTTTCAGTATTTTATTGCAAAGCGTTTGCGCTACATATGTGTTTAAACGGGAAAGAATAACGTCTTTTCTACTAGCACCTGTATCTTGCTATATACATGTAACGCATACTTTGTTGTATCTGTATCTGAAATATATTTTTTATAAGGAAGAATTATAAGAGACGCCTTTTTAAGTTAATCTCACTATATGTGTCGTAAACTTTTGTAAAATAGATGTATTTATACCAAAGACATTTTATTTCTAACAGGCATTATCGTACATAAGAAAATGGTCTTCGATTGACGAAGTTCACTTCAAGTATATAACCTCAACCAAAATAGTTAACGTGTGTGTTAGGTTTTTTAGGCTTTACAAATATAAGCCCCATCGTTATTGTCTTCTTTCTCGTCTCTGAGATGGCAAGTTACTGTTTGATGAAAGATAAAAGTAAATCCATGAACCTCTGTACTTTTATTTTGCAGACAACACGCCTAAATAGTCATACATAGACTGTACTTCATTTTGAACTGGAATTGTCATCTCAGAGTACCAAGGTTCAAGGAGTAAAGAATGATTAGATATTACATTTGAATATCTACACAATTGTAAATCATAGTATTGTTAAACTGGTACAACGGCCACTCAGAAGAATATAGACTTGTAGTCATAATATACAAATGCCTGTTTAAAGGAGGTTAAAGGCCGTGATGTAAGTTCCAACGAAACGAAACTAAACGCAAACACAATGCACTAAAATGAAGAATATAATAGTTTGAAAACTCTGGACATTTACATCCCTCGTATACTCTTCTAAGCAGTAAACTGTTTAGAGCCATATCAGACGCCGTGTTACTCGGCGTCTAATCTGCATGGCTCCAAACTGTTGACATTGGACATTGAGATTTTAGCATAAACGCGTTTTGTCTGTTTATATGCCCTCTGAATTAAATCAGTCAGGCATTCAGCTTAAACATATCTTGACAGATTCTCAAATTTTCTGTTTGGATACTGCCACTTTGCAGTTTGTAACCATTATTTTTACTTCAAGTGTCAAATATTAATAAGGTCAAAGCTATTGTACCTAAGTATTTTCATTGACTTTTCCGGTTGTTATCTTTTAGAATATATATAATCTAGGTCAAGTTTGAATATGGGTCATTTCGGGTCAAAGGCTTGACCACTTGGTCGTAGAATAACTGTGATAACACTCTAAAGGCTACAAATTTCAATGGATCTTGATGAAACTTATTCAAAATGTTTGAATTCATATAATCTAGATTAAGTTTGAATGTGGGTTGTGTAGATTCAACAATTAGGTTGGTTTAAAAAATAGGTCACAAGATCAAATTATATTTTAGGATACAATCATGTATATCTTGCTTTGCCTTCTCCTAACGGGATCAAATCAAGGCCGAGCTCATAACATTCTTTAAATGTATTTTTCAATATAAAGACATCTCTCTAAGCTATAATTTACGTCTCTATATAGGCGGCTGTCATCCATTTACAAAAACTGAGTTTTGAGGTCGAATTTTGTTTTCAATTTCTGTAAGAGGAAACATCTTAAATCTCAATACTTTCATTGTCTTATTGTTGTTGTTTTTTAATGTTTCAACTGTATGCTATTAGGTTTTTTAATATATTTTTTTGCCAGTTGGAAAACTCATTGATATATTGTCTAAGCATTTTGAACCTAATTGGACCCGACTTTACGGGCATTTGGATCTAGATACAAACTAGATAAAAAATACGAGTAGAGTCGTTTTTGATAGTGAACAATTAATGCGAACATGATATTAAACATTTCAAACATTGCAAGACGTAGTTTAGGTACCTGGTCTTTTACTGGGTCGTTATTGTATGGCATGTACATGCTGTTGTATATTTCAAAAGCTAAAGTACAGAAGACGTTAACCCCCCCCCCACTCCCCGTTAAAGCGCAAACTAAACGCATTACAGTAACACCTGATACGATCTCTGAGGGATAAACATGTTGGAGCCTGGTCAGACGCCTGGTCACCCGGTGTCTGATCTGGCTTTAAACTGTTTGCAATTGAAATAATTAATTTAGTAAAACGCATTTATTGACAAAGAATATCGTCTTCTCCACTGTAGTTACCGATGTGTTTAAATGATAAATTGTTTGTTGCGCATTGTTACATACCTGTTTAGCTCACCTGGCACAACGTGCCAAGGTGAGCTATTTCAATCGTCCTGTGTCAGTCGTTTGTCGTTGTCAGTCATACGTTGTTTCTCGTCCGTCGTCAACAATTTCTTTAAACGACATCTCCTCCTAAACTACTGGATATATTTACCAAACTTGGCTTTACATGGTTCTCTTCAAATGTTGTTCAAATAGTTCCCGTCCGTTGCATATCTGGGTTACATGAGATTAAACTAGTCCGTTTAGATAAAGCCACATAGCTTCATCTACCGATCCTCTATCAAGATTGTCAAAACAATGTCTCTGGGGTAAAATTTACATAGAGTTATATAGTGAAATCTTCAAACATCTTCACTGAAACTAATGTGGCCAGAGCTTTGCTATTTGACATGGTGACACTTCTCATACTTTACCAATATTGTTAAAGGAGTTTTGGTCCGTTGCATAGCAAGATCCTAGGAGCTAAAAATAGATGTTTTCAATGCAAACTTTACCAAAATCTTAGCCATACACCACAGTGCACTAAGCTTAGATATTTGGCACACAGCAGGATCTATTCAGCAACTGGCACAATCAGTTTTCAAAATTTCTCAGCTTTCCAAGATATTTACATTTTCAGCAATGGTTCAAGGTGAGCGATTAAGGGGCGTAAACGGCTCTTGGTTTTAGCTCACCTGGTACGTAGTGCCAAGGTGAGCTATTTTTATCGTCCTCTGTCCGTCGTCCGTCGTCGTTCGTCCGTCCGTTCGTCCGTTCATTCGTCGTCAACAATTTCTTTAAACGACATCTCCTCCGAAACTACTTGATAGATTTTTACCAAACTTGGCCTGAATGATCCTTATATGGTCCTCTTTCAACGTTGTTCAATGTTCAAATATTTCCGGTCCGTTGCATATCTAGGTCACAGGAGCTAAAATTTAAAATGAAAACTTAAAAAATATTCTTGTCTGAAACCACAGTACCCTGAGCTTAGATATTTGGCACAAAGAATTGTCTTGAAGGTCCTCTATCAAGAATGTTCAAATTATGTCCCTAGGGTAAACAATGACCCCGCCCGGGTGTCGTACATTTACAAAGAGTTATGTAGTGAAATCTTTGAATATATTTTTCTCTGAAACTAATATAGCCAGAGCTTTGATATTTGGCATGATGATTCTTCTAGAAACCTTTAACCAATATTGTAAATATGGTTTTGGTCAGTTGAATATCTAGGTCACATGAGCTAAAAATAGATTTTTTCAATGAAATCTTTTAAAAATCTTCTTGTCTGAAACCACAGTACCCTGAGCTTAGATATTTGGCACAAAGCATCGTCTTCAGTTCCTCTATCAAGATTGTTCAAATTATATCCCTGGGGTAATAAATGACCACGCCCCGGGGGTCGTAAATTTACATAGAGTTATATAGTGAAATCTTTAAATATCTTTTTCTCTGAAACTAATATGGCCAGAGCTATAATATTTGGCATGATGATTCTTCTAGAAGCCCTTAACCAATGTTGTAAATATGGTTTTGGTCAGTTGCATATCTAGGTCACAGGAGCTAAAAATAGATTTTTTCAATGAAAAGTATGTCTCTGGGCTGAAAAGTGATCCCATACCAGGGGTTATGTGACCCTTGTGTTGGTTTTTCCAGGTGAGCGATATTTAGGCCCGCATGGGCCTCTTGTTTATTAATATATTTGTGTAAATAGTGTTTACATGTATACTAAAACAATCAAACATTTGATTTAAAGGATATTACCCCAAATTTTAAGCAAGCATTGTCATTTAGTAGTATCTATATTATTGTTGTTAGGGAACTTGGCATTAGCGCAGGGATCGCTGGTTCGATCCCGGGTACCACAACTCCTTTGCACGGGACCTCGTGTTTGATATGTACTCATCATCAAATCAGCCTTGTAAAAAAGTCACTCTATCATTAACCGGACTGATAATTTAACCATTGTCTAAATAGTCTGCTATACACGTAACCCCTTTCATCGCCATTATAATCATCAGCTGCTTAAAAAGCGTTAATTAACTTTACTTCAAAGTAAGTTATTTGACAATATCAAAACGAGTGTTAAACAGTTTGGATCCTGATCAGACGCCACATTTCGTGGCTTCTGATCATGATCTTAACTGATTGAAAGTTCTACTTTATTTACTATAGCGTGAAAGTATGTTTGTTATTTTATTAAGAATGTAAATTGCAATGTACTGCAAGTATTCGTACATGTATAATATTGTCGAAATAATATCGAGTACCACTTTTAAAGTTTATGTACATGTACATGTATATGGGTGTACATTATCATTATCTCTGTAATTCAGAATCTCATACATGTAAATTCTCTATATGATCTATATATTTACAACATATATTTTGTATTAGAGATTATTAAGAAGTTGTATTTCTGTAAATTAGGGACTACATGTATACACAAACGTTTACATATAATTATGTTTGTCTATGTTGTTAACTTATTATGCCATTTTATCATGTAATAAAATTATTGAAAAAGAAATGTTCATTATGTGCTATATAAAATAACAGGGTCTCTCTTCTCACTTTTAAACGTGGAATTAAGGGAGATGAAATTGATTATTATACAACAGTCTCTGGCAGATAATAAAGCCATTCCATATTTTCGTTATTTCGCATGTAAACTATTGAATTTTTGGTTCTTAATCAACATGTTCGTCAACAAACGCTACATGAAGCGGGGCACAAAATGACGTAATTTGTGATGACGTTACCATAAAAAAATCACGTTTTTACGGAAAATATACACTCAGTGCAAAAAGAAACGCACACTTTTATTACAATATTATCTGTATGTCGAAGGAACGTATTTGTGAAATAATCTTTTCATTACAGTCAGTAGTTCCGTCTTGGGCTATCAATGTTGAAAATGGGAGGTTTATCATTGAATTGGTATCATCACAACCTGTACAAATCGGTGCGATGTTTTCAACAGGCACTAGTTAACTCTTTCGCTGCCAAATTAATCGTGAGAATTTTATCCCACCACCTTTTCATTGTCGTCTGCTTCAATTTTGTTGTTTGCAAGATCGTTTCAAAGTAAGATTCAAAGTAGTATGACTTAAAGTATATCTATACGAGTGTCAAACAGTTTGGATCCTGATCAGACGGTCTGATCAGGATCCAAACTGTTTGAACATGCGACTTTTGACGTCATTAAGAGTGAAAGGGTTAAAATACAGCACAGTATTTTTAAGAAAATGTTTTTCTAAACTTGTGATTGAATTAAATTGATCTTGAGATATGGTCTTAGTATCTTAAAAAAGTCTCTTAATCTGCGCCTGAGCACAATGTGCGTTTCTTTTTGTACTGAGTGTATGTAGCGAAGGAATTACAAACCATGGTTTTTATTTACTAAACATGTCTTTAAAATATTTATGTGATAATATGGAACATTCGCGCTCATTACTTATCATTTTAACTCTTTCACTGGCGCCAAAAGGCGACTTTGCAAACAGTTAAGATCCTGATCAGACGCCGCGTAACGCGACGTCTGACCAGGATCCAAACTATTTGACACGCGTATCGATAGGTCATACTATAATGAATTTTACTTTTGAACTATCTTGCAAATAACAAAATTGAAGCAGACGACAATGAAACGGTGAAGGGATAAAAAAAAGTCACGATTAATTTGGCAGCGAAAGAGTCATTAAATCGTTGACTAAAATAATTCCCCAAGCCTTGCATCAAACCATTTTAGTCGGTTATATAATGATAATTAATAAGCACTAGAGTATCTATAGTTGTTTTTTATGGATTTTATGAATTTTATTCAGATATTAAATGGAGTTGACATTATTTGTTATTATTTGCATACTAATTATGTTTATAAAGCGGTAACATTGCATTGAGGATTAACAGTCGTTGTAAAGAGGCAAAGGTTATATTAATCGGCGCTATATGACATATTCTGCGTCGCAGTACCATTGAACCCAACTCATTCACTCATTCACTTAAACGCATATAACACATAGATAGATGAAACGTGTGCATGCAACACCGTCGCTACATGTACCACGAATAGCTATACAATAAAACATCTTTATTACGACCACTAAATTGTTATGTTTTTATGACAGGTGACTGCTTAAAGCAAGGAGAAAGTAAAACAGAACGCTCCTATACTGTAGCATGCTACAACGACGCTATCACAAAGATGTATACAGTCAAACCTCTCTATTACGACCACTAACTTACTAACTTGTGTTGATTATTAGGTGTTTACGACAGGTGTCTGATTAAAACAAAGAGATAGTAAGGAGATACTGTCACTTTGCTTAAGCTACAATGTATCCCCTGTATTTAATACAATCAATTAGCCTTAGTTTCATCGTCACATTAGAGAGGTTTTACTGTAAATCTATGTGTCACCCAAAGCTTAACGCTTTTACCGATTTTTTATCGTCTGCACTTTGATGGAAAAGTCTGACAAACGGTGCATTTGAAAGAGTACATTGTAGTTTAGATCCTTTTCAGATATTGCAAACTGCATGTAAAGTCGACCTCAATTTTTTAAAGGATCTTTAAAGATTTAACACAAATCTTATCACAAAGTATGTATGTAAAGTTCATAGTCTTATTCAATACACCATGCACTTTATCAGTAAATTCTTTCGTTGCTGTGACACGCCAAAGATTACATCCAAACCTTTATCAGTATAGCGACTTCCCTGAATTATCGTGTTATCAAGATTACAGTAAAACATTGATCTAACCGTCTACACGCTATGTACTGGGGAAATACGTTATTTATTCCATGTAAACGCAAGCAAAACGCACACGCATTGTATTACAATGTAGACAGTGAAAACTTGTTGACAACTCTGACTACTGTTTTAAATCTGAGTGGCAAACAGTTTGGAGCCTGATCAGACGCAGGGTTACCCTGCGTCTGATCTGACTCCAAACTATTTGAGATGGAAATAATAGTTTTTAGCGTCAACATGGTTATTGGGTAATGATAACGTCTGCTCCAATGTGATTGTCATCTTACATGTAAACAACCGTCATCTGTCGACGCCATGTCGCTAAGGAATATGTCTCGATGCCGTAAAACCAATCAGCAAGTGGTCTGCAGCAACTCATTCAGTTTATTGATCTACATTTCCTTTCCGAAAATATCATTAAAGTTTCAATTTGGATCAATATCACACGCCGAGTTAGTCTGCGTCTCATCTAGATCGAAACTTTTTGTGAGAGTTATGAAAGATTCACCCTCTACGTGCAGAATGTTGAGGAGCATTATGATCTTTAAACACAAATAGGACTATTTGTCACTCAGATGACATAAGTTATCAGAATCTTCACAAATCTGTCACTTTTTCCATGTGATTCCATTGCATTTGCGTTATGTTTAAACGGGAAGGAAACACATCTTTTCAACTGTATTATTATTACCGTAATGCCCGCTTATGTTATCAGCTACATGGCTGTTTGGTCTCTAGTCCTATGAACAGCAATCAATTTAAATATATCATGATTGAGGACTTCAAACGTCTAAAGTTTGAACAGTAAAATCATGATAAATATAACTATCCTTCAATAGCGTTATCTCTTTATACCACGTGACTTGAGATTTGCCAAAGCAGGGCGTGCATGCAGTTACATAGAAATGCATGTTGGCAATGGGCATGCACCATCTTTTAGATACAACTCTTGATGTTAATGTTGCGAAAGGATAAGATCTGAAGAAATGTATACAAAGAAGGTTGACACTGCCAGGGATAATGTTTCGTTTCAAATGGAGGACGATGCCAGTGTACATTCAGCTGGTCAAACCAACAGGTATGTGGATGAGTGTTGTTGTTTGCTGATAACACAAGGAAGTGGTATTGTGGAGTAGACGTTAATCTTTCCTATCTAAATGAAACAAAACTCAAACGCAATGCTATGAAGTGTAGAAAGTCAAATCTTTCTGGAAGTGGTATTAGTTTAAAGTTGAATAATAGTAAACAGTTTGAAGCATGATCAGACGCCGAGTTAGCCGTTGTCTGATATGGATTCCAAATGTTTGCAATGGGCATAAACGCGTATATAAGAAAGGAATAGCGTTTTCTCGAGTGTATAAGGTCCCAAACAACAAGCCCTTATACATGTACACATGTACCATGTACCGCCAAGACTTAGATCAAGTGTAATTGTAAACAATTAAATCCAGAGCAGTCGCCTAGTTTATCGACGTTTGATTGAGATGCCAAATAGTTGGCATGTGTGAGATGACACATGTTTAAACGATACATTGTACAATGTTCTGATTCCTCGTTTTCAAATGCTCTATAAAACCTTTATTCTGTCCCCACAGATGCGCGTGTGCTAAATAAATTACTTCAACCAGAAGCAGTTTGCTGCCAGATACTAGAGAAGACGTTAATATTTCCAAATAAACGCGTTTACGATTGACAACAGTTGAGGCAGATCGGACGCCGGGTAATTAAAATGTTTGCCACCCAGATTAAATACAAATTAAGCGAAATTTCAAAGTTTAAATTTTCAGCATTTTAGAAAGAACAACGTCGTATTCACTGTATGACGCCAAATAACGACTCTGTGTCCGATTGGGTTCCGAACTCATTGTATTTAATTTCGTTTCATACAGCATGAAATAACGATTACAGTGGAAAAGACGTTATTCTTTCCCACGAGAACGCGTTTATGCTAAAATTGATAAAGTCTGTTGCAAATGATTTCGAGCCAGATCAGGCTCCAATCTGCATGTGGATCAGATTCCTTTTTTTCTTTTTAAATTGGAAAGAATGCTATCTATTCCCCTGTACTTTATCCAAATGTAGTAAAACTGCGAATATCATACGGGGACTCAAAGGCCAATGTCAACATGACCTATATAGTAGAAGTGTTTGCCTTTACCGTTGTACAGTCATTTACAGTAGATAAGACGTTACTCTTTCCCGTTAAAACGCAAATCAACGCAAACGCAATGTATTAAAATTGAGAAAATATTATTTAAAAAATAAAAAAACCGTTCTATTCTAACCTGAGTGTCTAACAGTTTGGAGACTGGTAAGTCGCCGGCGTCTGATCTGGTTTTTGCAAATAATTTTGATCCAGATCAGACGCCGCGTCACGCGGCGTCTGATCTTGATCTGACATGTTTGACAGTCGTGTTTAGGTTTCTTTGATATTAAATGAATGTATATTTATACAAACTTTGCAGAAGACAATTCAAAGTAGACGAAATTACGACAGTATAAAGGGTAGGTTTTATGGCTTACATGTATCTATATCGAACGGGCTGTAAGGTTGATAATATTGTCCAGTATTGATCAAAATATACAGTAGACAGGACGTTGTTCTTTCCCATTTATTCGCAAACGAAATGCATAGAATCAAAAGGGAGAACATTTCAACTTTTTAAGAAAATAAAGAACTTGTCTGGATCTGAATAGCAAACAGTTTTGAGCCTGATCAGACGACGGGCGTCTTGTCTAGCACCAAACAGTCTTCAATCGACATACGAGTTTAGCATAAACGCGTTTATTTACAACAAAGAAAATGTTATTTTAAACTTGAGTTGCAAACAGTGTAGAACCCGGAGTAAACAAGTGTCTGACCCGGTACCAATTTGTTTACGATGGACATAATAGTGTTAGCATAAAGTTTAAGTAGAAATGATAACGTCTTATACACTGTGATTTCTTCTCATTGTTGAAATGAAATGAACGATATGTAAATCATTGTATAAAGTAACAGGCAATATTTGCAATTTATTGAAATCCATTTCCCAGGTACAGTGGTAAATACGCTATTCCTACCCATTTACGCGTTAATCTATGCGTAAGAAACGCATTGTGAACGGTTAACGAACGCTTAACGAACTGTTAACGCCTAACGATCTTAACCCGTTTAAACGCGTTAATAAACCAATATACCAGAGATGCTGCGATTGATGCTTCAGGTATCCGTTTCACGCGGAGATTTCGGATCTTATCGACCGGCACTGACCACCCGCCTGTAACCAATCTATTTATGTAACCCGCCTATATATGCCACACAGATATCGGGGGATTAACAGTGTATTGCAAATTAAAGATAGCAATGTTATCGGCGATACCACCTAATGTTCTGTAATACACATTTCATAAAGTGTATGTGTAAACCGCTGAAGCTAAGGGGTCCGTCGGCTAAGTGATGACCCTTTCATCCGGGCTCTTTTAAACGCGTAAATAAACGAGTAAAGAAACGGCTAGGAAAGCCGTTTAACGAAATGAATAATAAACGCATAAATAACGCGTAGAGTGGGTAGGAATAGCGTATTTACCACTGAAGTTTAGGATACTGATCTGGCTTCAAACTGTGTGACTCGTCTTTAAGTAAGCATGCAATATCTCCTCCTCTGAATTGAATTGAATTGGATTGAATTGGGATACAATTACGTCTTCTCCACTGTAAGCAACTATACTATGAGGTTATTTAACAGTGTTGGGTACAAGACTGAATTCTATTGGACGAGTACACAGCAGTCATGGTCCATATTATGACTAATGTGTACGAGTCCTATTGAATGCAGTATTGTAGTCAACATTGTTAAATGACCTCTTTATTTCACACCATAAAATAAAATAATGACGAAAAAGTATTAAATTTTAGATCTAGTTCTATTAGAATTGCTGTTTCCTCCCTACATGACGACGTGGCAATCATGATGATAATGGCATTGCAACATTTTGAAACGTGACGTTGGATAACCATATCCTCTTTGATTTTATGGCTGAATAAATGAGATTCCTTTGATTTAAATTAATTAAAAATGTGCTGAATTTCTTTATTGAACAAGCAACTAACTCGGCAATTTGCACAATTGCAGACGTGAAGCTATTCTCAAGGGAAGTAACTCTTAGCATAAGATGTTTTATTTCAAACCTATATAGACTAAACCAATTGGAAGCTCCTCTTTCTACCAAGTGACGATACAAGAGAAACAAGTAATGTACTGCATTGATAAATGCTATATATTTTCATATTGGGACTAAAGTCCCGAAAATCCATATTGTTTTCGTATTATCCTGGACAACTCTTCTGACCCTTTGTTAAGAGTTACTTCCCTTGAAAGCAACTTCCCCCCTACAAGTATGCACATTGCCGATGTAAATGTTGTTGAATGGAGAAAATAGCAATTTAATAATTTTATTCTAGATTCTAATAGATTTAAATCTAATAATTTAATTATTTTGCGTGATTGTTTATATAATGTTTTGGTGTGAAATGAAGAGGTTATTTAACAGTGTCGAGTATAATACTGAATTCTATTCTATCGTCAGAATTGAAAAAAAACAACGCATGTCTTTTCTACATTTTATTGCAATGTGTTTGCGTTTCGTTTTCGTTCAAACTTTGAAACCATTTGGCTAGGGGTCTATGGTGTAATTCTTGGACAGCTTCATGTTTATGAACTAAGGGTGTACCAAGGCCATGGATTATACAATACTCAACCAAACAACACGGAGAGTATTGTTTTAAACATTCGTTTTACAACTTGTGAACTGCTCTCCAGCTCTACACTGAAACAAACAAACAAATTCAACCAAACAACATGGAGAGTATTGTTTTAAACATTCGTTTTACGACTTGTGAACTACTCTCCGGCTCTACACTGAAACCATCAAACAAACAAACAAAAAAATCCACTCTGTTTTTAATCATGCCATTGATCTTTTAATTATTTGACTCATTTTAAAAATGATTTTACAAACTTACTATAACAATTTTATAATCTTGGTAATAATATTGAAAGAATTTCTATATTTCCATGCATCTCAATATTGTATCATTTTTATTGTGAATGTAGTTATTTGTCTTTCTCGCTTTGTAGGTACATTTATATAATTTCATGTGAAGCGCTTTTGAACGCACAACTCCTGTTTGAAAAGAGCGCTATATAAATCGGGTATAATAATAATAATAATAATAAAGAATAACGTCTTCTCCGCTGTATCCATATGAGTACCAAGCAGTTGGTATTGTAGTCAGGCGCCAAGTTTTTCATTGATGCAGGAAACATTTACCATTACAAATGTAGATCTAGTTGCTTACCGCGTTTTTACCTAAGTTTGCAGACAGTTGGATCTAGATCAGACGCCTCATTATGCAGCGTTTTCTCAGGAACCAAACGATGGGAAGCTCGTATTGAGATTTCTTAAGCTGAAATTGTATTAAATAAGTTTAAGAATCACTTTAGACGACAATTGTGAAGCAGCCGACATTGTAGTATGAGAAGGGTTCACACATTCAATGTCATTACGTCTCCGCGTTTAAACAATGGTCGTCTCAAATTAAAATTAACGTTAGTTTGACAGAAGAAATATAAATTTGAGTGTCAAACAGTTTGGAACTTGATCAGACGCCGCGTAACGCGGTGCCTGATAATGACCCAAACTATGTGCAAATAACTACTGTACTCTGGGTAAGGCAGTGAAGGGGCTAAATTTGGACTGGATTTCAACAGCAATCAATTGATAAAAGCTATACTAAACGGCTGCAGGATAACGCGCTAAACAAACCGGTCGAAAACTAGTGTCATTGCATTGCAGACGGACATGCATGCGCTACGTTTGTTAGTATAGTGTTACTTGTTTGTCTGTTATCGGACAAGCCGTCTAATAAATTTGATTTTAAATAATACCGTCTGAAGTTGTCGTCTGCAAATTGAATAATGTTTATTCTATAAACTGAAATAGCGTGAACATGAGTTGGACGCCTTTGTGGTATTTTCTGCAAGGAAATATCTTTATATCAACTCAGATGACACTTTTTGCAGACGAAATTCGCGTGCAGTAGGACTAGATTTATAAGCAACAAAAGGATTAACCCTTTACAAAATAGTCTGTTTCTAGTTTTGAAAATAGGTGACCACGTAAACAAGGTTGAAATTTAAAGCAGAATGCCCCTTAATGCTCATCTGCTTTACTTTTAGCCTGCTTTAAGCTACACTCTGCTAGGATGAAGAAACACATATTTTGGTACATGTTCATGACTGTTTAAATTGGAACTATTTTCTTCAGTGAAGGAATAAATTAGAACCGTAAAAGGCGTATTTATGGGGAAATGAATTAAAGGAATTTGACTACAAGCCAAGACCACTGATGTTTCTTAGCAAGCACAGACAGATTGTTGAGTTTAGATAAGAGAAAGAACATAGTTTATGCTAATTTGTTAACCCTTTTACATGTCGACTTTGCAAACAGTTTGCATTTGTTTTAAAAGTTCAAACATTTCAGGTTGGCATAACTTTGCAGACGACAATTCTTTTGCAGGCGAGATTTTATTTTTTGCATGGTTAGATCAGACGGTTAACTTTTCTAGTGAAAGATTTAAACCCAGGCTATAGCTGTATTTTTCAAAAACCTCTTCCAATACCTTATATGTTGAACAGTACGCAAGATGTTATTCTTTCCCAATAAATGCGTCTGTGCTAAATATATTATGTCCATTGCAAATAGGATGAAGCCAGATCAGACGTCAGGCTAGGAGCTGTTTACAACTCAGACAAAACATTGTGAGAACTTTGTTATTAATTCTCGTATAAACGTAAGAAAATGAATGGTAAACTGTTTACCACTCATTTTCTTACGTTTAAACGAGAATGAATAACACCTTCCACACTGTCGTTCCAGTCTCAGCAAAGACTCCTTACCAAGTCACAAATCTCGCACTGTTCGCATGCAATCACCAAGCGGGAGACTGCTAGTTATGTTTTTCATATGTTTGGTTCAATTAGGCGGGCAATCGGGTTCGCGACCTCTGCACTCGTGGTCCGGCAATCTTTGAGTAATGTTTGAGACATTGTTCTTTTCATGGCAACCGGTCAAATTCAATATTGCAAACATTTAAACATTCAACTCAATAAATAAATCTGATGTTGATGTGATTATAACGAGGCGACCTTATTGAACTACCTTTTTGTTAATTTGGAATTTATTTTTAGCACGTCTGTTTATTTTGTTTGCCTGCCATACGTGTCTGTGATCCTGTTTAAACTTTTTTTCTCTTTTTTCTTTGTTTCTTTTACCTATGTTTGTCGGAATAAAATCCATATATGGCCTATGTTACTAAATTTTGACTACAGGCTATGTCACTAAAACAGTTAAACAAGCTTTTGTAATTACATCTATACTCATGTAAATAAACATCTTAAAAAGAGGGTTTACAATTTGGTGGTTGCTTAAAATTTGATTCAAGCAGAAATCATATTTTCAATTTCTGTTTTACTTAACGAAGCCGAATTGCAATAAAAACCAGTTCTGGTTGCTACAAAGCTTTTAACATCAACATGATATTAAAGTTACTGATTGCATTCAATCAGTATTGAGTATCCCCTCTGATAAGAACTAAAAAGAGAGTTTTGATCCCACGTACTGCTTTACAGCGAATGAGACAAAACGTTATATTCCTGAAATCATTCCGGTACATGTATAGGGATGAAGCGTATTGGTGTATTTTTGAGTTTTTATATACTAGTTCATCGAATTTTTTAGTGTTTGCTTATATATTGTTGTTTCTCGGGGCCATGTGATCATTTTATATGTCGTGATGCTGTAAAACCAACTCAATCAATCTATTAATTAATCAGTCTTGTGGATTCTGTGAAACTTAGATCTGTATTGTTGTTGTTTTTTCAGAAACAGATCATCTAACCTGATCGATTCCAGCGAGAAGGTAACGTTGTCATGGGAACACGTAAATGTGCACGTCACTCCACAAAATAGGCCGTGTTTTAGAGGCCCTGATCCGGAAAAACCAGAAAAACACGTGCTCAGAGATGGTAATGTTCCGTTATTTATGTTTTATTTCTGTTTCAAACTTTAACAATAACATTACGACGAGTTTACTAGAAATTTACAGAGTACATATATAATCAAAGCGCTGAAAGCGCTAAAGGCCTAGGGACTGGCATGATTAATGAACTAAAGAAATTGTAGTGATGATATTGAAACAAAACATCATTTTTTAAATCAATTTCTATTAAGAAAATCACAATAGTATGCCAAGCAGTTGTTCTCAGTACCCGGATGCCGATAGAGAGGTGGGACGACTTTCAACGTGACCCTGATCAGAAAAATGGTTTGTATATCTATTAGCTGGGACGACTTTCAAAGAGACCCTGATCAGAAAAATGGTTTGTATATCTATTAGCCATCTGAAGGCTGGACGAAATAAAGAAAATATGGACGCTTTAGAAATTATCCGTCGAATGAAGACTGTAGAGGCATTTTCACAACTCAGGATTCAGTTCAGGAAACGAAATTTGGTTAGTTTTTGTTAGCATTGATAGAATGCATTACTTGTAGTTGTTGTAAGGGTGTGAAATGCACGTGTATCGAATGAGCATCTATCCATGTGTAGTGGCGAAAGTGAAAGTACTTAAGGAGACTTCGATAGTATACACATATGGCAGGGGTAACATGACATGACAACACTCGTTGTGCGGTGTTTGGTTAAATACTAATCATTTTTATAAATATTTCATCGACTCTGCGTGTAAATTTGCATATGTAAAACAATTGAACGTGTTTTGTGTTACTGTACTTCAAATATGAGCTTATTTTTAGATTCTTACATGCCCTGTGCAATAGATTAGATCTATATTGTATTGCATTTATTTTGAACTGATCCCATGAGAGATGGTAATTGTTAAGCATGTCGAGTTTGGGGTGTTACTAATATTAGTCCTGTGTTTTAATTCCAGGATGAGCACCAGCACTGAGGAGGCTCACACATATATAGCCAAGGCATGAACGAAAGAAAATACCGTATTTACCCTAACAGTTCGGACACAAAAAAATAATTATATTTTTTGCTGTCCGAATTCATTATAAATTATTTCAATTCTTTTTAGGTGGTGTCCGAAGACATAATAATCTGTAACATGTATATTCTAAACGAAAAATTGTTTCCCCTCACACATGTTTTCTAAGACCAACATGGCGGCCGCGGTACATCAAAACGAAAGTACGGAAATTCTGATGCATTCCGATACCGCTGAAAGTTTTATTAAGCTGGCAGTTAAAAGAAGTGACAACTAAAATTAAATCTGATAATCTCCTTAAATGTCCGCTAATAGCATCCATAAAGTATCCCCTCTATTCATACTTGACAAACACATACATGATTTACACCTGATGTGTTGAAAACATCACAGCATAATTGAAGAGCTCTCCCAGGTGCAGTAACTAATGACGCAGTGTGATGTGATTAGCGGCACCGGCCTTTGTCGTAACCAAACTGTGAAAACAGTAGATGAGTTTGTCTGTTTTATTTGTTAAGTGTTAAGTGTTGTCGGCGTTCTATTTTATTTACCAATATTGTCAGTGTTCTCTGTAATTAGCATATTTGAAATCTGTATGTAAATTATTTTTTGATTGGCTACTAGATTAATTATCAATTAATCCAATCAATTCTTCTGCAAGATATTATCCAATGAAACTCTCTACGGACTCGACAGAAATGTTTAAAAACGATGGGAAAATCATATTTGTTATTCAAAATGGATAAGTTTGTGCAACGTTTTAAGAGTAGTGAAGACGCCTTGCTTCAGGCGTGGAAGGATAATCCAATTCCAAAGGGTCAGCCAAAACGTCCTGTTGGGAGGCCAAAGAAACGGAAAGCAGAAGACCAGCTAGAGGGAGCTTCCAAACGCCCAAACAACAGAGACATCAATGAAGACCACTCGGACCCACTGCTTACGTCCTCAACACCAACAAAACGTGGAGCGTACAAAGCATTCACTTTGAAGCAGAAGCGGGAAGTGGTTGACTTTGCATGCCGCCGAGTTGATACAGCCTCTGAACAAGGAGTTCAAAGCCAGCCGTACCTGGACAGAAAAGTTCATGAGACGCCACGAGCTGGTATTACGCGCAAAGACTTCAGTAGCCCAACGCCTTCCAGCTGACCTTGAATCCAAAATCGCCAGCTTCCATGAATTCATTGTTCAGCAGCGGGAGCTAGACGAGTTTGACGACAGACTTATTATCAACATGGACGAAACCCCCATGTACTTTGACTTAGTTTAAGACAGTTGAAAGGAAAGGACAAAAATCTGTACGAATCAGAACCACTGGAAGTGAGAAGCGTCACGTGACAATTGTGCTTGCCTGCTCTGCAGCCGGTGACATGCTGCCTCCAATGATACTTTTCAAAGGAAAGAGGCCCTTGGACATACCTCACCCACCAAAATGGATAGTGTGTGTTCAGGAGAAGGCGTGGATGGACGAGACCCTGGTGCTGAGATGGCTGTACGACATCTACTTACCTTTTACCCAGAAGGATCGTTCTATGCTTGTTATGGGCAGTTTCCGAGCTCAGCTGACAGAGAAAGTTAAGAAGTGTATGAGGAATGGCAACATCGTACCGGCAGTGATTCCTGGAGGCTGCACGTCGAAGGTCCAACCCTTGTATGTTTCCACCAACAAGCCTTTCAAGGGGGAGCTGAGGAAGAGCTGGACTAGTTTTATGCGCAACGCCACTAGGGATTCTGCAAACACCGGGGAACGCATCAAGACAGCTTCTAAGGCTGAACTTGTGTCATGGGTTGAGGGTGCGTTCCAACACATCGCAGCAAATAGGACACTTGTGATCAAATCATTTCATGTGTGCGGGATCAGCAACAGTCTGGGTGGGAGTCAGGACGAATTAGCCCGTAGCAACAGTGACAGTGACTGTGAGAGTAGTGATGGGGAAGAGTTTGAGGGGTTTAGCCCTGAGGATGTACCAGACGATATGTTCGATTGAATTTAGTGTGGAATGATCAGGCGTTAATCTTTCACCTGTTTTGCGCGTCATAGCAACTTACAGCATCTTGGATCCAATTAGACGCCGCGTAAATCGGTTTCTAATCAGGATCCAAACTGCTTGATAATCGCTTAATCGATTCTTATGTTTGATTAATGTTTGACACTTTTTAACAATACTGCAATAATATATATAATATTTGCGTATCTAACAGGGGAAAGGTTACGCGATTATCATAAAGTGCTGCTCTGCCATATGGCTATTTGGTGTGGTTTTGAATGTGCTTTCGACGAGTGCTTTCTTTTGGATTACATATATCAATTAGGAATAGTTATTAGTGAATGAAATAAATGGCGATGAAGAACCCCGGTAGTGGCCAGTCACAACCTCAAGTTGTCTGGACCCGGCGTTTTGCGCACCGGAAGACAAAATCAAAATTTGCTACGTTAATTTCGCACCTAGGTTCGACTGTGTTGCATTGTGAATATTTAACCCTTATACTGCGGTGATATCGTCTGCTTCAAAATTGTCGTCTGCGATGTTTGTTAAATTTTAGATTGATCCATTTTTTAAGTTCAGAAATGTCGCGTGTCAAACAGTTTTGATCCAGTTCAGATGCCGCGTAATGCGGCGTCTGATCTGGAACAAAACTGTTTGCAAAAATCAGTTAAGTCGCGATCAGCAGTCAAAGTGTTAACTCTGAGCGCTAAAGGTAATATCGTCTGCAATTATCACCCACCGGTGCTTAAATTGTTTTGACGGTGTAGTTTTAACAGTTCGGATCCAAATGCAACGTCACATTACACGGCGTCTTATCTGGATCCACACAGCTTATATAAAATATTTTGCCCCATGCATTCGAAAAGCTCCGAATTCTGATATTTGCTGGTATTACACAAACCTCAACAAAATAAAGTTGAATAGGTAAAAACAACATGATACTGAAAAACGAAACTCAGTTACTCGGCATTTGATTCAAATCAATGTTGTTTTGCAAGTTATATAATGTATAGTTGCGAAAGGCAGGCGAAGGTTTACAGTGGAGAATACGTTATTATTTCCGTTTAAACGCAAACCCAGACGTAGAAATTGACAATTGCTGACAAAATATATTTTCCTTTTGAGTGCGGAACACAGTGAGTAGTGCGATCAGGCGCCCGTCAACAGGCGTCTGATCTGGCTACTAACTGTTTGCAATTGAACCAATAGTTTTAGGTTAAACAGGTAAACTGTGAAAGAATAACGCCTTCTCCACTGGGTTATAGACATCTACGTATCAATTATTTATTGCATTCAACATTTGTTTTGGTGTTGATCTTTTATGAAGCATATAGTATAGGCATAGTATGTTTAAAAAAATAAAATATGAATGTGAAGCTTATTTCTTGCGTTTGTTGTCTGTAGTGCATTCCTCGTGACTGCACTTTGCCAATTTTGTTTGTTTTTCACAACCTAATAATCTTGTCGTTATGAAATATAACCACTTAAAATTTCTTAGCAATGATTGAGTTTCAAACAGCAGGTATCCAGGCCATACGTCGAGTAACTCGGCGTCTGATCAGGATCCGTGTTCTGTGACACGTTTACGTGAATCGTGAATTTTTTTAACAGTACAACATGAATTACAGCCGTAGCGATCAAAACAACAGGCGAAGGGTAGAGTAAAAGAATTTACTTTATTAGAAAAAGTATTGGCGTATGACACAGGTTCAGTTAGGATCCAAACAGTTTGCAAGTCATACGTGTCAGACAAAGACCCGTCTATTACTGCCCAAACTTGAAAACAACATGTTGATTAGACAGCTGTCAACTTTCTGTTACGTATAAAAATAACTGCACTGGCTAGCTACCCTGCTCAAAATAACCTCCTGTGTTCTCATTATGTACTTCATTTCGTCTGCTGTAAATAAATGTGGACTTTATCAGGCGATTTCGTTTAATCATATTAGATTAGATTACCGCACATCATTTTTATAAGGTCAATTTAGACAAGAATTGGGGAAACGTATACACAATTCTATAGCAGACGGGTCGATCTAAAAATAGAATTGTGTTGTGTCAATCCGCTGCCTCGATCTCCCTGTGTCGCGCCGTCTGCTGTCTCCTGTGTAAGAAACAAAAGGATAAACTGGCTGAATGGCATAGACCTTTAGGAATAAGCTACGAGTTATGGTAAACAGTTTGAACTTATTTTGGCAGTTGTAGAAAAGGTGTAAAGTTTAACAATTCAATAACTCGATCTACCCGTGCCGTATTGTCGAAAGAGAAAAGCCTCGGCGTCTCTAAATACAGTTCAATATTTACAGACCTTAATTGCACAGCATTAACCATTTACCTCTGTCCACGAGATCGATCTCAGCAAACAGTTTGGATCCTGAAAAAAAGCTGAATATACTCTTGTCGGCTTAACGTTGGCTACTTAACATTCGGGATTATTTTACGTGGAATCACTCCGCTGTCGTTCTACCGCGGACTATGCTAGTAGGCGGTAAATGGGCGATTGGCAATAGGAATCCTTCTTATTCTAATGGCCCTTACTCTCAAGACGAAAAGGCCACAAGCTTGATTAATGCGTATATATAAATAACCATTATCGTTATATTCACAAAAAACGTCGATTACACATGGTTGTTAAGGCTTTTAACGAATAGTGCAGATACACGGCCACAATCTTTCCCCAAAAAGAAGGTATTTTGGTGTTTTTGATGTAAAGTTTTTGTTCACCCCGAGGGAGCCTTCAATCTGCTGTATAAAAACGGAGTCAGCTTGATTTATCCTTTTAAATCCACAGCCTGGTGCCATTTTCTCATGATATTGTGTAGCGTTTCAATGAATAAGGTAAAAAGAAAGCCACAAGCTTTTTCATAAAAAAGTATTTTTGGGTTTTAGCAGCATAAATGTTGTGTGCCGTGACGGCTACGTGAAGGACGAAGTTGGTATACCGACTAAGGCCTTACGGGCCCTAACGGCCCCTAGGCCAAAAAGTAATAATATACCAAGTTAAAGTCTACTTTCAGTCCCAATGACCGCTCAGCCGACTGTACATATACTCCCCTGATCATCGAGCCATCTTGCCTATGAGTACTGCTAACATATGGCGCAGTCAAATGCAGCCGCAGTACCGACCCAGACCCTTCACAGGTACCCATTTTAACTCCTGGGTGGAGAGGAGCAATTCGCGGTATATGTCTTGCTCAAGGACTTTCCTGTACATCATCGGGGATTTAGAAAAAATCCCCTAGTCAGACCGCTGGTCCGGCGGGGGATCGAACTCACGACCCCTGGTACCGTAGTCCAATGGTGTAACCATTGGGCCACTACCGCCGGTATATGAAGGGTAGACTTGTCCTATGCAAGCAGTGTATATCGAGCTCAGATGACTCTTATATGAGCCCTCTGATAAGGGTCTACACTGTTTGGAAAGCACAGTTGTACTCTTCACATGTAACCTGTTTGTAAATGACATTTTTGTCGTCGCTACATACATGTACGTCAGTCCACATCTTAATGTATTGCATTTGTGTTTTGTTGCATTTCCTACCTTTGGTCACTCTAACTTGATTATAATTTTTATATGCCTGTGGTATAATTCTGGTAACTTTATGGTCATATTTTACAGCACATGGACACGTACAACCGGGGACATTACTTGCAATTATGGGTGCAAGGTAAGCATCTTAACACAGTTTGGATCACGTATTAATATGTCGGCTGTCAAAAATTACTAAAATATAAATTTGAGAAATAGAGGATCTTACATGAGTGATCATTATTTATCATTTTTAATAAACGAGTTGACTAAAATAATACAATGTATGACGCGAGCCTTGGCGAGTTTATTAAAGATGGTAAGTAATGAGCACGAATGTGAGATCCTATTTATCACATAACACTTTATAAACACCTATTAAATCAATCGAAACCGTAGTTTGTAGTATTTCTGCTATATAGATATTCCGCCAAAACTTGGCGTTGTTTACGGGAACGTCATGGCAAATGACGTCATTTTGTGGCCCGCTACGTGCAGCGCTTGTTGACGAAAAGGTTAGGCCGGAGCCCAAAAAACGATGTTCCACTAGTGGATTACGATAGTTATATAATCGCTTTATGGAACTCCCAGACTGCAAATTATGTGATAAATATACTTAGACGACAATTCTGTAACTAGATGAGGCTACTGCAGCTTATGCGGTATACCGACATTTCAGTGGTTCGGGCAAGACTACCCTGCTCAACACAATCACATCTCGCATTAACACCCAAGTATTGAACGTTGAAGGGGATATCCGCGTCAATGGTGTAAAGATTGGCCCTGGTATTCGAAATATCTCTGCGTATGTTCAACAAGACGACCTGTTTATAGCCAGCATGACAGTCAGAGAACATCTCGTGTTTAGGGTAAGAAGACAAACATAAAAGGATAAAATTAAATAAGAAGAAAAACAAAACACAGTGCATGGTTTTCATACAAGTTGAATGATGATTTATGCCTTATTCCTGAACTGTTTCTTGTCTTTTTTCCTTTTAGTCCATTTACAACGGTTCTCGCTGTTTTTCCTATGAGTCTTCTTTACAATCTTTACATTGAACATAGTATATGACCCCGCATTGTTGTATGTGTTACAGTATGGTCCTTTACTTTAGTCACTTGACTTTCGATTGAGTTGAAAGGTTTGTTGTACATATTGCCACGAGTCTTAAATATCCTTGCCAAAATTTTAGACGTACCACGTATGTATATACCCACATTTACCTTCCAGTCTTTTGAAACACTCTTCTGGTTGGGTTGGTGAGGCTTGTTTCTTGGTAATTGAAACATCTACCCTTGGTAGTTGTTAGCTCGTAACGCTTATTTGACTTGCTCAATTTCCATTTCCTTGTTTTCCTCACCAGCGAATTAGATCTAGCTCTATGACTCCTGGACGTTTATGTTTTAATTGATGGTTGAAGTTAAATTTAAGGGTTGCTATATACCGTCACACTGTTGCACCACCGTCCTTTGCATGTATGCATGTATCTAAGATAAATATACCAGGCAAAAAAAAGAAACGTCCACAATGTAAAGGTGTGTGCCTTTCAGCAAATTGTATTCAACATATACAAATAAATATATTTACAGATAAAACAATTAAATTCTCGTCTGGAAGCAATCTGGTTTTATGAAGTTAACGCTGTCTGTAGAAATGACGAAACCCATGATCAAATAAGCGTTCGCATTGAACACAAAACATGGTCAATAGCTGGAATGTCCTCACTACGCACCGACACATGCAACACAACGCCGCCTCATTGACCTGATAACACCCCTGATCACTTGTTGGGACATTATTCGCCACTCCTGACGCAATGCTAGCCACATTCGCTCTAACGTCGAAACGCCGTGACGTGAACTTGCGTTACGTCACACCTAGTCCCAAACAGACTCTATGGGTGCCAAGTCCGGAAATCAATTAAGCGTTTTGATGTTGTTGGCATGTTTACAAATGGTCGGTGGTTGCGCTTGCGACATAAGGGCGGGCATAACTTTGTTGATACACGCATCTGATATGACGCTGATCGGTTTGACGTTTAAATGTATTCCTAAGTAACGTTACAGGCTTATTCTGAAGTAACGTGAAACCGACTTATGAAGTTCTGAGGTAGTTAAGGCGTGTGAACATATCACCGGATGTTGACAAAAATCTCGGGCGTCTAGACCTTGGTACATATCTGTCATCGATACTTCCGGTTTGTTTGGAAAAATGGAAATAACGTCGTTGTTGACTGACGTAATATTTACGTCAACAACTAAAGAACTGTTATGAATAAGTTATTTAAATTCTATTATTTCACATTAATTAATAAAATGAAGCTTCTAATTTAAACCGCTGTCGGAGATGACTGATATTTCTTGTTGAAATATTGCATATACCTGCAACACGACGGATGCTGATACCGGCTTCCAACGTCCCGATGGCTCAGTTCTTCTAGCGATAATAGAGGCAAATATTACCGCATTCTATCGCATATGAAACTTTAATGTGATGGCTATGTGCAGAGTAAGATGTTTCTCGCGTTATTTTCTCGTGCTACACGTGCAGTACAGTTTATGCACTTCCAGGCAATTTGACCGCCACTCTATAGACTCAAATAGCAAACAACGTCGGACATATACACGTTGTTAGCAAAAATTGCGGGCTAAATTTATTCCCTAAAAAATTAACATTGTTGTTTTTCTTCAGAAAAAGGATGTCTTAATTAGTGAAAGAAGAAAATTAGTGAAATATATACAGTATTTATTTAGATCTGGTGATATGAAGTTTAACACTATATATAATAGTGGACGTTTTCTTTTTTTGCCTGTTATATATTACCCATCTTCCTCTTGAGAAGTGAAGTTTGAAGTGGGGGTCAATGAAATTCAAATGCTAGGTGAATTGGTCAATGCCATACTCATAAATTTTGGTAATGGTGACATCAATAAATCTGACCCCGTATACACACCACTCCTCTCCAGATCACATGACCTTTACCCGTCAGATGGACCGACATACTAGCTCACAAATGTTGACGTAGTAGGTGTGATATAGTCAAACAACTAGGTCTGGCGTGTCACGGGGTCGCCGAGTCCATTTTTAAGGGAGATCAGCATTTCGGATATCCTCGTCTCATTCTTTTAAAGAAAAGGTTGAGTTATAGGTATAAACAATGAGCGGATTAGTTATCAGAAACATAGCGTAATGGATAGGTCGTAGGCCTATAAGCGAGTATATGATCGTAAATTTTATTTGTCGTGGGTTCGAATCTCCCATCCACCTAAAACTCTTTTATTTTTGCTAAAACGTTTTAAGGATTCTATAATTACTTTATTTCCATTTTCATTTCAACCATCATATACTTTTATTGTAATGTAGATCTATGTAGATCCACGATGAAACACCTCTAAACTTAAGTCATTGTTGGCCTTTAAGAGGCAGGTTGCAGCATAATTTAAGGGGGAAAATTCATAAAGCAATCTCCATTACTTTTGTTCTGCATTCAGCAGCAGCCTGTCTAAAAAGACCACTTTCGTCCTGAATGGGTGGTCGATTTCTAGGTGTTCATCGTAATCAGGGCTCCAGATAAGGAGAGTATTTCAAAAACTAAAATATTCATGTCTCCATCAAACCCTATGGTGTGACTACTAATCTAAAGTTTCTCGATGAGAAAATTCTAATTAGTAGTCACACCATAAGGTTTGGTGCATGTTGGAACATTTTAGTCTATTCCCCCGTATCTGGAGCCCTGTAAACAGTAATCCATTTCATTTCAATATACATGTAGGGACCTAAGTATGTATTTTTTCATCGATTAATGTTTTAAAATAATATAGGACTGAATATATACGAACTGAAGCAACACACCTTCTCCAACACTGACGAACATGTGCATAAATGGTCAGCTTATATTATACAGTATGAAATATAATATAATGCTTTTCTATTCAGGCAAGATTTATATAAAAAAGTGTAAGGTCGGCGTGGGATTCGAACCCACGCTTAATAAAAAAATACTGCTATTTGCCTTTTGCATACCTAGACTTTATCTACTGCGCTAAACGGCTCACAATAATCCCGCCTTCATTTTTATCTCTTATACGAATATCGGCTGTTTAAAATATGGCCCGAGAACATGCGGAATGCTGTTTTCCCTAAAAGATGGATTCGGCTGACCTTTGACACGTCAGACCTAGTTGTTTGACTATACCTCCAAAACTTAAACAGGAAACAATTGCCCAGAGTCATGAAAATCTCCTCAATAGTTTTGAAATCTGATCAGACGCCACGTAAAGAGGTGTTTTATCATGATCCAAACTGTTTGCAAGTAGTAATTGTACCCAGTGTTAGGTAGTTAAAACATATACGCGCTTGCAAAATTGATTGCAGGTTGTCATTATCGACCATAAAGGTAAACTATTAAGCTGTTATACTGTAATTCTGTTTAAATGGTTATGCGTTTTGATTTTCAACCTGATTTAATCAATTCAAACTAAGAAACATTTTAGTTTTAACCATGTTGTAACTTGATGCAAAACAATATCAAATACGCGTCTGATTTCATTGATCATGTAGTGCTAATTCTTCTGCAAATTGTTTGTCTCTTGTCGATTCTCTTGGCTTCTACGTTATATAATCGATTTTGGATGTTTTATGATGTCGCATGTAATATAACTAAATGAGTCGAATTCTCATTTAACTGGTGTGTAATGAAATGGAAAGAAAATTCATAATTTCAATAAAGATCATGTGATACCAAATCACATACTGGTATTGCAAATCTCGATGTCTATTTTTCTCTTTACAAGGCTTATATTTACAGCATATAATACATTCTTTTTTAAACAAAAATCGTTTATTTTTAACCCATATGTCTTTTAAAACAGTTTGGAGACAGATAAGACACAGGGTAATTTGGCGTCTGATCAGTTTCCAATATGATTGCCACTAAAATTAAAACAAATCGTTAGAAAGTTGAAGAAATCTATAAAACATATACATTTTATTTCATTGCGTTTGTGATTTGTTTGCATTAAACGGGAAAGAATAATGAGAAGATTTCAATAAGCTTCAATCTGTTGGTCTATAATTTACAGTATTTGTTGGCTTGTAAATATTATTAAAAACAAAATATGTTTAAACTAAATAACGTCTTCTCCGCTGTTATATGATAATAATTCTGTATCTGTTTAAACAGGCTTTGCTGAGGATGGACAATGCCCTGACCAGAGAAAGGCGTTTAGCAAGAGTTGAAGAAGTTATCAGTGAGCTAGGTCTTAAGAAATGTGCGGATCACCTGATAGGAGATCCGGGACGGGTGAAGGGGATATCTGGAGGGGAAATGAGGCGACTGTCCTTTGCCTCTGAGGTACAGTGAGGGAGACGATAATGTTTACATTCAAACGAGATGAAACGCAATGAAATGTAGAAAAAACGGATTATTGAAACTATTAACTATATATCAAAATTCTAAACGGTAGTTTGGAGCCTAAGCAGACTCCGATTTACTCAGCTTCCGATCTAGTTTCAAACAGTTTGCAATGGACGTAATAGTTTATGCACAAACACGTTTATTTTGAGAAAGTAACATATTTAAAAAAAGAAAAGAAAAATAAAGTAACACATTTTAACTATACACGTATGTGTTCATTTGTTGGGCAACAGGGTCGTTGTGAAATAAATGTGAACCAAGGCTTGTTTCATCACTTGATGTCGTTTTGTTACTGCAAACAAAACGCTACCATTCACCTTTTAACCCAATTGTGCCCATGGTTCCTTATATGGGGCAAATGCAAACAGAGTAGACTCTGATCATTGTTTCATGTTACAGAGTTTGACCAACCCTCTTTTGTTTTTTGTAATGAGCCCACATATAGCTTATATTCATACATTGTTTCATGGTACAGATTTTAACCAAACCTCCTCTGTTATTTTGTAATGAGCCAACCTCATGTCTAAATTTATACATTGTTTTATATGACGGATTTTAACAATCCCTCCCCTGTTATTTTGTAACCAGACCACCTGATACTTAGATTAATACATTATTTTGGTTTGCAGATTTTAACCAACCCTCCTCTGTTATTTTGTGACGAGCCCACCTCTGGCTTAGATTCATACATGGCGGAGAACATCGTGAAAGGACTGAAAGACATGGCACATAGAGGCAAAACAGTTGTGTGTACAATACATCAACCGTCATCTGAGGTCTACGAACTGTTTGATACGTAAGATATAGAAAACTATATGACGTGAAGACGGTTTGTAGCTAAAATCAAATTGAAGCTAAAACAGAAGATCCTAGTCTACCTGCTTAAAGCATCGTAAACACATATTTATGTGGTCGCAGTGCAGAGTAGTATTGTATTAACCCATTACCACGTAACCAGTTACTAGTTTTAAAGAAAAGAGATTATTTAAAGCAGGTGAAAAGTAAAGGCGTGTTCTGTCTCACTTTCAGTCTGCTTTGAGGTATCATCTGCTAGAATATAGAAAATACTTCTTATAATACATATATATGTCTGTATAAATTGGAACTACTTTCTTCAGTTTAGGAATACATTAAAAGTGTAAAAAGGCGTTTTATGGATTAATGGGTTAATGTCGTTTCTTTAGCGTCCTGATTATTAATTCTTCAGATATGAGTTTAATTGAATTGTTAATGACGTGTTGCAATGAAGTTGTGCTCATCAACATCAACACGATTTTGTCAAATCCAGAACAAGAGATCAATCTTTAATGCTGCATGGACAAAATTGTTAAAACAAGTCCAAAATGTACACGTTGTATGTTCAGACAATCATTTTGACAACTTGTTTGGTATTTTTGTTAACAAAACCAAACGACGTATTCAAATGATTATCCGTATACACAATCCATACATTTGGAATTTGTTTTAAACGAATCGTATCTAATACAGTGATAGTACCGGTATCATTTTTTAATATTAAATAATACTTTGTACAGGCGGGAATACATTATTCCTTCCCAATTAACGCATGTATTCTAGAACCGTAATGTCCACGGCAAAGCAAACTTTTTACCCCAGATCAGACACCGGATAAATAGGTGTATATCAGGTTCCACACTGTTTGTCACTCAGATTGAAATAAATCGTCAGAGTTGTCAAAAACTTGTCATTTCTCTACTTCTCATTCCATAGTCTTTGTCTTTAGTTTCAATGTCCTGTTTTAGACTGCTGCTAATGGCCGAAGGAAGAGTGGCATATCTCGGAAAGTTAGAAGAAGCGCTTGATTTCTTTAAAAGGTATGGTTCTACACGTATTTATCATACTTGTCAGCTCTACAAGTTAGCTATGTTCAAATATATGCTTTACAAATTGTTTAGTTAATGACCCATGGCGAATTTGTATATAATTTCGTCTTGTGAAATACAATAAAAGCTCTCTATAACGAACTCTAAAACGAAGGTTTTTTTATTGCATAAATTACAGGTAATTTTAACCAAGGTGACAGTAAAACAGAAAGCGTCTGGCCTGGCTTCAAACTGATTTCAATGGACTTATAGTCCTAGCTTAAACGTGGGTATTAGAAATAATAACGTCATGTCCACTGTACATGTACCAGCGAGTTTAGTAGATTGTGCCAATAGTTTCGATCCTGATCAGACAACTACACTATGAAAGTATTAGATTTCTAAACTTAATGCTTTAGAAATTGAATTTTAAAACAATATCAGACAACAATTGCGAAACAGACTATAGTGTATTTTGGAAAGTTCGACTTGACTCGAATCACTCATGTCTTGTTTTCAGCGTGGGTTACCCATGTCCGCAGAACTACAACCCAGCAGACTTCTATATCAAAACGCTGGCGGTGATGCCAGAGTCAGAACAGGAATGCAGAGAAAGGATTGAGGTTGGAATCATCTTTGGTTTGTCGCAACGGCGACAAGCCTATCTTCAGACCGTTTAGGGTTTTCTTTCTATTATTAATACCTTTGTGGTCACGTCTAGTCTAGTGGGATTTCCCAAGCCAGTCTACAACTGTATGACAACACTACGTTCCCTTCTTCCGTCTGGTACCCTGCTTTCGCTCCGTAGCTGGCGAATACTCAGTCATGTTGTTAACACGCAGTCAACACACTTAGACACAATTAAACTTTTGAAAAGAGGTCATACAAACACATCCATTTTATCAAGCGTGTGGTTATTTAATGCACGACAAAAGTAATGTAGAGTGCTCTCCTTTCCTATGTTCTGCACTGAGTGTCTTCTTATTCTACAATAACCCTTTCAACCCTATATTTCTCTTGTTGGTATTTATAATCCTTTAGGATTATTCCAGAAAAGTATTTTGAACCAGTCTTCTGTTACATTTTTGGTATGACAACAAAAACCAGTGAAAATATCAAACAGCATAGATCCTGATCAGAGGGTTCTTATAGGAGCCCTCTGATCAGGGTATACACTGTTTGCATATGTAATCAGTAGTCTCTACAGCGGGCTGTAGGGTTGAAAGGGTTAAGAAGACATTTTACTATATACAACAGTACACATGGTTGATTGTGCATTGTCAGTTGCACCGCGCTGAATCAGTCTTCAATTTGTTTCTTTAACTCTTACCATGCTGAATTGTCGTCTGCCTCAAATATACCGTCAGAGAAAAAAGATCAGAACTTGTTTATCTCATAGTTTACACTAAAGAAAACAATTAATATAAGTGACAAATAGTTTGAATCCAGGTTAGCCGCCGCCTGAATACTGACTGACCTCGTAATCGTGCTATGATTGACTTGGCTAACATGTGTAGATAGTTTGGATCCAGGTCAGACATGTTAGTTATAAATCGGACTTAAACGTCTTTCCCATTCCATATTGGAAAATATTGAATTAAATGCTTATGAGAGTCGTGCATGTTTACTGTAAGGATACAAACTAATGAAACTATAAGACTTAGTAGCATGGGCGTATATATCTATGTTGACCATGATAAGACGCATATGCTGTGTATACGTGAATCTCTCCCGTTTAAACGCAAACGAAACGCAACCGCAATGCAGTACAATCTGGAAAGTGACAAATATTGTTGACAATTGTGACTGTTCATTTTAATTTTAGCGGCAAACAATTAGCGTAAAACGCGTTTATTGGGCAGGAAGAAGACACCTTTTACTGTGCTAATGAAACCGTTTTTTGCAGAGTGTATGTGACCAATTCAGTAAATCGAACCATAACCAACAGATTGTCAGTAGCATAGCTCACGCGATGGACAACCCGAAGAAATCTGGAGACATAGTAAGTCAAGGCTATAAAGCGTTAGAGTTGAGTCTCGACTCAAATCTGACCAATCAAATGATTGAGAATGATTTTAGACTGAACTCAAAAGCTTTATAACCTTGGACCAAGTCAATGAGTGTTGAAAAATGTTTCAAGAATTTTTACAATTGTCCTGTGCGAATTGTTCTGTGTTAGGTTGTATATTTTCATTATAAAAAACAAACAGCTTGACTCGAACGTCTGATCATAATTCAAGCTGTTTGCAAATGTAAGCGAAGTCTTAATTTTCCCTCCCTATAACGGCTCCCTCCGAACAACACACAATCTGTGTCTCCCATTGGATGTCGTTGTATTATAATTAGATTGCAAACAGTGGTGACTCTGACCAGCATGATCCTTAAAAGCCGTTCTGATAGGAATATACACAGTTTGTGTTTCATTTTTATATTTATCTGTAATTTTGTAAAATATTTTATTAAAAAAAGTCTTAAAAATAAAAATCGTAGATCTAATCGTTAAATGCATTTGATCACTTCCAACTAGATTATTTTTTATGGACTTATACGGTTTGAAAACTGTTTACGTAACAATTGTATCTTATTTTGTAGTACCAAGAAGCAAAGGCAAGCAGTATATCAAGGTAAATGTGAACTTAGAACTATATATAATTACAGTTCTTCAAACATTAACCGCACACTGCCATGACGTCATCAACTTTAACCCTTTCACTCTCAATGACGCCTAAAAGCAAACATTTTGTATCCTGATCAGACACTGCGTCACGCGGCGTCTGATAAGGGTCAAAACTGTTTGACACTCGAATCGATATTTCTCGAGTCAAGCTTCATTGAATCTCACTTTTATTTGAAACGATCTTGCAAACATCAAAATTGAAGAAGACGACAATGAAACGGTGACACACCCTGTCGACTTATTAGGCAGCTCTTTGTGATCTACTACGAATTAAGGTGCGAGGCCATTTCCGGGCGTTTATCGACGCCACAAAACACATGGCAGAAAGGTGGGTCAATTTTCGTTTTTTTCTTCAAAATAGGAGAGTTTTCTGGGGGGTTTCTAGAAATCGGGGAATGTAGTTTCACGTAAAAATGTCCAGTCGATGAATTAGTTATCATCACATGCTCCATTATTGCGATATGCCGCCCTATGTTCATTCGGCGCCAACGTTACAATATCACTTTCAAACCAAAAGTGGGTCAAAACACCAACATTTATGTGCATAAAAGTGTAATGCACGAATTTATCATGCATCTAACGCAGATTTAAGATGCACACGAACACCATTGACTATTTGGTATACTTTATGTGCATCGGAACACGCAGCGTTGGATATTATGTGCCAGTTTTCTAAAACCTACTAAGGAGGTTTTCTGTTGAACAGATTTAGGGCTGATGTTGTCAACAATTGCCATATATCATCGAAGCCATGACATGTTGTTCTCTCCATTCTTTTGTGTAAAAGTTTCTATTTGCAAATCAGAAAATTGTTCATATTCCAATTTGCTAACAATCAGACCTCTTTTTATCCGTTTCATTGCATTAAGTTTGAATTAAGATTAGATAAAGCCGTATTATTCCTTGGAACCTCACTTGGAACCATGACAGGTAGATGAAATATGGCAATTTGTGACAATATCAGCCCTAAATCTGTTCAACAGAAAACCTGCTCTTAGTAGGTTGTTGCAGTTCGGTATCAATACTTAGGTCTCATTTTCGGTTCTTCCTATGGAGGAGATAATAGATCAGTTTAGTCCATAAGAATGTTCAAACATTATTATTAACCGTTATTGTATTTTAGGCATTAAGATATCATCATCATATTAATAAAACGGGCTCAAGTCATTATTATCAAATGGTCATGTGTTGGACCGACTTGGACTAGAATGTTTGCATGAAAGGAAAGCATGCACCCATTTCGGAAGTCAGCAGACTTATTTGGAAAGGTACCTATTCTAAAACCTACTGTAATTTCGCATAAAAAGACGAGAATAACGTCGTTATATAATATAAATATTGTTTTACCATGCACAGGTACGAATCGTCTTGGCTGGAGCAGTTTTCTGTGTTGTTCAAGCGGTGCTGGAAAACAACCATACGTGAACCAATGGTTTTACGAGTGAAGATGATACAAACCATAGTGAGAATGACAAAGTTTCATTATAGACTACTGAAAGAAAAACTAATTTATAGTAAAAATATGGGCTAAAGGAAGATGTGCGAATTTCAGCAAGCTTTGGTTACGTTTCAGGCTTTTATTAAATATTGCTTTTGAAAAAAAGGACGACAAAATGAAAAAGAAGGGCTAAATTGTAGGTAAAATGTGATCATAGATGTACACAGTTTACAGGTAACGTTATTCGCCTACCGGGGCGGTGTTGACCTTCAATATAAGTTCATCTCATCACATGCTTTGCAAATGGACCTCAATGATTATGACGAGGGAGAAGACGATATTCACTAAAAGGGGTTTTTGTTTTGCTAAAATTATCGTTTCCATTGCAAACAGGAGCCAGATCAGACACTGAACTACGGGCTTCAAAAGTTTTGCAACTCGAATTAAAATTGTAAGAATCATTAAAATGTTGTAATTGTGTGCATTTTATTGCAATACGTTTGGTTTCGTTTACGTTTAAACGGAAAAGAATGATTTCCGACGTTCTAACCACAATCAACTATTTCTTTGGCAGAAATTATTATATAATATTATGGATGTATGTTTTTAGTAAATAAGGTAGACTCTGGTCCCTATGGAGCCATCTCATCAGGGTCGGCATTATTTATTCTACCTTAGTTTTTTTTTCTGGAAAATAATACTGGAGCCCTAAAATCATCATAAACTGATTATCACGAGTTCAAATAGGAATTTTCCATATAAGACATTCAAAATAGAAAGGATTTGATGAATAATATTTTGTTTGTTAACGTCCGTTTCTGCCATCTATTGGCTAATTGGACGCCCTAGAGAGAGGGGAGCGGATACAGAGAACCGTGCGCGATGTCCTACTCTTATTATCGAATGAGTTCTCTGGTTCTTTAAGATGCCAAGTGTAAAGCACTGATACATCGGACCTCGGTTTATAAAAGCTATTCCGAAGGACTTGGTCCGGTGGGGGATCGAACACATGACCCCTGGCGTCGTAATCGGGCACTTCACCTCTCGACAGCGTCCTGCGGTTTGATTTATTATGGTTGGCGTATTCAATCCATTGTCTTCTTTTCTGTCTGCAGATACTTGCCGTGGCACTGGGTCTGATCTATCTACGGCTGGGCACCGACCAGAAGGGAGTTATGAACATAAATGGTGCTCTATTCATCGTGTTGACAAACCTCTCCATCACAAACCTGTTTGGAGTGCTAAATGTACAATGTAACAGTTATTTACATCTCTCTCAGTCCTAATCTATTCTTTCTCTCTTCTTCATTCTACTTCTCTTTCGTTCTTTCAATTCTTCCCAATCTTATCTTCTCAATTACATTCTCTTTTCTCTCTCTCTGTCTCTCTCTCTCTCTCTCTCTCTCTCTCCGTGTCTTCATTTCTTTTCCCCAAATATAGTTTTAGGCGCATAAAGGATGTGTCTGTCCGTCCGTTAGTCCGTGTCAAGAGCATAAATGTATGTGCAGCGCCCCTCCCTACAGCGGCACTCCGAAACACGATTCCCTCCTTACAGCAACAATTGTGGTTTTTCCCAAACAAACAAATATGTCCAACCTTTTCACGTCTGCTATATTTTCTGCTTAAAATTGTCGTCTGCTGTTTTTCGCAAAGTTACATAGCAGTCATTTTGACAGAAAAAGACTTAATAACGAGTGACAAACATCTTGAATCCAGATCAGGCGTCTGATCTGGATTCAATCTGTTTGCAAATGTAAGCCAATGTTCCTCCCTATAACGACTCCCTCCGAACAACACACACATTTTGCCTCCCATTGGGTTTCGTTGTAGAGAGGGGGCACGTGCTATACCACATCCGCAAGGTACCAAATTTGTTTAGTGAACACAAATTGTAGATTTCCTGATGCACTGATTACTGTCTGTTTCAGTCGTTCCCAATCGAAGTGCCTGTCTTTTTTCGTGAATATGGAATTGGCCTATACAGAGTTGATGTATACTTCTTGTGCAAGTCGCTCGCAGAGGTAATTACTTTGTCATCTCAAAAATAAATCCATGTATGCCTATAGTCAATTGATGACATTTGAAAACAATTTAGTATCTAATGAGACGTCACACTCAACGGCTTCTCATAAGGGTCTGCGTCAACATTGCATCAACACCTTCAGTGCCTGTCCCGAATACAATGGTTATTTTAAAATGACTTGAATCGTAATCAGACGCAGTGTATTGTGGCATCTGATCAAGCTTCAAAAGCTGCTAGACATCCATAACAATATAATTTTATTTAAATTACCTTAGATTTGAATTTGAGATATAAAACAGACGACAATTGTTGGAAGGAGTGAAGGGATTACAGTTAAACCCCTCTAAACCGGAACCTCTAAATACCGGAATTCTCTCTAAACCGGTCAAAAACGTTGGTCCCCTAACTCTTCTTTATTTTAACCCATTACACCATAAATGTGCATTTTTACGCCTTTGATTTATTCTTACACTGAATAGTTTCTATATTCTAAAAATTATAGCTTAAAACAGGTTGAAAGGAAAGTAGAATGCGCCTTAAGGCACATTCTGCTTTACTTTCAACCTGCTTTAGGTGACCATATATCTTCCATACCAGAAACAAGCCCTGGGTTAAAACCTCTCTAAACCGGAAACCCCTCTAAACCGGACATTTATGTTGTCCCCACACATGTCCGGTTTAGAGGGGTTTCATTGTAAGCAGTCTTATAGTTATATGTTTATGTTGCAGATACCGGGCGCTATCGTGGTTCCAATCATTTTCTCTTCAATCGTTTACTGGATGATGGGTAACTATTACAATGAAGAACACGTTATTTTTTCTTTCCCGTTTAAACGCAAACGAATGACAAACGCATAGCAATAAATTATAGTTAATAAAAATGTTATGCTATATTTGAACCTGAGTGGCAAACAGTTTGATGCATGATCAGACGCCTGGTTACCCAAAATTGACTATTCCAGTTTCCCATAACTCATTCAATCCTAAAACTGTAATGGTCATTTTTAGTTTCCATTTAGGCCCTTGCGACTAAATATGACTGTTTATTGTAACATATTTCCTATTGACAAACAGTGCAGACCCTGTTTGCATAGGATATAGTACACACTGTATGCATAGGACAAGTGTACATTGCATAGGTACACTATATGTTAATGCCTAGAATAATTGTCGTTAGGATTGGATGAGCCACACCGAATCCATTATTGACGGTTAACCCCTTTTCAGTCCGCGATCCCATATATGGGACATAGGCAATCAGTGAAGACTCTGATCAGACGCCGCATAATGCGGCGTCTGATAAGAGTCTACACTGTTTGCTGATAGGAATATCAATATAAAACAAATTGAAAATGAAAATTTTGACCATTTTGATAAGAAATGGACTAATCCAATATATAAACATGGAAGAATCCACTTGGTGTAAATGGTTTAATGTTTTTTTTACAGTATATTGTAAAATGACAGACAGTGCAGGCAATGATCAGAGGAATCACGTACTCTGATATCAATTTACAATGTTTGCATAAGACAAATGTACTATTCGCATTAACAAAAACACTGTTTGTAGATGACGCATTGACGCGTAACTTGAGTTTAATCTGAGAGCTCCTAAAGGACTTAGGGTTATCTGTTTCTAGTATTGAAGATAGCTGATAACTTAAAACCGATAAAGGCGCATACTGCTGTACTTTCAGCCTGCTTTGGACTACCATCTCCTAGAATAAAGAAAATAATTATAACGGTGCATATTTATGGCATTATATTCTTCATTAAGAGAATAAACTAAAGACGTAAAATGCGTTTTTATGGGGTATTGGGTTAAAACAGTCATCTGTATTCTACACAATGGATTAGACTTCTGTGTGGTTGTCATAACAGAAGGGTTTTACCGTACATCATACATAGCAACCAGTGTTAGACAGAAGCAGCACCCTGAAAGGATTTGTCGGGTTAGGATGTAAAAACCTGATTATTAACGTTATTCGTTCCCACTTACCGCGTTTTAAACGCGTTATGCGTTTATGCGTTTACATGCGCATATAAACGCGTTTACCTTGTTGATAATCGCAAGGGAGATAATCCATGTCGATCAGTTTTTCCCATTCAGAACTTATTTCTTATTTCAGCAAAAATAGGGTATATCCATCTTTTAGATACATCTGAGCTAATGTTGATCAATGTACGCTAGTTACTTGTCTTTATGCATTGTTAAGGAACAATATCTACCAGTTTTTTTGAAAACTTATTCAGCTTCATTTCGTTCTCTAAAACGTGTTATACAATTTGTTTCAACCTAACACCTGCAGATGTTTAGCTGCTGAATAAGTGTCATTTGTTTAACTTTTCGTCATTAAAAAGTTAAATCCTTTTGTAATTTATAAGTCATAATTTCTGCGCTGTAATATCCAGATCATATACCGGAAGAATGACATTATTTAAGGTATTGAATTCTACACGTACCTTCTCTCAAATAAATCCATAGAGCCTATCAAGTCACACGCTGTAGTCTCACACTCCAACTGTACCCACTTTAGCCCGTAGCTCCGATGGACTGTCATGAGAAGTCCCTGTCATAAGATCAAAGCGGTAGGTTGCGCAACACAGCCTCCCCGCTCAGAGTTCTCTTTCTTTCTCCCTTATCACTAATTAGACATGA
This sequence comes from Gari tellinella, assembly GCA_922989275.2. Classification (NCBI taxonomy): domain Eukaryota; kingdom Metazoa; phylum Mollusca; class Bivalvia; order Cardiida; family Psammobiidae; genus Gari; species Gari tellinella. The sequence continues at coordinate 19,124,126 of OV277869.1, read as the reverse complement.
ACATCCTTTCATACAGTATACCTCCAATTACTAGATAAGGGAACAGTTTTATCTAGGCATACATGTAGCCATAATTAGGGTATTAGAAACCCCGTATAATTTTTAAAAACCTTTCAGGGGTTTATTTATTCGTATAATTGATCGGACAAAGGTATGCCGATTGAAACGCATTTATAAACGGAAAACCCGCTAATAAACGCAAAATCCACGCGTTTATCTTTAGGTTGCGTACCGTTTGCACACGCATTAGCATAAACGGGAAAATTATAACGGTTTTTTCCACTGTAAGTATTTAGAAAACGACTCTGAACCTTTAACGTTTTCAATCAAGCACCTGGTCTGACTTTTGGTTCTTTACAAATATTGAATGTTATTGGTTTAAGTTAATACTTGACCACATCTTATTGTTCCAGGTCTCAACGGCACTGCGGATGCTTTCCTTGTCTTCACGGGGGTAAATGTGCTGGTAGCCAATACTGCGATATCCCTAGGTAAGTAGTCGATCGCTTTAAACCCTTGATTACTTGGTAACAATATTTAAAACAGTAATCTCCTTTCGGAGCTTTCTGCTACACGTTCACAGTGCAATCAATTCGCCTTCTGTCAAATAATGATCGTAATAGAGAGGTTTTACTGTATTTGCTTTTTTATGTTTAATCAATTGATTGCCTTGCAATATTGTATAACATGCTTCACCTTCAAACGATATAACACAAGTGTAATGTATTCAAATACAAAAATGACTTCTTGAACATGCGGAAAAGTTATGCTAATCTGAGTGACAAACGGTTTGTAGCCTGGCAACACGCCGGGTTTCCCGGTATCTTATCTGGCTCCAATGTTTTTGCAATGAAAATAAGTGATTTTGAAAAAGGATGCCTTGTCAAAATTTTCATTTTCATTTTGTTGAAAACAATTACGTCTTCCCAATTCTAATTCGTCATGTTTAAAAAAAAGTGTAAGTAAAGTATAACATAGAACATTTATTTTAATATATGCATTTGATGTAATCAATGTATTGTTTTAACCTTGTAGTCAATGTATTGCCATTGCCTTTAACCCATTCATTGTCTTACGTCGGGTACAGTGGTATTTGAAAGCAGTTAAAATACTGACCAGACACCGCGTAACGCTCGCAACTAGTTTAAATATAAATTGGAATCACGTTACGCGGCATATGATCAGGATCCAAACTTATACTCATTTTGATATTTCCTAAGTCAAAATACCTTAAATACCTTAAAATTAAGAAAATAAAGCAGACGCTGTTTACGTCACTTAGTCATGAGAATAAAAGGAGTTAATACAGCAACCCCTCTCTACAACGACACTCACTTGGAGACAAAGGAGTTTTTGTTATTCTGAAGGAGTCGTTAGATCGAGGGAATTGGCTTACACTTGCCAACAGCTTGAATCCACATCAGACGCCGCAAAACGCGGCGTCTGATCTGGATTCAAGCTGTTTGTCATTCAATCTGTTTGACAATTCTACGCAGACGATATTGCAACCATCAATAGGTTGGACATAATTATCCTGTTCAGGGAACTGCAACAAGGGTCGATAAGGAGGGACTCGTTGTCGAAGAGCCGTTGTAGGGAGGGGGCACTGTAATGCTATGGTTACTTTTGCAGGATATATCGTGTCAGTGTCGGCTAACTCTGTCAGCACGGCCCTAGCCATGGCACCACCCCTGATGGTACCTCTTCTCATGTTTGGTGGATTCTTCTTAAATTCTGAGTAGGTTTTTGTAACATAAGTAACCCTATCGATGCCATAGTAATGTGATAATCCATGTAACGTATTTATTGTCATTGTATAGTTGGACTGAAAAATATCGTTTGCTTCTAATCTAAACTTTAGAACTTTCGGCATTTTGCTACCTTCATTAACGTTTATTAATTAAAAATTATATTTCTTACTTAATACTGAGATCTAATTTCATAAGTGTACTGGTCCTAAGATTATAAAGCGTTTTCATAAGTTGATTCTGAGTTCGTTCTCAAGCATTTGATTGGTCAGACTTGACCGTTTCCCTGATGCAAAGAGTTTTTATGATAGTTTATTATAGTTGTATATTATTATACAATATTCGCCTTACAAAAACCACATTACAGTATATGTACAGTCGGCTGAGCGGTCATTCGGACTGAAAGTAGACTTTAACTTGGTATATTACTTTTTTTTATTACAAAACAGTTCTTTCACCTGAAATTGAATAGACTAGTGATGTTCCGGCATTTTCCTTCTCTGCGTCTTTCCCATAAACATACGACGTTAATATCATTACAGCTGGCTAGTTATAGTGGAGAAGACATTATTCTTTCAGTTTAATCCATTTGTGCCTACGATCCCATATACGTATATGGGACATAGGCAAACAGGGAAGACTCTGGTCAGAAGCCGCATTATGCGGCGTCTGATCAGAGTCTACACTGTATGCTGATAGGAATTTCAATATAAAACAAAATCAAAATTAAAATTTTGACCAGGCATCCCTTTGATAAAAATTAAACTAATCCAATATGATAAGATAAGAAGTCTATATATATGTCTTTCAAGTATAATTCATAATTTAACTAATTCAATATGTGATATTTCCATAAACTATGTGATATTGAAAACTTGTTCAATATTTTCATAACATTAAATTATTATTTTGGTTATGTAATCAATGCATGACTTTCATGGATCTGCCACTAGTATCGGGGACCACACTGGAAATAAGAGAAAATACATTTCCCCTTTTTTGTGCAATCCTTGGTGAGCATACCATGTGCATTTTCATGTATATGCATTATTTTTATAGTGTGATTATATGTGTATGCATTTGTATTGCCATGTTATGCCAGTCTTGCCAAAAATAAAATCAATCAATCAATCAATATATAAACATGGAAGAATCCACTGGGTATAAATTGGTTAAACTCAAACGAGGCGCAAATGCATTGCCCTAACAGTAAGAAATGGCGAGTGTTTTTGCAATATTTATTCTGAATATGTATTTACCTGAATGGCTTGTAATTTTTGTGATATTCGTTCCATCTCAGTGTGCATTGCTTTTTTGTTATTTTAGCCCCAAGCTCGTGCAGTTTAATGTTTTTATTTAGCTACATTCCAGTGTGTATTTTATTTTGTCAATGTAGCTTAATCCTTATGTTTGTATATTTTGTTATTTTAGCTCCATCCCTGTGTATTTTATTTGGCTTGAGTACCTGTCTTGGTTTAAATACGCCAATGAGCTTCTTGCACTCAACCAGTGGCAAGATGTCGGGACCATTGGTAAGCCACTAGCTTTTCCAACATTTAATTCGAAGCTACACTTGTTTTAGCTTGAATAAATACGAAAGACTCAAGCAGGAAACGGAACACTAGCAATACACCCACCTCTAAAGCAGAACACACACACAGTCATACCATAGTAAGTGAGCACCTGTCCCTATGTATCGACTATAAATCTACAGAAAGAAAGTTGATAGAATGTAAAGAGTTAACTGGTACAATACCGAAGCTCATCTGACCATCGGTACATAGAGACCTACCATACGGTGCAAGAAAGAAAGCCAAAGAGACGAGTTGTACAACAAGTGCACGCTCCTGCAGGAGGATTGACCCTTTCTTTGAAAATATGACGTCATAATTCGTCTTACACAGTCGCTATCATAACATCTCCTGCTCGTAAAATTATCGTCTGCTTTTATTTCTAAAGTTAATATTTTTAGACAGTTTGATCATTTATACGAGTGCTAAACAGCACGACCCTGATTAGACGCCATGTAACGCGACATCTGATCAGGATCAACATGTTTGTAAAAGCAATGCAGTCTCGCTCAGTGAAAGGATACAATGATATATTATTTCAAATATTCCGTAAACTCGATTTGTTTTCAAATAAAGAAATGTTGTCATCTTTGGAATCAAGTCAGATTAATTGCACTTGTAAATTCAAATAATACTAATATAATTGTTTCACCAACATTTAGGGATAAGCTATGCAGTGTCTGAGAGAAGTTGCGATTTAGTCTTGAGAATAAAGAGTAACACGTTACAGTGGAGAAGTCTAAACGTTACAGTGGAGAAGTCTAAACATGACCGGAATGTAATACAGTGTACAAACGATAGTCTTTTCAGAATGTTGACGATAAAGTTTTATCTGAGTGGTAAACATATTGGAAACTGATCAGACGCCGAGTTACTGGGCGTTTAGTCAGGCTCTAAGCTGTTTACAATTGACATACCGGGAGTGTAGTTCTTTTTTATGAAAGCATTTATCGGTAAAAAACTACCGTCTTCTCCACTGTATTACTTTGTACATGGTAAAATGATATTCGTGTACAATAATTCATGTAGGTTGATTTAATCCTTGATGCTGGTGTTTTAGTTTACCTCTTTCTATGCAGATTGTCAAGGGCCAGGCATGCGTATTGGCAACATTACAATCAATCCAAAATGTTTGTTCAGGGACGGTGACTCTGTCATTGAATATTTGAACTTTGACATGGTAAGTCCAGTCTGCAGTGATGACGGCCATATTTTTTCATTAACCCATTTACGCCATGTGGATTCTTCCATGTTTATATATCGGATTAGTCCATTTTTTATCAAAGGGATGCCTGGTCAAAAAATTCAGTTTCATTTTGTTTTATATTGAAATTCCTATCAGCAAACAGTGTAGACTCTGATCAGACGCCGCATAATGCGGCGTCTGATCAGAATCTACACTGTTTGCCTATGTCCCATACATGGGATCGTGGGCACAAATGGGTTAAAACGAATCAAAACGAAAACGGACGGCAAAAAAATGTAGACAACTATACTTTTAACAATTCAGACAGGATATTTGTATTTTAGTGGCAAGCAATTTGGAGTCAGGAATATTAATATGTGTCCGTATAAACGAAATTAAAGCAAACATGTCAACGGTTACTTTCAATGTGAATGCAAACATTTTGGTATCTGATCAGATGCCGGGGCACTGGTATAGCTCCAAACTGTTTGCAATGAAAATGAAGGTTTAAATATTTGTAGATCTAATTAAATATGACTGATATGACAAGTTTCTTCAAATTAAATAAAAAAGAAGCAATGTGATCAGAATTCTTTCTATGGGATCAGGATAAAAAGAGTAATACAGTCCGTATACAAATGATTCAACAGTATTCTATATAGATACAAGGTTATTAAAATACATGTATATACATGTAGAATAAATCTTATTTAACTGTCTCTGGTAAAGTTATCTGCCCGAACTGTTCTTTCTAAATACTGCAATAACCACACAGGTTTCCAGATGATAACCACACAGGTCAACAGTTTATAACCACACACATTAACAATTAATAACTACTAGTGTTCATTCTGGACCAGTTCACTTCACATATGATCATTAGATACTTATATATTCTTATATAATATATATACATACCAAACCACACATGTTTAAATATTGACACTGGATTATATGACATAAAGTTTTAATATGCTAGCATATGCAAGCAGCATAATAAAATACACATACATGTATCTCAATTTCCACTCATGATAAATAGCACGTATATTATGCCACGTCAATTGAACTTGTAAGTTATATACATGTAATCGGCGCTATATGACCTGTTTTGTGTCGCAGTGCCGTAAACCCTAACTCATCAATCTATATACATGTAATTAAATCTAATGAGCAATTACGCTTCAAGTATGCTCCATACATGTATGGTTACAATTATAGACGGTAAATAGTTTCTGATCTAAATCACTTGGGTATAAAGGCTCCGAAGTGTTTTTCAAAATACATGTATACCGGTAGTACTTAGCTACACGTTGGGCATGCTAAGGCTGTCATTTCTTCACTCATACTACCTTAAATCTAACTTTGAAACGATGTTGCACACAACAACGTTGAAGCAAAAGACAACACAACGATGGTGGGGTAAACCCGTACGATTATTTTTGTAGTAGAAGGGTTAAAAATGTAAATTATACTTTCAGGACAACAGAACAGTTGACATCATCTGCCTATTTGCTCTGTTGGTGGGATTTAGATTAATTGCATTCATTGTCTTATTGATAAAAGCCCGTCGGTCTAAACAGTGAACACTACGTCCAGATGACAGTGATTAAAGTCCTCAAGTGAACAAAGTACCGCTCCGACACAGAGACGAAAGCCGTTTTGCATTCCTAAAATTATTTATTCTACAAGGAACACAGCAAATTGTAAATACATTTTATCACAGTTTCCTGACATTGTTTATGAGTTTGTTGATTTCTTAACGATGGGAAGACGCTATTGTTTTCCGTTTGAACGAAACGAATGCAAATGAATAGCAATAAATGTTTTTATTTCTACCAATTCCTTTTATTTGAATGGTAAATAGTTTGGAGTCTGATAAGTCTGATTAGACGCATGGTTACTCGACGTCTGATCTCGATCCGAACTTTTTACATTGGATATACATTTTTAAATAACATAAACAAGTTTATTTGGGAAAAAATAACGTTTTCTCCTCCGTAACCTGAAAGGGACAGAAATGTGAATAATCACTTTTTCGTAACATTGTTCATGGCAGTGTTTATCCAATACTAGTTTCCAAATTATTTAGATAATCACTCGTTTGTATAGACTTTGTCAAGATACGTTTTGATCTTGGTCTCCAAAGAGTGTAAATAATGTATCAAAGAGACACCCCTCTAAACCGGACATGTGTGGGTACATGTACAACATAAATGTCCGGTTAAGAGGGGTTACCGGTTTCGAGGGGTTTGAACCCATAGCTTGTGTCTAGCATTTAAGATAGCTGATCACTTAATGCATATTGAAAGTAAAGCAGAATGCGCCGTGAGGCGCATTCTGCTTTACTTTCAACCTGCTTTCAGCTATAATCTGCTAAAATATGGAAAATATGTCTGATGATGCTTATTCATGAATGTATTTTCTTCAGTGTAGGGATAAATCAAAATCGTAAAGAGGCATTGTAAATGAAGATGTTATGATATGTTACTTGTAATGTGTTGTACAATGTATTATTTTGCACAAATGCAAACCGCATAACCATTTGGATTTTACAATAGTAATCTGTATATAGAAATGGTACATTACATGTTTAACCATTGAATAATCCAATGCCCAATAACTTGCTTCACACAACTTAATGTAGTCCGTATAAAAAACTGAGAAGACGTTATTGTTTTCCCATTTAAAGGAAACTGAAGGCAACACAATGCAATAAAATGAAAAAATATACAGTGCTTTGAAAATATTGACTTTTAATTTCATTCCGAGAGGCAAACAGTTTGGAGCCTTATAAGACACCGAGTTACTCGGCGTCCGATAAGTTCCAAAGAAGTTCCAACGGACATAGTTGTGTTATTACAAATGCCTTAAATGGCAACAAGTGACGTCTTCTCAATATGTATTAAAGCTAGATATTAATATGAGTTTTCTTGCAACTTTGTGCCAAATAAAAACGTGATAATATTTAAGAAATGAACTGATTTTTTTCGGCGTTCAAGCGAAATGAACGACAGAAAATTTCGGCAAATACCATGAATCGCGCTAGCGATTCATGGTAAATTTGCCGATAATTTCTGTCGTTCATTTCGCTTGAACGCCGAAAAAAATCAGTTCATTTCTTATACATGTATTTACAATATATTTGCTGTAATTTCTAACATTAAATAAACATTTTGTCAGTACGCATGTATGTTTAATCCATATTAGAGGTCGATAACACGAATAATGTGTAACCTATAAGGAACAGCCATGACCGATTTACTGAATCTGTGTACATTCGAAAGCAGAAAAACTAAGTTCCATTGTCAACAACTTGACAGTTTGGCGCGAAAAATGCCGATTTATGACGTCATTAGAAGTGACGTAATTTCAAAGTAGGATAAATATATCGGGGTTTTATTGTCATAAAGAAACGCAGATATAGGCCTCTGTTTATAAGGTAGATTCTTATATCAATTTTCTTGAAATTTATCTCATTTATAAAGAAGAATATTAGTCGGGAATCATGGTTTCCACTACATGTAGTAGGAAGGCATAGATCGGTTGAGAACAAATTTTGAAAAAATCCGCCAAATGTTTGCTGCCCCAAGTTCCAAATATTAATTCGCGAATGAAACTGCATATGCCCCGCCTCCCCTTCGAAACTTTTCCACAAGTCCCGCCCTCTCGAAAATTGGTGTTTATATGAAATGAACACACTTTTTGTCAATGGAATTGAATGGGGCGATTGTAAATATATTGTGATACATAATGTGTTTAATGTATAAAATCATATACAGATACATGTACACATGTTAGCTGTTAATTTCGTTTTGTTTTATTTATCCGTTCTTCGCAATACAGCGCTCCCTCTCTACAACGACACCCAATGGGAGACAAACACTGTGTGCGTTGTTCGGAGGGAGTCATTATAAGGTGGGAAATTGACTTATTTGCAAACAGCTTGAATCCAGAGCAGACGCTGCGTAACGCGGCGTCCGATTTGGATTCAAGCTGTTTATCACTCATCATTAAGTTTTTTTCTGTCAAAATGTCTATTATGTAACTTTCGAGAAAAACACCAGACAACAATTTAAAGCAGTCGACATTGCAGCCGTGAAAATGTTGGACATACTTGTTCTGTTTAGGGAGCTGCGACAAGGGTCGTTGTAAGGAAGGAGTCGTTGTTGGGATGGCCGTTGTAGGGAGGGAGCATTGTATTTTACCATCTGCTTTAAAACACAATATTGTCTGCTAGGATTTGTCGTCTGCAATGTTATGTGAAGCTTAATTTATTGAAGTTTTGACGGAAGATATATTGATTCGAAGGCCCATTTGCAACGGAAATCTCAGTCGTGTAAGAAAGTGAAATGGATTAGTGATATCAACAAAAGTATTTTACAGTGTCCCCTCCCTACAACGGCCCTCCCAACAGCGACCCCTCCTTACAACGACCATTGCCGTAGGACAACGCTTTTACTGATGATGTATCGTCTGCCTAAAATCGTCGTCTGCTATTTTTCTCAAAGTTACATATAAGTGGACATTTTGATAGAAGAGATATAATGACTAGTGATAAACAGCTTGAATCCAGATCAGACACCGCGTTACGCAGAGTCTGATCTGGATTCAAGCTGTTTGTAAAACAGGTCTTAATTTTCCCTCCCTTTAACGACTTCCTCCGAACAACACACATAATAATCCCATTTGTTGTCGTTGTAGAGACGGAGCACTGTATGCATTTATATAGGAATTATCTCTTTTAACTCCTGAAATTTCAAATGAACTATTGCAGTTTGCATTAAATTCTGGTCCATTTTGACAATTTAGGGTTGTTTATATGATATCTTTCAAGAATGTTATAGAGTGAAAATCCCTAAAACAGGAGCCATTTACACTTGAACTACACTATTTGCATAGGATCAGACTAGTGTGCTATAGTGGCGGTAGTGGCCCAATGGTTACACCATTGGACTACGGTACCAGGGGTCGTGAGTTCGATCCCCCGCCGGACCAGCGGTCTGACTAGGGGATTTTTTCTAAATCCCCGATGATGCACAGGAATGTCCTTGAGCAAGACATATACCGCGAATTGCTCCTCTCCACCCAGGGGTTAAAATGGGTACCTGTGAAGGGTCTGAGTCGGTACTGCGGCTGCATTTGACCGCTGCCATATGTCAGTGCTCAATTTTGTAAGCAAGATGGCTCAATGATCAGGGGAGTATATGTACAGTCGGCTGAGCGGTCATTCGGACTGAAAGTAGACTTTAAGGCCTTTCGCTAACGGAAGTCGGTCTTGTGGGCGAGCGGATATGCGTCTTGACGACATAGACTTTTTCCGTACGTGCTTATACAAGAAAATTTATATAAAGGAAATGTTGATCCGATTTAGTATAATCCTTCATAGCGCAGTTAGTAGTGGGATAGACTAGCATTTCAAAGGTCATAGGTTCAAGACCCATCCGATCCAAATATTTGTTTAAGTGTCCGATATATTGAATTGTAAATCCATAACGCAGTGATCAAGGGACATGCTATGTTTTGTCTTCGTTGATTAGAATTAGTGATGTTATATACGGTCCAATTACATGTCCATTTACATGTACGTTTTAGTTTAATGACTTACAAGTCAATAAAATCGGTATACATGTATACGATTTGATCGAACTATAAAGCCACACATTGAAGCTTATCAATACGTCAACCTTTTCAAGATCGATATTGCCCATTATTATTATGTTTAAACAATATAATTAACCTTGTATGCAAGTCCATGAATACATAATAATGCATTTTAATGACAGAAATTTAGTTTTAAGCTAGGTTACTATCTCAACTTCAAATATCTCACATTTTAATAAGAAAATCTGTTATTACAACAAATCCTGACTGTAATATTTTCTAATTTTTTCAGACTAACTATTTCATCAACCATATATTTGAATAAAATGAAAAAATATATACATTGAATGAGTCAGTTTTTTGTAATTCAATTTTTTAGCATTTTGCAAAATTTAAATAGCTGATAACATCTTTCTGAACACCTTTATTCAAAATGTGTTTAGTTTTTCTTGTAATGAATGTTGTGGACTACTTATTGGGCGAGACTTATAGTCATTAGCTTTATTTATTTTTGAGAAAAATAAAATCATCAAAATTCCTAGGGTTTTGTCAGAAAAAGAGATCTTGAAGACAAACCACACGATAAATTTTGATTATATTTTCACACATTGTTTCTTAGGCTATTATCATTCTTCAAGAAAAGTTTCATAACACCTTGTATGGAAAATAAGCGCACCTGCGAAGTACCTTAACTTGGTATATTACTTTATTATTTATTAGTGCAGATGGCAGTTATCAGACTAGTGTGCTATAGTGCAGATGACAGTTAAATGCATTCGGGAATAGATATAGCAATCTCCATTTCGTCTTGTACATTGTAAGAGAGAGAGAGAGAGAATGACTACATGTATAATGAAGAAAAACAGACTTTACTTGAGAAGAATGAATATAAATAGTTTAGCTATCACATAAACAGTACTTTTCCTTATTTTTTTCCGATTCGGCACCACGTGTGTGGGAACTGGTCGCTTGAAAGGAGTTCCTTGAAATATTGACATAGTTCAAAGATTTAAAATACAACCCCCACACTTGCATCTACTGTAAGTTTCATATTTTACAATTCTATTTCCAGTAGTGTAATTTGACGAAATCATGCCTTTAAAACTTTCACTGTCAATGACTTCATAAAGCGAATTTGCAAACAGCTTTGATCCTGATCAGACGCCGCTCAGGATCAAAACTGTTTGCCAATTGTTTCGAAATAACGTCAGTCATACTGGCTTAAATGTTACTTTGAAATGGTATTGAAGACAGCAATATTGAAGCGGACGACAATATGGCGGTGAAGGGGTAAAACTCTCAAGATAAAGTTGATCATGAATGGTTTAATTATACGTGTAATATACTTTCCGCCATATCATCGTCTAGCAGAATTGAAGCCTGCTTGAATTAATAAAATTGAACAATTTACAGTTTTATAGTAAGTCTTTCAGGATCCAAACTCTTCAAAATGTAATTTTAGAGGGCGTCCGTTACAGTACTGAACCTTATTAAATTAAATTGATAATCGCAAGCGAATTGCCATCGAATTACCATCGAATCGCGCACTTCAAAAAACAAATCCTACGTTTGAATACTTTAACGCGAATTTTCCGAAGCGGTTGTGACAAAAATGTAATCGAAAACAATAACGAATGCATATTTGCGAACATTTGTGAGATACACCATTCAAGAAAACTTACCCGAGGGTAAAGTTAGTACCTTGAATTGCCATCGAATTGCAAGCGAATTGCCATCGAATTGCAAGCGAATCGCAAAAATTGTTAATTTAATAAGATTCAGTACTGTAACCCTATCATGATCAAATGATTTGGGAGAGTTTACCCCTTCACCGCTTTATTGTCGTCTACTTCAGTAGTGTTGTCTGCAATGTCGTTTCAAAGTTTTTAAAAAAAAGGCAATATGACTGAAGAAATTTCAAAACGAGTTTGGATCCTGATGAGACGCCGCGTTACGCAGCGTCTGATGAGGATCCAAACTGTTTGCAAACGCTTTCAAATTAAGCGTCATTGAGAGCGAGCGAAAAGGTTATAAGATGCAGTTAGCTAACCGTGTCAATATCAGTCACAATCATCTAACAGAGTTATCGTTCTTTACTCGCTTATACAGCCGAGAAAATGTTATTTCTTTGCACACGAAAAGCATTACAAGAAAATGTAGAAATATACATTCTAATTAAAATACGATATGTTTGAATCTAACTTGAAAACTGTTTGGATCTAAAATGTTCTACTTTATCCATTTGAGCTTTACTTACAACCTGTTTAAAGCTACTGCTTGGGCTGATGCAAGGAATGTCCTCTGTGTTTTATGTTTCGGCGTTCCTAGTAACTTACAGTGCTCCCTCCCTACAACGGCCCTCCCAACAACGACTCCTTCCTTACAACGACTCTTGGCGCAGTTCCCTGAACAGGACAATTATGTCCAACCTATTCACGAATGAAATATTGTCTGCTTAAAAGTGTCGTCTGCTGTTTTTCTCAAAATTAAATTATGGACATTTTGAGAGGAAAAACTTTACGACGAGTGATAAACAGCTTGAATCTAGATCAAACACCGCGATACGCGGCGTCTGATCTTGATTCAAGCTGTTTGAAAAGTTCTCTCCCTATAACGACTCCCTCTGAACAACGCACACAATTTTTGTCTCCCGTCGGGTGTCGTTGTAGAGAGGGAACGGTGTACTACATTTCTTAGCGTAGAACAACTTGGAGGCGTTACATTGGGCAAGACGTTATTCCCACCCAATAAACACACGTTTTTCTACTGCTAGCAGTTTTGGGATAGGTAAGACGCTTGATAACCAACCGCCTGAACAATCTCCAAATATTTTGCTGAATTAGAGTAAAATTAATAGTCAGACTTTTCATTTGCTACATTTTATTGCCTTTCGGCTGAGTTTTGTTTCGCTTAAAATGGAAAGTGAAATACATTCTGCATTCTGCACTGTATGTGTTGTTTCGCTTTTATTTCTCAAATTTAAATTTTAGGTAAACTTGACTGGTTATATTGTAGTCTAAATGTACGTCAGAAATGATATGGCCAACTTTTATGCACATTTTTGTTTGTTATAAATTCACGTACTGTGGGGGTTTTTTGACGGAATTTTATCAAATAAAAAGTAAATATTGATCAATGAATCGTTTCCCGAGGACACCTCCAAAGAATATTGGTGATCTAGTTGATTTTAGCAGGAGCTTAAGTTGACAGTTTAGACTACCTGTTGGATTCCCGTTGTATACCTTTCTCTATATATTCGATAGAGTAAAAAAATATAAAAAATAATTTTTAAAAATCATTATGTGTCAAGTACCTGTGGTCTCATTAGGATGCGACTGTTTTGCAATTACCAATTGTACTTGGGGTAAGGCGTGAAGGAGTTATTTAGCCTATTCATTTCTCATAATGCACATATGAGAAGAGAACACTAACTACTGTCTTGTTCTGTGCAAACAGTGTAGACATTGGTCAAAGGACTCTTAAAGGAGATATCTGATCGAGTTGTATACTGTTTATCGCTTTGTGATACATGTATGTATTTTGAAAACGACCATAAACATCTAGTACATGTATGTGATTTACTGAATGAAAAACTAATATTTTACATTTGAAATGTATTGAGTAAAAAAAATAAGACTTCAAACAATGCGCCATTCTAGTTTAAACGTTACATAACACAAAATGTACAATGCTAGCACCGTATTTCAAGTTCAGCTTCATTTACAGGTAGTATTTGTATAATGTCCTATGTATACCAAATGTATAAAGATTCTCCTTTTGCTGCCATTAGGACGTAGATAACCGCTTAATACAGTCGCTAGTATAATACAGTCAGCTTAAAGTTGTAGTCTGTGTGGTTTTTTTTAATTAAATGTGGAATCCTCGTGGAATTATTCTTCGTTTTAGTTTTGAGAGTGTAAAGCAATGCCCATTACGGTAATGTTATTACTTAAAGGGAGATAATATGAACTTTTGTGACATTGTCTCTTCAAACCTATTCCAAATGTTATTGTTATTTTCTTTACTTAAAAGTTGAGGCAGATTTGTAACTTTAAAACAAAATTTGCATAAAATGATTTGTCTAGATTCAAAATAACAACAAAAAAGGAGAATTATCTCCCTTTTCTAGGTAAATAACCCTAATGAAATTAATAAGTGGGGTATTTTACCAACATATGAATCGATGTTAGGTATTTACATCTTGTTTAGGCAAATATTTCAGATTTGAAAGTTTTATTATGTACATATTGTCATTTTGACATGTTTGGTATATTTAACTGTCGACCTTCTTGGAAAATGGCCGCCATAGCCACACATGACATTTTTCGCGTTGGCACTATAACTAAAATTGTTTTTAATTATGTATTCTATACATATACAACAAGTGTTGTTTTTGCTATGTTGGGCATCTTTAGAAATATTACACCTTCTTACCCTGAATTTGGTTTAATTTGTCGCGTTTTTTGTAGGAAAAGCAAAATAAAAAGACCTCTGTATAAAATTTAAAAGCACAATTGTTCAAAAACTAAATTGATCTGATTTGCAAAGCATATCTATCTAAAACAAGCAATTACATGCAGAAATCCCACTGATTTAGACCCTGAAGTCTTTTTAAAGCCACCCAGTGTTACAATTATACCATTATATGCATGTGTGCCAAGTTTCGTGCTTTTACCACAAAGTGCACGAATGTTCATCTATCCGCTGAACTAGGTCAACATCAAATGTCGATTAAAGCGACGCGCAACCGGATGGTGTATTTGCAAAAATAAACGAAAATGCTCAAAGAAAACCAAATAAGTAGCATTATCGTGCATCTGGCATTAGAAGACTATGATCAGTCTAAAACATCCTTAAGAAAAGTATTCAAATATTCATTTTTATAAATTTTCCATCGTTTTATCCGTTGCGTCGAAAGACACAACAGAAATTGAACACGGGTTCGGACATAAACCCGAGCCGAATTGTGTCTTTCAATCGCTTCACACTGAGGTACGTTAAATCGTTTCCAAAGATATGAATAGCCCGTGGTCGAGAGGTCACCAAAAAGATCGTGATCGGCCCAAAAGAACAAAGGTTATTGTCCTGAAACCGAAGCATGACACAGAACAATAATTCGGCAACACTACTTTCGTAACCATGGTACCTTCAAATTGGCATAACTTCATAACAAATGAAGATAGAGTAATCAAAATGCATTGATCTGCAATTGAAAATACCTTTCGAATGATATATGACACTGAGTATTTATTTCCAGTTGACGAAATGGTCTGTCCTTGCTATTAAAGGTGAATTATTTACATATTTATAATGGTAGTTAGGGTTAATATTTATATTAGTTATGTATGAAGGTGGTAAGGGTTAGGGTTAATATTGACTATTGATGTATGGAGGTGGTTAGGATTAGGGTTAATATTGACTTAATTGGTGTATGGTCACGTATGGTGGTGGTAGGGGTTAGGGTTAATATTGACTTTATTTAGGTTTGAGGGTGGTTAGTGTTTTGGTTAATATTAACTATTTGTGTATTGAGGGGGTTAGGGTTAAGATTAATATTGACTTTATTGATGTATGGTGATGGTAAGGGTCAATATTGACTTTATTGATGAATGGAGCTGGTAAGGGTTATGGTTAAAATTGACTTTACTGATGTTTTTTTGTGGTAGTTAGGGTTAGGGATAATATTTACTTTACTGATGTATTTGGTGGTTAGGATTAGGGTTAATATTGACTTGACTGATGTATGGTGGTGGTTAGGGTTAGGGTAACTATTGACATTACTGATGTTTGGTTATGGTTAGGGTTAATATTGACTTTGGTGAAGTAGGGTTAGAGTTAATATTGACTTCACTTATGTATGGAGGTGGTTACGGTTAGGGTTACTATTGACTTTTGTGATGTATGGTTGTGGTTAGGGTAAGGGTTAATACTGACTTTACTGATGTATGGTGGCGGTTAGGGCTAGGGTTGATATTGACTTTAGTGATGTATGGAGCTTGTTAGGGTTAGAGTTAATATTGACTTTAGTGATGTATGGAGCTGGTTAGGGTAAGGGTTTATAATGACTTTAGTGACGTATGGCGGTAGTTTGGGTCAGGGTTAATATTGATTACATTGATGTATGGTGCTGGTTAGGGTTATGGTTAATATTGACTTTAGTGATGTATGGAGCTGGTTAGGGTAAGGGTTAATATTGATTTTATTGATGTATGGTGGCAGTTAGGGTTAGGGTTTATATTGACTTTAATGATGTATGGAGCTGGTTAGGGTTAGGGTTAATATTGACTTTAGTGATGTATGTTTGGTGGTTAGGGTCAGGGTTAATATTGATTGTATTGATGTATGGTAGTGGTTAGGGTTAGGGTTAATATTTACTTTATTGACGTATGAAGCTGGTTATGGTTAGGGTTAATATTGACTTCATTGATCTATGGAGATGGTTAGAGTCAGGGTTTATATTGACTTTAATGATGTATGGAGCTGGTTAGGGTTAGGGTTAATATTGACTTTATTGATGTATGGAGCTGATAAGGGTTAGGGTCGATATTGACTTTACTTATGTATGGATGTGGTTAGGGTAAGAGTTAATATTGATTTTATTTTTGTATGGATGTGGTGAGGGTAAGGGTTAATATTGACTTTATTTATGTATGGTAGTGGTTTGGGACAGGGTAAATAGTTACTTTATTTATGTATGGTAGTTGTTTGGATTAGGGTTGATATTGAACCCAGGTTTAACCCCCAGTGGTTGTAAATGGTTAATTAATTTATAATTGATTATTGATTGCTACTGACCGTACCAAGGCGGGCTCCTATATTCACTTAGCTTTATGTTTTTCTTGCGTGTTGTTTTCTATTTAGTGTGTAGATGAAGGAATGGTATTTCGTGTGTGTGTGTGTGTGTGTTATGGTATGGCTGTGTGTGTGTTCTGCTTTAGAGATGGGTGTATTGTTTGTGTTGCGTTTCCTGCTTGAGTCTTCTTTCGTATTTATTTATTCATGTATGGAGGTGGTTAGTGTAAAGATTAATATTGACTTTATTGGCGTAAAGAGGGGGTTATGGTTAATATTGACTTATTGGTGTATGGAGATGGTTAGGGTTAGGGTTGATATTGACTTTAGTGATGCATGGTGGTGGTTAGGATTAGGGATACTATTGACCTAATTAATGTTTGGTGGTAGTTAGGGTTAGGGTTAATATTGAATACATTGATGTATAGTGGTGGAAAGGGTAAGGATTGACATTGACTTTAGTGATGTATTGAAGTGGTTAGGGTTAGGGTTAATACTGACTTAATTTATGTATAGGGGTGTCTAGGGTCACTGCTAGCATTCAGTTTATTGCTGTATGGTAATGTTAGGATTTGGGTTGATATTGATTGAACTGATGCATGGAGGTTGTTAGGGTTGATATTGACTTAAGTGATGTATGGTGGTGTCTATGGTCACTGTTAACATTGACATAATTGCTGTATGGTGCTGGTTAACCCTAACCCTAGCCACCTCCATACACCAGTAAAGTCAATATTAACTCCAACCCTTACAACCACCATACATCAATCAAGTCTATATTAACCCTAACACTAACCAGCTTCATACATCAGTAAAGTTAGAGTTAACCCTACCCTAACCACCTCCATACACCAATAAAGTCAATATTAACCTAAACCCTAACCACCTCCATACAACACTAAAGCCAATATTAACAATAACCCTAACTCCCACCATACATAAATAAATTCAATATTAACTCCTACCCTAACCAGCTCCATACATAAATAAAGGTAGTATTAACCCCAACCCTAACCAACGTCATACATCAATAAAGTCAAGATTAACCCTTACCCTAAACACACTCATACATCAATATAGTCAATATCAACCCTAATACTAACCACCTTCATACATCAATAAAGCCAATATTAACCCTTACCCTAAACACACTCATACATCAATATAGTCAATATCAACCCTAATACTAACCACCTTCATACATCAATAAAGCCAATATTAACCCTTACCCTAAACACACTCATACATCAATATAGTCAATATCAACCCTAATACTAACCACCTTCATACATCAATAAAGCCAATATTAACCCTTACCCTAAACACACACATACATCAATATAGTCAATATCAACCCTAATACTAACCACCTTCATACATCAATAAAGCCAATATTAACCCTTACCCTAAACACACTCATACATCAATATAGTCAATATCAACCCTAATACTAACCACCTCCATACATCACTGAAGTCAATAGTAACCCTTACCCTAACCACCTCTATACATAACTTAAGTCAATACTTAACCTAACCATAACAACCAACATACATCAATAAAGTCAATATTAACTCAAACCCTAGCCATCTGCATACACAAATAAAGTCAATATGAACCATTTACCCTAACCACCATAATCCATAAATAAAGTCAATATTAATTCTAACCCTAATTAGCTCCATACATCACTTAAGGTGTCTTTAGAGCTTTAAAACTGCAAAAATTGTGTTTTTAACCTTTTTTTAGCGATTTTGATAGCCGTCATTCTGTTCTACATTTTACCAAAATCTCCCAAACCAAATCAAATGCATTACACGGCTATCTGATCAATAAATCCCACCTCATTAAGCACTCCGTAGTCCAGCCACATGACCACCTAGAGGCGTTCTCCAGCTGCTGTTGCGTGATTTATGGGTTTCGCATGTTAAAATCATTATTGAATTATGATTGGTATATTTTATTAAGGGTGGAGCTAAGGAAAATCGCTTATGAAATATGTGTATTCTTATTGGTTGAAACAAAAAGAACATAGTTGAACCCCGGGGGTATTCGCACTGTGTCAGACAGTCAAAATGACACGCTTATCAGTTAATTGACGTTTTCGGCACCTCCTTATTTTCAGACACGCCGCATGTTTGGACAACGATTGTGTTCGCGGTAGGGGTCCGATTTTCATGCGGTTTAAAGCAGATGAAAGGGTATTATCTTCTCGAGGGAACTGTGTCTCAGAATATTGATGAGGTTCTCCAGCTGTTTACAGCAAAGCATTACGTAATAGAAATCGACTTTAAACGGTAAAATAACTTTGATGTTACATAATAATAGTTGGAAGGGGAATTTTAAAAATCTGAGACACAGATCCCTAGATATGTTACTGAAGTGTATTAAGGGCAATTTTAAAGGCGTTACAAATTAAGACGGCTTTGAAATCGCTGTTTGAATTTTTTTTTATTTGTCTTATAAAATCGTAAAAATATAAAATATTTTTTTAAAAAAGACATTTTGTGGTGACATGTGTACCACTTAAACCATTCAGTTATAAAATGGGGGAATAAATTATAAATCATGATGATAAATAAGAAAAATTCCGCTTGCAGTATCGAAACTATCAAGCTACCTTAAGTCAATATTAACCCTAACCCTAAACACCTCCATACATCGCTAAAGTCAATATTAAACCTAACCCTAACCACCACAATATATCAATATAGTCAATAAATAACCCTAACACTTGCCACCACCACAGATAAATAAATTTAATATTAACCCTAACCCTAACCAACTCAATACATCAATGAAGTCAATATTAACCCTAACCCTAGACACTGCCATACATCAATAAAGTCAATATTAATTCTTACCCTAACCCTATTCAAACATAAATAGTCAATATTAACCCTAATCCTAACCACCACCATACGTGACCATACACCAATAAAGTCAATATTAACCCAAATCCTAACCACCTCCGTACATCAATAGTCAATATAAACCCTAACCCTTACCACCTTCATACATAACTAAAGTAAATCTTATATTAACCCTAACCCTAGCCACAACTATAATTATGTAAATAATTCCACTTTAATATTTGGTACTTGTTGTCATTTGTCCTAGTTACATTAAGGGCCGCGTAGTTACATAAAGGGCCGGAGTTACATATAGGACCGTGTTGTATTACAAGTAGGGTCACTTTTTTTTCGACGTCATTTGGACGTTTAGTTACATTTAGGGCCGTTTAGTTACAAGTAGGGCCGCGTAGTTACAGTTTGGGTCTAGTTACATGTACATATAGGGCCGCTACAGACGTTCAACTTAGTACAGGTAGAGGAATACCTTAGATGACATATGTACACTGTTTAAGGCACAAATCTGCAGCTGGGTGGTACCACCGACCATCCACGAGTCAGTTAAAAGGCTTCTCCATATAAACAAATACAAATATATGTAGTTAATTACAGGCTATAGAAAATGTAGACACGCTACTTTAATCAGAGTATCAAACAGTTTGGAACGTGATCAGACGCCGAGTTACTCAGGCTCCAAACTGTTTGAAAAAGAATTAATTGTTTTAGCATTGACGCGTTCGTTGGGAAAGAATTACGTCTTCTTCATTGTAGCATAAACGCGCTGATTAGGTTTAAATACGTATAACGTCTTCTCCACAATATACTATTCACATGTACCTTCAATAAGGTCACCGCAGTTTGTTATTTTTGTGAGCGAGATGTCGAAGTAAACAGTAATCAGTGTTTATTTCACATCCGGGACACTACACTATGACATACAGTGTCCCCTATCTACAACGACACCTTATTGGAGACACAGACTGTGTGTGTTGTTCGGAGGAAGTCGTTATAGAGAAGGACAATTCAGAATTGGCTTACATTTACAAACAGCTTGAATAACGATCAGACGCCGCTTGTCACTCGTCATAATATTTATTCTATTAATATCTCCACTACATGTATTATGTATCTTTGAAAAAAAACCAGTAGACGATAATTTTAAGCAGACGATAGCGTTAGACATTGTCCCGTTTATGGAACAGCGGCGATGGTCGTTGTAAAGATGTCGTTGTAGGGAGGGTGGTTGTAGGGAGGGAGTACTGTATTAACATTGGGGTCAATGAGATCCGACCTTGTATACTTCAATAATATCGCGGTATTCTATGGGCAAGTGTTAGTGACACATACCACTGACATCAACTTCATAACTGAGACATATAGGTGGTGACATTTCGCTTGAATTGTGTTTTGTAGCTCACGAATCATTGAGAACGGATATTTTTAAAAGAAGCACGGTGACGGCGAAAAGGTAAAACATACTTGTATCTAATATGCGTTAACCGCTTGTTCAAATTGCTTCAATAATAATAGTAATATTTATGAATTGCAAACAGTTTAAACAGCTTGAAGCCTGATCAGAGATCGGGTTAACCCTTTCATGATCAAATTTTTCGGGAGATAGTTACCCTCTCACCGTTTTATTGTCGTCTGTTTCAGTATTGTTGTCTGCAAGACACGTTTCAAAGTTAGTCTAAAAGTTGTATGACTTAATAAATATCAATAAGAGTATCAAACAGTTTTGGTCCTGATCAGACGCCGCGTTACGCGGCGTCTGATCAGGATCCAAACTGTTTGCACAAACGCTTTCAAGCGTGATCGAGAGTCAAAGAGTGAACTCGATGATAAGTCCGTAACTTGATCAGGATCCAAATTGTTACAGTGAAGAAGACGTTATTCTTTCTGGTTAAACGAAACCGAATTTCAATAAAATGGAGATAAGAACAACATTCTGAAAATTCTGAATACTAACGTTAATTTGATTGGCAAACAGTTTGGAGCCTGGTCAAACATCGGGTTACCCGGCGTCTGTTCTGGTTCAAAATTGTATGCAAATGGAAATTTTAGCGTATACGCGTTTATTGGGAAAGAATGGCGTTAGTTTTAGTTTAGCTTTAACGTATTTTATTTTATAGGGGCGAGTCACAAGTTATAACAACATTAGATGCGACCCTCCCTTTACAATATAAATATACAGAACAAGAACAATGGCATATACAGGAAATCTAACGAAATGAAGAAGAAGAGAGACAGAGACTGTCACAGACACAGTGATAGAGAGAGAGAGAGAGAGAGAGAGAGAATAACGTATTATCCACTGTAGCGATTGAAATTATTATTTCTCAAAAAAACGCGTTGATTGGGCGCGAATAACGAAAGTCAAATGTTAACTTGACATCAAACTGAATGGTTGAACAATTCATAACCATGCACGCAAAACATTCTATAGCGGAAAGGACTTTATTATTTCCAATTTAAACCTAACTGAATGAAAACGCAGCGCAATACAGTGTAGGAAATAATCGGCTTTTTGTTCTTACGATCTACTTTTTCTCAGTTGTGAACAATTTAGGGTCTGATCAGATGCCCGGTAAACCGGCGTCTGATCTAGCTACAAGTTGTTAGCAATAGTCTTAAAGGTTTGGCATGAACATGTTTATTTGGGATGAAATAACGTTCAGTGCTCCCTTTCTACAACGACAACCAATGGAAGACACATATTGTGTGTGCTGTTCGAAGCGAGTCGGATTAGGGAGGGAAATTAAGACTTGGCTTACATTTGCAAACAGCTTTAATCCAGATCAGACGCCGCATCAAGCGGCGTCTAATCTGAATTTATATTGTCTGTCACTCGTCATTATATTTCTTATATCAAAATGTATGTACTGATGGGTAACTTTTAGGAAAAAACAGCAGACGACAATTTAAGTAGACGATATGGTAGCAGTAAAGGCGTTTTACATAATTGCCCTGCTTAGGGAACTGTGGCAAGGATCATGGTAAAGAGGGAGTCGTTGTTTGGAGGGCCGTTATAGGGAGTGAACACTTTATTATTCACTGTAACATATAAATCATCCTGTTCAAATGATGGATTAGACTAAATTCTTCAGCGCATAATTCCATCGTTTGATTTAACCCTTTCATCTTAATATTTTCTACATTGATACTGTTCTTTGCATTTTTCAAATTAGAATTAATGCATTTTGACTAAAACATATGGTTGCGAGATCCAAACAGTGTTGATTCTGATCAGACACCGCGTTATCCGTCGGTTGATCAGGATCAAAACTGTTTGCAAATGCTGACATTGGCACCTATACTGGGGAAAGAGTCAACAATCCGTCTGCTACAATTCAGTCAGCTTTTAACCCTTTTCACTGCCAAATTGTTCGTGAGATTTTTATCCCTGCACCGTTTCATTGTCGTCTGCTTCAATTGTGTTGCTTGCAAGATTGTTTCAAATTAAGGTTAAATGTAGTATGACTTAAAACATATCGATACGAGTGTCAAACAGTTTGGATCCTGTTACGCGGCGTCTGATCATGATCAAAACTGTTTGCGAACGAGCTTTTAAGCGTCATTGAGTGCAAAAGGGTTAATTATAGCAAACAAGATTTTAAAAGATCTTTTTCGTGTATTGTTAATGGGACAAACACAAAGTTAAGACTCAAACTATTCAGATCCGGATCATTGTTGGAGCTACTCGATGTTTAATCTGGAGATCAACTATTTACGAAATAAATTCAATCTGCGTTATGCAAGTATTACACATATACATGTACACGTGGATTTTCTATATTTATGACAAAAATGTCTTAACTCGTTGAGCTGAGCTAAGCTGAGCGGCAAACAGTTTGGAGCCTGATCAGACGCCGGCTTACCCGACGTCTGATCTGGCTCTACTGTTTGCACTAGAAATAATAGTTTTAACGTAATCCCGTTTAATGGGAAAGAATAACGTATTCTCCATTGTAAAACAACCTTTACCATTGCCAACAGTTTGGAGCCACACCAGATGCCTGGTAACCAATTTGTTTGCCACTCAGATAAAACAAATCATAGATCTAAGACATTTCAGAAATTTCTCATTTTCTTGCATTGCGTGTTGTTGGCGTTTAACAGAGAAAGAACTACTGCGTTTTCTCCAGTACAATCTGCATGCTTCCATCTCATTCTCATCACTGTTGTCTGCGAAGCTTTGCACGACACGGCGTCTGATAATGATCCAAATTGTTTGAGCCTCGTTTCAATATTTCTTAAGTCGAAATACGAATATTTTTTTAAAGCAATTGCAGCCGCCAATATGGCAGTTAAAAAGTTGGCTACAATCACATCTATAACGTCATCAATTTTAACCATCATTTATTGTCGTCTACTTTTTTTGCAAATTTAAATTTCACTGAAAGCTTGACTTAAGAAATAATGAAAGGAATGTCAAACAGGTTTGATCCTGATCAGCCACCATATAGCTGATCAGACTCAGCGCTATGCGGCGTTTGATCAGGATCAAAACTGTTTGCAATCAACTAATGTTCTCAGAGTAAGGCAGTGAAGGTATTAATACATAATTATAAAAGTATCAATGTAAGATTCCCTGCAAATGTGCCAATCTTTAAATCATTACCCCAAGACCTTTTTCTAGTATTAAGACAAGTAACCACTTAAAAAAGATTGAAAGTAAAGCAGAATGCGCCTTAAGTTAGATGATCATCTGCTAGGTCATTGACTATTTTTCTTACTGTACATAATTTATAAAATAAATACGAGCAAAACATGAAACTCGTGGGTTTTTTTCAGCGAATGCATAAATTTAAGGCGTAAAAGGGCGTGTTTTATAGATCATTGGTTCGATGAATGAAACCCTGTGTCGAATGGAGTAGACTCGGCTTGTTTACATTATATGTCACGTGACTTTAAGACATGCGGAAATACATATGATGTAATTAAAAAAACCATGCCTCATATTAAACAGCAATTATTCTTTCTCGAGGTGACAGATCGGAGAGGAGTTTATTAGTTGTTAGACAAAGGGAAGTACAGTGGAGAAGACGTTATTCTCTCCTATCTAAATCAACAGGACTGCCTAAAGTTGGTCTTGAGAAATCCTAAGATTTTCCAAATTTCTATTTTTCAAGGGCGATTACTTTCAGCCTGTTTTAAGCTATCATCTGCTAGGGTAAATACATGTATCCGAAGATTTCGGAAAAAATCGGAGAAATGGCAGCCCAGAATCCAATGCAATAAAATATAGAAACTGTCTCTTTTTGAAAGTTCTAACTACTTGATTATCTTAATGGAAAACGTTATTATGATACTGTTCAGACGCCGGGTAACCCGACGTCTGATCTGGTTCTAAACTGTTTGCAATATAGTTTTAGCATGTATTGAGTAAGATTAACGTTTTTCTTCACTGTGGGGCATATCGGTATTTTAAAACAATTTGGATCCAGACCAGACGCCTCGTAAAACTAGGTCTGCTCTGGGTCCAGTTGTTTGACACTCGTTTTATAAATTCTGAAATAATATCAAGCTCCAGACTGTTTGCTGCTCTGATTTAACCCGTTTACATTTGTAAGCCTATAGTGTCCGCTAAAGTAGACATTAGCAGACATATTAGACCCAGATGAGACCTCGCTTGACGCGGGGTCTCATCAGGATCTATACTGTTTACAATTTCATATGAAATGTTTTGCTGTATGGGACAACACTGCAATGTCTTTAATTCACCCTTGTATATATTTAATGAAATCTTCCAGCAAGCATAATATATAGGGAGAGTTCATTGCGATATCCTGGCAAATGGGTTAATGGACTTTTTCGTCTGCAACATATCTAACTGCCGATTATGTTTGGTTTTCTTGTTTTCATCATTATTGTTTTGTTATTGTCTAAACCTCGGAGGAGGAACACACCTTCCCGAGTTTAACCCATTACCCCATAAATACGCCTTTTAACGTCTTTTATTTATTCATCCAATGAAGAAAATAGTTAAAAATTATACAGTCAACAATATGTACAGTACTTGTACCATAAGTAATATTTTCCAAATCCTAGCGGATGGTAGCTTTAAAGAAGGCTGAAGTAAAACAGAATGCGTATGAAGTCGCATTCTGCTTTAACTTTCAACACACCTATCTTCATTACTAGAAATAGACAATGGGGTAATTGAGTTAAATCGTTGAGAGAGACTCTGGTTCCAACCGATTTCCAACATATATATGTATCACAGTTTTGCCCGTGACGTACCGGAGGTTATGGGGATATATTTAGCAAGCAATCAGTCAATATCTTCTCCAATCCCTCATCTCACAGGTACATGTACGCTGTTGGCAGGTTCAAACTAACGTCTATATATGTTGAAATATGACCTAGATTCTTTTAAAATTTCTTGTTTTCAGTATTGAAGACAGATGATTGCTTAAAGTGCGCTGAAAATAAATAAGAACATTCCGCTGCACTTTCAGCCTGCTTAAAGCTAACATTTGATAGGATATAGTACATAATTCTTACGATGCATATTTGTGATTGTAAATGTAGAACTATTGTATTAAGTGGGTGAATGAATTAAAGGTGAAACGTGAGTGTTTATAGGCTAATGAGTTATCAACTTATCAGGTACAGATCTACAGTTTCAGTTTGTGGCTGGCCAAGGGGCGCAACGCATGATATTATGTAATAAGGACATATTTTACCGAAGAATTCTGACATGAACATTAGCATATTAAAGCATAATAATACCACCTGCTGCATATACATGTATATGTAAGCCCTTTTCTTCGCATGTTTAAATGCATACTACAGTTAAGGAGTGTATAGGCATATTTATGGGGCATTGTGTTAAAGTTTGCACTCATTGAACGCTGTTGGTGAATTTGTACTGGGCATGTAACTACTCAAAGCAATGCTGATCCAGATCATTTTAATCTAAGAGGCAAACATTTTTTTGCAATGGAAATATTACTAGCGCAAACACCTTTATTGAGAAAGAACAACGTCTTCTCTGGTGTACATGTATAGCAGGTGAAGAGCGCCATATAGCAGAGAAGATGTTATTCTTTCCCGTTGAAACGCAAGCGAAATGCAACTACATGTACAATGAAATTATGTGTAGAAAAATAACAACTTTTTGAAAGTCTGACGATTTTTTTTATCTGAGTTGCAAATAGTTTGGAGTAACAGAAATAGTAGTGTCTTCTCAACTGTAGGATTCTAATGGGTTTTGCCTGCACTAGAAATTTAAGGTCGTTCAGTAAGTGGTATTTATTAAAACACATAACATTTCGATGCGGAAGTTACTCAAAATTTTCAAATAATGCATGTATCACCGGCTCAATATCTCGTCCCCCATGAATTTATTCACCGCTGGAGCTTCAAATAGAACATCCCTGTTCCTAATTACATGTAACTCGTGTCCATTTTTTGTTGTTGATATTAATAGTTGAATTTTACAATACAAAATTTATTGCCGATTGACAAACAGTCCAGACCCTGTTCAAATGGCTCAATTTGGATCCCTTTGATCTGTGTCTACACTACACTGTCTGCCTTGGACAAGTGTACTCTTCGCAAGTACACTGTTTGTAAAAGACTAGTATTCTCGTCGCTAGGACTCAATGAGTAAAGCAATCTTTTCTTGTCTTTAGTTGCCAAAAGTACGATCTTAGAAATAAACTGCTTTGATTCTGATCAGCCCCCGTGAGTCGAGACTCGAGACCTAGTCTGTATTTACATCGTTTTCAAAGGTATTCAGTGGGGTTGTTGTCGTTGTTTTTGCTACATTCGACCCTTTTTCCCTGCCGATCCCAACTTGATTGGAATTTTCAATTAGTTTAAATCTAGATCAGATGCCGACTTTATGTTCGTCGCTTTAAAAATGCATAAATCTTCAGGTGACAAAATTTGACGATGACTATCTCAAAGCAGACGGATAAGCCGCAATACGTTTGTTTTGAAACTTCCGTCTGCAAAGTTTATAAAATTAACAATTTTAAAGCATTTAAAAATGTATAAACCAAAAGACAAGTGGCAAACAATTTAGATCCTGATCAGACGCCGCGTGACGCGGCGTCTGATCAGGATCCAAAATATTGCAAATACATTTGTAGCAGTCAGTTCGCAGGAAAATGGTGAATATGGAGTAATTTGTCAAGAGGAGAGTAGGTTTATGACGTACATCCATCACCATATAACTAGTGAGGCGAAGCTAGGCGACTGTTAACGTCAGGGTGACAGTTTATCGTCTCAACAAGCCGTACAACCGGCAAGACGTTAACAGCTTTAACTCTTTCGCTGCCAAGTTTTATCGTCTGCTTTAACCCTCTTACCGTCAAAATATTGTCTGCATGGATAGTGTCGTCTGCAAACATTTTAAAGTCAGCTTTAGGGCTGTTTTGAGTGAAGAAATGTCGATACGAGTGTCAAACAGTTTGGAAAGTCGCCTTTTGCGACGTTGACAGTGAAAGAGTTAAACAGTCCCATTTCCCCCATAGAAGCTACTTTTAGCGTATTTAATTTATTCCTCCGCTGAAGAAAATAGTTCCAGTTTATACCCTCATAAACAATTACCATTACAAATATTTTATATAGCCTAGCAGATGTTAGCTTAAAGCAGGCTGAAAAGCAGAATGTTAAGGCACATTCTGCTTTACTTTCAACCTGTTTTAAGTAGCCACCTGTCTTCAAAACTGGAAACAGTCTCTGAGGTAAAAGGGTTAAACTTTTTGCCACGCAGATTAAAATTAATCGTAAGACGTTTGGGAAAAACTGTTTTTTTCTGCATTTTACATGTGTGTATTACATGACGTTTGCACGTTTTCATTTCACCCCTATACTGTCTTGCCCAGAATGGTGTTTGCAACTCAGATTAACACGGGTCGTAAGAATTGTAAAAAAGTTGTCCTATTCTGCATATTATTGAATTGCGTTTTATTAGCGTTTAAATCAGGATGTATCCTGATCTATTAGTACATAAACATGTAGTAAACTGATCGGATGCCGTGTACAGATGTGTTCCCTCCCTTCAGCAGCCCTCCAAACAACCATTCCCTCCTTACAACCACCCTTGCCACAGTTCCCTAAACAAGCCAATTATGTCTAACGCTTTTACTGCTGCAATATCGTTTACGTAAAATTGTCCTCTGCTGTTTTTGTCTAAAGTTACATAATGGGCATTTTGACAGAAAAAAACCTTAATTACGAGTGACAAACAGCTTGAATCTAGACGCCGCGTTACTGATCTGGTTTAAAGCTGTTTGCAAATATAGCCAATTCCAATTTCATGACTCCCTCTGAACAACGCACACATTGTTTGTCTCCCATTGGGTGTCGTTGTAGAGAGGGAGCACTGTACATGTAAAGGCAAACTGTTTGTTATTGAATGCCGATTCGCGCCTAGCACTATAAAGATGAAACAAAACGCAATGAAATGAATTGTCGAAAATAACATTTTTCTGAAATGTCTAACGATTGATTTTTATCTGAATGGCATCACTGTTTTACAGTGGGGAATCTGTTATTCTTTCCCGTTTAAACGCAAACGTACGAAAAACGCAAAGCGCTAAAACGTAGAAAAGAACAATTTTTGGACAATTCTGATAATTCATATTTATCTTGGTGACAAACAGTTTGGAGCCTGATCAGACGCCGGGGTACCCGGCGTCTGATCTGGCTCCAAACTGTTTGCACTGCAAATAACAGTTTTAGCGTAAACGCGTTTATTGGGAAAGAATAACACATTCTCCACTGTAGCATTAACGCATTTATTGAGAAAGAATAACGTCTTTTTCACAGAGCAGAGAAAAGGACGCAATTCTTTGATTTTTCACAAGAAACGCGTTTACGCTAAAACTATTATTTTCCTTGCGTATAGTTTTGTGCTAGAGCAGACGCCGTCTGATCAGGCTCCAAAATGATTGCCTCTCAGATTCAAATAAATTGTTGTCATAAAGTTTTCTACAGTTTAGTGCACTTCGTTTACGTCTCGTTTGCGTTAAAACGAGCATAATTTAATAAAGTGGAGAAAACGTTATTCTTTCTCGTTTAAACGCAAACGAAACGCAAATACATTGCAATAAAATGTACAAAATAACAACTTTTTGACAACTCTGACTTTCATTTTTATACGAGTGTCAAACAGTTTGAAGCCTGATCAGACGCCGGGTTATCCGGCGTTTGATCTTGCTCCAAACTGTTTGCAACGGAAATAATAGTTTTATCGTAAACGCGTTTATTGGGAAAGAACAACGTCTTCTCCACTGTACACTGTACCGTAAGCTGCAGACGAGGAAGTGTTGCTATGTACTTTTGGCCCAATTGTGAGCCGGACGTTATAATTTTGATCTTTCAAATCAAGTCCATCATTTAGTGCATGTGACCCTGTCTAAAGTACAAGTAAATATACAGTGGAGACGTCTTTCCCGTTCAAACACAAAGACACGCAATGCAATGCTATCGAATAATAAAAATCAAGACGTTTTGCAAACGATTTATTTAAATCTGATTGGTAAACAGTTTTGAGCGTCTGATATGGGGATAATCATTAGCATTAACGCAAAATGACCTACAGTGCAGATCCTGATCAGAGGTCTCCTTAAAGAGGAGCCATCTGAACTGGGTAAACATTGTTTGTATGTTGTAGCGCTCCCTCTCTTCAACGACACCCAATGGAAGACAAACATTGTGTGTGTTGTTAGGATGGAGTCGTTATAGGGAAGGAAATTGGCTTACATTTGAAAACAGATTGAATCCAGATCAGACGCCGCGTAACGCGGCTTCTGGTCTGGATTCAAACTGTTTGTCACTCTTCATTAAGTTGTTTTTTGTGTGTGTCAAAGTGTCCATTACGTAACTTTGAGAAACACAGCAGACGACAATATCAAGCAGACGACATTACAGCCGTGTATAGGTTGGACATAAATGTCTTGTTTGGAGGAAGAGTGGCAGGCATTAACGCAAAATACCTACAGTACAGATCCTGATCAGAGGTCTCCTGAAAGAGGAGCCTACTGAACTGGGTAAACACTGTTTTTTTTCAGCGCCCTCTCTCTTCATCGACACCCATTGGAAGACAAAAAATGTGTCTGTTGTTAGGGGGCTACATGTAGTTATAGGGAAGGAAATTGGCTTACATTTGAAAACAGCGGCGTCTGATCTGTATTCAAGCTGTTTGTCACTCGTCATTAAGTTGTTTTTTGTGTATGACCATTATGTAACAGCAGACGACACTAATAAACAGACGACTTAACACATAAAAAGTGGCAAGCAATGTTGTAAGGTAGGAATCGTTGTTAGGAGGGTCGTTGTAGGGAGGGAAAGCTCTACAGGACCAGACAAACAGTTCACAAGTACACTGTGAAGGTCGAGCACGTATCCGTACAATCAACACTGTACATGTATAACTGTTGGGTTAGATCTAAGTATAAACGTATAAAAAATCCCGAATAACGAAAATGTGACAGACCAAATTACACACGTATCATGTGACAGTTTTTCTAGTTAATTTTGTGCCTGCGGATCCCGATCACACTTCGTTTGTGCAAGCAGTTTGTATCCAGATCAAACGCCGCGACACACGGCGTCTGATCTTGGTCCAAACTGTTTGACACTCGTCTTTAAGTGTATTTAATTAAACGATGTAATAACTTGAATTCAACAAGTTTTGTAGAAAATTTAATTAATGGCAAACGATATTTCAGCAGAATAACGGTTAACCTTTATTATGCTGAGTGCGACTTGGCTTACATTTGCAAACAGTTTGGATCAAGATCATACGCCGCGTAACGCGGCGTCTGATCTGGATCTAAACTGTTTGTCACTCATGTTCAACTTTTCTTTTGATTTTGATCGTTTTCGCAGACGTCATACCGGGATATTTGAAGCAGACGATAATTCAGCATAATAAGGGTTAAGACTACTTCCTTGTTGAAGATATAGAGTTTTGTAAAGATAACGAAAATTAGCATCGGCTGCAATACTGGGAAAGTTAAATTCCTGTTTGCGCTGCTCCTGTGGAGAAGACACTTTCTTCCCCGTGTAAATGCAAACGAAACAGTCCGCAATGGTCACTTAGCACATTCACGTCAATGAACACATACACATAAGTAAAAACAAACACCACTGAACACAGACACGCAACTAAGACACAGCCACGACACTGAACACAGTCACGTCACTGAACACAGACACGTCACTGAACACAGTCACGTCACTGAACACAGTCACGCCACTGAACACAGTCAAGCCACTGAACACAGACACGTCACTGAACACAGTCACGCCACATAACACAGTCACGTCACTGAACACAGACAAGTCACTGAACACAGACAAGTCACTTAACACATACAAGTCACTGACCACAGACAAGTCAATAAACACAGACAAGTCACTTAACACAGACAAGTCACTGAACACAGACAAGTCACTGAACACAGACACGTCACTGAACACAGTCACGCCACATAACACAGTCACGTCACTGAACACAGACAAGTCACTGAACACAGACAAGTCACTTAACACATACAAGTCACTGAACACAGACAAGTCACTGAACACAGACAAGTCACTTAACACAGACAAGTCACTGAACACAGACAAGTCACTGAACACAGACAAGACACTGAACACAGACACGCCACTGAATACAGACACGCCACTGAACACAGACACGCCACTGAACACAGACACGCCACTGAACACAGACACACCACTGAACACAGACACGCCACTGAACACACAGACACACCACTGAACACAGACACACCACTGAATACAGACACGTCACTAAACACAGACACACCACTGAACACAGACACACCACTGAACACAGACACACCACTGAACACAGACACACCACTGAACACAGACACGCCACTGAACCCAGACACACCACTGAACACAGGCACGTCACTGAATACAGACACGCCGCTGAACACAGACACGCCACTGAACACAGATTCACCACTGAATACAGACACGCCACTGGATACAGACACACCACTGAACACAGACACACCACTGAATACAGACACCCTACATTACACAGACATGCCACTGAATACAGACACACCACTGAATACAGACACCCTACTTTACACAGACACGCCACTGAATACAGACACACCACTGAATACAGACAAGTCACTGAACACAGACACACCACTGAACACAGACACGTCACTGAATAGAGACACGTCACTAAACACAGACACGTCACTGAACATAGACACGCCACTGAACACAGACACGCCACTGATCACAGACACGCAACTGAATACAGACACACCACTGAACACAGACACGTCACTGAATAGAGACAAGTCACTTAACACAGACAAGTCACTGAACACAGACAAGTCACTGAACACAGACAAGACACTGAACACAGACACGCCACTGAATACAGACACGCCACTGAACACAGACACGCCACTGAACACAGACACGCCACTGAACACAGACACACCACTGAACACAGACACGCCACTGAACACACAGACACACCACTGAACACAGACACACCACTGAATACAGACACGTCACTAAACACAGACACACCACTGAACACAGACACACCACTGAACACAGACACACCACTGAACACAGACACACCACTGAACACAGACACGCCACTGAACCCAGACACACCACTGAACACAGGCACGTCACTGAATACAGACACGCCGCTGAACACAGACACGCCACTGAACACAGATTCACCACTGAATACAGACACGCCACTGGATACAGACACACCACTGAACACAGACACACCACTGAATACAGACACCCTACATTACACAGACATGCCACTGAATACAGACACACCACTGAATACAGACACCCTACTTTACACAGACACGCCACTGAATACAGACACACCACTGAATACAGACAAGTCACTGAACACAGACACACCACTGAACACAGACACGTCACTGAATAGAGACACGTCACTAAACACAGACACGTCACTGAACATAGACACGCCACTGAACACAGACACGCCACTGATCACAGACACGCAACTGAATACAGACACACCACTGAATACAGACACGTCACTAAACACGGACACGTCACTGAACACACACACGCCACTGAACACAGACACGTCACTGAACACAGACAGGTCACTGAACAATGACACGCCACTGAACACAGACACACCACTGAATTCAGACACACCACTGAATACACTGAATACAGACACGTCACTGAACACAGACACGCCACTGAACACAGACACACCGCTGAATACAGACACATCAATGAACACAGACACACCACTGAATACAGACACGTCACTGAACACAGACACGTCACTGAACACAGACACACCACTGAATACAGACACGTCAATGAACACAGACACACCACTGAATACAGACACACCACTGAATACAGACACGTCACTGAACACAGACACGCCACTGAACACAGACACACCACTGAATACAGACACGTCACTGAACACAGACACGCCACTGAACACAGACACGCTACTGAACGCAAACATGTCACTGAACACAGACACGCCACTGAAAATAGACACACCAATGAACACTGACAAGTCACTGGACACAGACACGCCACTGAACACAGACACGCCACTGAATACAGACACACCACTGAACACAGACACGCCACTGAATACAGACGACCACTGAACACAGACACGTCACTGAACACAGACACGTCACTGAACCCAGACACGCCACTGATCACAGACACGCCACTGAATACATACACACTACTTAACACAGTCACGCCACTGAATACAGACACGTCACTGAACACAGACATGCCACTAAATACAGACACACCACTGAACACAGACACGCCACTGAACACAGACACGCCACTGAACACACACACACCACTGAATACAGACACGTCACTGAACACAGACACGCCACTGAACACAGACACACCACTGAATACAGACACACCACAGAATACAGACACGCCGCTGAATACAGACACGCCACTGAACACAGACACGCCACAGAATACAGACACGCCACTGAACACAGACACGCCACTGAACACAAACACACCCTACTTTACACAGACACGCCACTGAATACAGACACACCACTGAACACAGTCACGCCACTGAAAACAGACACGTCACTTAACACAGACACGCCACTGAATACAGACACGCCACTGATCACAGACGACCACTGAACACAGACACGTCACTGAACACAGTCACGCCACTCAATACAGACACTCCACTGAACACAGACACGTCACTGAACACAGACACGCCACTTAACACAGACACGCCACTGAACACAGACACGTCACTGAACACAGACACAGACACGTCACTGAACACAGTCAAACCACTGAACACAGACACGTCACTGAACACAGACACAGACACGTCACTGAACACAGTCAAACCACTGAACACAGACACAGACACGTCACTGAATACAGACACAGACACGTCACTGAACACAGACACACCACTGAACACAGACACGCCACTGAACACAGACACGTCACTGAACACACACACGCCACTGAACACAGACACGTCACTAAACACAGACACCATACTTTACACAGACACGCTACTGAACACAGTCAAACCACTAGACACATTGAAGCCACTAAACACAGACACCCCACTTAACACAGACACGCCACTGAACACAGTCACGCCACTGAATACAGACACGGCACTGAACACAGGCAAACCACTGAACACAGTCAAACCACTTTACACAGACACGTCACTTTACACAGGCACGTCACTTTACGCTGACACGTCACTTTACACAGACACTCCACTGAACACAGACACTCCACTGAACACAGACACGTCACTTTACACAGTCACGTCACTTTACGCTGACACGTTACCTTACACAAACACGTCACTTTACACAGACACTCCACTGAACACAGACACTCGACTGAACACAGACACGTCACTTTACACTAACACGTCACTTAACACAGACACGTCACTAAACACGCAGCTACGTAACTGAATACAATCAAACCACGTTAACACAGACACGTCACTTTACACAGACACTCCACTGAACACAGACACTCCACTGAACATAGACACGTAACTGAATACAATCAAACCACTTTAACACCGACACGCCACTGAACACAGACATGCAAATTAACACAGTCAAATCTCTTTACACAGACACGTCACTGAACACAGTCAAACTACTTAACACAGTTACACTACTGAACACTGAGCACATTCACGTCACTGAACACAGACACGCCACTAAACACAGTCAAACCATTGAACACAGACACGCCACTGAACACAGACACGCCACTAAACACAGTCAAACCATTGAACACAGACACGCCACTAAACACAGTCAAACCATTGAACACAGACACGCCACTAAACACAGTCAAACCATTGAACACAGACACGCCACTAAACACAGTCAAACCATTGAACACAGACACGTCACTGAACACAGACATGTCACTGAGCACAGACTCGCCACTTAACACAGACAAACCATTGAACACAGACACGTCACTGAACACAGACACAGACACGCCACTTAACACAGTCAAACCACTGAACACATACATGTCACTGAGCACAGACACGCCACTCAACACACTCATGTCATTGAGAACAGTCAAACCATTGAACAGAGAAAAGTCACTGAACACAGACACGTCACTGAACACAGACATGTCACTGAACACAGACATGTCACTGAGCACAGACACGTCATTGAACATTTACACGTAACTGAACACATACACGTCACTAAAATACACGTCACTGAACATATTTACGTCATTGAGCACATTTATAAACGTCACTGAATACAGACACATCATGAACACACACACACGTCCCTTATAGGAATAAACAACATATTTTTGACATTCATGACGGTATGACTACATTAGCTTCGCAGGGGGTAAATTCCGTAAAAGCCCGAAGGGCGTTTTCGTTAAATTTATCCCCCGAAGCTAATGTAGTCATACCGTAATGAGCGGCAAAGAGATGTTGTTTATTCCTTATATTTATATTTATATTTTCTGTCTTGTCAATTTTATGTGTTTATTGGCCAGATTTGTTTTTCTGTATAAGAATTTATCATATACCGGTCAAAGAGGTTTGATAGATGTAATGTCGATGTAATAGCCATTCCAGTTTCTAAATATGGTGAGAAAGTAGTCTCAACTACATGTACTGTAACTGTATTAAAAATTCAGGATTTTTTCCAGTAATTTTTCTCTCTGTGAATGGAAAAGACTTACAAGGCAAACAAATAACAGTGCAACTTGAATTTCTATTGCCAAAGCACATTCTAAAAATACAGGTCGCGGTTGTTTTCTTAACCCATTTACACACATAGCAACGCGATGGCAACGACCTATGGGTCTGTTTCTCTCCGCTAGTGTCATATGACCGTCGACCAATGGGAGCTTAGTGTTAAGTGCCCGATGTAGTCTATTTGAAGAAGTCCACGAATAGCACGGGGTAATCCGAACTGGCTAAAACTAGTTCGGAAGTGTAGGTTCATCGGCAGATGTACAGCATATTTTTAATAGGATTACATAAAGACTTTACAGGGTGAATGTAAATATTAACACATGCACGTCACTGAACACACACACGTCACAAAACACACAAACGTCACTGAACCAATATACGATTGAAAACATACAAGTCATTAAACACAGGCACATCATGGGACATCAAGACACGTCATACTAAACACAGAAATGCTTAAGACAGACAATCTGAATACGTTGTTCTTCAAAACAATACAAAAACAAGCGAGCAAATATTTCTTCCTAATACCGCCCTTATCTTCCCTCTGTCAGTTTTAACCGTTTCTCTCTTTCTCTCTCTCTCTCTGTCTGTCTGTCTGTCTCTCTCTTTCTCTCTATCTCTCTCTCTCTCTCCCTCTCTCTCTCTCTCGTTCTTTCTTTCTCATTCTGTAATCTCTATTCATTGTGGGTAAATTTCACCATTTTCCATATTGCTTCATTTCATTACACACGACCACGTAGATCTACATTTTGAACAGTCCTCATTTGCATACCATACAAACTGTGACAATGAATAAAACTATTTCCTTATACAGGGGAGAAGACGTTAGTATTTCCCAATAAAGGTGTTTACGCTATGAACTATTATCAGCATCGCAAACAGTTTGGAGTCAGATCAAATGTAAGTCTATTTCCCTCCCTAGAACGACTCCCTTCGAACAACGCACATAATTTCTGTCTCCCAATGGGTGTCGCTGAAGAGAGGGAGCACTGTTGTTCATACCCAGGTCAGACGCCGCGAAATCTGCCGTCTGAACTGAGTACAAAGTGTTTAGCAGTCGTGTTTGACTTTTCATCGCTGTATAAAGCATAAATATTGATTTTTAGTTTTTGTGAGGTTATTTTGTAGAGCTGAAACGATAATTTATAATAAAGACAGACTACAATTCTACACAAGTGTTAGTCCTTACCCTGCCAGCCACGATTGGACTAGTATATTGTATTTGCAAACATTTTGGTCCCATATCTCAATCCAAACTGTTCGACACAGGTCTTTGAGGGTGTTTTTTTAAGTTAGAATATGTATAAATCTTAAATTAATATTGTTTGCAGACGACAATTTCAAAACTAACGATATTGCTGCAGGATACTGGTTTAATACATACCATTGCAATAAACACGTCTATATTCCCTTATTACACGAGAGCATTATCAAACTCAGCCAATAACTGTTGCAATACAAAATACTGTCGAGAACAAAACGTAACTCAAACATCAGACTGAAATACAGTGGATATGTCATTCTTTCACGTTATCAACGAAGCTTAACCCTTTCACTGGCAACTTGTTCGTGAGTTTTTTACCCCATCACCGTTTCATTGTCGTCTGCTACAATTGAGATATTTGCAAGATCATTTCAAAGTAAGATTCAATGAAGTATGACTCGAGAAATATCGATACGAGTGTCAACAGTTTGGATCCTGATCAGGCGCCGCGTAACGCGGCGTCTGATTAGGAACCAAACTGTTTGCAAACGCGCTTTTAGGCGTCATTGAGAGTGAAAGGGTTAACGCAAACGCAATGCTGTTAAATATAGAAAATGACCAGTAATGGGAAATGTCGAGGTCTGTTTTTATCTCAGCGAAACTGTGTAAAAAAATCAAAACGCGACTTACAAAATTTGGAAACAGTAGCTTTTTTAAAAAAAAATGACGATTCTTTTTTATATATGGCAAACAGGGTTGAACCTGTTCTCAGACGACGGGTAACGCGGCGTATGACCTGGCTCCAAACGTTTTGCAATAGAAGTAGAGTAAATGCTTTAGCATACACACGTTTATTGTGAAAGAATAACACAGTCCCCACTGCATCAGGTGACGGTTGTTGCAGACGATCAGGATCAATACTGTTTGACACATTTCAGTATTACTCAAGTCAAAATACCTCAAATTTGAATTTGAGAAATAACAGCTGAAGTCAGTCTTTTTACCCTTTCATGATCAAAGTTATCATGAGAATTTTACCCCTTCACCGCCATATTGTCGCCTACTTCAATATTGTTGTCTGCAATACAGTTTCAAAGTTAGATTTAAGGTAGTATTACTGGCGTAATTTCAAAACAAGTGGCAAACAGTTTTGATCCTGATCAGAGGATCAAAACTGTTTGCAAATGCGCTTAATGACGTCATTGAGAGAGATAGTGTTAAAGCTGATGATGTCATGGCGGGTGAAGAGGTTACATGTACATTTGTAAGCTTCGTAATGGGTTCAATACATGAATGTCGGTTAGACAGGCGTTTGTTATTTGCCGTTTAACTCTTTCACTCCAAATGACGTCTAAAGGCGACTTTGCAAACAGTTTGATTCTGATCAAACACCCCGTAACTGATCAGGATCAAAACTGTTTGACACTCGTATCGATGTTTTAAGTCATGCTATATGTACATTGAATTTTACCTTAAAACAATCTTGCAAACAACAAAAATGAAACAGACGACAATGAAACGGTGAAGGGGCAAAAATATCACGATTAATGTGGCAGCGAAAGAGTTAAACGTAACGCAACCGCAATGCACTAAAATGTAATGAATGGATTAAAAAAAAGTCTGACCATTTTTATTCTTATTTATTGACTAACAGATTGGAGCCTGGTCAGACGCCGAGTTATCTGGCGTCTGACCTGACTCCAAACTCTTGTAATGGAAATATCGTTTTATACTTTACCCGCGTTTATTGGGAAAGAATGTCTTCTGCCGTGTATGAGTATAGCGTGCACTAACTTACTCTAATAAAAGTAACCAATAATAAACAGGTAAAGTGTTTATTTATGAAACGGTTATAACTTTTCTAAGAAAAATGGAGATGAAAATATATTACTACTTTATCACTTGTGAAGGAAGTGTATTTGATTACGCAAAATTGAAATTTAGATACATGTACATTAATTTTATACAGTGGGATATACATTATTACTTCCGAATAAACTCTTATCCTTGAAATATTATGTCAAGTATGTGTTTGCCACACATATTAATATAAATCGCCAACATTTTTCAGTAACTTATCATTTTATACATTCTAGCACTTTGCATTTGAGTTTAGTTTCATATTTATAAATATTTTACATAGAGAAGACGTTATCCTTTCTCAATAAACGCGTTAGTCGCGTTAACGCTAAAACTAATCTTTCAATTGAAAACTTTTTGGAGCCTGATCTGAACAAGCTTCAAACAGTTTGCTACTCAAAATAAGATAAATATATAGTCAGTATCGACCAAAACATTGTCATTTCCTACTTTTTAACCCTTTCCCCCTTATAAGCGTCTTAAAAGCGAATATGATTTATTCCTCCGCTGAAGAAAATAGTTCCAATTTAATCAGTCATGAATATATATTATCGGGAATAATTTGTATATTCTTGCACATGATAGCTTAAAGCAGACTGAAAGTAAAGCAGAATGCGCCTTAAGGCGTATTCTGCTTTACTTTCAACCTGCTTTAAGAAGTCACATATCCTCAATACTATAAATAGACTATCAGCTAAAGGGTTAATGCAATGCGTTTGCGTTTCGTTTGTGAACGGGAAAGAATATGTCTCCTACATTTACACTGTAGCCATTAAGATGAGAATGATTGGTCAGCTATCATTAGCTTGATTATTGATTGGTCAGCTACCATTGGCTGAAGAATTGTGTTGTACATGTACTGTGGCGAGGACGTTCTTCTTTCCCAGCAAACGCATGTATACCTAAAATAGTTTGTCTTTTGGAAATAGTTCGAAGCGAAATCAGACACGGGGTAACCCGCCGTCAGACCCCTAACTGTTTGCTATTCAGGTAAAGGTAAATTCTTTATACTTTCAAAATGTTTTCATTTTCTTAGATTCAAACGGATAGAATATTGTATTTTCCACTGTACTATCGTATTCAAGGAAATACATGTCCTGTTCCCATGGCTATCGTTGACGTATGTAAGTCATGGCGTTACAGTGGAGAAGACGTTATTCTCTCAAAAAATGCGTTAATCCTAAAACAATTATTTCCTATGAAAACAGTTTGGAGCTGGATCAGACGCAGGGTTACCAAACTGTTCAGGCTCAAAACCCCGTTTAAACGCAAACGAAACGCAAACGCATGACACTTAAATGTAGAAAATTACAACTTGACAATCCTAATTAATATTTCAATCTGAGTAGCAAATAGTTTGGAGCTTGATCAGACGCCGGGTTACCCGGCGTCTCATCTGGCTAAAAACTGTTTGCAATGGAAATAATAGTTTTAACGAAAACGTGTTTATTGGGAAAGAATAACGTTTTCCCCACTGTAAGATTTCAATATGGCTGACTGAACCAGTCACCCGTATCAAATGTCAACCAGGAAGTGTTTAAATTATTAAACCTTTTCCCTGCAAAAAGTGTGAGAACACGCTAGTCGTCCTATAAAGAATGTAATTAACATGTAATAAAGTGATTTTATACATGTACACCGCAGACAGTGTGTAGCCTGATCAGACGTTGGGAATGATCTGTCATTTTCTACGTTTTACTGCATATCATTTGCGTTTGGTTATGTTTCTTTAAATGGAAAAGAACAAGGTTCATCTCGCAGAAAATGCACATTTAATTTTGTTTGTTTACTATATATGTTAATTTTAAAACTTTGCGTCTGATCAAGATCCAAACTACATTGTAGTAAGACGTTATATTTCCCAATAAACGCGTTTGCGCTAAAACTGTTATTTCAATTGCAAACCG
The DNA here is from genome assembly GCA_922989275.2 of Gari tellinella. Taxonomy (NCBI): domain Eukaryota; kingdom Metazoa; phylum Mollusca; class Bivalvia; order Cardiida; family Psammobiidae; genus Gari; species Gari tellinella. The sequence continues at coordinate 19,082,109 of OV277869.1, read as the reverse complement.
TTTGGAGCCATATCAGACGCCGGGTAACCCGGCGACTGATCAGGCTCCAAACTGCTTGCTGCTCAAATTAAAATAGATAACTAGAGATGTCAAACAGTTTTTCTCCATTTTATTGTAATGCATTTGCGTTTAAATGCGTGAAAGAATATCATCTTCTCCACTGTATATGACACATCAGTCAAAGAGACGTAACATCAAATTTGAGCACTCTAGTTGACGACATTTTGATCAGAATAGATTATACAGTGCTCCTTCCCTACAACGGCTCTCCGAACAACGATTCTCTCCGCACAACAATGATTACCGCTGTTCCCTAAACAAGACTATGATGTTTTACATTTTCATTGCTGTAATATCGTCTGCTTAAAATTGTAGTCTGCTGTTTTGTCTCAAAGTTACATATTGAACATTGTGACAGAGAAAAAACAAAATAACGACGAGTGACAAACAGCTTGAATCCAGATCAGACGCCGCGTAATACAACACACGCACTATTTGTCTCCCATTGGTAGTTGTTTTAGAGAGCGAACACTGTAGTTTAAGCAAGTCATTGGCATACTTGTGATAGCTTTAGCAAAGTATTTGAGTTAATCGGCGTCGCATCTGGTCCCAAACTGATTGAAAATCTGATGTTATTTCTTAAAAAGAAAAACTGCATGAAACAACTCTGAGAATAATTGCTGACGACAAGTTGATTATTACTATTCAGGCTTCAAGCTGTTTGCCACTCAGAAACAAGTAATATCTTAAAAAAGATATTCAGCGGAGAGCGTTTTGGAAGTAATGCTGTAGATGGGTGTGAAAAATATATAAAATTGAGGGTTTCAAAAAGTGTAATACCTTGAATTGAAAAGCAAAACATTCAATTACAATAACTTTCATGTAAAATATAGCTACTAAAAATGTATCCTCTACAAAATTACCAAACAATAATTGAAACCGTATTCTGCTGCCCATAGATTATTTCATAAAGCTACTGTTCTATCACTCTTCATTCATGAATGCAGTTTCTTCAAACAAAGATGTCATATCTAAAAATAGAAACATAATATCATAGCAATTGCATACTCCATGTGTCTATAATTTTGCACTAACAATTCACATTCAATTACAGTAACTTTCATGTAAAACATAGCTACTAAAAATCTATTATCTACAGAATTACCAAACAATAACTTAAACCGTATCCTGCTGCTCATAAATTATTGCATAAATCTACTGTACTATCACTCTTTATTCATGAATGGAGTTTCTTAGAACAAAGATGTCATATCTTGAAATAGAAACATGCTGTCATAGCAATTGCAGACTGTGTCTATAATTTTGCACTAACAATTCATCTCCAGTAAAACTTGTAAATGGGTACAATAGATCAGTCAGTCCCAATATCCAATTAGCCCATTCAGTTTCAAGCATGTGCCTTTCAACCTAGATTTCTGCTCCTTTATCATTGGTTGAGAATTTGCAAATGATAAGTCTAAATAGAAACCATTCAGCTCTGCTGAAAAAGTAAATCGTGAGAACTTTCAAAATGCTGTTATTTTTTACAAATTTAAACAATAGTCACTGCTTTTGTTTCTCAACTTTCAATTTTATGTATTTTTAGAAAGGAAAAAGTGAAATTAGTGTCAAACAGTTTGGATCCTGAACAGAAAATCCAATCTGGATCAAAACTGTTTGCAAATACAAAGTGTACTCGGAGTAAGGCAGTGATGGGATCCATGTAGAAACCTTTCTTATTTGCGCTCAAAGTTACCATGGCGAATACTCTTTTTTCTATCCCGTTTGTCAAGTTATGGTTTATACATGGTTACATTTAACCCTTTACTCCATAAATACGCCTTTTTTACGCCATTAAATTATTCATTAACAGAAGAATATAGATCCATTTTATACAGTCTTGAATATGTATCATACATTTTTTTCTATATTCTAGCAGACGATAGCTTAAAGCAGGCTGAACGTTTTAGCAGGCGCATTCTGCTTTAATTTCAGCCTGATTTAAGGGAGCACCAATCTTTAAAATGAAAAACAAGCTATGGGGTAATGGGTTACGAAAGCTTAAGAAGGGTTGAATCCAGATCCGACGTCGCACAACGTTTTGATATAACAGAGCAGTCGTAATCACCAGGCAAATAACCGATAAATTGTACATGTGAGAAGCAATTCGTCAAATTTCAGTTTTTTAGAATATGGAAATATGCACGTGATCGTTGAGCAATTAAAATGCCTGATTCCTGATATACATGTATTCTGGAAGCAGGCGACCATTTCCCAAGTTTTTGATAAAAAAAAATCTACATTTTAACACAGCCGTTCGCACTACTACATGTATATACAGTGTATGATACATGCTATTTTCCCCGTTTAAATGAAACGAAATGCGAACACAATGATAACCCGGCGTCTGATCAGACCCCAAACTGTTTGCCAATTACATGTACTTGTAGATTAAAAAAAATCGAAAGAAATTAAGACGACAGTCATTTTCAACAGTTATTGCAATGCGTTTGCGTTTCGTTTGCTTTTAAACGAGAAAGAATAATGTCTTCTCCACTGGATATGGGAGAAACTGGTGGGATACTCCAATTTACTTCCTCTTATCTGTAGTCCTGGTTTTTAATGTTAATATGAAATTATATAAATACGTGATCAGAGTGGAAAAAATATTAGAGGTTACGCTACGATAAACATTAAATTTAGTTTTTGAATATAACATCAGGTGATGGCTTAAAGATAAGATTCAGATTAAACACGAGATGTGGGATTAGCATAAGACTTGGACATAGACCAGTTATGGCAGAGGTGAGGTCAATCATTAGATTTTAGATTAAGCATGTGCTATTTGACATAACGATGGACGTTCAACATAATAGAGGTGAGTTCAAATATTAGATTTAATATTAAACATGTATTATTTAATATAACGTTCGACGACCAACATAACAGAGGTGAGGTCATACATTGGATTTAAGATTAAACATGAGATATTTGATATCACGTTAGAAGTTCAACATACATGTACATGTAACAGAGGTAAAGTCAATATTAGATATTAGATTAAACATGAGATATTTGATATCACAGTAGACGTTAAACATACATGTAACAGAGTCAAGTCAAACATGAGATTTTAGATTAAACATGAGATATTTGATACCACATTAGACGTTCAACATACATGTACATGAACATGTAACAAAGGTAAAGTCAATATTAGTTTTTAGATTAAACATGGGCTATTTGATATCACAGTAGACGTTAAACATACATGTAACAGAGGTCAAGTCAAACATTAAATTTTAGATTAAACATGAGATATTTCATTTCACGTTAGAATTTCAACATACATGTAACAGAGGTCAAGTCAAATATTAGATTTTATAATAAAAATGAGATATTTGATATCACGTTAGACGTTCAACATACATGTACATGTAACAGATATAGTCAATATTAGATTTTAGATTAAACATGAGATATTTGATATCACGTAAAACGTTCAACATACATGTACATGTAACAGAGTTGAAGTCAAAGATTAGAATTTAGATAAAACATGAGATATTTGATACCACAGTAGACGTTAAACATACATGTACATGTAACAGAGGTCAAGTCAAACATTAGATTTTAGATTAAACATGGGGTATTTGATATCATGTTAGACGTTCAATATACATGTACATGTAACAGAGGTCAAGTCAAACATTAGATTTTAGAATAAACATGAGATATTTGATATCACGTTAGACGTTTAACAAACATGTACATGTAACAGAGGTGAAGTGAAGTCAAACATTAGATTTTAGATTAAACATGAGATATTTGATATCACGTTAGAAGTTCAACATACATGTAACAGAGGTGAAGTCAAACATTAGAATTAAAATTAAACATGAGTTATTTGATATCACAATAGACATTAAACATACCTTTTACAGAGGTGAAGTCAAACATAAGATTTTAGATTAAACATGAGATATTTGATATCACGTTAGACGTTCAACATACATGTACATGTAACAGAGGTCAAGTCAAACATTAGATTTTATAATAAACATGAGATATTTGATATCACGTTAGACGTTCAACATACATGTACATGTAACAGAGGTCAAATCAAACATGAGATTTTAGATTAAACATGAGGTATTTGATATCACGTTAGACGTTCAACATACATGTAAAAGAGGTCAAGTCAAACATTAGATTTTAGATTAAACATGAGATATTTGATATCACGTAAGACGTTCAACATACATGTACATGTAACAGAGTTGAAGTCAAAGATTATAATTTAGATTAAACATGAGATATTTGATACCACAGTAGACGTTAAACATACATGTACATGTAACAGAGGTCAAGTCAAACATTAGATTTTAGATTAAACATGGGGTATTTGATATCATGTTAGACGTCCAATATACATGTACATGTAACAGAGGTCAAGTCAAACATTAGATTTTTGAATAAACATGAGATATTTAATATCACGTTAGAAGTTCAACAAACATGTACATGTAACAGAGGTGAAGTCAAACATTAGATTTTAGATTAAACATGAGATATTTCATATAACGTTAGAATTCAACATACATGTAACAGAGGTGAAGTCAAACATTAGATTTAAAATTAAACATGAGGTATTTGATATCACAATAGACATTAAACATACCTTTTACAGAGGTGAAGTCAAACATAAGATTTTAGATTAAACATGAGATATGTGATATCACGTTCGACGTTCAACATACATGTACATGTAACAGAGGTAGAGTCAATATTAGATTTCAGATTAAACATGAGGTATTTGATAGCACAGTAGACGTTAAACATACAAATAACAGAGGTCATGTCAAACATAAGATTTTAGAATAAACATGAGATATTTGATATCACGTTAGACGTTCAACATACATGTACATGTAACAGAGGTGAAGTCAAACATTAGATTTAAAATTAAACATGAGGTATTTGATATCACAGTAGACGTTAAACATACATGTAACAGAGGTCAAGTCAAACATGAGATTTTAGATTAAACATGAGATATTTCATATCACAGTAGACTTTAAACATACATGTAACAGAGGTCAAGTCAAACATGAGATTTTAGATTAAACATGAGATATTTGATAACATGTTAGATGTTCAACATACATGTATATGTAAAAGAGGTGAAGTTAAACATTAGATTTTAGATTTAACATGAGATATTTGATATCACGTTAGACGTTCAACATACATGTAACAGAAAAACATAAGATTTTAGAGTAAACATGAGGTATTTGGTATCACAGTAGACGTTAAACATACCGGTATATGTAACAGAGGTAAAGTCAAACATAAGGTTTAGATTAAACATGAGATATTTGATATCACGTTAGACGTACAACATACATGTTACAGAGATGAAGTAACACTTTAGATTTTAGATTAAACATGAGATATTTGATATCATTTTAGACGTTCAATATACATGTAACAGAGGTAAAGTCAAAAGTTAGATTTTAGATTAAAACATGAGATATTAGATACATGTATAACGTTAGACGTTCAACATAACAGGCGTGAAGTCAAACAATAGATGAGATATTAGATACAGTGTACTACGTAAGACATTCAACATAACAGAGGTGGGATCAATTATCGAATTTAATTTTTAAAATCAAATAAAAGGAAAATTAACCCATTTGTGCCAACGATCCCATTTATGGGACATAGGCAAACAGTGTAGGCTCTGATCAAACGCCACACAATGCGGCGTCTGATCAGAGTCTACACTGTTTGCTGATAGGAATTTCAATATAAAACAAAATGAAAATGAAAATTTTGACCAGGCATGCCTTTGATTAAAAATAGAATAATCACATATATCAACAGCGAAGTATCCACTGGGCATAAATAGGTTAATATCTGGGAGGTTGGATATTATTCTTAGAAGTTGCCACGCCATTAACAAATACTGGCATTGCTATGAAGAAATAAAAGACCCACCTGTTTTACAAATCTAAACCCAAATGCGATACAGGCAAATGTACAAAATAACATATTTTTGAAATTTCAAATTTTTCTTTTAAATCTTATTGGCAAACAAGTTGGAGCCTGATTGAACGTGTTTACAATGCTTATACAGTGATAAAAACGTTATTCTACCCCCATGAAACGCAAATGCATTTAATTTGAATATTACATTTTAAAATAATGCTAACGATATATTTCAATCTGAGTTGCAAGTAGTTTTTAGTCAGATCAGACGCTGGGTAAGCCGGCGTCTGAATAATCTCTAAATTGTTTGCAATGAAAATAATTGTTTTACCACAAAACGCGTTTGTTGGAAAAGAATAACGTCTTCTTTACTGTAACATTTTTCGCTAAAACACATTTATTGGGAATACTTGCGTACTAACACTCAATAATATCGTTAAAACCGAAATATTGATTAATTTTGAAAACTATAATACAAGAAGCAGTGAAACTATTTAAAACAATAAAACTGCAGGTGAATACACATATTACTCTGAAATAGATATGATGATGACAAAACTGGAACAACTTACTTTCACTTTCCTTGTGTACAAATGGTAACTGGCATTATCTGTGGTTCGGTAACGGGTCGTTTCGGGTCACCTCAACTCCTACCCGTTTTCTATTGCACGATAATACACAGTTATGAATTTATTATTTCTTAAAAAATAAACACGTTTTTGCTTAATCAATAATTTCCTTTGCAAACAATTTGGAACCAGAGCAGACGCCATGAAATCCATATTGGGGGGATCAAAGTAATATCCAGGCATAGATTTGTCAATCATTGACTTATGCTAAAACCTTATGTCCATTGAGAACAGTTCGGATACAGACCAGACGGTGGATAACCCGGCGTCTGATCAACTTCGAAACGGTTTGCCACTCATAAAAATAAACATTGGTGACTATTTTCTTCAGTTTACTGCACTGCATCAGCATTTTATTTCGCTTAACCCTTTCATGATCAAATTTATCGTGATGTTTTTACCTCTCCACCAACAAATTGTCGTCTGAATCAATATTGTGGTCTGCAATATCGTTTCAAAGTTAGATTTAAGGCAGTATAACTGACGTTATTTCAAAACAAGTGGCAAATAGTTTTGATTCTGATCAGACGCCGCGTATTTTCGAAGTAACACGAGTTCGAAGTATCGAGTTACGACTGTATTCACACAAAAATTATGTTCAATATAATAGAGAATAAAATATTTAACATGTATTGTAAGGTGTAGAGTGGGATGGATCTCCGACCCACATACACCTATTCACGGAGATAATAAAATATTGAACTGAAAAGAAAAAAAGTATCAAAACTGGTTGCAAATGCGCTTTATGAATGACGTCATTGAAAGTAAAGAGGGTTAAACGGGGACTAATGACTACTTGTCCAGTGTATGTGGAGGATGAGTGTCTCGCCTGTACTCCTCCTCAAACAAACACAAATTTTACTTCCTTGTTCCAGAAGTCATTAAATATCTCTTTGAGTCAGTAAGTATCAAACGTTCACGACCTTTTCGTACTAATGTCGTATTTTAGAACATTATGTGAGCATGTATCTTCAAGCTGGAAATCGTTTAACAACCTACCCTGTTGTCTAACCCGAGTGCAATAATTATTTGCAAACATTCTGGATCTTGGCCAGACGCCATGTAATGCGGCGTCTGAATAGGATCCAAAATGGTTGACACTCATTTCAATAGTTCTTAAGAGAAAATGCTTAAAATTTGAAAAATAAAAGCAGACGATATTTGTTTAAAATTGATGACGTCACCGTAGTGAAAGTGGTTATCGAAAGAGCTGTTCTGTAATGCTTTTAGATTATTGGGAGGGATTATTAAACCACTGTCCTTCCAAAAATAAATATGGCTGTAACTTCGAAACAAGGAATATCTTTAAACATTTATTCAGCGAGTGCGTTTTAGAAGTAATGCTGCAGATGGGTGTGAAAAATGTATAAAATTGAGATTGTCAAAGAATAGTTATACCTTGGATTGAAAATCAAAACATTCAATCACAGTAACTTTCATGTAAAATAAAGCTACTAAAGGTCTATCCTCTACAGAATTACCAAACAATAATCTAAATCGCATCCTTCTTGCATAAATCTACTGTTCTATCAATGGAGTTTAAAGCAAAGATGTAATATCTAAAATAGAAACATGCTTACACAGCAATTGCAGACTTTGCACTAACAACACAGTCAAGTACAGTAACTTTCATGTAATATAAAGCTACTAGGCTTCGCGGTTTCATACAGTGTGACCAGGTTTTTTTTTCATACCTCCATGAATACAATAAATATTCGAATTATTCCTTAAATGTCTTCTGCTTTGAAAATATATTCTTCAAAATTTGTAAAAATTACGTTTCATGTACTTTTTTCATAGACACCAGGTCCTCCAAAGGGATGTCAAACAGTTTGGACCTAGATCAGATGCCGCTGTCCAGATTGTTCGTAAACACTAATCACATAATAATAAAAAAGAAATAGTGGTTGGCAGGTAATTTGCTCGATGCAGCTTCTCGTCTGCGTTCTTGTCGTCTACGACAGTGCGTATAACCTATAAATAAAGAATAAATAAATAAACAAACATATAACGAGCTGTAACTGCCACGTCCTAGAATAAATAACACCCATCTGGAGTAGTTTTAGAGATCTTTTAAGTCAGGTGACTGCTTAACTCATTACTACATACATGTATACGCATTGTCACGCCTTTAATCAAATATACGCTACGGAAAGTAGTTCCTCATATGGAGTCTTGAACATAAAAGACAGAAGGAATTTCCAGTATATATACAAACGGTAGCTTAAAATAGATTGGATTTAAAGCAGAATGGTCCACCAGGACTTCAGGAGCATTCGACTTTCAAGCTCCTTAAAGTGGTCTCTGGCCTCAACCCTAGAACCAGGCTTTTGGGTACATGTAAATGGTTACATGTAATGCAGGATAAGTATGATAAAGCAGAAAGCTCTTGTTTGAGAATTCTGCATTATGTCTCCATTGAGCACCCCGCCCCTTTATTTAAGAATGAAAATGTACATGAACAGTCAAATTTCGATATCTCGAACACGCTTAAGTAGAACATATCATTTATTCAAAGTTAAAACGTGGCTAAGCTACGTTTTAACTTTGAAATAAGGATACAGTCGACTTGAACGAGGCAAACTTTGTACAATTCATTAAAAAAATGCGGATACATTCGAGTTAAGCGAGTTCGAGATATTAAAGTTTGACTGTACCTTCAATTTGAAGCGTCACTGAAGGTTCATGCATTATTGACTCACATGTACATGCAATTACACATTTACATCTTACCGAAAAATTGAAAAAAGGAGTGTTTATCTACCGACCCCCATGACAGAATATATTACAGTGGAGAAGACGTTATTCTTTCCAAATAAACGCGTTTACATTTACACTCATGATTATTTCCCCTGTAAACAGTAAGAGTCAGATCAGACGCCGTGTAACCCATTTTCTGACCAGGCTTCATTTTGTTTAACTGTTTTCCACTCAAATTAAAATGAGTCGTCAACATTTTCAAAACGTTTTCATTTTCTCCATTTTATTGAATTGCGTTTGCGTTTCGTTTGCGCTTAATCTTTTCATGGTCAAATTTATCGTAAAGTATTCAACCCCTTCATTGTCGTCTGCTTCAATATTGTTGTCTGCAAAATAGTTTCATAGTTAGATTTGAGGCAGTATAACTGACGTTTTTTTTTCAAAACAATTGGCAAACCGTAATGAACCTAAACAGACGCCGCGTTACGCGGTATCTGATCAGGATCAAAACTGTTTGTAAACGCGCTTTATGACGTCATTGATAGTAAAAGGGTTAAATGGGAAATAATAACGTCTTCTCCACTGTACAAACGGTGGTGTCTGACTGGTTGTCTGTCATGGTAAAATGTTTGAAAAAAATATACTTCCGGATTTCAGGATAAGCAGGTTCGTGAATAAGATATTTCTTAAAATCGATCGTAATAGGATTAAACAGATAAAAGATTCTATGAACTACTTAGGATCCTGTTTTTGCCATGATTCAGGCTACATGTATTCCTTCCCAATAAACGCGTTAATCCTCATGTTCATTGTAAATAATTTGAAGTCTGATCACGCCCCAGACTGTATTACAATCAGATTAATAATAAAAAAAACTTCAGAATAAATGTCACCAGTCATTTCAACATTTGATTGCATTTCGTTTGCCTTTAATTTCGTTTGCCATTTGCCATTCAGATCTAACCTAGTCGTCAGAATTGATATGGTACAATGCATATCCTTAGAACAGGAAGTAGAATTGTTATCCGTTTCTGTCGCGAAAACGTGGTCTGCTGTACAATTATTGTCTGGATTCATTTGAACATAAATTATCTCTTTTAAGAGGCTCGCAACCGGATTTAGCATTAAAAATTGTAATTTGTAAATATATGTCAAATGCTTATATAAATGGGTAAGATTTAGTTTAGGATAATAAATTCTGTTAAAAATGCATTTCAAAAAAAAAAAAAAAAAGAAGCTCTGGTGGGATTCGAACCCGTGACCCTCCATGCGGAGACAAACAAGACAAACATGAAAAATGAGGAAACGCCTTTACTACCTTGGCTACCAGCGCTCTCTCTATATATGATAGCGAATTAACGTACTTCACTGGTTGCGATTGATAGTACTTTATTCGGCTCGGGTTTATGTCTGAGCCCGTGTAGAGAAGCAACAACAACAACTATACCGTCAGCTGACGCTATAGAAAAACGATGGATAATATCTAAAATACTAAGATTCGGTGACGATTCTTGAGACTTTTTCTGGACTGATCATATTTTTTTAATGTCAGAAGCCAAATAATGCCACAAATTTGCTTTTATTTGAGTATTTTATTTTATTTTGACAAGTACACCATCCGGTTGCGAGTCCCTTTAAACAGAATTAACTTAAATTGAAGGCTAAATAGTTTTAATTTCTATTATGGACCGGAATACTAGGTGACTGTTCTGAAACAAACTGACTGTGCAATATGGTCATCTCGCGATAAAACATGCTCAAGGTGTGCTGTTTCTTTGAAATATTGATATAGATTACAGTGAAGAAGACGTTTTCCCTTCCAAATAAACGCGTTTTCGCTAATACTATTATTTCCATTGTTAAGAATTTAAAGCCAATCAGACGCCGGGAAACCCGGCGTCTAATAAGGCTTCAAACTGTAAGCAATTAAGATTAAAATTAATCATGGGAAATTTTAAATATATTGAACTTTCTGCATTTTTAGTGCATTGCATTTGCGTTTCGAAATGTGTTTAAAATGAAGAAAAATGTCTTCTCTACTGTAACTTATTTGTAAGTGACATCGTCTATTGGAACAACTGTGTCATAGGGATATTATGCATTTAGAGGTAAGTTGTTTGTTCTGTTTATTGATATGTTAAATATAAAAACATTTCTCTGAAACATGCTAACGGCGAAACCGTTAGAAACTGAGCATGAGACGACGAGTAACTCGGTGTCTAACTGCTTGACAATCTGACCCTTGTTTGAAAAGAAATTTTACAGCATTCCAATTTTAGCACACAAGATATTATCATAGTCATTACAGACAAAGCATACCTATTGTTCGCCCTGTTACATGTAAATGCAGTGGAGTTATTATGTCCCGTTTAATTAAGCCGCCCAGACGAAACGCAAAGCAATTAAAACTTTTTAAAATGTCTCAGGATTTATTCTTATCTGAGTTGCAAACAGTTTGGAGCCTGATCAGACACCGGGTTACCGGCGTCTGATCTGACACAAAACTGGTTGAAAGAGAATTTTCTGGTAGTTTTAGCGTAAACGAGTTTATTTGGAAAGAATAACTCCAATTTAGCTATTACCATTCATAAAAAGAAGAAATATTTTAACTTTTCTTCCGCTATTAGCGTGAAGTGATAATTTTCAAGATAAGTTTTCAAACAATGTAGACCAAGACCAGACGTCTTCTGAAGGACAAGTCGTATCTCAGTCAACACTAATTTAATCTGCATTCATTCCTTGGACGATTACTCGGTCTATATCCTAAGTGTGACGTCATTCCTCCCTTCACATGTAGACAATTATTTTAGCTATACAGGGCAACAGGCGAAATCTTTGAAATCTTTGATAAAATTGAAGCTTTGGCACTCTGATTAACACGAGTGTAATGTTTTAAGCTTTCGTTTCATTTTTAGTTTCGTTTTAAACGGCAAAGAATTGCGCCTTTCCCACTGCAACTTCCTTATACATGTAGCTTGACAAAACAATTTGCGGTGACCAGTCATTTTATTCGTCTAAAAGGGATTTAGTAGAGACATAAGACTAACAGTCACTGTGTTAATTTGTGTTCAAAATAACCACGGAATTATAATCTTTGATAAGTCCTGAATTTCACAAGTTTACAAAAACGACCCGTAACAATTTACCTCAATTGCATGTGCATTTCTGCTACAAAACGTTTCTGAATCAGATAAGATTATGCTTCCTTCAGGTGTGAATATTTGTGTTATTTGCTAGTACAGCCGAACTTCGACAGTCTGAACTTGCTTAAGTCGAGCGTATCCGTATTTCAAAGTAAAAACGTGTATAGGTCACGTTTTAACTTTGAAATACGGATATGTTCTACTTAATCAATTTGGAAATTTGGAAATTCTACTGTACAAATTCGAGTAAGTTGGAATAAATATGGTTAAAATATTGCTGTTCTACTGTACCTCACATGTATTAATTTTGCAAGTCATTCAAACACAATTGAATAGAGTAACGTATTTCAGGGGTACATGTAATATTGTTGTGAAGTCACGATATTTGGTTTATGTTTCTAACTCTTTAAACGCTTAATCTAAGTCCGACTTGGCTAACATTTGTAAACAGTTTGAATCCTAGTCAGACGCCGCGTAACGCGGCGTCTGATCCGGATCTTAACTGTTTACCATGCACTAATATAATTTTTTTTTCACTTTAAACTGAGAAAAACGCATTTTGAGTAATTATCGCAAACGATTTAGCAGACGATAATTCAGCATGACCTGCAGGTGAAGGTGCCGGTATTGTTTTTCGTCTTCAGCATTTGTTGTCTGTTACCGTTTTAAGATAAACAAGTTCTAAAACCGATTTCAAGTTAAAATCAGAGTTTCAAATATGTTATGTTCTAATGCAATGCCTCTAGCTTCTCGGCGTTGTATCAGGAGCCAAACTGTTTGCTTTAAATAATAAAACAAGGTTTCACTGTTAGCTTGTTAACCGTTTATATTTGAGATGAGATAAATAACTTTAGGTTGAGATCACCTATTGAGATCGAACCAATATCGGTACTCAAACACCTACCTGTCTGATAGTTGATTTAGCATGACCCCTTTCTTGTTACTATCTGGTCTTTATTGATAAATAGGACTTTTCCCTGGCAATTGCTCTGAAGTGATAAAATCAAACATTAGATCTAGATAAAAACATCTAAAATAAATAATAGCGAGCACGAAGTGCGAGTTCTATGTTAAGGAATAAAAGTTCCATTTAAATTTCAATTGTTTGGCTCGGGTCTGTACATACGTTGAATTGATTTCAAGGTGTCAAATTCCGTGCCTTCCGGCGGATCTACTTGCTTCATTATTTTCAAGGACTGGTTAGCCTAACAATTTACAGTTTTTACTTGTGAAAGACCAGACAGCGCTGCGTCTACACTGCTGGTGACGAAATCCGTGTACTTCCGGAACCTCCTAAAAGCTAGAGAGTATTTGGTGGTTAGGTATAAAAACCGCGACACATTACTGTGACCGGACGATCAGAAAGCCACGGAGTAATTTATCCGTGAACGAAATACACTCACATAATTATGCACGGTCACCGTGGACGAAATGAGTATTCAATAATTAAGAAAGATATCGTTCCGACTTTAAAATTATACACTTTTTCTTCCTTTATTAACCATAGGGTTTAAAACCAATAAACATGAAACATTGATGTTCTATTTATAGAGTCCAGGTCGTTTCGTCCCTGTGTAGTTTCGACTTCGGTCGTTTCGGCCTTATTATATATCTTCTTTTGATCCTGCGATTTTTTTTTTATTTCAGTGTATAAGCACCCAAAACGTTTTTTGACATTGACATCAACATGTTTTTCAAAAAAAAAATTCTGTTCAAAAGTGTTAACTGTTTCCTTTTTTACGCCTTTAACTTATTTCTCCACTCAAGAAAATTCAAAATTGTTCCACTTTATACAGTCATGAATCTATGTACCTTTTAGAAACATTTTTCAAATATCTTAGCAGATAGTTGCGTAAAGCAGACTGAAAGTAAAGTCTTCTGTTTCACTTTAATCCGCTTTTAGTGGTCAGCTGTGTTCCAAAAAAGAAACTTGTGTTGTAGTTGGGTATTGGGTTTAACAAGCGTACATAGAATAAAACCCAAAAGCAATTTCCAGCTTGCTCAGATTGTATATTAACATAAGAGTTCGAATGAGTTTGATTATGGTTGAAATCGGACTAATAGATCAAGAGCTACCTACCTTTGAATTGCTGAAAATGCAATATTTAAGGATGTATACTTACACTCTAGAGGCCACAATTTTTATTCAATCTATCTCAAACTTGCTCAGATTGTATATGATTATAAGTGTTCCGATGAGTTAGATAATAGTTGAGATCGGAATAATAGGTCGAGAGTTATCTACCTTTGAATTGCTGAAAATGCCATATTTAAAGGTGTTTACACTCTAGAGGCCACGATTTTACCCAATCTTTCTCAAACTTGCTCAGATTGTATATGACTATAAGACTATAAGAGTTCGTATGAATGCCACTATGGTTGAACCAGACAAATAGGTCAAGAGTTATCTGACCTTGAATAGCTGAAAATGCCATATCTATCAGCGTTTACACTCTTGCAACTACAATTTTCAATGGATTTTGATAATACTGGCACACAAAGTCTAAAGCTATAAGATCTCGAAGGAGTGCAATTATTGTTGAAATCTAATCATTGTGGCAATAGTTTTTTATCCAATCATTCTCAAACTTGGTCAGATTGTATGTTACCATAAGATTAAAAAGAGTGAAACAGAAAGGTAAAGCTATCAGGCTTCAGTACAACAGGTGAGCGATATCAGGGCCTTCAGGCCCTCTTGTTTATCACTTTGGGAATTGGTTGGTACCCATTCTATTGGGGGAAAATATGCCCTAAAACGACGTAAAATAATTTATTTTGGGGAAAAACTGGGTCGTAAAACGCTCGTTTTGAGGAAAATTTGTTTTCAATTTTGAATGGGTCCTTAAAAACCGCTGAAAGTAAAATACTTGAACTTTCTTAGTGACAATTTTAAGTGACAATGACATCTGTGAATGGTTCAGGGTCCAGTCTCAAAATCGACTTACTAACTACAATGATCAATTATTATATCTTATCTTATTATTGTTTCTCTCCATCAACACTGATAATTATGAGAAGGGGCATCTATGAAATGCACCAGGGACCATGCAGTCCCTGGACTGTAACCGGCCCGTCACTTTATCCTGACACTGACAAACCAGTTGTAATGCTAACCCGAAATCCTGATTGCCAAGGTGGGAATTAAGCCATTACACGTACTACCAATCTTTTGTCTTTAGATTGACTCGGCCGGGAATTGAACCCGCGGTCTCCCGCACTGCAAGCAGACACTCTACACCTGAGGCACTGATTAATCAATTGTTGATCTTGTAGTTTAGGGTCAGCACAGCACTCTCTGTTTTTTATATATATATATAGATGTAGTATATTAAGGTAAGCATACAACTTGCAGAACAAGTCAGTTTCCAACTCGGGGGAAAACGACATGTGTTTTACTCCGGGATTTACAACATTAACAATAGCAAACTTTAACTTCAATTTTTACTGCTGTGCTCGCTTGTAGGCTTTGCCTATTTCATATTATAAGGTTTTAACTTTATAAGAAAATATGTAGATCTAAGTATTCCTAAATTAAGTTCAAATCAAAATGTGATCAGAAAATTTTATTTGAGGTTGGGGACCCCTCATAAGACCGGATCAATATCAGTACTCAGACTTAGTCTCTACGGATAGCAATTGGCCAATCTTGTCAAACGTCGGCCTAACAGTTGACCAACATGGAGATCACCATACACAGAGTTTTGATTTTGGTTTGATAGCCTTTAGGAGTCCCATACCTTATGCAAATCAGAACATGCCATCCCTTCTCTCCTTCATTAGTTGAGTCCTCATCCTTAACATTTCCCCCCAAAATTGACCGCATCGACAGAGACAATAGCAGTTAGCCTATACATAGTGCATACTGTTAATCAGTTATTTGAGAGAAAGATAAAGAAAGAACATATAATTCCGGTGTGTAACTGAAGCTTCTCTGAGTGTGTAAAGTTATTAGATAAAGTTACATATGTAAACATCCCGAGCTTGAGTAATAAGAATGTGAAGCAGTCTCGTTAAAAGTCATTTATCTCGGTAAAATTATTAAAAAGGTCGATGCAATCGCTTAAGAAACGTACATTTTACCTAATTTATGATATTTGTCACGCCACTCACGCCCCATTTTACAAAAACAATCACTTACCGATTGCCGGTTTTCGTCCTGACACATGCCATTACTCTGCGATGCAGCTATATTTTGTACGATCACAATTCAAACGGTGTAGTCGTCTTCAAATTACATTTTCATATAGATTCATTGTCTAGCAGACAGTAACGGAGGATGACAGTTTACGGGAAAGTATTAACCTTGAACCTCCAATTTGGAGAGTTCTTATGTTGTGGCCGCTTAAAACATGGAAAAACAGGATCAACTTGATCGCGATTTTAGGTTCAACTGATCCGTCTCAAATTTTGTTTCGTGAACACCGATTTTGGTCTCAGGACAGTTGAGCCGAAAAATCAAGGTATTTGATCTGATCCGAATTTTGGTCTTAATACTTTTTGTGAACACGGGGCCAGGCGATCTACCATTTCCGTCAACTAACGGTCTGTTCCGAACTGTTAGCAAACTTCGGAACGGACCGACAATTGACAAGAAGGGCTGGTCGCTTTTCGTCGACGATCAAAAGGCCGATCTATTTAGGGGTCCTCAACATTGATAGTAAAATTTATGCTAAATAATATATAGATGACATCCGCCTTTATACTGATTTTTCGGCGGAGCTGAATAGTTTCTTATTCAGCACAATTCCTTATAAGGCCCAACCAATGGTGAATGACCAGAAATGTAAGCTTACAGACACGTGCTTAAAATCGAATAGTCTGATTGGGTAGCGGCCAGACTTGTCTACTAACTTTTACAGATTTGTAAAATAAGAGACAGACTGTTATATGCTGATTTGCTATGTAGCGGTACCAGTAGTAAATACGACTTTTCGCTACTGCTAGTGAGTTATAACCGAGAAATTGTACGTGTCCCGACCGTTAGGTAGTGATTTGAATGATATAGTGTTTCTATTTTAAGATATGACATATTGTCTCAAGTTCGGCAATGGTTTGATGCATTCTGCAAATCAGAACGAAATTGTTCATCATAGACTGGTTCATAATTTTAATCTAGTACCAAGTATATGAAAAAGAACGAATAGCAGTAACAATTCAGCGAGATTACGAGAAAGCTGGCGTTTTAATTTAACCTGGATATCGAAAAGATTTCGGGCATGATTGGTACAGTTTGTGTTAACACCATTTTCCTCGAGCGCATGCGCAACTCTGTGACCTCAAATGTAAACAAACCGTGCATGTTTTTCAACACCCAACAACATGCAGATACCTAAAACGTACATGGCAACACTTTGCAGATATTCTGATAATAAATCAGAACATAAAACTAACTATACAAGACCAATTCCATACACGAATTCTTAAAGCCGACACTGGCTTTGTTTACCTGTGGGGCAACATGAATTTCTCATTTGAGGGGTCGTTTCAAAAAATTCACATTCGGCATATTTCGGGGGTGCTTTCCAAACATCTCAAATCAGGTGATTGAGAATATTTAAACAATCAAACCATATTTAAAGTATAAACAACTAACAAAAGAGCACATATATATGGATTTTAGTAATTTATGGTATCTACAAATAACAAAATAAAATGATTCACGTAGATCTAGACATGGAAGTATAATTACGTGATCTAGATCTGTCTTTAAAAAAAATTCATCACTTTCAGTCACATCCTAGGAAGACATAAGTGCAATTCAATTGGCTTATAAAGATGGAAGTGGAAATTTGATTTTTCCCCTGTGAACCAAGCAGTAGATCCATGTGCAAACTGTTCCTTCTGTCAAGAATTTTCAAGAAAATCTCTCTACAACCACCTCTGAAAAAGAACTTATTGATGGAATAAAACAGGTGACAAACAGCTGACAACTTGCAGCAAAATGTAGCCCGATCTAAAGCATAAACATATGTAAATGCGCTCTGCTGTACTTTCACCTTCAGTCTTTGAGAGACCAACTGCCTTAACAAACTAATGATTAACCTCAGATCCAGTAGTTTAATGATTGCAAAAACTCATTTTTGGCGACTCTCAAGACCTTCAGTCTTTGATTATATGTATGTGGTCGTAGATTACTGCGCGTATCTTATTAGATAAATATTGGGCTTAATATCCTGATTTACCATCCTATTTATTGCAATTCTTGGATAAAATCAATTACATATATACATCATTACCTTCACCACCCATTCCGCCGAATATCTTTTTTAAAGATATTTCTTGTTACAAACATAAACCAAAGTAGATCTACTGCTTACATGACAACGATATTCTTCCCCAGTAACGGCGTTTATATTTATAACTGTATGTCCACTTCAAACAGTTTCGAGCGAGATCATAGGCCGGGTAAATGATAAGTCTTCAAGCTATTTTGCTTTTCTTAAGCGTGTTAACGGGGGGGGGGGGGGGGGTTAACGTCTTCTCTATTGTAACATTCCGCACGCACAACGTCCCTTTCTGCTGTTGCTGCTGTTCCCCAAACAGGACAATATGTCTAAATATTTCTAGGCTGCAATATCGTCTGCTTAAAAGTGTCGTCTGTTGGTTTTCCCAAATTTACATATTGGACATATTGATAGAAAAAACATAATGACGAGTGTCAAACAGCTTGAATCCAGATCAGACGCCGCGTTAAGCGGCGTCTGATCTGGATTCAAGCTGTTTGCAAATGTTAATCAATTTCCCTCTCTATTACGACTCCCTTCGAATAACGCACATATTGTTTGTGTCCCTCTGGGTGTCGTTGTAGAGAAGGAGCGCTGTAATACATGTACACAAATGTACTTTGTGTTCAATCAGTTTGGATCCGGATGAAACGGCGATTAATTTCTACATACATCCTAGTTACTTTTGTTATTAAGATAGACTCTAGATAACAATCCGTAACTTTGATATGTTCAGCCAATGAAATTATCACAGTGAAACCTCCACAACTCGCTTACAAAAGAGAAGACGCTATTCTTTCCCAATACACGCGCGTACAGCGGAGAATACGTTATTCTTTCCCGTTAAAACGCATACGAAACGCAAATGCATTGTAATAAATTGAAGAAAATGACACATTTTCGATAATTCTGAATGTTAGTTAAACCTCGACGGCAAAAAGTATGGAGCCTGATCAGACGCCGGGTTACCCGGCGTCTGATCTGGCTCCAAACTGTTTGCTGTGGAAATTTTAGTTGTAGCGTAAACGCGTTTATTTGGAAAGAATAACGTTTTCTCCACTGCATGTTAAAACTGTCATTACAAATGCAAACAGTTTGGAGCCAGATCAGTCTGGCCAGGCTCCAAAATGTTTGAGCACTAAAAAACGTTAGTCAAAAGTTTCAAAACGTCATTTTCTCCGTTATTGTAATAAGTTTAATTGTGTTTAACCGTTTACTTCATAGAAGCACCTTTTAGCACATTTAATTGTTTTCCTCCACTGAAGGAAATAGTTTCAATTTTTACAGTAATTAATATGTATTACATATATAAGAAATATTTTCTATATTCTTTCAGAAGCAGTCTGCAAGTTAAAGCAGATGCTATTGAAATAGTAAAAGCGTTCGATATAATTGTCCTGTTTAGGGAACTGCGACAAGGGTCGTTGTAAGGAGGGATTCGTTGTTTGGAGGGCCGCTGTAGGGAGGGATCGCTGTATATCGTTAGAGTGCATAACAAATGAAAAAAATAATAAAAGAGCATCGTCTGCTCTTCTCTCATTGGTTCGTTGTTCATTGTGTACTTTTACCATCGTTACATATATGAGCAACAGCAGACTAGAAAATTGTTTAGAAATTTTTAAAAGAAATAAGAATGCAAAAGAGTATTGGAAACGGATGTAACGTATGTGTGTTCAGAATACAAATAGCAAAGTAAGTACCGGTATTTTTGCAAGATATTTCAAATCAATTACATGTAATGATAGATTGACAGAGTGGGCAGACATATATAATGTATAAGTAGAAGCACAAGCAGGTTTACAAAAGGTCTATGTACAGAAGATAATGTGTTTATACTTCATGGGATTATTAATTATATAATAAATATAAATAAAAAGTTGTTTGCAGTATTTGTAGATTATACAAAAGCCTTCCCAGACATTATGTGATACAAGTTAATAAAATTAGGTGTGTGTGGGAATATCTTTAATATTTTTAAATCTATGTATGATAATTTCAAAACTACATGTACGGTAAAACATAATACTCAGTTAAGTGATATCTTTGTTAGCATGATGGGTGTTAGACAGGGTGTTAGTCTCTCGCCTTTCCTAGTTTCCATATACCCCAATGACATTGAAGAGCATTTTATTACAAAATGATTGGAAGGTATTGATTTTGGCATGATGAAGCTATTTTCACTTTTGTATGCTGATGATAGTTTTAGTCTCTTAAAGTAAAAGATGGACTACAGAATGGCTTAAATCTACATGAAAAGTAGTGTGACAAGTGGAGACTACAAGTAAATGTTCATAAAACAAAATTAATGTTATGCTATTTAAAAAGGGGGAGACAAAGAATGATAAATTTACATATACTTATAAGGAAGAGGTTTTAGAAATAGTAAAATTAATTTTAATACATGTACCTAGAGTTATTTTCACAGTTGGAGGCTCTTTAGATATTATAAGCACTGTATGGTCAGGCATTGAAATCTGTTTATAAACTTAAACCTTATTTGATACAATTTCCCAGTATGTCAACCAGTCACAAGTTAGACTTGTTTGACAAACTCTTTGAGTCAATTCTCAGTTATACTAGTGCAGTTTGGGGTATTGATGAGGTAGGTAAGTTAGAAGTTATTGATATGCTATTTTGTAAGCAAGTACTGTACTTGGAATAAGGACTCAAACACAGAACAGTTTTAAACATGGAGAACTGGGTAGATATCTCTTTAGATTAAATAAATTAGTAAGAGTTATTAAATATTGGTTCAAGATTATTAGATGTACGGATGGAAAATATATATAACGTGTTTACAGTGTGATGATAAGTGACTTGGATAATCAACTTGGTAAAAAATCATGGGCAAAATCAGTAAAGACATTATTAGAAAGTTTAGGACTTAATGATGTATGGTTAAATCAAGGGGTTGAACAAATCTTTGTTTTTACTTGTCTGAGGTTTTTAATCAAGGAAGCAGACGTTATTCTTTCCCAAATAAACGCGTTTACAATAAAACTATTATTTCAATTGCAATCAGTTTCGAGCCAGATTAGACGCCGGGTTACACGGCGTATGATAAGGCTCTACATTATTTGCCACTCAGATTATCATGAATACAGTGAAACCCCTCTAAACCGGACATGAGTGGGGACAAAATAAATTTCCGGTTTAGAGTGGTTTCCGGTTTAGAGGGGTTTAAACCCATAGCCTGTTCCTAGTATGGAAAATAGCTGATCACTTAAAGCAGGTTGAAAGTAAAGCAGAATGCGCCTTAAGGCGCATTCTGCTTTACTTTCAACCTGCTTTAAGCTATCACCTGCAAGAATATAGAAATTATTTCTGATGATACATACTCAGTGTACGAATAAATCAAGGTCGCAAAAATGCGTATTTATTGTGTAATGGGTTAAAATAAAAAAGGGTTTGAAACGGGACCAACTTTTTTGTCCGGTTTAGAGAGAATTCCGGTATTTAGAGGTTCCGGTTTAGAGGGGTTTCACTGTAGTCAGTTTTATACATTTTAGTACAATGCATTTGCATTTCGTTTGCGTTTAAACGGGAAAATACGTTTTCTACTCTGTACAGTGGAGAAGACGTTATTCTGTTCTAATTAATCAACTTAACGCAAACGCAATGTACTGCAATGTAGAAACTGGCAACTTCTTCTACATATTAACGGTTAATTTTTATAGCAAAGAGTTTTGAGCAAGATCAGACGCCGGGTACATAATGTTAACAGGCGTTTGATCTGACTTTAAACTGTTATCGGTGTTCACTTTTTTTATTTTGCATAACTGCGTTTATTTAGAAAGTATAACGTTTTCTCCACTGTATTATCATTGGGAAGTAAAATGGTTTGGAAACCTGAATAGACGCTTATTTATTCGGCGTTAGATATAGTGGAGAAGGCGTTATTCTTTCCCGTCTAAACGCAAACAAAATGCAAACACATGACAATTAAATGTAGACACTTACTACGCTGTGAAATTGTTTACGAGTTATTTTTAATCTGAGTGGCTCCAAAATGTTTGCAATGGAAATAATAGTTTTACGTGTAAGCGGAAACAGGGCTGCCATAAGTCCTAAGGTTTCCAAATTTTCTATTTTTCTAGCGCGATTACTCGAAGCAGGTTGAAAGTGAAGCAGAATGCGCCTACAGGCGCATTCTGCTTGACTTTCAGCCTGCTTTAAGCTACCATCGGCTAGAATAAAAATCAAAATAAAATGGCAGAATTGTTTAAAATTGCTACCAACTTATTCTTTCTGAGTGGTAAGTAGGATTGATCCTGATCAGACGCCGGGTTACCGGGCTCCAGACTGTTTGAAATTGCTATACGAAATGTTAGCATAAACGTGTTTATTGGGAAAGAATGGCGTCTTCTTCACGGTACATGCCTTCACTGTAATTACAAACGCGATACGACTGTCGTATTTATAGATATACTGCTTACTCTAACTCTACTAGCCACGTATTGATGAAAATATGCAAACAATTTGGATACTGATCAGACGCCGAGTAACTCGGCGTCTGATCACTATTTAAAATGTTCGATATTCGTATCGAAGTTTCTATAGGACGAATTGCGTGCAAGTTTAATTTTAGATATAAAAGCAGACGCCACTTTTTTAAGCAGACGATATAAAAACAGCGGAAGGTTTAACAAGCCTCAGGTATGCGGCTTATGATAGGTTAGTTAGAGCAGGAAACTAACATTGGAAATATGTGGGTTCGTTATTATCGATGAATTATCCGGTTATTTAGTATGGACTATGTTATAATGATATAAGCGTGGGATATGATACTCTTTAAAAACAGTAAGTTTGTATTTCATTAAAATAAAGTCTGTTTGTATCGTAATTCTAAATTAGAAGTAGTACAGTAGTAGTAATTGTTGTTGTTCTAGAAGTAGTGGAAGTAGTAGTAGTAGTAGTAGTAGTAGTACATGTAGTATGAAATGTACAAGTAGTTTTAGTAGTTGTAAAATAATTAGAAGCAGTAGTAGTACAGTATGCCCCCCCCCCCCCCCCCCCCCGACTGATCATCGCGGAGGCATAAACATTCAGCAAAAGTAGTATTATCTGCACCAAATAATTATAGTCTGAAATAATATGAGGAGGTGTCACTGCTTTTGAATTGTTTTACATGTTTGTCTGTTTAGGAAAGTACTGAGTTAACCTAATACCCCAAAGCCTGTTTCTAATTTTGATGACAAATTGTTACTTAAAGCAGGTTGAAAGTAAAGCAGAATGCGCCTCAAGGCGCATTCTTCTTTACTTTCAGCCTGCTTTAAGCTACCATCTGCTAGCATGTAGAAAATGTTTATTTTGGTACATGTATATGACTGTATAAATTGAAACTATTTTCTTTAGTGGAGGAACATGTTTATGACTGTATAAATTGAAACTATTTTCTTTAGTGGAGGAACGCGGCGTCTGATCTGAATC
Organism: Gari tellinella; assembly: GCA_922989275.2. Lineage (NCBI taxonomy): Eukaryota > Metazoa > Mollusca > Bivalvia > Cardiida > Psammobiidae > Gari > Gari tellinella. The sequence continues at coordinate 19,057,989 of OV277869.1, read as the reverse complement.
CAAAATCTTGGTCACTCGTATACAACTTTTCTTCTGTGTCAAAAGTATAAAAAAAAACAATTTTTAGTTTTTAGCAGACGATATATTTGAAGCAGACAGCATTTAAGCATAACAAGAATTAAGTATCACCTGATCTAATAAAAAAGTATTTCGTTTCTGTAATATGGCCTTCTTCGAAATGTTCGTCTGCTGTGAAATCTTAACCCGTTTGCGCCACGTGGATTCTTCAATGCTTATATGTTGGATTATTTCATTTTTGTTTCTGGTCTAAATTTTTAATTTCGTTTTGTGTTGTATTAAAAATACTATGTGTAAACTGTAGAATCTGATCAGACGCCACAGTTTGCGGCGTCTGTCAGAGTCTGCATGGTTTGCATATGTCCTATATATACATAGGACCGTGGGCACAAATTGGTTAATGAACGATTACAGGCGTTTTTACCATAAAAACATCGATACAAGAATCAAACAGTTTGGATCCTAATCAGACACCGCGTCACGCGGTGTCTGATTAGGATCCAAACTGTTTGCAAATACCATTCGGGTTATGCTCAGCATACTATAAGGTTTACATGTTTCGCAAGTTTAATATTGTGTTATTCCATAAGCAGACGACACAAAATTGTCACGTAAAAAATGTGCAGTAGGATGGCAGTTTTAGCAGAATGTTATTTTTTTAAGCAGAAGACATAATAAATTTTGTCACTTAAAACAAGGTGACAGTAAAACAGAAAGCTCCTGTAGTTCTGGACTTTTCGAAGCGATATTTATTGTCACGTCCAATGCGCATTAGGAAGGTAGTTTTAGCAGACTGTTATATCTACAGCAGACGGCATAATAATAGTCTGTCACGTTTAAATGCGATATCAGATGTTTAAGGTAACTTCCTGGTTCGAGGTTTTTGTGATGATTAATCTTTAATCTCGGTAAACGGAAAACTATTGTTGCGAGCTTTTAAAACACAGTTATGATCCTGATGATACATGTATGTCGAATTAACCGATGTGTGATCAGGACCAATAGAAAATGATAAATGAAGCACATACATGTATTGAGACGATTGTTATCTTGGCTTCACTATTTAGCAGACAGCCGCTTTTTTTACGAGGATATTTATTCAGCGTTACTGTGGAGAAGACGCTACATGTATGCTTTTATCAACAAACGCGTTTATGCTAAATCTGATATGTCCATAACTAACAGTTTGAAGCCAGATCAAACGCCGGGTAACCCGGCGTTTGATCTGGCTTCAAACTATTTGCAACTCAGAATAAATCAAATCGTCAAAATTGAATTGATAATTTGTCACTTTCTACATTTAATTGCATTACGTTTGCGTTTCGTTTCGTAGGCAAGAAATAACGTCTTCTCCAATGAAACTTTGTTGAAATATCCTAAATGTTGAATTCCTTCACCTTACATTTGAGAAGTAATATTTCATTTGCAGTAAAACACGCTTTTACGCTTAAACTTCATTGGAGAAGACGTTAATCGCCCCCTTTAAACACGCAAAAAAACCTAAACGCATTGTAATAAAATGTAGAAAAATATAATCTTTTAACTCGAAAGTCTAATGGTTTACTTTAATATCAGTGACAAACAAGCTGGAGCCTATTCAGAGGCAATGTTAACAGGCGTCTGATCTGGCTCCGAATTGTTTGCAATTGAAAGAAGAGTTTTTATTACCCGTTGTCTGATCTGGCTCCAAACTGTTTTTATTAGACTTGTTTGTTCAGGGCTCCAGATAAGGGGAGTATTTCAAAAACTAAATATTTTTTCCGCTTGAAACCCTATGGTGTCACTACTCATTAGAAGTGTCTCTTTGATACAATTCTAATGAGTAGTAAACCATATGAGTTGGTTCTAAAACGAGAGAGAAAATGTTGGATTTGTGCAGTTTACTCCCCCTTATATGGAGCCCTGTTTGTTTAAGTTTTTATAAACACGTTAATTGGGAAAAAACGTCTTCTCCACCGTATGAGTGCTAATGGTGACAGACATAAAATGTTGTCATAGAACCAGGAAGTGTTGTAGCGATATTGTGGTTATATGGAAATTATCAGTGGCACGGAGCGTATAGGAATACAGCGCCCCCTGTCTACAGCCACATCCAATGGGAGACAAAGAGTGTGTGCGTTGTTCGTAGGGAGTGGTTAAAGGGAGGGACATTGTCTTACATTTGCAAAAAGGTTTTTTGCCGTCTAAATGGCCATTATGTAACCTTGAGAAAACAGCAGACGACATGTTTAAGCAGGTGATATTGCAGCCGTGCATATGTGGGACATACGTGTCTCGTTTGGAGGTAGAGTGGCAAACGGTGTTGTAAGGAGGGTATCGTTGTAGGGAGGGGGCACTGTAGTTCTGTAACAAACGATAAAATCTCTCTCTGAAAATGACGTTCTATAGTAAAATCTTTTTAGTACTACAATTAAATTATGTAAATTATCAGGTGTTCACATAGAGGACTGCTTAAAGCCCATTCAGGAGCTTTTTGTTTTACTGCCACCTTGCTCTAAGCTATCACCAGGTCCTGTCTTTTATACAATAAATTAGCCTTCGGTCATAATAGATAGACTTTACTGTCTATGACACGTGATCAACTGTTTCGACTCAGATTAATGGTACGTAATGCGTCATCTGACCAGGATCTACATTGTCTTACGCTTGTTTCAATATTTCTAAATCTTAAGAAAATGCAGACGACACACGTTTAGTAGAGGATGTGTTGGAAGTGAATAAGATAAGGTTAACATTTATTGGGCTAAGCGCATAAACTGTGATTTAGAAATTAAATGACGTCGAGGACTTGAAAACCATCTTATTATTTATTTCGTGAGTGTTGATTTTTAGGCATTTGGCCATTTTGATTGAAAACAATATTTATATGAATGCGAAATAATTAGATCTGGATCCAAACTGTTTGCCACTGTTATTGTCGAGCTTGGCAAACTTAATGGTTAACGGTTGAAGCAACGTGGAAAAGACGTTATTATTTCCTCGTTTATATGAAACTAAATTGAGTGACAAAGAGTTTGGAACTGATCAGACGCCGGGTTAGTTAGGCGTCTGAACTGGCTCCAAGTTGCTTGTAATGCACAAAATGATTTAAGCATTAACGCGTATTTTTGAAGAAATAACGTCTCCGCTTCGTTTTTATTTTCTTGCTGTTAGGAACTTGACTGATATTATAAAGGAAGTTTCCTTCATTCCAAAGATGTAGAAATCTCAGTATTAAAAACGTGTTATCTAAAAATAAACGATATCATGTCGGGAGATTTAAACACTACGCCCCAAGATGTGACCATGCCCTCTAAATGACATTGAGCCAGATTAGGCGCCGTGTAACCCAGCGTCTGATCATGCTCAGAATGGATTGCCTCTCAGACTAAAGGAAATCGTTGACGTTTTCAGAAACTTGTATTTACAACATTTGATTGCTTTTTATTTACATGTAAGTTGCATTCAAATCTGAAATGGTAAACATCTTCTTCACTGTACAGTGGAGAAAACGGTATTCTTTCCCGTTTAAACGAAACGAAACGCAAATCACTAAAACGTAGAAAAGTGCAACATTTGGACAATTCTGATAATTCATGTTTAATTTGGTGGCAAACAGTTTGGAGCCTGATCAGACGCCGGGTTACCCGGTGTCTGATCTGGCTCCAAACTGTTTGCAATGGAAATAATAGTTTTAGCGAAAACGCGTTTATTGGGAAAGAATAACGTCTTCTCCACTGTACCGTGTACCGGATGACCGCTAGGCTGGGCTTGGCACTTGGCAGTATATAACTATAAAACATATATGTTTAACAGTATAGTAGGCAGCTGTTTCATTCTAATTATTTCCTGGTTGAAAACGTTATTTTTTGGTGTAATCTGGATTTACAAAACCCGCGGAGAGAAACCGGCTGTTCACGGATAATTTATTATTCTCTTTTGATACAGTAGGGACAGTGAAGAAGACGATAACATTACCCGTTGAAACGCAAACACAAACCAATAAAACGTAGAAAATGACAGTGTTTTGATTCTAGCCACATAAATATATCTGAGTGGCAGTTTGGAGCTTGGGTTCCCCGGTCTCTGATCTGGTTCCCAACTGTTTTAATAGGACGTGTCATTAAGGTTTTTATAGGGAATGAGAAACTTCTTTTCCACTGTACATTTACAGTGGAGAGGATGGTCCCGGTTAAACGCAAAAGTATAGCATTCGCAGAAAATGACAAATTTTAAACTCCTAACGATTAGTTTTAATCTGGGCGGCAAGCAGTTTGGACCTGATCAGACGCCGGGTTACCGACGTCTAATCTGGCTTCAAACTGCTTGCAATAGAAAAAAATAGATTTAGTGTAAACGCGTTTATTGGGAAAGAACGACTTCTCCATTGTTTATGGTTCTTTTGTTTGCTGGCCTAATCCAACTCTTTCACAATCAACGCTTGTTTCTCTTACAAACATTTGCAATAGAGGAAACCTAAGATAACTCTGAGTAGACTCAAAAAGTATTTGCGAATCGAATAAATTTAAACCTTCAAAACAATTTTTGAAACAAAATTGAACGTTTTCAACACTTTATTGTTTCACGTTTGTGCTAAGTTTCGTTAAACCCATTACTCCATAACATATTTCTAAGTTTTGAAAACATGTAACCACTTAAAGCAGGTTGAACGTAAAGCAGAATGCGGCTTAAGGCGCATTCTGCTTTACTTTCAGCCTGATTTAAACTACCACCTGTTAGAATATAGAACATATTTCTTATTGGCCATATTCATGACTGTATGAATTGGAAATATTTTCTTTAGTGGAGGAATAAATTAAAGGCGAAATAGGCGTATTTATGGGATAATTAGTTTTTCTTTGTATATGGGTTCAATGGTTACTTGGTCAGGTAATATTTCTCACTTCCTTGTTCGTATCTTAACTAACCCTTATCATGCGGAATTGTCGTCTACTTCAAATGTATCGTCTGTTACAATAATCAAATTAATTACTAAGCCATTTAAACTGAAGAAACGTTGACTAATTTAATCAGTTTGAATCCAGATTATGGGTGCCAAACAGTTTGGAACCAGATTTTTATCTGGATCCAAACTGTTTGCAATTACTTGCAACGTCGAAGGGTTATTTGACAATGTATTACTGTCTTAATTAATTTCTTGACCTACACGATGTACAAGTTCGTACAAGCGTTCGGCGAACCCTGTACAGTGAAGAAGATTGTATTCTTTTCTATTTAACCCTTTCACTCTCAATTAAGTCATAAAGCGCATTTGCAAACAGTTTTGATCCTGATCAGACGCCGCGTCACGCGGCGTCTGATCAGGATCAAAACTGTTTGTCACTCGTTTTGAAATAACGTAAGTCATACTGCCTTAAATCTAACTTTGAAACGAGATTGTAGACAACAATATCGAGGCAGACGGCAATATGGCGGTGAAGGGGTAAATACCTCACGATAAATTTGACCATAAAAGCATTTAGACATTGACTCAAAATGGAGAGTACTTGTCCTTTTTATAGAAATAAGTTTTCCTAAGCATAATGTCCGGACTTTTATCAGCTAGTGAAACCAAACTATGTATGTTGACACATCTTAGGATGGGGCAGTGTCGCGAACCATTTTAAGGTCATTGTGCCTTTGACCTTGACCTCAATTTTAGCCAGGGCTTGTCCGGGACATACATTTTATACCAATATATGGCTATACGTTCTCAAAAGATTTCAACAATGGTTGAAATTAGTTGAATTGGCCAAGAGTTATCTCCACTTGATATGTTTGATATATTATAGTGTTCACATTCTAGTTACTACAGTTTTCAATAGATTTTGATTATACTTGCATACAATGAAAACATGTCATTGTGTCAAGAGTTGACTGACCTTGATGTACTCAGCTTTACTAGAATATGTCGTATACCAATTGCGTTTACACTCTAGAGTATTCAAATGTAAATGGATTTAGATTATCTTCTTTTGATTCAGGGCGAAACTCAAAGGTAGTCTCTTAAAACAGGTGATCGGTATCAGGGCTTTCAATTCCCTAATATTTACATTCGCCCCATTCAATTCCATCGAATAAAGTGACGTTTAATTTGTATTAACGCAATTTCTCTAGGGGCGGGACTTGTGTATACCTTTCCGTAGAGAAGGCGGGGCTTATGGTCTGCTCTCCGTTGCGTTTCTGCAGTAATGCTGGCTGGGCTGTTCCTTTCAGAGTACACAATATTCGTGTTAATGGATTCTACATACATGCATAATAATAAAATGTTCATTTGATATTAGAAATTATAGCAAATATAATGTAAATATAAGAATCGAATTTAATTTTTTCGACGTTTAAGCGAAATAAACGACCGAAAATGATCGGCAAATTTACCATGAATCGCGATTCATGGAATTTGCCGATCATTTTCTGTCGTTTATTTCGCTTAAACGCCGAACAATTTCAGTTAATTTCTTATTTGTCTACTGTTTGGTCGCTTGATACCTAACTGACTGTTATTGTGAGACGGAAATAGGAATTGTGAAAAAATGAGTTGTCAGCCAAGAGAGAGTAAGGTGGATGTCGTGAGTACAATACATACAGCCAATCTTGTATTAAGCGATCACTCAATAGAAGATCCATGTACAGTGCACTAAAACCTCCCTATTACGATCGCTAATGGTATGCATCCAGTCTTTCTTAATTATGCTCAGATGGTATATCATTATAAGGTCTCATATGAGTTTGAATATAGTTGAAATCAGATCAATTAAGAGCATAATTGAGCATCGTTAAGAAATATTGGATGGCAATTATGGTCTCTAGAGTGTAAACATTGTTAGATATAGCAAATTCAAAACATGAAGGGCAGATAACTCACGACTTAATGTTCTGATTTCAACAATATTTAAAGTCGTCCGAGAACTTATGTTGATATACAATCTGAGCAAGTGTGAGAAAGATTGGATATCTATTGTGGCATATGGAGTGTAAACAATTAAACTATTGACAACGAACGACGGACATTCAATGATTGCAAATGCCCACCCTGATTAAGCTCAGGGGGTCTAAACCCATTGATCTATGAAACAGATTGTTGCTCAGAGCAGGTTTATAAAAGTAATAAAGAGAACTCGCATGGGAGCTGTCTATATTTTTTCTTACATTAAGCAGTCATCTGAATCCAGAAACATCCTTTTTCACCCTTAATACAAACCTGACTACACCTATATTCAGCGCATACAGCGACAACTCATTGTAGTCGATTTTGTTGTCTTTTGTTTGTGATATATATTTGAAAATTTGAGTTTGCTTAAGAGAACTTGGTGTTAGTATTCATAATTTGTCACATGCATTTAAATCACTCAACGCGATTTTTTCCGTTGCAAACATTTTGGAGCCAGATCAGACACCGAGTATCCGGGATCTGATCATAATCCCAATTATTTGCAACTCAAATTTAAATGAGCCGTCAATATTTTCTTAAATCCCCCAACTCCTCCTCCCCATCTGATTGATTTAATGTTTGCATTTAACCCATTTACGACCATTGGATTCTTCCATGTTTATATATTGGATAATTCCATTTATTTTGTCAAAGGGATGCTTCGTCAAAATTTTCATTTTCATTTTGTTTCATATTGAAATTTCTATCAGCAAACAGTGTAGACTCTGATCAAACGCCGCATAATGCTGCGTCTGATCAGAGTCTACACTGTTTGCCTGTGTCCCCTATATGTGATCGTGGGCACAAATGGGTTAAGGAAAGAATGTCTTCTCTACTGATCTTGTGGTGTGCATCCTCCGTGGGCACGCGGAAGTATCTTGTTGACCTACTTAATGTTGGGGCGGCAGGCGATATTTTATATGTCAAGAAAAATCATCCATTTACCTTAACCTCGCTTTGTAAATGTCGTATGCACACTGTGTCTTCTGCAACAATAATAAGGGTTATTTAATCTACATTTTCTTTCAGAAAATATTATCACATTGTCAAACGGTAAGGTTCTAGTTGAGACGCCAAAAGACTCTCATTTGGATCAAAACTGATTGTAAAGTAACAATCATCGCAAAATCGCTCGTAGCGCCCGGAATGTTATACTGAATCTTTTTCGGTCAAGAACCTTGGATGCATTAATCAATCTCAAGTCTGCTTCAGTGATATATGCAATAAGAGGAAACGTTTTGACGCCAAAAACTGGGACATGCGTGCTGTTCAAATCAAAGGACTGAGTGGACCTACATGTAGAACCGCAACCGTGGCCTAGTGGTTAGGGCGTCCGCCGCGGAAGCGGAAGGTCGAAGGTTCGAATCCCGGAGCCGGATACGGGATTGGGACTGATATGGCCGGTTGGTGAGCCGCCAGCTAGTTAAACGAATGGTTACCGTAGGCCCATCTCTGCCAGGCGCCCGGCAATAAGAGAAGGGATTCGGGAGGTACTGTGCGCGCAAAAAGGATAGGTGTCTCATAAGCCAAACTGGCTGGCCCTTTCAATAGGGATGACACTATAATAAACAAAGCCTTTACCTGTAGATAGATGGATGTTCAAAATTATAACCCCGCTGTCTTGAGTCCGAAAGTATTATTTGTTTTTTTATGGAGTTTTTGTAGCACTTATCTGGTTCTAAAGGGAGACATTTGTTATTTCATATTGTTTGAACCCAACGTTGTTGTCACTCTATTGATTAAAGAACATGCAGATACAGTAGATAAGATGTTTCTACGATGGATGTTCAATAAAGTAATGATACTCGATCAATAACTTCAAAAACATAAGTGCAAAATTGTTTGCCTACACGATGTTATAACGCAAGCTAAGATCACATAACTCAATAAATCACATCATGTACCTAAACGACCCATACTCGAGGATACTGGTACTCTTTGTGTATGATTGCGGCAATTTTCTGAAAAACGTTTGATACTATAGTTATTATTGCGCCTTTATTATTACGGAAAAAAGGCTTGCCTTTTTTCCGTTCTTAAGTAATGCACGATAAAATCAAAGGTATTCCAATTCTATTTAATCACTGATAGACTTTGAAAAGTGTTTGATTTGCGCGTGAATAATTTCCTCAAAACTAGGCAAATACAAAACATGGGGGCTGACATATTGGATGATGATGTCACGGCTTTTACGAAGAGTTGTGCGTGACGTTTCGGAATTCCCGATTTCGGTGATATTTTAAACCATTTTAAGAATGAATAACCTACAACACTCACTTGTAATGATTTCCTCCAAATGACAAACTTTCAAACAGTTCAATCCATAACCTTTAACGCTAAAAATGAACGTTATTTGCAAAAAGCTACTTCTCAATCGAACCGATAAAAATAACGGATTACCATACGTCATCAATATAAATATTGACGTCATTATTGGTGGTCATATGACTTCCAAAAATAGTTTCAGATTGCATTATAATACAGGGCTGCCATAAGTTGAAATGAAAAATCCTAAGATTTCCAAATATGCATTTTTCAAGCGCGATTTTACGAATCGTACCTTTACCCCATAGCCGATTTCAAGTTTTGTTGGCATGTGACTACTTAAAGCAGACTGGAAGTAAAGCAGAATGAGCCTTATGGCGCATTCTGCTTTACTTTCAGCCTGCTTTAAGCTACCATATCCTGGGGGAAAATCCGGAGATTTAGGAAAAATCCGGAGAAATGGAAGCCCTGATAATATAGCTGTACGGAGGAGTTTTAACTTTTAACATTGTATACACGGGTGCTTATATAATTTATTATCTATTTGATTATTGGGTAACAATATATGATAGATCTTGTCCCAAACAATTTAGGTTTATAATAAAAGTTCGAGTCGGTTGTGTAATCCAGATCTCAGTCATGAGAGGCGTAGCCTCGAGTGTGATCTGGAATACACAACGAACTGATAGATCTACAAGAGCGCTGATCACACACTGGCGATAGTTCTATTCCGTTTTCATTAATACAATTTTGCTTTTTTCCGTCCATAGGCAAAGCCTAAATACATATTATGAATAAGCTTATGAAACTTTCTGTCAAGAAATAATCTACTCTTTAGTATAAAAGTAGTTTGTGAAAGCACAAACTTATTTTTGAAATTAAACCAGACTATGATTGAAGCCATTGAAGTAGGGCTTAATGTTTTAAAATCAAAATGAAGATATAATGATCTGGAAAATTGCCATAGTGTTCGAAAGCATATGTCTACCTATGTCATTAGCACAAAAATAAGAAATGTTTTTTCTGTTTGAAAAATTGAGGTTTCATGGAATTTTTTTATATATTAACACTCAGACATAAACTGATATATTCAAAAACGAACTTTAGAAATTTTACTTTTATTACGTCAAAACGTAATGTCTGAAAAATGCTATGTTCCAGTGTCCTCGAGGAGGGGTCATTTAGGTTAATGTTGTTACTCGTCGAGTTCAGTGATTTTATCCTGCATTATACCATCGTGTAGGCATTGAAATCTTTGTTTAAAATGATATATCGCACATGTATTTAGCACTAAATATTTGAAAGTTATTGATCAAGTATCATTATTTTTGAACCACCCTCGTACTCTCACAATAAACGCATTTATACTAATGAAGTCCTTTTTTCAGTTTTGCACTATATCATTACAGGCTGTGACGACTGGAGGACGACATGTATCTAGGTCATTATAGAAATGGTGAGAAAAGATCCATACACGGCATACAATGGAACTGTTAGAGGCGGCCAAAAATGGCGACTTCACTGCAGTGTTTAGTCTGCTACAACAAGGGAACAAACCCGACAGTCGTGACCATGACAACGCCACGCCTTTATATTGGGGAGCGTGCCACGGGCATGCTAGTTTGTGTGAGGTTCTTTTACAAGCCGGAAGTGACGTAAATGCGCGTGTGAAATGGGGATCTACTCCTCTCCATGCGGCCTCTGACAGGGGACATACGGCCTGTGTCATTATACTGATAGAAAAGTAGGTGACAGTGTATATGTTTTTGCTCATAATGTCACTTATATATATTATCGCATTAATTCCCCCCGCAGTGTTATAACAAGCGAATGTTTTTCACAATGTTAAAGGTTAGTTATACAACTCGTTATGATTTTGTATACCTGTACCGTAAATGATGTCACGAAATACGTCATCGCATCCATCATTCAAAGTTGTTATAAATAGTTTTCGTTAGAATAACATCTTATATGTAATTACTTTCAATATTTAAATTAGGCTTTTTTAAGTTATTAAAGACATGCAAATTTTGTTTTGAACCAAAGGAATGACACATGTTTGGAACTACAATGTACATGTTATTGCCTACTGACATACTAACACACGAGTTTAATCAAAACATTACTAGTACAGTGAAGAATACGTTATTCTTTCCCCGTTCAATCGCAAACGAAACAAAGTGCAATTAAATGGAACTTTATTGTTTTATTTTAATCTGAAAACAAAACCTGACCTCTGATCTGGCTCCAAACGGTTTGCGAGGGACATAATACTTTTTGCATAAACCGTTTATTGGGAAGGAAAAACGGTGGGTCAACTGTATATACAGTGGTGGCTTAACAATAGATCTAGAAAACCCCATGTTTGCGGTGTGATTGGGGGAATAGAATCTATCATTTGTGGTCAATGACTATTGAAGATGCAAGCGTAACACTGGTTGTCTGAAACTATACGAAACAGGATATAACGATGACTCGTACAATTTCAGTAAAAATACTTTATTCCCCCTCACGACTTAGTCGGGGCATATTTTGCCCTGTCTATCTGTTATATGTTTTTAACTTTAACATTGGCCATAACTTTGGAACTACTTGTGGTAAAGACTTTTTTAGCATTTGATCTCAACTCAAAATGACCTTGAACTCATTACAATGATACATGTAGTATGCCCCCCCCCCCATGTAATACGGTAACCTGAGAAAACTGGATGCGCTTAACTCATTTGGGCCCACGGCCCTATTATAAAGGACATAGGCAAACAGTGCAGACTCTGATCAGACGCCGCATTATGCGAAACAAAACGCAAAATAAAACTAATACCAGTCAACCATTAAGCAAAAACATGGACTTATCCAATATATCCGCATAGACAAATCCATTTTGGTATATAAGGGTTAAGCTGTGTAATTGCCGTCCATAAAATTTGTCGTCTGCGTTGTTTTTTGTTGATAACCAGAGTGTCACACCTGACCCTTTACTCATAGAGATCCCAATTGTTTGATCAAAAGACTGCCGGTACACGTGCAGAAAGTTGACGAAATTCATCCGCCAATTTCTGATAACTTCTATCTTTCTACAGTGGCGCTGATGTGACCTGTCAAAACAACCGTGGTGATACAGCGCTACACATCGCAGCTTATCGAGGCAACATGGAAATCTCGCGAGAATTGCTTCGTGCCAACACCGACAAGACCCTGCAGAACGATAAAGGCAAAACTCCACAACAAGAGGCAGTAGAGGGCGGCCACAGAGATATCGCTGACTGTATAGCACGCTTCATGAAAGGTATTTCGTCTATTGTTATACCCTAAACGCTTGGTTTTGGGCTCAAAATGAGTTACAGTGACTGATCTGTACGTGTATCAATCCGTGTCACTTTTGTCCGGGTATACTTCCAACATACCCTATGGGTACCATATTAGGTATTTGAGTACATCGTGGGGTGGCAAAGTGTCCCGTAGTATTTACAGGTCACTGTGACTTTGGTCTTGACCTTGATCTTTGACCACAGTCGTTGAAAATTATTATACTGCAAAGTAAATTCCTTACCTTGTGAGCTGACAGGGTACATAGAATCTTTCCCTTGGTAGGCCCCTCATGTTTTATTGCGTCACAAACAAGATGGCCGACTACAAGACTTGATCAAATATTAACGAATTTTACTACGAATAAACGTTTGTGATGTAAAACATGTTCTTTGAAACGAAAAAAAAGGTAAACTTTCGTTTAACACATGCAACTGTCTTTGAAAATGAGTTATTTGTAATATCCGTCCCGTCTATATTGACATGAACACCAATGATAGAGTGCCGTCACGAAAACATACAAGGTTGGTTTGTTTGCTCCTTTTCTGCCAGCTATGAGCTCACGAAGAGACGGGAGCTGATGCAGAAAACCCCGGCTCTATGCCCTACCCTAACTATCGACATAGATATCTGGTTCTTTGGGATGCAAAGTGTAACGCACTGATATATCGGACCTCGGTTTAAAAACGGGGTCTAAATTTTTAAAACTGTAAACAAGGATATGAGTACATGAAAGGCTAGACTCGCGGCACAAAATAACTTGCCCAACACACATCCGTATAATATATCTACAGTCTACACAGATGTCAGTGTATAATGTCGTGGCTCAACGTTACACAGAAAGTGTTTCAGAATTATCCTCAGAGATCATTGAATCGCGTTATCCTAACGCTTCGATCGCATATATTCAGAGAAAGCAGTAAAACAATAAAACAGAGGTCACTTACAATTAAATTTGAATATTTCCCTTTTAAATTCCATTTAAAATTTCACATCTATCATCCAGAGCATTGTCTGTATGTCCCAAACAAAAGTTGCAGCGGTATCGATCAGCTGTTTAAGTTTATATGGCTGCTCTACACATGACGACATCAAATATATTTTGACGTAGCATAATGTGACGTCAGTAGTATTTTTTGGGGTGCCCGATGGGGAAATAGTGTTACGTTATCTAAAATGACAAAATGGATGGAAATAATTATTTTAAAGCTTTTAAACCGTAAAAACTTTGGCAGTATAATAAATTCGTTTTACAGTTTCTTTCCAGGGTACGTGAGGATTATTCCCGGTTGGTAAAATCATGTAACCCTCTCCTAACGGATTGGGCAACATGATACTGTATAACTAATATTAGAAACGCCTGTACAGAGAATGTTTCCTATACAAGCAAGATATACAAAATATGGTGTGTGAGTACATCATAAGAATACGCAAAGTATCGTAATATTTTCAGGTAACTATCACATTGAGCTTGGCTTTTAACTCAGAAAAAAGCTTGTCCAGGTCGTACTTTTACCACATAAGCTACATATGCAAAATTAAGTGTTTGAGTACGTGTACATCCTCCGTTATCAAGGCATTGAATACCATTTCATGATGAATGTGACATTGACGTTTTACCTCAAACATCTACAACTGCTTGTTTGGGGTATATTTCGTCTACCAAATCAACTACAGATACCAAATTTAGCGTTTAAGTACATGTTGGATGGCGGTGTATGATTTCATGTAACTGAAGAAAACTTTGTAAGCATATTTATGTTTACACATTACTAAGATGTGCCATATGTTGCGTATGGGTACAACTTTGGATGGTTGAATGCCGATGTTACACCGATCTTTACCTTTTACTTCATTCATAGAATAAACTTGTCCTGAGCATATTTACTAAACCACCCTCTGTGTGTGAGTTTATCGTTGAAGTTGATGTGTGTCGTGCCATTTTCTGCTAGCTGTGAAATGACTTTGACGATAGAAAACAATTGTCCGGAAAATACTTTCTATATAACATCAGCTAGCGATACTAAATTTGGTGTGAGAGAGTTTGTCTCAGGATGGCATTGGGCATCATATGAGGGGAAATCAAAACATATAAATGTAGACACAATTACCCACAATATTACCTCTGTGATAAGTACGTCTTTTACGCCTCGAATCCCTTCTTCACTAAAGAAAGGAGTTCCCATCTAGGAAATCCTGAACGAAAAACACAGGATATATTTCCAGTGTGTCTCCAGATGTTAGCTTAACACAGATTGAAAGTAAAGCAGAATGCCCCTTTAGGAGCACTCTGCTTAATCTTCAGTCTGATGTAAACGGGAACCAGCTTTTAATGCTAGTAACACGCCATGAGGTATTTCCATATTTGCTTAAATCTTCATCTAAGAAAACTCTTATTTCTGATTCAAGGTTAATTCACTAGCACAAAATAAGTGTCAATTAAGATAATGTTTTGATGAATTGCTCCGGCAATTACGCTGTGTTGGGGATTTGTAAATTAGCTCGTGCTTTGTCAATGTATTGCAATATGACAAAACTTCAATATGTACACTGTTTGAAAAGACTCATACAGTTGAAACTCGATACTTCAATTTCGCCTATATCGGTCGTACATAACCGTATTTCAAAGTTAAAACGTGGCTAAGCAACGTTTATATTTTATAATACGGTAGTCTTTGAACTAACGCGAGTTTGCACTATTGAGGTTCGACTGTATATGCTTGACTACGGTTCAAAGGTGTAAAGATGTCGATAACATTAATTTCTTAACGATTAAGTTTCGTTCTGTCGAAAACTGTAATTGAAAGCATACCTGTCTTTAGAAAGCATCCCTTCCGTAACTTTCAGTGCCCAAAGTTGTTTATTTTTATATTCGAGTGATTTATTTCTCGTTTCAGGGAGTCAAGGCTTTGGCCAAGTTCAGAGGACAACACGATTGGCCACGCCTCTAAGCCACTCTGTTAGACCTACCCCTGCCGTAACTC
Source organism: Gari tellinella (assembly GCA_922989275.2). Lineage (NCBI taxonomy): Eukaryota > Metazoa > Mollusca > Bivalvia > Cardiida > Psammobiidae > Gari > Gari tellinella. The sequence continues at coordinate 19,042,506 of OV277869.1, read as the reverse complement.
CGCCTGTTTTTAACGCAGTAACCAATGGTACATACGACCATTCGCGATATCAAAATTGTATATCTGGTACTACATCAAGCATGACGGAATCAGCATTCAGCTCCTGCGACAGTTACTCGGACACAGACGGTAATATCGTGTTTGTCAGAGAACACGTTATTTCCCCGTTTAGATACAAACGAAACGCAAGACATTAAAATGTAGATTTTTGTTTTTAATTTCTAACGATAGTTTTAAAATCTGAATGGAAATATTAGGGATCCTGATCTGAAGCCGGGGGTTACCCATTGTCTGATCTGTCTTCTGACTGTTTGCACTGGAAATAATAAGTTAAGCGTTAACGCTTTTATAAAAAAAATGTTTGCTCTACGAATCACGCTTCCTTATGTCTCAACTAAATTCAACAACACAACTTCATATGACAACGATTCTAATGAGCTGTCACAGCATCATTAAAATTTAGTGTTTGAGATACTTTATAGGCAAATCAGAGAGCCACGAAATCCAAATATTCGCTCGATGATATCGTTAAGAGTTCGAGATTTCATGAGATTTGGTGTTTGAATCATTTAGTATCGAGATTATAAATTAAGAGTTTATACAGCATAGCACATGCGCTGAAATCTCTGACAAACTCCGCCCAGTCTCGTGGCTTCCTCTTTAGCAATGTGGGCATTCGGTGGATAGATAAAAAGGGTTTTACAACACTGTGACACATAATGTGTTATATAGCTCTGGTGAATGATAAAACGAGGTGGTAATGATGATGAATGGTGATTTCAGGAAGATTTTTCTGACAATCTCATTCGGCAGCGCATATGATCAAAACCATCGATCTACCTTCCTTTTTAGTTTTTGGCAGAGTGGATAATCTCAGTCTGGTTTTAAAGGTCGAATGATATCTAGATATCTACATACGGACCGGCAACTTTATTTGCAGGTTTTATAGTAACCCCCGCGGTGGTATTGCTGTGCAACCCTAAAGGGTTGAGTTATTTTGATAAAAAAATTACTTCATTGGCTGGATTGTTTTAATTTGATTTTATATTAATTGAGTACTAGAAATTAAGAGCTATTTTTCTCTTCGAAGTGCCTTAGATTGTTCATTGTTTGATTGATTGATTTTGGTTTTACCACACTGCGAAACAATACTGGTCATATAGCGCCGATGTGTATCTATGTAGTGAATACATAAGTCACTTTTTGCTGGTGTCCGACAATATTGACTTGATGTTGGTGGCCTATATTAGCATAATTTCACACTTCGTTTCATTTCTAAATATATCTTTGGGACACTTCGTTAATTTTATACGCGAACGCACATGGTACCGAAACCGGTAAACAAAACAAAAAGCATTGACCGGTTATCAAACGCATCTATAAGATATTAGCTCAGGTGGTAAGGAAGACGACTATACATTATCTTTTCGAGTGATTCGAGACCCGTGCATCATCCCTTTTTTCTTTTTTTCCGGTTCCCTTCTTCTCCTTTCTCACGCGGTGAACTGTGCTGCTGCTCACACCTGTGACTTCTGCCGCTCGGTCTAAAAATGATCTTGATCATGTAGTCAGGTCTTTTGCAAACGTTTCAGAAAGCTTAGATGATTAAATATAGCTAGACTTCATATTTGACATGTTGCTGGTTAGACTGTGTGTGAGAAAACGTATGATGTGGCATAGAATGACACGTGACAATGAGATGAACGTGTCACCCGTGCATTTTATGTATAAAATTGAATTAATAACTTAAATAGATATTTACCTCATACGGGATTCGAACCCGGGACCTCGCCTTTACAAATCATTCGCTCTAACGACCCACCTATGGCAGATGCGATACGTCAAGTTGTTGCCAATTAGGTATATATATATAGTGAACCGGCGTTTATCGCAAGTGATGGTATCGAGGATCTGTCGTGATTTAAAACCAAATCTAAACCCAACAGGTTGCTTTTTAGTAGATACGATTATACTAGCATAATCGGAAATCATATTTTATCGCTTGACTAAGTGGGGGTTTTACTCCACATAAGATAAAAAAAGTAATACGGTTTACGTAATTTATCGAACATTCCCGACAGTGTATGGCACGCTGTCGATTATTGATTTATACTGCGTCATTACTCTTTAATTTATTCAAGCATAAAGTTCAACGTCAGGTCAATATTGTCGGACAATACCACTTGCCAGATCGCACAGATGGTGTATTCTACCCTCCCCATCCCACACGGAGCGTAGGAATTCGAAATCATTACTACACAATATGCATGTACAGTAATGCCCAGTGTCTTCTTGCACATTACCAGTTGGCGATGCAGTACCAGGCGATGTATTGAGCTTGAGACGGTTTTGGGCCCACATTCGATCGACAAAAGCATTAGCGCGAGTCTGGTCGACTGTTCCGCCAAGGTCGTCGATACCCTAATACAACGCACTGTAGTGCATTGCCAACTCGAGATGTGTTTGTTATATGCCTTCAATAGACACAAACAACAAATAAATGTAGTTGTTAAATTATTCTATATCCAGAAACATTTGATATTTAAAACAGAACAAAAATATAGAAAGAATAACGAGTCAGGCTTATCTAAATCGAGGTTTGGATAAAATACGAACAGTAAACTACCAAGAGTAAGATACAGACTCTTGTATATTATTGTAAAGATACACGCAGAAAAGCTCATTATTACAGGAAGGTATACACAATAAAAGCTCAATAATACGGAGTCGATTTAGTTCGAACATACCCGTATTCTAATTTTAATTCGTGGCTTAGTCACGTTTTTACTTTGAAATACGGGTATGTTACACTACAGCAAGATCGATTTATCGAAATTAAATGTATGAAATACTGGTGAGGTCGATTTAAGCGAGTTCAAATGATCGAGTTTCTACTTTTAAAAATGATGTTTTTAGCTCGCTTTGTGGCAGGAACATTTGAACCGTTTAAACCAATTAAATTTAAACTTTACATGATGCTTTCCTTGATGTGTTTTTGTAATACTCCTCTTATCTGGAACCAAGGACTCTTATCCACTGTAGTTCATGAGTTGCTATGTTTGTTTCAGACTATACAGACTCGAGTGCTGTCAGTTCTGTCTCAGACACCGCTTATGTTCGAAACATTCCTGTCGCCCTGCAGAGAAGTATCAGCGTAGGTTGTCATGACATTTCTCGACACAATAATCACGTGACCATGTGCATGCCTCATCCAGGAGTGACTAAAACAAGTTCAGTAGGAAACATAGGCAATTCGGGTTATACGAATCGAAACGTTTATGTGAATGATGTGAACAAAGGCTATTCGTCATTAGATAATGTTAGCTATGAGGACTTAACATTGTTTCAATGTACTTTTAAGAAGAATAGAGAGCATATTAGTGATTACAGTACAAATCTTACTTCGAATGGACGTTGCATTGCAACAGAGAGTGTCGACGAGACAGCAGCAGTCCCTGAAGAGGATTTGTTCAGAAGAGATTTGCGGGAAATGACGTCACAGAGAGTGAATCCGAATCGACGTCTCTGCACATCTACTGGCTCTGTCGCCAGTCCAGCAAAACTATCGAAGGATGAAGAGAGCTTTATCAAAACTTTACAAAAACAACTGGTGAATGCTTACAAAGAGATCGAAAGGTTGGCGTCAGAGAAAGACGATTTGAAATTCAAATGTTCAACTGTTCTTAATCGCCTGACAGACACGGAGCAGCAATTGTCGGAGAAAACAACAGAATGCGAATACTTACGAGAGTTACTAGATACTAGTAGAAAACATGCTGCTGGGATAGACACAGTAGAAGTCAGAGGTAGGACGACAACTGCTGCTATGGAAAAGGCTGCTCCACTTGAGCGGGCAGAATTTCCGGTAGCCAATCTAACAACCGAGGAAGCAGATTTGCAAAAGTTACAGACAGTTATACAGGTAAAACCCACTACTCCATTTGCCTTTAACGCCTTTTTGTTTTCCTCCACTAAAGAACATGCGCCAAGTTGATATAGTTATTATAAGGCATCCTAAGAATTAGTTAATCTATCCGAATAGTTGGTAGCTAAAATAAAAATTTACAATGAATCAAAATGTACATTAAGGAACTTCAAACATGCTTTAAGTGGTTATCTGTCTTCAAATCTAGAAAAAGGCTTTAGAATTACAGGTTAATGCAATACAATTATTACCATAAGCAGTACATTTGGCAAAACAGTTATAGAAGGGTGTTGCAAAGATGGCTCATAAAGGGTGGCATGATATGCACTACTTATACTCCTGAACAATCATTGCAAAAGACGTAATGGGCTGTGGATTATCCTACGGTTTTAAATCTCCTCCATTCAAAACGAAAATTTGGAGAAAAAGATTACAAGGGAAGCAGACAGATGAAATTTATGTTAGCCATTACTGACTCTTATTCACAATTTTTATTCTTACATTTGACATATATGACCATTGATTATACTTCTGGTATCAAAAATATATGTTAGCCTCTGATCGCTTTGAACCTCGTACCATTGTCTAGTTACCTATTTTCACCGAACTTATTTAGTTTATGGCAAATAGCTAAACCATTCTTCTCAGCGTGTAGCATTAAACAAAGCATGTTGTCTGCTGTTATGTGATTGGTTATCTTGTGTGTAGATATTATTTGTCATATTTATAAGTTCAGCGATCTGAATATTGAGGGCCTAAACTGTTACTGGAACTGCCACTAAAATCTTTTTAAAACAATTTGAGGATCACATGAGTGGATTGTGTGTGTTTTTAGACGTAAAATTGGAAACTTAACGTATGACAAATGTTCATAGAATTATATGGAAAATATAAGAAAATAAATATATTATTCTAGTGAAATGCGTCACGGTCACCTTAAGCAAAAAATACCATCCAATTTGTCCTAATTTGTAGTTCAGCAATGAAATAAGTTTTAGGAATTAGTCTTAAAAAGGCTGAATTAACTTTCGTTTACATAAAGACATACATTTTGACACCAGAAGCATGAAAGGTCATAATATTTTACGAATATTAGACAAATAATTGCTTACACCAACAGAAAATGGCACTCACTTTGAAAGCAGCACATGTATCTTTGTCAAAAATAGACGCCTACACATTAAATTTAAAGTAAGGTTAAAATTCATTCCAGTTTCGCTTTATTAGCTTCCTTGTGCTTAAAAAATATTTGACAACAAAGATATGTAATTTGGTCATACATGTCAAAAAACATTGTATTTGAGAAACCGAAAATATCTAACATTTCAAATCCTTACGTGGTTAAAGAGATTTTTGCCGAAAGTAGGTCATATCAGTAAATAAACTTAATTTGATGCTTGTACGTGGAATGTTGCTGTTTATAATACGGATAGTATTTCCCCTCTACCAAAAACTAAAAGAAAGGCAAGTTGATGATTGCTGTTTCGCAACAAATGAGATAAGCCGCAATCATCTTCCTGAAATCATCTTCTCATCTTTCATCGACGCTATATCACCGTGTAGAATGCAACACATGAGGGTGCGTTGATGTTGTACACGGGGTGTAAGTGATTTAAAGGAATGATTTTTACAGAACTGTTAGTTGAAAAAATTAATGGCTGTATCGCACGGAAAGCAGCAATTGTTTATCAATTGCCAGCTTACCAAATTTGATGACTCAGAATGACCTGCTCTTTCAACACTTCAGTACAAGGTGGTGTGTCCCACGGGGGTCAATTCCTTTGGCGCACAGGAAGAGAGGTGCATGTGCGAGACACCATTTCTCTGGCTATTATTTGCTTCATAAGACTCAAGTTATTCATTTATGCTGAGATGTTTGAAAATCCAGGACACTCTGAGTTATCGATTTGGTGAGCTGGCAATTGATATATGATTGCTGCATTCCGTGCGATATAGTATTTACAACCAGAAGTTCTGTAAAAGACAAAATATTCGTTTTTATTCACCGAGTGTCTTTCTTTGACGCGTAAAACACATCGTACACAACCCCACCCCGTTTGTAGCGTTTTACACATATTTTGTGTCGCCTTGCCGTCTTACCGGACGTATCTATCCAACCACCAACTGGCATCAAGTGCATGTTTTTCCAATGTGCCTAGCTATTAGTTACTTTCTCTCTTTAATCACGAGCGTTCATTAATTTCAGAAACACCTGATGAAAATATCACAACGGAATGCAACAACAGCCCCGATAGAGCCGGGTAATAGGGAATGGGTTCCCGGTGTAGATTACGTCATCATCGGAGAGAATCACTCACTCTGGCTTCACACTTCTAATACTAGTCGTGTACCTTTGGCCGTTAAGTTTTTAATAAAACATTTAAAATCTGGGAGGCGACTGATTTTAAAGGTAAGACTGTTTTAATCTTCATGCACACATCCTTTGCAAACAGGTTAATGAAATTTCAAAGTATACAATGCCCTATGCAAACTGAAGATCCACATCAAATTATTCCATAAGGATCAGAAAACCAAACCTTTATATACGAAAATGGATGTGAATAAATTGGAAATCGGATTCATCCATTACAGTTTTCAGGGATAAATGCATTAATCCTTTCACTCTCAATGACGTCATAAAGCCCATTTGCAAACAGTTTTTAAATAAAGTCAGTTATACTCCCTTCAATCTAGTTTTGAAATTTGCTGTGAAGGGGTAAAAATATCTCGAAAAATTTGATCATAAAAGGGTTAAATACCTAGAATGTTATTTGGCAGTAAGTTCAAGTCACCATGGCTATCTGATAGACAACCAGTCACCGTTACAAAAGGGGGAAATCTTTGGGACATCTTAACATGTTTCTGTTTAAAGAAGACTGATGGTAAACAGAAAACACTTAACGTCACTTTTTTTATAAATTTTAGTCTGCCTTTCCCCATTTTTGCCAATAATCCCATAAATTGGACAAAGGCAAACAGTATAGACTCTGAACAGACGCCGCATAAAGTGACATCTGATCAGAATCTACACTGTTTACTGATATGAACTTCAATATTAAACACAATGAATATTGAGACAGGATGCCACTTATGTCAAAAATGGACTTATTCATTATGTAAGCATTCATAGAAGAAATGAGTCAAATACGGCGGGAATTAGGTTAATACCTTTTCCCGCTAAACGCAAACGCAATGTAAATCAAAATATTTACATTTGCCCTATCTCTTTCCATTGTAAAAATCGGTGTTCATTTCATACAGACACTCAAACCTTAGGAAGCGGAGCTTAGGGTTAAGTCGCTGCGCATTAATCTTCACTACTATAAAATTAGAAATCCACGTTGTATTTGACCTAGATTGAATCTAGTTTAATTCCCAATCTTTTTTTAAACACTAAATACCAATATATATAGATTTTATATTCATATTGATATAAATTATTTACACCCATTGTGAAAACAAAATGCAGTAGGAAGCGCTCCGAAACTTTGTCCGTCTGCTACGAATTTTTATACCCCCCGCAAATAATTTTTGACGCCCAATGTATCCGGCCGGGTTCGCAGTCATGCACTCTACCACGTCGCCATAAAAGCGCACTTGTACAGTAAGGCCGTTCAAGTCGTGATAAACCTACACACTGTGACATACTCCCCCCGACAACTTGAAACTTGTGCACAGTGCGTCGATGCTCCAGAGGGGCCCTGCACTTAATGGGAAGAAGAAGAGAAACTTTACAGAATAATCACTGAAATTACTGGTAAATAGCGCTAATGATAGAAAAAAAATCACAAAACACTAGTAATCCTCAGCTCCTGTCCGGTTCCAATTTAGGCTCCGAGTATTGGCTCCAAAACCATAAATACCCCATATGGTGCCTCTCAGCTTCGGATTTCTCTATGGTCCGCGCCCGTTAAGAATATGGTATTAGCGTTCACACTTGACGATTGCTTGCACCGTTGCATGAACTAAAAACCCGATTGAGGATAAGAACACGTACTTGGATGTATTTAAAAGTATTTTTCCCTAGTAAAAACCTGAAGTGAATTTGAGAACTATATTATCCGCGCAGTATTGATCTAGCTATGTTATTTGGTTACAGGGGCGGAGTTAACTTCGTTAAAGCTGTTCATTCAATTTTATTTCTTCGACGTACTTTTCCCCTTTTCAACACAATTTCTCCTTTAAAAACTGAAAGTCTGAATTTTTTTCATAACAAATATAATGATAAAATAAGAAATGAATTGATTTTTTTCGGTATTCAAGCGGATTCATGGTATTTGCCGATACTTTTCTGTCGTTCATTCCGCTTGAACACCGAAAAAAATCAATTCATTTCGTAATTAAAGAAATACTTCTATAATATCATGGTGATTATCTGAGTGACAAACTGTTACCAAGCGTCTGACAGGACTCCAAACTGTTTGCACTGGTTAATAACTGTTTTAACGGGTTCGCCCGAAACATGTTCAAGGTTGCCCATATGCCGATTACTACATGATTACTACATGACTTGCATTCACAAACAGTTTCGATCTAGATCAGTAACGCGGCGTCTGATCTGGATCGAAACTGTTTGCTCGTGTTTAAGATATTTCAATTCAAAATCTGCATTTGATCAACGTGAATTTCAAGGCAGTTGATATTACGACAAGATAAGGGTATAGCACCCTGTATTGTTTTTTCAGATGTTGTTGCTATTAGAAGGTCCTCAATCTTCACACTGGAACTTTACGTCGGTATCACTAAAAAGCCAGAGACAACTTCCGCAAACGATTTTGGTCCATCCAAACATGACCAGAACTGTTCATCAATTTGAAGGCTTGACGGATAGATTCAAAAAGTTTGTTATTGCTCCAGATTCAAAACGGGTTCAAGTGTGTAACAGAACGACATTCATTGTGACGAATGAAACAAAGACGTTCCGAACGCTAATGGAATCTATAAATAGAAACAGGGATTCTAAAAATAGATCAGTATATGAATACGGGTTGTTTATGGAATTTATGTTGCAAGTTACGTACCAGTTATTGTCTCTAGTTTGTGCTTTTCAAGAAAGTGACGTCTTTCATGGAAATATTTCCGAGGATTCTGTGATATTTGATCAAACACTGAAGCCCCAGTTGAGTGACATTGAGATTAATGCGCGCGACAGTTCACCAATGTGTTCGACTACTCCTGTACTAAACGAAAATACTATTTCACAGCTTGCAGGATATGGAAATATTCTATCGGAAAATCAGGTAACCTTTTTTCACCTATTTTCGTCTTTGTTGGATAGGGATTTGTCCCATGGGGAATCACTCTATCCTCCATACCACGTGATGTCATTTCTTGCACAGCTTATCCACAAGCGCTGCATGAGGCGGGTAACTAAATGACGTCATGTGTGATGATGTTCCTATATACACTGTCATATTTGGCGGAAAAAGTGCACACAAACTGCAACTGGTCATGTGTATCATGTTTAATGATTTAAATGGGAGAAAACAATCCACCATTAGTTTTGTTGATGTAGAATATGAATTTCTTCCTCTCGGCAAACTTCGTCCCTGCATGAATTTTCTAACCCTCGAGGGAGAAATTCCTATCCTACATTAACACTCATGGTTGAATCTTATAATCTCACATTCACTTATCCTGTTAGTAGCTTCTTGACAGGTATTTGCATACATTTTGGATCCAGAAAAGACTCCACACTGTTTGACATAGATTTCTTGTTTAACTTTTGTCCAATAGTATCCGCTTATATATTCAAAAGTCAAATATTGATAACTCGAACTCGACAGTTGATGAGAATGGCCAATCGCTCTTCGAAAATTACCGATATTGACCAATATTAGCCCGATCTCCTTTGGGTAGGTACGTCAGCGAGATTCCGTATCGAGGCTCCCCTACTGTGTCACCTATATAAACCCGCATTTTCATCTGTTCGTTTTGGACTTGCTTTAAATGAAAGGTGCTAATATTCAGACTTGAACGAATAAAACAAACTTTTAATCATTGGATAAAATAAGTTTCAATTATGTACGACGGCGCTGAGTGCGTTTTTTGATCGTCGAATGTGATACCTGAGCGTTTCGGCAGAGCAAAATGGCGGGTTGGAAACGAGACACGGGAAAACCCCTCTTACATTTTTCGCAAAATATTTCCCAAAAAAAAGAGATATTTTGTGTAAAACGTCATCAGAATCTGTTTAAAGAGTTGAATAACTCATAATATACGCTTTTGCAACTAAATGCAACATATTGTCCATATGTTATGAACATTAATGAATGTTTTGAGACATAACTTGTTTGATATGTTTTGGCGAAAAATGCCGCGTTGCATCCAAAGCAGGGGCTGTAATTACGCCTGAGGTAATTGCCACGTGGCGGGGAATTGAACACTATTTCGGATAAACCTAGTTTTCGGACAATACACTATGATTTGTAAAGAAACAAAAAAACACGTCAGAATCAAACTCTTTTTTATTAGAGCTGCCATTTTCCCCTAATATACGGACTTTTATCCTACCTGATGGTAGCTTAAAGCATGCTGAAAGTAAAGCAGAATGCACATAAAGGTGCATTCTGCTTTACTTTCAACCTGCTTTAAGTGTTCATGTGTCATCCAAACTGGAAAACATGTCTACAATGGGATAAAGGGTTAAAGATTTTTCATGATCAACTAATGACAGCTCTTCAGTGTTGGCTTACAACAATACAGTTAAATTTTATACTGCGACTACAACAGTAAACGACACTATGAAAGACAGATGACAGCCTTAAAATACCAGAGATTCCCTAATGGGTCCTGTTTCACCCACCCTGCTACAAACGGTTGATTGCACTGTCAATGCAAAATGAGTGAACATACAAACAAATTAGCAAACAATGAAAAGATGATAGAATAACAGAATGAATAACCGAATAAATAAGTGAATGAATGACAGTCATTCAATCAATAAATCAGTCAACCAATCGAAGATCACCCGTATCAGAGTATGTTTATTGCAAACAGATTATCACAGTAGGGTATTAATTGATAGATGTAGACAGATTTGGGGGATGCTGATAGATGTTGCAGTTACCTTATCATGCTGAACGCGAATTGACAGTCCTTTTTTAAAAACATTATGGATCCACAGGGCTGCCATTTCTCCAGATTTTTCCTAAATCTTCGGATATTTTTCTAGTACATGGTAGCTGAAAGTAAAGCAGAATGCGCCTTAAGGCGCATTCTGCTTTACTTCCAGCCTGCTTTAAGCAGCTACGTGTCAACAAAACTAGAAACAGGCTATAGGGTAAAGGTACGATTCGTAAAATCGGACTTGAAAACTGCAAATTTGGAAATCTTAGGATTTTTCATTTCAACTTATGGCAGCCCTGGATCCAGATCAGACGCTGCATAATTTCGCGACTGATCTGTATCCAAACCTTTTTACACTTGTATCTAAGACTTTCTCAAATAAAACAAGTACAAATCATATTTAGATATTGTTTGCAGACAACAATTTAAAGCAAACGATATTACTACATGGTAATGGTTAAACATGTAGATTGAAAATTGATGTTATTGGTTTTATTTTACTTTTTTTTTAATTTTGGGTCTCATTATACATAACAGAACAATGAGATAATATTATTCGTGCAGATATGATAATTTAGTGCTAAGAAGATTGAAACAGCGGTGACAGTTTAACTTTTTTCCCTTTTGTATACATTGCTCCATAAATTAAACATTTACGCCCTTATTTTATTCCAATATAATATAAAATAGTTCCATTACTATACAAAAGATATTCTTTATCCTAGCAGATATTTGCTTAAAGCAGGCTAAAAGTAAAGCATGTTCTGCTCTACTTTCAACCTTCTTTAAATGGTCACCATTTTAAGCAGGTATATATTAGATCTACTCTGAATATTTGTACCATTCAACATATATTGTTTATTAAGGGTGTATCCAACCCATAAGCGATTTTTTCAAAGTATCAAACTTTTTTTCTATCATTGTTTTTTTTGGAAGACCTTTTTATGATGAATGAAAAAAATGGAAAAAATATATGGTGGTGTCCTTTTTTTAGCTACAGCGATTTGAAAAAGGTATGTCAAATTTGGACTTTTTCTCTAAAATTTTACCCATTTAGAGTACAAGCTTCAGTAAAATCTATTTCAAAACAAAACAAACATGGTAATTTGGGTTTTTATTATTTATTTCATGTCTAAGGTGGTATTTTCACATATAGAAACCAAATTTAGACAAAGCAGGAACTAGTTTTGAACAATATGGATCCTCGAATATCAAAAATATGCTTTTATAGGGCATGATTTTATTAGATATTTTATTTTATGAAAAAAAAGTAAAAAAGTTTGAAAATGAAATAGTTCTAGTATTAAACTTTTTCTTATATTCTACCAAATGAAAGCCAATGCTAAGGCAGTTCAAAATATGAAAAGAAATTGAAAGGTCAGAGTTATTAAAGTAAAAAGAGTTATCTCCCCTTACAAAATTTACAAAAAAGTACCATATCGATGATATTTAGAGCTTTATAAATTTCACATTTGGTGCCTGTTTTTTCTTAAATTAGTTTTTGTATGAAGAAATACTACCATAGATAGGAAATAAATAACACAAAACCAAATTACCATATTTGTTTTCATTTAAAATGGATTTTATTGAAGCGGGCTGTTTGAAAAGGACAAAATAAGAGGAAGTGGGTGGGGTAAATTTTACATGGCCATGGAGCCAACTGTTGTTCACCAAAATGTACACTTTTTCTTTTTTTTTTCATTCATCTTAAACAGCTCTTCAATACAAAACCATCATTAAGTGTTTTCATATACTTTGAAAATTTCGTAAAGTCATGACATTGATACACCCTTAAATCCTAGCAGATGGTAGATTAAAGCAAGCTGAAAGTGAAGCAGATTTTTGCTGTACTTTCAACCTGCTTTAAGTGGTCACCTGTGTTCAAACAAAGATTAATCTTCTCAAAAAATGGTATACCTATAATTTTAGGACTGAATTGGACAATTACTTGATAAACTACAGTTGCTAACAAATGTAATGGAAGATTCAATTACTTGAAAATATATCGATTAGATAAATTATATTTCATCAAACTTTTGTATTTTAGCTCACCTGGCACGAAGTGCCAATGTGAGCTTTTAGGATGGCTGGATGTACGTTGTCTGTCCGTCCGTTCACCATTGGTTCGTGAACACTCTAGCGGCTTCAAATTCCATCCGATCTTCATGAAACTTAATGACAATGTTTGCCTTGAAGAATTCTAGGCCAAATTTTAATGTGGGTCATGTCAGGTCAAAAACTAGGTCTCAAGATCAAAATCAAGATAAACAGTATTAATCCTCTAGTGGCTACAAATCTGATTAGATCTGACTGAAATATTGTCAGAATGTTTGCCTACATCAAATCTAGGTCAACATCAAATGTCGATTACAGTGACTTGCATACGGATGGTGCATTAGCAAAAATAAAAGAAAATGCTCAAATACAACCAAATGTGTAGCATTATAGTGCATCTGGCATTAGAAAAATATGATCAGTCTATAAACATCCTTATGAAAAGTCTTCAAATCTTCATTTTTAAGATATTTTCTATCGTTTTATCCGTTGCGTCGAAAGACGCAACAGAAATTGAACACGGGCTCAGACATAACCCCGAGCCGAATTGTGTACTTTCCATCGCTACACACTGAAGTACGTTAAATCGTTTCCAAATATATGAACAGCCCGTGGTCGAGTTGGCTAAATTGTTTCCTTTTTTCGTGTATGTCCCCGCATGGAGGGTCACGGGTTCGAATCCCACCAGAGCCTCTTTTTTTTTTTTAATGCATTTTTTCAACAGATTTTCTTATCCTAAACTAATTCTTAACCATTTAAAAAAGCAGTTAAGATATATTTACAAATTACTATTTTTAATGCTAAATCTGGTTGCGAGCCTGGTAAAAAACTAGGTTGCTAAATATGGTCGCCAGTCTGGTAAAAAAAATAGGTCGCTATGTCAAATTAAAAAAATCTTGTTAACACTCTTAAGGTTGAGTGTAGATCATTTCTAGTCGTAATCTAGGTCACAGTCACTCACTATATGGCAAACTTTATATGGTGTACGAGGTGAGCAATTTAGGGCCATTGTGGCTCTTGTTATGAAATCCAATTCTTATCTCTAAAATAATTGCATTACAATCAGCTAAATCCCTTATCTATTTGTGATAATATCTACCCTTGTGGGAGGGTATTGACTTATTTAAGAATTAAACCATGAAGAATTCTTGAAGCGGCTATTTAACGTTCACAATTATTCTGCAAACGTTCTAGAAATTTGATAGTTTTAGAATCATTAGTCTAGATTAACAAAAGTTTTTGAACTCCTTTTATAGAATTGGTAAACTAATACTTCAAGCTCTCAATTCAAGATGCGACCATTTAACGTTCATGAATATTCTAAAACCCTTGCACACTTTTCACAGAAGTAGTATGGTAGTACTACGGTACTACCATGGTCTAGTACCCTAGAGCATAATTGTACCTGTGGGCAATATGATAAAACACTGCGTATCAAGCATGTGGGAATTCTACCACAATAAACACTCCAAAATTGACAGCTACCACAATTAACACTCCAACTGACTCCCCGCAGAGCCAGTAATAGGCCTTAAAAGATTGTCTCATTTGCTCGTATCTAGATGCAAAGCGGTCACAGCTTAACATCTATTTTTAGTAACAGGTCACGTGACCTTCGAACTACCAGCCCAAATGATGTCTCAAGCATCCCATTACCTTCAGTAACCAGTTCAGCAAATTTGATTGAGTTCTGCACATCAGAACAAAATTTATTGTCCTGAAACTAAAGTGAAGCCAAAATCTATTTTTAGTAACATATCACGTGATCTTTGACCTACCAGCCCAAAATACAAATTTTAGTATTCCTATCTCATAAGCAACCAGTTCACCAAAAATGATCGTGAACGACCAATTAAAACAAACGTTATTGTTCTTTAACCGTATGGTGACACAGATCAATTATTTGGCAACACCACTTTCGTAACCATGGTAACTTCAAAACGTCATAACTTGATAACCAATCATGATAGAGTATTCATTTAAAATGCATTGATCTGCAATTGAAAATACCTTACCAATGGTGTATAACACTTAGTATTTATATCCATTTCCAAAAATGCTCTGTCCTACCTACTTTGGGGTCCTCAAACTTAATCGACCTTGGCCTAATCTTATTAGGACGTTCAACATTAAAGCCAGAATGTCGCCGAAATTTATATTTAAATCTCGCAATTTCTTATATAAGAACATTTTCTATGTATTAAAACTAAGCGAAATCCGTTGTCAGGTGCCTGAAACACGCCCCCCTTTCTTTAAGAACCATACATAAATGTGCCGATTTCTTATCGAGATGGTTGGAAAAATAATCTCTTTGTTTACATAACAAATCTTCGTGTCGGCTTCCGAGAGTTTCCGCAAGGTCGAAAAAGAGTCACGAGATCAATCCGATTTTCCTGACTTGTCTGGGTTATTTTTAGAACAGAATAGTTCATTACTATTAAGGTAACAGTGGAGAAACGTTATTCCTTCCCGTTTAAACGCAAACGAAACGCATCGCAATAATACGCATAAATGGACAACCTTTAGACAATTCTGACCATTCATGTTAGTCTGAGCGGCAAACAGTTTGGTGCCTGATCAGACACCGGGTTACCCGGCGTCTGATCTGCTCCAAACTGTTTGAAATTGAAATCATGGTTTTAGCGTTAACGCGTTTATTGGGAAAGAATAACATTTCTCCACTGTAAGCAAGGTAACATCGACTACATCATCGTGCACTTTCCTACTTGAGATAAGTATGGTTCCCGTGCAGCACGATACCGCTGCGCTAACTTTACTGATATTTTATTCTTTCCCAATAAACGCATTTGTATACAAAACTATTATTTCCATTGCAAGCATATTGAAGCCAGGTCAGACGCCGGGTAACCCGGCGTTTGATCAGGCTCCAACCTATTTGCTACTCAGATCAAAAAATAATAGTTAAAACTTCTAAAAGTAAATTTCCACAGTTTAGTACATTGCGTTTGCGTTTAAACGGGAAAGAAAAATGTATTCTCTACTGTATACTGCGCACAATAAATACAGCTATCAATGTTTCTTGCTGGATGTAGGGAATACTCATCCCTTTCAAAGTTTTAGAATGTTCCAATCCAAAAATAACTCTGTCAAGTCAGAAGAAAACACTAATAATGAGCTATGAAAACATCTTTACCGGGCGCAAGCCGAACGAACTCGGAAAATCTCCGTCGTTGATCGGATGTCAACAAACCGATTTAAAAGTCGACTTTTTTCCACCAAATTCATGTGTTTGTCAGATTTATTGCCTACATAATCATCGCGGATTACTTCTTTTTATATGTTTAGATTACGTATCTGCCTGAATTTTCAGGTTTAAAAAATGCGCTATTTTGGCTTACATACTGTCTTTAAGTTATCATAAAATATTTTTGGACTGGTTTTTCCATTATGTATTTTCACAACGATTGTTTTTTTGCAATAACATGACATCGGTCAAACTCCAAATGCGAAAAATGTCCATTGTAAACAGTTTGGAGCCGAATGAGACGCCGAGTAATCCGGCTTCTAATCAGGCTTTAAACTGTTTGCATTTGTATTATGAAATATCAACGTCTTCTCCGCTGTATCATATTACTACTGTTTCAGGGTTGTGATGACCTCCTATCTGTGTGTGGACTTCTCAAACGGACAATGTTTACTGTTGACCACATATCCTTCGTCAGCACGTGTGACCAAAGCTTGAAACAAAAACTAGCATCAGTAGAAAAAGTGTTCCAAAAAGTCGCAAATTCACCTGTGGAATCAAGAACATCAGCAAAATCAGTCTTACACACGTACGTTTGTATATAAATCTTGAAACAATTATTTGGCATTTGTTTCTTACAATGAAGAAACCGTAATTCTTTCTCAATAAATATGTTAAAGCTAAAACCAGTATGTCCAATGCAAACAGTTTGGTGCCAGATCAGGCGACTGAAAACCCAGCGTTTGACCAAGTTCAAAACTGTTTGTTATTAAGATCTAAACTAGTCGTTCAGTTTTAAGCTCACCTGAGCCAAAGGCGGAAGGTGAGCTATTGGGATTGCCCTGTGTCCGTTGTCGTGCGGTGTGCGTCATCGTTAACAATTACTTCAATTGACATCTCCTCCTATACCGATTAACATATTTCAACCAAACGTTACAGGAATGTTACTTGGGTCAAGCTCTTTCAATTTCGTTCAAATAATTTCTAAAAAAATGTATAACTCTGGTTGCTATGGCAACAAATCAAACGAACAATCAGGAAATCTTCTTGTCAAAAACTGCAAGGGACAAAGTTTAGATATTTGACAGATGGCATTATCTACAGGTCCACTATCTAGATTGCTCAAATTAAGCATATGGGGTCAAAATTGGCCCCGCCCCAGGGGTCACAATTTTACATAGTTATATAGTGAACTTTACTCCTTTTTGAATCTTCTCCTCTGATACTAATATGACAAGAGCTTTGATAGTTGTCATGGTGACACTTATAGATGTTATTTACCAATTGTGTTGACATTGTTCCGGTCCATTGCATATCTAGATCATAGGGGCTAAAAGTAGGGGGTTGTTTTTCAATGAAAACTTAAAATTCTTCTGTCTGAAGCTGTTGTACACAGAGCTTAGATAATTGGCATATATCTTCATCTTCAAGTCCTCTATTCTATCAAGATTGTTTGAATTATACCCCTTGGGTAAAGATTGTCCCCACCACGTGTCCCAGTTTTACATAGAGTTATATAGTGACATTTTCAAACGTCTTACCCTCTTAAACTAACGTGACCAGGAGTAGAACTTAATAAGCTTTAGCTTTCGTTCTAATCCTATAATAGATATGTTGTATATTGTATGTGTATTGTACATTTTCTGAAATAAATATGTTTAAACTAAACTAACGTGGCCAGAGCTTCGGTATTTGACATGATGACAGTTCTAGATGTCAGTTAGTGTTGAAATGGTTCTGGTCAGCTGTACATTTTGGTCACAGGAGGTAAAATCGGACTTTTTCAGTGAAAACTCAAAACAATCATCCTGTCTGAAACCCTTAGCTAGTTCACACAGCTTAGATATTGGGCACATAACATCATCTGTTCTTCATGTTATTGAATAGCAATTTGTGTTCAGTTTTCGTTTCAACAACAAAAAAATAATGTGTTCTGCACTGTATATTCGAACTTTCTGCAGTGACTAAAAGGTAATATTTCGTTCCTCTCGGATAAAATTACAAGTCAAGAAATTTACATGTTTACGCACTTGTATATGTCTCGAGCAGCGGTGTACACATAGTGTGTATTTAATATAACGTTATACAGTTCAGTGCCTGATGGGAATTAGTGTGTTACCGTATGTAAATTGTTCTAACTTTTCATAGAAGAAATCATGTTTGTTTGTGACGGTTCACAAAACGGTCATGAAATTAAAAAAAAAAACCGCAGCGGAGTAACTTCGTTTCACTTCAATTAATTTCAAAGTACTCTTTATTTTCTCAGTTTGCATGAATATACAAATACATTATTTGAAACATTATCGGGCGGTTTATGATATATTAATGAAGATAAAAACAAATATAGCAAGAAACACTTTTTCTCACATAACTACGGTAACCCCTGTTTTCTATAGCGAACAAAGATGACGAATATCCTTATCTCCTACATGTGTGAGATCACTTTGATGGCGTCACTATAACGTCACTATTTACGGCGTTTTGACGTCACCGGGGTTCCAAAAAAATGCATTTTGCTTAAAAAATAGCTTAAATCGTTGGTCATGTGAGAAAAAGTATCTGTCACTCGTCGGTGTTTAAGACAAGTTGATCTCAAACTCGTCTAGAATAGAAAAATTATTATGCTTGCCAAGGCTCGCTTAATAACATTTCAATTCTAGACTCGTTTGAGATCAGCTTGTCTTAAACATCGACTCATGTCAGATCCTATATGTTATAGACAACGAAAAATATAAAAATATAAATTTTAGCAATGAATGACGCTTTCTGCTGTTTAACGGAGTATGAATTATAAATTCCTTATTAGCTAAGTGTTTCGTGACCCCTCTTCGGAACTCCAAGAAACTTAGCTGACAAAAGGTGTCCTTAAAAACAGCAGAAAAAAACATTTATTACTTAAAGAATAACATATTCTCATTTGTATGTTATTACTGTTACATTTTGTTGTATTGTGTTACATGTATTATAGAATCGGGTGCGTTCTATTTGGCCCGAGGAAACACTCAGTTCGGCGGGCGAGAGACTGTGAGATGTTCATAAAGACCCAAATTCTGCAGCTCACTGCCCAGCTCAAGAACTACAGGTAATAATACAAATAAACATACAGATCACTTTCAGGATGAAACAGTTTATATGTTTTGTGCTGAATTATTTCCCTCGGCGGCGGTAGAGACACAATCACCGGTAAGGACAATACAAGGAAAATACAAATAGTTCCCGCCGGACTTCACTAGCTGCAGGACTTTAATATTTACGCATGAGTCATTGCTTACGCGATAATGGATTTGTGATTTCTGATAGACCGGTTGAGATACAAATCAGATTCCAAGTTACTTTGAACAAATCGTTAATACTTAATACAAAATGTGGTTGTATGCCATTCTATTGTATATTCTGGAAACAGAAAATACATATAATACAGATGCACTTTTTTTTTCAAGTCTACTTCCGGTTTAAATCGACACCTATTTTTTACACATTTGCTGAACCCGTTTTGTAAAGGAAAATACAGGTCCACCCTCTCCACAATTGCCCTCCATATAACGACTACCTCCTTAAAACGATGATTGCCACTGTTCCCATACCAAGACAATTATTTCTAACAGTTTCACTGTTGCAATATGGTCTACTTGAAATTCGCCTACTCTTTTCTCAAAGTTAAATATTAGACATTTTGATAGAAGAAACATAACAAACATGGCAAACAGCTTGAATCCAGATCAGACGTCCCGTTACGCGGTGTCAACTCTGGATTCAGGCTGTTTAAAAATGTAAGCGAAGTTCCCTCCCTATAACAACTCTCTCCCAACAACACACACACTCTTCGTCTCCCATTGGATGTCGTTGTAAAGAGGGAGCACTGTACTACACACAAACTGAACGACTTTGAAGGATACATAGCTACAGACACAATTCCATGACGTTAGAGTGATGTTTGTTTCTTTACAACTAAGTTTACCGCTTGTAAATGATATATTTCCTAACAAACGCGTTTATGCTAGAACTATAATATCTGTAACGAGCTGTTAAGAGCCTGATCAGACGCCGGGTTTCCCGGTGTCTGACCAGGCTCTAAACTATGTGCCAATCTTTAAATAATAGATCGTGAGAACTTTCAAAAGCTATCATTTTTCTACATGTTATTGCAATGTGTTTGTGTTTCTTGTAGATAAAACGGGGGAAATGATATGTTTGGCTGCCTGTTTAGCTTACCTGAGCCGAAGGCTCAGGATGTGCTATTGTGATCCCATTCCGTCCGTCGTCCGTCGTCCGGTGTCTGGCGTCCGTCGTCCTCCGTCCGTCGTACGTCGTCCGTTCACATTTTCAAACAAGATCTCCTCTGAAACCTCTGACCCGATTTCAACCAAACTTTGTCAGAAGCATCAGTCACAAGAGGGAACAAAATCTTGTTCAAAGTTTTTGGCTAGAGTTATTCCCCTTGCTGTGGGACCAGATTTTCTAACATGACCGTATAGACAACTTTTAATGCATAAGAAAATCTTTAGAAACTGAAAGGCCCAGACCTTTGATATTTGGTATGTATCATAACCTAATGATCTTCTACCAAGATTGTTAAAATTTTGACCCATGGGCCAAAAATGGCCCCGCCCTGGGGCTTATCAGTTTTTCTTAGGAAAACCTTTAAAGATCTTCTTCTCTGAAATTCTATGACCTAGATCAGTAATATTTGACATGTAGCTTTGCTTTATGGTCCTCTACCAAGATTGCTCAAATTATGACACCGGGTCAAAATTGGTCCCGTCCCGGGGCTTATCAGTTTTACATAGACTTATATAGGAAAGCCTTTAAAAATCTTCTTCTCTGAAACTGTAAGGCCAAGATCATTTCTATTTGACATGTAGTTTTGCCTTGTGGTCCTCTACCAAGATTGTTCAAATTATGACCCCCGATCCAAAAATGGCCCAGTCCTTGGGCTTATTAGCTTTTCATAGGAAAGCTTTTAAAAATCTTCTTCTCTGAAACTGTAAGGCCCAGATCATTTATATTTGACATGGTCCTCTACCAAGATTGTTCAAATTATGACCCCTGGATCAAATTTGGCCCCGCCCTTGGGCCTGATCAGTTTTACATATACTTATATAGGAAAGCCTTTAAAAATCTTCTTCTCTGAAACTGTAAGGCCCAGATCTTTAATATTTGACATATAGCTTTGCCTTGTGGTCCTCTACCAAGATTGTTCAAATTATTACCCCCGGGCCTAAAATGGCCCAGCCCTCGGGCTTATTAGTTTTTCATAGGAAAACCTTTTAAAATCTTCTTCTCTGAAACCGTAAGGCCCAGATAATTTATATTTGACATGTAGCTTTGCCTTTTGGTCCTCTACCAAGATTGTTCAATTTATGACCCCCGGGCCAAAATTGGCCCCGCCCGGGGCTTATAGGTTTTTATAGGAAAACCTTTAAAAATCTTCTTCTCTTAAACCGTAAGGCACATATCATTAATATCTGACATGTATCTTTGCATGGTGGTCCTCTACCGAGATTTAATTATGACACCTGGGTCATAGCTATATCAAAATGTTGTCTTGCCCAGACAGCTTCTATGGTACAATGTCTCAGGTGAGCGAAATGTGTCCCTATGGGCCTCTTGTTTTCTAGATCGGCCACAAAGGCAGTGGAATGACGGAGTTCCAAACAACTTTATTCTTGCTTCGATAGCTTGTTACTCAATGTCTTATCTAGACCTTACATATATGCAATGACGTCAGAAATTCCAGATGTAGTGTTAATTTTTGACAATTTTCTTCAAAGCACAGAAACAATATCACATCTTGTTTTTCAGAATCGACACACCAATTTCAGAATTTATGATGGTACCAGAAAGTGTTGCATTGCGCAGACCGACAGTAGAAACTCATTTTCTGTGCAACATTTCCTCGGACGAACTTTGGAACGTGTACCAGTGTTGCCATGGTGAGGGGCTGTTGGTGTCCTGAATTGTTGTGGCTGTTTTTTAAATGGAAGAAACAGTGGAGAATATATTCAGGGCTGCAGATAAGAGAGAGTAAATTGAACAAATCAAATATTTTCTCTCTCATTGTTGCTTTAAATCCTATGGTTTTACTACTCACTAGAATCGTCTCTTCGAGTAGTAACACCATAGGGTTTAAAGCAGCAATAAAGATTTTAGTTTTTGAAATACTCCCCTTATCTTGAGTTCTGGATATTATTGTTTTCCGATAAAAACATTTGTGCTAAAACCGTTATTTCCTTTGCAAACATTTGGCGTCTAATCCGACACCGGATTATCCAAATTATTTTACAGAAATCACTTGACCAATTTAAATTTCAACATACAGTGTTCCCTCCCTACAACGGCCCTCCAAACAACGACCCCCTCCTTACAACGACCCTTGCCGCAGTTCCCTAAACAGAACAATTATGTATACTGTTTTTACTACTGCAATATCGTCTGCTAAACATTGTCGTCTACTGTTATATATATATGGATACTTTGATATAATTAATCTAATGACGAATGACAAACAGCTTGAATCCAGATCAGACGCCGCGTTAGATTCAAGCTGTTTGCATATGTAAACAAAGTCTTACTTTTCCCTCCCTATAACGACTCCGCTGAACAACACACGACGTTGTAGAGAGGGAACACTGTAACTGGAACCAATGTGTACCATGAGAAAGAGTTAGGCCCTCCAGTGTCCTTTTGTTAGAAACTTCGACACTTTATCTTAATCTAAGATACAAACTGCTTGGCGCCTGATCAGGCTAACCCAATATATAAGCAGGAAAGAATCCACACGGTGCAAATGGTTTTAACTCTGCCACCTTGTACAGTCAAATTCGTTTTAAGCAGTCAGTCAAATTAAGACAAACTATATGTATCACCCTTTAACCATGTCACTGCTAAATGTTTCGTGAGAGTTTTACCCTTTCACCGTTTTATTGTCGTGTGCTTCAATTTTGTGTCTGCAAATTAAAAATAAGGCGTATGACTGCAGAAATTTCAAAACCAGTGTCAACCAGTTTGGAATCTGATTACTAAAACAAAAGACGTTCTTCAAGGCTCACAGCATAATGTTTGAGGTAAACTCGTTCATTAACAATTAATGATCACTCATTGAAGATCCTCCTCTATATGTATGTGTTCAATATTCCAATGAACTGTAAAATTTAATGGCTCCTGAAACTTTTAATGGACAACCTCGAATTCAATTAAGTCTAGTTCATTTTACTATTTATGGGTGTTTTCTGCAATAAGTTGCAAAATGACAAACAGTGAAGATTCTGATCAAAAGGCGCCAGGAGGAGCCATCTGATATAGGTATACGTTGTTTGCATAAGACATGTGTACTCTATATTTACCCTTTTGGAAACGACGCATAATCGCTGCGGTACAGTCAATGCCATAAGCAGCTATTATCTAATAGACGGATGCTTAATGCAGGGCTAAAGTAAAACTATAAACTCCTATAGAAGCTTTCTGCATTTCTTTTGTCCTGCTGACGCACGAATTAATTAATTCAATTACTCAACATATACATGTAATCTACGCCTTTTAAGGCTTTAATTTATTCCTCCACTAAAGACAAAAGTTTCTCTTTATACAGCCAAGAATATCACCCTAAGCAGATGGTTCATTATAGCTGCAAACGCTGAAAGTAAAGTAGAATGTGTCTAAAGGAGCATTACCTTCAACCTGCGTTGAGTGTTAATCTGTGTTCACAAAGCTAGAAACAGGTTATGAGGTAAAGAGTAAAAAACTGAAAAAAATAACATGAGCCTTGTCATGAGAAACCTGTCTTATTGCATTTTAAACAGTGTACATCTTTGACGCGGCGGCTGGTCTTGACCTACACTGTTTGACACCTTCATGCAATTAAGCATTTTATGTAGCTGTAAATTATATACGGTACTTGGCAGGTTAGACCAAACAAAGATACATAGCCTTGGATAACAACAGTGCTTGGTCTGTACAATGTTTCAGGGCAAAAAGGCTGGTTTTGTCATGGCACGGCTCATATTAATTTTAGTTACCGATTACATTGTGACATTCACATGATTGCATATGCTTTTTTTCCTTTTTTGTGTTGTTTGAAGTTGTTGTTATAATTAAGGGTGACTGATTAGCAGCGGGAGTTATTCTTTCCAAGTAAACACGTTTGTGCTAAAGTAAAATGCCAATTGCAAACCGTTTGGAGCCATGTATTACGCCGGAAACTTGGTGATTCTGATTAGGCTCCAATTTGATTGCCACTCTGATCAAAACCTTTTATTCAAATAAACGCCGTTTTCTTCATTTGGATGCATTTAGTTTGTATGTTGGTGCATTTAACGGACAAGATACTGTCTTCTCCAATGTACATCGGGGACGATGTTGTTCTATCCCAAAAACCGCGTTGAACCAAAACATTATGTCTATTGTAAACAGTTTGGAGCAGGATCAGAGTCTAGTTAACCTGGTGTCTGATCCGGTTAAAAACGGTATTCAATGCTGAACAAAATATATCGTCAGAATTGTGAAAAGTTTCCAGAAATTGCTCTTTGCTACATTTCAGTGTTTGCGTTTCGTTTCGATTAAAAAAGAAAAAGAATAGCGATGTTGCTGCTGTAGCTAGTCATTTTGTAGAGTTCTGGATCCATGCTTATAAAGCGTTTGAGTTGAGTCTTAAATCATTCTCAAGCATTTGATTGGTCAGATTTGAGCCTCGGCTCAAATCTGATCAATCAAATGTTTGAGCATGATCTCAGACTCAACTCAAACGCTTTATAAGCGCTGGGACAGACTGTATCAGTCTATAGACACGAACCTCGGTGACTGTCTTAACCCTATTTAACCCTAAATATTGCGATAAACTCTTCCAGTTTGCTAACTGGAATAGTTCAGTATAAATATTCAAGGGTGGTCTTATGACGCTACGGCGTTTGTTCATGCAAAAACAATTTTATATAAAATAGCGAACAGTGCATACCATAAGACATGCCGCAATTTGCCGCGGTTCATAATGGTAAGAACTGGGTCAATGCTTATAAAGCGTTTGAAGTTCGTCTTAAATCGTTATCAAGCCTTTGATTTTTCAGATTTGAGCCTCGGCTCAAATCTGACCCATCAAGTGTTTTAGAACGAACTCAGAATCAACTCAAACGCTTTATAAGCACTAAACCTGTTTGCTTATGTCTTCTTGACGGGCATTAATGAGTAAATACGTGTGTGTAATTTTGTAAGTAAATGCTGAATGTTTCTTCTTGGTTACCTTTTTATTTCTGACCTATACGAAGAATCGTCTCGTTCTGCCGCAGGATTCTGTGATTGAAATCATTAACGTGGTGAAACGTTACTTATATCCTATGAAACTATTTTGAAGAAATTAGTGCATAAGTCGACATGGTCCGAGGTTATAAAGGCATTTTTCAAACTCGCATGTTGCAAGTATATACCCTAGTACGCAGGAATATGAAATGAAAATAGAGCGTCCCCGAATTGGAGCTTTTCTTAATAAATTGATTTGGGTATACCCTTAATTATCCGGAGACACACACTTGTAGCCATAACATCTTAGAATAACCCTTTTCAGCTTTGTAATTTACCTAATTTGTTGGGTCATACTTATTTTTTCATAAAACAAAAAAAATAGGAGCTTGTAGCACCAAAAACATAAAAACAGAACAAATTTACTTATGGTCAACCTATGGTCAGATGAGTAAATGTGCTTTTCGAGTTAAAAAACGAAATCGTGGGGTTTTGACTGACCACATCTTGCATTTAATATCCCGGTTATATCAGTGTTGGCATTAAAACAAGATTCGCAGATGCTTAATACAGATCAGAATATTCTCGCTTGACCTTTATTGTAAACAGTTTTCTAAAGCAGTTTTAAACGATGCACATTAACTCCATAATATGACACCTCCCATACTTAAAATAATATATATTCCGTAATATATTTATTTCCTAGCTTTTATTCCGTATTAATTCATTAATATGTTTACTTGGTAACTAGGCTAGTCGTCACAATACATTCACTTTCATTTACATGTCAATCAACAAAATTCATTGTGTAGACTTGACACTCTCGCCAACGTCAAGGGTACCAGTGGACGAAACCCGGAATGGTACATCTTAACAGGTAACGATGGAAAAAATAAAATGAACCTCAAGGTCAATAGTGATTTGATATGGAGGAATGTCTGTTCTTCGTAGCGAAACTTTAGTTACTTTAGGATTCCTGGTATGGCAAAACACACTGCATACTCATTTATTTGTTTCAACCTATTTCTCCAGAAACCTTCTAACTATCGAAGTTCGAGTTACGCCTGAATGTGAAATCTCGTGGTAATTTTTCATCGATAATTCGGCTAAAGCGTTTTGAATGTACAATCTAAGCCTTTGCTCGATGTCTGCATTTGAAAAGTATATCACCTAAGATAATGAAACTTCTCTCTGTTGCTTTGTTAGCTATTTCAACAATTTCTGTATGAAGACATTGCTCTGTTTCATGTCAATATTTTCTAACGTAGGCTTTTTATTATTTTTCTACCGGTTTACAGGATGGCAACGGAGTGGGATCAAATCGATTAGTGTTAATGACGTTTTTTAAAGCTCTGTCAATATCTTGAGCAGGCTTGCTTTCACGTTACAACATCCTAGATAATAATAATTTATTGGTTTTTTATCTCTGTATATAGTCTTTTTCACAGTTATATGATTGCACTATAAACCTCAAGGAGTTACTCTTCTTAATATACATGTAGTTATGGCAAATTAAAACAAGTGCCAAAGAGGCTGATGGTCGCAAAAGAAATATCTTTAAACCAAAAATGTATGGATCGAATTTCTGTAGAGTGTATAGACCTACTTGTTTTACGTGGCAGTGCGAAACGAACCTTTGGCAAATATAAACTAATTTACATTTGATTTTAGGGGTGACAGGTATAGTTCCGTATTAAATAGTTTCAACATAGGCGTGCAGCAATATTTACGTGATAAAGATGTGTACAGTGCTCCCTCTCTACAACAACACCTAATGGAAGACAAAAAAACATGTCTTGTTCGGAATTAGTTGTTATAGGGAGAGACAATTAAGAATTTGTTTCCATTTGCAAACAGCGGCGTCTGATCTTGATTCAGGCTGTTTGTCATTCTTCATTTAAATTCCTTCTGTCAAAATGTACACTTATATGTAATGTTGAGAAAACACCGACAGGCGACAACGGTAAATTTCGATAGATAAATAGCGTGCTGCCGTCCCCAAAAATGAAATGCAAAGGTCCGCATCGAAACTCCGCCCTGTCAGGTCAATAAAATCGGCATATAGTCAATTGTAATATTTTTCCAATTGAGTTTTACGACACCGCAATACGTAATATGGTCAGATAACGCAATTGTGGTGCATGCATGTGTGGGTGTGTATTTGTGTCACTTTTATGTTGAATCTTACCACTCTGCAAATTCGGGCAGTGGGTGTGTTCTAGCGACCCCGTCCCATTTGGAGCAGAGCGTAGTAAATAGCAAAGATTTCCTTTTCTGTAGTCCAATAATGAACTTGTTTTGATGACTTCTTTTTGTTCAAGACAAGCGCCAAACCATGGAGCAATGAAAGGTTACGGCTCATCGACACAAGAACGTCATTTAGAGCCAAATAGATATATACGAATCAAAAGCATATGTGTAAATAATGTATTTTGTTCGTATCTGGGAAAGCTAGCAGAGACACTACCGTAAGTGACTCTTTTAAATATTCAAACGCTTTTTGACATTTATCTGTCAACTTTTATCTGGCAAATGTTCTTGTTAGAGCTAATTATGACTATTCTTCCTTTGAGTAGTTTGGAATAAAAAGCCTGTAATATAATGTTATGACTATTATAACCGACCGCATCTCTCATGGTGTACGGAGTGTTAAACGAATTTATAGCCTCTACTCTGCAGGGTCGTCTTTGACTCCAGCCTCGGCGATAACAAAACAATGTTATATGACACAGGCTGCACTGAAGTACTTGTCCAATATGATCCAGATGCTCTTCCTTAGATTTTGACCAAACTATCTATAACGTCTACAAACGGTATATTTAGAGAAGTTTTCAATGAGGACTATAGACATCATGATTCGAAGAAAGCAGGCGAAGTCTTGAAACCAAACGGTACAAACGTTTGATCAAATGACCATTATAATAAAACAAAACAGGGTTTTTTTCAATATCGATTGAGTTCAGTGGTAATTGGTGAAATTCACTTTTAAGATTTAAGCATGAAAAGTATTTCGAGCGAGTAATCGGCTTTATCCTACCTCCTACAAGTTTCTAGCTATCCGATTGGTGAAATGGCGTCACGTGAAAGCCGTGTATTTTCCATCCACTGCTTTCAGCAACCTAATATTGGCCCCAGGGGCAACATATCTTATGCACGTGAAAACGTTAGCAACGTAACGTTCAAAATGACCAACGTTCGATGAAAATGGCGTCATTTGGTTTCTATAACGGGTTTATGTAAACATTCAAACCATTTACATATTCGTTGATTTTGAACCAGGTACAGTGGAGAAAACTTTATTCTTTCCCAATAAACGCCTTTACACTAAAACTCATATTTCCATTTTAAACAGTTTGGATCCAGATCATACGTCAGTTGACCGGCGTCTGATCAGGCTTCAAACTGTTTGCCACTTGTACAAAAATGAATAGTCAGAGTTGTCAAAAAATTGTTATTTTGTACACTTTATTACGATACATTTGCGTTTCGTTTGCGTTTAAACGGGAAAGAATAACATTTTCTCCACTGTATACAATAAACAAGTCATTAACGACTAATGTTTATATAATGATTGATGACGTCATGTTTTCATATTATATGACAGTGACCGCCTTTAATCTATTTCGTCAAGAATAAAAGGTAGTCGGTAGGATAAAAAACGTTACACAGTTTTCAGGTGAACTAATATGGAATACACACTGCCAGTAAATGCTATATTGGACTCGAGTTTACGCTCTCGTCCCATATGGAATTTACTGGCAGTGTATATTCCATATTAGGTCACCTGAAAACTGTGTAACTTATAATGTATGTCACCGACAACGGACGTGGGCCAATACACGGAAAGCGTTTGAAAATTCAATTTTCTGTAATTTACGCAGGATACAACCCTCCTTCTTCATATTATTTATTACTGGGGGAAAGATCAGCTTTTCGTCATTAGCTTCTTCTAAGTTCTAGTCATTTCTCAATCTAACGCGGTAATGTCTCTGTATCACTGGCGAAGCGTCTGGTTTATTTGACTAATATCTATGCGACTAAAATCTGTATCTTTAAAAGCAAATAAGTTTGCAATATTCAATACCTTTTGTTTATTTTCCGGTCTATGTTCTGCCAGTACGGATGAATCTGCCAGTAAGTTTGACTTCGTTTCGAGCTTTTTGCTGGCCGATAATTCAGAAATTTCATATTCATTAGCTTCCGGTACGTGTTCTAATTCAATTAAAGCTAAACCGCGTCTAATTGATTAATTATGCTGATTCGTGTTGTTTACTGACAGATCATAATTAGCCATATATTACTAAGTTTGCTTATGCCTCGGTTACACAGACGGTCGTGCTTAAATCGGTACCCAATCGGTCTAATTATTTGCTGTTTTGATCGGTTGTCATAAGCGATTTAATTTCAGGCTTTCTGTGTAACCGGGTATCGGTGATGAATAACTGTTCAATCGGTCAAACGCCACCGATTGGCCACCGTTTGGCCACCGATTAGCGACTCATAATCAAATGGGCCACCGATTAAAAGCGCCCAATATCCAATCAATAATCGATGAATACCGATAAAACACCGATGAAATGCTGGCGGCAACGGATTGATCACCAATTGATCACCGATTGAACTGCAATTAACAACCGATGAAAACCGACGAGATCCCGCGTTTTAATTCTCATCTTTTTTCATCGGTGGTAAGTATCAGTTCATCGGTGCTTTATTGGTGGTTTATCGGTGACTCGTCGGTGATATTGGTAGTAGATAGGTTTTCAATCGGTTATTTGTGAAAAAAAATTCACCGATCGAGAATTTTTATCACGTTTAAAATTCACAATCGGGGAGTTTTCGCCGACGAAACTCATCTTTACCTAATAGCTATTGATAGGTGGAAAACAGGTGGCCAATAGGTGATGTCGGTAGTAATTAGGTTTTCATCGGTCTTCTCCCTAGTTTGGCGAAACAAACAACCGATCTATCACCGACTGCTCTGTGTAACCGGGGTGTTATGCCCCGGTCACACAGACGGTCGGGCTTAAATCGGTACCCAATCGGTCGAATTATTTGCTGTTTTGATCGGTTGTCATAAGTGATTTAATTTCAGTCTTTCTGTGTGACCGGGTATCGGTGATAAATAATTGTTCAATCGGTGAAACGCCACCCCGCCTCGGATTGGCCACCGATTGGCAACTCATGAACTCCTATGGGCCACCGATTAAAAGCGCCCAACAACCTATCAATAATCGACGAATACCGATAAAACACCGATGAAATGCTGGCGGCAACCGATTGATCACCGATTGAACTGCCATTAACAACCGATGAAAACCGACGAGATCCTGCGTTTTAATTCTCATCGTTTTTCTCCGGTGGTAAGTATCAGTTCATCGGTGCTTTATCGGTGGTTTATTGGTGACTCGTCGGTGATATCGGTAGTAGACAGGTTGTCAATCGGTTATTTGTAAAATATTTTCACCGATCGAGAATTTTAAGCACGTTTCAAAATCCCAATCGGTGATTTTTCGCCGACGAAACTCATCTTTACCCAATAGCGATTGATAGGTGGAAAACAGTTGGCCAATAGGTGATATCGGTAGTAAATCGGTTCTCATCGGTCCCCTCCCAAGTTTGGCGAAAAAAACAACCGATCTAACACCGATGGCTCTGTGTGACCGGGGTGTTATCGACGGGTTAATTCAACGCATGCATGTCATATTTAGGAAACTTTTGACTGTGTACACTATATCTGACTGACAGTTACTTTGCGCCTTCACGTAGCCTATAACCATGATTGTTGTATTCTGCTAGATTTTTGTTTGGTGTTTTTTATTTAACCTCACAACTATGCAGATGTGAGAGTCCTCAGTCATGATCAAAAATGTGTTGACACTTTTTAATGTGGTAAAAATGTGTAACACTTTTTAAATCGAAGTAAATAAATACGAAATAGACTCAAGCAGGAAACATAACACAAACAATACACCCACCTCTCAAGCAGAACACACACACACAGTCATACCATAACACACACACACACACGCACGCAATACCAATCTGACTTTCGTTTATTCTTGTAGTGTCTGCCGATAATTATGTTTCTCGTGATATTGGATACTACGTAAAATATGTGCGAGTATGTTGTGCCCTCAATGGACAATTAAATAAAGCGCCAACACCCTGAAATTCAATTCCCTTTGTCCAATTTCTTTTTTATTTTAAGATAATTGTACGCAATTTACGATATCTAACTAACGGCGGCGCCCGGATCTAAGAGAGCTCTATATTTCTGTTTTTGAACGTTAACTAATATACTAAAATCGTTTATATGTTATTTCCGACATTGCGTTGACCACCGTCTCGGTCAGACGCTTTTTAGTTTAAATATTTTGAAGTCAACCTTGTAGCTTCTATTAAAGTGGCAGCAGACTACGTTTTCCATGGATATCGCGTTTAAAAACTGAAGTCACAAGCGAAATTTCCAGTATGACTGCAATTATTGTATCTAACTTTCGTTTTCAGTGTCTTTGGTAAACTCCTCTTACGGTACACAAACAAAGTTCCTCATTCAATTTCAGTCGACCATATTAGCAAGACACGAACGACAACTGCTTTTAATATGTCCCAAATTCTACCGAATTACTCCCCATTGATATAGAAAAGA
This sequence comes from Gari tellinella, assembly GCA_922989275.2. NCBI lineage: Eukaryota > Metazoa > Mollusca > Bivalvia > Cardiida > Psammobiidae > Gari > Gari tellinella. The sequence goes on along the minus strand of OV277869.1, from coordinate 19,010,373 downwards.
AGAATAGAGTATTTCAATCTTTTGATTCATATGAATTCGACTTTTTACCAAGAAACAGACATTTTCCTTTTATAAAGTTTATATAATTTCATACACGTTTTCTATGGTAAACATAGGCGTTTTCATTGTAAACAAGTAAATTTTTGAAACCGAAAGTACACAGTATGCAATATACACTGCGCCCGTTTGTGTCCAAGCGAGCATATTGCATTGTCAACACGAAACGGTACACACTTATCACGATATCAGATTTACTATCAGTCAGAACGATTAAAAGAGTAACGAAACAAGATATATGCAGTATAGTATGGGAAGAGCTTTTGAATTTATGCGCGCCGCTATCACGTGTCAAAATTTAAATGAATAATAGTGTGGCAAAGCGCAGGCCCTCGGGCTGACTTCTGCTGTGTTGAAATATTGCTAGCGGGTAATGCGAAAGTGTGTAAGCGACTGAACTCCCTACCATTCCTTATAGACTAAACCGAATTTAAATAAATCTAAATGGTGAAGGCACATTCGGGTAATGCTGGGTCTCCTAGAGTTTTAACCTAATTGAAGGGTGCTGGATAAAACACAAGTGGACTTTATAAGCTGGAATTGTACTTTTAAGGTGCCAAAAAGATAACAAATGGCCGCCATAAATATTTTTCAACAACTATTGCATCCAAGCTTAGTATATACATCTATACAACGGTACTTAAATACATTTAGGAAGATACATGTAAGTAGCTTGAGAAGATAGCTAGTGGTTCAATCTAATTGATGAGTGCCGAATCCGAAAGAAGTGGATACCAAGCTGACTAACATTTTATCAAGTTTTGCATCTAAGCTGACTACATATAAACTTCAACAGTTTAGGAAGATACATTAATCGTAGCTTAAAAAGAAGATGGCAGTCATTTTAAATTCAAAATGGCCACCGTTTTGCCTTGATTTAACAAAGAAAGTCAAAAGAATTTCTAATAATGATTCAAAAGTATTGTGAATTGTGTCACATTTATGATTAACATGTTAGAAAATGACACAAGCTGTTATAAATTCTTAGTTTAACTATATGTATACAGGCTGCACTAACTTTTCAATCTATATAACAACAACATTATTATAAGGATGTGTCTGTTACATTCCCCATGTTTTACACAATGTCAAATTATCTGTATCATCTGTATTAATCAATGTTTCTCCACTGTTACAAAATGTTTATACAGTTGCAAGAGCATGTGCCCCTCAGTCCAACTTTTCTACAAAAGTTGTAACGCAGACGCATGCACCCCTTGGCACAACCACAGCTCTTAGCGAGTTCTGAACCTCTTGTAGCGTCATCAGAACTGGCTGCAAATGATCACCAGAAACCAGCCACTCAAAGTGACACCATTGTCTGGGCGTGTGAGCGTTTGATTGAGAGCCTGCTGGCACTAGTGGTGGGTAGCAATGCCTCCTGGGTCACACATTTGCGGAACAACTTGACACGGGCATTATCACATTGACCAGCGTCTATTACTCCATACAATCGACATATTAATGCTTTAGCAGCTGTTTGTAAGTGGACTATTTCAGTTTCAAACGAGGATTTATCCACTTTTGATTATAATGAGATGTTCGTTATTTAAATTTATTGCAAAAGCATACCGTGCTGTCCCTAATCAGAAAGTTTCAGTAGGGGGTCCTCTATTCAGGATCTGGGTGTAGACTTTTACCATAGGACAAATGTGCTAAATATTAGTGCACCGTTTGTAATGACGCATATATTAGTCACTAGGGACTAAGCCTTTAATGATCAAATTATTCGGGAGATTGTTTACCCCTTCACCGCTTTATTGTCGTCTGCTTCAATATTGATATCTGCAATGTCGTTTCAAAGTTGAAAAAATAAGGCACTCGTATGATTGAAGAAATTTCAAAACAAGTGTCAACAGTTTGGATCCTGATCAGACGCCGCGTTACTGTTTGCAAACGCCCCCAATTGTTCGCGATAGGCGACAAAAAGCATGAATCACAATTTTCACCTGGTAAACCAATCTCAGTTGGTGTGAAATTACAGGTAACTAATCTCAAGATGTCTAGAGAGGCCCTCACATACTCACACTCAAGGTGTTTTTTGAATGGGTTTTACAAACCAAACTGACAAATTTAAGGTACGGGCCTCACATGGAACGCTTGGATGAGTATATCCGTAAACAAGATATCAGTAAGGACAAAACTTGCATATGGCTGCATGCTTTGATAGCTTGTTAGGTGTTATGACCGAAAGGTCGTCAGGAGATGTCTTTAGGCATCATTGAGAGCAAAAGGGTAAACGAGCTTCTGCTTTAACCCTTTATTTCACTGGTCAAGTGTAGATGCAAGTCATAACGGATCATAATGTAGGCCAGTCAATTAAATGATCGATTGTCTAAATTATTTTTACGTACTTTGACTTTAGAAATAGTGAGTGTTAAACAGTTTGCATTCACATCTGACGTCGCGTTACGCGGCATTTTTTTCGTGATTCAAACTGTTTGCAAAGAAATATTGTATTCGGGGTAAGGCGTTGAATTGATTTACCAGGATCAAAACTTACTGTTTCAACAGACGAGATGAAAATACTTTGAATAATTGACTGCCGCCCAATTAACGCTAATAAATAATTCAGCATGATAATAGTTTAAGTGAGACGATATTGCGCTCAAAACACACCAAATGGGATTAAAATCGACATTTCCAGTTTCCACATAAAGCAGGACTGGTTTTTAACTATATAGGAACGTTAAAATAATTTATTACAAAATAATAAACAGTGCAGACCCGGATCAGAGGGTTTCTTTGGGGCCTCTGGTCTGAGCTATTACTATTTTCATAAAATAATCATTCTCTTCAGCGGTACACTATTTATTAACCCATTTGTGCCCTCGATCCCTTATATGGGACATAGGCAAAAAGTGTAGACTCTGGTCAGACGCCGCATTATGCGGCGTCTGACCAGAGTCTACACTGTTTGCTGATATAAATTTCATTATAAAACAAAATGAAAATGAAAGTTTCTATCAGGCATCCCTTTGATAAAAATGGACTAATCCAATATATAAAACACGGAATAATCCACTGGGTATAAATGGGTTAATAACTACCTGACGTCTGATTAGACTCCAACAGTTTGTAATGGAAATACTTGTTATAATATAAGCGAGTTTATTTGAACAGAATAGCATATCCATGTTACAGCCTACATTGGAGAAGAGGATTTTCTTTCCTGTTTAAACGCATACGAAACATAAACTCATTGCAATAAAATGTACAAAATAACAATTGATTTTGACACCTTTATTTATCTTGATCTCAGTGGCAAACAGATCCTGAGATAAACAGAATCAAATGTAAACACAATTACGGTATTTATTTTTACCTGAGGGCAAACAGTATGGAGCCTGATCTAACTTTTTGCAACCGAGATTATTGTTGAACTCCCACGGTTATTGGGAAAGAATGACGTTTGTCTTGTATAATGGCAGCAAGGCGGACATGCATTATCATATGCAAGTGCCTGATACGTATTTCATAAGGAAGCCTGTCATTGAATATAGACGTACAAGTATTGTTATGGTAAGCATAAAAGGGTTAAAGTGTAAATTGTTAATGCATATGGGTGTCAGCGCTAAATGACACCTGTCTCTTACTATACACCCTGAACAGGTTTGCCAGGTTTTGTCGTTGCAAACAATAAGCGAATCAGAATTGCTTCAAACTGTTATGTTAGACAAAATGTACAGTGGAGAAAACGTCATTCTTTCCTGTTTAATCAAGAATGAATTTAATTGTTTCGGCGTTTAAGTGAAATAAACGACAGAAAAATGATCGGCAAATTCCATGAACCGCGCTAGCGATCCATGGTAAATTTGCAGATCATTTTCTGTCGTTTATCTCGTTTGATTGCCCAAAATATTAAGTTCATTTCTTATATTCACATTCTATTCGATGCTATTTCTAATATTAAATGATCATTTATTAGTATGCATTTACGTTTAATCCATATATGAGGTTGTTAACACGAATAATATGTACCCTGAAAGAGACAGCCATTATTGCCATTACTCCGGGAACGCCACAACATGATTTGCTGAGATGTGATACATAAGCTCAGCCTCTACTGCGTGGAAGACCACTTTGTTCAAAAGAATTGAATTGAGAGAATGTAAATATTCACAAATGAAGGGCAATCAAATAAAATGTACAAAGTTGCTTCTTTCTGAAATATCGAAGGATTTACTTTAATTTTTTAGACAAAAAGTTTGGAACCTAATCAGACACCGGGTTATCCGACGTTTGACATGACTCATAACTGTTTGCAATGGAGATAACTGTTTAAGGGTGTATAAAACTTTTAATTTGTGAAATTTTTTAAACTTTATATAAGAACATTTTATCATGGGTTACGATGAAAGAAAAAACTAAAAAAAAAATTATATTTTAGTGTACAATGTTTGGCTCTACGACCATTTCTAAAAGGTGTGTCAGATTAGGATTTGATTTTTCTTATTTCGTCCTTTTAAAATAACCCGCTTCAATAAAAATATATTTCAAATGAAAACAAACATGGGAATTTAGTTTTGTATTATTTATTCCATGTCTATGGTAGTATTTCCTCATAGAAAAAACTAATTTAAGACAAAACAGGCACCAAATTATGAAGCTCTAAGTGTCATTGATATTGTTCTATTTTGTAAAGGGAGATAACTCTTTTTTCTTTAATAATTCAAAATTTTCAAACCTATCAATTTATTTTAATATTTTGAATTGCCTTCGTATGGGCTTTCATATGGTACAACTTAAGAAAAAGTGAGATACTATACATATGGTGTGGGTTTTATTTTTCATTTTTCATATAAACAATTTTTAAAAAAATATATGTATCATTACCCATGAAAGCAATTTTGTTGATTCAGAGATTCGTATTTTTCAAATCTGGTGCCTGTTGTGTTTTGATTTAGTTTTCTTATGTTACATGGAATACATACCAAAAAACAAAATTGGCATGTTTATTTTTATCTAGAATAGATTTTACTGAAGCTTATATTTTAAATTTGACCAAAATTATATTTTGACACCTCTTTTCCACATTGCCGTAGAGCAAAGAAAGCACACCAAAATATGATTTTTATTCTATTGTGTCATTTGTCATAAACAGCTCTTTCAAAATAAAAGAAAAAAAGTTAGATACATTGAAAATTTAGCTTATGTGGTTAATACACCCATAAGCATAAACGCGTTTATTGGGAAAGTATAACGTCTTCTCCACTGTGTACACAATGAACGGCGAAGGGTACTTGTACAGATTAGCAGAAGAAACAAGTTTTATTCATTATCCCCTGAACCTTCCAATGGACAATTCCAGTATACAATAACGGCTAGTCCATTTTAGAGTATTTAGGGTTGTTTTTATAATATATTGCAATATGACAAACTGTAAAGTCCCTGATTAGAGGGCTCCTGCAGGAGCCCTCTAATCAGGGACTTCACTGTTTGCATAAAACCAGTGTACTCTTAACAGGTACAGTGTTGGCAAAGGACGCATATATGCGTCTTTAACCCAATGAGTTAACTCACTTGGTCATACAGACACATTAACAGTGGAAATACGTTACTCCTTTACAAAACAACTGTGTTTGTGCTAAAACAATTATTTCCAATGCAAACAGTTTACAGCAAGATTAGATGTCGGTTAACCCTATGTCTAGTCTGGCCCTAAGCTGTTTGCCACTCTGAGTAATGTAAATCATTTGAAATCCAAAGAAAAACTGAGTGGTGCGGATGCAAAACCATAATCAAAATTTAACTTCCTCATTATTGCCCTCAAAAAGGTTTCGTGTTATTACTTGGTACCTATCAGTCAATTTTTTGTTTAGCAATGGTTTAATATCGGCTAGATTATGTTCAAATTTATTTAAATAGTGATTAAACAGGCGATAACATTCAGTGCTGAGGTTGAAAGTAGTCATTTTCTTGAAAGAACTTCTGCTTATGTCAAAACGGTGAAACAAATGGAAGCAAGTTTGTACCACCAGTTCAAATGGCATGGTCCAGGCATGCCTGATACTGGCTTGCATATATTTTCGGTCCAACTTTGACAATTTTTTTTATTCAGATTAGGAATCAAACTCGTACCGAAACCTATCCCTTGGGTAAGGAATAAAACTCCTTACCGAACTTATCCTTTCATAACAACATATGTTAAGTGCTTGTGTGACAGTCATACAACGCGCTAATAACCAATCGATTTTTATGAAAGACATGTGGCACTTTAAAGCAATTTGAAAGTGTTACAAAAACCTATTATAGGAGCTTTCTGCAAATAACTGTTTCATTGAAAGTAGCGCGACGGTGATAGGTTAATAGTTACAGTGGAGAACATGTAAGTCTATCCTGCTTAACCCTTTCCTTCCTGAAACCTCAAATGGACAATTCTAGTTTTCAATTTAGTCTAGTCCCTTTTTTACCTTTAAGGTTTGATTTTTACAATAAATTTAAAAATGACAAACAGTGAAGACCCCGATCAGATATACAATCAGTGTATGCTCTGATCAGGGTCTACACTGTTTGTAAAAGATAAATGTACTCCTTACAGGTATGCTGTTTGCAAATGACGCATAATAGTATTTGCTTGACTAGGGTTCAAAGAGTTAAACAGAATTAAACACAATTTAATCTAAATGGACAAAATATCAGGTTTTAACTGAAATTGCTGAAGATATATTTTTAACTGAGTTGCAAATCTAGATCTTAGCTGTTTGTGATTGAGATTAATTGTTTAAGGATAAACGCGTTTATTGGGAAACAATAATGTCTCTTCGACTGTACACCAAGAATTCTTTGACATGTCCCGTGATCTATATGCTAATTAGCAGTCGTGCAGCCAGCAGGAACGTCGGGGATTCTTGGGAAATGCTAAGAGGCGAAAGCATGGTTTCTCATGTTGTTAGAGTTGCCTTACAAGGAGCTTTCTTTCTTCATTATTGCTTATGCCTTGCTCACGCGTTCACAATGCAGGAGATGACAGATCTTGCAGACCAAACATGCATTGAGAAAGACAGATTATTTGACAGATTCACGCCTAGTGTGATTGACTGTGTATACCTTTGTGGGGAAAAGTACGGCTGTATTGGCACTAGCTATGTCGAGAATTCGCATGTTTGCATTGGCTGCACCTGTAGGCTGCTGCGGTACGGAACGAATAGAATGATTCAGAAGGGATCCAGGTTCTTTGCCCGAGGCAAGTAGGCTATATTGTAGAGAAGATGTTATTGTTTCAAAAAATGCTTTTATACTGAAGCAATAACTTCAATTGCAAACAGTTTGAACCAGATTAGACGTCGGGTTACCCGGTGTCTGACCAGGGTCCAAACTGTTTGTCATACAGATTGAAGTAAATGGAATTTTCAAGTAGATATCATATTCACATTTTATTGCAATGCAATTGCATTTCATTTGCATTTAAACGGGAAAGAATAACGTCGTTACCATGGTATCTAAATATTTTGGAGCAGATCAAAACATTTTCAAATAGATTACTTTGATTTTGATTAAAATGCTGGAGCTGTCTTGCATCTTTGATGCCCACCATCTAGGTCTTAAAACGCTTTAACACACTTTGTATTGGCCCCGCTCATGCCTGGTTTAGCCAATAAGCTCTCGCCTCCTGTACATATAGATTTATTCAATGATGATTTAATTAAACTGTGCTGGTTCTGTGGTTTTTCAAGTGAGCTACCGCTTGTTGTACAGATATACAAGAATGGTTTAGATATACTGTGCTGGGTCTCACGCTTGCTGTACAGATATACAAGAATGGTTTAAATATATTATGCTGGTTCCGTGGTTTTTCCAGTGAGCTCCCGCTTGTTGTACAGATATACAAGAATGGTTCAGATATACTGTGCTGGGTCTGTGTTTTTTCCAGAGAGCTACCGCTTGTTGTACAGATATACAAGGATGGTTTAGATATACTGTGATGGGTCTATAGTTTTTCCAGTGAGCTCCGACTTGTTGTACAGATATACAAGAATGGTTTAGATATACTGTGCTGGGTCTGTGGTTTTTCCAGTGAGCTCCCGCTTGTTGTACAGATATACAAGGATGGTTTAGATATACTGTGCTGGGTATGTGGTTATTTCCAGTGAGCTCCCGCTTGCTGTACAGATATACAAGGATGGTTTAGATATACTGTGCTGGGTCTATGGTTTTTCCAGTGAGCTACCGCTTGTTGTACAGATATACAAGAATGGTTTAGATATACTGTGCTGGGTCTGTGGTTTTTCCAGTGAGCTCCCGCTTGTTGTACAGATATACAAGGATGGTTTAGATATACTGTGCTGGGTCTGTGGTTATTTCCAGTGAGCTCAAGCTTGTTGTACAGATATACAAGGATGGTTTAGATATACTGTGCTGGGTCTGTGGTTTTTCCAGTGAGCTCCCGCTTGTTGTACAGATATACAAGGATGGTTTAGATATACTGTGCTGGGTCAATAGTTTTTCCAGTGAGCTCCCGCTTGCTGTACAGATATACAAGGATGGTTTAAATATACTGTGCTGGTTCTGTGGTTTTTCCAGTGAACTCCCGCTTGTTGTACAGATATACAAGAATGGTTTAGATATATTGTGCTGGGTCTGTGGTTTTTCCAGTGAGCTCCCGCTTGCTGTACAGATATACAAGGATAGTTTAGATATACTGTGCTGGGTCTGTAGTTTTTCCAGTGAGCTCCCGCTTGCTGTACAGATATACAAGAATCATTTAGATATACTGTGCTGGGTCTCACTCTTGCTGTACAGATAAACAAGAATGGTTTAGATATACTGTGCTGGGTATGTTGTTATTTCCAGTGGGCTCCCGCTTGCTGTACAGATATACAAGGATGGTTTAGATATACTGTGCTGGGTCTGTAGTTTTTCCAGTGAGCTCCCGCTTGTTGTACAGATATACAAGAATGGTTTAGATATACTGTGCTGGGTTTCACGCTTGCTGTACAGATATACAAGGATGGTTTAAATATACTGTGCTGGGTTTGTAGTTTTTCCAGTGAGCTCCCGCTTGTTGTACATATATACAAGGATGGTTTAGATACACTGTGCTGGGTCTGTGGTTATTTTCAGTGAGCTCCCGCTTTCCGTACAGATATACAAGGATGGTTTAGATATACTGTGCTGGGTCTATGGTTTTTCCAGTGAGCTCGCGCTTGTTGTACAGATATACAAGAATGGTTTAGATATACTGTGCTGGGTCTATGGTTTTTTCAGTGAGCTCCCGCTTGTTGTACAGATATACAAGGATGGTTTAGATATACTGTGCTGGGTCTGTGATTATTCCAATGAGCTTCCGATACGTGAACAGGTGTACAGTAGAGCCCCCCTCCCCCAAGTGGCAAGCATGTAAATATATCTAGAATTCCTGCACGGAATAATTGAAATGCTTACCCGCTTGCAGTTACGCGTAAATGTACACTTGTTTTAATGACAACACTTCAATCGCCTCACGAAAGTATCCCATTGATGGAGATCTACAAACGATATATATCTATAAACAAAAAGTAAAAGATGTTTACCTGCGAGTAATCCGTGACTATCCCAGATCAGCAGGCTAGACTTTCGATTCCCAATTGCTCAAATGACCGTCCCAGCCTCTTATTATATTGGTTAAAGCTGGAGAACATTACGAATCTAAGTTGCATAGCAAGACATTGCTTCTGGCGAACCACTGCAGTGAAACTTTCATGCTTTTTCCAACCCCCCCCCCCCCCCCACCACAACACCTTTATAAATTCATTCAATAACCAGATTTTCGTTGTGTCCATTTCATTAAAAATGACCTCGCAGCTGAGAACCTTCTGTACATGTACATTCCTACAGTCGAAAATATGTTGAGCGGACAAAGAAGGGAATTCATCTGATTGGTCTTTGAGGACGGGTTGCAAAGGGGCGGATAATTATCTAAAGATTTGCAGAGAACTCCAAATGGAGCCGTTGTTTTGCTCCTGATCGGCCCTGTTCGTAACCTGTCCCAAAGAATCGAAGAGTCTATTTTGAAGGGACTGTACGCTCAGCATATGTTCGATTCTGTGTTTGCGCGTCAATGCCAGACCGCCACCTAAAGTATATCTGTTTCATATATTTACAAATATGTAAACTGCGATGCGAAATAAAGCATTTTGAATTTGAGAAAGTAAACAGTGCGGACCCTGATGACAAATTCCAACGTCTCACCAGGTTCTACACCATTTGCATAAATGTCTACTTTTGTGGACGATAAGCCTTAATAGGTTTATTTCCTCATTAAACTTATGAAGAATAGGTCTTATAGTTCTGGTGAATGGTATGATTAGATGATGAGGAGGGATGATTCAAGAAGATGAATTCTGCTAATCTCATTCGTTGCATAGTAGCACATGAGATAAAAACATGCCTTTTAATATGTTCTTGACAGAAGGGATAACTTCTGTCAATTAACCTTTTACCTCATAAACTGTTTATTATATTGAAGATAGGTGACCACTTAAACAGGTTGGATGTAAAGCAGAATGTGCCTTAAGGCGCATTCTGCTTTACTTCCAGCCTGCTTTAAGCTACAATCTTCTAGAATATAGAAAAAAATCTTATAACACATATTCATGACAGTATCAATTGGAACTATTTTCTTCAGTGGAGGAATTAATTAAAGGCGCTAACAGGCGCTTCCATGGGGGAAAGGGTTAAACAAGTTAAGCTATATCTCTTGACAATTAAGCCACTTAACTGCTGTGAGGTAGAAATATAGGGTGATTATGTAATGAGTCGGAAAAGATATATGGTCATAGATATATGGTGCCTATGATAGCGGTAATGATTTCGAAAACAATATTAAGAGTTACTACTTTTCTCAATCATCATCAAATAAAACAAACAAGTTTATCATATAAGCCCAACTCTGGCAGTTAATAGGACCGAACAATACGTTTGGTAACACACTAGTGTTTTAAAGTGTGGTTTTTTTTTACCCCAACTCAAACTATCCGTCCATAAACTCTGAAATGAAGCCTTTCTTACGCTATCATTAACAAGGTCACGTTTCGGCAGAAAATATACATAGCAGAGAGACTACACAACTACGGCTTCTTCTAACAGAATACATGTGATAAATAGATTATGACATTTGTACTCATTACTTATCAACATATATGGAAATAAATATAAGTATTCGAATATTACGATTGATAACCAATGAACTAATGTAATATTATATATTTAACGGATATTGGAGAATCTGGGATACTTTGCAGAAAACACATACCGATCATTATAAAAATGACATTCAAAATAAATTCACTGCTTAATAATTAAACAGATAGTTGACGTTGAAGATTTTACGTTGTTAAAAAATAACTAAATTTAAATGAAAGTTTATAATGTTTGAGTCACATAAAACTTAAATATGTTACTGGAAAATGTTGTTAGAAATTGTTAGAAAAAATCATCTCCGTAAGAAAATAGGTTGTTATTTTATTTTTAATGGTTTCAAACCTTTGAAACCTCTCTTGTCGGAATCAAGTTCAAGATTTTCATTCAATCCTAACCCGTCCAAGAAAGCAACACTTAATATCAGGTATGTATCGGTTAATTTTGAGAAACGTATTGAAAGAAACATTGGACAGGATTTGAACCTGTTTGACATCTTGGGGAAAAAACTAAATTCTGAAGTAAACATGATATTCATCACGTTAATAGAATTAAGTTTCACTTTATTTTGCGTATAATTTCCAGAACAGGAAAGTGACATGTTTTGATTTTAATACGGCGGTCCCAAGGGTTGTTACAGTAGATTCTGCGGCTTCTGAAAAATACTTCATTTCAGATTGTTTAATGAAATTCAAAGAACATATGTATGAAAACTTTCAATATATGCCTGAAATAATATGCAAGTGTTTAAATCATTGACAAAACATGGGTTAAGGTCAAATCCGGGGTTTCCAGGATCTTAACCGAATAATTCATTATCAGAAGTTATATATAAACATCTACAAATCAAAGACATTTAAAAACAAACATTGTTTTTCATTATTCTCACTAAAAAAACTTTCTTTCTTTTCATTCCATACCTCTGTATTTCATTTTGAAACCATCATCAATATTCTCAAGAACTTTGATTAAATTATCAATTGTTTGATGGCAACTGGTTGGTGTTGCAAATAGTTTATGTCTCTCAGCAGAATATTATTAATAAGGGTATCCAATTTGCACCCACCTAATACTATATCATATACATTTCATCCTTCGAAAACAGTTTTTCTTTACTAACATAACTAAAATTAAACAGTTGCCTCAAAATCTTTTGGCTGACTTTAGAATTCCATTATAGGGGAGGGCAGTAACTAATGGTGGTAGAACTTGTGGCCCAACCCTTTTGCTCTTATATATGTATTTTGTAAATATGATTATGAACTTGTGCTATATGGTTGTACAAATAAATGGCAATAAAATATGTATAAACTAAAACTAGAAATCCATTATAGAATTGTAGTAATGTTCCTGATGCGTTTTTACACAAGGAACATTGGTCATCTACAAGTATACCCATATTTAAGTAAACCAAGTATAACACGAATCCAATGATTCAATCTTAATTGACACCATAGTAATTTGGAGTCCTTTGTAATTTTGAAAATCAAGCGATAAATTGATACATACATTTTGTGTTATGATAACTAAGGCTCCTTGAATAGGTGGATTTAGATTGTTGGATGGGATAATAGGGTTACCTTTTTTCAATGTTATGTCTGACAGCTCTGATAATTCCAAAATATTCAAGGATATTGAAATGTGCATTAAACTCCATATAGGTAATAATTTCACCATCTTTATTGAACAGATCTGCAAGAAACACTTCTCCTGCGGAGGGTCATCCTTTATAACAAATGCTAGAATAAACTACCTTAGTGCCAGTGTTAAACCATAAATTAATAGAAAAAGGCTTTTGACTAATTGGTATTATGTTTACTGTCAAGGTAAAACAACATTTCTAAACAATTTTTATTTTGACGTAGTTTATTTTTAATACAATATATGCCAAATTTTATTCACATCTTCTTTCAAGCTATATATGACATTTGCATATCTATCATCGTCTGTAGTTCGCGTTATTAAATCATCATATTTGTTCTTATAAAAGTTAAACAAGAGGGAACTTACATAAATCAAAGTGATATATTTACAATGTCAAATCAATTACGTTTAGTAATCATTTAAAGAAGAAACAGTAATTATGATGAAGTTATTTTTTCCCCCAATTTCTTTGCCTATATTTGTCAATTTAAACAAGAAAAGGTTTAAGCTAGCATTGAAAAAGAAATAGCTATTGTAGCTCCTGTGTCCAATTCGACAACATTGGAAATGAACCTCTAGAAGTTACACTATGCCAAATATCAAAGCTCTGGCTATATCATTTCAGAGAAAAAAGATGTTTGAATATTTCATTGTATAACTCTATGTAAAACTGTGACCCCGGTGCAGGTCAAGTTTAACCCAAGAGGCAGACTTTGAACAGTCTTGATAGAGGACGTATAGATGATGTTATTTGTAAAATGTCTAAACTCTGTGAACTTAGGACCTTTAATATTTCCATTAAAAAAATATCTTTTTAGCTCCTGCTACTTTGACACCGGTATGCAATGAACGGGTCATTTCGACAACATTGGCAAAAACTCAAGAAGTGTCACCATGTCAAACATTGAAGCTTTGGCTATTAGCTTTATTAGTTTAAGAGAAGAATATGTTTGAATAGTTTATTGTAACCTCTTGTGGGTCATATTTGACACAAGGGGTATAATTTGAACATTAGATGACATGAGGACGATGTTATATTCCTAATATGATACCTCTGTGTACTATGGTTTCAGACTAGAAGATTTTTAAAACCTTTCAATGAACAAATATACTTTAAGCTCCTGTGACCTAGATATGCAACATACCTGAACTTTTTCAATAATATTGGTAAAGGACCTCTAGAAGTTACACCACAATGTCCAATATGAACGCTTTGACCATATTAGTTTCAGAGAAGAAGATGTTTGAAGATTATACTATAAGTTTGAGGCAGTCTAAAAAGGGAAGTTGTTAGCTAATCAAAACTAATGTTTATAACAAATGCTATATAATCCGACAATAAATAGAGGTTTGTAAATGTATTTGTTCATTCTACAGACTGGAAAATATATTCCAAAACAACTTTGTTTTATCGACACTTCAATCGAAATTTATGTTTTCATTTATGATAACAGCTCTGGTATGAAACTAGAAACAGTAGTTCAGAGAGCATTTAAAGTTAAAAAGAAAGTATATTTTAGTAATATTGACTTCATTTTTGTAATTTTCTGTTTTGCATGCTTTTGACAAGTCTGCTGAGTGACTGCTAACTGCTGAATATATTACTGACAATACAGATTATGTTATGCCACTAGAGATTTGATTAAGTAAGTACTCTCTGTGAAATCAGAAAACAAAATCTGCTTTAAATTACAAAGAAATGAAGACGTGGTCCGTCACACAGTTGATGAAATACAGGGATTCAAGATAGTGTCATTGCGGAAACACTGGACAAGGCAGCCAATGAAGTATTTATACAGGAAATATTTTCTTTTCCCCACCTTTTTTCATTTTTACTATTTCCGTGTTTTGGATCTTTTCATACCTCATCATAATTATACAACCTAGCCTGATAACCATGTTGATCACTTATATTGTGTATGTGTGAACTGTATCAACCTCTTGTTTCGTACTTTGTATGACTGAGTGAATAAAGTTCTGTTCTGTTCTGCTCTGTATTAGAATAACATGATAAATTCTTTGAGCATATGAAAAATCATAATGTCAAAGCAATGGAAGTAATTTGAAAGAAGATTAAAATGGTATGCTAAAAAATAAACAAGTTGTGTATAGAGAGCAAGGAAACGTAGCACTACAATAAATAGCGCATTCGATCCAAGGTGTATGTTGATATAAGTGAGCTGGTGAAAAATCCGCTTACAACAGTTCCCTTCCGGTGTGATACAATTAATGACTTAGCAAAAAAAGACAAATCAAAGTTATTTTAAAAACACTTCATTGGAGGGATTGATATAGATAATGAACAATATAAACTGTTTGTGACAGAAGATTGGCACATCCTGTTTCACTCTATAAAACTCCCAGGCAGCTTCAGACATATATCAGAAGAACATTTTAACATGATGCCAAATAGAACTGGTATTTTTAAGTACAGACATGTATAAGGATAACTCTATTAGAAATATGGAAAGAGGAGAGAGCATTTGTTGCTTCTAGGTTGTAACACGAAGACCAGCTGAGTTGTTTTTTCCTTGTGAGACGTAGACATTTAGAAACTTCCTGCACATGTCATGTGTAAAGCATAGAGTTGTAATATTTATGCTAAAAAGCTGCAAGGCATCTATGAATGTGATGCTTACCAGTTCTTGGCAGATAAATATATATCAACAACGAGAAACAGCATTGATGCCCTACATTCAACATAGAGAGATACGGTACGCAAAAGAGCACGGCTACAAGCTGTTCGAACTCCAGATAGTGGTATATTCTTTACTATTCTGTATAACATTGACAGGGTTGAAGATGTTACTACTTAGTTTGATACTGACTCAGGCAACCATCGGAAAAAATAAACATATCAGATCTTACACATAACATTACTGGTTAGCCCTTCTGGGCCTCCATGCGTCTTGTGGATGTAATTCTACAAGTGTGCTGAAGCGTAGAGGGCATGTGACATCCATTAAGACCATTGCAAAGAGTCCAAGCTCGGTAAAAAAAACCATTAGCAGTCGTTTTGAATGTATCTGGAAATATTGTACAACACTTGGATCAATAAAAATATGCAATGTATGGAAACGCTATATTTCACACAGTGATTAAATTGAGATTGTTTAAGATCAGGGACAAATGTGAAGATAAGCCAACATATGCACTATCGGTACGCAATGTTGATATGAGAACTTGTATGGGAACCTGACCCAGGCATTAAGAGGAGCATGATTGGCAACATGTAAATAGATTTCTAGAACCTGTTTGGATAGATGGAGATTTGCTCCCTCCACAATGGTCGATATAAAAGAGGAGACTGTTGATTATTAAGAAGCAGTTGTGGTGAATGATGATCTTGTAGAAAATCTCAACTAAAGTGTGTATTGCTTGCCTGATAGAGTTCATGTTTAGTGCAATCTAAAATATGTGCATTTTCAAAAAGGAAAATTCTATTTTCCATTATCCCTCTGTTTCTTGCAGTGATCATCTTAAACCAAATTTGCATTCTTTGTTTGTGTGATCCGGTAAAAGCTAGTGTCTTTCGACGCTTTTAACATCTGTTTCTTTTCTCATAAATATTCATACATATGCAAATTAGTTGTAATTGATCATAAACTATAACTGAAAGTTATATAGGAGTATTACAGGTGTTGATTTTCCGAAATGTGTGACAGAAACCGTTACTATTGAAACGGTACATCATTGTGCTTACAGTTCATATTTTGTCCTCTATTTAGATATTTTTCTTCTTCGTATTTTGTCATCATTTTCAATTGCATTTTAAGTTGTTCCTTTAAATATTCATGAGTATGACAATTAGGTAATTTAATTGCATTAGCTGGAAATAAAAGCACAATTTGTCACTGGCTGTGATATGGATCTTTTTGCAAAGAATGGGTCATTAAATCCACAATTTTTGTGAGGGGAGGGGTTACCATGTACACAATCAAATATTGTTGCAGCGTTCCTTGAATATATACTAGGTGAACAGTGGACGTTATTTCTATATTGGGTACCAGTTTTATATGTTTAGGACAAACAATGACAGTGGTATTAGCCATTTAGTAGGCATTGGTCATCATAACGCAAATGTTGGGGTTGTCAAGGAAACAACAAACAATCTGTTAAAACGTTACTTGAAATTATTGTTTAAGGTCATCATCTTAGACATTTTGTTCTTTACTATTTTGTCATCATTTTAAACTGCATTTGAAGTTGTTTTCTGATATTTGGATGATACAAAATAGGAAAGTTTATGTTTTTTCTACATTTGTTCAACTGTTCGCATTAATATTCATAAGTATGCGAACAAATAATTTAAAAAAGGTAAATTGAAATAAAAGCACCATATTTAAACTTTAATTTGGTACCAGTTTAATATGTTAAGGACAAAAACTTACTGTGATATGGAGAGTTTATAGGATATGGGCTATCATAGCCAAACATTGGTTGTTGCCATGAAAACGGTGTAAATTTACATAGCCCGAAATAGTTTGTTGGTGAGTTCATCCGCGATTTCGAATCAGTAGACCCTTTTACACATTTTGGTACCAATGAGGAAACGTTTGGAGGAGCATGGTAGACCCTAACACCACCCACCTCTTCCGAGTATTATATTTACGATATCAGATAGATTTAATATCAAACGAAACACAATAGCAATACATTTCAGTAAAAAATATTTGGACAATTCTGACAATTTGTTCTAATCTGAGTGGCAAAACGTTTGAGCCTGATCAGGCGCCGGGTTACTCGTTGTTTGATCTGGCTTCAAGTGTTTGCACTGGAAACGCGTTCAAACAGATTTTGGGAAGCATAATGTCATATCCACTGTAGGTAAGGTTTATCTACGTCTCTCAAATAATCGAACGGTACAGTATTCCCTCCCTACAACGACCCTCCCAACAACGACTCACTCCTTACAACGACACTATTCCCAATTCCCTAGACAGGATGATTATTTCTAACGAATTTACAGCTGCAATGTCGTCTGCTTAAAATTGCCGTCAGCTTTTTTTCTCAAAGTGAAATAATGGACATTTTGACAGAAAATAAATAAATGACGAGTGACAAACAGCTTGAATCCAGATCAGACGACGCGTTACGCGGCGTCTGATCTGGTTTCAAGCTGTTTGCAAATGTAAGCCAATTTCCCTCTCTATAACGACTCCCTCCGAACAACGCACCCAATCTCTGTCTCCCATTTGGTGTCGTTGTAGAGAGGTGACGCGGTACATCTAAAAAATAAATGTGAATATACAGAAAGCTAATTTACATTTATGAATACCCAATAAACAAGCAATGTTCTAGTTTCTATTTCAAGTATTCAGACGTACAGGTGACAACCTTTTAGAGCATAAAATCATTTGAGTATATTTGATTAAGACGAACGTTTGAATATTAATATATATGCAAATAAGGTTATTTGCATAAGTGACTATTCTGTTAAATTGAAAGGTCTTAGCTCTTATTAGACACCAACATAGTTTTCGCGTTTTATTATTTCGTAAAAGCTTACAGAGATATAACATATATAGCTATTTACCATTCGGAATAAATTAAGACGTAAATAATTTCAAGACGCTGCAGTTTTCAATAGTTTGTGAATTGCGTTTGCGTTTAATTCGTTTATACCGGAGAGAGTGACGTCTTTATCGCTAAACATTTACGTTCGCCCCATTTAATTCCATTTAAAAGATTGACGTTTAATTCGTATAGATGCAATTGTTCGAGGGGCGGGACTTGTAGCCTGGTTATGTCCCTTTATCTTCAGACAGTTAGGGCCAGGCAACGGGCAAAAATGGCGGCATCCATGAAAGAGAGAAAACCGGGAACCATAATGATAACTGGTGGGTGGAGTTATATGAGCTTAAAAGGGCGTTTTCTTATATTAGGTGGTTCACGATAAGCCACTGTAGTAAATGGGAACAGTTTTATACAAAGTTACATTATCAATAAAAAAATACAGGCGAACCAGTTGAATTCAGTATGAATTCGGGCAACGAATTTATTTCAAAACTAGCCCTATTATCGGATATTATACAGGTCCGTTGACATTTCGGATACATAAAACCTCGCCAGATTGTATGATTATTATTGAATTAAGGACATACGCGCCAAAATGAAATCTTCGTAGGAACTCTATGAACATTTCTACATAGGTTATTCGAACGTACCTTAGTACATGTACCATGGTAAAAAGTAAAAACATGGGTTATAATATTCTTTTTTGTCTATGGGTATTTGAAATATATAATATAGCCTTTCTCGGCCAAGAGTTGGCATGCATTATTTTTGGCTTTCTGAAATAATGTTAAGTAATAATTGCCACAAACAGACTATAAAACAGTTAAAAGGTGATGCTTACTAAAAGTATGATGCAAAGTGTATACATTAGAGTGTGTTGCCTGAAGTATGTGCATTTTTCTTAACTGTTTTTGGTTCAAATTCAATGAATACACTTACTAAATCAAAATATATCCTTAAGAAATGGATCAAACTTCATAAATAGATCTAACTGCTTTAGGTGTGGATAATAAGAAAATGGTAAAAAAGCATATATTATATATAAAAAAAAGCCCCTAGAATGCACCAAAGACAATAGAATTAAAAGATATCCCGGGAAGCATGCCCCGGACACGCTAGTAAAAGTGCTACACTTATTAGTGGGGGTAGAGGTAGACTAGGCTAATAGCCGGAAGACAACGTCAAAAAATATTATCCTTTATCATTAATAATTTGTTATTTTAAGTTGAACATTTACATGGATTTTTATTAGTATTTTACCTGTTTTAAATGCACAGCACGACCCTGAACGCTTCTGAAGCCAATTAAGAATAAAATTTCGCCGAACCCCAACTAGTTAGAGGGGGTATACTGATATGAGTATGTAGGGTAGAAGTTGAAGCTTAATATCTGGAAAGAAACCTGTCGAGAATTGTTGTCCAAGATTTAAATATGTGGGGTCATTTTGAAGTATTTTTTTACATATACTGAGCAAAAGTAGAAACGTCTCACACGATTACAGGAACATTTGCTAGAAAGTTAAATGTATAATGTTGATGGTCTAAAACCTATACCGAAAATGAAATTTTATCATTTTTAATCCATATCAAGTTAACCTCATACTGCTGTGAAGACTTTTTTTCGAGTGATGTAATGAAGAAGTTGGTAGGGGTCTGAATAAAAGTTGTTTTTTTCTTAAAATGTTTAGGTGTTACATGAATTATCATAAAAAGTCCAAAGTTTTTCATTCTCAGTGTTGTTATACTTTCTGGTCCTTTGGAATCATTGATTTCAGCGCATTTACAGTTGAAGGTTGAATTCCGCTTAAGCCGGTGCTAGGGGGCGTGAGCACTGTTGCACATTTCAGTATTTCTCATGAACAGACTCAATTAAACCGAGTCTGCAATTTTCAGTATTTGCTTTGTTTTCTGTGCTTTCAAAGGATCTCCCCTTATTCAGATTTGTATTCAGTATCATTAATATCGTGAATGGCCACTATTTGCACCAATACACGCTACATTTCTACGGCGTAGCGTAACGTTCAATAAGTACCTTAGTCCTCCACGCTTGTCTGTGAAGCCTGTCTCAAATCTTGACTGCTGAATCTTGAATGTTAAAAAATTGTGTAGCCTACCATCTGCATTGCTCGGTGAGATTCGTCACGAAAGAGAACTCGGTGCCAGTCAGCCTGCTTCCAATTCAAATGACGTCTTGACCACAATTTAACATAGCACCACGCGTCTAAAGTTTGACCGAAATATGGGTGTCGTGCTCTGATTGGTTGAGCGTTGGATCGCAAGCGATAACTAAGGTATGTGTGTCTGTATGTGTTCTCGGGTTCACACTTAATTTCACGTTTATAGAGATTGTTAGAAACCAAAAGTATCCACGGGAGGTAACCGACACGCACAATTTCGTTGAGTAACGATTCTTGAATTATCGTACGTTGTTACCATGAAGTTGGCGCGTATGCGCTTAAGTTGTCTCATTTGTTGGAACACTAACCTTATTTTCGGCTATATATATATATCAGTTTGATTTAACCTCCGTACTGAGCCGTTGGTGTATTGGTTAGGATCCCTGCTTCTCGTCCAGGCGGCCCAGGTTCGATTCCCGACACCGGAATGTATTTTTCTTTTTTGGTCATAATTTATTTAATGATTTATTTTTCGGAAAACCAATAAAAATAACTAAACTAATGTTTGATTTACCACTCAAAGTTAAATTAGCAACAAATGTATACGCCTTCATAGATTGGCTACCAATTAATGCATTGATCATACCACTGTCTCACCGTATAACTTCCAAAATATTTTGATCAATTCCATCCAAACATGGTGGAATCAATGCTATAGGTTCAAATTTTACAGATTCTAATACGTCGTCGTTATTCATTGGGGTACATATAGATCTACACTTTTAAATTTGTTCAGGTTCCGGAGGGGAAAATTGAGGAAATTCTGAGATTTCATCAACATTTTTAAACTCATTGAATTTTACATTTTAATGTTCTTAGAGGTGTTATTCGATCGTAAAAATATTTAACGTTTTATATTGAAAATACATTTCCAAATAAAGAGTAAAAACATATTGAGCCGGCTGGGATTCGAACCTGGGTCGCCTGGACGAGAAGCAGGGACGCTAACCCCTACACCAACGATACAATATACTAATATCTAATCCAACTTATTTATAATAGCCGAAAATAGGAGTGCTTTAAAATGATTCGTTGCACGAATTTCTGCTGAATTCAGTCGCTTACCACATATGTTTGAATTGGTAATTTAGTTTTGAATAACATTGAACCCGTAGGTTACAATGAGATATTGTGAACCACCTAAAATAAGAAAAAACCCTATTACAGCTCATATAACTCCACCTACTTTTCTCTATTTCATGGAGGCGGCCATTATTACGAATTGGCTGACGTACTTTGTGAGGAAGTCGGGTACCAGACTACGGGACTTGTGGCTAATTTTCGCGGAGAAAGCGATACTTATGGATCTTTTCTCGGCGAATTAATCTTTTGAACTCGGACAATAGACGTTTGGCAGATTGTTCAAATATACGTCCTAACCTATGCATGCCTTCCTATTTGCGGAAACCATAAATATCGACTAGAGTTCTTCTTTATTAATGAGATAAATTTCAAGAAAATTAAAAGACCTGATAAACAGCATCTGTCTGTATTTCTTTATGACAAAAATAATTAATATACCGTATAAGTGATTTTTTACGTGAGACGCAAATTTAGCGATTCTACCGTAAATTAATTTTTAGCGATTTCTTTTTTCGCGCAAACGTATTGAAAATCTATTTATCTCGTATATGATATTAAGTCTTTTTAGCTCACCTGGCACGAAGTGCCAAGGTGAGCTATTGTGATCGCCCTGTGTCCGTCGTCCGTCGTCGTCCGTCGTCAAACTTTTTGTTCAAAGATCTTCTTCTTGGAAACCACTGATCCAATATTATCAAAACTTCATAGGATTGTTCCTTGTAGGGTACTTTCTCAGATTTCTTAAAATATAGGTAATCCAATTGAAATTGTGGTTGCCATGGCAACCAATTGAAAAAACTTTAAAAATCTTCTTGTCAAAAACTACTGGTCCGAATTGAAATAATTTTACCCAAATGTGCCATTGGTGACCCTCTATCAGATTTCTTAAAATAATTTTCCTTTCTTGAAAAACATGGCCGCCAGTGGGTGGGACAGATTTTCCTTATATGGCTATATAGTGAAAACTTAAAAAATCTTCTTGTCAAAAACTTGTGGTCCGATTTGAAAGTAATTTTATGCAAATGATCCATGGGTGACCCTCTACCAGATTTCTTAAAATTATTTTGATATCTAAAAAAACATGGCCGCCAGTGGGTGGGGCAAAATTTCCTTATGTTACTGTATAGTAAAAACTTTACAAATCTTCTTCTCTGAAACTACTGTTTCAAATTAAAAATAATTTAATACAAATGGTCAATTGATGATCTTCTACCAGATTTCTTAAAATCATTTTGTTATCTAAAAAAACATGGCCGCCAGTGGGTGGGGCAAATTTTCCTTATGTTACTGTATAGTAAAAACTTTTAAAATCTTCTTCTCTGAAACTACTGGTCCAAATTAAAAATAATTTTGCAGAAATGGTCAATTGATGATCCTCTACCAAATTTCTTAAAATCATTTTGTTATCTTAAAAAACATGGCCGCCAGTGGGTGGGGCATGTTACTGTATAGTAAAAACTTTAAAAATCTTCTCTGAAACTACTGATTCAAATTCAAAATAATTTTACACAAATGGTTAATTGATGACCCTCTACCAGATATCTTAAAATCATTTTGTTATCTAAAAAACATGGCCGCCAGTGGGTGGGACAAGTTTTCCTTATATTTCTGTATAGAAAAACTTTCAAAAAAAATTCTCTGAAACTATTGGTCTGATTTAAGAATTATTTTACACAAATAATGATTCATGGGTTACCCTTTGCCAGTTTTCTTCAAAATATCTTCCTAGCTCAAACAACATGGCCACCAGTGGGTGGAGGTGAATAAGTGAAAACTTAATCATAACTGGTCGATTTACATGACTGTAGTCATGGATACCAGGTGAGCGATTTATTTATTTTACCGTTTTGGGTTGTATCTTGCCAATAAATCCTCATAAGTAAGTGGTGCATTCAAAACTAAGGGAAGTAACTATTTTAACATCTCGGCAACGGATATCTATCCTGCCTTCATAAAGTATTTGGCGCAATTGTTTACAATATTATTGGATGTAACTTCCTTCTTTTCTCCGTAAATTTACAGAAGCGGCAGAACGTCACCACAGGATCCAGATGAGACGCCATGTAAATATATGTCTCTCAAAGATCCAAACTTTTACACACTCGATTTACCTGTATACGTGTAAACAATGGAGAAATGTTGTCTTTTAATTGCAAGTAGACGAGCTTTCATTTACGAGTGAATAAAATAGTCAAACTGTAGAACCGAGTAAGGCCTTTCGCTAGTCATAGTTTTCTTGCGGGCGAGCGGAAATGCGTCTGGACGATATAGACTTTTTTCCGCACGTGCTTATACTAGACAATTTACATAAAGAAACGGTTGATAAGCTTCAGTGTCTTCTTCGATATCGCAGTTGGTCCAGCGATTGACTAGAAATCTAAAGGTACTAGGTTCGAGTCCCATTCAATCCAAATATCCTTTTTAAATGTAGCATCTGATTTTATTGACTTGCCAGTCCATAACGCAGTGATCAAGGGACAGGTTATGTTGAGTCTTCGTTGGTTAGAATAAGTGATGCTATATACGGTTCAATAATGTATGTCCACTTACCTGTACGTTTTGGTTTTATGACTTACAAGTCAGTAAAACGGTATATAAGATTTGATCGAATTATAAAGCTAGATATTGAAACTTATCAATACGTCAACCTTTTCAATATCGATATTGCCCATTATAAAGTTAAACAATATGATTAACCTTGTATGCAAGTCCATAAACAAATAATGCATTTTAATGACAGATTTTCAATGTTCATGTAGGTGTAACGTGCAAACCGAGAGACCAAGCAACAACAAACCCCGTCGATGCAAAGCTTAAGCTCACATCAAGAGATATTTGTTGCACTATATAATTGACTCACTCCCCAACATACAACGGGTTGGGAAGCCTCATTTGCATATACCAACGTACTACGTACGTTACATAACTCTCCCCTCCGAGAAGTCTCGTCCCGAGACTTGGACCTTGGGAGAACCGTGGGTAAGGCACCTCCGGTCTGACAGTTGTCATTATCCCACCGCTGCCACCGTTTGTAACGTGCAAACCGAGAGACCAAGCAACAACAAACCCCGTCGATGCAAAGCTCAAGCTCACATCAAGAGATGTTTGTTGCACTATATAATTGACTCACTGCCCAACATACAACGGGTTGGGAAGCCTCGTTTGCATATACCAACGTACTACGTACGTTACATAGGTAACTGTATCTCAACTTCAAATGTCCCACATTTTGATAAGAAAATCTGTTATAACAACAAATCCTGACTGTAATATTTTCTATTTTTTGTCTGACGAACTATTTCACCGACTATATATTTGAAAGAAATGAAAAAAGATACACTTTGAATGAATCAGATTTTTGTTATTCGATTTTTTAAGCATTTTGCAAAATTTAAATAGCTGATAACATATTCCTGAACACCTTTAATCAAAATGTTTTCAGCTTTTCTTGTAATAAAAGTTGTGGACTACCTTTTGCGGGAAACTTACAGACATTAGCTGTATTTTTTTTTGAGAAAAATAAAATCATTAAAATTCCAGATTTTTTGTAAAAAAAAAAAAAGAGACCTGAAAGACTAACTAAACGATAAATGTTGCCTATATTTGCACACATTGTTTCTGAGGCTATAATTATTCTTCAAGCAATGTTTCATAACACTTTTCATGGAAACTAAGCTCATCCGCAAGCTACCTTACCCCTTTGTCTGACGATCACAACTTGATTGGCATTGGCAAACAGTTTGAGAAAAGATAAGGCGCAGAGCCACACGACAAATCTGGATCCAAACTATTTGTCAATCGTTTTTAGATTTCATTAATCAAAAATTGCATATTTATCCCAGTTTTAAAAAGACGTCAAATCGACATGTTCGCGCCAAACTGTCAACAAAGTTAATGCTTACAATGGAATTAGTTGTGTTGCGTTCGAATGTACACAACTTCCTTTCCTTTCAGGATACATATTATTCGTGTGACAACCTCTAATGTGGATTTTATGTACACGCATAAAATTATTATATTGATACATTTTATATTTGATCTCAATGCAAATATAATGTAAAGAAATGAACTGGATTTTTTCGGCGTTTAAGCGAAAAAAAATGATCGGCAAGTAAACCAAGATTCGCTAGCGAGATTCACGGAATTTGCCGATAACTTTCTGTCGATTATTACGCTTAAGCGCCGAAAAAATCAGTTCATTACTTAAATATATTATGTTTTCCAGAGGCTCAGTCATTGTTAAATGGAAGATGCGGCAAGGTGGACTTCGAGTCTATTACGGGAGAGTATTATCCTAATGGACCATCGGTGGATGACTTGACTCCACCAATCAGCCTTAATAGTGAAAACTCTTGGCGCCCGAGGAGGAAGAAAAATTACGAATTAAAGGTTGGTCTTCTATCGAAATAAGAGAAAGGGGAAATGCAGACAAACAGACCGACAGACCGACCGACAGACAAGCAGACAGACAGACATTCAACCAGGCATGCAGATATATACACACACGAGCAGACAGACAGAGAGAGATATACAAAGACTAGGGCAAACACATACATGTTGTATATAGAGAGCCAGACACATACAGTCATATAGAAAATACTTCAAAAGAGAGACATACTGACAATTATATAAAGAGAGAGAGAAAGAGGGGCACATACTTTCTCACCTCTCGGACAGAGGTATCCCGAAATCTAGGGGTGTGAGATAACCTTATCTGTCCGGACAGACAAGCCGAACTATCTTATGATTGGTTGTTATTGCCGTTGTTATGACGTCGTCATGACGTCGCAGATGCATGCATTAGCGCATTAAAATACAACTCGCCACTGTATAGCAAGTTAAACTCGTTTTTAGGGTTGACGAGGTGAGAAAATAAATCTAACACCACAGTTGAGTGTCAGATGAATATCCCACCCTCGTTTGAAGATATTTTTGGAGCACTCGGCAAAGCCTCGTGTTCCAAAAATATCTTCAAAACTCGAGTGGGATATTCTTATCTGACACTCACGGTGGTGTTAGATTCACTATATCACACACACACGTGTGCGTGCGTAAATACAGAGAATGTAAGAGAGACAGTGAGACAGCAAAGAAGAAGTAGAAAAAGATAGACGTTAGAAAGAAGAAATCTGAACAATCAAATGTTTGTAAAGTGTCTCAACTCAGACTCTTCATAATATTGGACACTGGTCGCTAAAGCAGTAACAACTTTGGAAATCAAGAAAACTCTTACTAAAATGATGCTCGATATTTTGTACGCGATATTGTACGCATTGCTGACATTCAACTATCAATAATTCCTTCTATATGTAAACCCTTTCACCGAAATGGTAAACGTGATTCTGTTACCCCTTCACCGCCATATTGTTATCTATTTGACGTTGTCTGCAATATCGCTTCAAAGTTATAATCAAGGTAGGATTATAAATTACAAGCTTATCACAAAGGCGTTAAAGATTAGACTGGAACTACTGTCGTGAAAAAACGTATAATTAAATATATTCTTTATTTTTATTATCATATTTGAAATATGTTATTTACGGTTCTATTATTTAGACTTCTTGTTAGTTAGTTGAAACAATAAAACGTCTAAAATGTTTTTGCCATAAAAAATATTATTTTCACAACTTGATGGCTAACACTGTTCTTTGACTATTAGTTTAGTTGATACATGAGTTTTACCTTGTCATATCGTATACAGTGTTCCCTCCCTACAACGAACTCCCAACAACGACTCTCTCCTTACAACGACCCTTGCCACAGTTCTCTCTACAGGACAAGTATGTCGAACGTTTTTACTGCTGCAATAACGTCTGCATAGAATTCTCGTCTTCTGTTTTTCTCAAATTTCATGGGTGAAGTCGTTTAAATGATAAATACCATTATGAGTGATAAACAGCTTAATGTAAGCAAAGTTTTAATATTCCTCCCTAAAATGACTCCCTCCGAACAACTCACACACAATCTGTGTCTCCCATTGGGTGTCGTTATAGAGAAGGAGCACTGTGCATGAGTGTACATGGTAATGCATGAGTGTTAAATTTGTATTTAGTATAAGTCTAAAACAACATCTATTTACCTATCTATGACTGACGAAATTTTCGAAACCAGTGTCAAACAGTTTTGATCCTGATCAGACGCCCTGTTTTGTTAAAAGTCGTTAATTTTAGTCGACTAAACCAAGAAAGGATTATAGAAAATCTTGAAAGTTTTGAATACATGTATAGTTTATAGCCAGTTGTTATTTGCCAGTTTCGCTCTGCTAGTTGCTACATTGTAATTGTCAGCTGCTACGTGTTAGTTTTCAGTAGCAGGTTGGTAGGTTGC
This sequence comes from Gari tellinella, assembly GCA_922989275.2. Taxonomy (NCBI): domain Eukaryota; kingdom Metazoa; phylum Mollusca; class Bivalvia; order Cardiida; family Psammobiidae; genus Gari; species Gari tellinella. The sequence goes on along the minus strand of OV277869.1, from coordinate 18,982,454 downwards.
AGTTGCTAGTTATTGTCGATGACCCTATGCATATTCCGCCCTTTTCCGTAAGCTATTTTTATCTTACGGAAAATAAGGGGGAGAATTCGCCACCTAACAATTAGTCTTGTACATCGTAATCTGTTAGAAGCGACGATAGCTCAGTGGTTTAATCGACCAACTAGAATCTACCAATATCTGGGTCGTGGGTTCGATCCCTGCCATAGCAGTTTTTCATACATGCACTTTTGCGATTTTTTGGGGGGTAAATTCTTTTGTCGGGTAGA